>CM076687.1:95789726-97062226 GCA_038501925.1 Xenopus petersii | reverse complement strand
TGGGTGAATTTTTTCGCCTTGTTTCGCCGAAAAAATTACGCCCATAGACTTGTATGGCGGTGTGCGTCAAGAAAAAAAAGACGCGCGTCAATAATAATTTTTTTGCCACCCATAGACTTTAATGGGCGTCTGTGACATTTTGCCGGCGGCGAATTTTTGGTGAAACAAAACGGCTCAAATTCGCCCATCCCTACCAAAGACATAATTCCAAAATACTCAATCAGGGGTATATTTATCATGGGTTGAATTTCAAATTCAAAAAGACCAACCGAAATGAAGTCAAAGTTTTTTTTTTTTGGTCGAATAGGTCTTTTTTCGATCAAATAGGTCCGTATTCGGCCGAAATTGAATCATACGAATCGAAGGATTAGTGCATTTGATCGAATCAGAATCAAAGTTTTTCCCAAAATATAACTTTGATTTTTCAAAGTCCAGCAATTGACTCCAAATCGGTTCTAGGAGGTCCCCCATAGGGTAAAACAGGCAGGGTTTAGATGGCGAATAGTCGAAGTCGAATTTTTAAAGAGACATGATAAAATTTGATATTCAAATTTTTTTCAAATTCAAGCCGGATTTGGACTATTCCCTACTTTAAGTACACAAAAAATAGCTCGAAATTTGAAATTTATTTCATTTGAAAATTCACCTCGACCTTTGATAAAGCTGCCCCTTAAAATACAAAAAAAAATAAAAAAAAAAGAATGGAGAATTGGAAGGTACAGTAGAAACTCTTCTATAAAGCTGTGACCTCCTGAGAGAACTGCACTCCTCCATCTGCTTTGGGGGAATCTCATCTCTCATTAGAGATGTCACACAAGAGGGAGACAGTCGTGATGCTCCTGCTCATTAGCGTTGTCAAAATAAGTAATCTAAACGTTATTTCCACAACTGCTTTCCTCTCATTAAGGATCTAAAGGGAAAACAGGCAAATGCAAAAACCAGGAAGATTATAGACAGGATTTCTTTCAATATATTATTGTACAATGAACAAAAAGCGCTGTAGCAGATATTAAAATTCCTAAGTACTTGCCCCAGGTAATTCCCACTGTTATCAAGAGGATGTAAGACTGGAGGGGTTGTGATGTTTGTAGGATTGACACCCCTAAATGCCCAGTGTAACAGGTGTTTGGATCGATAAAGCCTTAAAGGGGACCCGTCACCCAAAAAAAACCATTCCAAATCCTATTTTATCACATTAGTCAAGCAAAATGAACTTTAATTACACTATATAAATTATTTGAATTTTGTTTCCTTCAGTCTGGGAATTCATAATTATAGCAAGCAGGAAGCAGCAATTTTGTGGACAGTTTTATTAAGGCGAGTCTTGTATCATCTCAGAATCTTGTTTGTGCACCAGAATGGGGGACCTGATGTCCATTACCTTGCCCTGGCTACACGTTAAATGGTAAAGAGAACTGGGGGAATGTCTGGAGAGCAGTGACATCTAGGAAGTGCTGAATGGAAAGTGAAAATAATTGTCTGCCCCGCCTCTATGTCACTGGCATAGAGGAGGGGCAGGTAATATTTGATTGACAGCTGAGATTTTTAAATGAGCTTACAGCAGCTATGAATGCTTTAATAAAAAATAGAAATTGGATTTCATGTTTAATTTGAAAAGGACTTTTATTATACAGATTTGTGTGTCTGGATGACAGGTCCACTTTAAAGGAGAACTAAAGCTTAAAGTTAAACCCTAAAAATGCCATATTTTATATACTGAACTTATTGAACCAGCCTAACGTTTCAGCTTGTCAATAGCAGCAATAATCCAGGACTTCAAACTTGTCACAGGGGGTCACCATCTTGGAAAGTGTCTGTGACACTCACATGCTCAGTGGGCTCTGAGCAGCTGTTGAGAAGCTAAGCTTAGGGGTCATCACTAATTATCCAGCAGAAAATGAGCTTCCCCTGTAATATAAGCTGATGCTACAGGTTTGCTGGTTATTAAATTCTGATGCTAATTGCACTGGTTTCTGTGCTGCCATGTAGTAATTAGTGGATACATTTGTCACAAAGAGAGAGGAGGGGGCCCAGAGCTGCTTTAGAAAGCGAAAAATGAAACTTTACTGTTCAATATTAGAAAAGCAGTCACAAATAGAAAATAGAAAGTAATCGGATAAAGCCTTTAATTCTTGTGAACTATTTGAAACCAACTGAACTGAAGAAGTGTTTGAAGGTGAACAACCCCTTTAAGTGAAAACATTTTTGTTTTGACTAAAGGGCAGTGCTAAAACAAGTATATTTAATATCAATTTGTGGGATGAAAAAGGTTAGAAGAGTCAATAAATTGAATAAAAACACCACCAGCACATGAGTAAATAGAGCAAGGTTCACATGGGCCTATAGAATGGCGTTGCCTTTGGGAGGCCATGTTTGCAGCAAGTGACTATTCTGCTTATTCAGAATGGTCATATTTCCGCTTTACTTCTATTGCCGTAAACTGGGAATATGCTGTTTTAGAGATTAGGTTATTGAATTAGCAATAGAACAGTTCTAAAAATGATATTTTCACAAAGCATCTGCAGAACACAGCAGGAACTGTACTTCTCTATTCTCCAGAGAGCTACTATTAGCTGCTAGCTCGGAGGTGTTGAAATTACACTCAACTTGGGAACATAAAGTAAAATACAGTCTACTGAGCTGCAAAAGTCTGAGCAACCGACTACCTGGAATCCACCGCTTACTTTTTTTTGGACATGCGCTACACTGAAAAAGGAACTTGCATAACCGACAGACAACCTAAGGGGGGCGCTGCACTGCTGCACTGACTACAGGAACATATTTAACAATATTATATTTTATTTATATATATATATATATATTATTACTGCCATCGATCTTAAAGGGATACTGTCATGGGAAAAAAATGTTTTTCAAAATGAATCAGTTAATAGCGCTGCTCCAGCAGAATTCTGCACTGAAATCCATTTCTCAAAAAAATTTTTTATATTTAATTTTGAAATCTGACATGGGGCTAGACATATTGTCAATTTCCCAACTGCCCCAAGTCATGTGACTTGTGCTCTGATAAACTTCAATCACTCTTTACTGCTGTACTGCAAGTTGGAGTGATATCACCCCCTCTCTTTCCCCCCCCCCAGCAGCCAAACAAAAGAACAATGGGAAGGTAACCAGATAGCAGCTCCCTAACACAAGATAACAGCTGCCTGGTAGATCTAAGAACAACACTCAATAGTAAAAACCCATGTCTCACTGAGACACATTCAGTTACATTGAGAAGGAAAAAGAGCAGCCTGCCAGAAAGCATTTCTCTCCTAAAGTGCAGGCACAAGTCACATGACCTGGGGCAGCTGGGAAATTGACAAAATGTCTAGCCCCATGTCAGATTTCAAAATTGAATATAAAAAAAATCTGTTTGCTCTTTTGAGAATTGGATTTCAGTGTAGAATTCTGTTGGAGCAGCACCATTAACTGATGCGTTTTAAGAAAAGCATGTTTTCCGATGACAGGATCCCTTTAAAGAAAACTATACATCACACCACAGGTGGTCTGCATAAAAAATATACCCCATAGAACAACCCATAAAAAAAATGACTTTTTTAAATACAGCACAGTTCTCTTGCCAGGAAATAAAATCTCCCGGGGACAGGGGAGGAGCTATTAGTCGGCAAATAGAACCAGATTGGACAGGACTGTGCTTGTCCGCAAATACAGCGCAAAGTCATACCAGCTGCTGTTTCAGATTCTATTAATTTAAATTTTTCAAATGTACCTTTCAAGCCCAACCATGCTGTTTATTAGTAGCGCATTGTAAATTGCTGATTCAGACTGGAATTAGCCAGTTAGACCAGTGAAATTCTATTAAGTAGGAAAACAAAAATCAATAATGGGGTAGCCGCTGTCTGTACGGCGAGTACTGTGCACAGGTCCAATTTAAACCAAGGTAAATATCAAGTGCCCAATAGCGCGAAACGCGTCAGGAGGGTGTGGCTAACAACAGGTAGGCAGACGGGGGGGGGAGACACTGCTTTGTGGTGTGTGTGAATTGAATATTGATATGTTATTCTTTGTGGTTTATATGCACCAATAAATGTTTTTAAGCGAGAAACTGTGCATGTCTTTGAAATTCTATTAAGTACCAGAAAAACTACAGGTGCTTATGAATAAAAATATCTTCCATCTAGTTTTTCAACTAATCTCATGTAAGATATTATAATCACTGGAGGGTGGCTAGTTGGCATCCTCTCCACATACACATAAACAGTGTTAATCAAGACACTCCATTTGCTACTGACCTAACCTGCTCCTGGCTAAGATACCACTGCACTCAATGGGGGGGGAGAGGGGGACTCCAGAGAAAATATTTAAACAATTACTGAAAAGTATGAATATTTTATTAAAGGAAAACTATAAATCCCAACAATGTAGGTCTTTATAAAAAAAACATATTTCATAAAACAGCTCATACGTTAAACCCTGCTTCATGTAAATAAACCATTTTTCTAGTAATATACTTATTATATTTAATATACTTATATTTTAGTAGTATGTGCCATTGGGTCATCATAAATAGAAAATTGCCATTTTAAGAAATAAGGGCCGCCCCCTGGGATCCTAGCATTCACGGTGCTCACAAAAAAACCACACATGCTAGGTCACACAAGCCCATTAAAAAAAGTATTAATTTTGGGGGGGGTATAGTTTTTCCTTTAACAATTACAACTTACACAGGTAATGGAAAAAAAAATCATAACTCTCCTGCAAAGCTGAAATGAAGCCAGTGCTGTCCTACTGGAGGCCTAAGGTAACAAATAATTTAAGGCCCCATGTCTGCTCATGGGATGACAAATTTCACAGACATTTTATTATAATGCAGACTTCAAACGTTGTATGTTAAATAATTGGCCCGCAACATGTAAAGTTGCTTTTGTTTGTCTTTGTACTTGAGGTTCATGGTCTCAGGCCACACACACAACTTTTTACTACTTAAACTGGTCTGATTTATATAACAAAGAGGTTAATGACATTCATTTGCATCTGCATACCCACAGGATATTTCACACTGCCCCCATCTAGTCTACATGTATCAAACAACTAGTTGTTTTCAGATTGATCAACAGAAATAACTTTTCCCAATGATTTTCTATTCTCGATGTGTCACCGTTTTTTCTAATATTAAAGTGTCATTTTTCACCTTCCGGAAGCAGCCCTGGGAATGTGGGGTCGCCGACCCTGTAAACTATTCTAAATGGATACATTTCTTATCTTTGTCCCTGCTGAGCAGAATATATGCGTTTAATTACAGCTGTTAGAACTAATACAATAGTTGCTACTGAGAAATGTATCAACTAAATGTTGCAAAATTGTATCTGTTCAGAGTGCATTAGAATTACTGAGCTGTCAGACTCAATCACCAGAGACAGGAACATTGGACTTTAAACTTATATTTTGGAAAAACAGTAAAAATAAAGAATGGAAAGTAACTGAAAAAAGTCTATTTCTGGGGAACAATCTAAAAACCAACTGAATTGAAAAAAAACAAAAAGTGTTTTGAAGGTTAACAACCCCTTTAAATAACTGAATTTAGGGTCAGATTTACCTAGGGTCGAATGTCGAGTGTTAATTAACCCAAGATATTCGTCAAAGTAAAACCCTTCGACTTCGAATATCGACGTCAAAAGATTTTGCGCTATTCCTGCGATCGAACAGTAGCCTCGGTAGGTTTTAGGCTAAGGCCACACTAGGCGATAGCGCCGCGATTTGACTCGCGGCGACTTTTCACCGCGACTTTTAAGCCGCAATCGCTGGGGAAACTTTTGCGCTGGCGTCTATGGGGAATCGCGAAAAATCGCCAGCGTAAAAACACACGCGGCGATCTTTATTCTACTGTCGCTCTAAATTGCCTCGCTAGGCGATTTCGAGCGACAATAGTAAAAAGATCACCGCGTGTGTTTTTACACTGGCGATTTTTCGCGATTCCCCATAGACGCCAGCGCAAAAGTTTTCGCCGCGAGTCAAATCGCGGCGCTATCGCCTAGTGTGGCCTTAGCCTTAGGTGGCGAACTAGGGGGTCGAAGTATTTTTAAAGAGGCAGTACTTCGACTATCGACTGGTCGAATAGTCGAACGATTTTTAGTTCGAATCCTTTGATTCGAAAGTCGAAGTAGCCCATTCGATGGTCGAAGTAGCCAAAAAAAAAAACATTTAGAAATTCAAACTATTTTTCCTCTATTCCTTCACCCGAACTAAGTAAATGGGCCCCTTAGACTCAACTGCATTGGTGTAACTGGACCATTACATCAGGACTGCCATTTCCTAGACCCTTGCACCAAAAAATGGGAAAATGACTTGAGATACACCAAAACATTGATACTTTACAGCTCCTATTTAAGCATCGATTGTTTATTTTGCAACTTTTGTTTTTTTAGAAGTCAATAAAAATCTGGCAAATACATTTTTATTATAGAACAGTCTAAATTATATTTAAATACACAAAGACTTGGCTCCAGGTGACCCAGATTTTTGAAGGATCAAAGCACTCTGAATCAAATTAGGCACAGCAGAGCTCTCAGATGATGTAAGCTGCAACAGGCTGCAAAATTACAAAGTGCTGCATCTGCAGCAGGGACGAGAGTGTGCACCCCATTCAGTCACAGTCTGAGCCCTTTTCCACGGAAACATCTAATACCGTATTCAGCAATAATATAAATATGCATTTATAAACACCTAGTAGCTTAATTAATTATATTATATATATAGTATACACAAACAGGGCAAGCCATACTACATACCTCCACAGAGGCATTTTCCACAAATTGGAATACAGCTGCACCCCATGACATCATAAACCGTTGCGAATTCCTTAAACAAACGAGTAATGTAGCAGCTACTCTTGTAAAAGCAAATAGAAGTGTCTGCACAAACAATGCACAAACTTAAAGGGATACTGTCAAGGGAATTCTTTTTTTTTTTTTTTTTCAAAATAGTGCTGCTCCAGCAGAATTCTGCACTCTTCTCAAAAGCGGTAACAGATTTTTTTCATATTTAATTTTGAAATCTGACATGGGTCTAAACATATTGTCAGTTTCCCAGCTGCCCCACGTCATGTGACTTATGCTCTGATAAACAGTCACTCTTTAGGGCACATGCTAAGATTCGGGGAGATTTAATCGCCCGGAGACAAATTGCCTATTCTTCGGGTGACTAATCTCCCCAAAAAGCCTTCCCGCTGGCTAGAATCTAAATCGATGGCGGGATGGCACTCTAAACGCTTCATTTTCCGAAGTCGTCTGACATTACCTCAAAAGGAAACTTCGGGCGACTTCAGGAAATGAAGCACTCCGACGAGTACCAGGCTCTACCACCAAGCATCAACTGCAGTACAAGCAAGATTCAACTACACAGGTTGTTGGGGTTTGGAGTTGTACTGGTAGGCTTTGTTGCCCTTTAAAGGGATGATGTCATTGGAAAACATGTTTTTTTTTTTTTCAAATCTTAACCATTAATGGTGCTGCCCCAGCAGAATTCTGCACTAAAATCCAATCCTCAAAAGAGAACACTGATTTTTTTATATTTAATTTTGTAATCCAACATGTGGCTAGACATATTGTCAGTTTCCCAGCTGCCCCCAGTCATGTGACTTGACTAAACTTCAGTCACTCTTTACTGCAAATTGGAGTGATATCATCCCCCCCACATACAGGCTTAACAACAGAACAATGGGAAGGTAACCAGATTGCAGCTCCCTAACACAAGATAACAGCTGCCTGGTAGATCTAAGAACAGCACTCAATAGTAAAATTCAGGTCCCACTGCGACACATTCAGTTACATTGAGAAGGAGAAACAACAGCCTGCCAGAAAGCGTTCCATCCTAAAGTGCCGGCTCTTTCTGAAAGCACATGACCAGGCAAAATTACCCGAGATGGCGCCTACACACCAGTATTAGAAATAAAAAAATATACACTTGCTGGTTCAGGAATTAGATATTACATGGTAGAGTGATTTATTTGCAGTGTAAAAAATGTAATTTAGAAATAAAACCTACACCATAAAAATCATGACAGAATTCCCTTAAGAACAAAATATCTGCATCTTTTGTGCAACCAGCTTTAGTTCTGCAGTTCATTTTGAAATTGGCATTTATTTGACTTTCTAGGTTTTTACTATTGAGTGCTGTTCTTAGATCTACCAGGCAGCTGTTATCTTGTGTTAGGGAGCTGTTATCCGGTTACCTTCCCATTGTTCTGTTGTTAGACCAGTCATGCTATGCTGCAATACAGCCCCTGGCTGCCGAGAGTTGAAGTCAAACAACAGCCTGAAGGCCAGAGATTGGCCAGATCTTATATATATTAAACCAAATATGCAATTGGCACATTAAATCCTCAATCACAATGCAGATAAACAGCCAGATAACTGTCAATCCACACTGACTGCTTTGCAAGTAGCCAGACAGATCCACTGGATTCTCAGAACATCTCATATTCCAGCAGCACGTTTGCAAAACACGTTTTCTCCCTGCTGTTCTTCCAATGAACAGTAGGTGTACGAGGTAGGAGGAAAAAGTTGCTATTTCAATCAATGCAAAATTAGAAAATAAATGCAACACTAGGCATTCACCAGAAAGCATATAATATAAGTCATATAATAGCAAAGAGACTCATCAGGGAGATTGCCAGCCCCACATTTCTACCATGATAGGAAATAAAGAACAAATGAAGTGGCAAGTGCGCTTTTGAGGCTATCACAGCCGACAATATTACAACAGTAAAGGAAGCAGAAAAAGAGATGGAACTTACCCTGGTCAAATTCAGGAACTACTGCTTGGAACTGCAGGCCGACCCGCATGCCCCCACCACCTGCATGACCAGAGAGAGTGGAGAAGGTAAGTCTGAGAGGTAGTTTGGGGGTGAAGCTGCCAAGTAGTTAACATGTGACTAGAATTATAGCCATTTGAAAGAGTTGTAATAACTGCTGCTCATGGACTACATTACCCAGAATGCTGTAATCCATTGTTGTATATTTATATCTCTCAACTGCTGCTCATGGAATACATTACCCAGAATGCAGTAATCCATAGTAATATATATCTCTCTCAACTGCTGCTCATGGACTACATTACCCAGAATGCAATAATCCATAGTGTGTGTGTATATATATATATATATATATATATATACACACACACATACATACATACATATATATAAATGCTGTAATCCATTGTTGTATATTTATATCTCTCAACTGCTGTTCATGGACTACATTACCCAGAATGCAGTAATCCATAGTAATATATATCTATCTCAACTGCTGCTCATGGACTACATTACCCAGAATGCAATTATCCATAATATATATATATATATATATATATATATATATATATATATATATATATATATATATATATATACACATACACATATATATATAAATGCTGTAATCCATTGTTGTATATTTATATCTCTCAACTGCTGCTTATGGACTACATTAACTAGAATGCAATAATCCATAGTTATATATATATTGTGTGTGTGTGTGTGTGTGTGTGTGTTTTATATATATATATATATATATAGCCTGGTGAACACAGATCACCATGTAACTGCCTAGGTGCTGGTACTAAAAAATATTAAAGCAATAAAACTTTAAGGTGGCTGAAATTGCAAACTGGAGAGCTGTTGAATAAAAAGCTAAATAACTCAAAAACCACAAATAATAAAAAATGAAAACCAGTAGCAAATTGTCTCAGAATATCCCTCTCTACATCATACTAAAAGTTAACTCAAAGGTGAACAACAAGGGGGGATTTTAAACTACAACTCCCATCATTCCCCATGACCATGGGATGCCTTTGGTTACAGGGGTGCGTGAAGTTGTAGCTGGCCAGCAAGTGGGGAACGAAGGAAGCCTTGGGAATAGCTGGAGTATTGGGGAGTAAGGGGAGAGGGATGAGCAGAAAGTGTAGGTTGGGTGAGAGGAGGAGGAGGAAGGGCAATGGAAGGGGAGTGAGTTCGAGGCTACCACATGCTGCTGACCTACCCTGTTCCTCATCGCTTGAGGAGCTCGAGCTTCCTTCCTCCCACGAGTTACTGCCATTCACATTCGGGCCCAAACTTTTGCTGTTGGCAGCGTTATTCCTGCCCTTTCTCTTGGCCGATACTTCTGCCCCCTTCTCGATCATGGCTGGCATTCAGAGCGCCCCTTATCAGCGGCGAAAGTATAACAGGAGGCGCCCAATAGACCAAGCAGTTTCCCTGGGAGGCTCGGTCTCTCTGATGCCCGCCGGGAACTAGCTCCGGTGGCCACGGTAGCCGCTATGAAGAACAAACCAACTTTCCGTCACATCGCCGCCCGCACTGGCCACTCTGTCTCACTACAACAGGCTCAGTCACAGCGGCAGGAGGACAACCAAACTTGATGCATTGATGCTATTGGCTGCCGGCGATTTTTGGAACGAGAACTCGCCTTTGGATTGGTTGCCTTTCCCGTCACTCAAGCAAGAGCCGGCGTTTCCGTTTGTCTGTTTGGTTGACTCGCATCTCCTCTTGTACGTGGGTTTGGGGTTTGCAATCTCTACGCCCCATGATACCGGGTCTTTCCCAGCTTCTTGCCTTGTGCTTAGAGAAGGAAAACACTCTTTAAGTATTTCTGAGGGCAAGTTAATGAAAGCAAAGTACACACGTAAAAAGCTTGAGAAAGTGGTTCACTATAGATGCAGTAAAAGAGTTCGCACGATGTAATATAATTAGATATTCATGGGACTATTTTTTCTCTCTCTCCTGAAGAGCGGATGAACACAATCACCAGGCTACTTTCCCCTGGTATAATAACTGGAGGTGGTAAAATAGACGATGAGTTTCTGTGAGATGTTTGGCTCAGTAGTGTCTTGAGTTAGAGGCTAATGTGATCGAATAACTCAGTGGCCATTCTTTTAACTGCTACATTAGATACCTACATTAGATGCTTGTGCACACAGGCAAAAACTCATAGAGATGCAGTGTCTACATTGCCTGACCTCAATATTATATCTAATATTAATATATTCATGCTGGTATATACACCAGGAAGGCCATTGGGTGCATTTAGGGAGTTTTAAGTAAACAACAACAGGAGGACAGCAAACTGGCTCCTCCTACTTTATACACCTCCTACCAGAGGGCTCCATTCTTCTTGCCTTGCCCTTTCTTATTTAAAGGTATACTGTCATGGGGAAAAAAAATGTTTTCAAAATTAATCAGTTAATAGTGCTGCTCCAGCAGAATTCTGCACTGAAATCCATTTTTCAAAAGAGCAAACAGATTTTTTTAGATTCAATTTTGAAATCTGACATGGGGCTAGACATATTGTCAATTTCCCAGCTGCCCCAAGTCATGTGACTTGTACTCTGATAAACTTCAATCACTCTTTACTGCTGTACTGCAAGTTAGAGTGATATCACCCCCTCCCTTTCCCCCCAACAGCCAAACAACAGAACAATGGGAAGGTAACCAGATAGCAGCTCCCTAACACAAGATAACAGCTGCCTGGTAGATCTAAGAACAACACCCAATAGTAAAAACCCATGTCTCACTGAGACACATTCAGTTACATTGAGAAGGAAAAACAGCAGCCCGCCAGAAAGCATTTCTCTCCTAAAGTGCAGGCACAAGTTACATGACCAGGGGCAGCAGGAAAATTGACAAAATGTCTAGTCCCATGTCAGATTTCAAAATTGAATATAAAAAAATCTGTTTGCTCTTTTGAGAAATGGATTCGGTGCCGAATTCTGCTGGAGTAGCACTATTAACTGATTCATTTTGAAAAAAACATGTTTTCCGATGACATGATCCCCTTCAAGGGGGAGTTCACCTTTACATTAACTTTAAGTATGATGTAGAGAAAGTTATTCTTAGTCAATTTGCAATTGGATTTCATTTTTTATTATTTGTGGTTTTTGAGTTATTTGCTTTTTGTTCAGCCGCTCTCCAGTTTGCAGTTTCAGCAATCTGGTTGCTAGGATCCAAATTACCCTAGCAACCATGCATTGATTTGACTAAGAAACTGGAATATGAATAGGGGAGGAACTGAATAGCTAAAGGAATGATGGAAGTTGCAGTTTAAGATCCTCCCTTTAAAAGGGTTGTTCACCTTTGAGTTAACTTTTAGTATCATGTAGAGAGTGATATTCTGACACAATTTGCTACTGGTTTTCATTATTTATTATTATTCGTGGTTTTTGAGTTATTTAGCTTTTATTGCCTGACCTCAATATTATTTCTAACATTAACATATTCATGTTGGTATATACACTAGGAAGGCCATTGGGTGCATTTAGGAAGTTTTAAGTAAACAACAACAGGAGGACAGTAAACTGGCTCCTCCTACTTTATATACCTCCTACCAGAGGGCTCCAATCTTTTTGTGTTGCCAATTCTTATTTAAAGGTGGCGTTCACCTTTAAATAAACTTTTAGAATGATGTAGAGAGTGATAATCTGAGTCAATTTGCAATTGTATTTCATCTTTTTATAATTTGTGGTTTTTGAAGTATTTAGCTTTTTAATCAGCAGCTCTCCAGTTTGCAGTTTCAGCAATCGAGTTGCTAGGGTCCAAAGTACGCCCAGCAACCATGCACTGATTTGAAAAAGGGACTGGAATATGAATAGGAGAGGCCTGAATAGAAAGACGATTAATACAAAGTAGCAATAACAATACATTTGTAGCCTTACAGAGTATTTGTTTTTAGATGGGGTCAGTGACCCCCATTTGAAAGCTGGAAAGTGTTAGCAGAAAAAGGTAAATAATTCAAAAACTATAAAAAAATAATATCAATGAAGACCAATTGAAAAGTTGCTTAGAATTAGCCATTTTATAACATACTAAAAGTTACCTCAAAGGCGAATTCAACCCTTTAGCAAAAAAAAAACCCTACCCCCCCACCCCATGTAGACTTCCCTTCTCCCCCCCAGCCTAACTTTTTACTTATCCCTCGGCGCAGATTCGGGCATCGGAATTCACTGCAGCCATCTTCCGGGTCTTCGTGTCTTCTTCCAAAAAATGGTAAATTGCTCCAACTGCACATGCGCAGCTTCGCCGGTCTCCTTCTATGCTTACTGAAGACCTGGAAGATGGCTGCATGGAACTCCGATGCCTGAATCTGCGCCAAGGGGTAAGTTAGCGGCATTTCCCGGGGGGCAGATAGGCTGGGGAGAGGAGGGAGGGGGGTCTACGTGGGGTGGCGGGTAGAGTTTCTTTTGCTAAAGGGTTGAATTCTTCTTTAAAGATTAACCATCCCTTTAACATCTCCCCTTGTGCAATTTCTAATCCATAGCTAAAAATATTTTAATGGCAACATAAAGTGAAATAGATTACATACAGACTTTTGTGTGTGTTTAAAGCACTTGCTAAATGTGAAAAAAATCATAACTTACTGTTATATGCGTGTTTTTTTTAGTTCAAAGCACAACCCTCATTTCTATTTTCTTATAAGCCGTCAAGAGCAAAAAATGCAGCACATTGTATTTTTTAAAAAAATTCACTGAAACCTGACTGCAATGAAATGCAATTCTAAATTAACAGAATATAATGGAGTCCTATGGTCTGTTTTAATCCGTTCCACCACAGGGGATCACAGGATGGCGCACAATCTGTTTGGCGAAATCGCCAAACGAGCAGATATCTATGTGCATGGCCACTGTAAGAGTCCTAAGAACCTTAGAGAAATATGGGGGTTAATAAAACCATAAAAAAATAACTGTACATTTAGGGGGTTATTTACTAAGCCCCGAATGCAAAAATCACGAAAAATATGTGTTTTTTTTTTTGTTTTTTTTAAATCTGGCTTTTAAAAATTCACTAATTTTTCTGAATTTATTAAGCCCTGAGGCTGGAAAACTCCAAATCTGAAATCTCGGCATCTCAAACATTTCGAGGTTGCATACAAGTCAATGGGAGAAGTCCCAATGATTTTATTGATGTGCGCTGTGTCTCGTGCCATACCCCGAAGTTTTCGGAGGTTTTGGGCAAAAATCTGAGGTTTTGGGTGAAACCTCCGTGAAAATCGGGTGAAATCTCCGGAAAAATTGTGAAAATCTGAGTATTTACTGCAAAGCAAATTTTCGGGAAAATGTAATAATAAATAAGCGTTAAAACCCCAAGCGGTTTAGATTGGAGTTTGTAGCAGCCAATATTGAGATAATTTCGGACCTTGATAAATAACCCCCTTATTAATATATGGACAATTCACAAGCTCCAATGCAGTAGCCCCAGATTCTGTTTTATTCACTGTTTATTATCTAGTGCCTAGTATCCTTCTGTACCAGATCTTATACAATGTAAACAAATCTTATGAGTTGAGGAAATAGATCAGGGATGCCTAACTTGCAGACCTGTTGTTGAACTACAACTCTAATAATACAAGACATCCCCTTCACTCTGCGGATCTGCAAATCCGTACCAGCTGGAGGGCAAAAAGCTTGGACATCCTCATGAATAAACTGAAAAGATCTACCAGTTCTGCTTTATCAACAATTCTCCCTCACAAAGAGCCCCTGTGATGCAGAGGGCCCCAGGCAAATATCCTTTCTGCCCTACCCAAACCCTGGCCCTGCCTATGTCAAACAGTTTTCACACAGCCTCCCCCACCACCATTTTTTATCCCCTCGGACTGGCAATCTGTGGGTTCTTACAAATGCCAGAGGGGCTGCTATAAGGTCCCATAGAAAGTCAGTATTTAGTGGGCTGGTGGGGGCTGTTTGGGCCTCAATGTGGGCTGATTGGGCCTCTGTGTACCTGAAATGCCAGGGCCTATTTTAATTCTCAGTCAGACCTGCCTAGAAGTGGGTGGCACTGCAAGGTATAATTTACAGCTGCTGGCTATATCCCTGCAAAAATACATAGTGAAATGTGAATATACTGTAACATGTCTGTACTGAAGCCATTTTACAAGCTGCAATTAAAGAATTTCCTTCTGTGTTGTCACATGTTCCATCACCAGCAGCACATGCAGCTCTTGGAGTCTCCCGTAAGAAAGGGGTTAAAGTGCTCTCAGCGGCAAAAATATGTAAAGACTTCCTGTGCAGCATGAACCCTTTTTTTCTGATTTCTCTCCCCAGTCGAGCTCAGTCCTGTGTTGTACTAGGCAACGCTTGAGAAGGCATCGCTGGATTATGATTTAAGCACACACCTTAAACTCGGCAACAGCAATTAGGAGGCGATTGAGTCCTAATGGCATGTACTTTGCCTGAAAAAAGGAAGAGGTTAAGGATTTTCTGTGCACCGAAAATCGTTCTACACAAATGGCAGTGAATTGGTTAAGTGATCCTGTTTACAGTAAAGTATACACTGGAACTAGGGTTGCCACCTTCTCTGGGTAAAAAAATACCGGCCTTCCTAAATATTTATCTTTTTTCCTATTAATAACATTGGGATCAACCATCATTTTTACCGGCCAGGCCAGTAAAATACTAGCCAGTTGGCAACCTTAACTGGAGGTTCGTATAGATGGTCCATCCTATGGAACGAGGATATTTGTGTTTACACACACATGCTTTACTGGGCAAGTGAATGAAAAAGAAGTCCATTATCCACTTCATTAGCCAATATTAACTTTTTGGAATGTGTAACAATGCAAGGTTCAGTCTGAGCAAGCCTATTATCTAGTGCTCTTATTTAGGGCATAGATACACGGTCAGATTTGGGGAAATGAGTCGCTTCTTCGGGGCGACTACGCTCCCCAAACTGCCTTCCTGCCAGGTAAGAATGTAAATCACCATTGGGATGGCACGTGGAGTGCTTAGTTTTCGGAAGTCGCCTGAAGTTTCCTTCGTGAGGCAACTTTGGGCGACTTCTGAAAATGAAGCGCTCCAAGTGCCATCCCACCGGCGATTTATAGTCTAGCCGGCGGGAAGGCAGTTCGGGGAGATTAGTTGCCCCGAAGAAGAAAAGATTTGTCGCTGGGCAACTAATCTCCCTGTATCTGACCGTGTGTCTCTGCCCTTAAGGTGGCCATAGACACACAGATCCTCGATTCGTACGATTTTCGGATCATGTGTGGGGAGTGCCGACATCTTTCGTTCCGACGGAGATCGGTCGTTTGGTCGATCGGTCAGGTTTGATTTTGACCCGACCGATCCGCCGGAGCCCACGGCACATCGTAATCGGATCGTTCGCCCATCAGATTACCCCCGATATAGCCATGTTTGTTAATGGCATATCCGGAAATGATATGCTCGTTTGGCGATGTGGCCAAACGAGCGGATCATTGCATCTATGGCCACCGTTACACTCTTTTTCTTTTAACTACAGTATAAGAGTAGGACCTGAGAGCATAAAAAATTCCAGCCACACTTCTGTTGCATGCTTACAGTGTTTACATAGAAGGTGGATAGAAAGCTCATAAACAACCTCATAATCTTAGGGACTCACTGACAATGCAGTTTCCACTATTACTGATTATATTTACTCAACTTCTCTGAATTCTATGCATATATGGATTCTGCAGCTATTTGATTTTGCTCCTTGGTTATTTTATTCTGTATGTATGTATGTATATTTTTATTTGTATAGCGCTCATTGAGGGCAAAGCACTGTACAGCAAAACAATTAATTAGTAGTAACAAACAAGGGGTCACTGCATTAATAAGTAACAATAAGTGCATTGAGAAATACAATTCACATAAATATAAAATATAATTAAAATACAGATTAAGTGCTCAATGTCAAGGAGACAAAAGGATTGAGGACCCTATCCCACAGGGCTTACAGTCTAAATGGGAGGGTAATTTATGGACACAATTCGGAGGGGTATGAAAGCGCTGTAGGTTACAGTGGGTGACACTGTCATATAAGTGCCAGTTCCCAGTTCAGGTGTTATCCAGGCGCTCCCAGAGGTAGTCTTTGAGTTTCGTTTTAAAAATTCTGTTGGCTTAATACATGGGCAAAGGGGTTTTTTGCTTTGGACCCCTAGGACAATATTTTCAACTGCAATAACTTTTGAATGAGACATACTTCTCTCCCCAGAAATGGCAGATCTGTAGAGAAGCACTGCCATAAAGTCCTTTTATTCATTATCCATACTTGCCAGGTGCCTGGGATTCCTTAAGACAAATCCCAGTTAAACTCACCTCCCCTAGAAATGTTTATTTCAGAAAATGTAACTTTTTTTCTAAAAGACCAATGGCACATCAGTATCTTTACAATTTTATGATCTAAACTTCTAGGCAGCAATCCCCAGAGCACTTTCAGGCAATTGCAATTGCAGCCAAATGGGGCCATTTTGGCAAATTAGATTCTGCTACCTATGTTACTTAAAATCACCTTGTGCCCAAAGTAAAGTGAAAATGATAATGTTTCTTAAAATAATTGTGGATGTTTTCTGCTGTTCGGGAGATATTCCTTATCAACTTCTTTTATGCAAGCCCAGTGTTGAACTGGCCCACCGGGATACCAGGAAAACTCCTGGTGGGCCCAGGTGTCAGTGGGCCTCTTGCTTCTAACTATTTGGCTGATTTCATGGTCATTCCCTATTTCTTTATAGGAACAAAGAGGCTTAATAATGGAGTATAGTATATGTAGAGAAAAGAGAGAAGTAGAAAAAGGTGTTTGAATGAGGAGTGGAGGTGTCATAGTTTGGAAAGTGGGCCCTTAGCCTAGGTTTATCTGGTGGGCCCCAGTCCGACACTGTACAAGCCTAATATATACAAACCCTACCCATTTTAGTAGGGTGGTATAGTTCCAATTGGATCTTTGTCCTTGTCTCACCAGTACTTTAGTGTCAGTTAATCCAACATAAGTATCCTCCTTATGTCCCTACACTGATTTTGGGTACCACTGAAGATATCATTTATATAACTTATCCTGATGGCCAAAGCAGTTCACAACTATATTCCGCCCTATATCTCTGCACATATTCAACTTATGTACAGTATGCTTATGAAGTGCCAGACCAAGGTGCCATAGGCAACTCAACTGGCCCCCCGCACATGGTCTTGATATCACAGGGAGTGACCAGCAAGAGAAGGAGGGGCAAGGGTCCGGACTACGGATAGGCAACAAAAGAGTTACATGCCTAGTGCCCCCCCCCACCACCAGTTACACCCCAGTTACATACCTCTTCTGATTACCCCAGTTCTGCCCTAGGATTACTTCACTATACACTATGTTGCAGTGCCACCAGATAAGTGGAGTACTCTTTGCCTTTTGCACAAATTCTGCATGTAGAGAGACATGATGTCAGGTGATTTTAATTGAGTGAAATCTAATATATCTTCTAGGCAAACAGAGTCCCCCTGTAAAGTACTGTATATTGGATCTAACTGTCATTCATTATCTGACACCCAACTCATACAGGTTTGAAGATTTCAGTTGAATAATGATATTTTCTCTGCATGTATTGCCTATCTGACTATGTCAATGGGTGACTGTCACTACTATTTGTCAATGTGTGAAAGAAAATGGATCCGCACACACACCGATTAGTGCAGTCGGGGATTATCCCCTTTTATTCAGCCACCAAACATCAACGTTTCGGGGGGGAACACCCACCCTTCATCCCAGCTGCACTAATCGGTGTGTGTGCGGATCCGTTTTCTTTCACACATTGGTTGCTAAGGGACCCGGCCGGGTCAACGGAAGGAACGCACCACCAGCTTGCAGGAGTGGTGAACTACAGGTGTGCGGTAGGAGGATTACATTGTAATCAAGTTGTGGCACTACTATTTGTCAGACATAACTTCCATACGATTGCTGTCATGGGCAGAACATTGTCTGATTTGGTCTTTTACGTTGGATCGTTCATCGGATACAAAGGGTAAAACTGCACGACTATCTCCAGCTTTATCGTGGCAGGGCTGCAACAAGAGGACTATGGGGAGTCAAACTGTCAATGGAGACAAGAAGGGGGACACTTTTACAGTTGGGGAGGAGTGGAGGGGAGCTGAAGTGGGGGCAAGGGGAAGTGAGTAGGGCCAAATATATCTACAAATACTTTAACATCCTACGGATAATTCGGTGTTAAAACCTTCTAAAAGACTATTGCAAATTAGGCATTAGGGTTGTAGATAATGCAAGAAGCTTTCCACTAAGCTATGACTCCAAAAAAAAAAAAAAACTACAATGGAAAGTTCTTAGGCTATCTCTGAGCGCAAACTCAATTGCCAATGTAGCATTTGTGATGAAATGCCTGAGCTGCTGGAAAGAATGTCAGATTGCATTGATTTGCATTGGAATCACTTTCGAGAATAATGCCTGGACAATTTCCTTTCATTTAATCAGTGATTTGACATCCTTTGTCAGAAAGTACTGAAGCGCAAGTGGTTGCCCTCCTTGCATCATCAGAAGAAAATCTCAGAAAAAAGAAGCAAATTTCCACTAATAGCAACGCAATATATATGTATACATATAACAAACATAACAAAACAAAATAGTTTGATGTCACTTCACTAAACAGGACAGTCAAAAGCTGTTAAACATTTAAACAGCTGCCAAATCTCCCGCCCAGCTACCAGAGGACAACATACCTCCTCCCAAATTTTGCCGCCCTAGGTCTGGCCTTTGTGGCCTCTGCACAAATTCAGGGCTGTCCATTACACATTCATGACTTTATAAAATACATCATTTTAGACTGTGTAACAATTTTGGTTTATTTTAGCTTTTTTTTTAAACACATGCTGTAACACGTAACATATGCCCCTTATGAATTCCTATTTCTAAATATTTCTTCTAAACAATTTTTTGCCTCTTCAAATTTAACTGAATAAAGCAAATAGCTTACAGACTAGCTAACTATAAAGCACATCCCACAGAACAATTATTAATAATTAACAGAATTAAAATACTCTGAAATCTATTGTGCTATTCAGACTTGTCTCAAACTACAAAAGTCAAGTGGAGTTGCAGCAGGTTGTCAAAGATTATGGGGTAAATTTACTAAGGGGCTGATTCACTAACTTCGAGTGAAGGATTCGAAGTAAAAAAACTTTGAATTTCGAAGTGTATTTTGGGCTACTTCGACCATCGAATGGGCTACTACGACCTTCGACTACGACTTCGAATCGAAGGATTCGAACTAAAAATCGTTCGACCATTCGACCATTCGAGAGTCGAAGTACTGTCTCTTTAAGAAAAAACTGCGACCCCCTAGTTCGCCATCTAAAAGCTACCGAACTCAATGTTAGCCTATGGGGAAGGTCCCCATAGGCTTTCCTAAATTTTTTGATCGAAGGATATTCCTTTCGATCGTTGGATTTAAATCCTTTGAATTGTTCGATTCAATGGATTTTATCGTTCGATCGAAGGAATAATCCTTTGATCGTGCGATCGCAGTATTTGCACTAAATCCTTCGACTCCGATATTCGAAGTCGAAGGATTTCAATTCCTAGTCGAATATCAAGGGTTAATTAACCCTCGATATTCGACCCTTAATGAATCAGCCCCTTAATGTTTGAATCATTTTTATAGTATGTAGACCCAAAATATCTGAAAAGCCCCAGGTCCCGATAGCAGGTCCCATACTTATGTATTGTAATTCTAAGTAGCCTGGCCCTGGGGCCACACTGAAGACCCTGAAATCTTGCATTTTGCATAATTGTCCTAACTATAGCTAGCATTAGATAAAGTGACACAATCACCCATGAGGCTGTAAACTGATAACAGCAACAGACTCTGTCCCTCCAGTCAGCACCTTATCAGTCTGTGCATGTGCACTTTGAGAGGTCGGACCCAGGCCCGGACTGGCAATCTGTGGGTTCTGGCAAATGCCAGAGGGGCTGCTGTAAGATGCCATAGAAAGTGACTATTAAGTGGGCTGGTAGGGGGCTGTTTGGGCTGGTAGGGGGCTGTTTGGGCTGGTAGAGGGCTGTTTGGGCTTCTGTGTACTTGGAATGGCAGGGCCTATTTTGACTCCCAGTCCAGGCCTGGTCGGACCTATTGAATATTTGTTTGAAAATCCAAATCAGGTGAAGCAAATGCAGTCCTCTCCTGTAAGCCATCCATAGGCCCACATTTTGATGTGATCCTTTAAGGAGGCCATACACATAGAGACCTGCTAGTTTGGCAATATCACCATACGAGCAGATCTCTCCCGAATATACCCACATTGAGGTGGGTAATATTGGGCTGATACAATCGTAGGCCCTAGGTCCCAATGATTGGATCATAATGCTGCCAATATGGGCGGTCGAATCACGGGACCGCATCGTCATATGGCTGAATTTTGGCCAGATATCCATTGGGGAAGCCGTTGGAGGGTCACACGCAGGGGCTGATAAGCTGCAGACTTGGTCTGTTGGCAGCTTTTATAGGCCCGTGTATGGCCAGCTTTAGCTGTAAAGGTGGCCATACACATTGAGATCTGCTTGTTTGGTGAAATCATCTTGAGGTGAGTGATATCGGGCTGATCTGAGCATAATGTATGGCATACATCCCGGTAGGATCGCGGGACCGCATCAACGAATGGATGCGGTCTGTGATCCAATGGAATTCTTAGCCCTGCTCGATTGACATCTGCCCGACTTTTGGCCAGATATCGATCGGGGAAGCCTGTCGGAGGGCCCCACACACAGGCCAATAAGCTGCCGACTCAGTCTGTCAGCAGCTTTTATCGGCCTGTATATGGTCAGCTTTAGCCTCTCATCCTGATTTTTGATTTTGCTGAATGGGGTAAAAATCTGCTGTCAAATGAGCAGATCTTACCACTTATAGCCAGTCTAGTATATTTAAGTGCAATTACATAGGGGAGATTTGTCACTTGTGTTAAAAATGTGCTATCTGCGCTAATGTTATGATTGCTACGAGTAAAATGTTAAGGGAGGCAAATATAATATTATAATATATAATAATAAATATGTTTTGCTTGTGGTGATCGCAGTGTTAGGCAATGGCAGGGCATTTTCAGGAGATCTGGCACCCACTGAAGGGGCGTAACTACAGAGGAAGCAGACCCTGCAGCTGCAGGAGGTATGGGGGACCCATGAGGCTCTAATTCATATACTATTTCAATAAACATTGGTAGAACAGGTCATCCTCTAGACATTTTAGGGACCTGAAAAATATTTTGCTGTGGGGCCCAGTAAAATCTAGTTATGCCACTGACCCTCTGTTACACATTTTTTCCATGGGTGTCTCCCCGGTGTCTCACTGCTCTAAGGGCAGCGGCAAATCACCCCGTGGGGTATATTTATCAAAGAGTGAAGTTAATAGTGAAGTTCCGCCACTAGAGTGAAATTCCGCCACTCTCCATTCATTTCTATGGGATTTTGAAAGGCGTATGTATCAAAGGGTGAACTTTCACTTCACCCATTGATAAATACGCCTTTCAAAATCCCATAGAAAGAGCTGCGGAGTTGCGGAACTTCACTCTTTGATAAATTTACCCCTATGTGTTACTGCCCTAAGGGCCTTTAATAATGTGGGCAACAAATTTTCTGAAAGAGACTTTGCTCAGGTCACAAGCAAAATCTATAACTCGATCTGGCTTAATCATGGGAAATTGCCTCCTTTTGCAATTTTACGGGGTGAAGCCAGATTGCTGCCACTGGTTTTACTTTCAGCAAGATTTAACCAATGGTACCCAGGGCTGGAATTACAAACGGGGCACCCCTAGGCTGTCTCCACTCATTGCCTCTCTTCCCCCTACCTCTATGCATCCCCTTTCCATCGATATTCCCTACCCCTTCCCTTCATTGTCTGTGTCCCCTTCCTTGACGTGTCCTCCTCCTCTTCCCTGTCCGTGTCCACCCCCCCTTCCTTTCCTTGTACGTGTCCCCTTCCCTGTCCGCATCCACCTCCCATTCCCTATCACCATCAGCATCTCTCTGCCCTTTCCTTACCCTCCCTGTTGGCATCCCCCTCTGCGTGCGTGCGTGCGTGTATATGCACATGCGCACAGCTTGAATATGCATGCATGCGCAACTAACTTGAATGCAGCTGGGCGGCATGCTGCCCCTGAATATCTGCAGCCCTAGGCCAGGGCCTTTGTGGCCTTTCACAAATAGAGGCCTAATGGTGACAAATCACCCCATGTGCCATCACCCTTAGGCTATGAACAAACAGGCTGTTGGCTCTGGCTGTTGTCAGCCTGGATATTTTTGCAGGCTGAGAGAAGCAGATCTGCTCAGTCCATTAATTTGTAGTTACACACAGGCTGAGGTCAGCCCAAACAGCCTGTGCAAGGCAACTTTGCAACTTGGCTTTTTTTTCAAATTGGCTTTCCAAATTGATATCTCTCCAGCCTGAAAATGAACATGATCTCTGGTTGCTACTGTTGAGATCAGATACACCGTCCCACAAGACAAGGCAAAAGTGTATGCAAACCTGATAATAGACCTGGGATCCCTGCCATAAAGCAAGACAAGACTTCTGCTGTTTCCCAGACAGCAAATGTGTTTTCAACCAAATTGGCCAACTATCATTTTGAGAGTGTTTGTCTGTTTCATTACCCTGATGATAACAATCAGAGGGGTTGTATATAATGCTTTGGTTCAGCCTGTTAATACATACAGATGTGCGCAAACAACGAATGCCTGAACTTTTCATGAGGTTGATTCATCCCCTCCAAAATCAGACATTTGCTCTAATTCCATTCAAACCTCAGGTATTTTGCTTGCAGCAAGAGGGCGGTTTATGGCTATGAAAGAGCAAAAAGAGTCTATAGAAGCTGCTGCCGGGATCTATAAAAAGATAGACAATGTAGTTAGGTTACAGTAACCTCACTGCTGCTCTGTAGGTATATACTGCATATCTATGGGGGTCTCCTATGAGCCTTATATGAGGTAAATAGATAATTATAGAGAATACAAAAGTAAACACCTTAAATGCAGTGATCCACATTCGTCTGAATAACAGGGCATTTCCAGACACTTTGTCGCCCAAGGGAGTGGTGATCTCCCACCGGCAACAAAGCACTAATTGTGACATTACCCTAATGTAGCAACTTCTTTTCCTTTGTTTTCTTCTGTTTAAAAAAAGATCCCCTGCTGCCTGTCTACAATGCCTTCTAACATATTTATCAAGTCTCCTTGAAGCGCTTCTTCTCTAGAGAAAACAACAAAACTACCGATTATATAAATAATTTTTATGCCTTGAGTAAGTACAGTTTTTTTCTATGCAAGAAAGTACTTGATTAGCATTAGGGGCCATGTCACACCAGGAGGCAGATTTATCAAGGGTCGAAGTGAATTAGAGGGAATTTTCAAAGTAAAAAAATTCGAAATTCAAAGTCATTGTTTTGGATACTACGACTTCGACTTTGAATTCGATTCGAAGTAAAATAGTTAGAATATTCGACCATTCGATAATCGAAGAACTGTCTCTTTAAAAAAAACTTCGACTTCAATACTTCGCCAAATTACACCTGCCGAAGTGCTATGTTAGCCTATGGGGACCTTCTACAGCATTTTTCTAAGTTTTTTGAAGTCGAAGTAAAATCATTCGATTCAAGGATTTAATCGTTCGATCGAAGGATTTTACTTTGACCGCAGAATACCCAAATTCAATGAAAAACGTTCGAATTCGATGTCCGAATTCAAAGTATTTAAATTCGATGGTCGGATTTCGAAGTATTTTTTACTTCGAAATTTGACCCTTGATAAATCTGCCCGCAGGTGTTACATCCTCCTGCGAGTCTATATTGAAGGAGAAAACATAGAGCCATTTGCTTTTGTTCTGCTCCGACAGCAACATCGGGATGGCATTGGCCTGTTATGGTACAGTTGGGGCAGATTTCTGCACTGAAATGGAAATGTATGCATTTTTGCGCTGAAATCTGTCCTTCTGTCCTGTCTGTGCACTAACTAATGCTGTGCCTGCCAGCACACACAGAAGGGAGGATTATAATTTATCATCATTTATTTATATAGTAAGTTACACAGTGCTTTACATTTATTTATAATGAACAAGGGTCTCACAATGATTTTACTATGAACGATTATAGAGTAAAAAAATAACTTTTTAATTCTATAGCGCTAAGTATTAAATTCTTATGCAAATTGCTCTAGTTTCTAAACCACCATGTAATGAGAAACAGAATGAATTACTCGGCCTTGTATTGTGACTTTTTATATTCTTAATATGTGGGTTATTGTGAGTCAGCCCCTAAGCTCAGGTAACTGAAAATAGAGTAGAATATGTTCAGTGAATCATCAAAAAAGAAGATGGGGAGCTACTAGGGGTACATCCTGTGACACAGATCTTAAATGAGAACTAAAGCTTAACTAAAGAAGTAGGTACAGTAGAAATGTTGTACATTATGTTTTGAGCTTCTGTACTAGCCAAGACAACCACAGCCCTTTAACAGTAAAGATCTGTGTCTCCAAAGATGCCCCAGTAGCTCCCCATCTTCTTTTCTGCTGATGCTGATTCACTACACATGCTCTGTGCTGCTGTCACTTACTACTGATCTGAGAGCTTAGAGGCTATTATGCATAACATTCTGAATACAGTATATATACTATTAATGTCACAATAAAAGGTTGATTAGTAAATAGTTCAAATTATTGGTAGGCTAGCTCATAAAATAACACAATTTGCATTAGAATTTAATAATCAGCCCTTTAGTATCAGCTTCTATGACAGACAAACCTCATTTTTTGCTTGAAAATTTGCGACTTAGCTTCTCATCAGCTGCTCAAAGCACACTAAGCATGTGTCTCAAGCACTTCTGACAGAATCCAAGATGGGAAACTCCTCTAACAACTTTGAAGGCCTGGATAACCTTTAGGCTGGTTCAATAAGTTCAGTTTGCAACATATAGCATTCCTAGCCAGATTTATTTTAAGGGTTTAGTTCCCCTTTAACTGCTAAAGGGCTGTGGGTGCCTTGGGCTGGTATGGAAACTCAAAGCATAAAGTGCAGAATTTATACCCAACTTCATTGTTAAGACTTAGTTCTCCTTTATGGTGACTGCCCAGGATCATTCATTCTGGTAGACTCACTCCTAATAAAATGATTTCCCAGTCACTCCCAATTAAATGTTTGAATTGTAATTTTAGCATTTTTGTAATATTGACATATTCCAGAATTTCACAGGTGTGTGTCAGTATGTCTTTAAGTATGATGATGGTCATACACTTATAGAGAATGACTTTTCCAACAACCCACGTTGATGGAAAGATTGTTCATTCTGATCATGTGACACAATGGTGTGTTAGAGTGTGGTGTTAGAGTACTATGATGCCTTGGCTGCTTACAGCATGTGTAGGGCTGAAAGGCTTAAGAGAACTGATCTGGCCCTCTCAATTATAAGGTTATTCAAGAGTTGGCTCTAAGGTGATTTGCCACTAGTGATAGGCGAATTTCTCCCATTACACTTTGCAAAATTTGCGAATTTCCAGCAAAATTATCGAAACGGCAGAAAATTTGTGAAACTTGATGCGTCAATTTTGGATACGCATCCGAAAATTTGATCGCGTCAATTTTGACGGCGGCGTTAAAGTCAATGGTCGTCCGAATAGTGTTGATGTGCGGTGATTTTGGCGCAAGCGACTTTTTGGACTCGCGTCCATAATTCTTTGACACCAGCGAATTTTCACGGGAATTTCACAATAATTTGCCGCTAATTCATGCCAGGCAAATTATTCGCCCATCGCTAGTTGCCACCCTTACATAACAGATGGTATGTCTTCAGAATAGCTTGGGCCTGCAAACTATCTTGAGAGAAATAGGACAGTCAAGGGTTTCATCGAGCCAAGTGAATGGCTATCTTTAGGGAAAACAGAATTGACTAGAAGAATATAATTATAGAATTTATTGAATACAAATCCATTAGACAAAGGAAAGATAAAAATGTATGGGATGAATGTCTAGTACCCCACTTACCCTGCAGCAAATAAATATACTGTACAGTGCAGCCTAGGCCAGGGACAGGGATAATGCACATGGTTTAAATTGGGGTAATCCAGCTGGTAGCTGTGTCAGATAAATGGTATACCATCAGAGACTCACATCCCAGCAGTCAACCTCTATGAGCCTGCCCAATATATTAAATTACCCCCCTTATATATAATACCATTTTAATACCATTCTAGACAACTTGTCTTGCCTCCTGGGTATCAGGTTCCTTCTACAGTATATGTGTATATGATGGGAAACAACATGTTCTGCACTGCATTTCCCCTTATAGCTAGAGTCCAGCCCACAGGCACAGATAATTAAAGTGCTTTCTGAACTAGGTGGTCCCTGAGGTCCACAATTAACAAAATGGGACTTGTCTGCTCTTCTACCACACACCCTCCAATATCCCCAAAGGCTCCTGCCTGATATTCACAAGCAACTTAGCCAGATTTGGTAGAAATAACACAAAAATAGTAACAACACCAGCTTCAATCGATATTCCAAAAATCTACTCTTCCTAGGACATGAATTACATTTATATATATATTTGCAGTACGTTATTATTATTATTATTATTGGTATAACGCAAACAAAAAAAGCCTCAGTAGTCCCTATATTTTGATGCATGCAGCTGCGTTAAAATGAAAAAACAATTATGCTTGTGAAAATTATGCACATTGTACTTGGTATCCTTGATTCAAATGGATTACAAATGGATTACTGAGCAATTTTGTACATTATAGGACCATTATACCCTGAAATAGTCCTGTAGAATTTTTCCTACTTACTGATAAAATTAGAATGAAGGCATTAACACCAAGCAAAAGGGTAAGTCTGCCCATCCAGCTCTACTATGGTTGTTGCCTAGCCAGTAATAATAATGCTTGATGCCAGTGTTAGGGCAGAGACACACGTGGAGAATCGGGGCCCGGCAACAAATCGCATCTTCTTCGGGCGACTAAGGGAAGAGTTTCCTCGTAAGTCAACTTCATAAAACAAAGCGTTCCGAGTGCAATCCTGCTGGCGAGAAGGCAGTTCAGGGAGATTAGTTGCCCAAAGAAGAGGCGATTTGTTGCTGAATCTCCCAAAATCTCCACGTGTGTCTCTCTACCCTAATCTCCCCGAACTGCCTTCCCGCCAGCTAGAATCTAAATTGCAGACGGGATGAAACTCGGAGCTCATTGTTTTCCGAAGTCGCCCGAAGTTGCCTCACGAGGAAGATTCGGGGAGAGTTTCCTCATGATGCAACTTCGGAAAACGAAGCGCTCCAAGTGACATCCCGCCGGCAATTTAGGTTCTAGCTGGCGGGAAGGCAGTTCGGGGAGATTAGTTGCCCGAAGAAGAGGCGATTTGCCACGGGGTGACTAAATCTCCCCAAATCTCCAACGTGTGTCTCTGCCCTTAACAGAGAAAAACTAAATAAAGAAAGGCTTTTTATCCAGAAATGGTGGCAACTCTTACTGAAGCCCCATTTCATGAGATGATTAGGAGGTGATCGTTCATAGTAACCACTGCTGCACCATCACCAGTACCCCCCTTCCTCTGTAGCTCAGACCATTTTAGGGAAATTCAGCCTGCCTTATGGCATCTTTCTGTATATCTGTATCGGCTATGAGAAACCTGTCTCACTGGCCACAACCAGCGGTGACATAATGTCCCCACTCTCCCCCACCCAGGTGGCCTTCTGTCTGGTATCTTACAATGGAATTATAAACACAATTGGATGCCTGATGGAGGGGATAAGAAGCCAGACTGCCAGTGGGGGGCCCTGGTAAGGACCAGTGTTACAAATTCCACTTCCCCCTCACATCCCACGATCCCTGATCCTGTATTGCCGCCATTTGGAGACAACATGGATGATGGGCAGACAGGTCTTAAACTGCACCACTGATAAAAAAAATATTGGTGTTCTCCCATGATCCTTAGCTGTCCACTTGGGATTCTAGCTCAGCAATAGCCATTTTTAATCCCTGAGACAGAAAAAGAAAACATTTCTCAGTTACATTCTAAAGCAGACATTATGCCCTGCAGCATGGTTGCCTTTCTTAGCATTTGTACAGTTTCAATTTAATAAATAAGAATAAGAACAATTCAATTGTTCTTAGGATTTAGTTAGTGAGAAAGATTCTTTATGTTACCGTATAAATACACAAATATCTGTTGTACTTATGTTTGATCTGTTTGCATCATGGTGTGTTTGGCAGCACATTGACTTCCTTGTTTTAAAATGACTGCTTAGGGCAAGGGCACACACTGCGTTCAAACGCTTCTCCCTGCCTGCAGTTTTTAATGAGGTAGAGAGAAGCAATGTAATTGGCAGCTGCCTGTAGATGCACTGACAGGCACAGCTTCAACCTGAGTGTGGCTACAATAAGCAGAGAGGAGATTGGAACAAAAATGCCTGCTTTTGCGCTTTTCAGGGCAATCTCCGTTTCATGTAGACGCACACAGACTGAAACCGGTGCAGTCTGCAGCACTCATCAAGAATAATTGCTAATTAGCATAGCAACGTATTGGGGGAGGGGTTAACAAAAGAAGGGTAAAGCAAAACTGGAGTAAGGTTGTATTTTTGCATTTAAATGTCATTAGAATACAGTAATATCTTATCCACAAAAGCCTTACTTCCATTTTGTGAATATGACATTTTTATACTTCTATAAAAATGGCATTCTGTAATAGTTTTTATGATGTCGTTTTTATTTCTAAATTACACTGTTTACATTGCAAATAATTCACTCTACAATATAGAATTTCATTCCTGAACCAGAAAGTGTATTTTTTAGTTGTAATATTGGTGTGTAGGTCATTTTGCCTGGTCATGTGCTTTCAGAAAGAGCCAGCACTTTAGGATGGAACTGCTTTCTGCCAGGCTGTTGTTTCTCCTACTTAATGTAGTTGAATGTGTCTCAGTGGGACCTGGAATTTAATATTGAGTGTTGTTCTTAGATCCACCAGGCAGTTGTTATCTTGTGTTAGGGAGCTGTTATCTGGTTACCTTCCCATTGTTCTGTTCAGTGGCGTAACTAGATATTACTGGGCCCCACAGCAAATTATTTTTCAGGCCCCCAAAATGTTTTGGGGTTGACTTGTTTCTACAATATTTATTGAAATTTTATATGAATTAGGGCCCATGGGGCCCCTATACCTCCTGGGCCCCCCTGCAGCCGCAGGGTCTGCTTCCTCTATAGTTACGCCCCTGGTTCTGTTGTTAGGCTGCTGGGGGGAGGGGTGATATCACTCAAACTTGCAGTACAGCAGTAAAGAGTGACTGAAGTTTATCAGAGCACAAGTCACATGATTGGGGGCAACTGGTAAACTGGCAATAGTCCCATGTCAGATTTCAGAATTAAATATAAAAAAAATCTGTTTGCTCTTTTGAGAAATGGATTTCAGTGCAGAATTCTGCTGCAGCAGCACTATTAGCTGATGCGTTTTGAAAAAAAAAATGTTTTCCCGTGACAGTATCTCTTTAACCCCCATATGTAATAAAAGGGGCAAAGTTTGCCCCGTGCTGTAACCAAAATGTGCTTTCAAATAGGTGGCCAGTAAATTCTATCAGCTGGTTGCTATAGGTGACCAGACCTATACCAAACTTTGCCCTTCATATCACATAACTTATTTTGACTGTAAATTTTAGTTCCAGAAGCCATTTTTATGAATTTGGTATACAATTTAAAATATAGAAAAACTGGTCATAACAACTAATGAGAATTTGATGTTTAATGAAAAACTGGCCATACATGTTTAGATTAGCTCATTTGGCGAGACCACGCCTCCATGTACTGGGCCATATCAGGGTTATCCAGTGGCAAAACTTGGGTCCTTCAGCAGAATCTATGGAAACTTGCTGGACACAAAAGAATAAAGCTTGTTACATTTAAAAAACTGCAATGGATTGGTATTGAACTAAATGCAAAGCTGAGCACACATGGGTCCAACATCTAAACAGAATGGAATGGAATTAATTAGATCATTCATTTAAGTGCACTCAACACATGAAAAATGCTGTATATACAGTAAAGTCCCATATTTTCCATATTTCAGACGGATCACCTTACTGGCCTACCTTAAACAAGCTGGGGTCCACCTTCAAAGTGACCGAATCGGCAACCAATATCATTCTGTGTATGGCAACTGTAGGGCTTTTGTCCTGGCCACCAGATATCAGTCAGCTTGTTTCCTACCATACAACAATTTGTTTCATACGATAATACGATAATATCAGCGCGTGTGTGACCATCTTTAATGGGACGGCTGTGGGGGTGCTACAACCACGTAGAAGTTTGACTTTCTTTCTGCAGAGCAACTCTGTTAAAGTACTAAAATACACAAAATAGGGATTGTGGTGGCACACGAAGGCTAAGTAAAATACATAAGTATAATGGAAGTGCGACCAACGTGGCCAAGTTAGTTACAAATATACAAAAGAAAGGGGTTTGATCAATGCACACTCCCTGGTCCCCTGTTTCACCAGTCATTTAGTATCTATGCAAGTGTATGTATTCACAAATACAGAGGTTTTTACTTGTTTTTTTTGTAGCTAACTTGGCCAGATCAGTCACACTTCCGTTGTACTTATGTATTTTACTAAGCCTTGATGTGCTCCCATAACACCACCTGTGAGCCTGATCCCCAACATCAGTGCCCAACTTCTCAGAATTTTAATTATACTAATATTGTCCAGATGTACCCCTTTAGCGCCCAGGGCCATTAATTTCATCCCTTAGGACTCCTGCAGTTGCACCTAGCCCTTTTTAAATGAGACTCATTGTATGTGCCTCAGAATCAGAGCCTACAAAGGCACCTTGAGAATTCATTCCAGTATGTTTTGAATAGTGCATTCCCCAGGCAGCACTCCGGCTTTACTCATATACTCCTTCTTAGGCTTATGTTACATGGTCGATCACCGAATAGCCACAGCAGTGAGCGAAGCCTTTACTCAGTTGACCTTTTTCCTCCCTATATTACCCTCCCCACACACATGCTTCACTATGCACCTTTACATAGCTTAAGGGTAAGGCCAGACGAGGAGATTCGGGGAGGTTTTGTCGCCTGGCGACTGGCGATTTTGCGCTGTAGCCTAAGGGGAAAAAACGCTGAGGCAGTTCGGGGAGATGGTCGCGTAAAAGACATGGCGATTAGTCGCCAGGCGACAAAACCTCCCCGAATCTCCCCCTTAGGAGGGCCTTTAAATAAGCGTTTACTACTTTTGTCTGTTGCATTATTCTAAATTCAAAATGGATCATTTCTTAGAGACCCACAGTCACTTCATTTACTACATCCATACCCATTCCTCTAACATGACAAGTAATTCAATCACATAAACTACACAATGCTTTTGTCAATGACATTAAAGGGGTTGTTCATCTTCGAAACACTTTTTTTTTCGGTTCAGTTGTTTTCAGTCTGTTCACCATAAACAAAATCTTTTTTCAGTTGCTGTCTATCTTTTGTTTTTTACAGTTTTCACAAAATTTAAGTTTAAAGTTTAATGTTCCTGTCTCTAGTGCAGTGATCCCTAACCAGTAACATGTTGCTCCCCAACCCCTTGGATGTTGCTCCCAGTGGCCTCAAAGCAGGTGCTTATGTTTGAATTCTTGGCTTGGAGGCAAGTTTTGTTTCATAAAAACAAGATGTACTGCCAAACAGAGTCTCCTGTAGGCTGCCAATCCACATAGGGGCTACCAATAGACAATTACAGCCCATATTTTGCACCCCTGGGAACTTTTAGCATAATCGTGTTGCACTCAAAATTTGTTTACATTAAAATGTGACTCACAGATAAAAAAGTTTGGGGACTCTCTCTCTGCTCTAGTGTCTCACTCTGGCAGCTCAGTGATCCAGGAGCATCTGAATTGGATTTCCCTTTCGTCAGGATTTCCCCGACGAAAGTTCCAAGATGAAACTGAAACTAGTTCATCTTTAAAGGAACAGTAATATAATATACTATGGACTGCACCAGTAAAACCTGTGTGTTTCCTTCATAAAGACTTTTATAGTTTATATAAATAAATTGCTGTGCAGCCATTCAAGCTGGCAAAAGGAGAAAAGGCTCAGCTGACATAGCAGATGACAGATAAGCCCTGTAGAATACAATTTTGTTTATCTATCATCTGCTATGTAACCTGCGCTTTTTCTCCTTTTTTTCAGCTTCAATTGCTGCCCCTGTTGCTACTCGGTTGTTTACATAAACTATAGTAGTATTTATGAAGCAAACACACAACTTTTACCTATGCTGGTCAACACTGCATTATACTTTAATTACTTTGATACACTTTGTTCTTGGTATTAATGTTCCTTTAAGTGACTACTTTCTCTGGGTGCTGCAAATTCTATGCCTCTATAAGATCATCAGGAGATCAAATCGTACCACCAAAGAGATTGTTTCAATACTGAAATTATTAACTATATGTTGTAAGAACCCAAGTTATTAAGAGAGCTGTTCTGTGTGTGAAAATGTCCTAGCAACCCAGGCTCTACCGGAAGTTGCAGGGTGTTGCAAATTGCCAAGTCCAAGGTGGGTAAGGACTAGAAAGGTCCTAGGTACCAGAGAGCACACCATCTTCTTAAGCTTTACATACAAATGCAGGGTCAGACTGGTCCGGCGGGACACCGGGAAAAAAACAGGTGGGCTCCGCATCCAGATCCCAGTTCCGGTGGCTGCTTTCCTGCCCCAACCTCCCTTTTTCGGACGGTTGCGGCAAAAACATAGTACGTGCAGCAGTGCGCATACGCACACTCATGGCAGCATGCATGCGCACAAGCACGGTGGCGCAAATGTGCAGCGGAGGGGGACCCTGGAGCAGCAGCCCCAGTGGGCCCCAGGCCCTCCAGTCTGACCCTGTACAAATGGAATGTGCCTGTGCATATGAAAGTGACTTTAATTGGTAGTTTGATCAAAACACACCAAATTAATACACCAAATAGGTAGAATATTAAATGTGTGCGTGCATAAGGACAGGTGGACATGTGTGAGGAATATCTACTGATTAAAGGGCAGGAACCAATGTGCTGTGTAACTAACAGTTTTAATAAAGAAAAAATGAACACACACACTTCTGCAGCAAGAATCAAGTCCACATAACAGGCTGAAGGTCAAGGACAGGCAGCAAGCAGGGCCGGCAGCAAGAATCCAAAAACAGGCCGAGGTCAAAACTGGAAAATCAGAATAGTGGGAACAAGGGCAGGAAATACTAGACAGGGTGCAGGGTATCAGAAACAAGGTTGCAGAAATAGGATCAGGATCAAGGTCACCTAATCAAGGACAAGATCTCAGGAACTCTGGGTTTGGAGTCAGCAGTATGGCTAATTATCCAGCATTGGAGAGATGGGGAAGTGGGTTTTAATAGCCCTTTAACAAGCTATTGCCCACAGCTGGACAGGGGCCATGAATGAGAGAAAATTTACTTGGAGGCAGTCAAAGGTTATATTTTGTCAGTGTCAGGCAGATATTATACTGCCTCCTGTGGCTCATGCAGAAGGATCAGCTCCAGTATCCGATAGGTACCTGAATCAAACCCAGGGAGTTCCTGACAACATGTCAACAACAGCTATGCCACTATTTTAGTATTGAATAAGGGCCCTGTTCCAAGAGTTTAAACCCTAAACCCTTCTCTACTCCTAGCTGCTCAGGGAAGGTAAAATAAATAGATGTATTTGGAAACCACTTTTTTGTTTTGTTGTGCAGAGATACCCAGTATAGTTTGAATTTGGCTGAAAGTATCTGAAAAACACACACATGCAGTGCAACTAAATACGCATGCGATGTCTCTCTTTCATACACACACATAAGCCTTTGTGCCTCCAAGCCCACATCTGTCCCTGTGTGAATACATATTCTCGCAGTCTCCTGTGGTTTTACAGCTATTCAGAAGACACCCTTGTCTAGGACGACAAGCAATCTGCCTGGTGAATTATTTACTGAGCAACCAAAACACTCCATAAAGAACAACTATACAGATTTTAACCACTTTGTGTCAGGCAGGCCTGTAGGACAATTGGATATGTATTCTACTTGCACACTAACTTCTTTATTTTCACTCGATAAGAAGATTTATGTTCTAGTAACTAATATGAGCTACCCACCACCTGCTGTGAACGACAGCTAACTGTCTCATCAACCATGACCGTAAATGCTGCTAACTGTAGGTGACACTAAATGGAAGAAGGAATGGTTTGACATTGCTTAAATTCCAGTTAGGGTATTTCATCTTTAAATTACCTTTTAGGATGTGGTGGTCTGATATTCTGAGACAATTTGCAATTGGTTTTTTGAAGAAGATCAATTAAAAAGGTGCTATGAATACAACATGCTAAAAGCTGGAAATGTAATATGTATAATATGAACAAAGAATTTATTTGTCTCAAAATTATGAATGAATGTAACATAGAATGGTGGAAGAAATGTCGACCTCCCAGGAGGTTTTTAGACCACACCTTGGCCACTGATTATTACAACGTTACCATAGCAAGTGGATTGGCAGCCAGGGCCGGATTTACATAGTGGGCTCCCGTAGGCCGACTGCCGTTCGTCGCCCCTGTCCCCTCCCCTTTATTCATGCAAATTTTCATCACTAGGAAATTTAAAAAATGATTGTATCTTCAGCGCATCCCCAGTGTTTTTGAAGCAATGTGGGTGTGGTCGGACAGCATGCGTCCCCCTAAAATCCTGCCGGCCTAGGTGACTTTTCCACAAATACTGGCCTGTTGGCAGCTCTGCTGTTAACTATTGCAATTGCTTTTACTACTCTATGTGGTGGTGATAAAAATGCAATTGATCATTTCCCATTCACATAAATGCTAAGAGCTTGTATTTGCCAAGTTGTGAGTAATTTCCCATTCACATAAATGGTAATAGCTTGATTGGTTAAGTAATTATAACTAATTCTAACTAACAAATTCACATTTTGGAGAAATATCTTTGAGGAACTTGGATAGGGTCACCAATGAGAGAAGGGGTGGGAGCCCACAATAGTGTGAATTGTGGGGCACAAAAGGGGCCAGAGTAACGGAGAGAAATTGAAAGAAATGTGCACTTAGTAGTACCTGCAAATCACAGTATTAGAAAACATACACCCCAAAATATGCTGAAAAACTCTACCTCGGCTTATACTCGGGTCATGCGCAAAAACAGTCGCTGGCGTCTAAGAATAGTCGCTGGCATCCAAGAATAGTCACCGGCATCCAAGAATAGTCACCGGTGTCCAAGAATAGTCGCCGGTGTCCATGAATAGTCTCCAAGAATATTTGCCGGCGTCCAAGAATGGTCGAGACGCCGGCACCTCCAGTGGGAGCAGAAACCCTCAATTTTTTGATTGAAACTTACCAGAAGCTGCTGCATTTCTCACCCCGGCTTATACTCGAGTCAATAAGCTTTCCCAGTTTTTGGAGGTAAAATTAGGTACCTCGGCTTATACTCGGGATGGCTTATACTCGAGTATATACGGTATGCCATGCCTAGCCTAATTCCTTTATCACAGAATGGAAAACAACTTCAGGCAGAGAAGGGATTTTGATCACTGATGTTCTCATGAAAGGATAAGGTGGTCAAAATGTCCTATGTCTGCAGGTACATGGTGTTTGCAGACTATTGCAGGTGTATCTACAGTACATACACAGCACAGACTTGTGCTCCCATTACCATTGTATTGTGTATAGTTTATCTGTTATGCAAATACAGGCCCTAAAGCCTTAGTAAATTTAGATGACACGCCCCTGGCTATAGTAATCTAGGTCTATCAACATCAAAACAAGATTCTTAAAGGGACAATGCAGAACAATATTGAACCAAAGTCAAAACCTGCCTTGCTTTGAAGCAGAAATGCTAACCACACATGGAGGGGGTATTTATTAAAATACCGAATTTATCTCATTATTTTAAAAACGAAATTTTACCCAACTCCCAACCGCTATTTACACAATTGTAAAAAGTACATCTGCCATCGACTTCTACATGACTTTGACAGGTTTTAGCTGGAGTATTTTCGGATTTAGCAGCTTTGGAGCATAATAAATCTCAAAATAAGTCCCAAGACGTAGCTAAAAACATATAAGAACAGAGTTGCATGCAATCTGCAGTCGTGCCACAATGAAAGCTAAAACAGTAATATGCATGAGACCTAAAGACCGTAACAAGTTGTGTAGCAGTGTTGGATTTATATGTATAATTTTTCCTCTATAAATTTGAAATTATTATGATTTATAAGTAATTATTTTTCCTCTACAGATTTGAAATGATTTGTATGTCAAAAGCAGCGTCTTGCTTATATATAAACAGCAAATCTAATTTTCCCTGCAGTATAGAACCTTCTGTATATTACATAAACACAATATCATCTTACTACCTTAAACAAGACACTATTACATTTCTGTGTAACAATCAATTCACGTGCAGGCTAAAGTCCCATGCTCTATCCTATGCATTTACATTAACTGCTTGATTGCCACCAGGGTTGCATTTCAAACTTGTGCACCCCAGATTTTTGCCACCATAGACCTGGGTCTTTGTGGCCTTCTGGCAAATCTGACCTGGTCATGTAGCATTGTGTTTCCACTTGCACTGTTGCCGCAAAAGTTGTATGTTGTCCAATCACATTATCAGGAATAACATCAGACTTTAATACAAATCAGTGAATGTCATTGTATACACATCCATACCAATAGCCAGAGAGTCAAAAAAAACATGAGCAAAATATAGATATTCATCTATACAATGTGGCCAGTGATTTTTTTATTTGACTTATTCCGGAACTGCAAAAAGTATCTATAAATACACGAACAGGAGGACGGCATTCCGGTAAAAAACAGGTTTTTATTGCTGGGTACTGTAGAAATACATAGGCCTTACGCGTTTCGTGAACACCTTCCCTTAATCATAGAAGCCTATGATTAAGGGAAGGTGTTCCCGAAACGCGTAAGGCCTATGTATTTCTACAGTACCCAGCAATAAAAACCTGTTTTTTACCGGAATGCTGTCCTCCTGTTCGTGTATTTACTGTTGGCAGTGGGGACACTGCGGACTGAGCACCCGGCACCACAGGGGAGCAGCTAAGTGGTGGTGAGTTGAAGCGGTCCTAATTGGTTTCGTAAAAAGTATCTATAGCATCATTAAAGATATTAGTACCAACATATCACAAAATAGTATTTTTCGCATCATTCCATATTAGGCCACACCTCTGATGATGCAACAATTTTACTCCAAAAAATAAAGATATTTTATTTACATCACAAAGTTATACACTTTATATCTAAGGATGGTGGCAGACGGTGAGAATAGTCGCCCAGCGACAAATCTTCTCTTCTTCAGATTTCTGAAGTCGCCCAAAGTTGCCTCATCAGACAATGTTTTGGCCATTACCGTATATTCTCGAGTATAAGCCGAGTTTTTCAGCCCCCAAAATATGCTGAAAAACTCTACCTTGGCTTATACTTGGGTCAAGCGCAAAAACGGTCGCCGGCATCTAAGAATAGTCGCCGGCGTCCAAGAATAGTCTCCAAGAATATTCGCCGGCATCCAAGAATGGTTGCCGGCATCCAAAAACGAGACGCCGGCACCTCCAATGGGAGCAGAAACCCTCAATTTTTTGATTGAAACTTACCAGAAGCTGCTGCATTTCTCACCCTCGGCTTATACTCAAGTCAAAAAGCTTTCCCAGGCTTATACTCGAGTATATACGGTAATTCACAGACAGCAATTGTACGAAAGTTATGTCCGACAAATACTAGTGACAGTCCCCCATTGATATAATCAGATAGGCAATACATGCAGAGATATTATCGTTATTAAGCAAACGTTTTGACCTGTCCGATCAACTAAATGGCCATTATGCGAAAAATGTCTGGACACTCTACACACAGTACGAATATCTTTGTAACTTCCTTTTGTATAACATTATCTTTGCGTATATGGCCAGTTTTAAATCATATTCTAAGACCATTTGCAGGGATTTAATTTTTTTTATTTTATTTGTGTTTTCTAAATTATTTAGCTTTTTGTTCAGCGGCTCTCCAGTTTGGAATTTCAACAGCTAGCTTGTTGCTAGAGTCCAGTTTACCATTGCTACAAGGCAAAGGTTTGAAGAGATACTGGAATATCAGAACAGGTCCCAAACAGAAAGATAAGTAATAAAAAGTAACAACAGTAAAAGTATAGCCCCACAGAGCAATATGTTTTGGTTGCTAGGGTTAGTGACACTTAGGTGGAGAAAGACAGAAGAAAATAAATAATTTAAGAAACTATAAAAATAATAAAGACCAATTGAACATTTGCTATAAGTAGGACATTGTATATGTTTAATATATACAGGTATGGGACCTATTATCCAGAATGCTTGGAAACTGGGGCTTTCCAGATAACGGATCTTTCTGTAATTTGGATCTTCATACCTTAAGTCTACTAGAAAATCATGTAAACATGAAATACACCCAATAGGCTGGTTTTGCTTCCAATAAGGATTAATTATATCTTTGTTGGATCAATTACAAGGTACTGTTTTATTATTATAAAGAAAACGGAAATCATTTTTAAAAATTTGGATTATTTGATTATAATGGAGTCTATGGGAGACCGCCTTTCCGTAATTCTGAACTTTCTGGATAATGGGTTTCCGGATATTAAATCCCATACCTGTACTCACATACTAAGGGGTTATTTATTTAAGTCTGAATGCAAATTTTTAGTGGAAAAAAAATGTATTAAAGCAAAATGCTTCAAAAAGTCTGAAAATCCAGCATCTCAGACTGCCCAGGTTGTATATAAGTCAATGGGAGAGATCCCTATCCTATTTGGAAGTTTTGGAAAGTTTTTGAAATTAGCTTGAAAATCCGACTATTTAGAATTTTTCCGTCAAAAATTTAGAAAGATTTGGGAAAAAACTCAGAAAAACCTGTATGATACGATTTTTTTGTACGTTTTTTTTTTTTGGTTTGTTCCTGATCCGAGGAATTCTTGATTTTTTAATAATAAATAAGGTCACATCATGGATTCTAGTTTGGTCAAATTTTCATTTCAAAAAAATCAGGAACACATATTTTTGATAAATAACCCCCTAAAAGTAAACTTAAATTGACCGAACCTTAAGGAATGCATGTTAGAATAGGTGCAATTATCTGTGTTGTATTTTACATATAATGCGTGTAGTGTGTAGTATTCTACTTTATATGTCAAGGATGTACTATATAGTAAAAGGAAAATGATCTTTTAACAGAAACATAACATTGGGGGCAAAAGTGAGAAAAGACAATCAGTTGCAGCACCTGTTAGCGATAAGCCTGAGCTCTGAGGTCACACACAACAAATCTGAGAGCGTTTGCATGGGAGTGGCTTAGTCAGAGTTACCGCCAAGAGAGGGGAGAGCAGGTGACAGCATTCAGGCAGAGAACAAGGAGGAGTTCCATAGAAAGATGTAGGCGTGAGCCCAGAGTAGGACAAAGTGATTGCACCATTAACCACTTCCATTCAGCTCTGCATAACAAGTAAGATGTACACACTGCAATTGAGCTCTCGAATGGCATCAATGAGGATTGTGCTGAACAAAGGAGTCAAATTGGTCAGCTTACTCAGACTGCATGTCCTATTCAGTCTCAGGAGAAGCCTCTGCTTGTTGCCCTCAAGTCAACATCTGATGCACATAAATAATCAGCTGTTCCTTATTAGGGCTCTTACAGACGAGCGTTTTTAGCTGTGTTCCAGTTTTATGCATTGAGCCGCAGGAGTAGACCCACTAAATACTTTTCAATTGGGCTGTACTTACCCAGACGCATGTAAGTGGCGATTTTACATGCGTTCGGCACTTACATGCGTCTGTGTGAGTACAGCCCCATTGAAAAGTATTCAATGAGTCTACTCCTGCACTCTCCTGCGGCTCATTGCATGAAACCAGAACGCAGGGGAGCGCAGGTATTAACGCTCGTCTGTAAGAGTCCTTAGAAAGAAATATTTCTCTGAGAAATCCACTGAAGGAGAATGATCGGTGGCCTGGAGATCCCTGGTATACTGTTTGCCCATTTCACTCTGCCAACAAATAAAAAGAATATATTTTTTAATATATTTTAATCCAACGCCATCACACTGATTTAAGTTCCAAAAGGAATCTATCCCCTGAAAAAACGGAGAAAAAAATAAAAAATAGTGACAATTGGCTCTCTACACTAGAGATCCCGTGACATGACTAGTGGGGGTATATTGTTAGCTACATTTAGTAGAAGTGACCTGATCACTTTTATATGAAACATTTCTGAAACATAATTATATAATTAATAATATGTAGAACCCTCCACTCCTCCCACACTAGTGTGCTTATCCTGGATACATGTTATTCAACACCAACGCCTGACAGTGAATAGCTTGCCTACTGACTAGACCAGCACCTTCTTAGATCAGGACCACTGGCCTTTCTGTTTCCTACCCCATATTTTCTGCAGCTTTGTGCACTGTAGCACTGACTACTCTTCATGAGCTCAGCCCCCTGGCAGTTGGGATGCACCTGTAGGAACCTGTTTTATAGAGCATCTAAATTCAGCCTTGTGTCACATTACCCACATTTCTGCATGAACATCTTGCATAAATGGGTCGTTTTATGCCTGAAAGCAACATTATTACAATACTTTTTTTTTTTTGCAACACCTTTCTTTTTTTTCTCTCCCCCTTAAGGTATGGAAGTCCAAACCTAGACCCCAAGCATTCTTGGTCATATATATATATATATATATATTTCCATTATATAAAAGTCCCAATTCAAGGGTAATTAGTCATTTATTTAGATTCACATCACATGGAAAGTAAATCCTGCATCGGAATGTAAAAATCAGCACTGTAGCATCAGCTTTTGTAACCAAAAAAAAAAAAAATTGTATTCTGATTTTTCACAGCCCCTAAAGGTGCCCATACATCGGTCAATAAAAACCTGGTGACCTGGTTAATCCAGAGTCAGGAGTTTATTGGAGAATATTGTATGAGGCCCTGGACAAAGACCACACTGATGTGTTGATGCAGTGCTTGGCCAACTAGACATACTGTAGCATCCTGATCTGGCCCAACCATGGGTGTTCAAATCACTTAGACATCCACTTATCTCAGCATCTATAGCCAGCTTCAGTTTAGCTTCAATTTAGCTTCAGTTTAGCTTCAGTTTAGCTTCAGTTTAGCTTCAGTTTAGCTTCTTGACAGCTGCTCAGGGCACACTGATCATGTTTGTTGCTGACACTCAAAAAATGCTTTAACAATATCCAAGATCATTATGTTATAGGTTTGCCAAACATCTCTGTTGTTTACTTTCGTATATAAAATACAGAATTTCTAGCCATTTTCATTTTTAGGCTTAATTTCTCCTTTAGAAAGTCCATATTCCCCCCATTGCTGTACCAAGTGATTAAGAAATATTAAACTTCCTTTTTTTTTTTTTTTTTATAAAAGAAGACATTTTATGCTCAGATTCTATTTCTTGGGCTAATGTTCGAGTATAGGTACTTTAAGGCAATACCTTGCACACCTTACTCTTTTGTAGATTACTGTTGTACATTGTCAGATTTAACAAATATTCTCATCCTTTGTTCCATATGCTGCCACAGAACTAAGTATAGTTTCACCCTCAGACAGATTGCCATGTTTGAAGGGGTTCAGGCAAGCTGTAGGCAGCACATCGTCTGCTGCTGGGAACAGATTGTTTTTGCCCTAGTCCTTTATAAATGAAAGCTATTTATATACACATCACAGGGTATGCACTTGCAGAAATGTTCAAGGTTGGTCTCTGGTAGCCGTATGATCAAGAAAAAAAGGAAACCAACCTTTTCACGCAAGGACTGCTATTCTAGAATAGAATGAAAAATTGCCATCCTATATAGGTCAGACAATAGCAGCACACTCATTGTATGTGTGTCTATAAATGCTCCAGTAATATAATAACTCTAATGCCTAAAGGGTTAATGTGCAAAGATTTGTGCTTTTATCTTTGGATGTGTCATTTCCTGCTATTGCTTAGGAGAAAAAAAGAAGCCTTTGCTTCCTGAAGTCAGCGAATATAGCAACATGGAACCATGGCAGCTCCAGTGTAGGAGTGTTACAATTAGTATCACAACAGGGACATAGAACATAACATAACATTTTAGCCAGTGGGAAAGCAGTTTGGGGAGATAAGTCGCCCCGAAAAAGAGATTTGTCACCAGGCAACTAATCCCCCCAAATCTGCCTGTGTGCCCTGCAGGGCCGGAACTAGGGGTAGGCAGAGTAGGCAGTCGCCTAGGGCGCAATCATGATGGGGGCCCACTTTTAGGGGGACTTTGTTTCCTTTTTTTTTAAACCTTGGTTTGATTGGCCTTTAATAGTTTTTTAATTCGCCTATTCCAAGCCCCTCTTTCCCGTGATTTGTACTATAGGCACTCCCCACCTCCCTCTTGGCTGCTGCTGGCACAGCTACATATTTGTGGGCAATATGGTGGATTTTTGGCTCCTACTGGCACAAGTACATATTTTGGAGAAATATTGTGGATTTTCTGGCTGCTGCTGGCAAAATATGAGGAATTGGCTGCTGATGGCACACGTACAAATGGGGGTAATATGATAGCTGCTGGCACAGGTACACAGATGTTTGGGGCATTATGATGGATTTTTGGCTTCTGCTGGCACAGGTACAAATTAGGGGCAATATGATGGATTCTTTGGTTGCTGCTGGCATAATTACAGACTGGGGGTAACACCATCATGAATGTTTTGTCTTATGCTGGCACAGGTCCAGATTGGGGGCTTGGGAGTAATCTGAGTGATTGACTGCCATTGGCACAGGTACAAATGGGGGTAATATGATAGGCGCTGGCACAGGTACATGGGGCATCATAATGGCTGCTGGCAGAAGGTGGAAAATGATAATGTAGGGCCGGGTGGGGGGGCACTGATTTAAGCCCTTGCCTAGGGTGCCAAAATACCTTGGCCCGGCCCTGGTGCCCTGACCCTAAGGCACCAAACGGGGCTAAATTAATTTAGGGAAAACTGGTAGTTCTCCACCTCCTCTTATTTTTTCCACCCAGGGGAACACTACATTCCACTTTGCTCATTTGGTGCTGTGCCCTGACATCAATAGAAGCCGAGCATTACAGGCAGGATTCAAGAAATACAGGTTTTGCATGCGCAGTTTAGTTCAGAAGAGGGCAGGGCTTCTCCAGTGCAGGGGCATCCAAACTGTATTAATTCTTTGTTGTTTTATTGGGTAAATATGGATTTTAGACTGTGTGTACATAATATGTGGAATTCAGCTTTAGTGCAGTAGTACCAGAGGTTGATTGACCAAATCAGTGATGTTTAAAGGAGAAGGAAAGGCATTTAGCACTTGGGGCTGCCTAACATTTGGCATTACAAGTGATTGTATTTACTTACCTGAAGCCCTGGGCCGGTGCTGTTATCAGCAGAAAACTGCGCCGGCCCAGGGTTATACCAGTGAGCACAATGGAGCTCTTCCGTCTTCCGCTTTCATCGCACGGCTGCGCATGCGCAGTGGACCGAAAAGCCGAACTTTAACTAAAAAGTTGGCTATTTCATTCAACTGCGCATGCGTTTGCCCTGGGAAAGACGGAAGAAGATCGTTCTGTGGTGCTCACCGGTATAACCCCGGGCCGGTGCAGTTTTCTGCTGATTGTGTAAGTACAGTATCGATCAAGCAATATTGTAAAGCGACTCTTGTGGCAATAGTGTTTTTCTGTTGCTATTTCTGCATGCGCCGGCTAGATTTGGCCTTATGTATCATACAACACCCCCAGTCAGCAAGTCCTACCCATTGTACTAAAAAAAGAGAAAATGTTGCTGGTCAGTAAGTGGAAATAGAAAAAAAAACCTGATAAATGGCATTGACCCGGAACATGTTGTTTTACCACTACCTGGAAAAAAAAATTTCAGTTAATCTGCTGGAGTTCCTCTTCGTTTTTTTGTTTTTTTATTTTGCTTACCCATTGTATTACATATATTTTGATTGCACATAATCAGTACTCTGGAGCAGCTGAATGACATTGTAACACGGTAGCAGTATTAGCTGGACTAGAGCCAACAACATCACTAAAAGGATTGTTCATAAGGCCTATACATCATATTATACCTAGGCTCACAACACCCCTCTGGTCCCTGCTTGCACCCTACTGGCTTCATGCCCCACCGGGCTTGTTAATCCCCAGTACTACTAGTTGGGTCAAGCTATGAGCATAGAATGTAGATGCAGTAACTTTATACATCACTGGTTCTGTTACGTCAATTTTCTACACACTAGAAACAACGTAAAGTTCGAGAATGCATGTATAGATTTAAATTATGTAATTTGTAGTGTATAATATGCTTTTGTGCACAGATTTAATTTTGTTCTCATTTTTGACTATGTCTCCTTTGCCCATTTTTTTTACCACTGTATACAAATACCTATGTGCACTGGAAGGATTTTTTGTGTACAAATGTATTCAGGGTATTTTTTGAAAATAGAATGTATTTTTTGTAAACAAAATATACTTGGGATAAACAGCACATTATTTTTTTCAGATGTGTGATATTTCTTTGGGATTGGAAGACTCCTAAAACAGAATTGCTAGACATTTTATATCCTTTGGACCTCCATGGTTATAGACCACTGTTGTTGAGTTTATGACAGGGTCACTATCAATGATCATGGAGTCTCATGCTACTAAGTTGCCACATCAGGGATGTAGTAGTATGTGCAACGGTCATTTTTCTATTCATTAGAGTCCCAAATTATTAGCCATTATTAGCCCATTGGTCACCTGGGCCCCCTGAGTGGTGGGTTCTGCCAAAAAATAAAATGAAGCCCTAATGAAGAAAAAAATTACCATTGCAGACACTACCACATCCCTAATCTGCCTGACCAGTCCCCAAGTATACCAACTTCCGCCCATTATCATTCCAAGCCTTGCCCATTCCCATGCAAGCCCCACCCTGCCAATCATGCTCAGTGTCGGACTGGGATACCAGGGGCCCACCAGAAAACCTTAGGATGAGGGCCCACTTTCCAAACTTTTAAACCTCCTCTCTTCACTCAAACCTCTTTATTCTCCTAGTCTCTTTTCTCTACATACTATACTCTATTCTTCCATTATTAAGCCTCTTTATTCCCATAAAGAAATAGAGAATGACCATGAAATAGGCCAAAAGGTCAGAAGCAGGAGGGCCCACGGACCCCTTGGCCAACCAGGAGTTTTCCTGGTATCCCGGTGGGCCAGTCCGACACTGATCATGCTGCTATGAATTCATCCAGTATGTGTCGCTTTCAAACTCTCCTGAATTTGGAGACATCTTTGCTCCAAAAATATAATTTTTTCTATAAAGTTTATATCAATATCAGCCATTTCCTGATCATCTTCGCAAAGTTCTTGGCAAGAACAGGGAAATCATCCAGGTTTTCACAAATGGGTTTCTATTAGCTGGATTGCTGCTTGTGTGTTTAGGAAGTGAGTTTTTTTTATTCTACGCTTACCAGACATTATAAAACAATATTGCTCTTTATACAGTATTTTATTTTCCGACAGAGACTACTTGGCTAGTTTTTATTTCTCTTGCTTTCTAAGAATATTCATAGTGACTTTGGTCAAAAGCAGCAAAACTGGAGCAGATGGTGCCCTATGTCCTCTCTACAGCGTGCGCTGGAAACAACTGACACTGTGTTACACATATTAGTTGTTGGACCAACTAATGCACCAGCCATAGTGAATATAACACACATACAACCACCACCAGCAGCAGCTCAATCAACCCTTAATTCCGTTTTTGGCCACAAAGTTAGTAGGCACCAGGCTGAATTTAAATATAAAATAAAACATATGTTTATCACAAAGCAGTTTATGCATTATAAATATATCTTAAACACATGTACAGTGCTGACATATTATCGATACCCCTTTCTAAAATCTACTGTAAATCCCTGCCTAGAGTGGAAGCTGGGCCCCTGCAGGATTTTTTGCATCCCAGCACACTTATCAAGCTTCTGCCTTTTATGTTGCAGTGTTTGTACTTTCTGCTTCATAGTTTTTATAGTTCCCTTGCTGTATTGGTTTCAGACCTTTTTTCTATCTTCGGTGGCAGCTGCTGTAAGCGGGACCGGGAAGAATAATTCTCTCAATGCTCTACATTTAAATGGGCATAATACTGTAACAAAGGGACCACAGAGCTAATTTATGCACAGAACTTGGATGTTTTTTTCCTGGAATATCATATATTATTCCACCCACATAGTAGTGGCTGCTAATGCATTCACAGATGCTTAAGCAGTGCCATTTGGTTGTTAAAGAGAAACTGTCACCTGAAATAGTTTCCCCCACCAGAGGTGTGGGCTATTTGGGGGAATCAATACAAATACTGTTCCCTATTTTTGAAATATTTACTCTGTACTTTATACTTTGTATGATGTATTTCCTAAATTAAGTTAAACCATGTATTGTTTTGGCCTTGGCGAAGTGTCTAATGAATCCTAGGATTTGAATGTTTTCTCTTGAGTGACACATTTGGTAGCACCGCCTACTTGCTTCCCATTGGCTATCTTTCTTTTAAATATCCTGTATGTAATGTTCAATGTTCAGCCTATGACTTAAGATGGTCATAGATGCAAAGATCCGATCGTTCGAAATCCTTGAACGATCGGACTTCCCCAACTCCCAACCTCCCACTAACCATTCAGATCAAATAAAGTAGTAAAAGAACAGATCAGCCGATGTTCTGCCCCTGACAGCAATCGTACGATAGTTATGTCTGACAAAAGCTAGTGACAGTCTCCCACTGAAAATCGTATGATCGGCAATACATGCAGAGATATTATCTGCAGCCGACAGAAGTCTTTTAACCTGTTCAATCAACCAAACTACTGATCTCCGCCGGACGAAAAATGTCGGGACTCTTCACACACGGTCTGAAAATCGTATCTTTGCGTCTATGGACAGTTTAAGTGTCCCTGGTAGACACGAAATGCGATAGGCCTTGGTTCTTAATTTATGGAAAATAAATCAACCTATTACCATCTGACTCCGGTTTCGTGGGTCAAAGCTTGTGCCAGCCTCCTTTGAATTTTTCTGGGGAAACAATAGTTTGTTTTTTTAATTGTCCCTACCAGCATTGGGCTGGAAGCTCTCAGTGCAGGTGGCCATGTTGGGTCACACGCAGGTGCATCATGAGCAAATTCCACAACTCCTCCTCCCAGTGTGGTCAGTCTAGTGCAGGTGGGGGCATTTAAAATAAATGATTGTTTCCTCCAATCGGAGTGCAGGCTCTAATAGCCCACACCTCTGGTGGCCAAATATTTTAGGGTGACAGGTGCCCTTCTTCAACATCAGTGGAACACGTGATGGGCAGATCACTACCTGTAGCCTGTTTCTTTAATATTATTTTTCAAACTTTCATATAGTGTAAGGTTATAGTAAAATGAGGCTACATAATCACATAAACACTGCTTCATGTAAATAAACCATTTTCATAATAATATACTTTTTTAGTAGTATGTGCCATTGGGTAATCATAAATAGAAAACTACCATTTTAAAAAATAATGGCCACCCTCTGGGATCATAGGATTCACAGTGCACACAAACATACCAGACATGTTAGGTCACATGAGTCAAGTCTTTTGCTTCCTCACTTCTTCCTGTTTCAGTTAGAGCTGCAGTATTTCTGGACTGGTGATCTCTGAGGCAGCACAAAGGACATCACAAAATGGTGGTTCAAGGCAAGAGATCTAAAAGGGCAATATTTACTTAAATATAAATACCATTTTGGCAAGATTCTTCAATATGCTGCTTAATTTGATATAAACTGCTGCTTAAATATTACATTTGGGGGTATAGTTTTCCTTTAAGTGTGGGTCCTCGCTTATAATGGAAGCCAGGGTTAAGTGCAACTATATTTCTCTGGTTTAAGATACAAATAATGATGGGTACCAGTTGTTTTTAACTAACCATGAACAGATTTATTAAACAAGATCCACAAAGGAGTATAACGAGATATCAGAGACGTTTGCAGGGTAACAAAACGAGGTGGTAGTATACTCACAGCATACATACCCACAGGGATATCAATGAAAAGAGAACAGCTTACAAAGAGGCAACCCCAGTTTTTAGGATCTGGCTTAAGTGGAACCCAGCAATACTAGTCCCTGGGTCTGTAAAGTTGTTTCATTACTTCTGGCCAGTGGTGCACCAAGGAGCCTAGTTCCACAAATACTTATCAGTGGAGCTTCAGGCTGCTCGATTAAATAACCTTAATCTATCTGTCACTCCTCGAGTGACCTATTAAAGCTTATATACTAACACTAACTAGGCATGTCCTACCTAGGTTCCACCAGATGCTTCCAGCCTGCAGAGAGTGGACCCATAGCGTGTGTGCTCAACTTCTATACTTTAACATATTGCCACCTTATAGCTAAACTAGGATCTGTAAAGGTCATACTTTGACCCAGGAAGGGGAGGATATTTCCCTTCTATCACTAATGACCTACCTTAGCTGTTTACATACATAATGAGGCCCACACAGCTGGCTAATACTTAAAGAGATTCTGTCACTGGAAAATATATACATATTTTTTTTTTTCAAAATGCATCAGTTAATAGTGCTGCTCCAACCCTTTTTTAAAAGAGCAAACAGATCTTTTTATATTTAACTTTGAATCTGACATAGGGCTAGAAATATTTTCAGTTTCCCAGGTGCCCCCAGACATGTGACTTATCCTCTGATAAACTTAAAGGGTTTGTTCACCGTCAAATTAACCTTTAGTATGATGTAGGGAGCGCTATTCTGAGACAATTTGCATTTGGTTTTCATTTTTTATTATTCGTAGTTTTTGAGCTATTTTTATCCAGCAGCTCTCCAGCTTGCACTTTCAGCAATCTGGTTGCTAGGGTGCAAATTATCCTAGCAACCATGCACTGATTTGAACAAGAGACTGGAATATGAATAGGAGATGGCTTGTATAGAAAGACAAGTAATAAAAAGTAGCAATAACATTACATTTGTAGCCTTACAGAGTATTAGTTTTTATATGGGACAGTGACCCTCATTTGAAAGATAGAATGAGAAAAAGACAAATCATTAAAAAATGATAAAAAAATAAGTAATGACAACCAATTAAAATGTTGCTTAGAATGGGCCATTCTATAACATACTAAAAGTTAACAGAAAGGTGAACCACCCCTTTAAGTCACTCTATACTGCTGTACTGCAAATTGGAATGCTACCACCCCCCTCGCTTTCCCTCCCAGCATCCCTTCAGCAGAACAATGGGAAGGTAACCAGATAGCTCCCTGGCACAAAATTACAGCTCCTTGGTAGAGTAGCATTCAATAGTAAAAATCCATGTCTCAATGCGACGCCTCCAGTTACAATGAGTAGGAGCAACAACAGCCTACCTGAAAGCACTTCCATCATGAAGTGCTGGCTCTTTCTGAAAACACATATGAATTATTTGCAGTGTAAGAAATGTTATTTACAGATGTTACTTGTCTTTGGGATGCAACTACCAGATTACTTTGCACTTTAATTTATCATGTATGTGGAAAGAAGTGGCAAGAGCAATGACGCAACATCGCAAATAATAAAGAGGATTAATTAGATATAATTTATGTGCAACTTTACATTTTTTTTATATAAAAACCTCACAAAAAAGTTTTGCAATATCTGCCATTCTTTAACCCCTATCTTACCCAGCCGACATACTTTACTAACAAAGGTGGAAGTGAGCAGTTTCATATTGACTGTTGGCATTTTTGTTTTCCTGTCTCTAGAATAAAGCAAATAAAACTTGGCATAGATTCAGCTTGTTGGACATATGCTTTTTTTTTCTGCTTCAACAGTTTTGCAGTTGTATAGAACTGCTATAGAGATTAAGATATATGATTTTGCATCTGCTGGCGTTTTTTCTCTTTTTTTCTAAGGATCAAGGATTTCTATTTTTTCCTTTCTACTGCTCATAAATAAATTAAAATTTACACAAAAAATGCACCACTTTAGCCTATCACAAACTCCTCTGGGGCAGATGGTAAAAACATCACTGGTCTGACACTGGAAATTGGAGCTATAGGGTGAAACTAACACCTGGGAGATGTGAGTCTGTCTGACAGCTGTCCTTTTTGTAGATGTGGAGCACCTGTTCCTGCCATGAGGCCCTGGTATGTTCAAGAGAAGATTTTCCTTTTTTTTTTTAAAAAAAAAAATTAAGTTCAGTTATATTATTGCAGTGAATAAAATTGTTCTGTCTGCTGCGCTATTGATGCAGAGGCTGAGTGGGGAACATCAGGCTACAACAGGGCAAGGATTCACATATATTGTAGCATTTTTAATAGAAATATTGCATTCTGTGCACAAAATCAATCCATCCAGCAGGTCTGTCCTCTATATAGTTAATTTAATATGTTTCCAGCATAATAATGCCACTTTCCCACAGGGCCTGACATGCAGCCTGGCAAAAAGTAGCCAGTAAGCATACCTCCCAACTGTCCCTTTTTCGGAGGGACAGTCCCTCTTTTGACAGCTCAACCCGCAGTCCCTCATTTGTACTGGAAAGTCCCTCTTTTCTCTGCACTGAACAGCCAGAAAAAGAAACAAAGTTTCTCACTTAATTGCCTTTTAGCAGAGAGCCCAGAACAGTTAACAGGTGCAAATAAGATACTTTGTAACAATTTTGAGACACAAAAACACAGTTTAGATAAGGAGAAATATTTTCAAACTTTCATAACCTGCCAAATTTTGTAAAACAAACATGGTAATTAGGGGGTGTGGCCACATGAAGGGGTGTGGTCAAAAAATTGCTGCGCTACGTGCGGGAAAAAATTTTTTAATCTGAAACTTTAAGCTCTATTCATTGCTGCCATTTCCAGCCGACTTCCTGACTCAGCTGCGGTTCTCCTGTGGGCCAATCACACTTCCTAGCACTGTGCATCTGCTGAGAATCCCCCAATGACTATTCTCCTCTTAAGTCTAATGAGTGCTTAGTCACCACTACATGATTGTGCTTTGTGCTCCTCCAGCTGTTGTCCCTCCAGTTGCCTGATTCCTGATATTTTTCTGTAGAGAGAGACAAGGAAAATAAATATATTTTAAATATAGAAATATTTTTTAAATATATTTTATCACATGTAAATGTAGAGGCAGAGGCTACAAGATTTTGCACTCCGGTTGGGAGTAGAAACAATATAATTTTTTCAGGAAAACTCCACAAGTGTTATGCGTCGACTGATCCTATGTCACATGCACGGGAATAATAAGCAAATTTGCTCATTATGTGTGTGACCTTCTATGGCTGCCTGACCTCCCTCCTGGTGCAATGAGCCATACAATTGTTAGGCTAGGTCTCTGGGGCTTATGTGGGAATGTCATTCTAGAAGATGTTTGGGTCACAACAGGAATAAAATGCAACAAATTTATTGACAAATGCTAAATTCACCTTCAAAATTCAGCCTGCTATAACTGTATCTCTGACTTGGGAATCAATCACATCAGTACTGATAGAGCCATAATGGGAAAAAGTCCTCTTCAAGGGTATCAGTACTGATATCTTGGCAGCGGAAAGTAGGCAGGTATAAAGCCTCTACAATGTAAAATGGAATGTTTGCAGGGGGTTATAGATAATAAACTTCATCACATTTATAATAACTAGGAGGTTTAATTCAGCAAATGATAATGATAAATAAATATAGATCATACATCATCCCAACTATTAGCTGTATGGCAACAATGTGTCCCTATTGCCCATTCCATGGCCAAATTTATTATAATAAAGGATGTGACACTTACTCCAACCTGCACTCAAACGGATCCACAGGACCAGAGAAAATTAGTTAAAAAATTATTTTATTTATAGAAAGTTAAAAATGTATATTTGCATCTCCGCCCTACGCGTTTCACACTCACTTAGGGTACTTAGATGACTACGCAAAATGCATAGGGCAGATGGAAATGCAAATATACATTTTTAACTTTGTATAAATAAAATAATTTTTTAACTATGTGACATTATCACACAGCATCTCACCTTGCAGTCTGGAAACAAATATTTAAAAAGGTGGTAACTCTAATCCTGAGTGCTGTGGTGTTGGACCTCTAAATAAAATTGGGCTGGGGGGTTCTATTCTTGTAAAGAATATAATGTGCGTTGCTTCTAACTAGGGATGCACCGAATCCACTATTTTGGATTCAGCTGAACCACCGAATCCTTTGCAAAAGATTCAGCCAAATACTGAACCAAATCCTAATTTACATATGCAAATTAGGTGTGGGAATGGGAAAACAGTTTACTTCCTTGTTTTGTGACAAAAAGTCATGTGATTTTCCTCCCACCCCTAATTTGCATATGCAAATTCGGATTCGGCTCGGCCAGGCAGAAGGATTCGGCCGAATCTGAATCCTGCTGAAAAAGGCCGAATCCTGGATTCGGTGCATCCCTACTTCTAACATGTTTCCTATTTATAATAGGAACACTACAGGTTATTCTTTGCTCGAGTATAATATTCTGATACACTGGAATCGGTACAATATAATAAATACATCTTATAAAAATGTTTATCAACATGTACATTCTGTATATGAGAGACTGTCCAGTAAAATAAATACATTTTACAAGAACAGCTATGCAAAAAGCAAACGTCATGTGATAAGCTGGAAAAAAAAAAACAAGCCATTAAGGGTACGAGTTGTTCCCATGCTGCCAGGAACATATTTTAAACTAAAATGGAGGATGTGTAAAGAATGTTAAACTGAGGCTAATTGAAGACATATGTTTTATAATGCAGAGGAATATCACATAGCTTGAATAATGAGACTTATGTACAGTATTACAGAAGAGTAGCTAATTCTATGCCATTCACATAAAAACTATGTAACACAAGGCCGGGAGTTTAGATTTACTATAGAAATGAATAGGCTGCCTGTGAGCTGTAAGAGGCCAGCAAGAAGGGTTGTACGGAAGAATAAAGCTGCAGGAAAATATTGCAGTAATCCTTGTTCTTAGTCCAGGGCATTAACCATTTACATGGACACTTACTCCACCTGGTGGTATGGTCATTGAAGTACAATTATCTGGCAACTCCAAATATTTATTTTTACACAGAACTATTAGCAGACTAGTAGTCAGCATGACTTCCACTTCCTTGGATGGGTGCACGTCCTCCAATGGCCACTTTCCACTGGCAATACTGACAAAGAAAATAGCCGTTATTGGTGCAAGGGCATTACAGCAACGTTTCAGACCATATGGTCTTTTATCAAGCTTGATGAAAGACCATATGGTCTGAAACGTTGCTGTAATGCCCTTGCACCAATAAAGGCAGATTTATTCAAAACTGCGGGTGCTGGACTAATTTAATTTTTTACACTGAACTGCCAATCAAATGCTGATTTCAATGTAGACATAGTACCATAATGTTAGAAGTAGTCTTCAATGTCAATTCTTCATAAGGATCCTCACAAATTTTAAATAAATATATAACTATATAAATATGCAAGTTTATGCAAAGAACTATATACATATATATATATATATTGTAGGATATGTGCGTCAAAAGGGTGCGATATTGTGTGTATTTTACCAGCATTAGGCTGGTGAAGTCTAAACTCCAGGGAAAAGTCTGTGTGGCTGCAGCAAGTATTGCTGTTTAATTCTATTCCAGCTTTGTAAAAGCTGGATAGTGGGTCCCTGGAGTGAATGGAAGAGAGCAGGGTGGGCTTCCATTCCTTGCCCCAGTAAGGGTTTTCAGCTGCCAAGCTAGAGGCAGTTAAGTAATTAAGCTACAGATGAGCTGTAGTTAAAAGGAGGTGTGGGACTACACCTCAGGGTTTCTTCCCCTGGATAGCTCCTGGAGCTGGAGGAGGGTGATGGGCCATGTGAGGACCTTCTTGAGTGAAGGAAGGTACCTGTGTGTAGTTGGCAAGGAGAGGGATTCCCTGCTGACCTAAGTTTCAGAGAGAGAGCTCTAAAGGACTGGAGAGGAAAAGAGAAACCCCACCCCGGAGACAAGTGTGGCCCAGAGAGGATTCTGGGATTTGCAGTCCACCAAAAGCCAGTGAGGGCTAAGGAAACCGTGAGTTAAAGGGATCCTGTCATCGGAAAACATGTTTTTTTCAAAACACATCAGTTAATAGTGCTACTCCAGCAGAATTCTGCACTGAAATCCATTTCTCAAAAGAGCAAACAGATTTTTTTATATTCAATTTTGAAATCTGACATGGGGCTAGACATTTTGTCAATTTCCCAGCTGCCCCCAGTCATGTGACTTGTGCCTGCACTTTAGGAGAGAAATGCTTTCTGGCAGGCTGCTGTTTTTCCTTCTCAATGTAACTGAATGTGTCTCAGTGGGACAAGGGGTTTTAATATTGAGTGTTGTTCTTAGATCTACCAGGCAGCTGTTATCTTGTGTTAGGGAGCTGCTTTCTGGTTACCTTCCCATTGTTCTTTTATTTGGCTGCTGGGGGGAAACTGGGAGGGGGGTGATATCACTCTAACTTGCAGTAAAGAGTGATTGAAGTTTTACAGAGCACAAGTCACATGACTTGGGGCAGCTGGGAAAATTGACAATATGTCTAGCCCCATGTCAGATTTCAAAATTGAATATAAAAAAATCCGTTTGCTCTTTTGAGAAATGGATTTTAGTGCAGAATTCTGCTGGAGCAGCACTATTAACTGATTCATTTTGAAAAAAAAAATTTTTCCCATAACAGTATCCCTTTAAAGTTAACCCCACTCTCTGGGTTGCTTTTATTTCCTCCTTGGAAAAAATCACTGGTTAAAGTTAACACCAGTGAGGGTGTGAATTTGGACTGTTAATGCTTATGTGAAGCGAATGTCATTCCCAATGTGAAGCCAGTGGGCTGAAGATTTGTGTTTGTGCCAAATAAAATTCCGCAAAGCTGAATTTAAGCTTAAAGGTGGTGTCAGTCTCCATTCTCTGTGCTGAAAACTGTGCCGGGCCTGAAGCTCGCTATATATTTGTTTTTTTAATGTAGGCTCTCAAAATGTTAAATGTTAAAAACACAGATTATGTGGAACATTTTGACTTGGATGTTCATATAACTTTTTATATTTCCTTTTTTCAGAAAAGTCTAAAATTACATTTTGGACATGAAGGAAATTTGCAGGTTTGCAATCTATTACCCACAAAGATTCAAAATATGTCAATGTAATTTCCGATAGAGTTCTGTTTTTCAATTCTTAAGGTGGCCATACACTGGTTTGGCGATTTCGCCAAACGATCGGATCTCTCACCAATGTGCCCACATAGAGGTGGGCGATATTGGGCTGATCCGATCGTGAACCCCTAGGGCCCAACGATTGGGTCATAATGTAGGCAATAAGGGGGGTCGGATCCTGCCCGATCTATATCTGCCCGACTTTCTGCCAGATATAGATCAGGAAAGCCCATTGGAGGGCCACACATGGGCCAATAAGATGCCGACTCGGTCTGTCTGCAACTTTTATCCCCCCGTGTATGGCCACCTTTATTGATTTGCAGACATTCAGGCACTTGGAAAAATAATTTTTTTAAAATCTATGTTGAAATTTTTATAGTAGTTTTCAGACATGGTTCCCTAAGTCCCAACAAAGATAATTAAAGTATTTAATACCTGCACAATAATGTTTTGGTAGGGAGGGACTTTCAGTTCAGAAATGAGTCTTGCTAACACAATAACTAACTAAGTTAAAAGTAGTGCCATGAAACATATTTAGTATATTCAAGATGGGGCATTTGATACTGGTCCAGAGAAGGGATTGAATAGCAAGTCAAACACTGCAGGTCATTCTGAGATAAAGAGCAGGGCTATAGTTCAATCAAGAGAGGGGGAAACAGTTTAACGTAGTCTTAATGTATTGAATTCCTGTTGGCTCTGAGGTAGCTGAAGGGTGCAAGCTGCCTGCCAGTACTGGGGTGGTAGAACCATTTGTGAGCATATCTGGAATGACTTCTTAGTACTCAACTTTGTACCTTCTCCTGGATTTTTAAAGGAGAAGGAAAGCTACTGAAGCAGTTTATTCCCAACAGGCTAGCCACAATAGTGCACGCTATATTCATTCTGCAGAATGCTTTACCATACCTTAGTAAACCGCTCTATAAGCTCTCTGTTTGTTTAGGATAGCAACTGCAGTATTAGCTTGTTGTGGCATCACTGCCTGAGTCTCTCCGTGCTGACTCATAGCTCTGGGCTCAGATTACAGCAGAGAAGGGAGGGGGAGAGAGGAGCAAACTGAGCATGCTCAAGCCCTAGCCCTGGAGGTTAAATATGAAAACAGGAAGTCTGATACAGAATCCCATGAGTACACAATCGAAGGAAAGAAATGTGGTGTTTCTTTTGACAGAGGACTCAGAGCAGCATTACTTTGAGGGTTTACTGGTATAGTTATATAGAGCTTAGTTTTAGCCTTTCCTTCTCCTTTTAATTAGATGCAAGAAGCACAATACAGTAGCACCAAGGACAACACAAGGTGCAATTGATAAGTTTATTTGTCCCCTAAGTTTTTAGCATTTTTCTCCTGGCCATAGTAAGTTCTCTTACATATTATCCTGATCATTATATACCCATTAGCTCACTACATTCCACCAGGGGCCTTGTCTGTCAGAATCGACTGAACGCCTGGCTAATTGCCTGATTGGGGTGGCAACTGTCAGAATCTGCCCTTTTTCTTGCTTTAACAGTCAGTACAGATCTATCAAGTAAGCACTGAATGCAATAAAATTCAATCCTATCCTACAGTAATATCCAGAGATCTGTACACATGAAATAATGTGAGTGATATTTATTCTGTACATGTTGTACAGAGCGACAGCATTTAGCATTATGTGTCACACCATTTTCATGAAAATATGTCATTCACTGCCCGGGTTATGATAAGAGCACAAGAGCAACCAGGCCACTAATCTAGCTTTCAGTTACAACTGTGTGGGCACAGATTCTTTTCTCTAGGCACAAATGAACGCTAGCGAAAGTTCACTATTAAATGTCCACGCTGCCGAATTTACGCTAGCGTTCGGCTGCCGACGCGTAACTTTGCATTTTGATGAATTAGCGTATGCACTGCAAATTAATGTCTGACGGAGCGGAACAAAGTGTGGCGAAGCCTTTCAGAGGGGAAAATACTCCTTTTAGTGGATTTCCCCCCAATATGTTCCAGTTCTGTAACTAACTATACAGCAATTCTCCCCCCCCCCCGCACGACCATGTGCCTGCTGAATTGTACCTCCCCTCCTCATTCTTTCTCATACCCTCAGTACAGCGGTGCAGAGAGATCCGATGCAAGAAGGATGGGCGACTGGGGTGGAGGGCCAGTGCAACAAAGTTACGCCACTGATACGGGTCATGCGTGAAACTGGATATAGATACAAGAGACTAAGGGGCAGATTTACTAAAGGGTGAAGTGACTAACGCTAGCGAAAATTAGCTAGCGAAAGAGATAGACTAGCGGTACTTCGCTCCCTTACGCCTGGCAAAGTTGAGCTCTGGCGAATGGACGTAACTATGCAAATTCACTTAAGATGCGGATTTTACTGAACGTTACCTCTTCGCCAGACTTGCCTTCGCCACCTCAGACCAGGCGAAGTGCAATAGAGTAGATAAGTCCCAAAAAACACTGGTGAATTTTCATTTTACAGGGTGATAGGCTGCAAAAGATTGTAAATTTTTTTGGCTTCCCCCGCTACATTTCCTAACATATGGCACATAAACTATACACTGGGCTCATGTGTAGGGCAATGTAACAACTTTATTATATTAAGGTTTCCTGGGCTTGGGTAATGTAATGTATTTGCTGCAACATATACGTCCATTGAACTTCAACTTCCCGCCGTATGCAAATGAGCCAACGACAGCGCAACTTTGCTTTGCTTGCCGTAGTAACGAGAGAGCTACTTCGCCAGTGTTCGGCACCCTGGATGCAACTTCAGATTTTAGTGAATTAGCGTTGTCCTGGCGTATCTACGCCTGGCAAAGTGTTGTGATGTGAGCGAGTGGCTGGCGAATTTTCAGAGGTTGGTAAATCTTGCCCCATAAGGTGGCCATAGACGCACAGATAATATCATACGAAACAAATTCTCGTACGATATTCAGTGCGTGTATGGTGGGAAACAAGCCGACCGATATCGGCAGAAGACTTGGATATTGGTCGATTGGGCTGGATGGAAAATTTTGATAGGGTGTCCAAACCCAAACATCGGCCATTGTTCGTGCTGAATCGTCAGATACAGGTATAATTCTATTGTTTCTACCTGCCTGTATATCTGACGATTCAGCTCTACAGACTCTTGAAACAAACGATCTTTCTTGGAAAGATCTTTTCCAAGAAAGACCGTAATTGTTACGTCTATGGCCACTTTATTATGCCATAATTTATTAGACATGCAGTGTGGCACTACTAGCCAGTTAATAATATGTCTTTATACACTTTATCAATGGTTGCCCCAGTTATAGTAAAGAATTTCCAGTAGTTAAACTTCACCTGGATTGCTGGAGTTCATGTTTTGGCACTAGTACAGAAAATGCTATGAAGGCAGTGCTAGTAAATATTTTTAGAAAGGTGCCATTGCATATTATTCATAAATGTAAGATGCAGGGTTAAATAAATGTAAGGTGCAGGGTTAAGCTGGCCATAGACGCAAAGATTTGATCGTACGAATCTCCGTTTTGTACTATTTTTGGGCAGTGTGTGGAGTGTCCTATCATTTTTCGTGCCATACTGGCACAATCGTTCAGGTGATCGGACAGGTTAGAAATTTTCTGTCCGCTATTGATTATATCTCTGAATGTATTGCCTGTCTGCTGATATCAGTTAGAGACTGTCACTAGCTTTTGTCGGACATAACTATCATACCATTGCCGTTAGAAATCACGGGCCTTGTACAACAATTTTGGGGCTCCCAAGTCCCGCCCCAGATCCCACCCACTCCACATAACAGTTAAAAGACCACACAGACATCAGCACTAAAAAAAGGTAACCCCCCCACACACACAGGTTGTAAAAAGCTATTGGGGACCAGGGCCCCCCTTACAAGTTAAAAAAAAATTGGGACCCCTAAGAACATTTAAAAAAAAAAAAAAACATTGATGGCAGGGGCCTATAGAGTATAAAAATAATATATTGGTGGCCAGGGGATTAAAAAAAGAAAAAAAAACACATTTCAGAGGAATTGAACTCGTGGCTTCTGTACTTCAACTTCACCTCCTTTCGTGACTTTGGGTCTTTTCGCAGCTTCAGGACTTCAGTTTCAGCTGTTTCCGTGACTTTGGGTCTTTTCACCGCTTCGGGCCTTCGGCTTTTCAGCACTTCCGCATTTCGGGACTTCGGAAGGAGGCGGCACGGCATACGGCGCTGTCGAGAAGTTCAGCCGGGCCCCCCTTCAGGCCCGGTACACTTGTGCCCCCCTGATGACGGCCCTGTATACACGCACGTGTAGTCAAAGTGAATACAGCTCTGCATTTATCTAGGGCTCTGGTAATTGTATTTAGCCAAAGCTTGAGGGCAGCAACAGGACACCCTTGGTCAAAAACAGCAGTATCATTTATTATTATACCTGTAAATATTAAGATTGTAATCTCTTGAGCAGGGCTCTTCCGTGCCATTTTTATTCTGTAACCTACATTTATAAAATAAACATAAGACCCCATTTGATATACATTATTTTTTAACTTGTAGGCTATGAATAATGATTAGGAAACATTGGCTGGAAGCCTCACTCTAGGTGCTTATGAATAGATATGGTTTCTAATTTCTGAAATAGTGTGCTAGAATTTGCAGATTCTCCAGAATGCAATGAGTTAAGCAATTTTGCACACATTATAGTCTGGGAAACATGAACATAGCAGCCATTAACTTGGTGGCCAGGTTGTTGCCATAGCGATACAAGTGATGCACATAGCAACCCTTAATTTTGTACGAATAGTGTCACAACAGAATGAATCGCTCTATAAAGCAGGGTCTCGTTCAGGCCGTACCCTAGTAACTAAGAATTCCTTCTATTCACTCGCTTTGAGATTGTGCCCTCACTTCGAGAAATTTGATGAAAAGCAAAAACGTTTCAGCTTGTGCCTTCATCAGATAAATTGTATCCAATAAAGTCATTAAGTGTTGTTTGAAACTGTATTAAGCGCCACTGCTTTTATATGAATTGACAGTTTGTTTCAGATATTAAAGGGGTGGTTAACCTTCAAGTTAACTTTTAGTATGTTATAGAATAGCCAATTCTAAGCAATTGGTCTTCATTATTTATTTTGTATCGTTTTTTTGAATGAATTGCCTTCTTCTAACTCTCTCCACCTTTCAAATGAGGGGTCACTGACCCCATTTAAACTGAAAAAACTCCAAATATATTGTTATTGTTACTTTTTATTACTCGTCTTTTTATTTAGGCCTCTCCTATTCATATTCCAGTCTGTTATTTAAATCAACGCATGGTTGCTAGGATTATTTGGACCCTAGCAGACAGCTGAAATTGCAAACTGGAGAGCTGCTAAATAAAAAGCTAAATAACTCAAAAAACGGCAAATAAAAAACGTTTGCAAATTGTCTCAGAATTTCACTCTCTACATAATTCTGAGTTAATTTAAAGATGATTAACCCCTCTAAATAGGTCACAAACATCTGTGTTTTCCACCAAAATGCAATATATTTGTTAAATCAAAGACTTGGCTCTAGGGGTTTCAGCAGAAACGTTCTTTGGGAAGATCTGACACATTGCCAGCCATACAAATTGATATATTTCTGTTTTCCTAGTGACAGACGGGCAGGGAAGCCCCTACAGACCAAATCATGAGCCAATGTCTTTGCTGTCTGTCCCTGAGAAAACCTGGAGACATCGAGAGCTGTGGCCCAGCACTAGTGATGGGCGAATTTGTCCTGTTTTGGTTCGATGGGAAATTGGCAAATTTCACGTCGAAAAATGTCCAAAACGCGAATTTTGACATCCGCATCAATTCACTGTATGCTGGAGCCAATACAAGGGTTTCACACGCAAAAGAAGACCCTGTATAGGCTAAATCTGCCTGCTGATTTCGTCTCCGTCTGGCTCTAGCCTAAGACCAGGACCCCTATTAGAAATTTTGTGGCCCCATAAAAGTTATTTATCTGCAACCCCCCATGAATACAAACACATAGTACTAACTTTTTTGGCTGTGCCCCTTGTGCTACACAAACAATTATCTAGCAGTTAATAGACTGAACTCGATAAACGAACTTGACAGATGTTAAACTATTATTATGATTAAACTATGATATTCAGCTACTATGAAACAAATTACTGTTCTGAAAAACAGGGGTGTAACTATAAAGGCATCTGGGGGGGGCAAAGAACGATAGGTGGTCCAATGAAACTTAAAGCAGACCTGTCCTTTGCACATTAAACATGAACCCCAAGTTCTTTTTTCTTTAAAACATTCATACCTGTTATAAACGTATTTAGAAGTCTCAGCTGTCAATCATAAATTGCCTGCCCCTTCCTCTATGCCTCAGGCATAGAGTCGGGGCAGTCACTTGCATTCACTTTCCGTTCGCTACTTCCTAGATATCACTACTCTCCTTACATTCCCCCTCCCTCCCCTTCTCTATAATTGTGTAGGGTACATACATGGACATTAGGTCCCCATTCTGGCACATACACAAGATTTTGGGGTGATTCACAGCTTGCCTTGTCCACAAAATGGCACCTGTCTGCTTACTGTGATTAGGACAACCAAGACTTACAATTTAAATAATAAAAATAGTTTGAGCGAAGTGTATTTTGCTCAACTAACATGATATAAGAGACTTTGGAATTCTTAGGGTGACAGGTAGCCTTTAAAGGGGACCTGTCATCCTAAGAAATAATTTCAAATTCTTTTCTATCATGTTAGTTGAGCAAAATAAACTTTACAGACACTGTATTTATTGCTTAATAAATACATCTAAAATAAAACACTTATTTGTATTTATTAATACAGGTATGGGATCCGTTATCCGGAAACCCAATATCCAGAATGCTCCGAATTACTGAAAGGCCTTCTCCCGTAGACTCCGTTATAATCAAATAATCCAAATTTTTTAAAATGATTTCCTTTTTCGTTGTAATAATAAAACAGTAAATTGCACTTGATCCAAAAAAAGATATAATTAATCCTTATTGGAAGCTAGACCAGCTTGCTTCAGAAACACTACTATTGTTTTATATACCGTAAATAAGCTGCTGTGTAGAAATGGGGGCAGCCATTCAAAGGAGAAAAGGCTCAGGTTACACAGCAGATAAGCTCTGTAGAACATAATGGTGTTATCTGCTATCCACTATTTAACCTGTGCCATATAATCTTTTTTAAATTTCCGCCATTGCTACACAGACGCTTTTTTTATATGAACTATAGTAGTGTCTCTGAAGCAAAAATCTGTTTTACCAGTGCAGGGCAACAGTATGTATGGGATCAGACAAATCTTTCCCTTTTTTTTCTGTCTGTGACATCATCCAGTCCAGTTACAGGCTGGAGAGCCATCTGTTTGTCTGGACACCCTAGTGCATCCTTGGGAGAGAGAGTGTGCCAGACTTTGGAGCCAAACATACAGGGCTTTCAACAGAGCTTAAAAGCAGTTTGATGCTGCATCATCCAGCCAGAAGCAGTTTTTGGGAGACTGCCCAAGAGAACAGAGAAGTTGCTGCATCTCTAGAAGTAGAGAAAGAGCCCATCCTGTTCCCTGCCAAGCTACTAGAGACTCAGGAAGAGAAAGGTGCCACTGGTGAGATTTATCCTGCTGCAGAGCTACCTATAATCTCCAGTGTGACTGCCTCTGAGAGCACCATGGTGAGTGAGCCACCCAAGGGAGGATACTGGCAAGGATACAAACGTGGGGCCCTGGTTTGAGGACAGGTCTTGTGCATTTACCTGCTAGGTTCCAAAGGGAGAGGTTCTTTTGGGAAAGATATTGCTACTTGGGGTATAAGGGACGTATCAATTTAACTGAACTGTGTGGTCATTAACCCCTTCCAGTGGATTTGGACTTTGATAATAAAAAAGACTGCATTGGAGAAACAGTCAGGTACCTAAGAGTGAGTTTGGTAGGTCCCACATGTCCCCAGTGCAGGAGTGTATTGTGTATTAGATTGCCAAAGTTCTTTCCCTACTGTTTTATATAATGTTTATATCTGTTTTATTTTTCCTAGTGGAAATCCCCTGAGTTGTGCTCCTTAGTGTTCCCTAGGTGGAGCCACTGTGCTGTAAAACCCCAGTTCCCAGTACTTTTCATACGCAAAAGGTACTCGAGCACCTGAATTGCCAAATTAGTTATAAGTACATGATATTTTTCTTATTTTTTCTTTCATTGTTTGTTACTGTTCCTTTAAATGTATATTTACAGGAAGCATGTATTGCTTATACCTCGAAGTACCATTTGTGTCAAACACTGTTTATTAGCCTCAAACCAGCATAATTGATATATAACATCTTGATATGCAAAAGAGTGCTCTATTCTTCTCTATTGCATGTGAATACTGCACTGTGGAGCCAGGCTATGAGATGTACAGCACCCAAGAACAAACTGGTTGAACTACAAGTTAGTGAGTGTAGAAAACATCTTGTTTGAAAGTGTGATATCTTGTATTGAACAACAGCTACAGGTTTTTAGAATCTGTATGATGATGGATATAAATCACGTATTATATCAAAGGTATAGCATATTATATACACAGTAGGTTGTGAAATTTGTTTAATCTGCAAAAAGGATTTTGCGAGAAAAAAAATGATTACTTCTGCTGAAAATTATATTATAATATAGAGTAAAGTAGTGCAGGTTGGGGGAGGGGAGGAAAACAAAATCCATTGCCTAGTATAAAGAGTGGTTAATTGTCATAGCAGGGATGCAAATCAATGCAAGTTAGAAAACTGAAATCCAAAATGCCAACCTCCAGTTATGTTTACACTGCTGCTTTCAGTATCCCTCTCGGCTTGCTGATGTAGAGTGGTCTGGGAAATTGTAGTTCAACAACAGTTGAGGAGAGACGCCCTTATGCAAAAGTAATGGGCATTCTGGGGAGGAAGCCCAGGATCAATTTCAATTTTTATGGAATATCCTTTGGCTTTTAAATCACAGCCAGAGCAGTATCCCAAAAGCAGATGAGTGGGATGTCGGTTGGCTAAGACAAGAACCACCACTAATACTAAGACTGTATTTCCACCTACATCCAGGGCCCGAACTAGGGGTAGGCAGAGTAGGTGTCCACCTAGGGCGCCATCATTGGGGGGTGCACTTTTAAGGGGGATTTCTTGGTTTGCTTGACCTTTTTAATAGTTTTTTCAATTTTATAAACTGCCTATTCTTGCCTGTGATTCATACTGTGGGCAGAAGCACTTTCACCTCCCTCTTGGCAGCTGCTGGCACAGATACATATTTGGGGGCAATATGATGGATTTTTGGCTCCTGCTGATACAAGTGTATATTTGGGGGCAATTTTGTGGATATTTTGGCTGCTGCTGGCACAGGTACAGATTGGGGGCAATATAAGGGATTGGCTGATGGTGGCTCAGGTACAAATGGGGGCTATATGATAGGTGCTGACACAGGTACATGGGACAACACGATGGCTGCTGGCACAGGTACGGGGGCATTATGAATGGTAAGGTGGGGAATGGTAATGTAGGGTGGGGGGGCACTGATTGAAGCCCTTGCCCAGGGTGCCAAAATACCTTGGTCTTGCCCTGCTTACATCTATGCATCTCAGCATGGAACACAACTAAACTTGCTCTCCAGCAATGTTTCCACTTTGCCTACTCCAATGTAGGACACCGAGCCTTCCCTAAAGCTGCATCTGACAAACACAATCACAGTTATTTCAGAGGTTCCCTGTAGTTTTGCCGTGACAACTCCCATTAGTCTGTGTGTTATTCATTTCATGACTAGTAGGTCACAATGTCTCCTCGCATCTCCAGAATGCATGGCTGTTCATGTTTGCAGCAGCTCTGATCAAGCCTTGCTCACAGACTGTTCTTTTTCTATTACAGAGAACAGCACTGCTACAGAAACCATATTACCATCCATTATTTTCCCTTGAGTAATAGTATTAGTAGGGTAGTGCAGGAAATTAATGTCTTAAGAGGATTCTGTCATCCCATAGGGCAGAGTTGTTGGGCCCCAGACAATTCTATTGGGTGTTATAAAATTGACATTTTGGCTGTGCTGCTCCTATAACATGGACAGTGATGAGTAAAACCAAAGTTGGCCATTAATGGGAGAAATACCAATTAGACACCTGGAAAAATATAGGTCATAATTCCTAGGCCATTGCCCCCAATGGAGATGAAAAAGTTCCCCATATTATGTTATGGCCGAACGCTGGCGAACACTATTCGCTAGCGTTACTTCAGCAATTCAAAGCGAAGATGCGCTAGCGTTCATTTCTGCCTCGCGCAACTTCGCTATAGGTCTTGCACTGAGGTTAATTTGCATATGGCAGTAAATTTAAAGTTGAATGGACGACTTTATGTTATATATTGCAGCAAATACATTACATTTCCACTGTTAATTACACATGTCCAGGGAACCTTAATAAAGACAAGTTGTTATAATGCCCTACACATAAGCCCACTGTATAGTTAGGTTCCATATGTTAGAAAATGTATGGGGGGAACCCAGTTACGCAAAAAATTTTTAGTGATTTTTCGGGTGTAACGTCTATTTCCCAAAGCGAGTTGTCGCCTGGTGATAGAGTGGGAATGAGTGCTAGCGCCTATCTCTTTCACTAACAAATTGACACCTGCGCTCGTTAGTAAACTGCCAATGTCCCTGTGGGCGGTAACGCTGGCAAATTGTGGCCAGTGTTTGCCACTTCGCCCTTTAGTAAATCTGGCCCTATGTGCGCACGCTAAAGCCAATGCCTTTGGAGTGAGGCAGAAATATTCAAAAGGAATATGATTCATGGGAATTCATGGGAAGCATTGGTAGTATACATAACTCATACAACCAAAGTAAGCACAGTTTGCTCGCAGAACGGTGTGGTTTTGTCGGCTGGGTACTCTCAGCTCTTGGCTATTGTTAATGGTTCAATGCAATGAGATAATTGAGTAAAAACTCAACAACAACCGGATGACAGCAGGTTTGTTTTCCCTGATGTCAGTGTATTTTTATCTACTTTCTTCCTCCCAACAGGACCCTGTAATGCTCAAGGCAAATTAATTTGCTGCCTTACCCTAATGTAATCCCTAAATATACACGTACAGTGTGTAAATACAGTTTGTTGAATTTATAACCAGTTTCTTACCTGTTGTTTTGCTGACCTCTCTGGCTGGAGCTGGAATTAACTTAAAGTGATACTGACACTAAAAAATCAATTTTAGCATATGAATGTACATTGATTGTTACCTATAGGTCATGTTGATCATTTTTTGCTGAGAGGTTTGTTTTTGTATATAATTGTTAGTTGAAGTTCCTAAGCCTGACTCTCTGACACTCTGACCTTGCCAACCAGACTGTCCCATCTCAGCCTGTTAGTTACAGTTTCTAATAACGGACTCCTGCTGCACAAATATGGCAGCCCCCTCATACAGGAACATGGGGCATCAGACAGGTAATGTAAAAGCATCATGCAAATACTTTATGGCAAAGTTAGAAGTAGCTTGCAAAGCCAATATTATAATCGATGTAAAAAAAAGTTTAATTCCAGGTTTCAGTATCTCTTTAAGGGAACAGTAACACCAAAAAATGAAAGTGTTTTACTACTATAATTTATATACCTGGAAACAAGCTGCTGTGTAGCAATGGTGGAAATTGAAAAAGGTCTATATGGCACAGGTTAAATAGTGGAGAACAGATAACACCATTATGTTCTACAGAGCTTATCTGCTGTGTAACCTGAGCCTTTTCTCCTTTGGATGGCTGCCCCCATTGCTACACAGCAGCTTATTTATATAAACAATAGTAGCGTTTCTGAAGCAACACACAGCAGATTTATCAGGGCACCACTGCATTATATTTTTATTACTTTAAAACAATTACATTTTTTGATGTTACTGGTCCTTTTAAGAAACAATGCAACTGTGAAAGTGGAAAGCCTAAACAATATGCCAGTGTTTCCTCTCACACTCTGCAGTCTATAAAATAAATAAAATACTAATAGGCAATCGGAATTCACTGTTGCACATCTCTGTGGATGAGGAAGAAGTGTGACGTGATGCTGCCGAGGCAAGGCGCTGTATACACAAATGTCCACTGTGTGGTGCTGCTGTCTACAAACTGATGAAAAACAAGAAGAATATATTTTTTGTTAAGGGATTAAGGGATACTGTCATTTTTTTTCCAAAATGAATCAGTTAATAGTGCTGTTCCAGCAGAATTCTGCACTCAAATCCATTTCTCAAAAGAGCAAACAGATTTTTTTATATTCAATTTTGAAATCTGACATGGGGCTAGACATATTGTAAATTTCCCAGCTGCCCCAAGTCATGTGACTTGTGCTCTGATAAACTTCAATCACTCTTTACTGCTGTACTGCAAGTTGGAGTGATATCACCCCCTCCCTTTCCCCCCCAGCAGCCAAACAAAAGAACAATGGGAAGGTAACCAGATAGCAGCTCCCTAACACAAGATAACAGCTGCCTGGTAGATCTAAGAACAACACTCAATAGTAAAAACCCATGTCCCACTGAGACACATTCAGTTACATTGAGAAGGAAAAACACCAGCCTGCCAGAAAGCATTTCTCTCCTAAAGTGCAGGCACAAGTCAAATGACCAGGGGCAGCTGGGAAATTGACAGTATGTCTAGCCCCATGTCAGATTTCAAAATTGAATATAAAAAAATCTGTTTGCTCTTTTGAGAAATGGATTTCAGTACAGAATTCTGCTTGAGCAGCACCATTTTTTCCCATGGCAGTATCCCTTTAAGCTTGCATAGGGGGTGTCGTAATATTTGCTGCAAATGTATTTATTTTTATTTGATCTCTCAGTCTCACTTTTAAAATTAATGGATAACATCAAATAATTTGCCATAATGAGCTAAAATATACTGCCCTATTAAAGCACATGCCATAAAATTGAACAGCTGATGTTTTGGGCTTCTGTACCCAACAGGGCCGCCATCAGGAATCACAGGGAACTATACTACTAAGTTAGCAGGTCTCTTCCCACCCAAGCGACACCTATTATTAGCATTGGTTACCATAAAGATCCACCCCCCACACCCCTGATCCACCCCAGACATGCTCCAATATTACCAACCCTGCTCAATACTCACCAACCCCCCATTCAAGCCCCAGCTGAATCCATAACTGATGAGTTTGCAGTACATCCCTAAAAATATTTATTTTACCACTGCGGTTTTCTCTCTACGATGAGCCTTAAAATGAAGATTTACAGTAAATAGCTTTTATTGTAGGCTCTTGCAGATTTATAATTAAAGAATAAAAATGTGAACTCCCTCCCGTGCCCATTTATTGCTTTCTACCATGTCTATAAGTAGCACATTCTAGCTAATGCCACACACAGTATGGAAACTTTTCCTTATTAGTGGTATTGTAAAATTTCTTCTGGTTTTAAGCTTCGCTGCACCTTCTCTGTTTTAATAAAACACCCTATGGCAACATTTTTATCCTATTTATGCTATCCTAATATATTATCTAGTTATACTTAAAATTCCTTATTTGACCTTTTAAAGTCTAGGTACTGATTTAACCACTGAAAAGGCAGTTGTCATACCTCTGTCCTTGACCGAAACGCCCGAAAATTACCAAAGTGTCAGTCTCGTTCGGAAGATTACCGAAGCAGCTGAAGATGGCGCCCGTGAACTCCGCTGGACAGAATCTGCACGGAGGGATAAGTAAAGAGTTGGGGGAATTTGCCCGGGGTAGGGGCAGGAAGTATAGTTTTTTTAACTTTAGTTCTCCTTTAACATTCAATGACCCCTTACATAACCATTTCTGTTCCTTCAGCCTATGCAGCATAACCCTGTCCTGTTTTCATTCTCTCCTTTAGACGGCTCACATTCCTCTCTCCTGGGGTGGCACAAGCTTGAAATATATTTCAGATGTAACCCCATTACCTTACTCTGTCTCACCTTCCCAACTTTTTTTTAACCCTTTATTAATATGAACTCCAAATTACCTATAAATTAGCGGTCTATAAATTAGTTATAAACAGATGCAATCAGCGAGCAATGAAAGAACAGCCTGTGGACTTGGAAGTCACGAGGATAAGCATTTCTTTCGCTACCATATTGCCTATATTAGTTCCAATTCACACTGTAGAATCCACTGTTCCTAATGCATATAGTGCACAGAGGAAACATTTAGAATTCTGCACCGGGACATATGTATGCTATTGTGTATACATGTATTTTGTTTTAACGTTTCTCAAATTATCCCTTTAAACCAGATAATGGATAAACTATACAGGATGCCCATCAACAATTCATCTGCATAAGGTATGGCTATAAAGAAGCAAATGTAGTCCAAGGACGATGGCAGACAAGGAATCTCTCCAATGGGTGACTATTTACTCTTTTATCCGGGAGAATGTTATACATGACTTCCTAAGGGCAGAGACACACACACTCAGATTTGGGGTGATATGTCGCCCAGCGACAAATCTCCTCTTCTTCAGGGCGACTAATCTGCCCGAACTGCCTCCCGCCAGCTAGAATGTCAATCGCCGGTAGGGTGGTAATCGGTGTGCTTCGTTTTCCGAAGTTGCCTCATAAAGAAACTTCGGGCAACTTCGGAAAATGAAGCGCTCCGAGTGCCATGCCGCCAGCAAATTAGATTCAAGCAAGCGAAATAGTGGCAAATTATTGCCAGGTGACTAAAGAAGCAATTTATCGCCGGGGTGACTAAATCTTCGTGTGTGTTTTTTTTCCTTGCAATGTATTTATATTAAGGATGCACCGAATCCAGGATTCGGTTCAGGATTCTGCCTTTTTCAGCAGGATTTGGATTCGGCCGAATCCCTCTGCCCGGCCAAACCGAATCCTAATTTGCATATGCAAATTAGTGGTGGGGAGGGAAATCGTGTGACTTTTCGTCACAAAACAAGGAAGTAAAATAATTTTTCCCTTCCCACCCCAAATTTCCATATGCAAACTAGGGTTCGGTATTCGGCCGAATGCAAAAAAGTGAATTCGGTGCATCCCTAATTTATATCCAATTAATATTAAATTATACATAGTGATATATTCACTACAGCATGAATATATAAAAGACTGCTCTGACTGATGACACAGTAATTCACGTGAACACATTAATCCAATGTTAATACTAATAGCAATGATAATAACTAATAGAAATATTAATATTGTATTGTTCGGGGATTACATATATGGAGTACTAATCATATTGTACAGAAATTTGATAGCGGACAGCGAGTTCAATGTTCGTATAGACATACCGGACGGAAGTGGCCGGGTCCTGCGAGAGCTGCAACCAACGGAGAGACGCTGCACAGCGAAGGGTGAGCTCAGCTTCTTTTTACACATACTCAATCATTGTCTGTTCTCAGTGGGAATATGTTTCAGCTTAATTATGATGCACTAAATAGAGCAAAGCAAATCATATACCTCACCCAAGTCAGTAAACTCTGTCACTTCAACAAAATCGAAACTTGCTTTGGTTTTTTTGTTTTTATCCTTCTTTTGAAAGCTGCACGGAAAGAGACAGTGTGCCAATGTAAAGAGTCAATGTGCTTGTTGTAGTATGTGGGAAGATGCATTTAAAATAACAAAAAAAATGACATAGGAACTTTACTTACAAAAGGCAGTTTTCATGCACAAGAAGAAAAGCTTTGCAGTACAAACCAGCACTGATCTCAAATGCTGTCAATTCTGTGCCGACACTTTTATGATGCAACATACACGTTTTCTGTGGCTTCTCTTTAAAAAGACAAACACAGCACCAAGAATAATTGCAACATATCATTACATTGTATAGCTACTGCTTAAATAACAGCTCGTGGATTGAGTTATTAGGGTCAGGGCACACAGGCAGATTCGGGGAGATTAATCTCCTCTTGTTGGGGACGACTAATCTCCCCCATCTGTCTCCCCGCTAGCTAGAATCGAAATCACCGGCGGGATGGCACTCTGAGCGGCTTAGTTTTCCGAAGTTACCCTAAGTTGCCTCATAAGGAAACTCCAAGTGCCATTCCGCCGGTGATTTACAGGCAGGGGAGGCAGTTTGGGGAGATTAGTCACCCTGAAGAAGAGGAGATTTGTTGCCGGGCGACTAATCTCCCCAAATCTGCCTGTGTGACCTGACCCTTAGATGAAAAATCTGTCGGGATTTACATTCCATCCATGCACTTGTGCCAGCAGTCGTACAAACTGTAGCGGAGCCGTATGTCTAACAGCAAAGTAGAAATATGTTGAATAAAGTAAGGTGCTTTCATGAGTTAAGAAGGACAACACAGGCTTTTAGCAGCATTTTAAATATTACGTTGTTATTGGCTTTTTCTGTAGCGCTTGGTCAGATGACTTCCCATTCATCTTCAAAATCAGAGTTGACCAAGACACTGTCGTGTTTAGGAATGTTTGGGTAATGGCTATAGGTCTTTGTCAGACGCTGTAGAAGATACCGTGTTCGCCCACAGCTCATCCAATGGTGTCACTGCAGGAAGAAAGAACATCAGCACTGGAGAGCATATACACAAGTTTTCATAACATTATATATCTAAAAATCACCATTAATATTTTATTTCCTCTACCTTTGCTTAGTTTATTGTCATCCTTTTTGTAACATAAAAGAAGCTTCTGTATTGTAGGGTCTCTTGTTAGTATAATGGTTACTTACCACATCAAGGAAGTTGCCCAGGTGCACCGCCCTGAGCCCTTAGCACAGGGGGTGGACAAACCGACAAACCAATATGGAGCAGGCACTCAAGGCGGCAAAACTTCCACCAGGCAAATGTTCGAATGTGAAAAAGTTGTGTGTCAAGCAGCCTGACGCGTTTCGTGTTCCAAACACTTAATCATAGGCTCCTCAGCACAGGGGGCGGACAAACCAATATGGAGCAGGCACTCAAGAAGACAAAACTTCCACCAGGCAAATGATAGAATGTGAAAAAGTTTTATTGTGTCAAGCAGCCTGACGCGTTTTGTGTTCAAAACACTTAATCATAGGCTCCTAAGCACAGGGGGCGGACAAACCAATATGGAGCAGGCACTCAAGAAGACAAAACTTCCACCAGGCAAATGTTCGAATGTGAAAAAGTTTTATTGTGTCAAGCAGCCTGACGCGTTTCATGTTCCAAACACTTAATCATAGGCTCTCTCAGCACAGGGGGCGGACAAACCAACAAACCAATATGGAGCAGGCACTCAAGAAGGCAAAACTTCCACCAGGCAAATGTTCGAATGTGAAAAAGTTTTATTGTGTCAAGCAGCCTGACGCGTTTAGTTTAATCATAGGCTTATGATTAAGTTGTCACTGGGCAGTTTTAAAAATCCCATCAGATCGAAGACCTCCTTGGTTCGTTGATGCGGTTCTCAATCCGATAGCCCTAATCTCCTCATTGATCCAATCATTGGGCCCTAGGGCCCACGATTGGATCAGTCTGATATCACCCACCTCAAGGTGGGCATATTGTGGAGAGATCATCTCATTTGCTGATCTCTTTAAGTATGTCCAGCATTAGCTACCCCTCTGTTTTACTACCTGAATTTTCTGTCATCGATATGGATACAATAGTAGTCATAAAGTAGGAAAGGGTTTCTTTGTTTTGAAAGAGCTGCAGCAACAACAATTTGAGTACCATCATGAATACCCCAAAGGTCAGCCATGATTGGGAGGGTGTCAGATTGTGATGGGGTTACATAAAATGCTACTCTCTTAACAAGATGGATAAGTATATGGAAATATATAGATGGCTAGACAACCACCATTTCACATAAAACACACTCAAATGTAAAAAGAGTTGGGGAGCAACACAAGCGTTACAAAACTTCCAGGGGGTGCATATATGTAAAGGCTGTAACTGGTTATTTGTTAGCCTCTATGTGAACTTGCAGCATACAGTAGGCTTGTTTTGGCAGTGCACATGGTTTTTATGCAACCAAAACTTGCCTCCAAGCCAGGAATTAAAAAAATAAGCAGCTGCTATCAGGCCACTGGTGAGTAACATGTTGCACACAGTTGGGGACCACTGGCATAGAGGATAACTTTTAGCTGAGTTCAAGCATAAGATGCCAGGTTAACAGTCTGCTCAAAGCCCAGCTAGTCTAAAGCTGGCCATAGATGTTGAGATTTTTAAAAGATCAGATCCTGATCGTGAGACCACGATCTTCTTAGAACGATCGTATGAATTTACCATCAACTAAAAAGACCAATTTGCCAGGAAAACAAAGGGGAGCTGCCTGCTTGGCCCTGCAGACATAGATAGATTGCACTGGGACCGACAAAGATTTTTTGACCTGGCCAATCAATTTCCTGACATATGTTGGCCGGAAAATCGTACGATGTACGATCGTTCGAATCCCACTAACCGTACGATAATTTCTAAGGATTGGTCGGACTTCCCTAAAATCGGTCGTTCGGCAAGAAGAATCGTTGCGTCTATGGGGAGCTTAAAAGTCATAAGTGGATTCATGAGATTATATAGTGCTACCTAGATACAGTCCAGCATCTCATTTCTTTCCCAGTGACCAATGAGTGTTGCGGTGTAAAGTCAGTTTACAATGATCACATAAGAAAGTTTTGCAAATTTCACAAGAGGGAAAGTCCCCTTAGCTGGAAAATAACAGTGCAGTGTTTTATTAAACATCTAGCCCCATCATTCCCAATGCATTGCTTGTGTGAATTAAATCACCCACATGGACATCAGGCAGCTTACTGGTTTAGTAGGGTGCTCCTTAAAGGGATTGTTCACCTTCAAACACTTTTGTTCAGTTCAGTTGGTTTCAGACAGTTCTCCAGAAATAAAGAATTTTTCCAATTACTTCTATTTTCTTCTATTTTGGATTGTTTCTCTGATATTGAAGTTTTTTTTTCACCTTCTAAAGCAGCTGTGGGATGGGGGGGTCGCCGACTCTGTAACTGTTCTAAATTGATACATTTGTTATCTTTGTCCCTGCTGTGCATAATCCCTGAGTTTCATTAAAGGAGAACTCCACAAAAACATAACTTAAGCTTTCTGAAAAGTAAACATAATTTCAAGCAACATTGCAATATACACCATTTAAAAAATATGCAGACTTTTTATGATTTTTGATGGTTTCAGACAGTTCCTTAAGCCTAGCCCCTTGCTCTTCTGCTGATCTTTCTGACTACTTTGCTGAGCTGTCTGACTACTGTTACTTTGTATCAACAGACATCTGTCCTCAGCCTGCATCCTCCAAATCCCACAATTCCCTGCACACGTGATTTCAATAAGGAAAGGAACATCATAGTGCAATGCATTGTGGGTTATGTAGTTCCTGCATGCTGTCTGTAAGCTGTGGAGAAGTTGTTACAATTTGTAACATCAGTGTTTAGTCCCTCCTTCCCTGCCAGGATTTCAAATGATGCAGAAAGAGAAGAACTGTTACACAGCTGGATTTCAGAATAGAAAATGCCATTTATTCATACTTTTTGAAGAAACTGTGATGGGTATATTAGGGGTTTCTGTGTTATGTGGCCTCTTTATCAAAATTTTGGTTTGCAAGCCGGAGTTCCCCTTTAAAGGCAGCTGTTAGAATTGATACAATAGTTGTTAATATTCCAGATACTGCAGAAAAATGTATCAACTAAATTGTGACCGTTCAGATGCTCCTGGATCACTGAGCTGCCAGACTGAAACACTAGAGACAGGAACATTAAACTTTAACCTGAAATTTTGGGGAAAACGGTAAAAAAAAATAAAAAATCATTGAAAGCAATTGAATAAAGTCTTTGTTTATGGTGAACATTATGAAAGCAATTTAACTGAAAAAAGGGTTTGGAAGGTGTTTGAAGGAGACACATGCTGCTATTTCAGGAGATTAATCGCGTCTTCTTTGGGCAATTAATCTCCCTGAACTGCTTTCCCGCCGGCTAGAATGTAAATCGCACTCGATGGCACTCAGAATGCTTCCTTTCCGAAGTCGCCCGAAGTTGCCTCACAAGGAAACTTCAGGCGACTTCGGAAAGCTGAAGCGATCCGAGTGCCATCCCGCCGGCGATTTACATTCTAGCGCTACTTCGCACCCTTACGCCAGGCGAAGTTGAGCTCTCTTACTGCCTCTAGGGAAGGCAGTAAGAGATGTCCAGTGTGGGGCCCTCCAGCAAATGAAGACTGATGAGAGTGCTGGAAGGCAGCAGATGGCATATTATTGCCTTTATGGTTAGATCCATGGTTGGGTAGTGGGTGATGAAAGCAGCTAGATTATCTTGGCTATGAATGCATATTTTATCTTAAAGGGTTTGTTTACCTTTAAATTAACTTTAAGTATGACATAGAGCGTGATATTCGGAGTCAATTTCACAACTGGTTTTCATTTTTTATTATTTATGGTTTTTGAGTTATTTGGCTTTTTATTCAGCAGCTCTCCAGTTTGCAGTTTCAGCAGTCGGGTTGCTAGGGTCCAAATTAGCCTACCGACCATGGTCTGATTTGAATGAGAGACTGGAATATGAATAGGAGAGGACCTGAATAGAAAGATGAGTAAAAAAAAAAGTAGCAATGATAATAAATGGGTAGCCTTACAGAGCATTTGTTTTTAGATGGGGTCCGCGACCCCCATTTGAGAAGAATCCAAAGAAAAAGGCAAATAACTCAAAAACTATAAAAAATAAATAATGAAGACTGATTACAAAGTTGATCAGAATTGGGCATTCTATAAGATACTAAAAGTTACCTTAAAGGTGAAGCCCCCCTTTAATAGCAGAAGCTCGTACACAGATTAACCACAGAACTGATCCCACAGCAGCAGATGAGCAACAGCTGGAAAGCTCAGTTCAGCAACACAGAAAGATGTCAAATCCGGTAAATAATGAATGTTGAGTCGTGTTGTTTTATATAAACCTTCCCCTACATTACCTGAGGCTTTTTTCATTCACACTCACCTGTTTCTCAAGCGTCAGTCATGCTCTGAAAGCCCAGAAACGCTCCCTACTCTCCATAATCACAACATTGTACAGACTTCACTTAGGCACAGCCCACATTAGCACAAAACCCGCCCTTCCGTTCCAGCCCCGGAAGGCGGAAGTGGTGCTGTGCGTTCCACGGTATTGAGCGTGGAGACTAAGGGAACAAAATTGTAGCGTGAGAGATGTAAGCGAGGCGTTGGATGTACGTTCGTACAATGGAAAGTAAGTTGTTTTGGGAAAAATTGTAGAATTGTATTGACGGGTTGCAAAGTGATTGTCCCTCCTGGGCATGGCTGGCCTGTGCTATAATAATAACCGCAAATATGTGTATCCCATTCCCTGGGGTCCAGCTATAAGGGAGCTGGGTGTATATTTCTAACAGTTATTGTGACTGAGGCTGCACCCAATCATAACATCTTTAAAGCCATTTACTGGGATGTTTCTCTTCTTGACTTAGTCATCAGCTTAGTCTTGAGTGATGCCAAAAAGATTCAGTTACCCACTAGGGCCACTAAGGGGCGAATTAACCGCAAGCGTAATATGCTAGCGACGCACTTCGCCAGCGAAGTTTCGCCAGGGTGCCGCTAATTGAATAAAATTCGAAGTTGCGCTCAGGGAGGTGATAGGTAGCGAAGTTGCGCTAGCGTTAATTCATCAAGCAAAGCGAAGTTCCGCTGGCGATGCCTAATTTGCATACGGCGTGAAGTTAAAGTTTAATATACAGTATGTAGCAGCAAATACATTACATTACACAAGCCTGGGAAAGCTTTATAACGTTGTTATTTTGCCCTATACATGTGCCCACTGTATAGTTTAGGTGCCATATGTTAGGAAATGTAGGAGGGAAGCTGGTTACCCCCAAAAAAATTTACGATCTTTTTCAGCCTATTATCCTTAAAAAAAAGTAAAAGACGCCAGCGTTTTTTGGGAGCAAGTTTTTTTGAAGCAAGCCCTATCTACTCTATTGTACTTTGCCTGGTCTGAGGTGGCGAAGGCAAGTCTGGCGCAAGAGGTAACGTTCAGTAAAATGCGCAAGTTAGTGAATTAGCGTAGTTACGTCCCTTCGCCATAGCTCAACTTCGCCTGGCGTAAGGGTGCGAAGTAGTGCTAGAGTAAGTCCACTTCGCTGGCGAATTTACAACAGCACCCGTTAGTAAATGGTCGAAGTAGCGAAATGACGTCACGCTGGCGAATTTGCGGTAGCGTTAGCCGCTTCGCGCTTTAGTGAATTTGCCCCAAAGTGGCTAAGTTTGTCACCGCAATAATATCTTTATTCTGATGGCTTTTCGGTTTTTTGTTTAATGTAAATAACATGGTTAAAATGCAGATTTTTTTGGTAATATATATAGGTCTTCTTTCTATACACATACATGAAACTGGAACTTTAGTAGTCCTGAAAAGGAGAGGAGGATAACTGGAAGCCCCAACACTGGTTACACACACAGTAAAACCTCAATGTTAAGTCCCCTGATATTAAGTTTTCCCGCTTTTGTACATTTTTTATTTGTGGTCCCACCAATTTATAATGCATTTCAATGGGTGTATTTCCCTGATTTTTAGTAATGTTTTCCCGGATTTCACATCAAAATTTTGTCTTGATGTTCCCAAAAACTGCATTTTGTCTTCTATGACTGTTATTATATGTGAAATAAAGAGGGTTAAAATACAAACCAGATGTATATTTTGCCATGTTTCTGTCTGTAAATGGTCAATTCCATTGAGTCTGGCACCAATCACTTATTGCTTTAGGTTTTGTATGCGACTGACAGAGTCTTGCTCTCGTCCCCCCATACTGTAACATTAACACTGTGATGCTTAGAAGAGAATTCAACCCTAACGTTAAAAAACCTGTACCCTCCTCCCCCCAACCTAAGTGTTAACCCCGGGCAAATGCCCCTAACATTTTATTTACCCCTCGTTGCAGATTCAGGCATCAGAGTTCACGGGCGCCATCTTCAGCAGCTTCAGTAATTTTCGGAATGAGACCGGTGATTCTGTAATTTTCATGAGTTTCAGCATATGTGCAGTTGTCGCAGAACAAAAATTGCTCCAACTGCAAATGCGCCGCCACGCCAGTCTCATTCCGAAGATTACCAAAGTGAATAAGATGGCACCCGTGAACTCCGATGCCTGAATCTGCACCGAGGGGTAAGTAAAACGTTAGGGGCATTTGCTGGGGGGAGAAGGGAAGGGGCATAGGGGCTTTTTAAAATTTAAATTCTCCTTTATCAAAATGGTTTTACAAACCTATTACCTATGAAGATATTCTGGAATCATTCACCGTTAAAGAAGTAAAATAAAGCTGAAGGAAGCATTAGGTTAGAAATGGTGCACCTTGTGGTTTTGATGTATGTACTGTCCCAAGGCTAATTATAGCCAATTCAGGTCGCACTCACTTGTCTGCACTCTTAAATCCTGGGTGCACTTTTCTTTTCGTGTCCTCCCACACGTGGAAACACTAGTTAAGGACTCAACGGGCAGCACTCCACTTGAAAACCCCTTTATTTTACACAAGCAGGGCAACAAAGACAGAGCAACGTTTCGAGCCTTCTCGGCTTTTTGTCAAGCTAACAATCATATGGACATTTGCTCCTTTTATCCTGTTACAACACAGCACCGTCTAGTGTTACTTTACAATTAATGCAGAAAGATACAATATGTCTATTTTTTGATACAAAGCTCCACTTATCTATTACAATGTTACCATTTCTCATGTAGCTTGTGTAAAATAAGTTTTAAGTGGAGTGCTGCCCGTTGAGTCCTTAAAGGAGAAGGAAACCCCCTGGGCGCAAAAACCCTCCCCTGTGTTGCTTCCCCTCCCTCCTCCCCCCTGGCCTACCTGTCCCGCTGGGCCAATGCCCCTAACTTGTTACTTACCCTTCTGCGCAGGTCCAGTCCACGGAGTTCACAGACGCCATCTTCTTCCACGCAGTCTTCTTCCTGCTTTGACCGGCGTTTTGGCGCATGCGCAGTAGGAGCATTTTGCCGGTACGGATCTACTGCGCACGCGCCAAAAGTCACAAAGTTTTCCGATTTCACTTTGTGACTTTTGGCGCATGCGCAGTAGATCCGTACCGGCGAAATGCTCCTACTGCGCACGTGCCGGTCAAAGTGGGAAGAAGATCGCATGGAAGAAGATGGCGTGTGTGAACCCCGTAGACTGGACCTGCGCAGAAGTAAGTAACAAGTTAGGGGCATTTGCCCAGCGGGACGGGTAGGCCAGGGGGGAGGAGGGAAGGGAAGCAACCCGGGGGGGGGGGGGGAAGGTTTTTTTGCTTCCAGGGGGTTTCCTTCTCCTTTAACTACTGTCCCAAGGCTAACACAGTAAATATGTGTGCATTCCAAGATGCCTCCATTTGTTCCCCATATTATTTTCTGCTGATTAAATTCACATCCACTTGCCTGATATCCCTTACCTGAGCTTAGGTACCTGCTCACACTATGAAGTATACTTAAAGGGAATCTGTCGTCATTTTAAACTTTTTTTTTTTTTTGCTTTTTTTTAAAAAACACACATCCATAAACACTGTCTGGCAAATAAAATGTTAATCCACAAATCCATGCATAAGTTATTTTAGTTTGTATTTTGTCATGGGGGCTTCCATTTCTGCTCATTACACATTCATCCTGTGCTGCTATAACAGCAGGCACAGCATTACCTGTGTGCTTGGAGGCAGCCACTCTGTAATGAAAAGCCAAGTCGCACCACGACATGAGAATCCAGCTGTACACTCCCCCTCCCCTCTCTGCCCATGCTGTGATGATTGGAGGAGAGAGGTCACATGGTTTGAAGGGAAGCAATTACTTTCACTTTCCTACGTCTGCCTTCTCTACAGCTGCACTAGCAGCCCCTCCTCCCACAGACAGTATCAAAGCTCCTGCAGTTCTGTAAGTTTGTTCTCTGCTTTCCTTTAGAGGGGGGAACTTTCTCTCCTTGCTGCCTTCCTAGATAGTTTTACTGGTTACTAGATGAGGTAAAGGAGCTGTGAGTTCCCTCTGCTATCCACCTCACACACACTGCGCTCCTTTTCTGCCTGCAATACTTCTTTTTTCATTAACTACTTACTGTCTCCTTTCTCCTGAGCTATTTTAACCCTTCCTAGACTTCCTCCTAAGTTTTCCTGGTTTTCAAGTATGTCCTTATTTTATCCTTTTTTCTATTCCCTGTCATCAGTCCTGGGAGTGTACTCCTGTGTTTCTGCCATTCATTTTTGTGTAAACAAATATAATAAACTATCTATATAAAATATTTTTTCCAGTGTCCAAAATGAATTGTGTATGTGTGTATATATATATATATATATATATATATATATATATATATATATATATATATATATATATATATATAAAAATAATTTTTATTTAATTATTTTATTTTTGAAACGTAAGTGGGGGCAGTGATCACAGGACTATCTTATGTCAGTCCTTCTGAAGTGGTGTCAGTGAGAGCTTATCTTGATTCCTGCCTATTGTTCAATTGACAGGCTCAGCAGACAAGGCTCTATTTACATTACAGCAGCTTGTAGGAGGGAGGGGTAATGACATCACTCCAACTTGCAGTGCAGCAGTAAAGTGTGACTGAAGTTTATCAGAGCACAAGTCACATGACCTGAGGGCAGCTGGGAAATGTCAAAATGTCTAGCCCCATAGCAAATTTTAAAATTAGATATAAAAAAATCCATTTTTTATTTTGCAAAACGGATTTCAATGCAGGATTCTGCTGTAGTAGCACTATTAACTGATATATTTTGTAAAAAACATTTTTTTCCACGACAGTATCCCTTTAACAAAAAATGTCTGACATTTAGATTCAGACATGATCAATAATCAGCCCTGTAGCATCAGCTTTTGTGAAACAGCTTACTTTCTGCTATTGGTTTGATAATGTCCAACAACCCATAACAACAGCCTAGATCACTCTGGTCATGTACAGTGTTTTTGATATGATGGCCAGATCAAATGAGCAGTTGCTGTGGAAAATGTTGAAGGCATTGACAAAACTTTTGACTAGTTCAGTATATAATATACAGCATTTCTAACCATGTTCTTTTTTTTTGAGCTTTTCATCCTCCTATAAGGTGCTCAAACTCCTTTCAACAGATAAGTGAATCATTAAAGGGATCCTGTCATCGGAAAACATGTTTTTTTCATAACGCATCAGTTAATAGTGCTACTCCAGCAGAATTCTGCACTGAAATCCATTTCTCAAAAGAGCAAACAGATTTTTTTATATTCAATTTTGAAATCTGACATGGGGCTAGACATTTTGTCAATTTCCCAGCTGCCCCCAGTCATGTGACTTGTGCCTGCACTTTAGGAGAGAAATGCTTTCTGGCAGGCTGCTGTTTTTCCTTTTCAATGTAACTGAATGTGTCTCAGTGAGACATGGGTTTTTACTATTGAGTGTTGTTCTTAGATCTACCAGGCAGCTGTTATCTTGTGTTAGGGAGCTGTTATCTGGTTACCTTCCCATTGTTCTTTTGTTTGGCTGCTGGGGAGAAAAAGGGAGGGGGTGATATCACTCCAACTTGCAGTACAGCAGTAAAGAGTGATTGAAGTTTATCAGAGCACAAGTCACATGACCAGGGCAGCTGGGAAATTGACAATATGTCTAGCCCCATGTCAGATTTCAAAATTGAATATATGCTTGCTCTTTTGAAAAATGGATTTCAGTGCAGAATTCTGCTGGAGCAGCACTATTAACTGATTCATTTTGAAAAAAATGTTTTTTCCCAAGACAGTATCCCTTTAAAAACTGTGAAATGAAACGTGTCTGGTCTTTATGAATTTTGATTGGTGTTAACATCTGTGTTCCTTTGCAGGTAAAAGTCCTGGATACATAACACCAAAAAAGCCAGCATTATCAGCCAGTGCAAGAAAAATCAAAGACAATGCAGCAGACTGGCATAATCTGATGCTTAAATGGGAGACCTATAACAATGATTCATTTAATATAGCAAGCAAGATTGTCAATCTAAAAATAACTGCTGAGTAAGTATTTGTGTGGGCCTAGTAGGTGTCAACACTTACTGTTTGGAGCTTTAAGTAATAAAGGTTAAAAAAAATCTGGATTTTTTTACCACTGAGCCCCAGAAAATCAGCATTCCATTCTCTTATGCTAACAATTTGTCATCGCCATCAGATTAATAAGTAAGCATCAGCTTGGTCACATCTGCCAGTTTTTGTGTATGACAATTCATATAAATAATACATCAGAGCCATAACTATCTTATACGTTACATCCTTCAGATACACAAAAGCCATAAATATCCTGTAAATTATATTCTTATAATACACAATATCTTGTAAATTATATTCTTATAATTTCACTGAAACGTGTGTATTATAATAAATAAAGTCCCCCTAGTTGCAAAATATGAGGATATTAGAAGTTACCTCCGAAGTTCCATGACCTTTATAAAAACACTCGGCCTTCGGCCTCGTGTTTTTATATGGTCATGGAACTTCTCGGTAACTTATAATATCCTTATATTTTACAAGAGGGGGTACTTTATTCACTATATAATACACAAAAGCCATGAATATCTTGTAAATTATATCCTTATAAACGGTGAGTTCTGATGTCATCAGTTATAAACGATGAGTTCTGATGTCATTTCTGTCACATGACTCGCTGAAATTTGTGTATTATAATAAATATAATTTATTATAACGAAAAATAACGAAGAGCCTTTATATAGTGAATAAAGTACCCCCAGTTGCAAAATATGAGGATATTAGAAGTTACCTCGTGTTTTTATATGGTCATGAAATGCCTCAGTAACTTATAATATCCTTATAATTTACAAGAGGGTGTACTTTATTCACTATATAAAGGCTCTTCGTGATGTCATCAGTTATAAACGGAGCTTAGTGATGTCATTTTTGTCACATGACTCACTAAAACTTGTGTATTATAATAAATAAAGAACCGCTTGGTGGAAAATATGAGGATATTAGAAGTAACCTTGGAGTTCCATGACCTGTATAAAAGCACTTGGTCTCTGGTCTCGTTCTTTTATACAGTCATGGAACTCCTCAGTGGCTTATAATATCCTTTATTTAGCATTAAGGGGTACTTTATTCACTATATAAGCATTGCCTGGTGATGTCACATAGCACTGAACCTTCGGCCTTGTGCTTATATGTAATCATGAAAGGTCTTGGTAATTTCTAATCTACTGTTACTATGAGGCCAAAAATTATTTTTGTGTTGACAGAACTCTAAGGTTAAATATAGAGAAATTATGGTAATTGAAAACTATCTAGCAGCTTCCCTCTTCCACAGTGGTATGCCAAGTGTATAGCCTCCAGTCTGCAACCTATGCTACTGAATCTGAATCCTGCTGAAAAAGGCAGAATCCCGAACCGAATCCCTAATTCCTTTAGATAAATAAACAGCTTTCTGATATCATCTTGGGTATTGCAGCCTTCAGGAGGCTAAAGGTGGCCATAGACGCACAGATACTATTGTACGAAACAAATTTTCGTACAATATTCGGTGCGTGTAAGGTGGGAAAAGAGTTGTCCGGAATCGGCAGAAGACTTGGATATCGGTCGGCTCGTCGATCAGGCTGGACGGATAATTTTGATTGGGTGCCTTTGAAGGCACCCAAACATCTGCCATTGTTAGTGCTGAATCATCAGATACAGGTAGAATTCTAATGTTTCTAACTGTATATCTGACGATTCAGCTCTACACGCTTGTATTAAAATGAACGATCTTTCTTGGAAAGATCTTTTCCAAGAAAGATCATATTTGTTACGTCTATGGCCACCTTTAGGGTTTACTTTTGAATTTGTTAAACCCTTAGATATTTTTAAAGAGATACTGACACCTGAAATTAAACTTTTTTTTTACATCTATTATAATATTGGCTTTGCAAGCTACTTCTAACTTTGCCATAAAATATTTGCATGATGCTTTTACATTACCTGTCTGATGCCCCATGTTCCTGTAAGGGGGCTGCCATATTTGTGCAGCAGGAGTCCGTTACCATTAGAAACTGTAACTAACAGGCTGAGATGGGACAGTCAGGTTGGCAAAGTCAGAGAGTCAGGCTTAGGAACTTCAATGAACAATTATATAAAAAACAAACCTCTCAGCAAAAAAACTGATCAACATGACCTATAGGTAACATTAATGTACATTCATATGCTAAAATTCATTTTTTAGTGTCAGTATCACTTTAAATGAACACATCAGTATAGAAACCATATATCTGCAAACAGGAGCCATTTAATCAGCATTGAATGTGTCAATAACACAGAGACAAGGAGCTTTGCTTTTAGGGCGGAGACACACTAGCAGATTCGGGCATATTAGTCGCCCTTCGACAAATCTCTTCTTGGGGCGACTAATCTCCCCGAAATGCTTTCCGCCGGCTAGAATGTAAATCGCCGGCGGGAAGACACTCGGATCGCTTCGTGTTCCCGTCGGCGATTTATATTCTAGCCGGGGGAAGGCAATTTAGATAGAATAGCCGCCCCGAAGAAAAGGAGATTTGTCGCCGGGTGACTAATCTCCCTGAATCTGCCAGTGTGTCTCTGCCCTTACAGAGATTTTATTGTTTTTGTAGATCTGCAGATAGAATGTTGTTAGACGAACCCTCGCCTAATAAGGATAACATAACGACGGACAAAGTGGAATTGGACAGACTGTGCTCGGAATTACTTCAAACCATAGAAAATATGGTATGTCACTAGACCCAATTCACATGAATTCTTTTAGTTTTGGTAGGATGTAGAAGTAAACATGCACTGTATATTCTCCCTCTAAGGAAAAAATATGGACCAAGATGGAGAAGATAACTGCCACTTTTAAAGGAATCTGTGATCTTGAAGCATATCAGTTCCCTGGCGATACTTCTAAGCCAACTCATTTTCACACTTGGCCAACAACCCTTTTCTGTAAGTAGAAATTATATGAATAATATTCCGAAATATGTCTGTTAAAGAATAATACAGCCATTCCCTTAGAGGACCAGTCACTAAGACATTGAAACCCTAACTACGATTCCGAAGCAAGAGTACCCCTTGCAATTTATGTAGTAGGGTGGCATGTTTTGATTTGCCTTCTTGCTTTTGTTTCTGCATCTCAGAAATGCAAATAAATTGCATTATACAATATTAGATATCACAGAAAAGAACTAAAACCCACACCATTGTGATAATTTTTTAACTATACATTGCAATGTTTAGTACAAGATTTCAGTTAAATGTCCGCTTTATGCAACACTCTTTGAACTGCTTCCTCCATATGTGTGTGACAACATATCTCTTTAGAGCCAACTCTACACCCCCTCACCCTGAGGACCTTTGTTTGCTGGAAACTTCAATGCTTATCACGGATAATTTAGCAGTAGTAGTCAGGTTGCAAGGGCTAGTAGAATTGCTAGGTATTGCTTTTATAATGGCTTTGCTAGGATAGACAGGAGCGTTGCAAGGGAACACTTTAAATTGAACTGGAGAGCTGCAGATCAAAAAGTCAGTTTAAAAACTACAAAGAATATAAAAGTCCAATCTGTTTTAGGTATTCCTTGTGTATGTAAAATCATTTACTTGTAACTGCAATATCTTATCTTAATCCTCATCTTTTGCCTTTCAGATGAGACCTCCATGAAAATGGTAGATATGTACAAGAAAGAAAGTCAACTTAAAAGGACTATAGTTGGGGACCTTGCACATACATCAGATCAGGACTTACGAATGGTGTATTTATCTTGTTGGTTATATCAGCCTTATATCGACAACAACATCAAAGTCTTACTTGAAAGTATGCTGCTGGAAACAGGGCACAGACCCATCTAATGGGCACAGACCTATTAAAGGAGAAGGAAAGCTACCAAAGCAGTTTAATGCCAATAGATTAGCCACAATAGTGCAAAGCTAGAATGTTATTTATTCTGTAGAATGCTTTACCAAACCTAAACAGCTCTAGAAGCTGCTGGTTTACGATAGCAGCTGCAATATTAGCTTGGTGTGACATCACTTCCAGCCTGAGTCTCTCCCTGCTCACTTATAGCTCTGGGCTCAGATTACAGCAGGGAGGGGAGGAATGGGGAAAAATTAGAGAGGAGCAAACTGAGCATGCTCAAGCCCTAGCCCTGGAGGTTTAAGCTGAACACAGGAAGTCTGATACAGAAGCCCATGAGTACACAATAGAAGGAAAGAAATTGTGTTTCTTTTGACAGAGGACTCTAAGCAGCATTACTTTGAGGGTTTACTGGTATATTTATATAGACCTTTCTCATAAAGCTTACTTAATTTTAGCATTTCCTTCTCCTTTAAAAAACATCAAATCAAATTCACTCGGATGCCAAAGCTTTAGGTATCCCTACTTGAATATAATTGCTTTAGGACTGGGGCAGGTGATTCTATCCACTGAAAAGTGCACCAGACTGTGTTACTAGCCTTACTTTCCTATGCTGCTCTATGCTGTCCTAGACAGCTTGCATGCAGTGCAAATTTAAAGTTTGAATTTTTATTATACCACACGTGTGCTAGTAGATCTAGGTACATTGGCAAATATGGTGCATGAAGAGAAGAAGAAGAGAGTATGCTGGGCTGGTGCACTTTATAAAATATATATATATATATCAATATATGAGCCCAATAAATAGGACCTATTAAATGCATTCTGCTCATTCTTTTAAATAAAAAAATCCATATTTTCCTAATTATTCTAAAGCATTAAGGCGTCATTTTGCTTTTACCTCTACTTCCTACTCATTTAATGCGCTCTCTTATCTCATTCATGGGCTGTGACAGGCTTTCCGATAAGGAGAAGCTCATTATACAGAAGTAACACCTGTGGACTAGAAATGTCATAACCACCTTTTACTTTTCCTCCACGTTGCTCCAAAGAACCATAAACTGAGAAGTAATATTGCTTTAATTTCATTGTGTGCCCTGTTTAAAGCAAGGAATACAAAATATACACATTTCTTAATTAAAGCAAAAAGTGCATTCAGCATAAGCTCTGTTCATTTAACTACTTTTTGAGCAAAATCGGCTATACTGCCACTTCAGTGCAAACAAAAAGATTTCTAATCAAATGCCGACATGTAGGATTCGATTCGGCCGAATCCTGCTGAAAAAGGCAGAATCCCGAACCGAATCCTGGATTCGGTGCATCCCTAGTTTTTTCACAGAATGACTGTCCTCACTAATTGAACACCACACTATTATTTGGAACAAGCTATTATTATTTTGAACACTGCTATTATTTGGAACTAGCCTCAATTATTAAATGATATAGTATCAGCATCATGCATATCATGACTGTTGGTTTTCTATTACTCTACTACACCTAGGAGTACATTATTTGCCATGTAGAATTAGAATATCGACCAAAAACAGTGATTGATCAGGTTAGTGATGTCGCACTGCTATTATTGTGAACAATGTATATATTTTACAGTGTTCAGAATACAGTTTTCAGGTTGAGGCTATCGTTCAGCACAATATTTTCTGTACTACTACTGCCACAACAGTAATACAGATAGAAGTAGAAGGCAACTCCTGATTTAAAAGCGCTGGGTAAATTTGCACAAGGGCAGTAGCTTTTTCCACCAATTGTAGGCTGAATAATGAAACCTAAAAATCAGTTTGAATGCCAAGGGTCACTGCCAGGTTGCACGTTTGTTTTAGATATTACAGCCCCCTGCAGGGTGAATTTTACTCTGGCTTTGTCAGAGAACTTTGACCAGTAATAAATCCCTATGTAATCAAAGTACTTTGTAGTTTATTAGTACAGAGCATCAGGCCTTATTATCAGAAGCAATACATATTTTCATGTTCAGAGACTAAAGGCAAACAACTGAAAAAAATGTATTGTTGAATAACATTTTGCAGTAAGGAACAGAGGAGTAAAAGTGTAATACGCAGAATAAAATGTAGACATTTTATTTGTGATACAGCAGGTAGCTTGAATATTGAATATATTTAGACAGATAATATTCATTCTACTAAAGCTAATCAAAAAGCTTTCAACAAAACAGGTTCTGCAACTAGTGTCTTGCCAATGACCTGTATATACAAACAACTCCATTTTCATTCTATAGGGCAGCAGTCTTTGCACCTTATTGTAAAAGCACAATTTTCAAAATACCTGCAGTATATGAAGTGTTGTTGTCAAGTAGTTAGGCATTCAGAAGTATACATATGAACAGAATGCCAAGAGAAGCTCAAGAACACAAGGGTCATTAAGGGGTAGATTTATCAAGGGTCCAATCGAAAATTCAAATTTTCTAGTTTCTTTATGGTCAAAATGGTCAAATTTGACTAGAGAATTGTTAAAATTCAATTCGAGTTTTTTTTTTAAAAAAATCCAAATTTGATTTGAGATGTATCATACTTTGGCCCTTTAAAGGAGAATTCAACCTGTAATAAAAAAAAAAACCCACTTCCTCCTCCCCCCATCCTACCTGCCCCTACTTTTTTACTCTTCCCTCCATGCACATTCTGGCCTTGGAGTTCACGGACGCCATCTTCTTTCTTCTGTCTTTTTCTGAAGTTTTGGCGCAGTTGGAGTAGGTTTCGGGTCCCGAACCCCTGCACATGCGCTGAAATTATGAGCATGCGCTGAAAATGCAGTCAAGACACGAAGATTACCGGAGAAAAAGATGATGGCTGCCGTGAACTCCGAGGCCAGAATCTGCACGGAGAGTTGAGTAAACAATTAGGGGCATTTGCCCAGGGGGGTCTACCCAGGGTAGGTTTTTTTTATTTTTTATTACGGGTTGAATTCTCCTTTAAGAACTCGATTATTCGCCACCTAAAACCGGCTGAATTGAGACGTCCTGGGATCAATTTGGAGTTGTATGCACCCTTCCAGACATTTAAGTTTTTTTTTGGAGATAAAACTTGAATCGAGTTTTTAAAACTCTAATCAAATTTGATTCAAGTTTTCGGGTCGATCGTATTCATCCGAGTTTTACAAATTCAGCTTTTCAAATAAATTTCGATTGATCGGATTTCGAGTTCATGGGAGTTTTTAAAAACACATGAATTCGAAATTCGACCGTTGATAATACTTAGGAATGGCTTTACAATTGAGACTAAAGCTTCTTACTACTTATGAAATTTGCTCACAAGAGACTTTATTTACATGAATATTGTCAGTACAAACTTACAGAACTGCAAGTAATCAGTGCATTGTATCTGTATATTGGGTTTTAGCATGAGAAATGAATACGAAGCGATGTGTTAGTTTAACCGATTGTACATCAATATGAATCCAGTGTAATGGAGGACACAATCAGCTTGTCTAATGTGAGCAAATTACTACTTCATGTGTTGCATCCAGGTAATCCTGAACTTTGCTTACAGAGATTAAAAGCATAAACGGTATTTAACACAATAAAAAATTGGTGACCTAAAATGCAGGGAGATGGGCTGGACTTAACAGAGCATGATCACATTGCACTGCTTAAAGGAGAAGGAAAACTACCGAGGCAGTTTATTGTCAGTAGATTAGACACAATAGTGCAAGCTATATGTATTCTGCAGAATGCTTTACCATACCTGAGTAAACAGCTCTAGATGCTCCCTGTTTGTTTAAGATAGAAGCTGCCATATTAGCTTGATGTGACATCACTTCCTGCCTGAATTTCGCCCTGCTTTCTCATAGCTTTGAGCTCAGATTACAGCAGGGAGAGTGAGAGAGGAGCAAACTGAGCATGACCCTGGAGGTTTATGCTGAAAACAGGAAGTCTGATACAGAAGCCCATGAGTACACAATAGAAGGAAAGAAATGCAGTGTTTCTTTTGACAGAGGACTCAGAGCAGCATTACTTTGAGGGTTTACTGGTGTATTTATATAGGCCTTTCTGATAAGGCTTACTTAGTTTTAGCTTTTCCTTCTCCTGGCTTCAAACCAAAACACCAGTTTGATCCCTGACACAGTTATGCCTTCCAGCCCACTGTATGAGACTAATGGGTGCAAAAATCTAAATCCACCTCTAAATTTAACAATAATATTTAGTGCAAATTGTTATTTAGAAACATTAAACTTTGTATAAACAAAAATTTTAAAAAAAACTCTGATATAGGCATTTTTACAAATAAATTATACATTTCCAGTGTAAATGTTCAATCCATAGCAATTCCTATAGCGTATAATATATATATATATATATATATATATATATATATATATATATATATATATATATATATATATATATATATATATATATAATATATATATAAATCAGATTCCATCAGTTTCCATCTGTACGATTGTATCGATGGTTTCAATGTGTATGGCTGTTGCACCTGTATTTGTTAGTATGATGCTCTCTGCCTGATATTCACAGTTAGATAAGTCATCTCCTTCTGTATTATGAAGGATGGTTTGCTCAATCCCATCTGCACCACATGTTAAACTTGCACCACTATGGTTGGCATCGTCATGTTCTGCAGTACATTTTCCATCCAAACAAGCTTCTTGAATATTTATAATAGTTGCCTGCAAAAGTTCAGCTGCTGGTACAACTTGGAAGGTCTCAATCATTTCCGTTTCAGACTGATTTAAGCAAACCGTTTCTTCACTTGTCATTGCCTCAGTAGCCTCTGGATTGTACACAGGGTCGGCATGCACACGGTCGTGAAATGAAAGCTCACATTTATCCAGCTCACAGACGGCCTGATCAAAACTTGATGCGTGTGTTACATTTGAGAGGAAGCGTTCAGAGTCACTGTTTCTACTGTCAGATAAAACGTGATCTTCAAAAACATTAATATGTGAGCCAACAGCATGTTTTGTGTTTTCTTGCAAACTGCTCTCTACCTGAGATTTAGGGCTCGACTGTGAAGTAACCCGTGAGACTGCTTTTGTCCAGTAAGGGCCACCAACATGATCCTGAGGTTTGACTTGGGCAGTTGTATCAAATAGCTCCTCAGATGACTTTTCTGTGTAAAGTATGGCTGTAGAATCAGGGTGGTAACACTTTCCTAGATGTTTTAAAAAGTCAATAATAAATAAATATATATATATTTGTTTTGATCAACATTATACTTACACATATAATGATGCTATCTGCTTGATACAGCAATTATATACACTGTACTCTGCTTTCAATAATCGGAAATTGTATTGTGTTCTTAAAGAACTAGTAACATAAAAAAAAAAAAAAAAAAAGACACCAAGACACATTTAACTTTAAATTCTCAGTCTTTAGTAAGAAATAACTTAACGAATTCTCCTCTTGCACTCCTCTTCAGAAACGACAAAAGGGCGACGATCCATCGTGTGGCGCTCGATTTCTCCTCCATGGCTATCTCCTATAGAAGGCAGGGAGGAGAAATTGAGCGCCGCACGATGGATCGTTGCCCTGTCGCCGTTTCTGAAGAGGAGCGTAATTGGAAAATCGGTAAGTTATTTCTTAAAGGAACAGTAACACCAAAAAACTTACGTGTTTTTAAGTAATGAAAATATCATGTACTGTTGCCCTGCACTGGTAAAACTGATCTGTTTGCTTCAGAAACTCTACTATAGTTCATATAAACAAGCTGCTGGAGAGCAATGGCAGAAATTGAAAAACGGCTAAATGGCACAGGATAACAGAGAACACCATTAGACAGACAGAGCTTATTTGCTATCTGATGTGTAACCTGAGCCTTTTCTCCTTTGAATGGCTGCCCCCATTGCTACACAGCAGCTTATTTATATAAACAATAGTAGTGTTTCTAAAGCAAACACAGCAGTTTTACCAGTTCAGGGCAACAGTACATTATATTTTAATTACTTTAAAACACTTTTATTTTTTGACGTTACTGTTCCTTTAATAAAGACTTTGCGAATTTAAAGTGTCTTGGTTTTTTTTTCCGTTAAGTACAAACATGTTACTGGTCCTTTAAGCACTAAATTCTCAGCTGTCTTAAGGGTATTTATCTTATTATTGTTACTAGCTATTAGAACTATTATTATCTCCACTATTATAAAAGACTTCCCTCTCTGTAGTTCAGTGTGTTTGCTACAAATGTTTTAATTTGTAGCGCACTTTAAAATGGCTAAAGAGCAGCTCCTATTGAAGAATAATAAGCAGGAAGTTATAAGTATGAGATTTTAGTACCACAAATATAGGAAAGCAATCAAACTTTAACAGAATGTGAACAGGCTAGTTACGGTGTTTCCTAAGCTGATGTAGTAGACGAGTACCACTATGACTGTTTGCAGCTAGTCTTTATTATTATTTTTAGTTTTGTGGGCTTTTAATTAGCCTTATTCTGTAGCTTTTGTTTAACTTCCTGAGCATAGCTTACAGATATGATAAAAAAAAGTACCATTTGCCTGTCCTGCGTCAGTGATACTGGAAAACATTTCACCAATTCCACTTTCCTCCATGAATTCACTGACATTTCCTTCCACTCTTGGAACCTTCAACGGAGGGAGCATGTCTTCATCTAAGCACTGCCCAGGAGAAAAAGTAAAATTAAAAACTCTCAAAGCCAAAGCAAATTAGGCATCTACAACTAGGGTCTTCATTGGCACATACCTCTGGCTTATGTTTTTGTTTCGTTTCAGAACGTGTCTTACATTCAGATGGTAACATATCAGGGGTAGAATATTGTCCATTTATGTCTCTTTTAATGCCCAGTGATTCAGCCACCTCAAAATAGAACACAATAAATTATGCAAAAATGTAATATTTTTGAGCTTATAATGGTCAGTATTACTACAGAAAAAAAAACAACAGAAAAATGGGATGATTGCTATAAGCCGCACAATTACAGAATGTTTTACTTAAATAAGGACAGTTGGGAGGTATGCTATTAGCTCTGTTGCAAAACCACATTTTTGTTTCAATAACCGATGTCTCACCTTATCATCTTTGATTTCAAAGGAAGCTTCGGCAATCTTAAGAGAGTTAGCAAGATAATCCTGAGCTAGAAGTTTAACCATTGAGTGCAATTGCTCAAATTCTTTATAGATAAACGGGAAAGAAGATTTGCCTGGATGATCAACTTTAACCTTCAAAACAAACGAAAATGGATATCACAAAGGGAAGCAGAAAATCAAATAAGCACAAATCAGTAATGAGTCATTTAAAATAACCACAAAGACCAAATTTTTCATACAATTCAGTTATTTTCAAAGCAAAGAGCACACTCCTATAGTCGCATGAAAAATTACATCCATCCCATGCAAATTTTGGATTTTTTTCCAACAAACAAATATTTCCACATGTTGAAAGAAAGCTAATTTTAAACATGTGCTTATTTTTTATATGACTGTATATTTGTATGAATTTTAATACATTTGTTCATTATTAATGAGTAAAAGCTGACATATGGCTTTGTCCGTCAAAAGTGAAATATATTTTCTACAGAATCCAAGAACCTTTGTTTGGCATTATCTTGCAACAAATAAAAATTGCATATTATTAAAATGCATTCTAAAATTGCACCTATTCGTACACAATCATATGTAGTTTCGAGACTAAAGGGCATTAATTATGAAGGGTCGAATTTTGAGGTGACGAGAGTTTCCAATCACCTTGAAATTTGAATTAAAAAAAAGACCAACCGAAATGTATTAAAAAAAATGAATTTATAAACATTGGGTGAATAGGCTTAATTCAATTGTTCGATTCGCAATTTGGATCGTATTCAATCGAATCCGAATTGAAGGGTTTTCCAAAAAAACCTTTGATTTTTTCCAAGTCCACCAAATGACTCCAAATAGGTTCTAGGAGGCTCCCCATAAAACAGTAATTCGGCAGGTTTTAGATGGTGAATGGTCAAAGTCGAAGTACGGTGAAACTAAACTGGCAGGTGTACATATGCAACAGATAAAGTATTCCTGCAAGAGTTGGAGATAAAAACAAGGCCATGAAAACCAGGAAATCTGCTTTAATGATTTTTGTACAGGTACCAGAAAAAAAACATTACTCGACACCTTGCAGATTTATTAAAGGGATACTGTGATTGGAATTTTTTTCAAAATGAATCAGTTAATAGTGCTGCTCCAGCAGAATTCTGCACTGAAATACATTTCTCAAAAGAGCAAACAGATTTTTTTAAACTTCTCTCCTGTGCAGGCACAAGTCACATGACCAGGAGCAGCTGGGAAATTGACAACATGTCTAGCCCCATGTCAGATTTCAAAATTGAAAAAAAAAAAATCTGTTTGCTCTTTTGAGAAATGGATTTCAGTGTAGAATTCTGCTGGAGTAGCACTATAAACTGATGCGTTTTAAAAAAAACATGTTTTCCGATGGCAGGATCCCTTTAAAATCAGGGCCTGAAATCCATCTCCTGCAGTCATCGCAGTCTGCCAACATTTTCATGTTCGTAAAATTCCTAAACAGCATACTATGCATGCACAGCTTTTACACATGTGCAGTATGCATAATGGGTAATCAGAAACCACAGCCTAGATCGGAGAGTTACAGGGCAATACATTTTTAAAAATAAAAACTCAATATTTTAAATCGCATACTGCTTTAATATAAATGGAAGGTATTATTAACATTACGATTACCACTGTGCTGTCCAATTATATATTTAAATATTCATTGTGAATCTCATGTCATTTTATTACATTCAAGCTGAATTTCTCCGTTAAAGAATACTAACCTTTGAGAGTAAAAAATCATATACACTGACAAATTTTGTGAGACATGGCAGAACCAGTTCCTTTAGATCTCCTTCTTCGTACTGTTGGAGGAACTGGAAAGAAACAAAGGCAAGACATTAGCAACTGTTGATATAAACTTGCTATTTTACAAGAGTCATGAGACATATGCCTCAATTGTATGAAATGGAACATATTGGTTAACTATGAGCCTATTCTTATCAGGAACATCATACAAGATGGAAGCCACAAACGGAACAAAGGGAGATGGTGTTATGAAGCAGAGTGATGGCATCTCTGCTAACAGCTCACCCAGTGTTATTCATTTCAAAACATCCTAACTGCTCTGTAACCATAACTGCACTGCATATTAAGCCTTGTCCTAGTTAACTGGTGTTCATTAAAGGGATGCTCTCACGAATTTATGGTGTTGTTTTTATTTCTAAATAACAGTTTACACTGAAAATAATTCACTCTACAATATAAAATTTCAGCCCTGAACCAGTAAGTGTATTTTTTTTTTAAATTTAGAATATTGATGTGTAGGAAGGCATCTTAAGCCATTTTGCCTGGTCATGTGCTTTCAAAAAGAGCCAGCACTTTAGGGTGGAGCTGCTTTCTGACAGGCTGTTTTTTCTCCTACTCAATGTAACTGAATGTGCCGCAGTGGGACTTGGATTTTACTATTGAGTGCTGTTCTAATTTCTACAAGGGAGCTGCTATCTGGTTACCTTCCCATTGTTCTGCTGTTAGGCTGCTGGGGGGGAAAGGGAGGGGGTTGATATCTCTCCAACTTGCAGTACAGCAGTAAAGAGTGACTGAAGGTTATCAATGCACAAGTGACATGACTGGGGGCACCTGGGAAACTGACAATGTCTAGCCCTATGTCAGATTTTAAAATGAAATATAAAAAAATGTGTTTGCTCTTTTGAGAAATGGATTTCAGTGCAGAATTCTGCAGGAGCAGCAATATTTATGGATGCGTGTTGAAAAAACATTTTCCCATGACAGGATCTCCTTAAAGAGATACTGACACCAAAAATTAAACTATTAACATCTATCATATTTATACATCTATCATACTTTTGTATTTGTATGCTTTTTATCATATTGTCATAAAAGAATCTGCCCGATGCTTTTACATTACCTATCTTATTCCCCGTATTCCTCTACGAGGGGTTTGCCATATTTGTGCAGCAGTAGTCTGTTAGCATTAGAAACTGATACATTGAGGAGGGACAGTCAGGTTGGCAAAAGTCGTAACCATTAGTTACAAAAGTAGCTATACCTATGGGTAACTTTTAATGTACTTTAATACTTTGAAGAGTGTGTCAATATGTCTTTCGGAAGCAGACTAGAAATTAATTTATAGATACAAACAGTTTGAGCTTTAAAAAGTATACATAACTAAAAGTTAAAAAGTGCAATAGAAAATGCAGCTTCTACTTACGCTAATCCTATAGCAAAATATATTTTCCCAGACAAACGACATCTAACAGCTGAAGACCTTCTTTCTACAAACCTCTTTAAATTTAGCTGTTTTTAACTGTTTATCAGAATATGAAGACAGACTATTTAGTATTTTTTTTGGCCGTCCAAGGCGTGACACACATCTTCCTGTTCTTCGCTGTCGTCCTCGACATACTGGTCCCTTTGATAAATGACTTGCTTGTGACTTTTGTGCTTCAACCAATCTTTTCTCGGCTTCATTCCCAGATGGCTAAATAAAGAAAAAAAGCAGTTACATTCTCTATTTAACTGCACAATGTAGAAACCAGAGGGGTTATTCTGTGTTCAGCAGTGTAAGCTAGCGGTCACATGTTGCATGAAAAATTGCAGGTATAAATTGTATATCACCTATTACTAAAGAACCTAAACTTTATTTTGCATGTTTAGAAAAAAAAATGTGTTTTGGATGGGTGTTTGCAGATTTAACTGTTTAATGTCACAGAATGTGACTGTGGCAAAAAAGGCTTTGAGGGGCAGATTTATCAAGGGTTGAATTAAAAAATTGAATTTTCTAGTTTTTTTATGGTCCAAATTGTCAAATTCGACTAGGGAGTTATTCAAATTCAAGTTTTTCGAAAAATTCTAATTAGATTTTATCATACAGCGACCCTTTAAGAACTCAAATTCAACTATTAGCCACCAAAAACCTGCCGAATTGCCGTTTAAGTCAATGGGAGACGTCCAGGGATCAATTTGGAGATGTTTGCATCCTTCCTGACATTTGAGTTTTTAAAACTCTAATCAAATTTTATTAGAATTCAATTCGAGTTTTCGGGTCGATCCTATTCACCCAAGTTTAAAAAAAATTAGATTTTTATAATAAATTTCAATTGGCCGACTTTCGAGGTCATGGGATTTTAAAAAATTCAACCCTTGATAAATGTGCCTCTAAACGTCAAAGGTTTAATAATTTTACTGGGCACTTCCAGGTTTAAAATGCCATGTCCATTCAGTGGTATTGTTTCGGCAGCATACACAACTGCACGCCTGAGCAAAAATAAAATTCCCATGACAGTATCCCTGTAATATTCCAGTCCAGCAGACACAGCCTCTACACTGTTACAATTTGCTACAAGTTTATACATTTCTCTGCAACATCTGTTGAAAGTAAGGAACTATTGTATCAATTTCATCAATTGATCTTAAAGTGGCAATTCAACTTCAAATTGTGTGTCTGTTTTTTTTTTATTAAGTTTTTTGTAATTTGTGAATAAGTGAACAAATTCAGCTGCCTACATCTCTGGCTCTACTGATTGTTTTGACATGCGGTTTTCACTGAAGGTAACCTCCAATCACGTACTTTCATGCAAGCCTCCTTTTGTACTGACTAGCTTGGAGACAGTGGTTGGTTATAGTTAATGTAATGATAGTGTGTTAGAGACCCTCTCACTGCAGTGCCTTACCATAGAAACATTTATTTCTGAGGATTGCATCTGTCCATGAGAAGGATAAAGTCTGTAATGCCGTAATAATCCTCCTTTTCCCATGTAAGATTTCTCGCATGTTTCACACTGAAACAGTGTATGTTGTACTGTAAAACTCTGGGCGGCAAATGATACATTCTCCTTTTTACGATCTTCGTCTTCTGCGCTAAGTTCTGAATAATCATCAGAATCTGAAGGACTGCCGTGTGCCAAAGTCCCAGTCTTAATAAACTTGTAATCTTTTGCTTTGTGCATAGGAGGTCGTGAAATGCGGCCAGAACGTGTTTTTACTTTTAAAGGCTTTTTGCACTTATCTTTCTTCTGTAGCTTCCCAGTGTTGCAAGACACCTTTTTTTTACTCGCAGTCTGCGCAATTGAAACAGAACAATTCTGGCTATTCAGTAATGTCACAGGATTTACGGTTTTCTTATTAGTGTCCTTAGCTTTGTGTTTTTCTGACAAGTATGGCTGCTGAACAAGAATTTGGATAGCAGAATCTAACCCATGCTTTCGTTCTCTGTGCTCAGCCTCTGTCTTTAGTGGAAACATCCTTCCACCAAGCAAATTTGAGTTGTGTGTGTGCAGATTCCCTTCAATTGGAGTGTCCTGATCAACAGCTTGGTCTTCAGTCTTCAGTTGTTGAACATCTGGCAGTTCAAGTTGAACTGAGTTCAGCAACTGAACAGAAAGATTAAAAACAAAATTAGCACACAGCAGATTATAACATTACAATTAAATTGCACTTGAAATATTTGAGGTTGAAATAATAATGAAGAGGTGTCATTTTACAATTATCTGATAAGTTACAAAATACTAGGAATGCACCGAATCTACCAATTTGGATTCGGCCAAACCCCCGAATCCTTTGCGAAAGATTCGGGCGAATACCAAAGTGACTCCTGATTTGCATATGCAAATTAGGGGTGGGAAGAGGAAAACATTTTCTACTTCCTTGTTTTGTGACAGTCACACGATTTCGCTCCCTGACCCTAATTTACATATGCAAATTAGGATTTGGATTCGGTTGGGCAGGGCAGAAGGATTCAGCCGAATCTGAATAATGCTGAAAAAGGCTGAATCCTGAACCGAATCCTGGATTCGGTGCATACCTACTAAATAAACTATTATTTGGTATGTCACACACAATTAGAAACTTCATTGTTTGCCACACTAAAATTATCTGCAAGCAAGTAGAGTTCTCTTAGTATCCCCTATTCATACCCTAAAGCGTGGCAAAATATTAGTAAAAGGAGTGGCAAATCATTTTTCAGGCCCCCAAAATGATGAGCAGTTGACTTGTTTTACCAATATTTATTGAAACTGTATATGAATTAGCAGTGTCGGTATGGGACACCAGGGGCCCACCCAAAAGCCTTAGACCAGGGGCCCACTCTCCATACTATTATTCTCCATCTCCTCGCTCAACCTCTATTACATAGTAAGTTAGGTTGAAAAAAAGACACACGTCCATCAAGTTCAACCTCTATTTTAACCTGCCTAACTGCTAGTTTATCCAGAGGAAGGCAAAAAACCCCATTCGAAGCCTCTCCAGTTTGCCTCAGAGGGGAAAAAAATCTTTCCTAACTCCAAAATGGCAATGGGACTAGTCCCTTGATCAACTTGTACTATGAGCTATCTTCCATAACACTGTATTCCCTCACTTGCTAAACACCATCCAACCCCTTCTTAAAGCTATCTAATGTATCAGCCTGTACAACTGGTTCAGGGTAGAGAATTCCACATCTTTGGAGCTCTCACTGTTAAAAAAAAACAACAAAAAAAAACCCTTTTCCAAATATATATGGAACCTCTTTTCTTCTAATTGGAATGGGTGACTGTATGCTGGAAAGACCCATTCTCCTAGTCGCTTTTCTTTACCTACTATAATCTATTATTCCATCTATTAGGCTCTTTGTTCTCATAGAAAAAGGAAATGGCTGTGAATAGCCAAATGTTTAGCAACATGAGGGCCCCCAGACACCTGAGTTTTCATGGTATCCCTGTGGGTCAGTCCGAAACTGTGAATTAGGGTCCCTATACCTCCTGGGGGACCCCTGCAGCCGCAGGGTCTGCTTCCTCTATAGTTACACCTGTTTTGTTGGTTGTTCATATTTTCCCAGCCACCACTTATGCATCTTGTATTTGATCATTATTGTTTCACCGACAGCTTCTTCTCCTCTTTATTTTTCTATGTTATTTTATTTTCTATAAACAAAAGGACAGGGGTCCACACGTTCTTTGCATTTTAAAATTATTCTACTGCTCCTTTAAAGGGGTGGTTCACCGTTAAGGTAACATGTAGTATGTTATAGAATGACTGATTCTAAACAACTTTCAAATTGGTTTTCATTTATTTATGTTTTAGTTTTATATTTATTTGCCTTTTTCTTCTGACTCTTTGCAGCTTTGAAATGGGCGTCTCTGACCCCTTCTAAAAAACAAATGCTCTGTAAGGGTAAGGTAACACAGATTCGGGGAGATTTAATCGCCCCGTTGACTAATCGCCTCTTCTTTGGGGCGACTAATCTCCCCGAACTGATTCCCTGTTACAAAAGGAAAAATGCCTGCGGCATGGCAGTTGCCTCACGAGGAAACTTCAGACGACTTCAGAAAACGGAGGAGCCGCCAGTGACATGCCACAGTAGTTTTTTCATTGTAGCAGGCGGAAGACACAGGGAAGCAGTTCAGGGAGATTAGTTGCCTCAAAGAAGAGGTGATTAGTCGCAGGGCGACAATCTCCAGCAGGTCCGGACTGAGAATTAAAATAGGCCCTGGCATTTCAGGTACACAGAGACCCAATCAGCCCACATAGAGACCCTAACAGCCCCCACCAGCCCACTAAATACTGACTTTCTACGGGACCTTATAGCAGCCCCTCTGGCATTTGCCAGAACCCACAGATTGCCAGTCCGGGCCTGATCTCCAGGTGTGACAATACAAATGTATTATTGTTATTTTTATTACTGATCTTTCTATTCAGTCCCTCTACTATTCGTATTCCAGTCTCTTATTCAAATCAATGCATGGTTGCTAGGGGAATTTGGACCCTAGTTACCGGATTACTTAAAATGCAAATTGAAGAGCTGCTGAATAAAAAGCCAAATAACTCAAAAGCCTTAAATAATAAAAAATGAAAACCGGCAGCAAATTGCCTCAGAATATCCCTCTCTACATGAGACTAAAATTTATTTCAAAGGTGAACGGCCCCTTTAATGTGAATCGTTTATTGGGTTGATTGCTGGCCAACTACAGATCTCTGATTACCTGGAGCTGTGGCGGCAGAGAGTTTAGTTTGAGCTCCCCAAGAGCAACATGCTGAGCTGCAGGCTGAAGCTGGCGAGCAGCGTCTTTTATGGTGGGGTTTCCCGCAGTGTTAGTAGAAGAGCGCAACACGGCGTCATTCACGATCTCACTCCCTTGTACCAAACTCCCGTCGGGCTGCAAGTAGTAAACCTCTCCCGCCGGCGTAATGTCGCCAACAACTTCATCTGAAATCCCCTGAGGAAATGTTTTTTCTGTCACGACTTCGCTGCCCCGTTGAACCTGCGCGTATTCCTCAGGACCAGGCGCCAACTCCTTCGCAATAGAGTAGTGCTGCTGAGCCGCCATACTTTCCTAACTTCCCCTCAAGTAACCCAGCGACAGACTATCCCTCACTGAAAACTCGCTGGCGGGAAAGCGGAAATAGAGAGAAGGTCACGGCGAGGGGAAGTACGGTGGCGGAACAGGAACATTTCGCGCTGGGTTTTGCGTTACTCATAGTATTGCATAGGAGGGCGCTTGGCAGAAACCTGTAGGAAAACTAGTTTGTCTTTAAGCTATAGCTGTCTCGTGGATACTCGTGCTCGTCAGGGCAAACAAAGAAGCCCATTCTGATTTAGTCTGGCCGCAATTTGTAAATATTTTCTTCCAGTTCGAATAACACAGATTGTTTATGATCGACATTGTTATAGTATAGTTAGCAAAGCTTCAGTTCGTCTTAAATTAGTTGAAAAAATAGCTTGTAGCTGGAGAGCATTTAAATGTTTCTGGCTTATAGCGGGAAGTAATTAAAATGTTCCTGGCCCGTACGGGGATCGAACCCGCGACCTTGGCGTTATTAGCACCACGCTCTAACCAACTGAGCTAACCGGCCAGTTATGGGGATGAGCATTTATGAATAAGCTTGTAGAGAATTAAAAGGGTATTGTATGAAGTAGTTAGTGCCAATATGTTAATTACATAACACTTTGTATAGATGCCCACTGGAGCTTACACTCTAACGGTCACATTCACACACACTTGGGTCCATGTTACATCACGATCCAATAAACCTGCCTGTGTGTTTTTGAAGATGAATCCCGAGTGTTGTTGCAATGTTGTTCCCAAACAAACACTTTATAGGTGGTAAGTGCCCCACTATTCATTCCCACCCCCAAAAAGAAAAGAGGAGGGGGAGGTGATGTATTCACGGCTGCCATCAGGGGGGCACAGGGGGTATCGGGCCCTCCTTGACAGCACCGAAGCCGTGCCGCCCTTCCGAAGTCCCTAACTGCCGAAAAAGCTGAACAGCCGAAGTGGTGAAAAAACCCAAAGTCACAAAAACAGCCTGAATTGAAGTCCTGAACCGGTGAAAAGACCCGTAGTCACGAAAACAGCCGAAATTGAAGTCCTGAAGTGGCGAAACGACCCAAAGTCACAAAAACAACCAAAATTGAAGTCCTGACGCTTCGAAAAGACCCAAAGTCACAAAAACAGCCGAAATTGAAGTCCTGAAGTGGCGAAACGACCCAAAGTCACAAAAACAACCAAAATTGAAGTCCTGACGCTGTGAAAAGACCCGAAGTCACAAAAACAGCCGAAATTGAAGTCCTGAAGCAGCGAAAACACGCAAAGTCACGAAAACAACCAAAATTGAAATCCAGATGTCATGAAAGGAGGCGAAGTTGAAGTCCTGAAGCCACAAGTTCAATTCTACTGAACCCTGGGGATGGGTAATTTTTTTTGCCTCGGAAATGACGCCCATAGACTTGTATGGCGTCGCACATCAAAAAAAAAATTTTTTTTGACTCCCATAGACTTTAATGGGCGTCGCCGACATTTGGCCGTGGCAAATTTTAGGCAAAACAAAATGGGTCAAATTCGCCCAAGCCCACTGAACACCAATGTGTGTTTTTAGTTTTTTTAATACCCTGGCCACCAATATATGATTTTAATACTCCATAGGCCCCTGCCACCAACGTTTTTTTAAAAAATATTCTCTGGGGCCCCAATTTTTTTTACTTGTAAGGGGGACCCTGGCATCAAACTTTTATGGGGGGCCCTAGTGCCAATGTTTTTTTTTTAACTTATAGGGGAGCCCTGGTCACCAATTTTTTTTTTAACTTGTAGGGGGGCCCTGACCATCAATAGCTTTTCATAACTTGTGGGGGGGTACTTTTTTTTAGCGCTGATGTCTGTGTGGTCTTTTAACCGTGGTGTGGAGTGGGTGGGATCTGGGGTGGGGCTTGGGGGCCCCAAAAATTTTGTTGTACACACAAACTATTTCAGCCACAGAAAGTAACAGAAGAGGCTATGTCAAAAATCAACATCATGTTTTTTCAGATGAACAGTAACTTTTCTAAAAAAAAAAAAAAAAAAAATCCAATTTGAAAATATTACTAATTTTAACTAGGTATCAATGCTACAGTCTGTTTGTCTCCTTTACTTTAAATGCAGAGAGCTTCTTCATGTATAAGTGCTAATTTACACTTGTCCACATTATGTACTGCATAGTGATGTGCGGGTCAGGGTTTTCCTGACCCGCACCCGACCCTAACCCGCCCTGCTGCAGCCCGCACCCGCGCTTCCAGGGTCCTTTTATAGACCCGCGCCGACCCGTCCCGCCGATGACGTCAGAAGGACATCACAAAAGGGGCGGGTGAGCAGACGCGAGACTATAAAACCGAAACCCGGAAGTCGGATGCTGGCATTTGAAGGTGGCGGGCAGGGAGAGCAGGAGAAGAGATCGACCCGCCCGCCACCTGTGAGGAGCAGTGTGAGGTTGCCCGCACATCACTAGTACTGCACTCCTTTTTTTTTTTTCACAAAGGAGGAAAAAAAACATTTATTGTGCAGAAACTTTAAAGAAAAATGTTAAAATTTTAGTGAAGTATTAATGAAGAATGGAAACACAATGCTTAAAAAAACTGGACCCAAGTACCACCCAGAACAATCTTTTCCTCCCAAAACATTTTTTTTTATTATCTTCTTTATTTTATGATTTTCACAAAATAGAAGGAAGAGAAGAAAGGGATAAAAAAAAAGGGATAAGGAATAATCATTATGCAATAACATTAAAAATCTAAATCTAAACAGCATGATTTGACCCACAGTTGTGTCATAAATATTCTCTCTCACTGGCTTAATACATAATGATCAATAATTTCAAAATAAACCTGAGGATTCCATGAAGTTTATCCAAGATACTTCTATTATGTATTTTATGCCATCACCATCAGCCCGGCTAGCTCAGTCGGTAGAGCATGAGACTCTTAATCTCAGGGTCGTGGGTTCGAGCCCCACGTTGGGCGATTTTCTTTTTTTATTCTAAATTTAACGCACACTTTCATGTTCAAGATTTCTTGAGTCGACATTTACTTTCAATGCATATAGTCAACATTGTAATAAATGTAAAGCGAATTTAATGTGTAACTACAGTAATGTTCAATCACTGCAGTGCAGCCTATTCATGGAGCACTCATACAAATCCCCTACTACTACTACATCAGCCTGGTCGCTCCACAACGGAGCAACGCAACCATCACGTGGTTAATGCAGACGCTTGCGTGTGGACGCTGCTTGACAGACAGACGTCAGTAAATAGATGGGGATGATGCAGGCAGCCGAGTTTGCGCGCATGGGGTTGCCAAGGTGACAGATATACAACGCGGCGCTTTAGTTGCCTCAGCGCTCTGCTCTCTGGGGTTGTGTCTGTTCAACCAGAGCAGCTATAGAATGTCACTACCCAGATAAGTCGGAACATTATTTGCGTGAGTATGTGAGAAGTCTCCTCATGATACAGTGAACAGTAAGTGCTGTTTGAGTTCAAGACTTCCCCCTGTCAGTATCACACACAGGTAATACATATACTCACCTACATAATAATAACAACACTGGGGCATTTGTGGGACACTCCATGTCTTGTCTCCCCCTCCCCCCATGATGTTCCTGCACAAAGAGCTGCAGCCTCCCACTCACTATTGTTCTACCAGTAGCATGTTATCTTCTGAATTGAAAGGAGAAACAAACCCCTTATTAAAAAAACCTCTACCCGCCATTAGAAACACAGGCTCCGCCCACACTGGCGCCTAAGTTATAAAAAGCTATTCTTGGTCAGGGCCCCCTTATAAGTTAAAAAAAAAACATTGGCGCAAAAAAACCCCACAAATTGGTGTTCAGTAGAATTGAACTCGTGGCTTCAGAACTTCAACGTCGCCTCCTTTCATGACTTCGGGTCTTTTCGCCGATTTGGGACTTTGGCTGTTTTCGTGGCTTCGGGTCCTTCAACGCTTCAGGACTTCAATTTTGTCTGTTTTCGTGACTTCAGGTCTTTTCGACGCTGCGGCTGTTTTTGTGACTTCGGGTCCTTCAGCTGTTCGGCACTTCCGCATTCGGGACTTAAAAAATGGCTGCACGGCTCGGGCGCTCGTAAGGGGGGCCCGGCTCTTTCAAAACTGCAGCACATGCCGAGGCCACTTGTCCCCCCCTGATGGCGGCCCTGCCCCCACCTCACATAGACCCCCCAGCCTAGCTGCTACCCTGGGTAGGGTTGCCACCTTTTCTGGAAAAAAAAATACCGACCTTACTATATATTTAAATTTTTTAAGTTTTTTCCAGACTGGCACCCAAGTTTTCATTTTGCTTAGGGTGTACGTCTTTGGTCCTTTGTCCTTTGGTCGTCCTTTCGTCTTTTGTCATTTTGTCTTGTCTTTTTGTCTTTTTTTGTCTTTGTCCTTGTCTTTTTCTGTCTTTGTCATTTTGTCTTTTTTTGTCCTTGTCTTTTTCTGTCTTTGTCTTTTGTCTTTGTCCTTTGTCTTTGGTCTTTGTCTCTCTTTCTATATATAATCTTAGCGGAATGCTATCATTTATTCTATCAAATTTCATTTGTTTTCCCTAAAACTTGATTCCAGCCTGCAAACTATTTATTTGGTGGTTATTGAAAAATTATCATTATGACAGTCTGATTTATAAACACGGCAAATTTGTACCTGGGCTGTAACGGGTAGCAAGCAATCAGTGATTAGTAGTTTCAGCCAGCTGCAGGTAGAACAAAGAACGCAGACATCTGATTGGTTACTGCTAAGTTGCAAATTTGCCTAGTGTTGGTAAATGACCCCTACTATTCCCTCTAACCTGTACATATTTTAAAGGAGAAGGAAAGACGTCTTGCACGTGGGGGTGCCAAATGTTAAGCACACCCAAGTGATTGTATTTACTCACCTGAAACCCCGGGCAGGTGCTCCTATCAGCAGAATATTGCACTGGCCCGGGGTTATTCCAGTGGGCACCACAGATCGATCCTCTTCTGGCTTCTTTCACAAATTTCCCAGGGCAGACGCATGTGCAGTAGAACAAAATAGCCAACTTTTTAGTTAAAGTTCTGCTTTTCGCTCTACTGCACATGCGCAGCCGCACGAATAAAGAGGAATACGGAAGAGGATCAGTCCATGGTGCTCACTGGAATAATCTCGGGCCAGAGCAGTTTTCTGCTGATAGGAGCACCAGCCGGGATTTCAGGTAATTAATGCAATCACTTGGGGGTGCCTAACATTTGGCACCCCCAAGTGCAAGAAGACTTTCCTTCTCCTTTAAGGCCAATGCAGAGTTATGTGTGAAAGCATATCATTTTGTACCAATGCTGACTTCTTCAATATACACACACAGCCAAAACAGAAGAAACATTGCACCACACTGTCATAGACAAAGGTTACATCTGTTACAGTAGATGAATCATTGTGATGTGTGAATGTCCTGGTGCCACGGAATGTAAATCTAAATTATTCTCAACGATCCTGCTACTTTGCGTCAGATAATCTCTCAACTGTTGTTACAAGATGCAGCTGATTTGACCACTTTCTGCATTAGTATTGCAGTCATTATCACAGGCAGTATGTCTTTTGCTCTATAGAAATATTGCCAGGGATATACATAAATGGCCATATAGGAGCTGAATTTGCTTGGCCACGTGTGATAACTGAACCAATCCATACCCCCCCCCATTAAGGGCTCTTACACACGGCGGTTTCTTTCTGCGCTCCCCTGCGTTTCGCTTTCTTCCGTACAGCCACAGGGGAGCGCAGGAGTAGACGCACTCAATTATTGTGAAGGGGGCTGTACTCACACAAACACATGTAAGTGGCAAACGCAGGTGGGACGCAGCATGTTGCATTTCACCTGTGTTCCGTGCATACATGCGTCTGTGTGAGTACAGCCCCCTTCCCAATAATTGAGTGCGTCTACTCCTGCGCTCCCCTGTGGCTGAACGGAAGAAAGCGCAGAAAGAAACGGCAGTGTGCAAGAGCCCTTAACCTCTTTAAAGTAAGGACTAAAATGAAAGAATTACAAAAAAACTATTATTTGCACCAACATACCAAGTCATGATACTGCAATTTAAAAAATCTAATAAAGCCTAGTTATATGTGGCAATACACCACCTGCTTCTGTTAATTTTTAGCAGATGAACTATTTCTATTTAATTTTTTGCTTGGTTATTTCCAGTGTTGGACTGGGCCTCCCAGTACCCACAACAGAACCGGACAGCAAGGGCCCACTTTCACAGTTTTACATGTAGACAGTGCTAAAGCTGCTGTATTGTCTAAGGGTGGAAATAAAGTGCAAACGGAAATTTCCTTGGCTGGTAGTCTTGCAGGTCACAGTACCTTTTCTCATTTTTGCTTGGTTACTTTCCTCCTTCTCCTTGGAGTAACAGATGACTTCACCGTTGCGCTGATATAAGTACCACTCTTCTGACGAGCGAGCAAGTACACCCAAGTATAAATTGCCAATATGGAACTAACTTTGTGTACTGAAATTCTACATCTAAATTGGAAAAATCAATGGACTAAAATACTTCCCAAGTACACGATTTGTAGCATTCGACTACCCTTAAGTCAAAGCTTGCAGGAGCTAAACCATGGGAAATAAATACATCTTGCAATAGAGAATTTCTCCAGTGAAATTAATAAGTTCCTTGCAGTGGTAAGACATTGCCTGTATCATATTAGGTACATGGAATGAGGGAAAACAAAGACTGCATATGCAAGACTTAATATTAATATGTATTTTAATTAGAAAGCACTATTTTCATATAATGAAAATGACTAGTGTAATGTTCCAAATCCCCATCTCCCATCTGGATTACAGTATTTATACATATAATACAGTCATTAGAAACCACAATATTAAAATAAATGTTTAATAGTTACAAAGTAGATTTCTCTGCACAACAGTTTTTCTTGTCCTGGTAATTTTGTACATCATTTAATAGTAATTTCTGGACTATCATTTCGCTATTTAAGTGCAAACATTTGTATTTAGAAAAAAAAAAAAATTGCAGCTTCTCCATCGTTCCTGTATGCCATTTCAAGTCACAGAGAGAACGACTTGCTCTCAGGTCAGTGCAGTCCCAGGCATATTCCCATTCTAACAATTACAGGTTAAAACAAAATCAGTGCAATACACACAATGGTGAATTAATTCTTAAGAGCCATCTAGTATGACGGGGGATCTCCAATAACATACGGGTTCATTTACACTACATATTCAGAAAGAAAGGACATGAAGGTAGAAAGCATTAGGAATGAAAACACTCATTATTTTAATTCCACTGTGACTCCTAATGAAGGGGGCGGTGTTCATCCAGGGAGGAGGATATGTGAATAAGATCTCCTGTGTGTGCACCCATTATTATTACTATGTAACAACCAATTAGAGCAACGTTTTGGTCTCCCACATTTATGTTCTAAATGGATGTTCTGTTGCTGAAGAACAGCTGCTGGCTCCTCTGCCATTACTTCTGGTCCTGTGTATGTTTTGCAAGCAGTAGTGAGTTGGCTATACTACAGTTCCACTTGGAGAATTGGCTTGGTTTTGGGATGATAATAAACCCTGTGAACAAAGCAGCTTTTATTAATCCAAAACAATAAACCTCACAATGGTTATACTAAAAAAAAAAAAAAAAAAAAAACAGTCTATAACATCACAGGAAATCCTATGCTGAACAAGATGGAGAACAAACTCACACCCTGCTCATCATCCAGATCAATGGGTACAGCCATTAAGCACTGCATGGGACAAATTATAACCATCATTGCATGCCTTTAGGGTGTCTTGGAGCATCCTGGGCAGGCCCGGATTTACAGCAAGGCCGCATAGGCCCGGGCCTAGGGTGGCAAAAAAAATAGGGGCAGATTGCTGTCCAGCCGCATTATGGGGACGCGTGCGTCCCCATTCAATTTCAGCAGCTGCGCCGGCGTTTTTTCGCCGGCGCGCTGGGAAGGGGAGGTGAGGTGGGTGCTAGGGGCGCCCCTTATTGAAATCCGGTGCTGATCCTGGGTGCCTCCTACTAATTCTTTACTACAACTCCCAAGATCCTGATGACACAGCTTTAGTTTAGCAACAGCTGGATAGCCATGTGCGGTTATTGTTCTTTAAGGAACAGTTCAGTATAAAAATAAAAACGGGGTAAATAGATAGTATGTGCAAAATAAAAAATGTTATGCTGGAGTGACTGGATGTGTAACAGAACAGAACACCTACTTTGCAGCTCTCTAACTCTGAGTTAGTCAGTGACTATAAGCCCACATGGGACATAACTGTTCAGTGAGTTTGCAATTGATCCTCAGCATTCAGCTCAGATTCAAAAGCAAATAGTTCTGACCCATGTGGTCAGCCTTCAAGTCACTGATTGGTTACTGCCTGGTAACCAAAAAGTGGAAACCAAGAGAGCTGCAAACAGGAATGTTATGTTAGACATACAGTCACTCCAGCCTTTATACATTACATTTTTGCCTAACTATATTAAAAACATTTTTTATTTTGCACAGCCTATTTACCTAGTTTTTATTTTTACACTGAACGGTTCCTTTAAAAGATATGATTTTCTCTGTTAAGGCTGGGCCATAATTAAATGGGCTAAAGGTAAATTGCCGCAGCCCAGCAAGCTGCATTGATTATACGTTAGCTAAACAGCAGTGCTGTGACCTACTGAATGGGAGGCATGGGGAAGAGAGTCCCTGTGAAGGCAATGGTAAAGTCAAAGGAAGACCCTGGGCAATTTGTTGTATTGACAGGTAGTCCAATATGCACTTGGGACTAGAGCTCCACACCAAGATACAGCATTTTGTTAATAAATTACATGTTGGGCAAAAAATGCTGCCTCATTGGCAAGTGACCATTTGAACCTTATTAGTAGGGGGGTAGCATGGAATTAGATGAGCCATTTGATCATTTACTGCCCCTTACAGTTGCAAGTAAACATCTGTCTGGTTACAAGGAGTCTATGGCCTTGGTCAGTTTATGCCAAGATTACTTTATCACTCCACCAGTAATGTTATCAATGCATATGCACAGTGATTTAAAAATCCTTGCATGAAATAAGGTCTAGTGTTTTTATGGTCTTTTTCTTTAAGTAATTCCCACAGATCAGATTGAAAGTCTTATATTGTAGCTGTGGTTACACCGTTGTGGCAAATGCATGAAAAGGACAGTATGGAAAACGTTTTTACATTCCAATTGCATCACTGTTGTAAAATCAAATCACATTCATTTCTCTCTCTATGCACACAGAAAGGATGAGAACAGCATTAGCCTTTTCTCTGGCGAAAACACCACAGGACTAGGTGCTGCTTGGATATTTCCTGATTTTACCAGAGCTCCCTTGCATCCCATGGAAACTAATGGCAAAAATTTAATTACATGAAGCAAAACCAATTCTAGTTAGGTATGGGAACTACAGGTAAGGTCGCAGTGCTTAGATAGAAAAATCCTCAGCCCAAGATAAGTGATTTTATTCACTGGGAGTGCCATTAAAACTGGTACCCCTTACAGAAAGAGGCTTTCATTGTGCTTAAATATTGCAAACAATGCAAGAGCATGAATGTTGTGTGTACATATAATAAGTTGTTAGAGCTTTTCAGGCAAATGAAGACTAGGCGAGTTTTTCCTTGCAAAGACAAATATGAGCAAGTGTGAAGACCTTGCTGAAAACTAGGGATGCACCGAATCCAGGATTCAGCCTTTTTCAGCAGGATTCTGATTCAACCAAATCCTGCCTGGCAGAACCGAATTTGCATATACAAATTAGTGGCAGGGTAGGAAATTGCGTGACTTTATGTCACAAAACAAAGTAAAAAAAAAAATTCTCCTTCCCACCCCTAATTTGCATATGCAAATTAGGATTAATTCCGGTATTTGGCCGAATCTTTCATGGAGGATTAGGGTTCTGCCGAATCCAAAACAGTGGATTCGGTGCATCCTTACTGAAAACCATATCCACAACATTAAGTGGTTCTTGCCTCAACTACTAGTAACTGGCCACAAACCTGGGCAAATAAGCATACGACTTATGCTAGTATAAATGGCAATCTTTATAGCCAGTTTTCCACTCTGAACTTGACTCTTTCATTATAAATACACATATCTATCTATCTCTCTCTATCTATATCTATATACATACATACATACACACAACGTATCCAGACAAGAAGGAGGCAGCACTTAAACGTATATTTTGTGTGGGAAGGAAACGGAAATTCCCCTTTGAGGCTTTGCACCAACAATCACTTATTAAGCTGATATTGAGCGAGTACTGCTAAATGCTTGTTTTTTTTCTATAAATAAATATATATAAAAACTTAGTATGTGTTGATCCATGAGGCCTAGCCCCCAGGGGTGCTTCGCCAATGAGGAAAGTTGAACCTGTCGCCTCAGGCGGCAGCGCCCCACTAGGTACCAAGGGCAGCAAAAATGCTGCTCCTGGTACTTTAAGAGCGAATTTCCGGGGGAGGGGGGGCAGCAGTAACTGCTGCTGCCTCAGGCGGCAGAGGGGCCAGGATCGCCCCTGCTAGCCCCTATTTAATACTCCTGTTCTTTCCAAGTACCATCGGTATTATATAAAAGGGTTCTTTGGAAAAGACATCCAATCATATGGGATTTGCAACTAATTTTAAGAACAAGGCAAAAGCTCTGTGTCAGACTGCTGCCCTAGATTTCATGTGAGAGGATTTGCCTTTATAGAGATATTTTAGGTCAACACACTATAATCATCTATACAGTACAGTGGTTAAAGCTGCCACCAATAAAAATCCTGAGTGAGATACATCCTGAACGAGTGTGAGTGTTTAGTACATTTTGCATCAGTAAGAGACAAAAATGGGACTTCCAATCTCCTATGTGCAAGTATGATGAAGATTTAAATCAATGTATGCCATGCATTCAGTACTGCCCATTTGCTGTGCTCCAAAATTTATGTTGTGTTTAAGAAATACATGTGTAGATTAAGTACATTGTATAGAAACATCAATGGGATTAACTAGTCAAGTACAGTATCTGTCACTGCATAAAGGGGGTGTAGTTAAACAATTCCCCAATGTTTAACCTGCTCATTGTTTCCTTTATTTTTAATGATATTCTATACTGTTATTTCTACTTTTCAGATGTATTTATTTAAATTCTTAGCACCATCTTAAAGGGATACTGTCATGGGAAAACATGTTTTTTTCAAAACGCATCAGTTAATAGTGCTACTCCAGCAGAATTCTGCACTGAAATCCATTTCTCAAAAGAGCAAACAGATTTTTTTGTATTCAATTTTGAAATCTGACACGGGGCTAGACTTCAAGAGTGATTGAAGTTTATCAGAGCACAAGTCACATGACTTGGGGCAGCTGGGAAATTGACAATATGTCTAGCCCCATGTCAGATTTCAAAACTGAATATAAAAAAAAATCTGTTTGCTCTTTTGAGAAATGGATTTCAGTGCAGAATTCTGCTGGAGCAGCACTATTAACTGATTCATTTTGAAAAAAAATGTTTTTCCCCATGACAGTATCCCTTTAAAGAGATTTACTTCACATTTCTCCCCTTTACTTTCTCACTACCCTCTACCGTATTTATTGCTTCTCACTAGGGTGTGTGCTGCCACTGTACTCAAGATTGCAGCTTTGGAGTAAACCTAAATTTAAAATGTAAATGTTATTTACTTAATGCATATACTATCATGTATCTATCGTTGTACTTATGTTAGTGCAAAGTGTAGGATCCACGGGCAGCGGACTGGATTACAGTAGGGGCCAATGGAAGACTGTTGGGCAAGTGCCACATCTACCTGCTGGTAGATATTTGGTTGATCTCTCAGCAGAGATTGGCTGGAAAGGCTGTCAGAAAGCAGAGACAACTTGTGTTTCTTCCCCCAGAGATTTTAATTATTGCTGGTGGGAAAGCATTTTCAGGAGATTTGTCAAACATGGTGGCGCATATTAAACCATGGGTATCAAATCTCCCAGTGTGCCATTGCCCTTAAAGGGATACCGTCATGGGAAAAAAACATTTTTTTCAAAATGAATCAGTTAATAGTGCTGCTTCAGCAGAATTCTGCACTGAAATCTATTTCTCAAAAGAGCAAACAGATTTTTTTATATTCAATTTTGAAATCTGACACGGGGCTAGACATTTTGTCAATTTCCCAGCTGCCCCATGTCATGTGACTTGTGCCTGCACTTCAGGAGAGAAATGCTTTGTGGCAGGCTGCTGTTTTTCCTTCTCAATGTAACTGAATGTGTCTCAGTGAGACATGGGTTTTTACTATTGATTGTTGTTCTTAGATCTACCAGGCAGCTGTTATCTTGTGTTAGGAAGCGGTTATCTGGTTACCTTCCCAAGGGAGGGGGTGATATCACTCCAACTTGCAGTACAGCAGTAAAGAGTGATTGAAGTTTATCAAAGCACAAGTCACATGACATGGGGCAGCTGGGAAATTGACAAAATGTCTAGCCCCATGTCAGATTTCAAAATTGAATATAAAAAAAAAATCTGTTTGCTCTTTTGAGAAATGGATCTCAGTGCAGAATTCTGCTGGAGCAGCACTATTAACTGATTCATTTTGAAAAAAAATTTTTTTTTCCCATGACAGTATCCCTTTAAGAGAAGACAAACTGGGCCAAACATTCCAGCTGATGATTAAAGGAGAATTCAACCCTCTAACCAAATAAATAAACCTGTACCCCCACCCCACGTAGACCCCTCATCCCCCCACCTGCTTACTGCCCCCGGGAAATGCCCCTAACTGTTTACTTACCCCTTAGCGCAGATTCAGGCATCAAAGTTCACTGCAGCTATCTTCCGGGTCTTTGTGTCTTCTTCCGGCAATTTCCATCCATTTCAGCGCATGCGCAGTTGTCGCAAACTGGTAAATTGGTCCATCTGTGCATGTTCCGATTCGCTGGTCTCTTAACGAAGACCCGGAAGATGGCTGCATAAAATGCAGATTCCTGAATCTGCGCAGAGGGGTAAGTAAAAAGTTGGGGGCATTTCCACCGTCTTGTGGCCTTTATGGATTTTCCTGGGGTCACTGCATCTTTCCCTTTTGGCGAGGCTTATAGGTGTGGGATACTTTATCCAGAAAACGGTTATCCAGAAAGGTCCAAATTACAGGAAGGCCATCATTGCTTATAAACTTAATTGTAATCAAATAATTCAAATAAAACCATACCTTGTACTTGATTCAAACTAAAATAGAATGCTTATCTGAGACAAAGCAAACCAATGGAGGTTATTTAATGTTTAAGTGATGTTTAGTAGACAAGGTATGGAGAGAAAATTACAGAAAGTTCAGGTCCTGAGCATTCTGGACAATGACCCACACATGTACCTTGTTTTTAGACACAACGTTATGTGGACTAGAAGTTTGTGTTTACATTATTTGGGTCTGTACACTTTATTAAATTTTTTTTTTTTTTTAAATAGTTGTACCACAGAGGTGAGTACGGAGTCTATTTTCACAAGTGCACACTAAGGCTAATGTAACATGATGTGTTTTCTCCACCAGTGAAGAAATGCCAATTTTGATGTGAGTGTGTTGGAACAGGATTAATAGAATTTGCCTGTCATTGCACACAAGGCCTGTTTCAATCAGAATATACTTGTATGTGAATCTTCTGGATCCACACCATGTGCAAAGTCTCAGGCAGATACAATACATACTTATGACACACACAGTAGAATTAGACTGGATCTGCATTTCATGTGGTGGGCAAAACACATTGGGTGACATGAGCCTAGTGATGAAAATTAACAAAAAGAAGTCTGTATCTACATAGTTTTTTAGTGCCATGGTGATCAACAGATTCTACAGATCCTCACGGCACTAAAATAGGAAACACACTTTTAAATCAGCCAATCTTTACTGGTCAAATTCAGGATAGGATTGTAATAACACATATGGCAGGGCTTTTGTTGCTTAATCTTAAATTAATTAAATTTGGCCAGACTGCTGTTCACCTATTAACTGGTTATTAAAGGAAACCGTGAAACCTCAATTTTGATTCATGGTGGGGTTTTTTTTGTTTTGTTTTTTTTTACACATTTTGTGGTCCCACTATTCTATAATGCATTTCCCCAATTTTTACATTTTCCAGGATTTTATACCATTTTGAATGTTCTACAGAGGGGATTATAGTTTTTAGTAACTTTTCAATTTATCATCATTTTCTATGTTGCCAATATTTCCTCAGAATGTCTCTTACAGGAATGATATTTAATATCTTGTTGGGTTCACAGACCCGAAAAAAGGGGGGGAAAAAGATGTGAGGCTACAGTTTGTTATTTATAGATATATTGCATTGCTTATCCTTCTGTATAGGACCTCAGCTTATCCATCATTCTGACTTCCTAACTGCTGCCTGTGAGCATAAAGCTGGCCATAGAAGCAAAGATAAAGTTGTACCGTGTTTGGATCATTCTGACATTTTTAGTACCATGACGATTGATCATTTAGTCGATTGGACAGGTTAGAAGATTTCTGTTGGCCAACAATAATTGCTCTGCATTTATTGCCTATCTGACAATATCAATGGGTGACTGTCACTAGTATTTGTCGGACGTAATGTTCGTACAATTGCCGTCTTCAAATTAATGGCCAGAACATTGTCTGATTTGTTATTTTACTACTTTATTTAATCTGAATGGTTAATGAAGACTGCGTGGTCTGATTATTCCTCGGATACAAGGGTAAAATCTGCACATCTATGGCCATCTTAAATCTATAATCCAAACTGCAGAAGAAATATTATAGAAGGGTCACCAAGCAAAGCCCATAGGGAAAAAAGCATTAATAAAATGGAAGTATAAGTATTTGTATAGAGGTTATGTTCCCAAGGAAATTCTGGGAATCTAATCACTTTAGAGCAATCAAGGCAAAATTATGTTGGAAAATCAGAAGATAAGCAAGAATATGTAGCATTGTCCAAATAGAAATGAACTGCTGTGCGGATATAATAAATGACAGTTTTAGGCATCTGAACATAAAGGAGAATTCAACCCGTAATAAAAAAAACCCTACCCGGGGTAGACCCCCCTCATTCCTCCCCCCCCAGGCAAATGCCCCTCGGAGTTCAAGGCAGCCATCTTCTTTCTTCGGAAGTTTCAGCGCAGCCGCAGTTGGAGTAAATTTCCGGTTTTTGTGACTTTCAGCACATGCACAGTTGTTCGGGACCGGAAATTTGCGCCAACTTCGCATGCACCAAAAATGACGTCAAGACACGAAGATTACAAGAGAAGAAGAAGATGGCTGCCGTGAACTCAGAGGCCAGAATCTGCATGGAGGGGCGAGTAAAAAAAAATAGGAGCATTTGCCTGGGGGGGGGGGGCAGGTATGCTGGGGGACGGGGGACGTCTACTCAGGTTAGTAGGGAGGGTTTTTTTTTTTTTTTATTTTGGGTCGAATTCTCCTTTAAGCTGGGGACATATGGGCAGCTCCGCAAAAACATCATTCACACACAGATGTCGTCTGTGAACTCCCTGGACTGGACCTGTGCAGAAGGGTAAGTAACAAGTTAGGCGCCAACTAGGTTTCCGTCCCCTTTAAGTCAAATGGAAGACAGAAACATACATCTTCCTGGTAACTTTTTTCTACTGGCAAGTTCAAAAGGCAGAAGCCATTACAAAAACTTTAATACTGTATAGAGGAAATAAAATATTTACAGGTACTGAACCTTTGACCCAGAATGCTTGGGACCTGGGGTCTTCCAAAGAACGGATCTTTCCATAATTTGGAACTTCATACCGTAATTCTACTAGAAAATCATGTAAACATCAAATAACCCCAATGGGCAGATTTTGCTTCCAATAAGGATTCATTTTATCTTAGTTTGGATCAAGTACAATGAACTGTTTTATTATTACAGAGAAAGAGGAAATTATCTTTTAAAATGTGGATCATTTGGATAAAATGGAGTCTATGTGAGATGGCCTTTCTGTAAATCTGAGCTTTCTGAACGGGTTTCAGGATAACGGATGCCATACCTGTACATTAACAATATTTGACATACATAACGAATTTGAGTTTATATTAATAAAAAGTTATGGAGCAGCGCTACATCAACAGAATAAAGTCTGCTATAAAAGAGTAACAAGGAAACACTCCCCCCATAAAAAGGCAATATTAAAATTCATTATAAATAGATTGGTGACGGAGGCTAGGTGATTTATATTCTAGAATGACTACTTGTCCAAACACAAGCAGTGGGACACACAAACATACACACTACAATATGTGAGCATATATTCTGCTAAAAACAGTTAAATATGTTAAAATGTGGTATTTTGTTGTTCAAAAGAAAGTGCAAATGAGAAGAAAGCCAACGAAAAAATGACACTTACCTGCAAATGATTATACACTGAGAAAGCTACCTGGGCACCATTTTTGGTACTGCATACTCATCTCTCAGAAACATTTGAAATTTTATTTTCTTACTAGAATTATATTCATACGTACAAATTAGGACTAATTTGCCAACAGAATAAAAAAAAAAAGTCCAAAAGCAATTAGAATAGTAAGCCAAATGCAACCTTCTAATTTCCTACAAAGCAGCCCAATCTGACTTAATTTACAGTGAATTTGTCAAGGGTAACTTGTCTGTGGAGATAAACTATATTCTGATTTATATTTACACCCAGAATTTATTGTACATTCAGACAGTAACCGTTAAAACCAATGTCAGGGCAAATAATAATTATTGGTTAAGTGGAATGCAAGCTCCTTTGTAAATTGTCTCATAGTATATAAAGTCCGCTATCTTGTGGATCAAAACGTTTTAGGTCCTCTTAAAAACATGAAACGGAACCTGTGTGGGGCAGACTTAGATCAGTCAGTCCAATCTACCATGACAAATATTGAATTTTTCTTCACTCAAGTGTCACGCAAAGGAAAGTTATAAAGCAAACAGAGCCTAAAGGTAGAGATACACATCAGCTACCAAGCTCGGCTGCTCCAGACCAGTTTGACAGCTTACTGGCCCTTCTTTAGGACCACAATGATAGAAGAGAGGAGGGTAACAAGGGCACACAGATTCAGGGAGATTAGTTACCCAGCGACAAATCTCCTCTTCTTCGGGGCGACCAATCTCCCCAAACTGCCTCCCGCCAGCTAGAATGTAAATCACTAGCAGGATAGCACTTGGAGGGCGTTTTCTGAAGTTGCCTCACGAGGCGACTTCGGGAAACAAATCGCTCCGAGTACAATCCCGCCGGTGATTAACATTCTAGCTGGGGTGAGGCAGTTCGGGGATATTAGTCGCCAAGAAGAAGAGGAGATTTGTCGCTAGGCAACTAATCTCCCCAAATCTGAGCCTATGCCCTGACCCTAACTCTACAGTGTTGTGCTGAACGTGAAAAAATAGGTTCATTTGTACAAAGTCCAGGTAGGACAAAATAAATTTCTCCCTTACAACAATTCTACCTGTATATTGAGAAATAACAATGCTTTTAATTTGCAACAGATTTGTGTGTAGCAGTGTGTGCCACTGAAAAACAAGCAATTTAACCAACAAGATCAAACAAGAACTGAATGGGAAACAGAGCGGGACACCAGGTTAGTTAACAGATCGTCTATATTTTACCAAATTGTACAATATTCAATCAGTGTCCTGATAAACTCTGCTGCCTGTGGGCTCCCCTGCATATTCAATTTCCCCTGTACAAGGGTTAATATGGGAAATTACAGAGGAAGGGAATATAAAGAAAAACGTGTTTCAACCAAAGTAAAATAAATACACAAATAATAGCATTATTAGCAGAATACATTTCCAAATCAAGGTTGATCTATTGGCTTTTCCTGCCAAGCAAAGCTCAATTATTTAGTGTACAGTGCCATTTCTGCTAGTTAGTGGTATACCTTATTAAAGGGATGCTGTGATGGGAAAACATGTTTTTTCCAAAACACATAAGTTAATAGTGCTGCTCCAGCAGAATTCTGCACTGAAATCCATTTCTCAAAAGAGCAAACATATAGGGGCTAGACATATTGTCAGTTTCCCAGCTGCCCCCCAGTCATGTGACTTGTGCCTGCACTTTAGGATGGAACTACTTTCTGGCAGGCTGTTATTTCTCCTACTTAATGTAACTGAATCGTTCTCAGTGGGACCTGGCTTTTACTATTGAGTGCTGTTCTTAGATCTACCAGGCAACTGATATCTTTTGTTAGGGAGCCGCTATCTCGTTACCTTCCTATTGTTCCGTTAGGCTGCTGGGGGGGCACAAGGGAGGGGGTGATAACACTCCAACTTGCAGTACAGCAGTAAAGAGTGACTGAAGTTTATCAGAGCACAAGTCACATGACTGGGGGCAGCTGGGAAAGTGACAATATGTCTAGCCCCATGTCAGATATCAAAATTTTATATAACAAAATCTGTTTGCGCTTTTGAAAAATGGATTTCAGTGCAGAATTCTGCTGGAGCAGCACTATTAACTGATTTTGAAATAAACATGTTTTCCCATGACAGTATCCCTTGAAGAAAACACAGCTAAAATTAAGGGCGAATTTTCCAAGCTGGCAAATGAACCTTAAAAGGTTTATTTATACATTAGTAGGGTTTGTTTTTTTCAAGATAAAAGATGTATTTAATGATAAATGAGCAACAGTAAGAACATCTAACCAAACAGCACAACCCAACAGAACTGAAACAACTACAGGCTATGCTACAAATAAATGGCATTGATATGGGTTCATGGAAGTTTGTTGTTTAAAAAAACCCTATAATGAACCCTACTAATTCATGTTAATTTAAATGTGACCAGACATTACACCAACTGTGCAGACCCACCATTGAAATAAGTCAATTGACCCTAACAGAAAGCAGGCCAAGTATGTAAAGCTTTAAAACGGTATAAAAGCAAATGACGGGTTGTAGGTATTGTAAGAAAGAGTTACACATGGAGAATACTAAAGAAATCAAGGTAACCTTTTTATTTACAGAAATACAGATCTTATTAGCTTAATAGAATAAATTTAAGTCCATGTTTAGACCTTCTCTAGAATGATTCAATATGGATACAAATACATTAACAAGTGCTTTAAATTTTCATGTACGTGAAAGGGGCCACAACCCATTCCATGCTCAGCCCACCTCTTTGCTAATTCTGACAGTACAATTCAGTCGGCCGACACCAAATTTACCTGCACATTTTTTTTTTTCTTTTTCATAGGAAAGCGCATATTTGAATATTTTACAGTGTACAGTGTTTCTGGTAAATTAATTCTCTCTTTGGTTGGCACAATACTCTTTGTAATTACATGTACTTATTTTTTCTTTCCTTCCCCCAAGTACGGTTTACTGTGGCAAAATTTCAAATGATTCAAAACAGTATGACATGCAGTAACCAAAATATGTCTCAAAAGGGGAAAAACAAAAAACAAAAAAAGTATTTCTACATTGAATGGAAAGAAAAAGTCAGTTTCCCAGAATAATTAGCTACTCAGGTTCTAAATCTTGACGCAGTCTTAAGGATTAAAACTTACCACTTTACCAGGCCTTGCCCATGTGCAAATAAATCCTTCCTGACAAGCAGTGACTATACAGTCTTCAAGAAAGATAAGCACAGTTAGTCTTTCATGTGCTATCTTTTTACAGATAAGAGGCTCTAACAAAGGAACATCTTCCATCCTGGGGCAAAGAGGGGTGCCCAAAGTTTTAGCCGAGTCCGTTTTATTTTTAGTAACTAGGTTCAGTTTATCACTGCTCTTGCTAGATATATGTCCCATGCTGTGGTTTCTCTTGTGGTCTTTGTCGTGTCTTTCCTTGCGGTCATGGAGGGACAGAGTTGCAAACTTGCTGACACCAGATGCGATGGCACTATCCACACTGCTTTTGCTGCCTGTATTAGACACTGCAGAATGAGGAAGGCTGTTGGACCTAGGAAGAAGGGGTGGAATGGAGTTGACTGGGGTTGTGATAGTGTTGCCATTGCTTCCTGGGTTTGGCCCAGCACTTCCTGCAGGTGGACTTGTGGCATTCATGACATTTGTGTGTGTTCTTGTCCTTGAAAGTGGCTGATGAGGAAAAAGGATGTCTTCTGTAAGGTCCCATAAACACAGCTGGGTATCTTGGCCTACTGAGCCAAATCTATAGGTTACACTAACAGGACGACTGTCCGTAGAGTTCCTTTTTGATAATCTTGACTGGGTACTGTTTGCTCTATCTCTACCGAAACTCATCAGTTCCTGAAAATCTTCATCACTCCCACTAAACTCCATTGGGTCTGTCTCTTCTACACTAGTGGTATTAGGGTCAAATGCAACAACACTGACCCATGATTTGTGTCCCTGACCTCTGGCTATAACTCGACAGTCGACAAATGACCAGACAGTTACCAAGTCATCCTCACCGCCGGTTACAATGTATTTGCCATCAGGACTCCAACACACACACAGCAGTCCGCCAAAGTAGCTTTTCATTGTACCATGCAACTCTACGGAGTCAAAGTTAAACACACGAAGAAAGCCGTCTTGGCTCACACAGGCTAAGAATTTCCCGTCTGGGGAAAAAGCAAATTCATTTAGGGCACCCTCGCCAACAGTCCATTTCAGTAGAGGGTTTCGCGTGGACTTGCTCTTGCATGTGTGGACTGCAAAACTTTCACCTTGTTTAAGTAACTGGTAATGTGGAGCAGTGGTTCCACATGTATACTCCACATTATACAAAAACATACTTCCACTGGAATGAGCAACTAGAAAGAGGCTTTCCGAGCCTGGAACCCATTTTACAGAGGTTACTCTGGCCTTGTCTATTAGTCTCTATAAAAAGACAAAATAAAAGAAGCAAAATCAGTGTTAAGAAAAGTTCAGATAATTAGGGATGGGCGAATTTGACCCATTTAGTTTCGCTAAAAATTCGCCACCAGCTAAATTATGGGCTACAATAATTTTTTTGCGCACGCCGCCATACAAGTCTAAGGGCGTCATTTCTGCAGCGAAACAAGGTGAAAAAAATTCGCCCATCCGTACAGATAATATAAGCTAGAAGAAATGACAAATATAAAGAACATGTTACAAATTGCAAAAAATAATATCCATAGGCTAATTTGTCCAATTCAGAAATCCCAAATTGCTTCGGATTTGCTTCTTAAAAGGGAATCACGGCAAAATAAAAATTTTATATAAGCTTCAACATATTGAAATAAGAAACTTTCTAAATACAATCAATTAAATATTCTGCATCGTTTCTGAAATAATCAAGTTTATCTTCACTATTCCTCTCTCAGTATCTATTTCTCTTCATTCTGTCTTCGTTCAGCGTTGGATCATTCATCCGACACCCATTACATCTTATAGAGGGGCTCCTTTTGCCTAGAAGACATTAGAGCTCACTCAATTGAAATCCTGTCTCTCTACATGCAAAATGTATTTAATAATAATTGATTGTATTTAGAAAGTTTCTTATTTCAATATGAGGAAGCTTATATTAAGTTTTCATTTTCACGATAGTTTCCCTTTAAAGCAATAAATCAGAGTGATTCCATGTGTTTGGCTGTCTTACAGGAGGACAACAAAGCACTTGGGAGTATTTTCTATACCAACAAAGATTTTATCTAGGAATGAATGGGGGGCTTTTCCAAGCATTCGGTCACCCATGAACTGAGCAACAAAAACCTTGGCAAGCAAATGTTCAAAATGACCTTGTGTGGAAATCAAAGGAAAGAAAAAAAATCACTTAAATAACTCAACCTCAAATTTAATGGAAAAAAATACCTATGTTTATAAATACAATATTGTATCTTTTCAAAATATATCTTATAGCAAATTTTGGAGAAGGACCTGCCATTTATGGGAGATGCAAGAAGTTACTGACATAAAAGCAGTTAGGAATATAGCTAACCAGTATCACTTTCCATGATTATCTGGCGATCAACCATTCTATGCCTTGACCAGCCACCCGTGCTGCAAATAAAATCCATGTTTGAGATATAACTTTTGAATTGAGTATAACCTAGAAAATTAAGGAACCTCACATTAATAAACTGCCAGGGTTCCATTATAATGAAAACATACCATATTGCTTTACCGTTGCTTAAAGCGGAACTCCGACTTCCAAACCAAAATTTGGTAAAGAGGCCCACGTAACACAGAAAACCCCTAATATCACAGTTTTAGTTTCCGGTTTCTTCAAAAATGAATATGAATAAATGCCATTTTTTGTGCTGAAATCCAATTGTTTAACAGTTCTTCTCTTTCTGCATCATTTGAAATCCTGGCAGGGAATGAGGGACTAAACACTGATGATACAAATTGTAACAACTTCTCCACAGCTTACAGACAGCATGCAGGAACTACATAACCCACAATGCATTGCACTATGATGTTCCGTTCCTTATTGAAATCACGTGTGCAGAGAATTGTGGGGTTTGGAGGATGCAGGCTGAGGACAGATGGCTGTTGATACAAAGTAACAGTAGTCAGCCAGCTCAGCAAAGTAGTCAGACAGATCAGCAGAAGAACAAGGGGCTAGGTTTAGGGAATGGTCAGAAACCATTACAAATCATGAAAAGTCTGCATATTTTTTAATTGATGTATGTTGCAAATTAGCTTGAAATTATGTTTACTTTTCAAAAAGCTTAAGTTTTGTTTGTGGAGTTCCCCTTTAAGTAACTGGCTTTTTTAACATTATTTTTCAAACCATTCTTAATAACTAAACAAAATGTTATATGACAAATCATATATTACAAATTAACAATAAGTCACAATAAAAGTAAAACCTTACCCTAACACCTTTACTGCCAGTGGGCACTATAGATTCATGTGTAACTAAGCAACATGCGATTCCCTTTCATTTAAATTGAACAAGGAAACACCGAGTCTATGCCCCTGGCAATTTTATTTATGGCTATGTAAAGTCTATGATGTGGGCAGGGAAGGGCTTTAAGGGGCATTATAAACCTATGCACAACGAGTCATAAATTTCTTTGTATTAAAAAAACAAAAACAGAATGATCATTTCTGTAATTGTGTTGAATTATAAACTGTAAAGTTGTAAAGGATGGCTGCTTTGTTTTTTAACCTTAAAGGAACAGTTCAGTGTAAAAATAAAAACTGGGTAAATAGATAGGCTGTGCAAAATAAAAAGAAATTCTAATATAGTTAGTTAGCCAAAAATGTAATCTAGAAAGACTGGAGTGGCTGGATGTGTAACATAATAGCCAGAACACTACTTGCTGCTTTGAAGTTCTCTAACTCTGAGTTAGTCAGTGACTTGAAGGAGGGCCACGTGGAACATAACTGTTCAGTGAGTTTGCAATTAATCCTCAGCATTCAGCTCAGATTCAAAAGCAACAGATATGACCCATGTGACCCCCTCAAGTCACTGATTGGTTACTGCCTGGCAACCAATCTGTGGAAACCAAAGGAGCTGAAAAGCAGGAAGTAGTGTTCTGGCTATTATGTTACACATCCAGTCACTCCAGCCTTTATACATTACATTTTTGCCTAACTAACGATATTAGAAACATTTTTATCTTGCGCAGCCTATTTACCCAGTTTTTATACTGAACAATTGCTTTAATAAGTACAAGTCTGGGAAGCTGGCTTGATGAGTCCCAACCTCCCTCCCTCATCTGCAGCCCTCTAGTAACAGTGGAGTTTATTATACAGGGGGTTAAAATGGGAAGAGTAATACGTTTGCCTTCTATGAAAACTGTACTGAAAAGCCAAGGAGGTAGGATAAAGTGTAAATAAACAGTTCTTTGAAATGTCTAGGCCTATATATTGGACTCATGTGGAAAGTGCCCCTACCAGTCACACAATTGTGAGACAATCCCAGCACAACTAAAACTAAATGTTTTATAGACATACAAAACTTCTGTTCCTTTTTATAAGCTTTACACATGTGCATATAAAGGTTTCTTCACTTTTTAAAGAGACAAAAATGACTACAGAGAGAGAGAGAGAGAGATACAAAATCTGGAAAAAACAGAGCAGGAAAAATGTAATGGCTAAACTTATGTGTCAGATAATAAATAGAAACAGCTTACAGAAGAATTCTGTGGTTTAGTCATTACAGATTTGTAATAGAAGACTGGCAAATGAATCATGCTAGCACCCAAACACACATGCATTGCAGGTAAGAGACAAAAAAAACATTAAAAAAATGTAAACACTTTTCCCCCCAAATGTAGCTGCCATTAAGAATCCTTCAAAATATTATGCTATTGTCCAAGTTGGCAACCTATAGTCTCTTTATATACTCAAAACTGAAATCTGTTTGACTAATATCTGATTGGGGTTTATCCATATTGGGCATACCTCCCAACTGTCCCTTTTTCAGAGGGACAGTCCCTCTTTTGACTGCTCAAACCGCAGTCCCTCATTTGTACTGGAAAGTCCCTCTTTTCTCTGCACTGAACAGCCAGAAAAAGAAACAAAGTTTCTCATTTAATTGGCTTTTAGCATAGAGCCCAGAACAGCTAACAGGTGCAAATAAGATACTTTGTAACAATTTTGAGACACAAAAACACAGTTTAGGTAAGGAGAAATATTTTCAAACTTTCATAACCTGCCAAATTTTGTAAAACAAACATGGTAATTAGGGGGTGTGGTCAAAAAATTGCTGCGCTACGTGCGGGAAAAAATTTTTTGTCCCTCTTTTTACTTCCAAAATGTTGGGAGGTATGATATTGGGTGAGCTGGCAAATTCCCATTTGTCCCACTACTTTGGCAGCCAAATCAGGCAAAAGAACCACTGCTCCAAATGAGCAGATCTTTCTGTTTATAGTCAGTTATAGTTATTACATCCTTCCCATTCACTTTATAGTTGCAGCAGAAGGATTCTGGTTTTAGGTTGGTCTCTTAAGGACAGAGACACACGGGCAGATTCGGGGAGATTAGTCCCCTGCTGACAAATCTCTTCTTCGGGGCAACTAATCTCCCCGCACTGCCTTTCGCCTGCTAGAATGAAAATCGCTGGAGGGACGGCGCTCGGAGTGCTTCGTTTTCAATAGTCGTCCGAAGTTCCTTGTGAGGCAACTTTGGGCGACTATTGAAAACGAAATGATCCAAGTGCCATCCCACCAGTGATTTACATTCTTGCCGACGGGCAGATTAGTCGCCCCCGAAGAAGAGGAGATTGTCGCCAGGCATCTAATCTCCCCAAATCTGCAGTGTGTCTCTGCCTTAAAGGAGAACTAAAACCTCCTAGGTACAAAAGCAACCTTCCCTTCATCAGCCCCCTCATCTCTCCCTTCCCCCACAGTCTATTATGTAAAAAAAAATGCCCCTGTTTGAAAACCTGAGCAAAAAACAGAGTAGCGCAGAGGAGTTCCTAGGCAACATCTTCTGTCTATTCGGATACTCTTCGAGACTCTGCGGTGATGAGGACCCTGCAGGCGCATGCGCAGTTGAAGCGGATTCCTGACCAGCTCCAATTGCGCATGCCCCTGCAGGGTGTATGTCAGTGTTAATGGACAGAAGATGGTGTGGGAACTCCTGCTGCACTGCTCTCAAGAGGGCTCTTGTATCTAAGGGGGTTTAGTTCTCCATTAAAATTACCATATTCAGTGATATCCACTCATTTGGTAAGGTCACAAATTGCAGATCCCGGTCTGACAGCGCCAATTCTGGGGCAGTCCAGATGCCGCCCCCGAACCTGCTCCGTGTTTAAAAATCCGCATTGGAGCGAGTCAAAAGGGGGCAACATTGCTAGTGCATGGAGCGCAATTCACTCTTTGCACTAGAAAAACCTGTAAATTCAGCTGTTAATGTTTCAAGAGGCGGCTTTTTGCTGCCCCTTGCAAATAACCGCTCGCTGCCGCCTGAGGCAAAAATCTCACCTTGCTTCATGGCAGGAGCGGCCCTGCGGCCTGACTTAGCCACCCATGCACTGGGCTACCAACTGGATAACAGAATGTGGTCTATAGAGACTGGTAAGCCAACAACTGCATTAATGCAACAATGTGAACATGATTTTCAAAGAATGCAGACATATTGCAAACACTCAGGGTTTACCAAATAGTAGTAACGTGCCTTCCATTATTAAGGTTTTAGGGTAGAAACCAATACAATTCTCACATTCAGCACTGCAATCTCAGTGTAATTCCACCCCCCCCAATATAAATGCAGTCATTACACCCACCTCTTCATTAAATAACTTGCTTGTTTCCTTTTTAATTGGGTCTATAAGTTGGACCTGGCCAGCAGAGAACCCCACAAGAAGAGAAACGCTGTCAGCGGTAGCGGTGAGGTGATTGAAGTCATGACATGTGGGCTGTGTCCCTTTATATATTCTCTTGTCTATAGGCTTGCTTAGATCAGCCGCCTGTTGGGAAGAGAAGAAAGAAACCATGAAAACCATGAAATAATGATATCAGAACCCCATAAGAGGACAAACACCACCAAGTGATGAAGCAATCACTTCAAACATTTGTAACACAGTTTATCTAAAGGTTCCCTTGGAAGTGACAGTTACAATTAAAAACAAGGACAGACTGTTATGGTCAGTGTAGAGGTGATATCGACAAATGAGTGAATCTCTCCCCAATATTCTCACATTGAAGTGCGCGATATCGGGCTGATCCGATCGTGGGCCCAACGCTCGGATCATAATGGATCCGATAGGGGTGGTTGGATCACGGGACCGCATACATGCATAGATGCGGCCGCGATCTGACGAGATTTTTTAACCTGCCTGATCGGCATCTGGACGACTTTCAGCCACATATCGATCGTGAAAGCCAGCAGGAAGGCAGTTCTGGGAGATTAGTCGCTCTGAAGAAGAGGAGATTCATTTTACTTGCTCTGACTGCAGACGGTCCCTAACTGCTCTGCAGGGAAACAATCATACTTTCAGCAGGGGGGAGGGACTTCCCAGAACTCGAGCAGCTTTGTTTGTTTCCCTGTAGAGCAGCCAGCAGCCGGTGACAGTGTAGAGATTTGTATCCGCAGACCCAGTGCAGTCTGTATATTCTGATTACTAATCAGTCTTGCTGTATCGGCTTCTATGGCAGATATTATTTGACTTAGTTGTGCTGTTTTGATAATTTATGACAATCCCGAAGCTTAACTTCCCAACTGAAGCCCAGTCCACACTGAGCATGTGCACAGTCTTGGTCTTGCAAATATATTCAACAAGTTACAAGATGGTGACCCCCTGTGGCCAACTTTGAAAACATAAATCATTTGTTTAATTAGGCTTCTGGTGCAGTAAGTTCATGTTTATATTTAGTATACAGAATACAGTATTTCTAGCCTTATTCTATTTTAGACTTTACTTCCCCTTTAACAATAAGTTTAAATTCAAAATTGGTGAAGCAAAAAAATTTAATAAAAAAATAAAGCAAATTAACATCACCAACCTACACAACTGCAATAGAAACATAAGCCAGGTTCTGAAAGAATACGTTATCAAACCAGATATCCATGTCCTCAAGTCATTCTTTTCTGTGTTTACCCATTATTTGGAAGCCATCTTTACAATTTTTATCTATGTTACAGCCAAGGAAACCTACTAGAACTAAGGATCAAACATTATTATAGACTAATAAACGTTTTCTCGGCCATGCAGAGTTTAGAAATATGCAATAACAATGTCAGTACATAATAAAAAGCAGATTTTACTGTTTTTTTTCTACAAATGCACTCTAAACAAACAAGTGTGAAATAAAATGACTTTGTATTTCAATTATTGCACCTGAAGCTAGTATGCTGAATAGACTGCCAAGGTCACTAACCGTACGTAGGTATTGCTATGGAAATCAACTCACAAGGAAAGGAGGGAGGGGGAAAAAGGTGTAACTGGTCTAAAGGTAATGTTAAAGGGGAACTCCGGCTTCCAAACCAAAATATGATAAAGAGGCCCACATAACACAGAAACCCCTAATATTCCCATCACATTTACCGGTTTCTTCAAAAAGTATGAATAAATGTAATTTTCTATGCTGAAATCCAGCTGTGTAACAGTTCTTCTCTTTCTGCATCATTTGAAATCCTGGCAGGGAAGGAGGGACTAAACACTGATGTTACAAATTGTAACAACTGCTCCACAGCTTACAGACAGCATGCAGGAACTACATAACCCACAATGCACTTCGATTTGCTGTTCCTTATTGAAATCACGTGTGCAGTAGTGATGTGCGGGTCCCGTTTTTCCTGACTCTAACCCTTCCTCCATCCACCCACACCTGCCCGCGACTTCAGGGTTCCTTTTATAGACCAGGCTTGTGATTTAGGTAGATGGTCAATGGTTAAACCAGGCAGACCGAAGATGCAAAGGAGTGGTTGCAGCAAAATCAGGTAAGATTCCTCTAAATTGGGACAGATCAGGCCTTGGCGGGTGGTTTACTGGCTTGGATAGTAATAAACAATCATCTAAAAATCATGTCCACCATCAGAACATTGATAATAAACTGCAGCCAGAAGAAATTGGCACTCCAGTACATGCAGCAGTAAAACAAGCCTCTCTAAGTTTTAACAGAAATGTGTCACTATTCTTATAAAATCCTACCCCAACCCAATCACCCATTGCAAAAGTACCTACCACATTGTCCCCCATACCCCAAGCTCAACATCCATCAGGCTAGAAACTGGGGGGCTAGAAGGAGGCAGGGGAGCCCTTTTGAAATGGGCAATTAATGTAGAGTATTTTTTCATAGTAACTTGTACCCGTTAAAAACTAACTGGAAGGTGTCATTATACTTTTAACTCTTAAAGGAATTGTTCAGTATAAAAACTGGGTAAATAAAAAATGTATCTAATATAGTTAGTTAGCTAAAAATGTAATGTATAAAGGCTGGAGTGACTGGATGTGCAACGTAATAGCCAGAACACTACTTCCTGCTTTGCAGCTGTCTTGGTTTCCACGGATTGGTTACCAGGCAGTAACCAATCAGTGACTTGAGGGGGAGGGGGCACATGGGTTATAACTGTTGCTTTTGAATCTGAGCTGAATGCTGAAAATCAATTGCAATCTCACTTAACAGTTTTGTCCCATGTGCCCCCCCCTCAAGTCACTGACTAACTCAGAGTTAGAGAGCTGAAAAGCAGGAAGTAGTGTTCTGGCTATTATGTTACACATCCAGTCACTCCAGCCTTTATACATTACATTTTTGTCTAACTAACTATATTAGAAACATTTTAATTTTGCACATTTTTGTCTATTCAAGATGGGGACAGTGAAATCTATTTGTAAGCTGGATAGTGTCAGAAAAAAAATCTAAAAAAGGCAAAATCTAAAAAAATAAAAAAAAGGAAGGCCAATTGAAAAGTTACTTAGAACTTGCCGTTCTCTACCATACTAAAACCCAACTTAAAGGGGTGGTTCGCTGGTTTCATATAGATCACCAGAAATAGCGACTTTTTCCCTATTACTTTCTATTATTCTGTGTGTCACCGTTTTTCTAATATTGTAAGTCTAATATTGTATTGTAAGGCAACTTCGGGCGACTATAGAAAATGCATCGCCGCGTGTGCATTAGCGCAGGTGACTTTTCATTGTAGCCTATGGGAAAAATCGCTGAGGCAGTTCGGGCAGATAGTCGCTCAGAAAACGAGGCGATTAGTCTACAGGCGACAAAATCTCCCCGAATCTTCTTGTGTGAACTAACCCCTAAAAGAACAATAACGCAGAAAAATTGAAGTATTTTCAAGCAATTAAAATACTATTGCCCCGCATACTAAAACATTATTGTAGTTTACATAAATAAGCTGCTGGGTATACATTTGGGTACAGAAATCCACAGAGTGTGTCTGTACAAACTTCAGTCGCATTTAAAAGTGCACCTGCGCTGCTACACCGGGAAGCGGCCCTTGTCTGCAACTGGCTTTTCTGGGGCAACAGATTCACACACTGGTACGAGCTGCAGAGGATCCTGCAAACCCACACCGGGAGAAGCGTTTCGCCTGCCCGAGTCCGCATGATGTGTAGCAAGGGAGAGGAGGGCAGCGCGTCCATGGAGTCACCGAAAGTTGCCAAATAAAGGACCATTCAAAAGCACCAGTTCGGCCGGGCAAAGCTGTAAATCGGACTCCTTCACATGCGGTCACTACAATAGCCAGGAGAAGAAATCAAGCGCCGCAGGATGGATGGTCGCTGTGTCGCCTTTTCTGAAGAGGACCGGAAGTGGAGTTTCGGTAAGTTATTTCTTAATAAAGGCTTTGCTATTTTAAAGTTTAATTTGTGTTGGTGTTTTTTTTCAATGTATACCAACGAATTTTGTAAAAAAAAATTTTGATGTTACTGGTCCTTTAAGCAGGAAACATTCTCCTGGCATCTACTAAACGTAGACTGGTTAGTGTGAGGTAAGATGTGTATATCACAGGATGGACTTTATGCATATTAGGTAGGGATGCATCGAATTCACTTTTTTGCATTCGGCCAAACCCCCGAAAACCTTTGTGAAAGATTTGGCGAATACCGAATTTGCATATACAAATTAGAGGTGGGAAGGGGAAACCATTTTTACTTTACCATGTTTTGTGACAAAAAGTCACACAATTTCCCTCCTGCCCCAAATTTGTATATGCAAATTAGGATTCGGTTCGGGCGGAAGGATTCAGCCGAATCCTGCTGAAAAAGGCCGAATCATGGCCAAATCCCGTAGTATCTTATTTATATTAAATATATATATATTAATCGTGTCTATAACAATCATCAACCACACCTACTCAATATAATGTATTCATAGTAATGAAAAACTTTTTTCTAATTTGCTAAAATAAAGTACCAAACCCTGTCTAGGAACCACCTGCATTAAATCAGTATTCCAACAATCCAATACATCCAAACACTTACGTATGTAATATATTATTAAATATATGAACCTGAAATAACCACTCACAAGTAGTAAAGAAAACTATGTTATGATCGTATTCTCCAAAACACATTGCTGGATATGGTCAATAAAACATTATAAAGTTTTACAGCAGAATTAACAACCTTTATTAAATACTGTACTTTACTTTTTACACCTGTAGACGATAGAATCCTTAAAGGAAAACTTTACCCTAAAATGAACATATACGCAACAGATAGTTTATATCATATCAAGTTGCATATTAAATCTTACCAAATTGGTATATATCAAGTTGCATATTAAATAATCTTACCAAATTGGTATATATATATTTAAGTAAATATTGTCCTTTTACATCTCTTCCCTCAAACCACCATTTAGTGATGGTCTGTGTGCTTCCTCAGAGATCACCTGACCAGAAATACTGCAACACTAACTGTAACAGGAAGAAGTGTTGAAGCAAAAGAAACAACTCTGTCTGTTTTTGGCTCACGTGAACTAACATGTTTGGTTTGTTTGTGTGCACCGTGAATCATAGGATCCCAGGGGGCGGCCCTTGTTTTTTTAAATGTCAATTTTCTATTTATGATTACCCAATGGCACATACTAATAAAAAAGTATATTTTGAAAATGGTTTATTTACATGAAGCAGGGTTTTACAGATGAGCTGTTTAATGCAATTTTTTTTTTTAGACCTACATTGTTCGGGGGGTATAGTTTTCCTTTAAAGGAAAAGAAAAGCTCAAGAAAGATTGGTCAAGACATCCGCAGTGGGCAACCCTGGGAGTCCCAACATACCCACACAATATGACCCCCATCTGAGAGCTTCTTAAAGTATAAATAGACCAGGGGCAAATATACAAGCTTTTTAAAAGGAAACTTCAACCCTTTAGCAAAAAAAAAAAAAAACTGTACCCCCATCCCATGTAGACCCCCCTCCCTCCTCCCCCCAGCCAAACTGCCGCCCAGGGGAAAATTACCCTAACTTTTTACTTACCCCTCGGCAAAGGTTCAGGCATGGGAGTTCACCACAGCCATTTTTCGGGTCTTCGTGTCTTCTTCCAGTGCTTCTGCAATTTCCGCCCATTTCGGCGCAAGCGCAGTTGTCGCAAACCGCTGCAACTGCACATATGCGATTTGCCAGTCTCTGTCTCAGCTTACCAAAGACCCGGAAGATGGCTATGCGGAACTCCGATGCCCGAATCTGCGCCGAGGGGTAAGTAAAAACTTAGTGGCATTTCCCCGGGGCGGCAGTTAGGCTGGGGGTAGGAGGGAGGGGGGTCTACATGGGGTGGGGGTAGGGGTTTTTTTTTTTTGCTAAACTATTGAATTCTCCTTTAAAACCTTAATGAGCTGCTTGCAACCCAGTGTGTCAGTGAAATCACTTCTGGTTTTCAGGGTCAACCTACCACTAATGAGATCATATTCGGCAGGGGAAGGCTCTTGATCAGGTGGGATTGGGTAAGGCAAAAGATGCTTGAGGGACACTGCGTTTGAAAATGGTCAGTAAGTGAAAAGAGCACCATTAATGAAAACTGGCTTACCATATGAACACAATCTTGTATTATGAAGATGCATAAACATGGTGAGCTGAATCAGTCAACCATGAATCCAGCAACATCTGCCCATGTAAGAAAACATGAGTGAGCTGTCACACTAGGGTTGGCAGCATGTAAGTTGTTCCCTGAGGCATATATATATATATATATATATATATATATATATATATATATATATATATATATATATATATATATATATAAAAAAAACAGCATGACATAGCAGTAATTATATATATATCTTCATTATCCGCACTCCAATGAAGCAATCTCAGGGGTGCACGGCCAATTCTCAATCATATAATCAAAATTTGGAATAAAGCATTCCTGGGCCAGCACTTCCCTTGTTAAAACAAGTGTCTTTATTTCATTTCACACATCACAGTGCTCCAACGTGAATACAAGCATGATGCATCAGCATTTAGGTGCATGCCTATTGATGTAGTTAGACCTAGGCCGAGAGGGGGTGATATTGACAATGAGCTATTACGTAGAGAGGCCTTCTGGATCCATACATTAGATTGTATAGCACGAAAGGGGTTAAATGGGCAAACCGCGTACAACTGCTTCCTAACTTAAAACACCATAGAACTGAGAGTATTTATTCTTTAGATAAAACATCCGTTTGAAGTGGTTTATTAAATAGATACGTATGTTGCGAAACAAATAATGGGTTTCTATAAAATGGAAACATATGTGGCAAGCAGTATGTGGACAAATTGTTGTAACATAGTATTTTGTTATGTTTTTATTTCATAGGATGAAACATGCACCGCTTTTAAGATTTTTTATTGAGCAGATTGGGACACCTACTGATAACACGGTATATTGAACATATTTAAGTACAATTTTAAAAAACATTTTTACTGTAATTTTTAACACATGCACTAATTGATTGTATGTAAATTAGATGGAACACTATTGGTTCCGAATTGTTAAACCCTATGAGGTCACTTTGGCGCCATTTTGTATTGTGATCACTATATAAAGTTTTATTGCACACTATCCTACACTATCCTTGAGAAAGGTCCCAAGAGGGGCCGAAACATTGGAGCACTGTGATGTGTGAAATGAAATAAAAAGACACTTGTTTTACAAAGGGAAGTGCTGGCCCAGGAATACTTTATTCCAAATTTTTAGATAGATAGATAGATAGATAGATAGATAGATAGATAGATAGATATATATGGCACTCACAGGGTTTTAGTGAAAAAATGTTTTATTATTAAGCCTCAACGTTCCGATCCCCCCCCCCCCCAAGGATCTTCGTCAGGAGAAAAAACAAACAAACGTTGTTTTTTCTCCTGACGAAGATCCACGTGGGGGATTGAAACGTTGAGGCTTAATAATAAAACATTTGTTTTGTTTTTCACTAAAACCCTGTGAGTGCCCCAATCCTTGTTCACTATAAATCTACCTCTCTACATATTAAATAAAGCACAGCAGAACACGGACATTTTTTTATTTTCCCATCAGTTAAGACTTGTTGTTCCACTACCTGTTGATCTGAGAGATTCCCATGTTTCTATTGCCTGCAGGCATTAGTTATTCACATTCGCAAAAATAGATGAAGATAATATATAGGGAGTACAGTAAGGTAGCACTCTTGTTTTTATTTCAAAATTGGGGAAAAAGAGTTGTCCTGATAGTCACAAACCTATACGATAAGAAATAAAAAACATAGGAGTGATTCCTAGCTTACTTACCTAATTTAAAGGGAACCAGTCAGCCAAAAAAATGATTCCAAATCCTATTTTATCAGGTTCGTCAAGCAAAATAAACTTTAATTATGCTGTATAAATTATTTGAATCTTGTTTCCGTCAGTCTGGGAATTCAGAATTATAACAGGCAGGCAGGAGCCATTTTGTGGACACTTATTAAGGCAAGTCTTGTATCAACTCACATCATCTTGTTTGTGCACCAGAATGGGGGACCTGATGTCCATCCCCATGCACTGGCTACACAATTAAATGGTGAAGAGAGAGGGGGAATGTGGGGAAAGCAGTGACATCTAGGAAGTGCTGAATTGAAAGTAATTGCTTGCCCCGCATTTATGCCTAAGCCATAGAGGAGGGGCAAGCAATAATTGATTGACAGCTGATATTTTTTAATGAGTTTGCAACAGCTATGATGCTTTAATAAAAAAAAGAAATTAGATTTCATATTTAATTTAAAAAAGGACTTTTATTATACAGCTTTTTATGTCTGGGTGACGGGTCCCCTTTAACAAAAAATTCAGAGATAACTAGTGCTATGTCATATATGGGATACTGTTTTTAATCATCTTTGAAAATTATGTAACTATCATTATTCTAGTATAAAAAGGAGCATACTACACCAATATACACCCAATAAAAAGGGCATATGTTTAACATGCTCTTTATTTAAAATGCATAGTTATATCATTTTTGTTAGAGTTTTGCCCTAATTACTCCCACTCCATGTAAATCTGTTATTTGGATGGACAAGCCCTTTCTTTTCTGTAGCTTGTGCCTCACATTTTTCTACATGAGAATCAAACTGGTGAATCTTATGGATCTTGGTACACAAGGATCTGTGGGATATGATGTGGTTAAATTGAAGCTTAGAGGTCACTTTTAGAAAAATATGTTCTAAAAAGTAACAACAATAAAAAATTGTAAAATTCTCGAGCAAAATTTTTTGGTTGCTGGGATCAGTGACCCCATGTGAAAGCTGAAAGAATCAGAAGGCGGCAAATGATTCAAAACCTATTAAAACAAGAATGAAAATTTGCTTAGAAATGGCCATTCTATAACATACTAATTAACCAAAAAGTGAACAACCCCTTTAATGCGAAATATTTTTTTTTCAACAAATCATGTTCTGCTTTCAAACCATTTATTGGGTTATTTATCAAAGGTCAGATTTCGAAGTTATGTAAACATTTTTAAACTAATAAATTTGAATGTACTCACCGCTGGGAAGTTATTTAAGAAAAACATTTGTACTTCTAACATTCGATCGAATAGGAAAGACCCAAAAATCCGAATTGAGTTTTCATCCGAAAAAAAACCTTGAATGTCAGGAAGGCTATTAACGTCTTAAAATGGTTCAACGGACCTCTACCATTGACTTCGACATGAATTCGGCAGGTTTTAGGTCGTGGTGTGATAAATCTCACATTCAAATTCAAAAATGTGAGTTTTGACCAAAATATTTTTTTTTTCTAAGATTCAAATTCACCATTCAAACCTTAGCAAATGTTCCCCTAAGTGTCCTTTCAACATTATGTATGCGGTTTGTATCTAGCCTCACATAAGGCTTGAACGGTTTAAAGGACGAGTAAACCCTTGTTTTTTTACTTTCCCCATAATCGCCCTTATCACCAAAGTCCTCCTCTCTTAAGGGATTCGGTCATGATTTTTATGATGCCGTTTTTATTTCTAAATTACACTGCAAATAATTCACTCTACAATATAAAATCTCATTCATGAACCAGCAAGTGTATTTTTTATAGTTGTAATATTGGTGTGTAGGTGCATCTCAGGTCATTTTGCCTCGTCATGTACCAGAAAGAGCCAGCACTTTAGGATTGAACTGCTTTCTGGCAGGCTGTTGTTTCTCCTACTCCATGTAACTGAATGTGTCGCAGTGAGACCTGGATTTTACTATTGAGTGCTGTCCTTAGATCTACCAGGGAGCTGTTATCTTGTGTTAGGGAGCTGGTATCTGGTTACTACCCATTGTTCTGTTGTTAGGCTGCTGGGGGGGGGGGGGTGATATTAATCCAACTTGCAGTACAGCAGTAAAGAGTGACTGAAGTTTATCAGAGCACAAGTCACATGACTGCGGCAGCTAGGAAACAGACAATATGTTGTCTAGTCTCATGTCAAAATTTCAAAATTAAATACATAAAAATCTTTTTGCTCTTTCGAGAAACGGATTTTAATGCATAATTCTGCTGGAGCAGCACTATTAACTGAAGCGTTTGTCCAGTCATATTGCACCAAGAGAGATAAGTGTTAGAACTTCTCAAATGCAGCCCGTTCATACATAAAGTCCAGGCATATACAAATGAATTTTATGATAATTTCAATTTTGCTAGCCAAGGAGACTAATAACATCACTAATACACTTTTACGGACAGATGAAATAAGAACTTAATTGACCACCCAATCCAATTTGACCAATTTTCACTTAGCTGGATGGATAAGAGCAATTTAGTCATCCGCATGTGAGGCCAAATTGTACTATAATCGAACAAGTAACACTAGTAACCCCAGTCATCAGGACATTAAGATGGTGTAATGCTACCGGATTAGCTTCAGGACTCTAGGCTGAGGTTCTATGACCCGCCAATAAGCCAAGGAATTAACAACTAAATGTAAAGATGAACAGGAAAGTCATGAGCTGAAAATAAAAGTAACAAAAGTTAAAAAGTTTCCCCTAAATGACTTTCCGCCTGCTAGAATGTAAATCGCCGGCGGGATTCGGTTGCCCGAAGATTTCTCGTGAGGCAACTTCGCAATCCCACTGGCGATTAACATTCTAGCAGGCGGAAAGCCATTTAGGGGAGATTAGTCGCCCGAAGAAGAGATTTGTCACTGGCCAACTAATTTACCCGAATATTCGCATGCGTCTCTGCCCTTAAGCACTTTAAAAATATTTAAACACTCCGATACATTCTTGCCCCAGTGGAGCTGACAAAGATGTAAAAGGTTAAATTTCATCAATTGCTATTTGAGCCCTATGAGTGTGGTTTTGCAAAATTAATTAATTAATTGCCAACATAGAAACCAGTGCATTCTGCTTCAGAATGTAATTAGGCTTGTCGCATAAGCTTATATGACAAAAGAACCACATTTCTCCTTAAAGGAACAGTTCAGTGTAAAAATTAAAAAACTGGGTAAATAGGATGTGCAAAATAAAAAACATGTTTCTAATATAGTTAGTCAAAAATAATTTATAAAGGCTGGAGCAACTGAATGTGTAACATAAAAGCCAGAACACTACTTCCTGCTTTTCTGTTCTCTAACTCTGAGTTAGTCAGCGACTTGGGGGGGCACATGGTAAATATCTGTTCAGTGAGTTTGCAATTGATCCTCAACATTCAGCTCATATTCAAAAGCAACAGTTATGACCCCCTCAAGTCACTGATTGGTTACTGTCTGGTAACCAATCAGTGGAAACCAAGAGAGCTGAAAAGCAGGAAGTAGTGTTCTGGCTATTATGTTACACATCCAGTCACTCCAGCCTTTATATATTACATTTTTGCTAACTATATTGAAAACATTTTTTATGTCACAATCATGTGACTTGTGCTCTGATAAACTTCAGTCACTCTTTACTGCAAGTTGGAGTGATATCATGAGTAGGAGAAACAACAGCCTGCCAGAAAGCAGTTCCATCCTAAAGTGCAGGCTCTTTCTGAAAGCACATGACCAGGCAAAATGACCTGAGATGCACCTACACACCAATATTACAACTAAAAAAAATACACTTGCTGGAACGACATTTTAGATTGTAGAGTGAATTATTTGCAGTGTAATTCAGAAATAAAATCTACATCGTAAAAATCATGACAGAATCCCTTTAGGTAAGCATGCCCATTATTTCATGCAAAGGACAACGCCAGATGATTACAGTTTCATTTGCAAGGCAATCAGAAAGATTAAACTGTATGGGACACATACTTGTAAATACTAAATATAATATTTCACGGATTCATAGGTAGACACAAGAGGTTTTCTTCTATTGACAAAGACTTACAGAACTACAGAAATGCTTCATTTAAAAATGCATAAACACATCACTACTTTTTTTTTGGAAGCATTTACAAAATTTAGATGTCCGGGTGCTATTTTCGACAATACATTTGACACGTTTATTAAAAGGACCAGTAATAAATTTTTTTTTTTCTTTATTAAGAAATGACTTACCGAAACTCCGCTTGCGCTCCTCTTCAGAAAAGGCGTCCATCGTGCAGCGCTCGCTTTCTCCTCTCTCCCTTCCTTAGATAGCCAGGGAGGAGAAATCGAACTACGCTTGATGGATCGTCGCCCTGTCGACTTTTCTGAAGAGGAGCGCAAGGGGATTTCGGTAAGTTATTTCTTAAAGGAGAAGGAAAGGTTAAAACGAAGTAAGCCTTACCAGAAAGGGCGATCTAAAGTAAACCCCCAAAGTAGTGCTGCTCTGAGTCCCTTGTCAAAAGAGCATTTATATCCTTCTATTGTGTACACATGGGCTTCTGTATCAGACTTCCTGCCTTCAGCTTAAACCTCATTGCCCTGGGCAAGAGCATGCTCAGTTTGCTCCTCTTCCCCACCCCCTCCCTTCTCTACTGTAATCTGAGCCCAGAGCAGGGAGACTCGGGCAGGAAGTGACGTCACACCACATTAATACTACAGCTGCTATCCTAAACAAACCGAGAGTTTCTGGAGATTTTTACTCAGGTATAGTAAAACATTCTACAGAATAAATATAGCATTCTAGCTTGCACTATTGCAGCTAATCTATTGGCAATAAAATGCCTCCGTAGCTTTCCTTCTCCTTTAAAGACTTAGGCGCAAATTCACTAAGCGCCGAACGCTAACGTTAATTCGCTAGCGCTTGGCATTTTCGTTACTGCGCAAATTTACTAACGAACGCTGGCGTAAATTCGCTAGTGTTACTTCGCACACTTACGTCAGGCGAATTTTCACTAGCGATGTAACTACGCAAATTCACTAACTTGCGCAGTGTACTGAACGCTACCTTTTACGCTAGACTTCCTTCGCCACCTCAGACCTGGCGAAGCACAATAGTGTAGATAGGGATTGTTTCCAAAAAAGTCAAATTTTTTTCTAAGTCCCAAAAAACGCTGGCGTGTTTTCTACATGATGGGTGATAGGCTGAAAAAGATCGAAAATTTTTTTGGGGCTCCCCTCCTTCCCCCCTACATTTCCTGACTCATGGCAACTTACCTAGACAGTGGGCACATGTGTAGGGCATAATAAAATTTATATTTGCTGATCTGAAGGTTTTCTAGGCATTTGTAGTGCAGATACGTGTTCCTCCATTGAAATTTGAATTTCGCGCCGTATGCAAATTAACCATCGCTAGCGAAACTTCGCTTCGCTTGGCGAATTAACGCTGGCGCAACTTCGCAAACAAACGCTACCCCTGTGCGCAACTTCGAATTTTAGTGAATTTGCGGAGCGCTGGCGAAAATACGCCTGGCGCAACTTCGCATCTTAGTGAATTTGCCCCTTACCGATTTAAAAGTTTAATTTGTCGTTGTGGTTTTTCGTTATATAAGAACGAATTTAAAAAAACAAAAAATAATAATTTGATGTTACTGGTCCTTTCAGCAACATCAAGTTTCAAAGTATCCCTTGCGTAATATTCTGTTAACCAAATCTTTTAAGCTCCCACACATAAATTAACATGAAGATTTGAAAGCAACATACCACTTATCAGGCCCAGACTGGCAATCTGTAAATTCTGAAAATTGCTAACGAGGGGCTGCTGTAAGATGTCACAAATGTCTATTTTGAACCTCGGTCAGAACCTTCCAACAAACAACGCAGCCAAAGGGCTAAACTGCACAAGCGCATTTGTAGGATGGCGTCGGATGGACAAAACGCATCCCACAAGTCAGATGTAGTCGCATGGGTCAAAATATAATGGGACTGAGAAAAATCTGATGCTTAAACTATAGGTAAAATTTCCTTAAGACTCTGAATGGGAACATTGCATGCTGCGTCTTCATCCAACAAGATTTGAATTGAAATCTATTGACTGTCCGATGTAAACACATGAAGAAAAATACTCTGACTTTATCTGATCCGACTTTATATTCTTGCCTTCAGATTTTGTAGCATCCTATTGTTGTGTGGTGTTGCATGGAGGATCAGATAAAATCTGACCCACAAAATCTAATGAAAAGTGCTCTTGGATTTTCCCTCAGACCCATAAAAAATAAATGATTAGCTAGAGCATCATAATGATTCTTACTGCATTGCTAACAATAAGGACAAATAGGCTCAATGTCAAAATAAACAATGGTTAAAATTCTGAAAGGGGCACATAACTCGACTTTACACAAGTTTAGCTTACAAATTTTGACTTGGAAAGTAAGGGTCAATTGAGCACACATACTCACACATACAAACTTACCACTACCTTCTTAAAGGATAAGTAAAGCTTTAAAATATGTGAGCGTAAAATTGACGAGGGGGCTATTATAAGAAATGTTGTCATTATTTATGATGGTTTCATTCCAAGATATTAAGAGATACAAGTACTGTTAATTTGAATGAATGTTGTTACAACAACGCCACCTGCTGGTCAGTTACCCACCAGTCTGACCACCAAGTAGTCAAGGAAGTTGTCAGGAGAAAGAAAGAGGCTGAAGTTCTTCTGCTTAGGAAAGATGTGAGAAAGGTTTCTAATTGTTTTCCTAAGCAGATGAACATCAGAGCAGCCTCTTTCTTACTCCTGACAACTTCCTTGACTACTTGGTAGTCAGACTGGGGGGGGGGAAATGACCAGCTGATGGCAATGTTGTAACAAAATTCATACATATTAACAGTGCATGTATCCTTTAATATCTTGGAATCAAAATAAATAACGAATGTAAATTACAAAACTGCTTAGAATAGCCCCTCATTAATTTTACATTCACTTATTTTAAAGGTTAATCTTTTAAAGGGTCATGGGAATGTTTTTTTTCAAAACGCATCAGCTAATAGTGCTGCTCCAGCAGAATTTTGCACTGTAATCCATTTCTCAAAAGAGCAAGCAGATTTTCTGACATGGGGCTAGACATATTGTCAGTTTTCCCAGCTGCCCCAGTCATGTGACTTGTGCTCGGATAAACTTCAGTCAATCTTTACTGCAAATTGGAGTGATATCACACCCCTCCCCTTAGCAGCCTAACAACAGAACAATGGGCAGGTAACCAGATAGCAGCTCCCTAACCCAAGATAACAGCTGCCTGGTAGATCTAAGAACAACACTCAATAGTAAAATCCAGGTCCCACTGAGACACATGCAGTTGCATCGAGTAGGAGAAACAACAGCCTGCCAGAAAGCAGTTCCATCTTAAAGTGCTGGCTCTTTCTGAAAGCACATGATCAGGCAAAATGACCTGAGATGCACCTACACACCAATATAACAACTAAAAAAAAAAAAATACACTTGCCGGTTCAGGAATTACATTTTATATGGTAAGAGTGAATTATTTGCAGTGTAAAAATCATGACAGAATCCCTTTAATTGAGCTCTGACAGAAATACCGTAACTCCTTATGACGGGCATGGGATAAACCTCTTAATAGCATTTGATGGGTTAAGTTAATCTCTGATCTACAGTGTGAAAGCGAATGCCAAAATCAACTGAATCATTAGCACATAATCTGACACTACAAGAAAATGGTGACGTTCTGCATAATAGGCTCAAGATTTTCAGAAAACAATGCAAAAACACGCATCCCTCACACATCTGTTGCTGCCTAACTACAACTCGCAGAATTCCTGTATAAGATACATTTGGGAGTTTGGCAAAAGCTAGAGGTACAAAGGTTAATCTCTCTGACAATTGCTTTAACAAATATCTTCTCCCTTTCAATGTGATGTCACTAGTCAAATGAATCCACTAATGTCTGGATATAGATATTATGCTTCAAACAGAGGCTGCAGAAGAAACATGTCATTGCCTTCATAGACAAACTGCCATCAATGGACAATAAATCCAAAATAGGGCCATTAAAGGGGAAGTAAAGTCAAAATCAGAATAAGGCTAGAAATGCTGTATTTTGTATACTAAACATAAATTGAATTTACTGCACCACAAGCCTAATCAAACAAATGATTTATGCTTTCAAAGTTGGCCACAGGGGGGTCACCATTATGTAACTTTGTTAAACATCTTTGCAAAACCAAGAATGTGCACACGCTCAGTGTGTTCTGGGCTGCTTAGGGATCGTCATAAATGATCAAAACAGCACAAAAGTCAAATAATATCTGACAGAAGCCGATATAGAAAGACTGATTAATAATCCTGTGTTGTCATGTAATCTAATGTGGATTTAATAGTTTTTGTATTGTTTAATACGAACTTTCTCCAACTCTGCAGAACCAGTGGCTGCAGCAAAATAATCCTTCAATGAGAATCCCATTTGATCTGTTTAAATCTGGTCAGATCTTTGTCCCTGCAGCTGGAGTTGGAAACAGTAAAGGCAAAAATAAAATCCAATACAAATCTCTACACAGTCGCCAGCTGCTCTACAGGGAAACCAACAAAGCTGCTTGAGTTCTGCATGGCTGAGAAGTAAGGTGGGGGCTCCCCCTGCTGTTCATAAGTATGATTGTTTCCCTGCAGAGCAGTTAGGGACCGTCTGACAATTCCTATCCACAGCAGTAAATGAAGGGAGAATTTCACTGCATACAGTCAGGTTTCTAATAAAAACGGTACACATTTTTTAATTAAAGTATATTGGAGATAGGTTTCTTTTTCATTAAAGGGATCCTGTCATCGGAAAACATGTTTTTTTTCAAAACGCATCAGTTAATAGTGCTACTCCAGCAGAATTCTGCACTGAAATCCATTTCTTAAAAGAGCAAACAAATTTTTGTATATTCAATTTTGAAGTGGGGCTAGACATTTTCTCAATTTCCCAGCTGCCCCTGGTCATGTGACTTGTGCCTGCACTTTAGGAAAGAAATGCTTTCTGGCAGATAGCTGTTTTTCCTGTATTTTTTTTTTAGTTGTTATATTGGTGTGTAGGTGCATCTCAGGTCATTTTGCCTGATCATGTGCTTTCAGAAAGAGCCAGCACTTTAAGATGGAACTGCTTTCTGGCAGGCTGTTGTTTCTCCTACTCGATGCAACTGCATGTGTCTCAGTGGGACATGGGTTTTTACTATTGAGTGTTGTTCTTAGATCTACCAGGCAGCTGTTATCTTGAGTTAGGGAGCTGTTTCCCTTCCTATTGTTCTTTTGTTAGGCTGCTGGGGGGAAAAGGGGGGGGTGTGATATCACTCCAAATGCAGTACAGCAGTAAAGAGTGATTGAAGTTTATCAGAGCACAAGTCACATGACCAGGGGCAGCTGGGAAATTGACAAAATGTCTAGCCCCTTGTCAGATTTCAAAATTAAATATAAAAAAAAACTGTGTGCTCTTTTGAGAAATGGATTTCAGCGCAGAATTCTGCTGGAGCAGCACTATTAACTGATTCATTTTTTTTCCATGACAGTATCCCTTTAAAGAAAGTAAAAATGGAATTTTATTTGTTTGCCTTTACATGCTTCTTTCTTTAAGTCATTAGCCTCACAATTGTTTCTCATAGGGTGCTGGAAGCTGCTGTTAAAGAGTATTTTACCTTGTGATATCCAACCTGCTAGACTCCTGTTGCTGAAATGTTGATAAAGAATATCCAGCAGAGTGGCTGGACTACAGAAACCCCTTATCCCCACCCAGCCTTATGCTGGCAGCAGTTACATGTTATAGAATCAATGATCCGACCAATCATCAATAAGCTTTCATCAGTGAAGCAGAGCCAATCCCTAAGTGATTACTAAGGGGACGTTTGCAATGGGATCAGTAAGTGAACTGGAAATACATGGAGGTTGTTATATTACAGAGCACAAAGAGGTCATGTTTAATAGAAATCACGTGCCACCCAGTAGGGCCCTGTCACTTCTCTCAGCAGGAAGGAGGTGTCGCCCTATGGCAGCAGGTGACACGGGACCGCCCCCACACCCTCTGCCCCGTCCTGTAAAGCTTCCCGGTTTCACATCTACGGTGTCCGTCACGGCACCAAAGAGAAAGGGAAAAGCAAACGCCTTGCCCCCAGCGTTACCTTTCTGACGCCTTTGTAAATGTAGAAATACAGCTCCCGGCCCACATTGAAACAGATCCTGTCCCCGTTGCCGGACTGATCGTTGACGTTCACGAAGGAGACCTTGACCGGATTAGAACCCTGCGAGTTAAACGGCACCCGGTTGGGGCGACTGTATTCGGAGTGAGAGAGGAGCTTGTAAAGGCCTTCTCGGGTGGTAAATTGGGTTTTAATTTCGTTCATTTCCTTCCCTCCTCCCTCCGCCGCCATCTTGGAAAGCAGCTCTCATCCTGCCAAATACCCGGATCTCTCGCACCGCGCATGCGCCAACTCAGCCGCCGAGCCCTGAAGCGGTGCTTAGTTTACAAGCGAGCCGAAGTTTTCTCCTAGTGGGCGTGGCCTTAGTGGCGTCATAAAGATCCCTGTGCTTATGAGTCCTGGCCGGTGGGTCGCTTACAGGGTTGCCAGGCCAAAATCAGCTACAAAACTAGCCAAGAGTCACTTCAAAACTTGCCCAAAATAGCACAAGATGTGCAGTAGAAAAAATGTCTGAAAAAAATAAATGAATATATGTGTAAATACACCTTTTTCAAATTTTCACAGATTTGCACATTTTTCTATGAGGTAAAATGTGACAGTTTGCCCATCAATAGGGGTGTAACTAGGGTTGCCACCCAGCCGGTATTTTACTGGCCTGGCCGGTAAAAATTATGGTTGATCCCAATGTTATTAATAGGGAAAAAGATAAATATATATATGAAGGCCGGTATTTTTTTCCAGAAAAGGTGGCAACCGTCCGGTTTTGACCTGGACAGCCGGTATTTTGAGGGGCTGCCCGGGTCTATACTTCCTGCGGGATTCCCTCGATTGACACGGTGATTGGCTGATCGCCACGTCATAGCCCCGCCCACTGACAGCACAGGTCCGCCCACTGACATCACGGACCTGCGCCCACCCCCGGCCCGGTCTCAGCCAGACATAAAGGTGGCAACCCTAGGTGTAACTACAGAGTGTGGACCAGGAGATATAGGGGCCCCATAAGCCACTAATACATATACAATTTCAATAAATATTGGTAAAACAGGTCCAACCTATAGACATTTTTGTGGCCAGCAGATTTTTGCCCCAAATTTGTCTAAAATTGAGAAAAGTCACCAGAAAATGTGACAATGCTTAAAGGACCAGTAACATCAAAAAATGAAATTGTTTTAAAGTAATAAAAATATAATGCAGTGTTGCCCTGCACTAGTAAAACTGCTGTGTTTGCTTCAGAAACACTACTATTATTTACAGGGGCGATCCTGGCCCCTCCGCCGCCTGAGGCAGCAGTAGTTGCTGCTGCCCCCCCTCCCCCAGAAATTCACTCTTAAAGTACCAGGAGCAGCACCCCTGATTATTTATATAAACAAGCTGCTGTGTAGCCATGGGGGCAGCCATTCAAAGGAGAAAAGGCTCAAGTTACACAGCAGATAAGCTCTGTAGAACATAATGCTATTTGTTATCCATTATTTATCCTGTGCCATATAGCCGTTTTTCAATTTCCACCATTGCTACTCAGCAGCTTGTTTATGTGAACTATAGTAGTGTTTCTGAAGCAAACGCATCAGTTTTACCAGTGCAGGGCAACACTACATGATATTTTCATTACTTTAAAACACTTTCAGTTTTTGGTGTTACTGTTCCTTTTGGGTACAGAGCCCAAAATCTGGTAACTCCCAACTTCTACACAAGTCAGTCCCATTGCATGCTCAGTATTGTAGTCTTACATTAAACTTGGCAGTTGGCAAATTGTTAAACAAAAACTACATTACCCAACATGCATTGGTTTTTACTTTTAAAACCCGCCTGGGCTTTAAATTAGTAGCCCAATTTGGCTGGAAACCCGCCAACCTGGCAACCCTGGTTGCTTAGGTCTGGCGGTTTCCATAGCAACCTCGAATGATTAGAAGTAGTGCTAGCGCTTTTGTTTAATAAAAGAAACTATATAATATATGTGAAACATTTTCAATAGGTTTTGTGTTATTTATACATGTAGTTGCTGTTAAAAGGAGTATTGGCTAATCTCTCTATATTCTAAAGGTCCCCATACAAGGGCCAATAAATGCTGCCGACAGTCGGCAGTTTATTGGCCCATGTGGGGCCCCCGACGGGTTTCCACAATCAACTGAAAATCGGACATATGTCTATCGGGGAGGGTAAAAAATCCTGTCAGATCGTGGCCACATATGTTGGCCATACACAGAGAGATCCACTTGTTGGCAAACGAGTGGATCTCTCCAGGGTTGATTGGATCACAATGCACGGAACACGGTAGATTGTGGGACCTTATCAACGAACATATGCGGTCTGCAATCCGACTGGATTTTTAGTCCTGTCTGATCGACATCTGGTCTACTTTTGGCCAGATATCGCTCGGGGAAGCCCATCGGAGGGCCACATACACGGGCCAAGAAGCTGCCGACTCAGTCTGAAGCTTTTATCGGCCCGTGTAATGCAACCTGACCACCTGTATTGCCTCCATGTGATCAAAAATCAGTTTTCCCCTTGTAAGGGGTCTTCAGGTGAGCAGAAGTTAAACTGTTATGATTCTGTGCTGCTCTAGACCCCTCCTGTCTGAGTGCCTTTAGACATTTACACAACCCTGTGCATCTCTGTGAAGGAAACCTGCCTATTTACAACAAATGTAAAATTAATTTTTTTTTTACTTTTTTTTTTCCTGCACTGACCATAGAAACAACAGGTGTCATGCATTTTGAAAGAGATGTGAACTTTGACTCCATTTTGTGGAATTACCTCTTTTTTATCTTGGAAAAAATGGGGCATTGGCCCCCACTTTCTTTAAATTTTGAAAATGGTACGTCGCCCCCCAACAGTGATACCCAGGGCCACCATCAGGGGAGTACAGGGGATACAAGTGTACCGGGCCTAAAGTTTATGAAATAGCCGTGCCCCCTTGGCAGCGCCGAAGCCATGCCTCCTCTTCAAAAGTCCTGAACCACGAAAAGCCAAAGTCCTGAACTGCTGAAGTCACGAAAACAGCCAAACTTGAAGTCCTTAAGCCGCGTAAAGAAACAAAGTCAAGAAAAGAGCCGAATTTAAAGTCCTGAAGACGTGAAAAGACCTGAACTTGAAGCCCTGGCGCCAGTTTTTTTGTTTAAAAAAAACCTTTTATGGGGGGGCCATGGCACCACAGTTTTTATTTTACTTATAGGCTGACCCTGACCATCAATAGCTTTATATAACTTGTGTGTGTGGGGCGGGTTTACTATTTTTAGCGCTGATGTCTGTTTGGCCTTTTAACTGTGGTGTGGGTGGGATCTGGGGTGGGGCTTTAGGGCTAAAATTTTGTTAATTTCTAATGGTGGTCCTGGTGATACCCAAATGGGGCTCATATATGGCAGACCCTCTAGAGAGGGTCACCAGACAAGGATGCCCCTTATTTCCAGTTTTATTTGTGCTTGCCATAGTGCCCCTCGCAGAAATTATGAGACAAGACAGTAAGATCTCTGGACTACGAATAGGACAACAAATCCACAAACAATACACTGACGATATTCTTATGACTATAACCAAACCATTAACTACACTGCCCAATTTAATTAAACTTTTAGATAGATTTGGCAGACTATCGGGACAAACAATAAACCATACTAAATCAGAGGCTATTAATATCATGCTCCCACAACCTACAGTAAAATGATTGAAACTGAACTTTGATTTTAAATGGCAAGACACCACTATCCACTACCTAGGAGTTGACATCCTTCGTGACATCTCTACCCTATATCACCATAATTACCCCCAACTCTTTAAAACGACACTTTGCAATGCTGGTCAGAGATAGATCTTTCCTGGTTCAGTAGAATACACACATTTAAAATGTCCCTTTTACCTAAATTACTATACCTGTTTAGAGAATTGTCTATTCCTAGCCCCAACTATGATCTCAAAACCATGCAGAGAAATGTATTTAAGTTTACCTGGGCAGATAAACACCCCAGAATTACTAGACAAACCATGTACAGAACGAAACTTCAAGGAGGCTTAAGTGTTTTGAATCTGTTACATTACCATATAGCAGCGCAATTGGTACTTCTAATACATATGCATGCATCTATACCTCCCAAGTGGGTAACTATCCTGAAGCATCAGCTATACCCTGTCTCCCCATGCTCATTATTATAGTGCCCTATTGTCCGAATATTACAGACCCTTTTTTAACGTATTCTTTAGAGATCTGGATAAGTATACATACTCAGCAACTCTCCCAGCAGCACCTGTTTTAGGTAACCCCTTATTTATTCCAGACTTATTTCTTAAGCTATGTCAATGATGGACGTCCAAGAGCTTCCATCGTATCTATTATTTTTATTCCAGTTCAGGCCTAAAAACGTGGCCTGTGATCCATGAAACCCATAGCCCACTCCCTCCGAAACGTATTGCTACCAACAGATAAGTAATTTTGTACAAACATTCAACAAATAATACTTCATTATCCCCCACATATTTTGAAACTGCTTATATAAAATATCCATACTCAATGGGCTTAATTTCTTATCTATATCAAATGTTACACAATATCCATAGATACACTCCCTTACCTTATATGTTGGCATGGGACAAGGACCTTGGTACCACTATCACATGGTGAGGAAACATGGTCCCAGATATCAATGTTGGAAACAGCATATAAAGTCCTAGCACATTGATATATGGTTCTCTCCATATTAAACAGGATAAACCCCCAATTAAGTGGAGAGAAGAAGGTGCGGCCAAACTGGCTCTGTGGTGCACATTTAGTGGCAATGCCTGAATGTCCAAAGATTCTGGTTTCAGATTTATTATATCATATTCTCAGTAACTAGTTAATAGCTGCTAGTCAATGAAATGATCTTTTCACCTCCATTAAAGAGATACTGACACCAGAAATGATACCTTTATGTACAACTGTCTTAATATTGGCCTTCCATGCTATTTATAATTTTTCCATAAAGTGTTTGCCAATGCTTTTATATGGCCTATCTGATTCCCCGTGTTTATCTCTGAGGGGGCTGATATATTTGTGCAGCAGGAGTCGTTAGCATTGGAAACTTTAACTTACAGGCTGAGACAGTGTCGGACTTGCCCACCAAGATACCAGGGAAACTCCCGGTGCGCCACGTTGTCAGTGGACCCCCTTGCTTCTAACCTTTTGGCATATTTCATGGCCATTCTCTATTTATTTATGGGAATAAAGAGGCTTCATAATGGAAGAATAGAGTATAGTATGTAGAGAAAAGAGACCAGGAGAATAAAGAGGTTGAGTGAGGAGCGGAGGTATAATAGTTTGGAAAGTGGGCCCTCGGCCTAAGGTTTTCTGGTGGGCCCCTGGTAACCCAGTCTGATACTGGGCTGAGATGGGACAGTCAGGTTGGCAAAACAGTCAGGTTTAGAAACTTCAACTAACAATTACTTACAAAAACAACCCTCTCAGCAAAAAATCAACATGACCTATAAGTGACTTTTAATGTACATTCATATTTTAAAAAGTAGTTTTTAGTGTCAGTATCACTTTAAAGGGACTTCTCAGGAATCGTTAGATTGAACTCGTTGTTTAGATTTACACTGCTCCTAGAACTGTTAATTTAATCCTTTGTTTTCATTATACTTTTTCTTTCACCACATTTTGGTTAGAAATGGCCCGTTATTTCCTCCCTTATTCACTCTTTCTCTCCTTTTTCTATGCACACTATATATTTTTAGGGTCAGGGCACATGCTCAGATTCGGGGGGGATTTGTGCCCTGCCCTGACCCTTAAAGGTATTGTTATTATACGCTGTCTATATATGTTGAAAAAGCAAATAAAAATCATTGTAAAGAAAGAGATGCAAAAAACTATTCTATGTTAATCAAGACAATGCGTAGCAAAGGGAAGTGTCATAAAATGTAACACTTCAATTTCAAATGCCTTGTCCAGTGCTCCACTTTGCTTGAGCTGGATTCCCATGGAACGGAGAGACTTGCATGAGACCAGTCAATCCAGAACAATGGGTGAAACAAGTGCAAAGAAGAAATATTACACAAACTAAGCTTCGGAATCCTGGGAAAAATGTGTTTTATAGGTATCCAGTTAATATGTTAATCTCAGAGGTTTAATACAAAGAAACAGCTACATTAGTCAATTCTAAGGATAAAGCTCTTATATTGGCTAACCCCAAGCCGAGTACCTCTTCCATCTGACTCTCTAACATGCTTCCCATGAGCTTATGATCTTTAGGTCATGCTGAACTGGCAAAACAGAAGTCTTCCAGTAGACCAGATTATTGTTTTTATTACTACTGCAATATATTATTGCTGGGTAATGTGATCTTTTAAGTGTGGTTTGGATGGATTCTTGGACATTCTTGTACATACTGGGGATCATTTGTAGGGGTTGAAATTTATGGACTGTTGTTTTTTTTTTTCTACTAAATTAACTAGGGATGCACCAAATCCACTATTTTGGATTCGGCAGAACCCCCGGATCCTCTGAGGAAGATTCGGCCAAATACCAAACCGAATCCTAATTTGCACATGCAAATTAGGAGTGGGAAGGGGAAAACAAAAAGTCACGCAATTTCCCTCCCTGACCCTAAATTGCATTTGCAGATTCAAGATTCGGTTTTGCCAGGCTGAATTCGAATCCTGCTGAAAAAGGCAGAATCCTTGCCATATCCCGAACCAAATCCAGGATTCGGTGCATCCCTAAAATTAGCTATGTAGCTGCTTGAAGGTGGACTAATCTTTTGGAGCGAAAATCACTTTTCATTAAGAAGTTTTATTACATACACTGCGCATTGGCACAAACTATAAAATTCTTAATCTTCTTTCCACTGTTGGAAGTGGTCGCTTATCAGTGGAAGTTTGCAAAAGCTATATTAAATTCTTAAATTTGCTCATGCAAAAGCATACATTTTCATATTGTGAATAGCTTTTCCGTTACCAACTTTTATTACATTCCCCAATATCCTCCATTTACTTTTTTCAGCTGGCGCAGAAGCCCCCAAATCCGCCGTAACATCTGTCATTAGCTATTAGGAAATTTCTGTTTCTGTTAAGTACAGTATATGCCTCAGGTATGATAGCCTTAATTAACTACTTATTTTTTTATATTCAGCTTCATAAGGCGACATCTATTTGTCTTGTGATAGTATCCTTTTTATTTTAAGAAATGAATGCGTCTAACAAATACGTGCCACTTTAGCAACCAAGCAATTCTAGATTCTGTAGGTGTCAGCTGCTGAAAACCTGCCTCTGTGGAAGGTTAAATAGCTGTTACCAAAGACAATCATTAAGAAAACAGGTTGCCACGGTAACAGAAAACAGCATCAGCGTAAAATATATTTGTGATATCAGCAAGATAATGAAGACTAAAGAAAAGATGGTACAGACCATCTTAACAAACAGATGTATGAATAGTATGTAAATGGTAACCACAGCTCAAACTAAACAGGTTTAAAAGCAGCTCAATATTTGACTTTAAGGGGCAGATTTATCAAAGGTCGAAGTTAAAATTCGAATTAAAAGAATTCGAATTTTGAGCTTATTTTTGTGTATTTAGACTAGGGGAATAGTGCAAACTCGATTCCAATTTTAAAAAAAATCGAAACTTTGGAATATCGAAATTTATCATGTACTGTCTCTTTAAAAATTCGACTTCGACCATTCGCCATCTAAAACCTGCTAAATTGCTGTTTTAGCCTACGGGGGACCTCCTAGAACCCATTTGGTGTCAATTGGTGGACTTTTTTAAAAAAAACATAAAGCATGGTCGGATGCGATATTACTTCGATTCAAATGATTCGAATTAGATCGAATACAGACTATTCACCCGAAGTTAAAAACTTTTTAAATAAATTTCTGTTGGTCTTTTTTTATTCGAATTTCAAAGTTCTGGGAGTTCAAAAGAATTCGAAATTTGACCCTTGATAAATCCGCCCCTAAATGTTAACCCATACATTCAAATAATTTCATAATTCCTACATGTTAAAGTCAACAAGCCAAATGTGTAAGAATCCCAGAATATTGTTCATTTGGTGGTATTTAAATAAAGATTAGATTACAAGTTGAAAGGGATCTGTCACTGTATAATAAAAGTCCTTTTCAACTCAAACATGAAACCCAAATTCTTTTTTCCTTAAAACATCCATACCTGTTATAAACATGCTAAAAATTCTTACCTGTCAATCATATATTGCCTGTCCCTCCTCTATGCCTTAGGCTGCATGGTCTCTCATTGCAGTGAAGGGGATATTAAAGTTAGTATTCATGGTAATTCTATTTTGTTCTAGTGACACCCAGGGGCAGATTCATCAAAGGTCGAGATGAATTTTCGAATGAAAAAAATTAGAATTTCAAACTATTTTTTTGTGTACTTCGACTAGGGAATAGTTCTAATTCGATTTGAATTTGGAAAAAAATCGAAAATTTGAATATACAAATATATCATGTACTGTCTCTTTAAAAATTCGACTTCAACCATTCGCCTTCTAAAACCTGCCGAATTGCTGGGTTTTTTTTGGAAAAAAATCGAAAATTTGAATATACAAATTTATCATGTACTGTCTCTTTAAAAATTCGACTTCTAAAAGCTGCCGAATTGCTGTTTTAGCCTATGGGGGACCTCCTAGAACCTATTTGGTGTCAATAAGTGGACTCGTACGATTCAAATTCAGCCGAATACGGACCTATTCTATCAAAAAACGGCCTATTCGACGAAAAAAGCTTTGACTTAATTTCGGTTGGTCTTTTTGAATTCGAATTTCGAAGTTTTTCAGATTCGAAATTCAACCCTTGATAAATATGGCCCTTAGTGTTATTTATTGATCATGACACTGATATGAGTGAGTTATTTTTCCCTTTCATAATCTTATTTTTAAATAAGAATCAATCACCTGAAACTTCAGTTGGCTTATGGAATGGCATGTATGCTGAAAAGGTGCTGGTACTTAGTGAGGGTGGTGATGCAAGCTTAAACACTTTTTCACCTTTAAACACTTTTTTTCAGTTCAGTTGGTTTCAGATAGTTCACCAGAAATAAAGTCTTTTTAATAAATTACTTTCCATTTTCTATTTGTGACTGTTTTTGTAATATTGAAATGTAACGATTCATTTTTCACTTCTAAAACAGCTGTGGGAGGGGGGTCGCCGACTCTATAACTATTCTAAATTGATACATTTAAGGGCAGATTTATCAAGGGTCAAACTTCGAAGTTGAAAATACTTCGACCATCAAATTTAAATACTTTGAATATCGAATGCTAAGTTTTTTCAACAAATTTGGCAATCCTGCGATCCAATAAAAATCGATTCGAAGGATTTCAGCGATCGATCGAATGTTTTTTATTCGATGTGTAAAGACTTGGAAAAAGTTTGTAGAAGGTCCCCATAGGCTAACATAGCACTTCGGCAGGTTTAATTTGGCGAACTATTGAAGTCGAAGTTTTTTTAAAGAGACAGTATTTAGATTATCGAATATTCAAACTATTTTTACTTTGAATCAAAGTCGACGTAAATTCGAAGTCATAGTATCCTATTTGATGGTCGAAGTATCCAAAAAATTACTTCGAATTTTTTTACTTCGAAAATTCTCTCAATTTCACTTTGACCCTTGATAAATCTGCCCCTTAGTTGATACATTTCTTATCTTTGTCCCTGCTGAGCAGAATCTCTGGGTTTCATTACAGGCAGCTGTTAGAATTAGGGATGCACCGAATCCAGGATTCGGTTCGGGATTCGGCCTTTTTCAGCAGGATTAGGATTCGGCCGAATCCTTCTGCCCAGCCGAACCGAATCCTAATTTGCATATGCATATTAGGGGCTGGAGGGAAAACAAGCAACTTTTTGTCAGAAAACAAGGAAGTAAAAAATGTTTTCCCCTTCCCACCCCTAATTAACATATGGAAATTAGGGTTCGGATTCGGTTCGGTATTCGGCCGAATCTTTCATGAAGGATTCAGGGGTTCGGCCGAATCCAAAATAGTGGATTCGGTGCATCCCTAGTTAGAATTGATACAATAGTTGCTAATACTCCACAGATGCTGCTGAGAAATGTATCAACTACTTGTATCAACTAATTGTCGCTGAATCCCTGAATCCTTGGTGAAAAATTTGGCCGAATACCAAACTGAATATGTAAATTAGGGGCGGTTAGGGAAATCACGTGACTTTTCGCCACAAAATAAGAATTTTTCCACTTTTTCCTTTCCTGCCCCTAATTTGCATATGCAAATTAGGATTTCGATTCACTTTGGTATTTGGTCGAATTTTTCACCAAGGATTCGGGGATTCAGCCAAATCCCAAATAGGGCAAAAAAATGCTCCTGTGCTAGTTACTCACAGCAACCAGTCAGACGCATGCTGATTGATTACTATTGGTTGTTCACATGAAACACATTGCCCCATGCCAATCTCTAAGGAATGATTTTTGATTGTTCCTTAGTAGGCAGAATTAACAGAAAACTGAATTTGTCTCACTAAAATATCTTTTAAATATATGTTAGCAGCGGGCCGCATACCAAAAATTCCTTTACTAGATGCAATCAACTGTGTTTGTTTTTATCCAGATGCTGTTTGATAGTGTTCGAGTAAAAGAGAATATATTGTAATGATAATGTACAAATGACTGTTAATTACTCCTACTCCTAATTAAAGTCTCTGCCGGAAGAGCTGGTATTGATTTGATGCTTTTGCACACGTGTAAAAACTACTCATTTTACGGCTCATTTTACATTTAACTTTCCTGAATTTTTTATATTCTTCACATGTCCGAATAGAGCCCAAAAGTCCAGGCTTAGACCACAAAGGAAGAAGTAGAAACATTTGATTTTCAGGCTGAAATAGCTTGGCTCATCTTTAAAGGAACAGTAACATGAAATTTTTTTTTTAAAAAAATTAGTTTGCCCTTAACTAAAAAAAAACACCAGCACACATTTAACTTTACATTCGTAAAGACTTTATTAAGAAATATCTTACCGATACCCCGCTTGCGCTCCTCTTCTGAAAAAGGCGACGATCCATCTGGCGGCGATCGAATTCTCCTCCCTGGCTATCTCCTATAGAGGACAGGGAGGAAAAATCGAGTGCCACCAGATGGATCTTCGCCATGTCTCCTTTTCAGAAGAGGAGTATCGGTAAGATATTTCTTAATAAAGTCTTAAAATTTTCATGTTACTGGCACAAATTAACCTTTCTTCCGCAGCTCCTTATTACCGGCTCTTTTCCAATAATGTGGGGGCTGCCACGATTCTTCTTGTCTTTCCCTAGCAGCCTTCACCGCGATTCCATTAAAGGGACACTGTCATGGGAAAACATGCTTTTTTCAAAAAACATCAGTTAATAGTGCTGCTCCAGCAGAATTCTGCACTGAAATCCATTTTTAAAAAGAGCAAACAGATTTTTTAATGAAATTTAAATTTTAAATCTGACATGGGGCTAGACATATTGTCAGTTTCCCAGCTGCCTCCAGTCATGTGACTTGTGCTCTGATAAACTTCAGTCACTCTTTACTGCTGTACTCAGGGCAGGGCCAAGCAGACTGGCCACCCTAGACAACCCAGCCAGCCGGCCCGCTACTCCCTGTGCGCGTGCAGCCGACAGTGTGAGCGCCCAAACGAACGAATGGACGCAGTAACAGAGGGGAGGGAGAGGGGAGGATGGAGGTTAGTGATGGAGAGGGGAGAAAGTAACAGTGCGGAGGAAAGAGGGGAGAGCTACAGAGGTTTAGGCAGAATAGATTAATAGCTTAATAGGCACCTGCCAAGCGCTCCCTTATGATTGCGTCCTAGGCAGGTGCCTCTTCTGCCTACCCCTAGTTCCGGCCCTGGCTGTACTGCAAGTTGGAGTGATATCACATCCTCCCACCCCCAGGAGCCTAACAACAGAACAATGGGAAGGTAACCAGTTAACAGCTCCCTAACACAAGATAACAGCTGCCTGGTAGATCTAAGAACAGCACTCAATAGTAAAATCCAGGTCCCACTGAGACACATTCAGTTACATTGAGTAGGAGAAACATCAGCCTGCCAGAAAGCAGTTCTATCCTAAAGTGCTGGCTCTTTCTGAAAGCACATGACCAGGCAAAATTACCTGAGATGCACCCACACACCGGTATTACAACTAAAAAAATACACTTGCTGGTTCAGGAATGGCAACTTAAGTGGAAGTGATGTCAGCATGCCATGTGAGTGACGTCACTTCCGCATTCTTCCTCGGCCCCCCTGCCCCTCAGCTCCTTCACAGAGGGTGGGGAGGGTTTTTTAAAAAAAAAGAAATACATTAAAAAATAGGCTCCCCGAGGCCGCCCCCAAAACCCTCAGGCCTTAAAGGGGCCTATATATAAATATCATACCTCTCAACTGTCCCATTTTTAGAGGGACAGCTCAACCCGTAGTCCCTCATTTGTACTGTTTTTCTCTGCACTAAACAGCCAGAAAAAGAAACAAAGTTTCTAACTTAATTGGCTTTTGGCCAGAGCCAGAACAGCCACAGCTTCAGATAAGATACTTTTGTAACAATCTCGAGATAAGCAAATAAGTAACTGTAACAATATAAGATAACAGGTCCCTTGGGAGAAGTTAAGCTTAAAGGGCAATTCACCTTCATTAGCAAAACTGTAATAGCCGATAAAAAAATAAAAACACACAGAAATATGTTCAAACTTTCATAACCTACCAAATTTTGTACGGTGGGATGTGGCCACAAAAACGGGCGTGGCAACTTTCTTGCATTGTAATTATTTGGAGTGTAATTAAGATATAAAAACTACACCATTAGGCTAGGGCCACACGGGAAGATTCAGGGAGATTGGTCGCCTGGCGACTATTCGCCGCGTCTTTGAGGCGACCAATCTCTCTGAATGGCTTGCTGGTATCTCATACCCGCTAGCGCTAAAGTCGCCTGCGCCTATTCACACGCAGAGGCAATTTCGAGCGACTTTGAAAAACGTATCGCGGCGTGTGAATAGACGCAGGCAACTTTAGCGCTAGCGGGTGCAAGATAACAGCAAGCCATTCAGGGAGATTAGACGCGGCGATTAGTCGTCAGGCGACTAATCTCTCTGAAATCTTCCCGTGTGGCCTAGCCCTTAAAATCATGACTGACTCCCTTAAGGGTAAGTCCACACTGGGCGTTTTGGGGAGATTTGGTCGCCCAGCGACTAATCGTCTCATCTTTGCGGCGACCAGTCTCCCCAAACGCCTTCCCTGACTCTGCTCCGGCTTAAGGGCTGGGACACACTGGGCGATTTGGGGAGATTTAGTCGCCTGGCGACTAATCGCAGCGACTTTTCTCCCCGAATGCCTCCCCTCGCTCTGCGCCTGGCTAAAATGAAAAATCGCCTGCGCTAATCACACGCGGCGATTCGTTTTCCGAAGTCGCCTGAAGTTGCCTCACGAGGAAACTTCGGGCGACTTCGGAAAACGAATCGCCGCGTGTGATTAGCGCAGGCGATTTTTCATTTTAGCCAGGCGCAGAGCGAGGGGAAGCATTCGGGGAAGATTGGTTGCGGAAAGTCGTGGCGATTAGTCGCCAGGCGACTAAATCTCCCCAAATCGCCCAGTGTGTCCCAGCCCTAAAATGAAAAAACGAGAGATTGGTCGCCGCAAAAACGAGGCGATTAGTCGCCAGGCGACCAAATCTCCCCAAAACGCCCTGTGCGGCCTGACCCTTAAGAGTGAGCATCCCTAGTCTTCCAGCCCTGACTCTCACCCAGGCCAGCTCGCAAGCAACGCGTCACTCACATTTATAGGCGTGGCTACAGTATGTGGAGGCGGGGTTTAAAAGAAACTAGCGGCATTTTTCGACTTGTGCGCTAAAGAGCATGTCAGAGAGACTCAAACGGCGCAGGAGAGCAGCTGCCAGAGGAGGTATTTTTGCTATGGAAAAAAATAAGCCCTAAATATAGAGAGAACACGGTAAGGTATTTAGGTTTACACTAGAGAGACACCTGTGTGTGCAGCTTCAATCAGCGCCCGGTTATTTGAACTCTCGGCGTCAAACTCAGCGCGAGTTTTGCAGATTAAACGGGACCGAGTCTGAGTCTGACTCTTCTATGAATTGTCTCCTTAGGTACATTTACCTTATTCCTTCATGTAGCGACGCGCAGCTCTCTGTCTGTGCAGCCCACTGCAATTAGGAGGTTCCAGCAAAGAGTTTTTTTTTTTTTAATCGGTACAAGAAAAGCAACTTTTAAAGTTACATTCCTTATGTTTTTTTTTATAGATGTCTTATAAAATGTCAGCTGCTTGTTCTAGAGCCAAAAGTGCTGTATTGTGTTCACCTTGAAGTTAACTTTTAGTAGGTCGTAGAATGGCCAATTCTGAGCAACTTTTCAATTGGTCTTCATTATTTATTATTTTTTTATAGTTTGCCTTTTTTGTTTAATTATTTGCCTATTTCTGTTATGTTTATTATAGGGGCATAAATCACACTGTATATTATGTTTATTATTGGGGGCAGAAATGAGACACATTGTAAGTGCCCTACATACACTGCACCTGTGACAAATATATTTGGATTCTTTGTGGGTTGTCCCAGTTGGTTTAATGTCCAGATGCTTCCAGATACTTTATACATGATATATATGTTTGGTTGGCCAAATTATCTTGCATGTACCACCCCCTGAAAACAAGAACACGTTGGTATAGCCGATGTCTGTGCCCCTCTATTCATAGTTACCTGTGATCTGAGGATTGTGCTGTCTGTGTTTGTTTGTAGGAGCCGTTGGCATGGACTCAGCAAGGAACACGGACAGTGTTGAGCAGTTGGCTTGGAAGTATATGGTACAGTCATTCTGACATGGAATTGTTGCATTGGTAGGAGAAGAATTACAAGAGAAAGGAGAAAGCAGTTTACAGAAATGTGACCGTTTGAAAGGTTGCTTGTATGTTGTCTAAGGAGCGCACAATACACAGAATTTTATATGTTTGTAAGGTATATAATATATACATGAGGTATAAAGAGGACACAGGTCCATGAGTATTAGTTTTCTGTAGGGGATGCACCCTCTTGTGGGTGAGCATGTGCCCCAGACGGACCGTGACTTGAACATGCACAGGTCGGGGAGAGAGGTGAGCGGAGGGGACGCAGGGGAGGAGAGCTACGGTGAGGACGGAGGGTGGGAGAGTGACGGAGGGGAATGGGGGAGAGTGACGGAGGGGAATGGGGGAGAGTGACAGAGGGAAGGGGGAGAGACACAGAGGGGGGGATGGGGGGAGAGCGCCAGAGGGGAGGGAAAGGGGGAGAGCGACAGAGGGGAGGGAAAGGGGGAGAGCGACAGAGGGGTGGGAAAGGGGGGAGAGCAACAGAGGGGAGGGGAAGGGCGGAGAGCAACAGAGGGGAGGGAAAGGGGGAGAGCGACAGAGGGGTGGGAAAGGGGGGAGAGCGACAGGGGAAGGGGAAAGGGGGAGAATGACAGATGGGAAGGGGGAGAGAGCGATAGAGGGAAGGGGAAAGGGGGAGAATGACGGAGGGGAAGGGGGGAGAGCGACAGAGGGGAGGGGGGAGAGTAACAGTGGGGAGGGGGAAACCAAAGAGGGCTGTGAAAACGTACTAGGGATGGGCAGAAGACAATTTAAGAGGTACCTGCCCAGCTTCCCCCTATCATTGCCCCCACAGCCCTGTGTGGAGGATTTGATAATTGCCAGAATGCACAAATTATGAATTCTCTTCATGGCGTCTTTTCAGTAATAACCAATTTTTCTTACTTTCATCCTAATCTCCATGAGATCTTAATAGTTTTCGCACTGCAGGTGGGTTATGCCTCAAAATGTCACATGTGATGTTCTCCTCACCATGGATTGCACCAGGGCTGTTCAACTGGAGATACACCAGATTTAATATTTTATGACCTCCAGACCGACTTCCTTTAATAACGCCATCATGTTAAAAGGGATCTCCAATCAAAACTGGTTGCATCATGAAAGAGAATGTAATTCGGAGAAACAATCCAATATACATTAATTACATTATTAAAAGTATGAATTGAACATTTCACTAGTATTAAAAGGCCTGGAGGAGAACTGACTTCTGCTACATTGTTTGAAGAATCAGACCCAGAAAACAGAGGAATGAACAGATCTAAAAATATTGATATCATTGAACATATATAATTAATATATATTGGAATGTTTTTTAGAAATGTTGCTTTTTTCAGGGTTTGTTTTCCTTTAATCTAACTGAGCTGCAGCATTTTGTATATTGGATATTGGATTTTCACTTTCTTCTTGAGAAAACCACTATAATTATTTGGGTCTCTGATGTCCCCTTGAGTCCCAGTGTCATAACCCCCCCCCCCATCCATCTCTGTCCCTTAATCACAACAATTGAATCTTCTGCATCAAACTCCTAATCATTTCTCAAAAGACAATAACGCTTTCTCTCTTTTAGCAAAAATGTAAAGTAGAATCCAGCACTGAATCCGAATCTGACAACAATTTTGAGGTACTGAGTGTTTGCTTTTGGTAAAGTCATGATGGAAAAAAATATTAGCTCGAAATTCGAATTTCTTTTAATTTGAATTTTCACTTCGACCTTGTCATGCATCACAGAGACAAAATAAATAAAAAGGCAATGCAAGAAAAAAGTTTGCTTCTCCTTTCACTCCTGCCATTCTTCCTCTTCTCTGTTTCCCTACTTCCTTTTTATATTGTGCCCCTCATTTTTATTACTCTTCGCTTTCCCTTTTTCATTATTCTGCCTGCCTTATCTGATTGTCTACTGCTTTCTAATTCTCTCAAGTGTGCAAAAGAATATACAATTGCCTATTTATTGAAGTCAGGGTCGGACTGGGGGGCCCGGGGCCCACCGGGACTAGTGTCCAGGGCCCCCCTCTGGCCCCCACTACCTACTTGTTAGGCGAATCGCGCTCGGCATAATAGCCCAGGCGGCGCATCGCGCATGTGCAAACGGAACCGGCGCGCATGCGCAAATGCTGCTGCGATGTGCTGAAATTTTTTTTATTTTTAAAACTGTTTGGGAGAGGGGGACTGGCCCGGCGGGGGCCCACTAGGGTCGGGCCCACCGGGTATTTTCCCGGTATCCCGCCGGGCCAGTCCGACACTGATTGAAGTAAACAAAGGTTTCAGGGAGTGACTGTACCATATACATTTAAAGGGGTGTATAACCTTACATAAGTATTTCTATAGCCCGGCACTTTCTGACCTCCAGAACAGAGTCTGTTACTTTGCTATCAGTGGAGCTTTAAAGCAGAAGAAGTGTTGTTACACTTGGGGGTGCCAAAAGTTAGGAACCCCCAAGTGATTGTATTTACTTACCTCATACCTTGGGCCGGTGTCCCTATCGATCGTCTTCCTGCTTCTTCAGCTTGCGCATGCGCGATAGAGCGAAAAGAAGGCGAACTTTGTTCTACTGCACATGCGTCTGCCCTGGGAAATTTGAAAAGAGAAGAAGTGAAGAAGACGGATGTATCATTTGTTGATTCAAATTTTATTTATTCAACACAGTATTGTGTTCCATAGGGCATACAGCAGGATGTGCTAGTTAGTGGTCAAATTTTAGTCTTCCTGTTGCTTTCAGTGGAACAGTCAGAGTTTAAAGGGATCCTGTCATCAGAAAACATGTTTTTTTCAAAATGAATCAGTTAATAGTGCTGCTCCAGCAGACTTCTGCGCTGAAATCCATTTCTCAAAAGAGCAAACAGATTTTTTTATATTCGATTTTGAAATCTGACATGGGGCTAGACATATTGTCAATTTCCCAGCTGCCCCATGTCATGTGACTTGTGCCTACACTTAGGAGAGAAATGCTTTCTGGCAGGCTGCTGTTTTTTCTTCTCAATGTAACTGAATGTGTCTCAGTGAGACATGGGTTTTTACTATTGAGTGTTGTTCTTAGATCTACCAGGCAGCTGTTATCTTGTGTTAGGGAGCTGTTATCTGGTTACCTTCCCATTGTTCTTTTGTTTGGCTGCTGGTGGGGGAAGGGAGGGGTGTGATATCACTCCAACTTGCAGTACAGCAGTAAAGAGTGATTGACGTTTATCAGAGCACAAGTCACATGACTTGGGGCAGCTGGGAAATTGACAATATGTCTAGCCCCATGTCAGATTTCAAAATTGAATATAAAAAAATCTGTTTGCTCTTTTGAGAAATGGATTTCAGTGCAGAATTCTGCTGGAGCAGCGCTATTAACTGATTCATTTTGAAAAAATAGTTTTTTTCCCATGACAGTATCCCTTTAATTACAGGTATATCATCGGGCATGTAGTTGAAGAATATTGTGAACATATCAAAAATACCCATCTCGACCATTCAGAGAGGCAGCTGAAATTCCAAACAGTAACGCAGAGGAGAATACTGGTTAAAGTAGCAGTAAGGTTACTTGTAATTAAGTTACTTGTTACTTGTAAGCCATGCGCTCCACACCCTGTTATATCTGCCTGAGTAACCCCTAATTAGTTACCTGATTTCTATGTATGGTATCACTTGATTTACAAGATATACTGTATCCAACCAATGAGTGTTGGGGTCTGTTAGATATTTACAGGTTTTGTGTTTTATTTAATAATTTAGCTCTGCAATTACAGTTCCTTCAGGTCCCCAGGCAGCACATCTCAATAGAGAGAGACCCTTCACCAGGGAAACATTTAAAACCCCTTCCCACCCCCACATCCCTAAGGGACAGGGCACACAGGCAGATTCGGGGCGAGTAATGAAAGGAAACTATATTAGAAACATTTTTTATTATGCACAGCCTGTATATTTTCCTAGTTTTTCTTTTTATGCGAAAAATATACACATATGCACAGCACAAATATACAAATATGCACAGCCTGTATATTTTCCTAGTTTTTCTTTTTTAGGAGAAACAAACCCCTTATTAAAAAAACCCTAACCCTACCCTACGTAGACCCCCCCCCAGCCTAGCTGTTACCCCTGGCAAATGCCCCTAACTTTTTACTTACCCCTCGGTGCAGAGTCATGCATCAGAGGTTACGGCAGACAACTTTTGGGTCTTTGTGCCTTCTTCCGGCACTTCTGCAATTTCCAGCGATTTTGACGCATGCGCAATTGTTGCGACCCGGGAAATTGCTCCAACTGCACATGCTCCGCCACGCCGGTCTTGCTGTCAGATTACCAAAGACCAGGAAGATGGCTGCCGTGAACTCCGATCCCTGAATCTGCACTGTAAAGAGGAAAATGACTAAATACATTGAGGCGTCATAAATTGGACCCAAGTCTGCTAATCCTTCCCCATTTATGACTTGCTTTTACTTTCTGATGTGTTTTGCTTGTTCTTAATCAGATATTTGGAGAGGGGTTTCCAGCAACTATGGCCCATGGAAGCTCAAGAAGAACTGGCTCTCTGGCGTTGCAGGTATGTTGGCGTGTCATAATTGAGGCACTTTTTACATTTCAATTAACAGACATGGCTATAAAAGCTCCCGTCATATTAAATAAAACTTCTAGGAAAGTGTTCTACTCTTTTTAATTGCAGTTTCTAGATCCATATGAAGCAGATTCTGAAGAGACTGCAACGCATTCGGATTGTAGCATACAGAGCCATTTCCCAGGTGATAGTGATCCAGTGGTTCAGCACTCCACCCCCCGAGAAAACAAAGGGATCGGAGCTTTGTGTGGCCCACAGGGTTCTGCATTATTACCCATCAGTACCCATGGTTCTCTTTGGGACAGTTCAGATATTCCAGTGGTCACAAGTAGCGATGTTTGGATGAAATCTGGGGCAGATCTAGAGACTACACCACATACTCCATTAAAATACTTTTATAGTCCCAGCAAAATGACAGGCTTTTCAGATCTGTCCATGGACTCTGGAGTGGTGACTGAAGTGTCAGCCTTGCAGGCTTGTCCCTTCCTAGCAAAAGCTGAAGACGCAACAACGGCTCAACCTCATTCTGCTTCCGGTCCAACCAGTGTGACATCAGAGGAGAATAGTGACTTCAATATATATGACAGCTTTCATATGGCGAAGCGTAAACTGGGACTTAAAATGGATAGCAGCTATGAAAAATCAAAAAGAAAGAGAGCTCGAATTGCAGAAATAATGGTGAGTTTTTGGAGTTCGTGAACTGTGAGCTTCTGGGGCTGTGGCCAGTAGTGATGTGCGGGCTGGTCTGACTCCCATGGGTTTGGGCCAACCTTGCACCCCCTTTTTGGCAACCTTACAAATGCCGGCTTCCGACTGTTCACCCCGCCCCTTTTGTGATGTCATCGGTGAGGCGTCAGCGCGGGTCTATAAAAGGAACCCGGAAGTCAGGCTAGGGCGGGTCGCAGACATGTGCTGGTCGGGATAAATCCAACCTCCACATCACTAGTGGCCAGGGTGCAAAGCTTAAAGGCTGTGTAGAGGGAGATTTAGCGACTGCGTTTATTTACTAGGATACTTTACAAAAGCCTAGATGATTGTAAGATAGAAAGATATTTGGGGGAAATAGTTACCTGCCGCCATAGATACCGACTGCTCAAGCTCTACTGTATATTTGCAACCTTGTCATGAGCTAAAGCGAGGGGGGACCTGATCAGATGTTGCACTTGAACCAAAAACTCCAGTATCCACAGCTTTAGATCCAGAATACTTAACTGATGGACTATTGTACACAGGGGATGGTGTGAAAAGGGGGAATCACAAAATAGGTGTATATTGTAGGGATGCACCAAATTCAGAATTTGGTTCGGGATTCAGCCGAATCCTTGTGCCTGGCCGAACCGAATAGGAATCTTAATTTGGATATGTAAATTAGGGGCAGGTAGGGAAATCACTTGATTTTTCGTCACAAAAGAATTTTTTCCCACCTTTTCCTTTCGCATATGCAAATTAGGATTTGGTTCGGTATTTGGCTGAACCTTTCACCAGGGATTCGGCTGAATCCCAAATAGTGGATTGGGTGCATCCCTAGTATATTGTACTCTGGAGTAATTGGCAGCCAGTTAGAGACTTGTGTCTGCAGTTGAGGCTCTGGGTTACAACTATACCTGTATATCACAATGCTCCTTTCACCCAAATATTTCATTTCTTATCTAAGTTTCCCTCTCTGCTTTCCCCCCACACAGGAGTAAAGCAAATCAGTCATCTCTTTGCAGAAATGGGGAAAATGTATTTTCAAATAAAGAATAGTGTGTAAAAGTCATTTTATTGTAGTCCCTTTCCTTGTTGCTGACTTTAACAACATTTACAGTCCAGTATATTTTTTATGTACAGAACAGAACCAACGGCCGGCTAACGGTTTGTATGAAAATACTGGATTATATGGTTCATGAAATGTCAGTAGGTTTCCTTTGGAAATATAAAACACATTTTGTTCTTAAAGTGGACCCGTCACCCAGACATAAAAATCTGTATAAAAGTCCTTTTTAAATTAAATATGAAATCCAATTTCTTTTTTTTATTAAAGCATTCATAGCTGTTGGAAACTCATTTAAAAATATCAGCTGTCAATCAAATATTGCCTACCATTGCCAACAATTACTTTCACTTTCCATTCAGCACTTCCTAGATGTCACCGCTCTCCCTACATTCCACGAGCTCTCTTAATGATTTAATTGTGTAACCAGTACATGTGGATGGACATTGGGTCCCTGTCCCCTGGTGCACAAACAAGATTCTGAGATGATACAAGGCTTGCCTTAATAACAGTGTCCACAAAATGGCTCCTGCCTGGTTGCTATAATTATGAGTTCCCAGACTGATGGAAACAAGATTCAAATAATTTATACAGTGTAATTAAAGTTCATTTTGCTTGACTAACATGATGAAATAGGATTTGGAATAATTTTGTTTGGGTGACGGGTCCCCTTTAAGGCAGAGACACACGTTGCTATTTTGGGAGATTAGTCGCCCATCGACTAATTGCTTCTTCTTTAAACGATTTATCTCCCCAAACTGACTTCTCGGCTAGAATGTAAAATCACTGGCGGGATGGAACTCGGAAGTTGCCTGAAGTTTGCTTGTGAGGCAACTTTGATCAACTTTGGTAAAAGAAGCGTCTCGAGTGCCATCCTGCCGGCGAGTCGGGAAGATAAGTTGCTTGAAGAAGAGGCGATTTGTCGACGGGCGACTTAATCTCGCTCAATCTTGGCGTGTGCCCTTACCCTAAAGGAACAGCTCAGTGTAAAAATGAATCTAGGTAAATAGAATGTGATAAAAAAAAAATGTTTCCAATTTAGTCCATTACCTAAAAATGGAATCTATAAAGGTTGGAATGAACAAATGTCTAATGTAATAGTCAGAACCCAACTTCCTGCTTTGCAGCTCTCAGTTATTGCCCTCGCTCGGGATTTGCCATTATTTCCCCCACTCTATGGGGTTTATTTATCAAAGAGTGAAGATAGAGATCACCTCAGTCCTCTAGAGTGAAATTCCCCCACTCTCCATTTGAAAGGCGCATTTATCAAAGGATGAATTTTCACTTTCACCCATTGATAAATACTCTTTTAAAAATCCCATAGAAATGAATGGAGTGGCGGAATTTCACTCTAGAGTAATGTGCGGGTCGGCCCAATATCCGGGGGTCAGGTTCGGGCTAAATTCATGGGTCCCGTCTGAGCTCTTCTTCCTGCTCTCCCCGCCGCCACCTTACACTGCCGGTTTTATAGCCATGCTGCTGCTTGCCCCGCCCCTCTTGTGACATGATTGGTGGGTCTATAAAAGGAACCCAGAAGTTGGGCGCAGGTGGAGGGAGGGCGGGTTCGGATTGGGTAAAAACCGACCAGCACATCACTACTCGAGGACTGTGGTGATCTCTTAACTTCACTCTTAAATAACTATACCTTTCTCACTTATGGCTGATGAAGTTTCAAAACATCAGGGTTTCCTCATATCTTCCCATACTATTTCTTTACAGTCTCCACACATTAATGAAAGGCTTATTTCATCTTTTCATCTGACTGGAACCTTCCCCTCCTAGGACACAAAATCCCTCTCATTATAACCTTTGTTTCCTCCCCAGAGTTACACAGTTGTAATATTTTGTAATAGAGAACAGTAATGCAACTAAGCCTGCGTGGGTCCTGCTGCAGAGCTCGCACCACTGCTTTTATTTCCATACAGGCAGATGTGCCGGGAACACTGCACATTCTATTCCAAATCAAAACATGAAGAAAAATGTATCACATTTGTGTTTTTCCTTTACAGAAAGTGAAGAAAAAGGAAATATTAGGCTGTTCCAAAAAATAGCAGTGTCTGAATTCTTCTTTACAAACTCAAACATTTACTGTATCAACTGAAAAATGTTTCAAGATTTCGCTTTCCTTTGAATCACTGAACTAATATTTAGTGTTTCTGAGATCTGCTGCACATCTGTGTTGTATGGAGTCCACCAACTTCTGGCACCTGTTACATTCCACAATTCTTCTGCATTTCTTGGTTTTGCCTCAGAAACCGAATTTATGATGTCACCCCACAAGTTTTCTATTGGATTCAGGGTCGGACTGGGATGCCAGGGGCCCACAAGAAATCCTTAGACCATGGACCCACTTTCTAAATTATTATTCCTCCTCTCCCATTCTCCTAGAATTTTATATTTACTTTCTATAGTCTTCCATTATTAAGCATTTTTCTCCATAAATAAATAGGGAATGACTGTGAATTAGGCTAAATGGTTAGAAGCAAGAGGCCCACTGACAACTGGACCCACCGGGAGTTTTCCTGGTATCCAGATGGGCCAGTCCGACACTGGTTGGATTAAGGTCCAGGGATTGGGCTGGTCACTCCATAATGTCAATCTTGTTGGTCTGGAACCAAGATGTTGCTCGTTTACTGGAGTGTTTGGGGTCATTGTCTTATTGAAACTCCCATTTCAAGGGCATTTTGATTCCATGTAACACAGATGTGCAGCAGTTCTCTGGTTATATTATATATTAGTTCAGTCATTCAAATGAAAGCAAAATCTAGAGAAATTTTTCAGTTTATACCAGGGGTGTCCCAACCTTTTGTATTTCAATGTTTTTTATTGGGCAATTTTTAAATTTTACAACACAGACTTTACATAAAAGTCAATATATATATAATGTACATAGCCTTGTTTAGTTAAATGCTTAATAACATATACGGCATTTTAACATAACATAGTTAAAGATACAGTATTTCTTGTATAAAGATAGAAACTAGGCCTAGGTTTATATAAAGCAAATTGTCTCTTTGCAGGCCTTTTTGAACCATAAAAACTGAGAAGTCCAAGTAGAATATAATAATCAAAGATAAAACATTGTAATAATCTTTAAGCTAAAGTATAATCTCAGAGTACATTTTACTCTATTTCTGGTATCACCTTCTTTGTATCAATCCTTATATAAAGTGTTCCAGAGAAATAAATTTAAGTTTTAAGTGAACCAGAGCTTTTTCTTATACTTATTTTGTGAATTACCCAAAGTGACATGCAGTACAAAAAAAAAAAAAAAAGGACTACATCTACAACTAAACTACACTAAAACTACACTTAATTTGCTGTAAACCATATTTGTTGCATTAGTAACTTACAACACAACCATTGTGAGAAAGTATCTTCTTCTTTCTAGCAGTATCATCCAGAGTCGGCGAATATACATGCATACATATGTAAGAGGATAGTAGATAGAACAACTAACCAATGTAATCTATGAATAATTTTGTGTCAGGATAAACCAATGACCACATTCTAATTTTAGCCATAAATGAATCTAGAGATCCAATTTTTGTTGCCCATGCCCTTTCTGCAGAAAGATTAAATTCTACCCTTTTTATTATCTCCTCAATATTTGGGATATAATTCAGTTTCCAATTTTCTGCTAATAGGATTCTAGTGGAGACATAAACATGGTTATGAATAATTCTTTCTCTTGGTGGTAAGTCAATGACTTTCAGGTGTAACAAAGCCATGTGAGGAGGAATATGAGATAGGTTAACTGGAAGTCTTTTTAGTATGTTCTCCACTTCCTTCCACATGTCCTGAATCTTAGGACACTCCCAAAACACATGTTCCAGTGTTCCTTCCATACCACAGTCTCTCCAGCATAGTGGGGAAGCACTGGGGTCAAACCTGGTGATCTTGTCTGGGGTCATATACCACCTCCATAACATTTTAAGCAGATTCTCATGGTGAGAGACACAGCGGGACGACCTTTTTAATGTCCTCATAGCAAGTTCCCAATCCTCTTGTGTTATATCTTCTTTAAGATATTCCTGCCATCTATCTAATTGCTTATGGGGTATTCCTTTTTGATTATTTAGTAATGTTCAGTAAAAGAGAGCAGTACCTTTCAGGTGTGAATTCTCAGGTGATAATAACTTTTTTATCTGAGGGGGAAGTTTAATTGATATAGGATTGTGCGTTTTAAAGTATTTTTGGATTTTGTTGTATTTATGTACATCTGAACTAGGTAGACCATATTGCTGAACAAGTTCATCAAAAGGCCTAAGCTCCGGGTCCTGGAATAATTTATCAACTGAGCTAAGTCCCAGTTCAGTCCAGTTATCTAAAGAGACTTTTTTCATTACATAAATTAAGTTGTTTAAAGGAACCGAGAATTCAGATGCCAGTGGTTCATCTGAGCACTTCTTAACTAATTCTTGCCATGTTTTTATAGTATTAGCTATTACTGTATTTGAAACTTTAGTATTAGTCTTCCATGTTAGTTTTGTTTCTAGTAGATTCTTATAAGGAACACTAGGGTTGTGTCTCTGCTCCAACTCAATCCACTGTTTGCTCAGTTCACCTGTCCAAATCCCTCTGGACTGTTCCAGGACTGTAGCTTTGTAATATAGTTCTAGGTTTGGTACTCCAAAACCCAGATTAGAGGCATGTAGTGTCAGAACTTTGTAAGAAAACCTAGGGGCCTTGTTAAAAAGGTAATGGGGGAAAAAATCTTGGGGGTACTTTGATGGGGAGATTCCTAAATAGATATAATAATTTGGGGAGGATCATCATTTTGAACGCTGCCACTCTTCCCAACCACGAAAATTCCATCTTTGTAAGTGCTTCCAACTGTGTTTTCAACCTAGAGATCCACGGTTCAAAATTTTCCTTGTATATTTGTGATATGGAGGGGGTAATGTATATGCCTAAATATTTAATTGATTTTTCTGACCAGGAATAAGAACATATATTTTTAAGGGAGGTAATTGTTTTTGAGTCTAGATTACAAGGTAAAACCATTTTTTTATTTTTGTTTAATTTATAATAAGATATTTTGGAGAAATTATTAAGTTCTAATTCTAAATTTGGGAGTGAGATTGTGGGATTTTGTAAATATAATAGAATATCATCGGCGTATAAGCCTAATTTAACTTCCAGATCACCAAGCTTAACTCCATGTATCAGGTTGTTAGCCCTGATTCTCTGTGCTAAAGGTTCCAATGTCAATATAAAAATCAGAGGGGACAAAGGGCAGCCTTGGCGTGTGCCATTCGTAATTGTAAAGGGACTGGATAAAGAACCTGAAGATAGTACCCTAGCTGATGGATCAGTATATAGTGCCATTATGGCCTTATGCAGGTAACCAGAACACCCAAATTTTCGTAAGACAGTAGACAAATATGTCCAATTGACCCTGTCAAATGCCTTCTCTGCGTCCAAAGAGACAAACAGAGAAGGCCCTCGACTGAGGCCTAATTCATGCAAAAGTGCTAGCACCTTTCTAGTAGCATCACTAGTCATTCTACCTTTAACGAATCCTACTTGATCAATATTTACTAATTGGGGAATTAATGGGGCTAGTCTGTTGGCTATGATTTTGGCGTATATTTTAAGATCTGTGTTCAATAGGGAGATGGGCCGGTAACTGCTTGGATCACTTAAGTCTTTGTCTTCTTTGGGGATTACTGAGATAATTGCTGACAGAGATTCTTGGGGAAATTTACCTACTTTAACAACTTCGTTGAACATCTCTGTTAGCGGTTTGATGAATATGCTTCTATGCTTGATGTAGTAATCATTCAAAAATCCATCTATGCCTGGGGCCTTGTCTCTCTTCAAAGTCTTAATTGCTACTTCTACCTCATTTTTCTGAAAGGGGATATTGATTTGCTTTTGTTCAAAGTCATCTAGGAATGGTAGTGATATATTTTCTAGATAACTATCTCTCTCTTTTTGGGTGGGTTGGTGGGTATCTGGCTGTTGTTTCAAGTTGTATAAGGACTCATAATAATTTGCCAGTGCATTCACTATCTCTGTTGGATGGTGTACCATTTGACCAGATCTAGGGTGTTTAAGTTTATAGCTTCTGCAAGCTATCCTGTGGTCTCTTTATCTTACGTGCCATAATTTTGCCTGCTTTGTCTCTATCAACATACCAACCTTTTGGCTTCCCTGGGCCACATTGGAAAAATAAAAATTGTCTGGGGCCACACGTGAAATACACAAACATGTTTGATTTGTAAAAGTAAAGTAAATACACAGAAAAGAACTACAATGCCAGTGGGATAACCAGATGGAACTCTACACCTATGGGACACCTGGATATTAAATAGACATTATTATATTATTATTACTAACTGGGCAATGGGCAGAGTCCCCCCTCCACCACCACATTGTTACAATCTGCCATAGTGAGCCTGTTCCAAACAAGACGACAGACTGAGGTGGTTAATGTGTCTGGACTTAGAGAAAACGAGAGTGAAATAACATTTTGTGCTCTTTATTTCCATACCTTTATTTCTTCATTTTTTCCCCCGCTTCTCTTCTTTCACTGGCATCCCCCCCCCAGATTGGATGAAAGTCTACCAAAAGGAATTAAAGGAGAATTCAACCCTAAACTTAAAAAAAAAACCCTACCCTACATAGACCCCCCTCCCACCAGTGTAAGTGTTCCCCTGGGAAATGCCCCTAACATTTTACTTACCCCTCAGTGCAGATTCAGGCATCGGCGTTCACAGGCGCTAATTTTCTGTTTTGCGGCTCATGCGCCGAAAGTCACAAAAATTCCCGAAGCGCCAGTCTCATTCCAAAAATTACTGAAGCGGCTGAAGATGGCGCCCATGAACTCCGATGCCTGAATCTGCACCCAGGGGTAAGTAACACTTAGGGGCTTATTTATCAAGGGTCGAATTTCGAATTGAAAAAACTTCGAAATTCGAATTCAGAAAGACCAACCGAAATTAAGTTGTTTTTTTCTTTGGTCAAATAGGTCAGTTTTCAATTGAATCAAACCTGATTCGAATTGTACGAATCAAAGTTTTTCCCCCAAAAAAACGTTGATTTTTCAAATTCCACCAATTGACTCCAATTAGGTTTTAGGAGGTCCCCCATAGGCTAAAACAGCAGGTTTTAGATGGCAAATGGTCGAAGTTGAATTTCTAAAGAGACAGCACATGATACCTTTTGATATTAGAATTTTCAAATTTTTTTCAAATTCAAGCTGAATTTGGAGTATTCCCTAGTTGAAGTACACAAAAAATAGCTTGAAATTAGATTTTTTTTTATTTGAAAATTCACCTCAGCCGTTGATAAATCTGCCCCTTAGGCTTGAAGGAGGAGAGTCCATGTAGGGTAGGGGGGTAGGGCTTTCTTAAGTTTAGGGTTGAATTCTCCTTTAAGCCCCACAGACCCGCTCACCACCACTGCCCACTCCCTTGTTTGTTTGCTCACTGAAGTAGTAGAAGAGCCAGGCAGATCTTATGTTAAATGTAGCAGAGATGAGAATGTGCAGCAGTTTAGGGGAATATATTGCCCCAAATCAGTGAAGCATTCAGTACAAGTAACCAGAAACTGCACTGATTTTGCTCCACAGCCGCTCCCTCCACCAATGCGCCTCTTAGTGATGTGCGGGCTGATACTCGCGGGTCTGGTCGACCTCGCACTGCTCCTTGCGGGTGGGTGTGGGTTGAGCTCTTCTCATGCTCTGCCCGCCACCTTCAAATGCCGGCTTCCAACTTCCGGTTTTATAGTCTCGCGTCTGCTTGCCCCCCCCTTTTGTGACCTCATCAGTGGGCTGGAACAGGGCAGGTTAGGGTCAGGAAAACCCTGACCCACACATCACTAGAGCCTCCCTCTGATTCTCCCACAAGTGAAGAGTGCTATGTACACAACCAGAGAGCGCAGCAGGAACAACAAGCTGAATTGCCAATGGCAGGTACCAATTAGTGGCAGCGGGCCGGCCCATTAGGTTGGGGGGGGGCATATTCTTTGCGACATGACATTTCTTCGGGAACAGAGCATTTCAAGCTGGGCCACACAAATGTCCATCCTGGGCCACAGGTTGGACACCCCTAGTTTTACAATGAATGTTTGAGTTTATAAAGAAGAATGCAGACACTGCTGTTTTTTTGGAACAGCCTAATATTCCCTTTTCTTCACTTTCTGTACAGGAATAACATCTGATAACTTCATGTTTTGATTTGGAATAGAATGTGCAGCGTTCCCAATGTATTTGTGTGTATGGAAATCATTTATAAGGATTTATTCCCTTTTTTTTTTAAAACACACTGCTATTATCATCATTTATCATCATTTATTTATATAGCGCTGTCAAGATACGCAGTGCTTTATATTATAAACACAACTGTAGGACAAGAGCCTGTCGGCACTTCTGTGTCTGTACTTTTGGGACACACGGATTAACAAATTATTGACTTGTCCTTTCTAAAGCTGTTCCCAGGCCACTTCTGCTGCTTTAAACCTGTGTCTTATAGTTCTGACATTACACGAATGGACAGGCACAAGTGTATAGATCAGAGCAGCGCTACACTTGCCGCATATCAACACTTGCTATAGGGGGTTGGGTTACCAGAGGGGCATCGTTATTCCTGCAAATCCCTATTTGTCAGCCCAAATCTGTGTAAACCAATGGGTTTTTATACAATGTCTGGCATGTAATCACATGGCCCACAAATTGATGTTCTATAAGATCTTACTGAGAACATAATGAGATTTAAGTTTAATTAAAGGGCTCATTCACTTATTTGTCCAACTCCTTTGTGCCCTATTAAATGTGCTCCCATCAAAAATGGTAACTTTATAACTGTCTGCCCTTTACACTTCATGTTATAAATCATGTTACACATCATGCTGGGAAGGAGGACCATCATTTAATCCAGGTGACTGATAATGACACTGCCTTCTTCATGTCCCTTACTTTATTCTAGGGATGCACCGAATCCAGGATTCGGTCGAATGCTTCTACCCAGTCAAACTGAATCCTAATTTGCATATGCAAATTAGGATATGGTTTGTTATTTGGCCGAATCTTCCTCAAAGGATTTGAGGGTTCGGCTGAATCCAAAATTAGGGATGCACCGAATCCACTATTTTAGATTTGTCCGAACCCCCGAAACCAAATCCTAATTTGCATATGCAAATTAGGGATGGGAAGGGGAAACTTTTTACTTTGTTTTCTGACAAAAAGTCATGTGATTTCCCTCCCCTAATTTGCATATGCAAATTAGGATTTGGTCGAATCCAAATCCCGCTGAAAAAGGCCCAATCCTGGATTCGGTGCATCCCTATCCAAAATAGTGGATTTGGTACGTATCTACTTTATTCTTATTGTCTAGAGCTCAGTTTTTGCTCCAATTGGAACTATAGAAATAAGTGTGCAATGATGTGTTCCAATAATGTCTTGCAGAAATAACAAGAGGTGCTCAGAAATCGAATTGATTAGTAGCAAACAAATGAGAACAGAAGTTACAGGCAAGTAAAGAACATTACTACTCTTACTGTCCACACTGTGTGCTATGTAGAATTGTAGCACTCTGAATTGTGGGGTCGGCGACCTCCTTCCAAGGCACCACAGATCTAAACTGGCAGTTATCTAGGAAACCTTCCAAAACTGCCAATGCATATACATTGCAAATCTGTCAAGTATTTCATTTTCTTGAATATAAAAATATGATGAAAGTGAATAACCCCTTTAAGGAAAAAATGTATAATTTGCCACTGACCATTAGAAGCAACAGGCACCACAATTAATGCTTTAAACATTTATTCGGGTAAAACATGCATGGTTAGACAATGTAAAAAAATCTGAAATCGCTCCCAATATTTTCCTTTTTAATGTAAACCTCCCAATTTCCTTCTTTCACTTGGCTACAACTATCTCTTCCTGCAACTGCAATAAAAACATCTTTATTATCCACTTTCCAAAAGCCCTAAAATATGGTTTCCTGCTTCTTTACCTTCTGACATGTTGAACACCACCATCAATACTCGGTGATCTACATTAAGCACTGGCCACTGACGGAGCCACTGAAATGGGTCACATGAGCCATTCTTTACTCTGTGCTCAGGATAGCCACACCCCGTTCATAGAAACTGTGGGGACCTTCCTTGGTGGCGATTTCAAAATCAACTGTGAAAATCAAGTCGGCGCGGGTAAAATTCAGATAAACCGGTAGTGTCACCTGGAAGAGATAATAAACATCTATAGTAACTTCATGGCACTTTGTGAATTCTTTAAAGAAACAGTTCAGTATAAAAATAAAAACTGGGTAAATAAATAGGCTGTGCAAAATAAAAAATGTGTCTAATATAGTTAATTAGCCAAAAATGTAATGTATAAAGGCTGGAGTGACTGGATGTCTAACATAATAACCAGAACACTACTTCCTGCTTTTCAGCTCTCTAACTCTGAGTTAGTCAGTGACTATAAGGGGGGCCACATGGGTCATAACTGTTCAGTTTTATGCATTCAGCTCAGATTCAAAAGCAACAGATATGATTCGTGGCCCCCCTCAAGTCACTGATTGGTCACTTCTGGGTAAAATAGTAAGACTTCATTTACCAGGAATGGACCAATAATTTAAAACTGAAATTGTCGATGACTAAGGTACATCTAAGGCCCACTTTAAATGTGTACCGGTACTACAGACTTATTATTATGCCCCTGTATAAACAACAAAGTATTCAAGTAATTCTGTGATATGTCTGTTGGAGTCATTACATTTCCTTTAATGCTGCTGATTGAATTTATTTGTAAAACAGATCTATTTTGAAGCCAAAAACACTGACCACATTAGCCTTTTTCTCAGCGTGTGTCTGCTTGCTCCAGCGTAGCTGTGTAATGGGCAACACCGTGGAGATGGCATTTGAGAGGTTCAGCTTGTTGTTCGTACAAGTTGCTCCTTGAAGTTTCAGGCCTGTGTAGAAAGTTTAGCAGGAGACATGAATGAACATTTGACAGACACCAAGAAACCTGAAAGTGAACTCTTTTAGGGCAGAGATTCTGGGAGATTAGTATCCCAGCGGCAAACCGCTTTTCTTCGGGCGACTAATCTCCCGGAACTGCCTCCCCACCGGCTAGAATGTAAATCGCCAGTGTGATGGCACTCTGAGAGCTTCGTTTTCCGAAGTCGCCTCACGAGGAAACTTCGTGCGACTCTGGAAAACTTAAGCGCTCTGTGTGCCATCCCACCGGAGATTTCGATTCTAGCTGGCAGAAAGGCAGTTTGAGGAGATTAGTTGCCCAAAAGAGAGGTGATTTGTCACCAGGCGACTAATCTCCCCGAAACTTCTCGTCTGTCTCTGCCCTTAAATGGAAATGTTTTTATAGTTTTTGCTTTCTAGTAATACGCGATCTCTACATCGGTGTTCATTTATCTCATTGCTTGTAATTCTGTGTAATTAAAGTCTATTAAAAATAGCTTGGGGAGACAACTAGGGTTGACCAAAATCTGCAGTGTCTGGACAAGAAATAGTGACCAAAGAATTTTGGAACATCTGCTTTAAAGGAAAAGGAAATCAATGGGGTGGGGGGCTGACAATTTATCAGGTACCAGTGAATAAAATCATTTGTTAAACAAAGGGTCCACAGACCTGGCCGAGACCTGGGGAATTGTCGATAAGAGCAAAATGATCTAATTTTATTTTCTAGGGCAGGGGTCCCCAACCTTTTATACTCCTGAGATACATTCAAGTGTAAAATAATGTTGGAGAGCAACAAAAACATGAAAAAAGTTCCAGGGGCTTCCAAATAAGGGTTGTGCTTGGGTATTGGTAGCCCCTTTGTGGACTTAAAGCCATCAGGAGGCTCTGTTTGGCAGTACATCTGGTTTTTATGTAATAAAAGCTTTAAGCCTGGAATTTAAAAAAAAGTGGCTTGGAGGCCACTGGGAGCAATATCTAAAGGGTCAGAGAGCAACATGTTACTCTCAAGCCACTGGTTGGGGATCACTGGTCTAGGGGGACACTTAGACCAGTCCAGTGTGGTGTAAGGGATACAAGCTCAGTGCTCAAGAAAGTACCTGGGCATGTAGTTATTACTTAAAGGAGAATTCAACCTGTAATAAAAAAAACCCTACCCTGGGTAGACCCCCTCGTTCCTCCCCCTCCCAGCCTACCCCCCCCCCCCCCGGGCAAATGCCCCTAATTTTTTACTCACCCCTCTGTGCAGATTCTGGCCTTGGCTTTCACTGGCACCATCTTCTTTCTTTGGTCTTTTTCGTAAGTTTTGGCGCATGCGCAGTTGAAGTAAATTTCCGGTTCTGAACCACTGCGCATGCGCCAAAAGTCACCAAAATTTCCGGAAAATGTGTGACTTTCAGCGCACATGCAGTTGTTCGAGACCAGAAATTTACTCCAACTGCGCATCCGGCGAAAATGCTGTCAAGACGCGAAGATTACCGGAGAAGAAGATGGCTGCCGTGAACTCCGAGGCCAGAATCTGCACGAAGGGGTGAATAAAAAATTAAGGGTATTTGCCCCCCGGGGGGGGTCTACACAGGGTAGGGGGGAGGGTTTATTTATTATTATGGGTTGAATTCTCCTTTAAGAGTGTGGATTTAGGGTAAGAAACGTTACTTACTGGGGGTGGCTAAAACAGAGAATTTAGGCTTACGTGTCATTTATGGCTTCTGGGTTGTTTTTACATTACGCAGAAGGGACTACAATTTTAATTGAACCACTTTAAAGCCGAACATTTCAGTTGTCTTTTTATTGGCTATACATACCAGTCACTCCAAAGCTATAAGCATCGAAAACAGCATTGTGTGCAGTTGTAACACTGACTTCCAGACACAACTCTTCAAGAGACCAGCTGTTTGCCTGTGCCACATACTGCCGCGTTGCGGTGATATAAGCTTCAGGCACAAACAAACCTCCAAGCCACACGTGAATGTTCTGCCAGGATAAAAGATCGAAATATCAAAAGGAAATCACACAAATACAAATTCTGAACATCATTTCTAAGAACTATTAGGTAATTTGTCGGAGTACATCTCCAGTGCACTATTTTAAATAGAAAGAAGTTGCTAATTTAGACTATGAGCAAGTGCCCCAATAGGCACAAAACGCGTTAGGCAGTCATCTGTATGTCCCAATAAATGATTTGAATTTTTTTAATCTTAATTGTGGTCTTTACTTTTGGAGAAAACTCACAACTTCTTGCTTTTTTGGATTTTTGCACCCATGGACTGGGGTGAACTGTGAGTATTTTTCTCTCTTTTTGATACTTTTTTTCTGATTAATAATGGTATGATTACAGGCATTGCGCACTCATTTCTTTAAAGGAGAAGGAAAGGTTAAAACTAAGTAAGCCTTATCAGAAAGGTCTATCTAAATATACTAGTAAAAAAGTATTGCTGCTCTGAGTCCCCTGTCAAAAGAAACACAGCATTTCTTTCCTTCTATTGTGTACTCATGGGCTTCTGTATCAGACTTCCTGTGTTCAGCTTAAACCTCAATGCCCCGGGCGTGAGCATGCTCAGTTTGCTCCTCTTCCCCGCCCCTCCCTTCTCTACTGTAATCTGAGCCCAGAGCTATAAGTGAGCAGGGAGAAACTCAGGCAGGAAGTGACGTCACACCAAGCTAATATGGCAGCTGCTATCCTAAACAAACAGAGAGCTTCTAGAGCCTTTTACTCAGGTATGGTAAAACATTCTACAGCTATTGCAACTAATCTATTGGCAATAAAATGCCTCCGTAGCTTTCCATCTCCTTTATTATTTTGATATAAGTTGCAGTATTTCAAATGTCTTAAAAGCAATTTTTTTTTACAATATGCAAAGGCATAAGGACATAACTAGCATGCACTGAATTTTCCTACTTAGAATGGTTTAAATTCTTGAAATACATAAAATCTCTCAAAATGCATGACTTTTATATAGTTAATTCTAAGGCAGTACACACCTTAGTAAACAATGTTTCCATGCTAAAAATCTGAGTACAAAAAAGATCACCACAATTAGACTACAGATTCCCCCAATCCAGGATTAAGTTCGGGATTCAGCCTTTTTCAGTAGGATTCCGAATTTGCATATGCAAATTAGGAACGGGGAAGGAAATCGCGTGACAAGGAAATAAAAAATGTTTTCCCCTTCCCACCCCTAATTTGCATATGCAATTCGGATCCAGTTTGGAATTCGGCCGAATCTTTTGCAAAGGATTCGGGGGTTCGGCCGAATACTAAATAGTGGATTCAGTTCATCCCTAAATTAGACAAATCCTCACTTTGAATTTGTTCTGCAATATATAAAAAAGTAGGTGTCAAACAGTTATCTACTCCAGGGATTGTTTAACTTGATCCTATTGAGATGCATTTTGTAGAAAGGAATGGGGAGGTGGTGATGCATAGCGTTCACTGTGAATATGTTGCTACGTGCAGCACAAGATAGCAACAGCATTTTAGTTACCTACACATTTACAAACAAAAGAACAATGAACCTTTTCAACTAGGGATGCACCAAATCCACTATTTTGGATTCGGCCGAAACCTTCGAGAAAGATTCGACCGAATACCGATCCCTAATTTGCATATGCAAAATTAGGGGTGGGAAGGGGAAAAACATTTTTGACTTCCTTGTTTTGTCACAAAAAGTCATGCAATTTCTCTCCCCGCCCCTAATTTGCATATGCTAATTTGGTTGAGCCAGGCAGAAGGATTCAGGCAAATCCAAATCCTGCTGAAAAAGGCTGAATCCTGGATTCGGTGCATCCCTATTTTCAACCAAAACTTCAACACTGGAATAAGACAGATGTTCAGCAGTAAAGTCAGTATAACTTGCCTTCAGTTCCTTTGCTCCACTGTTAGCGGCAGCTTGTGAAATATTCTGCAGTTGCTTAATTCGGTCACTAAAATCTGCCACCCATTGTATGACAGTCATTCCAGCAGGAACAGTAAAACGGGACCAGCTGCGAGGCAGTATTCCTTTTGATAAAGAATAAAAACAGAGGTTATTGTTACCTTTCCATCCATTGGATTAGAGCTGTCGGTCCTAGAACAAAAAGGCTTTGCATTTATGAATTGTTCATTACTCGACACCCATCTAAATCCCAGTGTTGAGATATAAACAAGTGTTTACAAATAAGAAATCACCAGTCTAAAACTATTCCTCTTCGACACTTCCAAATGGGGGTCACTGAAATAGTGGATTCGGTGCACCCCTACTGGTTGCTATGGTTAGTTGGACCTTAGCAACCAGATAGCTGCTACAATGACAAAATGAAGGTGAACTACCCCTTTAACAAGACAATACGATAAAATATCAATGCAAACTTTGAAGTGGGTCTGAAATCAAAGACATTATATACTCGAGTATAAGCCGACCCGAGTATAAGCCAAGGTACCTAATTTACCTAAGAAAACTAGGAAAAATGTATTGACTCGAGTATAAGCCTAGGGTGAGAAATTCATTTTAGGACATGGCCAATTTAAAGCTTTAAAGTTGCTGCTTACTCACTGATCTGAAGCATGCAGTGACTCCTCCGTGCTGCCCATACTTCTCCCCCCTCCTCGCTTGATTCTGCTTCCTTAGCCCTCAGCCCCTCCCTCTCAGCAGAATCAAGCCACGAGGGGGAGAAGTATGGGCAGCACGGAGGAGTCACTGCACGCTTCAATCAGTGAGTAAGCAGCAACTTTTTTAGCTGACTCGAGTATAAGCCGAGGTAGACTTTTTCAGCACATTTTGGGTGCTGAAAAACTCTGCTTATACTCGAGTATATATGGTATATAAAGCAAGGCAACAAAATATCTATAGTATACACAATACCTTTTACAAGCTCATTGATCAGTGTGCGCAAATAATTTGTTTGCTTCTTCTTTCCCTCACACACTTGAACAACATCCGTAAGGTCCTGACGCACATCATGGAGTAACTTTGCACCCATCTTTACTTCTCTTTCAAAGAATCTAAACAGGGGATCCTTAAATGCAACGTAAAAACCAACACAAATTAACTGGACATAAAAATGCTCAAATTGCTCTGACTAAAGGAAAATAACGGTTGTGTGTGCATTTTAGATACATATATTTATTTGGGCTAACCTTTATATTCTCCACTGTACGTTTCAGATGACCGAGGGCTTGTGGGATCACATGAAGCCAGTTGCAAGCAGTTGTGTGTAACGTTCTCATCCAGGCCGGTCGACCATCAGACGTGGAGTCTGTTCTTTGTTTCTTCTCAGTTTCTGCATAAGCCAAGTCATCTTCATCCTCCAGCATTTGCATTTTCAGCATTTTACCAATCATGTCAATGCCTGAACCACAGGAAAATTGAGGAAGCGTAGAGTAAAGGGGGGGAAAAAAGCTAAAATAAAGAACGGATCTGTGCATTTTAACACCACTCTAGGGGTAGTGCAAACAAAAGTGAAAAAAAAATATATAAAAACACGATGGGAACTGCTTAAAAGATTGCAAAGTTTGCAGCTTATGACGACACTCTATAAATGAAAACTTCACATACAATCAAAACTTGTGCACAATTTTAGTAGGGAAAAAAGCAGGCGTTTATGATGGTCACAAATGCAACGGAAGTACAAGACTGTTGAAGGATGAGACCAGACCAAGAATGACAGAAGTGGTTAAAGGGGTTGTTTACCTTTAAATTAAATTTTAGTATGATGTAGAGCAGGGATCCCCAACCTTTTCAACCTGTGAGCAACACTCAGAAGTAAAAGGAGTTGGGGAGCAACACCAGCATGAAAAATTGTCTTGGGGTGCCAAATAAGGGCTGTGATTGGCCATTTTGTAGCCCCTATGTGGATTGTCAGCCTACTATGCAACCAAAACTTGCCTCCAAGCCTGGAATTCAAAAATTAGCTCCTGCTTTGAGGCCACTGTGAGCATTATCCAAGGGGTTGATAAGCAACATGTTGCTCATGAGCTTCTGGTTGGGGATCACTGATGTAGATAATATTCTGAGACAATTTGCAGTTGGTTTTAATTTTTTATTATTTATGGTTTGAGTTATTCAGCAGCTCTCCAGTTTGCAATTTCAGCAATGAGGTTGCTAGGGTCCAAATTACCCTAGCAACCAAGAACTGATGTAAACAAGAGACTGGAATATGATTAGGAGAGGCCCGAATAGAAAGATAAGTAATAGAAAGAGCAATAATACTTGCAGAGCATTTGTTTTTATATTGGCTCTATGACCCCTATTTGAAAGCAGGAAAGAGTTAGAAGAAGAAGGCAAATAATTAAAAAAAATAATGAAGACCAATTGAAAAGTTAACTCAAAGGTGAACCACCCCTTTTAAGCGGACAATGTATAATTAAAATGAAACGTGGAAACCGCTACAACTGTAATCCTACATTTGTCCAGCGGATGAACAGAAAGATGCAAGCGTTAAAGTCTACAAGAGGAAAAAGGACACCGCTCTCCAGTTAGTTTGGAATGAGGACAAACACTCCAGGATAGTTCTTACTGAAACGAAAGAGGATTTAGTAACAGATTTTGTGAAAGTAAAGCTGTGTGTGCCTGTGCGTTTTTGTTTATCGGTTAACTGCAACGCTATGGCATAAGCACATTAGTGTGTTTACAATCAGCAGTGCCCTTGACTGCATAGAACAGGTTTCCCAATATTACATTTTGGATAGTGCATTATTTTACCCTGTGTTGTGAGAAGAACTTTTTCTGCATTGTTAGGCAATCCAAGCCAGGAGGGTGTCTGGGTATCTGGGAGAGCCTCCACCCACTGAACAAATTCATCACGTCTTTAAAAAAAATAAAAAAAATACATTATTGTAAACAGTGAAACTATCTGTTATTTGTAGGGAGTCAGATGACAGCTTGTGGGGTTACCTGATGCCATCCGGCATTTGGATATCCTTGTGTCCGTCAACCTTACAAGCCAATTTAAACTCGCTGTCAAAACTTGAAGTTGTAAAGAGTCGTTCGAGGAATGTGTTTAGTAGCCTTTGGTCAAATTCATTATCAATCCGCCCTCCGTAAATAGACTGGGCCATCAAAGTTTTTAAGGCTGACCATGGTATTTTATCTGGTGAAATGTTCTGACGGCCCTGCAGAAATGGATAAGAACAGCACATTTATTTTAAAATGAGGTCCATTGTAAAAAACATCAATATAAGGGATCGTTTGAGAAGTCATGTATACAATGATCTGTTTAAAGGCTTATGGTAGACAGGGTGCTTTAATCTGCCTGAAAAGCCCACAAAATTGTGCCCAGCAGGCTAAAGGTGGCCATACATGGAGAGATCCTTGAGGTTGGCAATATCGGGCTGATCTGATCGTGGGCCCTAACGGTGGCTTTACGGGCGGTCAGATTGCGGGACCGTATCAACGAACAGATGCAGCCGCGATCCAACGGGATTTTTAGTCCCATCCGACCGAGATCTGGCCAACTTTTGGCCAGATCTCGATCGGGGAAGCCCGTCGGGGGCCCCATACAGAGGCCAATAAGCTGCCAACTCTGTCTGTCGGCAGCTTTTATCAGCCCGTGTATTGCAACCTTAAGAAACCATTAGCCCAGATGATGCCTGCATTGCCCAGATCCGGACTTCTTACCTTTGCAGTTGCAAAGTCCAATATACTGCAGCACACTGTTGAGTGAGTAGCTTTTAGGGATGCACCGAATCCAGGAATCCGAAATCTAATTTACGTATGCAAATTAGGAATCGGGAGGGAAATTGCCACAAAACAAGTAAAAATTCCCCCTTTCCACTACTAATTTGCATATGCAAAATAGTAATCGGATTCGGTTTGGTATTTGGCCAAATCTTTCGCGAAGGATTCAGGGGTTCGGCTTTGGTGCATCCTTAGATGTGATTTTATTGGCTCAATACATATGAGCAGACAGAGTGGCAATGTTTCGGGCCTCACAGGACCCATTATCAGGCTTGATAAAGGGTCCGAAACGCTGCCACTCTTTGTTTGCTCATATGTTTTGAGCCAATAAAATAACTTTGCTGAAAAGCTACTCACTCAACAGTGTGCTGCAGTATATTGGACTTGCATATGCTTTTCCTGACCCGTGGCAGGTTGGACTAATTACTGCTTTAGCACCTGAATCTAAGGGATTATTGTGTGTTCTCACCTTTGCAGAGTCATCAAGCCAGGTGTCAACAGTATCACAAGCAGATCTGAGATCAGATTCACCGAATTCGTACTTCTTAGACCAGCCCAAAGGAGCATAGCGCAGCCGTTCTTGGATAATAGCATGGAACCAAGCCAAGAGGAAATATAATCGAGCACGCTCATTGGGAGACTACATGACAAATAAAAAAAAAAAAATATCTAAGTCACATGTGTGTAAATTCAGCAATAGGGTTGGCTCCCTACATTTCCCTTTATAAACGAGTCTTATGAACTAAAACTAACGGCAGCAGAAACATAAAAATACGATTTTATAACACCAGCTCCAAGATTTTAACATGTTGCAGACCAAAGTTACTTTTTCATGTAAATCGTTTAAATCATTTATACACAATGCAATCATCTTTTCACAATTTAGAAAATACATGGTAAACCTCTTAACCTTAAAGGAGAAGGTAAGCTATGGAGGCATTTTATTGCCAATAGATTAGCTGCAATAGTGTAAGCAAGAATACTATATTTAATCTGTAGAATGTTTTACCATACCTGAGTAAAAAGCTCTAGAAGCTGTTTGTTTAGAATAGGAGCTGCAGTATTAGCTTGGTGTGACATCACTTCCTGCCTGAGTCTCTCCCTGCTCACTTATAGCTCTGGGTTCAGATTACAGCAGGGAGGGGAGGAGGCTGGGAGAGGAGCAAACTGAGCATGCTCACGCCCGGGGAAAGGAGGTTTAAGCTGAAGGCAGGAAGTCTGATACAGAAGCCCATGAGTACACAATAGAAGGAAAGAAATGCAGTGTTTATTTTAAAAGAGGACTCAGAGCAGCATTACTTTAAAGGTTTACTGATATATTTAGATGGACCTTTCTGATAAGGCTTACTTTGTTTTAACCTTTCCTTCTCCTTTAAGCAAAAAGAAAATGGTATACTCCTATTCAGAAGAGATCTAGCAGCTCATTTAAAGTAGGCACTGCAACACCCAGCTCAGGTTCCATATACTGAGCCACACTGTTAATATGCTGCACTCATTATATAGTAACAACATCAAGAACACACAAAAAAATGTAATTTATATATAAAATAAAAGCAAATGTACTCACTTTACAAATCCTCGAAACAGGGATACTACTGAATGTTCTCAACATGTTGGCCTTTACACCAGGAGGTGGTTCAAAGACAAAGATACGTCCAGCTCGGAGCAGATTCACAGGTACCTTAGAAAGTATAACATTAATCTTAAAACATCAGGGTATTTAGGTAGAATCATTGAATATACATATTTTTTTCTCCACAATGGAAATGCACATCTTTCAATGCAATTAGAAATGTTTCTACCTTGGGATTAATCTCCATGGTCAAGAACAGCCTGAAGCAAGCATGTGGCTGCAGAGAATGCAGTTTCTTTTCCAGCTGCATTAACCATCCAGGTGCCAAGTGAACATTCTTCAGCACCACCCATCTATTTCAAGCATAGCATTACATGACAATAGGAAATGAAAGTAGTAAAAAAAAATAGGAAAATAAAGACAAAAAACAATCTTCCTGGAATAGCATTTTGGCAGATTATATATATATATATATATATATATATATATATATATATATATATATATATATATATATATATATATATATATATACATATACATATACATATACATATACACACATATACATACATATATATACACACACACACACATATATAACAGTCGAAAATGGACCAGCACTCCAATTTAATCAAACAATAGTGTTTTTATTCAGACATGCACAGTGATGTTTGATTATATTGGAGTGCTTATATATATATATATATATATAAAAAGACATCAAAAAACAATCTTCCTGGAATAGCATTTTGGCAGATATATATATATATATATATATATATATATATATATATATATATATATATATATATATATATATATATATATATATATATATATATATATATATATATATATATATATATATATATATATATATATATATATATATATACATACACTGTGTCTGTATCCAACGTTTCGACCCACATTAGGGCCTTTATCAAGTCCTTGATAAAGGCCCTAATGTGGGTCGAAACGTTGGATGCACAAGTCTGAAAAATAAAGAAATTTTTGGTTCACTAACCAAGGTGTGCGGGTCCTCTTGAACTTTACATAAATACTTTGACCCAGCACCCACGTTCATGGAAGACTGGTTTAGAGTGCAAGCGTCTGATCCAGGTTATATTTATATATATATATATATATATATATATATATACCGAATCCTTTGTGAAAGATTCGGCCGAATACCGAACCGAATCCTAATTTTCGTATGCAAATTAGGGGTGGGAAGGGGAAAACATTTTTTACTTTCTGGTTTTGTGACAAAAAGCCACGCAATTTCCCTCCCAGCCCCTAATTTGCATATGCAAATTAGGATTCGATTTGGCCAGGCAGAAGGATTCGGCCAAATCCTGCTGAAAAAGGCAGAATCCTGGCCGAATCCCGAACCGAATCCTGGATTCGGTGCATCCCTATTTATTTTCAGCATTTTCAAGGTGAAGAATCACGCTCTTTCATGCCACTGTTACACTGTACAACTTTATATCAATCATTATAGGCTGTTTATACAAAACAGTGCAGATATTGTATAGGAGTTCTAAGATGGGGTGCTCAACTAATGCAGGGGAATGATGTGGCTAATTAGTGCTCTATGTATAAAGATATTAAAAATAATACACTTGCACCCACCTTCCTGATCTTACAGCTGTATTTATAGCTTTTTCTGCTTGATTAAAGCCTTCGGCTGAACCTTTAGCATACAAAACAAGAGGGATAGATTAATATTTTAGGAACTCCCACAGAAATACAATATTTTTAAAACCTAAATGGTTCATGCAGACTTTACTGGGACATCTCGCATACCAATAGCAATTGATGTAATCTGACTGTTCTGCTCAGTCGCCAGATCTTCGACTCGTCCACTGGCATCATATCCAGGTACTGAACACATGAGGACTGGGGTATTAGGTTTAACCTAGATTGAAAACAGAAAGCCTTCTCAGATATGTTCTCAGAAAGTTCTCTTTTAATTTAACCTGTCCTATAAATAACCTGTCCTATAAATAACCTGTCCTATAAATAACCTGTCCTATAAATAACCTGTCCTATAAATAACCTGTCCTATAAATAACCTGTCCTATAAATAACCTGTCCTATAAATAACCTGTCCTATAAATAACCTGTCCTAAAAATAACTAAAATAACTGTTATAAGACAAAGTGCCAATAATCTAGTCTATTGTCCTGTGGTCAGTGTTTCACTGGGCGGCCAAAGCAACCGCTTCCACTACAGTTTCACCCCTGGAATGGTGGTTGTTTTTAGGGCTATTTTACCTCTGTGTCTATAATATGTGCCAAGTCAATAGGTTGTTCTATGATTGACATGAAAGAATCTCCAAGAACTGTAGAAACAAAAATATGTGCCATGGCCAGCAGTCGATCTGGGCGAAAAGCTTGAATGAGTAGCAAGCGATGAACGGCTTGTCCAATTGGTGCTACAGAAAAGAACAACAGGAATGTTATATGTGACATCATCAGAAACAAAATGTCATAAAATTTAAGCAGTTATATGTCAAAACTTATACCACTCTCATATACACACAGAACAAAACCAGCGTTTTTTTAAAGATAAAATATAAAGTTGCAAGAAAAATCTTCAGAAATATCAAACACATTTACTATTGGTAATTCATTTCATTAAGACATAAAGGGGGGAATTCACAAATGTGGAGAGAGCCCATTTCTGGAGTAAAAGTGGTGGTACACTGGTGTAAAATACTTTCTCCATATTCACAAACAGAAATCCGCCTAAATTCCGACTTAACCGAGACTTTATACTTCATACTTTAGTGAAAGAAAGACAGTTTACAGACATTTTAAGAATTTGTCTTTCAAGCAAAATAAAAATGGTGCAAAAATTTAATTTTCTACCAACATTTTAAAAATGGAGTAAAGCTCTGTACAACTCTTCCTCCATGTGTCAGATCAATTCTAAGATAATTTGCTCTGCTTTGGTTCTTCATTTCACAGCTCTTGTAGGTGCCCCATTGGGGAATTATTATCGTATTAATAGGAATTCGCATTTTATAGTCAGGGCACACGTTTCTGTCTAACCCTATAGGTGTAAACGCCTCATTAATAAAACAATTAAAACACAGATTACACAAAAAAAGTGTATTTTATTTAGGGATGCACCGAATCCAGGATTCGGCCTTTTTCAGCAGGATTTGGATTCGGCCGAATCCTTCTGCCCGGCCGAACCGAATCCTAATTTGCATATGCAAATTAGGGGCAGGGAGGTAAATTGCGTGACTTTTTGTCAGAAAACAAGGAAGTAAAAAATGTTTTCCCCTTCCCACCCCTAATTTGCATATGCAAATTAGGGTTCCGATTCGGTTCGGTATTCGGCCGAATCCAAAAAAGTGGATTCGGTGCATCCCTAATTTTATGCAATTTAATATGTAAAGTTTTTAACTCACATTTGCATTATTTTACTAGTTTTAGCTTAATGAATGAGGCAATATTAGCAATTTGAGTGAATATATTAGCTAAAGGAAAAGTAAAGCCTGCCAGCCATTTTTTAGTTTTGGCAGCAATTAGACACTTGACCTAAGATAATAAAACATATTTCTGATACAAATCCCAATATTATGCAAAATAGCATTTCTTATATTTAGACTCTTGTATCATGTTACAGAAGTGGAACTACACAAACATGTAGGCAGGGGGTATAAAGGGGTATGGCCCTGTTGAATAATTATTGGATAAAATTCAGTAAAATTAATCTCACTTACTTGCAGGGTTTTCTTCACTCCAAATATATGGCACGGTTTGTTCAGGTGAGCTGCTCTCTAGCCATATGCAGAACTGCTATTTATAAAGAGAGGTAAGACTCATTATGGTTATGCTTACTGCATAAAAATGTTTTAAGTTATATTTCATCAATGCTATTGCAGACTTACATCGTCAGCTTCAACCTTTGAGATTACATCCTTAAATGCCGGCAGATTGCCGAGTCGCATCATGGCTTCTACCTGCTCTTCTGTTAATCCGCTGATTTTGGGCACAGACACTGAACCAATCACAATCTGCTTTCCTCTTAGGAAATGTTGAAATTCAAGGTCATATACAGGTTCCCTAGAAAGGCAATGATAGTAACAACGTGATGCAGGATAAAAAGTCAAGTTTGAGTATTCATTGTTGCCTATAAAACAGGCCAGTTATTAGTTATCAACTTTTATAAAATCTACAGTCTGCCAGAGTACAGCGGTAAATTGGCTTCATCAGGCAAACTTTTTTTAGCAAACAAATGAACAGATTTAGACATGTGACAGTGTGACTGACTGGCCAAACATAAAACGTTATAGTATCAATACCTCTTATCTTTCTACACTCATGACAACTTGGCTCAGAGTTTTTTTTTTCGTATTTAAAGGGATACTGTCATGGGAAAACGTTTTTTTTCAAAATGCATTCGTTAATAGTGAATTCTGCAATGAAATCCATTTTTCAAAAGAGCAAACAGTTTTTTTTATATTTAATTTTGAAATCTGACATGGGGCTAGACATATTTTCCGTTTCCCAGCTGCCCCCAGTCATGTGACTTGTGCTCTGATAAACTTCAGTCACTCTTTACTGCTGTACTACACGAGTAATATCACCCCCTCGCTCTCTCCCCCCCAGCAGCCCAACAAAAGAACAATGGGAAGGTAACCAGATAGCAGCTCCCTAACACAATATAACAGCTGCCTGGTAGATCTAAGAACATCACTTTATAGTAAAGCCAAGTCCCACTGAGACTGATTCAGTTACATTAAGTAGGAGAAATAACAGCCTGCCAGAAAGTAGTTATATCCTAAAGTGCAGGCACAAGTCACATGACTGGGGCAGCTGGGAAACTGACAATATGTCTAGCCCCATGTCTGATTTCAAAATTGAATATAAAAAAATCCGTTTGCGCTTTTGAGAAACGGATTTCAGTGCAGAAGTCTGCTGGAGTAGCACTATTAACTGATGTGTTTTAAAAAAAACATGTTTTCCCATGACAGTATCCCTTTAAACCTGTGAAATATTATATTCAGTTGGTTATTCATAAAAACTCTTTTCACCAATGTGCTGGCCTATATAGTTTCTCAAACAGAATTCATACAATTAGGAAACACCTTACCCAACAGCCCCTTTCAGTTTTATTCTTGCAAGAAGCATGGCAAAAGTTATGTGGTCCTGGTGAAGCATGCCCCGTGCAACTCTATTGAAGGCAACCTAAAAATAAAAGTGATTATCCTTTCATATTCAGATATATGTTGTTAAAACACACTTTATTTGCTGCTCTGAAAAATAATTGACTATCTATGCAGACAGATTAGTTTCTAGCAATAGAAAAGTATCGTGCAAAGTCTACACCTATTATACACCTTTTCTGCAGGATCATGAATTATTTAAATGTTAGAAAAAATCCTTTATCTACCTACCTTCTCCTACTAAAATTTCTTGCAAGAACCAGAAAGTTTGATTACTAGAGCATATTTAAATGTGTTCCACTTGCTTTGTACAAAATTATTTTAAAATGATGTCTTGCACACGTTCTCAGAAATGTACATTTCTGCCCTAAGTCTTAGGTTAAGCTTTAGTTCTCCTTTAATTAATGCAACTTATTTCCTTTTAATCCAGTACCGTATCTTGTACTTGGTCCTAAAATATAATTATCCTTATAGTTATTATTATAGTGTCAGAACAGTATAAGGTTTATTTAATGTTTAAATGATTTCTTAGTAGACAAAAGAATGGAAAAATGACTCCTTATCCAGAAAACCCCAGGTGCGGAGCATTCTGAATAACGGGTATTATACCTGTACATGGATAAAAGAAGACCTATTTCTTGAGGCTAAATGTGCAAAGATTTCCTCCCAGGAAAACTTATAATACCTGGAAAAGGTCCTTAGTGATGACAGAGAGGCGCTGAGTATGATCCGTGGTTCCCTTCAAGTTCGCATTCTCATACAGTACGGTATGGTAAATATCCAAGAAAAACTGAAGAGAATACTGGTACAGGAAATGTATCTAGGAAAAAAAAAAAAAAAAAGATTGAGCGTTTCAATATGATCTAAAACTTAATCTATTACAATTCCCTCAACAGTGCCTTTAATGTCTCTTTTTATGATATTGTGCACATAGGTCTATCTGTATAAGTTGTACCACCTTGCATTCTGTGTGCACTTATGTGCAAAAGCAGTTTTTTTTGTTTTTTTAAAGGTTACTTACAAAGAAAAGATTAATACAATGTTAAAATAAAAACTCTCATACAGAGTGTCAAAGGAGAAGGAAAGGTTAAAATGAAGTAAGCTTTATCAGAAAGGTCTATATAAATACATAGTATATAAATATGTACATAAATAAGTAGTGCTGCTCTGAGTCCTCTGTCAAAAGAAACACAACATTTATTTTATTCTATTGTGTACACATGGGCTTCTGTATCAGACTAACTGTTTTCAGCATATACCTCAAGAGCAGGGCTCGAGCATGCTCAGTTTGCTCCTCTACCCTCCCTGCTGTAATCTAAACTCAGAGCTATGAGTGAGTAGGGAGAGTGATGTCACAGCAAGCTAATATGGCAACTGCTATCCTAAACAAACAGGCAGTGTCTAGAGCTGTTTACTTGGGTATGGAAAAGCATTCTAAAGAATAAAAATTGTTTTCTAGCTTGTATTGTTGTGGCTAATCTATTGGCAATACACTGCCATGGTAGCTTTTTCTCCTTTAAAGGAGAAGGAAATCCCCAGGGCGCTAAACCCCTCCCCCCTCCCCTGTGCTGCCCCCCCCCTCCCTCCTCCCCCCTGGCCTACCTGTCCCCCTGGGCAAATGCCCCTAACTTTTTACTCACCCCTCTGCGCAGGTCCTGTCCACGGAGTTCGCAGTCGCCATCTTCTTCCACGCGCGTCTTCTTCCTGCTCTGACCGGCGTCTTCTGGCGCATGCGCAGTAGGAACAGGTACCGGTGCGGCTCTACTGCGCATGCGCCGAATGTCACGAGTGACATTCGGCGCATGCGCAGTAGAGCCGCACCGGTACCTGTTCCTACTGCGCATGCGCCAGAAGACGCCGGTCAGAGCAGGAAGAAGACGCGCGTGGAAGAAGATGGCGACTGCGAACTCCGTGGACAGGACCTGCGCAGAGGGGTGAGTAAAAAGTTAGGGGCATTTGCCCAGGGGGACAGGTAGGCCAGGGGGAGGGGGGAGGAGGGAGGGGGGGGCAGCACAGAGGAGGGGGGAGGGGTTTAGCGCCCTGGGGATTTCCTTCTCCTTTAAGCAGAGCATACTAGGAACAAGCAACAACCTTGTGCAAACGTATGCATTTAAAATAGATAATCCTCACCTGCTTGAGTGATTCCATAGTAAAGTAAATGCTGCTACAAGCAGAGGAGAGAGGCAAATACTGCCGAGAGACATTTTCAACTTCCTGCATAACAAGATCGGTCTCTTCTACTTTACGTGTGACTTCTGCTGCCTCCTTCTTCAGGTTCTCCAATGTGGTAATAATGGTGTCATCATCCAATATACGGCCCTTCACTTCATTAAGTGCTTGCAGCAGAGACTTCTCTAGCTGGCGCAAACGAAGTTGGAATTCACCTGAAAGGTTAAAAAAAAAAAAACCACACACAATTTATTGAATGCTGCATAACATAATGGATTTAAAAGGCATGAACTATTAACAAAACATGCAAAGACAGACATCATGATAACTTGAAATGGTTTGGCTTTAGGGCTGATTTAAGTTTGTTTTCCAACTTCGGTTAGTTCTCTCTGGGGCTCATTTATCAACACTGGGAAAATTTGCCCATGGGTAGTTAGCTATAGCAACCTATCGGTGTTTAGCTTTTTATAGCCCGCTGCAAGTAAAACAACGAATGCAGCAATTTGATTGGCTGCTATAGGTTACTGCCCATGGGCAAATTGGCCCCCTCTGTTGTAATTTTTTTTTAAATATATAGAAAATAAAAAATATATATAAATGTATATTCTTTTAATATATCTATATAAAAATAAAAAAAACTGTTGACAAACTTTCTATAGGCTGCTAGAAGGGTAATGTTCCTGCGTGAAAACAATGGATTTTTATATTGAGTTTAATAAACACAGAAATGGCCTAAAATAAATATATTTAGTAAGTACCTTGCAGTTTAAGGAGATCTGAACGTTTCTCATCTACATCAGGCCTTTCAGCTTTAAGGACTTCATTCAGACACTGGCTCTGCAAGCTACTGCGTGTCACTGTGAAGTTAACTAATGTCACACGGGAGCAGAGGTCTGGTGGAAACTCAACCTAAAAATACAAAAGCAATATTAATGATCTCAGGGTAAACAATGTTATATAATAAATTTTGAAGTAGACATATAGGATAACAAACAGGATTCTGTAGTCGAAAAGGGGGACACAGGGACCTATGGGGTTAAGCTCCACCCTCCAGGACACTAAATAATTAAGGGTGTTTGTCACCCACTGTAATAAACTTTGTCCCAACTAAATATCATATAACCAAAAGGAAAAAAGAGGGAGACAAATCAATGTACTGGCCACCAGTTCTTCCCGATTTACTACAGGATTTAGAATTGGATCATAGCTCTCAACATCCTGATTTAAAAGCCAACAAAAAGGGTCACTTGCAATAAAAATGGCCCCTATAGCTCCCTATAGATCTGCTATAGCCACTGCTTTTGTGTCAAACGAGGGGTGGGTGCATTTTAATGGTCTCTGTCAGAAGAACAGCCCTGAAATAGTCACACAGGCTTTAGTTCTCTATCAGGTCAGCCTAGCTGCTGATTGGTTCCCATCCTACAGTGCAGTGTGGTTCCGGCTCCCCTGCACAGCCTGGGAAAGGAGGCAGCAGGAAATGGAAGAGGCGGGCAGGACTAATAGAGCTTTCGCAGTTATTAAATAACCTGAAACACTACTTTAAGCACATTCCTTCTAGATTTAAAAAGAGTATAATGCACTGGCACAGTCTCTTTTTCCACACATTTCCTTTAAATATTACTTACTGTTGGATCTCTGGTTGAAAGGAAGATGACAAAAGAGGGAGACAAATCAATGTCCTGGTCTCCTAGAGTAATCAATACTCTGCCACCAGTTCTCCGTACTTCCCGGTTTAGTACAGGATTTAGAATTGGATCATAGCTCTCAACATCCTAATTTAAAAGCCAAAAAAAAAGTGTCATTTGCAATCCTTCAACTACTTTTAGTAATAAGACGTAAATATTTTACTACTAACCTGAACAAGGAGTGGGTTACCAAATCTCAGAGCACTTTCCAAGTTCTTTCTGAAAGCATCATCCAAAAAGCTTGTGCGTGTTATTTTGCGATCCTTGTACTCGTTCATAATAAATTCTGTTGCTTGACCTGATGGATCTATGATCAGAGGATACCTGCCAGAAGTGAGAGAAATAATTTGCACAATTCTAAATTTCCCACACACACACACACACACCACATATTTGCAAGCCAGAGCACTAGACTGCCAAGCAGATATGTAAAGCCAGAACATGTGGTATTTCAAAAACACAATTTAAAAATAAAAAGCACCGAAATGCATGCAATTTCTGTTGCAAGCAGCCAAAACGGTTACAAACCTGTTAAATCGTTTCAACATAATGGCATTTTCTGTGCACAAATCATCTGCAGGTAGAGAGTTTGCTTGCCACCGTAGTCTCTCATCTGCGTTGGACAGATATTCAGTTCTTGCAATGTCTGTGCGGAACTAGTAATAAACAAACAGTGGAGCAATCAAATTTGGCTAATAGTTCACTCATTAAGGGGGGCTGAATTAATTCAATGAGACCTAGGCTGAAGGTTTTCCTTTAGGGCAGGGGCACACGGATCTGCCTTCCCCCTGATATAATGAGAAAACCCGTGCGCCAATACATTTGCAGCGCTTCAATTAACAAAGTCGCTCGAAGTTTCCTCGTGAGGCAGCTTCAGAAATCTAAGCTCCGCGAGTGCCATTGCGCTGGCATTTTCTCATTATAGCAGGCGGAAGGCAGTTTGGGGAGAGGCGATTAGTCGCCGGGCGACTAAATCTCCCCGAAACTGCACGTGTGCCCCTGCCCTAAAGGAAACCCTTCAGCATAGGTCTCATTGAATTAATTCAGCCCCCCTGCACTAGCTGATCGATTCTTTTTGCGCGTTACTTTATATTTCACTTTCGGTGCCTACTATTATGTTGATCAGTGACCACTGAAGACGTAATAAAGATGGCCGCCGCAACTGTGCATATAAAATTGTGTGCTCCTGCTCAGAGAATTCAAAGGGTTTTCCTGAAGTTCTTTTGTGCACATGTGCTGCCTCCTAACACCATATTGCGTGCGCATGCTCCTGGTCTTGGTAAAGGAGCACTGCATTATGTTTTTTTTTTATTCAAGTCAGCACTTTTTTCTGAACAGTGGCGTCTGAACTGATCATGGGCTGAAAATACAGGAGATCTAATACCACTACAAAAGAGACCAGCGGTGTGCCTTTCAAATAAGCAACACTTATACTTAACACTTTCCTTGTTCTTTAAAATATATACATGGAATTTCGTACCAAGCATGAAAGCTACAGTTAAAAAAACAAGTTACAGGTCCTGATACCTGCACAAAGTTAGCAGGAAAATGCTGAAAATTTTACTTCAACCTGTGAAAAGCTGCCAATGTCAGGCTTGGTTTTCCCAAACAAACAAAACTTCATCATCAAGTATAAAATATATTACCTGAATATTGGCTTGCTGCAGGTGATGTGACCAAGTTGTGAACAAGTTCTGTCGCATCTGTTGGTCAAAGTAGCCAGCGTAGGCAATAAAAGCTGCGGAAAGCAAGCAATCGCCTGCAATAGTGGACATCTGATTTTTGAAGGTTTCACTTGTTTTTTCCCATCTATCACGTTCAGCAGACAGACTTTTCAAGAGAGCTGTGCTACGGTTTACCTGTGAAAAGGGTTATACTTATTTATTATTTTGGTTTTACTATGCAGAATTATTTTGATAATCTCCAAAATCCTTGTGTTTAATCAAAGCCTCTAGAATCAGGGAGGTTTGTGTTACAACTATGGATGCTGGGTTTTCATTTGGAGGGGTTGGACTTTGTCTTTTTTCAACCCGATTTAACTATGTAACTATGTAACTAGTACAGCTGTTATGGGAGTAAATTCGGAAAAATAACCTTGTCTAAAACTAAAAAGATGATCATGATACAATTAAATAACATCAAAGAGTTCCAAAGAGAATGTCCATTTCAGATTAGATTTTATTTCAAATAAAGATATAAAACTGGGTCTAGGAAGATTTTACTCTCCCTCAAATAGATCCCTGACTATGTACTATGATCCTACCAGACAAAAATTTATATAAAAACTGAGCAAATTAAAGCACTAGCACCAAAATTATGCCATCAACAAAGACAAATTAATTTTACTTGTCTAATCCAAAATTTTTTTTTTTTGGGGGGGGGGGCACTTATGTTAACAGACCCTCTTTGTGCATCGACCAGCCTCTCCATTTAAACACTTTGCCAAAAATCTAGCAGTCTGTATGTTTTACATTTTCTGTTTTTGAGCAGATATCGCAGGACTGTATCAAACGACACATTCTCGTCCAAACTAACATTTAACCATGGAGTTGACCAAATATGATTTCTAATTATAATCTTCTTGAAAATATGCAGTTTATGAGTGGACATGGATAAGAGTAACTAATGGTATGTAAGGTTGAATACCAAGGCCAGGGCACCCCTTGCCAAATAGTATTTTGGTTAGGGTTGCACCGAATCCAGGATTATGCCTTTCAGCAGGATTCGGCCCGAATCCTTCTGCCTGGCTGAATCTGAATTTGCATATGCAAATTCGGGATGGGGAGGGAAACCACATTATTTTTTGTCACAAAACAAGGAAGTAAAAAATGTTTTCCCCTTCCCATCCCTAATTTGCATATGCAAATTAGGATTCGATTCCGGATTCGACCGAATCCAAAACAGTGGATTCGCTGCATCCCTAATTTTGGTAGTTTTGTAAGGAAAATGTAGCAAACAACTACTACAGGAATCAGTGTGTTCGAAAACAACATATTTGCAAAATGAAACTGTGCATTAATATTTTCAAACCTTAATATTTTCCTTTCACTTTTTTTTTTTTTCAATCTAAACTGCAAAATTGGAAAATGAAAGCCAAATAAATAAAAATGAACAGGCGTTGTTCAGTTACTACATTGTTGTTACTATAATCTTAGTTCATAAATTTATAGACATTTCTGGACTACAGAACCCATATCTGCATGTCATTTCAAATTAGTTATTTTACTTTATTGTGTTCCATGTCATTTAAACAAAATGGTTTTACCTTTGCTTCTACAGCTGCTAAATCTGCTTTGATAGCCTGAGCCTCAGAAATGAGCACAGCATATTCCTCCTTGTAACGGGCAATGCTGGCTTCAAGATCTCGAATCATCTGTTCCACTTCATTTGCTTTTTGTTGGTTTTCTTTAGCATCATCTTCAAGTTTCTGTAGCTCATTCCTCAGAGGTTCCACGCGTTTCAACATGTCAGCATAGTTTAACTGTTGCAGGGGACAATAGTGACATTGGGGAAAATGTTTAATTGTTCATGTGCAGAGACAAATAAAGAACTAGAAGACAAAAAAAACATGAAGGTTACCTGAGCTATTGCCCATTTTACCATAGGACCACATGCCAAGGAAGCCCTGTTCACAAGTTCATAATTGAAGCTTGGGTTTGATAGATAGTTCTTCTTCATCTTTTCACGAATCACATCACTAGTGAAAAAGAAATGCATTATTAGAAAAGGTTCATGAGTATTTTGTGTGATTAATAAATAGTAATTTTAATCTTACCATAACTAGTGAAGTCAACACTCATCAATGCACAAAGTATTTCCAATTGAAGCCCTATTTACTGAACTCATGTTACACAAGGGGTTATAAGGTCTACTATTTAATAAATGCATTTTTAAGGCCTGTCAATGGCACAAAAAAAACTCAATTAACTTGGCAAAAACAAACAGGGCAAATTTAACTGGGAAAAGACAGTTGTATAATTTCTGAAAACATGGATTATTGGAAAAGAAAGTTGTTGGTCGCCCTGAAAAAGAGATTTGTCGCCGGGCAACTAATCTCCCCGAATTTGAGCGCGTGCCCTGACCCTTAAAGTTACTTGTAAAAATGTTTGCTGTTGAAAGAGGAATTTGCTTAATTCCTGCAAATATCAACAGTCTGAGCCACCAGGGCAGAGAATAGAAAGAGAAACATTGCTTTCAATAGCAATAAATATGCAAATAACTTAAAAACCATTTGTAATGAATGTCTATTGGAAAGTTGCTTAGAATAATGGTTTCTTTCATTAGACAAATTTTTATTTTGGGGTTGACTTGCACTTTAATGTACGATAATACACAATTAGCCATTCTTCCGGCTTTTTGTATCTTTAGTGTAAGCAGATCCACAGGAGGATATAGGGACAGCAGTTTTGATCATACCAAGGTGTGTGATGGGCCTGTATTTTATGATAAGTACCAATCTATACCAGAGTGCTGTAGCATAAACTAAGTGTTCCAGTACAGCAAGATTTTTTCAGTTTAACGGAGTACTGTTAAAGGGGAAGGAAAGGCTGGAGACACTTGGGGGTGCCAAACGTTAGGCACCCCCAAGTGCACATGCGCATTAGAACTAAAAGCCGAACTTTAAAGTCGGCTTTTTCGTTCAAATGCGCATGCGTCAGTCCGGGGAAATGCGCAGCTGCGCGAAGACGGAAGTAGATCTCTCCATGGTGCTCGCTCCTATAACCCAGGGCCGGTGCAGATTTCTCCCGATAGGAGCACCGGCCCTGGGTTTTTGGTAAGTCGCTACGATTACTTGGGGGTGCCTAATGTTTGGCACCCCAAGTGTCTCCAGCCTTTCCTTCTCCTTTAAGCAGGACCCTTTTTATCCACAAAGCTATACTCTTACCAAAAAGAGACTACTTTAATATAGTATGTACATTTTTGTTGCTTCTATCGCATAGCCTTTGGAGTTCTTTATTTTCTACATTTAACATGGATGATTGGGAGCCATGCAGTGGAAAAATGCTCTGTCTTTTAAAGTATCAACAAATTCCTTTATTTTCATTCTTATGAATTACATTTAACATTTATTTTTTACATTATATTAAATGTATATATCTCTCTCTTTTATCCCTCTCTCTCTCTCTTTTATCCCTCTCTCTCTCTCTCTTATCCCTCTCTCTCTCTCTCTCTCTCTCTCTTATCCCTCTCTCTCTCTCTCTTATCCCTCTCTCTCTCTCTCTCTCTTATCCCTCTCTCTCTCTCTCTTTTATCCCTCTCTCTCTCTCTCTTTTATCCCTCTCTGGAGAAGGAGAAGGAGAAGGAGAAGGAGAAGAAGAAGAAGGAGAAGGAGAAGAAGGAGAAGAAGAAGAAAGGACCCCCTCGTAAAAATTTTGCAACTGGGGGTACTTTATTTATTATAATACACACATTTCAGTGAGTCATGTGGCAGAAATGACTTCAGAACTCACCGTTTATAACTGATGACATCAGAACTCACCGTTTATAACTGATGACATCAGAACTCACCGTTTATAAGGATATTAGATACAAGATATTCAGGGCTTGTGTGTATATCTATCTATATATAAAAATACAGCACTCAACAGGCTCAGTTAGAGTAACCAATTTTAATAGACAAGCAAAAGAAATTTCTTTTGTTTGTCTATTAAAATCAGCTGCACTTAACAGCCTGTTGAGTGTAGTATCTTTTTGTTATTTTGTACACATTTTACCTGCACCCAGGCATGCTGTGATTGATATATATCTTGCTACCTTTAGGTTATCAAATGTAGATGAATGCTTACATTTAAAAAAAAGTAGGGATGCACTATTTTGTCTGAATTCGTCCGAATACCGAACCAAATCCTAATTTGCATATGCAAATGAAGGATGGGAAGGGGTAAAACATTTTTTACTTTGTTTTGTGACAAAAAGTCACCCAATTTCCCTTCCCGCCCTTTAATTTGCATATGCAAATTATGATTCAGTTTGGCTGGGCAGAAGGATTCGTCCGAATCCGAATCCTGCTGAAAAAGGCTGAATCCTGAACCGAATCCTGGATTCCGTGCATCCCTAAAAAAAAGTCTAGAAAGCACAGGAGTAACAAAAGAAGAGTTTGATGATTCGAGGACAGAATAATTTTAATCTTTGAGATTCAAAGACAAAAAGAAGGGGATGAAGAAAATAACGTTTACCCCCTTACAGCAGAATAGAACGTTCAGGATGCCATGGACACATTTGACTGTAAGGAATACCTTATATCTTCAGTATTAAAGTTGATAATGTTGCCGATGAAATTATCCCTGAGAAAAACTGTCCTGATTTTTTTCCAGTCAGTCATCTCCTCACCCAAAAGGAGACAGATAGATTCTAGGGCCAGTTTTACAGCAGCAGGAGGATTAGCCATTGCTTTTATCTCAACAAGGTGATGTCGTTTTATTGAGCTCACCGCTATTAGGAGGGTGAAAACAGCATTAACAGGCAAGTTATAAGATAAAGAATGGAACTGCCGCTGATGATCGAGAAAGAAATTTAAGTTCAGTGGTTAACTACCATTACAAAAAAAAAAAAGGGTCTGGTGTCTAAAAAATAAATATACAATTTATGTGGCAACTAGCAAATAAAGTTTTGAACAATTGCTTTCCATCTTCAGCAGCAGCTGCACATTTAAGATGATCACCTGATCTCGTCTGCGGAAAAGTTAACAATAGTTGGAATGAAGTTTTCCCTCATTATGATGGAACGTATCTGCTTCCAGTCCGTGGTACTCTCACCAAGCAGCAGACAAATGGACTCTAGGGCGAGCTTCACTGCTGCTGGTGGATTAGCCATAGAACGGACCTCTACCAGGTGTTGCTTCTTTATTGATTTAACAGCTACTCAATGCGATCAAGCAAGATCAAATACAGACAATGGAGTGGAAAGAGACAGATAAAAGAAAAAAAAAAATAAAAGTAGGAAAATCTTGATTAGAGAATCAATTTGTCGTTTTCAAAATCACAGACAACGTGAACATTTGTAACTCATTAAATAGCCCATTCAAAGATTCCGATTTAACATGTTAACAGTAAAACTATGAATATATAAAGTAAATAAAGAGGTAACGTTTTTAAAAACGTATGTATATGATGTTACAGAGCACTTGTCTTCACATTGTTGAATTATAATACAGAACAGATGTTCTTCATGCACCGAATCCACTATGTTGGATTTGGCCGAACCTCCAATCCTTCATGAAAGATTCAGCCAAACCAAATCCTAATTTGCATATGCAAATTAGGGTGGGAAGGGGGAAAATTTTTACTTCCTCGTTTTGTGTCAAAAAGTCATGTGATTTCCCTCCCGCCCGTAATTTGCATATGCAAATTAGGATCCGCTTCGAATCCTGCTGAAAAGGCAGAATCCCCAACTGAATCCTGGATTCGGTGCATCCCTATTCGATACACATGCACATATGGTCTGACACCAAAGGCCTATGGGAAACATACCGTTTTGAGCCTCAATAACAGCAGGTTCTACTTGATCTAAATCCTCCTTTACACTCATTTGTTTGTCTGCAATAATTGCCTGTTGTTTGTGCAACTGCTCCTGGATTTCTTGGCTCATCACCTGTAAAAAAAATAAAGTGCATTATGAGTCGGTTAAACGATTTCCCCCCCATTAGGTACAACCGACATACCCTTTTCCAGTCCTACAGTGTGCTATGAAGTCACACTATAACTGCTTTACTCATATAAACTGCTTTGGCTTGAGGAATGTGTTGCCAAAAAGACATTAGGAATGTTTTCAATTTAAATGTTAAAAAGGATTTGTAAAAGCTTTGCTCATATGAAAATGTTGGTTAAAATATAAATCAGAAATGCCTTGGTCCTTTGTTTTCCAGATAATGTGTGATAAGAAAAAAATCACTTAATACAAATAAAATAAATAAACCCAACAGTGTTGTTTTGCCACCAATATGGATTTAAACAACTTAGAGAATTCAACCCGTAACATAAAAAAATCCTGTGTCCTGTGAGTGCCTAGTTATTGCTGTGGATGTGCTTATGGGATCTTATCGAAAACCAGTTATCCAGAAATTTCTGAATTAAGGAAAGGCCGTCTCTGTTAACTTATCTGGAATATATATATATATATTTACACACACACAATTTGTTCAAGCACAATAAAAGCCACTAATTGCTCAAAACTACCTAGATTTGAAAAAAAATCGAACCTTTTTCTTTTCAGCTTCTTGCTGACCTTTCACCATTTTCTTTAGTTTGTCGTTGGCTGCAGCATTTTTTACTTCAAGCTCCTGGCTTTTTATTCTTAAGTCACGGCGCAACTCTTCCACCTTAAATGGATAGAATAAAAGTGAAATGGGAGTACAAATTTGAATTTCAGGGCAGGGTGCATATTTTCAGTTATTACATACCTGATCGACAGTTTCTTTGATCTTCCGCAGACCTACATTCAAATGCATCTGCTGCTCTTCCAGTTCACTGCGTTTTTCATTAAACAAATCTGCATAGTGGTTGATAAAATCAAGATAATGGCGTGGTGTGATCGCCATAGTTCTGCCTCCTCTCTTTGCAAGCCGAGTGTTTGCCTATGAAATATGGGAAATTTCATGAAATGATTGGACCGAAAATGCAATGTTATCTTGTAACTTTAAACTAGTGATGTGCAACCGACCCGGCCTCCCTCCACCCGTGCAAGCCTGACTTCTGGGTTCCTTTATAGGTGTGCGGCTATAAAACTGGAACCCGGAAGACAGTAAATAGGGGTGCGAGGTGGGCCCGAACCCAACCGACCCGTGGGTATCGAAACTGCCCACACATCACTACTTTAAACGCTCCTTAATTCATGTATACGCCTGATTTATTAATTCTACAAAGATTACACGAGTAGATAAAGACAAATACCTGATGAAGGGTTTGATGCACAAATACACAGCCATTGACAATAGCTTCCCTGTGAGAAGGTGGCTGCGGCAGCTTGTCATACACAACTGGCATGTAGTCTGGCACAATATAGTTGGGCTTTTCAAGATCCATCTTACTTGTAAATTCCTTTCCAACTTGGTATAGGGCTTCAGTGGACCAGTCGCCAAACCAATTCAACACACACCTTGAAAAGAAACAGAGCATTTTATGTATTCGATATTTTAAAAAACACTAAATAAATCCTGGTGACTACTGCTTATAAAAAGGAAGGCTGTACACTACAGAAGTCACCCAGACACAATTCTATTCTCAAAAATATATTTTTTTTTCAGCTGGGCAAAACACTTCGTACTGGTATGACACTATAGACAATGACTACCCAGCCCAAGTGGAAAGGTAAAATATCAAGCAGTTTTAAAACATGTTACATGTAACAAGTATGTGTGTGGCTATCTGCCTCTGCCCAACACCTCAAAAAACATACCTACAGTAAAGAATGGTGGAAGTTGTAGTAACTGTGGAGCCGCTTTCCATTAAAGGACCAGTAACATCAAAATTTTTTTTTTCAAAATTCGTTAGTATACAACGAAAAAAAACACCAAGACAAATGAAACTTTAAATAGCAAAGCCTTTATTAAGAAATAACTTACAGAAACTCCACTTCCGCTCCTCTTCAGAAACGGCGACACGGCGACCATCCATTCTGCGGCGCTTGATTTCTCCTCCCTGGCTATTCACCGACAGCTGTTCTCTGTCCCGATCTCCTTCTCTTCTTCATCCTCCTTCCAGGTGTCCAACAGCAGCAGTAGGAAGTCGATGAGGTGCAGTAAGGTAGAGGAGTGCAGACACGAGTGTGCAGCCTGCGGGGGAGCCGAGCTGAACCGGTACCTATACCGCCTCCTAATCCTCCTGCGCTGCCGGTGCAACTGGTCATGGACAGACAGAAACTGGATCCTTCCCGTGTATCTAGAGCCCAGCAGCAGCGGGTATGGGGGTCGCCTTCCTATTTGCGTGTTCGAAAACCTGGGATCTCCACAGACATGCAGCCTGCGGGGGAGCCGAAGCAGAACCCCTGCCTATACCTCCTCCTCCTGCGCTGCGAGCGCTACTGGTCAAGAACTCATACAGAAGATCGTAAACTGCTAGTGTGTGATTACCTCAGAGATTATTGCGCCGGCTGTTTGGTTACTGCGGCTGCTGCTGTAGGTAACCCATGTTACCCCCCTGCAGTGCCACTTCTGCCTTCCTCTGAACTGAGCAGGAAAGCCTTCAGCTCGCAGCTCAGCCCCAGCCTCCAATTGCAGTTCAGCAGCCTCAGCAGCACCGCAGACTCCATCAGTTCTTCTGGACAGTTCTTACCTACAGCAGCAGCCGCAGTAACCAAACAGCCGGCGCAATAATCTCTGAGGTAATCACACACTAGCAGTTTACGATCTTCTGTATGAGTTCTTGACCAGTAGCGCTCACAGGGCAGGAGGAGGAGGTATAAGCAGGGGTTCTGCTTCGGCTCCCCCGCAGGCTGCATGTCCGTGGAGATCCCAGGTTTTCTAACACGCAAATAGGAAGGCGACCCCCATACCCGCTGCTGCTGGGCTCTAGATACACGGGAAGGATCCAGTTTCTGTCTGTCCATGACCAGTTGCACCGGCAGCGCAGGAGGATTAGGAGGCGGTATAGGTACCGGTTCAGCTCGGCTCCCCCGCAGGCTGCACACTCGTGTCTGCACTCCTCTACCTTACTGCACCTCATCGACTTCCTACTGCTGCTGTTGGACACCTGGAAGGAGGATGAAGAAGAGAAGGAGATCGGGACAGAGAACAGCTGTCGGTGAATAGCCAGGGAGGAGAAATCAAGCGCCGCAGAATGGATGGTCGCCGTGTCGCCGTTTCTGAAGAGGAGCGGAAGTGGAGTTTCTGTAAGTTATTTCTTAATAAAGGCTTTGCTATTTAAAGTTTCATTTGTCTTGGTGTTTTTTTTCGTTGTATACCAACGAATTTTGAAAAAAAAAATTTTGATGTTACTGGTCCTTTAACTAGGTTTAGGAACCTCATTAAAATAGAATGAAGAATATGGTTAAAATATATGCAGAACATAGTGAATAAAAAACCTGTTTCAGTCAAAACAGAGGGTGGTGGTTTAGTTTCCAGCAGGAGAATGATTCGCAACTAACACACAACCAATGCTATAGTGGAGTGATTTAAACAAAATAATTAGAATGGGCAAGTCAAAGGCCAGACCTCAGATTGTAAGTGTGTGACAATACAGTGCTCATGCACCCTGACAGAATTTGAGCTAATTTGCTAAGAAGAATGTGCAATGGCAACATCTAGATGGGCAAAACCGGTAGAGATTTGGCCTACAAGACTGGTAAAAACAAACAAACAATCAGGAAGTAAGCATAGTAAACAGACAATAAACTTCCTAGATATGGAAGTTTACATAAAAGACTCACAAATTAACTTTAAAACCTTTTTTAAAAAACGTTGATTCCAAAAACTACGTAATACCAACTAGCAATCACCACCCTCAATGGATACGAAATATCCCATTTGTTTTTTTTTTTTTTGAAAATGTTTTATTTGATTTTCATATTAAACAAGTAATAACATTATGACAGCAAATATTATGCAGATGAAGAAAGACATGTATTCAATACGATGGCATAGTGAGATTGAAAACGGAATACAATTTTAAGAGACTGACAACAATAAACTGAAAATAACAAAAATTAACTAAGCCAGTGGAAGTAAACACATTGAAAGAAAGAAAAATGTCCATTCGTTGACTGGAATGTCTGAACGCGTAACTTACAAATGAAGAAACCGTCCTATTTGTTTACCTGAATTAGAATTACAAGCTTCAAGATAAGGAGACCAAATCAGTTTAAAAGAGTCTATGGAATTGTTCCCTTTGGTTTTGGATAATAAGGCTTCTTGCCAACTAAGCTGGTTCATAAAAGAAATAGCATCTGCTAACGAGGGGGGTTCTTTACAGTGGCGTAACTACCGGGGGAGCAGGGGGTGCGATTGGGCCAGGGCCCGCACCCCCTCAGGGCCCCCGGCAGCTCACGCGCCACTTATTCCGGCCAGTTCCAGGTGCAGTGTCGGACTGGCCCGGCGGGATACCGGGAAAAAAACCCGGTGGGCCCCGACCCTTGTGGGCCCCCGCCGGGCCAGAACCCTTATCCCGATATTTGCAATCGCTAAATTTTTTTTTTATTTCCGGCGATGCGCAGCGCCGCCTGCGCATGCGCGCCGAACGGCGTTGCTGCGCATGCGCGCCGAACGGCTGGGCCGACAGGTTTTAGTAGGAGGGCGGGGGTCGGCGGGGGCCCCTGGACAGCAGTCCCGGTGGGCCCCGGGCCTCCCAGTCCGACCCTGTCCAGGTGTACGGAGGGGGGCGGGGGCCCGGCTGCGCGTCCTGCGCCAGGGCCCGCCCCCCTCTAGTTACGTTGCTGGTTCTTTATGTAACCAAGAATTAAATAAAGCTTTCTAGGAAGCAGCTAGGAAAAAAACTGTCAAAAAGTTATCTTCATGGGAAATAAAATTTGTGTTAGGAACTGAAGAACATAACATATTATCCAGATGCAAAAAAACAAAGCACGGAGACAATTTAATCTGTATCTTCAAATGATAATTCAAAAAACCAAAGATTTCCCTCCAATATAGGACAATCTTTGGACAGGACCATAGATAATGGAAAAGTGATACATTAATTTTATCACATTTAGGGCAATATGAAATAGGGCTATTAGAGGAATTTTTTGAAAACAGTTTCCCATAGCCTAGATGGGCAAGCTTAAAATGTTGTATCCTCCAATTCTCTGCTAAAATTAATTTATTATAATCCCTAATCGATTTGACCAAATCTGAGGGAGTTATTTGACAATGTAACAATTCAGACCATTTAGAGGAAGGTTTCGATAACGGGTGTGAATCTGAACTATAATTATTCCAAAATTTTTTAGAACGAGAGCTAATAGAGATCAAACCACGGAATTCCAAAAACTCTGCCAAATCGTCCTCAGCTAAAACCAGGTTGTTATTATTTAGCAGAGAAAGACCAAATTGACACGCTAAATAATAATATCTATCAGAATCCTGAAGCTTGTATTGTTCTTTGAGATTTGACCAGGGCATTAAGGTTTTCTTAAGCGGATCAAATATATCTTTTACCAGAACCAGTGACTTTCTCTTAATTGAAAATATAAAAGTATCTGACTTTTGATAATCTGAAGGTTTGAGTAAGAGTTTGGCTGGCTTGTAAGGGGTTACTGTATAGCTATACCCATGACGAGAGAATAAATGTTTCCACACAAATATAGAGTCGCGATAGATAGGATTCCTCTTAAAATCATAAGGAACATTGCTCCATTTACTATGCAAGACAGATAATATATCAAAAAAGGGTTCTTGAAAGATTTCAATATCGGGGTTTGTAAATTTGTTGCCTTGAGAGATCCACTCAATAAGATATCTGGTGAGGGCTGATAAATTAAAAGCTCTGAAATCAGGAAGGTTTAATCCTCCAAGCTTAACTGGAGCTCTCAATTTATAGAGGGCAATTTTTGCCTTTTTACCATTCCAAATAAATTTAGTTAAAGCCGAGTCAAGTTTCTTAATATCGCAGTGCTTTATAAGCAAAGGGAGATTAATTAATGGATATACTAGCTTGGGAAATATCAAGGATTTTAAAAAAAAGCATGCGTCCTTTAATATTAAGGGGAGAATTGGCCCATTTTTCACACATGGAAAAGACCTTTTGACAGGCTGGGGTAATATTCAAAGAAGTATTTAATTTGATTCTTTGGGTTTTTAAGTTGGAATTTCTTAAGTAGTGCATTGGAAAACGAACCATATATATTCATTATTTCCGATTTCTCAGCGTTAATTTTGTAACCAGAAAAAGACAAAGTCTTGAAATAAATCAAAAACAACCTTTAGTGAAGACTCAGGATTTTTTAAAATAATAAATCATCAGCAAAGGCTAATATCTTAAGATGTCTATTATTAATTGTAATTCCTTTAATTAACTTGGATTGTTCAAGGAAACAAATTAAAGGTTCTAATGCAATATTAAATAAAAGGGACAGCCCTGTCTCGTCCCTTTAAATATTTCAAAAGGTGACGACTTAGCTCCCCCCAAAGAAATATCCCATTTGGACAAATGTGTAGGATAAAAAAAGAATTGCACAGAAGAAGAAGTTCTCTCTAAGCAATTTAAGTTTAGAGACTAGAAAAATTAAAAAGAAACAAAATATAGAGGGGTGGGCAGGGTTCTATCCCTGGGTTTCCTGTAAGGGCAGAGATTTGGGAAGATTAGTCGCCTGGTGACAAATCAACTCTTCTTCGGGCAACTAATCTGCAGAACTGCCTTCCCGCCGGCTAGAATCTAAATTGCTGGCGGGATGGCACTCCGAGTGCTTTGTTTTCCGAAGTCGCCCTAAGTTTCCTCGTAAGGCACTTCGGAAAACTAAGCGATCCAAGTGCCATCCCGCCGGCAATTTCGATTCTAGCAGATTCTAAGGCAGTTCGGGGAGATTAGTCGCCGAAGAAGAGGCGATTTGTCGCCAGGCAACTTATCTCCCCAAATCTCCACGTGTGTCTCTGCCCTAAGAGGCAGGGAACGTAAGCACCGTTTGAGGAAGTTGCTAAGCATCGAAACGTGTGTAAGGCAAAGGTGGCCGACGTCATCCCCGAGCGTCCAGGAAGTTGCTAGTAGTGTTGGGAGGCAAACGCGGGTCGAGATCCGAACCACAAATTGCCAAGATACTGGAAAGAGCATGGCCTAACTGCAGGATAGGTTATGGCTGTTAACCATACAAATGTGAGAGCAACGATTTTGTATTTTATATTAAGGAATAAAAAGGTTTTACAATATTTTCTGTGCTTTAAACTTCTTCTAAGGTTGTTGGGAACATATGAAGGTGGAACTACATCATTGCAAATATTACTACACTATAAAATCCTTCTTTCTCCTAGTCAGCTTGGGGGACACAGGGACAGTGGGGTATAGCTGGTACCACTAGGAGGCAGGACACAATAATAAAAAAGAAACTGGCTCCTCCTCTACTGGCTATACCCCCAGCAGGCGGAGCTTAGCCTCAGTTTGAGTTGTATCCTCGGGAGGTTAGGACGTTTTTTATTTTGCTCTGCTTTTTACTAAGTCAGCTAAGCTGACACCATGGGGAAATGCTGGTCTTTTACACAGTAAAGACCCTTATTGCCATCCCCCAACGTGGGAGCCTGTCTCTGGGGTCATCAGATGATGTGTGCACAGACCATCCAGCCCAACGGACATCTCTTTTCCCTTGCAGGAGGAGAAGGAGCTGGCCGGTAGACAAGGGGAGTACGGGTGCTTATAGCCTACTCACTCAAAGAAGTTTTCTCAAGAAATAACACAGAGGCGACTTGGCCCATTTGGACAGTGCTTACATTCATAGCCCCATACAGGGTATATGCCTTCCCGCTTCAATTTTTTCTACCCAGAAACATCAAAGAGCTGCAACTAGTGCAGACCACCCTCCTACTAATAGCGCCAAGGTGGCCTTGACGATCCTGGTTCACAGATCTCCTCAATCTTTTGGTGGCAGAACCCTAGGCCTGGCCTCCTCTGTCAGACCTTCTCACCTAAGGACCAATCCAAACTCTACAAACCTCAATTTGACAGCGTGGCCCTTAAAACCCAAATCCGAACGGAAGGGGTTTTCTACAGCCGCGACACACACACACACACAACGTTCTTCCTCACGCAAACCAGTGTCATCCAAGGCCTACCACAAGGTCTGGGCCACCTATCGCCAATAGTGCAACCATCAATATTCTGGAGGTTCCTTCTACAAGACTGTCTGTCCATGGGACTATCACTAGGCTTGTGCAAGTTGCCATCTCTCCTCTATCTGTTCTCTCCAGAAATGACTAGCTCCTCTCCCAGATGTCAAGACCTTCTTGCAAGGAGTCGTACCAATTCCACTCTGGGATCTCACACCAGTGCTAAAAGCACTGCAGCATCCACCATTTTGTACCACTGGGATCAGTGCCTCTTCTATGGTTCACATGGAAAAACAGTTTTTCTCTCTCCGCAATTGCTTCAGCGGGATGCATTACAGAGCTCAGCACTCTATCATGCAAACCACCATATCTCATCTTCCACCATGAAAGGGTGGTTCTCCACGCAATCCCATCCATCGTACCGGACGTTGTTTCAATGTCCTGCACTGACAATCTCTTAGAAAGGGCGTCACACATCTTGGATTCTATCTTAAAGTTCTCCTTACACAGGGTTCAAGACTTTCGCAAGACAGATTTACTACTAGTTCTTCCTTCAGGCCCACAACATGGTGCTCCAGCTACCAAGATAACCATCCCCTGATGGATCAATCAAGCCTATATTGCTGTAGGTTAGACTCCACCAGATAAACTTGATTTACATTCTAGCCAGCGGAAGGCAGTTTGGGGAGATTAGTCGCCCCGAAGAAGAGGAGATTTGTTGCCGGGGCGACTAATTTTCCCGAATCTGAGCGTGTGCCCTGACCCTTACAGTGGTTTTCATGATTTCATCCAAGGCCCTCAAGTAGTGTGAAGAAGATACCAGGAGTCTGTGTGATCCAATAACATACATCCAGACAAAAGTGAAAAACAGTGACCAGGTAAAGTGTCTACATGACAGTGTAGCTATAAGCTCAAACAAAATGTCCTGTAGCAGAAGGCTTAAGACTGTTTTCAAATCCTAGAACTTGTATCAAAATAAGCCTATATTTCATCAGGGAACCTCACAAAAAAAATACAAAAACCTAAAATCATCTGTCACTTGAGTAAAATGACAACCAATCTGTTGGTGGACTCACTAATGTCCTACTCTTACCTACTCCGACTATGGATTAATATCAACACAAAGTCTTGACGGAATATGGCTACAGTGATAATAGTGCTGCAAACTGTACTATTATAATTAAAATAAACACCAATATGGAATATAAGGTATCACATAAAACAAACCTGTTGAAAAGGGCTGGAGACGTAGCAGCTCTATCTTTCAATCCTTCAGAGGATGGATTCATGGTAAAAACAACATGAAGGTTTCGGATAACTTGGCTGGTAAACCATTTGTACAGTTCTTCATGTGAATCCAGCATCGAGCCTTCCTTTTGTGCACCTTCTTTACATTGTGTCATTAAGGTAGCATATTCATCACCCTCAAATAATCCAGGAACCTATTTAATTTGGGAAAAGTATATATGTCTTAATTTTATACAGAATTCAGGATTTCAAGCACTCTGTACAATTACAATTGTATCATGTAACTTTACCTCTCCATTGGCCAGCAAAGTGTTCATGCGCTCCAAGAAGCCAGAATCCAACACATTGGATTCATCCATTATAAAAGCTATCTTCTCATTTTTACAACCAGACCGTCTCAGCACAGTTCTGAGGTCTTCATCGAAATCTTCTCCGGTATATTTTCGGTGAACCTAAATCATCAATTAATGACTTTAGATGAATGCGGATTCATGGAGGGGCAAAATTAAATAAGAAAAATAAAGCCCTGAAATGTATTGTACCTTAATCTGGTAAACACTCAGTCCGTTCATCCAAGCAACAAAACGTGAAAGCGTAGTCTTGCCAGCTCCACTCACCCCAATAAGCAACAAATGACCTTGGGGTTGTCGGAAAATTCTTTGTACAAATAAAAAAAACCACATTTACTAACATGAAATGTTACATTATAGTGAATTTTATCAGATTCCTAGCTAATTAACTTTACAAACCAGAATAAAGCTAGATGCTTAAATATGAAAGTGCACTCAAGGTGTTTTAAATCATGGTTCTAAAACTATTGGCTAAAAAAAATAAAAACAAAAACACACTAAAGGATTTATTAGACCATAGCACATCACATTTACATCTATTAGACCACAGCTGTCAGAGGTTATGATAACAGTGTATAGGTATCTGCATGTTAACAGCTGGTGACAAGAAGAGCTATTTCAAATTATGTCTAAGAAAAATGGTCATGTTGAATAAACCTAAAACAAAAAAAAAAAAAAAATATCATACCTAACCATTACATTAGGTCCAGTAGAATACAGGTATGGGACCGGTTATCCCGAATGCTCGGGACCTGGGGTTTGCCGGATAACTGATCTTTCTATAATTTGGATCTTCATGCCTTAAATCTACTACAAAATCATGTAAACCTTAAATAAATCCAATAGGCTGGTTTTGCCTCCAATAAGGGTTAATTATATCTTAGTTGGGATCAAGTACAAGGTACTGTTTTATTATTACAGAGAAAAAGGAAATAATTTTTAAAAATTTGGATTATTTCATTATAATGGAGTCTATGGGAGATGGCCATTCCGTAATTCTGAGCTATCTGGATAACGGGTTTCCGGATAAGGGATCCAATACCTGTACTAGAAATGAACAAAACGAGCACAGTCCTGCACCAGCCGACGAAGATAAAACTTGACTTTTATTCCATGTTATTAAAACCACACGTCCTGACGCGCTTCTTATCTACTGATATGTAATCATAGATATGATTACGTATCAGTAGATCCGAAACGCGTCAGGACCCCGGTTGGCCCGAAAGTGACAGCCCTGGGTACATACACCCAGGTCAATTCCGTTTTCGGGTGAGCAGTAGTTTTATTGAAATCACTGCCTAGCGAGTGGAGTTTGGGGTTTTTACATACCCAGTCCAGTACCCTTTACATAGTCAGCCTTTTCATCTATCCCCATTTAGGATTGAGCCACTTTTTGCATTTTTTGTATTTGACCAGTAGAATACTATAGAGAAAAATATACCTGTCAATTCTGAGGACATGATCTAGTACTTCATTGAACAATACAAGTGGCACATCCAGTTCTTCTTCATAGAAAACTTTCAAGCGTGCTTTAACATAATCTCTCAGCTCCTCCTGATCAACTGGAATATAATCCTGTATGGTAAACATAGCAAGTAAGGTTTAATCCCATACCAATATGTTAATATAGGAATAAAAATGAAAAAAAAGGTTTGTAGAATTTGACAATTGCCAGTTTATAATAACCAAACTATATTTTATAATGGGCGTCCGCACTCCAGCACTACTGAAAAGAATACAGACAAATTTAAATTTTTTTAGGACAATATCAGTATATCTTTTTAAAAAGGGTCCTGTTGCCAATGTGGCAAACTTAAAACGAAGAACTACATGCCACCAACCTATTTATATTTATCTGTATATGTCAGCTTGGGTGCATAGAGACTTGACAAACTGGAGCACTGAATCTCTTAGTCTATTGGGGCTTTGTAGGGCCCGACCTCATTGCAAAACCAGACAAAGTGGTATTACCTTCTAGCATATAGATAACAGGGGCATGGGGAAGGCACTGCTTTTTATTTTAAATCACAAGGATAGCGACATTAAGCTTTTTTTGTATTCATGCATTACAGTCCAGACAGGCACTAAAAGTGAGACAGTCCATTTCAGTTACTCTGAAATCACTTTGGAGGTCAGGTTGGAGCCAGCAGTTCATAATAACCGGGTTAGGTGGTATCCTGAGAAGCAAAGTGGCAGGAGGTTGAGCTTGAATTAATAAATGAGCACTAGAGCCATGATTATAATATAGAGAATAATTTGTGCATTAGGATTCCCAGTTCTATTCATTGTTTAAGGGGAGCAAGTAAGTCTACACGCCATCTGTTTGCTTTAGGCATTTCGTCAATATCTGTGCATATTTGCTCGTACTCGTGCACAGATCAGAACAGATAAATAGCCAGTGTCATATTAGCCTCAAGTGTTCAGTTTAAACGTTGACCCTTAAAAGGGACATTTGTGTTCTTGGATTATTTCGTGGTAGACATATTGTATGCAGTACCATTAAGTCCTGAGTTGTATTTTAATTGCTTTGTTTTTAACAGGATGGATATTTGCTGCACATAAGGATACATTTTTTATTTATTGGACATTTTTTCACATGGTATCTAATTACCTAAAGGACACTGAATCCAACTTCACTATCTAGGGATGGGCGAATTTTTTCGCCTTGTTTTGCAGCGGAGTTGACGCGATAGACATGTATGATGGCTCGCGTCAATTTTTTTTACTACTATAGACTTTAATTGGCGTCGGCGATATTTCACCCGCGGCTAATTTTTAGTGAACCGAAATGGGTCAAATTCACCCAAGCCTACTATGGACACCTGTGGCTTATAAACTATACAATGTAAAGTTTTACATTCAACCTTCATTGGATATTGGACAATTAAGGGATGGAGTAGGTGTGTTTAAAAGTTCACTAAGTATCTGTTTTTTGTTACACTTGAGAAAGGGCTTTGATGGCTGAAAACATGTGGTGTTTGACAGTCTGCATTAAACACTAATCACAAGCAGTTAATCTGCATTTGAGTGCTAGGGGGGAAAGCAGGTACTTTTCTCCAGCTGTTTTCACAGCTCTAAAATGGGAGCATATGTAGGATATAAAGCAGATCATTTTAACCAAGGTGTCTATATCCAAATAGTTTACAGGAAGACACAAAAAGGCCAATAAATGGGCTTTTAGCTTATTAGCAGCTGGATTTAAAAAAGAAAAAATGCAGCACATTCAGGACCGAGGAGACATTTATGCCTTCATATGCAGCCAGTCCATGACACCCACTTAAAGGGATAATTTTTTCTCGACCCAGGTAGAGGAGGAAGTATGACTTGTAATTTATTTTAAAACGGTTAGCTAGTTAAGTTAAGCTTATTTATATATATATTTTTTTAACAATTTACTAGTGTTCCTCATGGGACAATATTTAGTATAACTGCAGGCTGACCACCCCCCCCCGCCCACTTTACCGGTCACAAAGCCTCAGCAGTTAGGAAAGATTTGAAAAGAATGCACGTTTCTTCACTTAAATACTCCTGAAATCCCAGCTTTAAAGTCAAATACAGTAAGATATGGGGTTGACGTCTTCTTGGAACTGGGACTGTATGAAATTTTATACAAAATTGCAACATACAATACCTTTGAAAGCCAGTTGCTGTAGAGAATCGGTCTGTTCAAAGCTTTGTCTTTCTCAACATTAGGGAAGTGTTTCAAGGCTACTATATCAATATTTTCATCAGTCCAACGTCTCTCTTCATCTTCAACAAGTCTGTGGCAATTATGAATATGTGAAAACAGCCATCATACAAACTAAAACGACAAAAACTAAGGAAAGAAACAAGAACAAAACAACCACCTGTCCTGGAAGAGACGAAGAGCTTCATGTGCCCAGATTCTAATCAGCCCTTCAACGGACAGTGTTTCAAGTGGTCTTAATGCCTCAAAAATTCCTCTCACCCAACGGGTCATTTCACGAGGCGAGTATATATAGTGTGGTTGAATGTCTTGTGTGAATCTCTCCTGCAGAAGAAAACAATGGAAATTAGGAATAGCTAAATTTGATAAAGAAATAGAAACGTTTTAATACACTGTTTCAGAAGTACCTGTGACATGGTGTAAAACTCCACCATTGCAGCTGTAAGAGGCTCTGCATAAGTTCGCAAAGAAGGAATAAGTCTCAGCATTGCCCGGTTAAATGTTCCATATATCTGAGTCAATGAGGCAGGTCCTGGATAATCAACATACACCACCGGCACATGGCGCAGGAACCTTTTTTTAAATATAAATTACTATTATAGCTGCGTGTTAAAAAAACCTTCATGATGAAATGGCTAAAAATCATTACCTATGAGTCAAGGGCTTTCTTCCAGGGTCCGTAGGTGGGTTACAGGCTCCTACAAATTGAATTCTTTCTAACTTCACCCATGTTTGATCAGAGGTCCTGTAGAAACCTCCATGTTCTACCATCTAAGTGAAGCACAATACTATTAGTCAAGAAGACAGAAACTTCCCTGGGTCAAGCCACGTCAGCCATAAAATATAAACACAACTATAAACATATGGAATAGTTTTTTTTATTGAATACCTGTCGGATAAAAGAAATGACTCTCTGGGTTCCATATTTGTCCATATCTGGTAAATTTATCTCATCGCAGAACAGCACCAACCACTTTCCAAGCTGCACAGGTGCCAGCACAACACCATTTGGTGTACGTCGGTATTCACAGTAGTGGTCAAATGTTTTCATAAGTAGTTCTGGGGTAGTAGCACTGGAAAAGTTCAATCCAACAACCTGAAAAGAAACAGAAGACATTTAAAAAATGTGCACGGAATAATGAAGTATACAGTTAAACAGAATGGTTTTGCCACCAATATAGGTTTATCTTAGTTAAGATAACAAATACGATTTACTAAATATATTACAGGAAAAAAAGCCAGTCTGTTGAAAATTAGCACTTTTTGTATAGAAAAGGGAGTCCAAGGTACAGAAACCATAAGCATTTATACCACAGTACTTTACCTCCATATCAGGGAGTGCTCGCAGGGCACTGAAGAGTGTCATTGTTTTGCCAGAGCCAGGAGGACCACAAAGGACAAGTGGCTTATGTTCTGCAAGCCATGTGTAGAGCAGAGCTTCATGTCGAACAGTATCCAGAGTTGGTACAACCACATCAGGGGCAGCCACTTTGTGGGTTTCAACTTCAATCTGAGGAACTTTAGACTGCCAGGGCTGCCACTCACCACTGATACATACCTTAAAATAAGACATTACCAATCATAAATATTATTTATCACATTAATGTCTTTGTTGTAAGGTATACTTTAACTAAAGTTTAAAATAATATCTTAAGCCTTGCTGCAAACATTTATATTTATTTCGAAAGAAAAATTCTTATACCTCATAATCAATTATAGGTATATTGGGTGTAGATGGGAGGGGTATGGTTGTAATTCTTCTTATGTATTCACCAAGTTCTGCTCTTATTTTTAGGCGTCCGTCTCCAGAGAAAGACCACAGAATTGCATAAATAAGGTAGCGCTGCAAGTAAAAAGCATTGACTTTAGAATAATCATCATTTATCTATATAGCAACAGCAAGTTATTCGCTAATTTACATTAATTTATAATGAAAAAGAGGAGCAAAGGACGAAAAATAGGATCCAATGGCCCTACTCGCAAGAGCTTATCACTGTTAAAACAACCAATGTAAAATAAATTACCTGAATATATCTTTCCAGCTGATCAATTGGCATTGGGAAATCTGGGTGGTTGGAATTGTACTGAGCAATATTACGACAAGCTTGGTGACACATGGAGAACAAAGAACCCAGGCACCGAAGGCGGGTAAGATCCATTATGTGCTCCAGTTTAAATGCATATTCAAGAGCTTTGATCACAAGCCCACTGGATGTGAAATATGGTTGTAAAACTGTTGCAGCATCACGTTGGATCTGTATAAATACAAAGTTTAACATTAAGCTCATAAACCACATGAGCAGAAGTCTGAAGCCACTAAGAGAATGCATATAAAAAACAGTAATAAGAGACGAATTTATTTTAATTACATTTTAAGTGTGCATCTGTTCATCCAGCTCTAACAAATATATTTTTCTCTTACTAACAAAAAGTCCTATTGCATATGACAAAGGTTTTCATTCTATAGCCATGTTTAATGTCACGTGAAAGAACTGAACTGTCTGCCCTCATTGCTACACAGATGCGTATTATAAAAATGACAGCATTGTTTCTGAAGCAAAACAGTGTAGGGTAACAAATAGTAAGTTAAAATTTTGGGTGTTATTAGTTATTTTAGGCTCAAGGAGACAGCTGTTTACCTGTAACATTGGAGAAGAAGATTCTTCTTCCTCATCTTCTGTAAACTTCCTCTTCCTTTGCGCTTCCTCTTCACCCTCATCCAAAGGTATACTTCTCATGCGGGCCAGAAAGTTATTGAAGATCATGTCTGTACTCAAAACATCCTCGCTGAACCAAACCATACCACACCTTGACACAGTTGCCAGAGTAGCATACTTTAGATCCTGTACTTCAAACATGATTCTCACCTAAACAAAGATAATTTGTGTAATAATGTTAGCAACTACAGGGGTGAAAAGGCTTTCCAGTACTTATTCACTGCTTGCTGCACACACACTATACAAGAGACAATGACTAATAAATTAAAAAAAAAAAAAAAACTTCAATAAGTACATTAGGTGGAAGGCTGAGACGCTCTCCATTGGGAAGGGTCAAAAGTTTGTTATCATCCAATACAGAGTTCAGGTTCTCAACCCATTCAGGATCCACATCACCATCAAAGATAATCCATTGACGTTTCTGTAGTTCTCCTCTGACATTGTCAATGATCCTGGGGGGGGAAAAAAGAAAATAAAACAAAAACATTTAAGGCATTATACAATCACTTAAAACCAGTGGTTGAAGGGTTTTGTCAAGTGCTATTGTAATACTGCAACAAAAAAAATGGAACCAAAATGCTCTCCTGAGACAAAGGCTTTTACAGGAAATAAGAGTGGATATTAATCAAACACTTACTTTCTCAGGACATGAGTAAATAATCCATCCGTCCACTCTCTTGTGTTTGGATCAAGAGTGCCATATAAATGGTCTTTGCTAATTGCTTTGGGGTCAATTATGTGGGCCACACCCTCAACTCCTTCCAACCTCTCCAAAGCTTTCAGTAGCACTCTCCAAGCCATGGTTTTACCACTTCCAGAGGGACCCACCATCATTAAGCCATGATTAATTTGAGTTATTTGATAAAGCTGAAGAACCTAAAAAATTAAACATTAACTTATTACTTACAATTTACTTATTATATACAGGTTTTTGCCAGTGGTAAAAATGGTAAATGGGGCTTCAGAAATCCATTATAGATAGGGATGCAGCGAATCCAGGATTCGGCCTTTTTCAGCAGGATTCGGGCGAATCCTTGTTTCTAGCCGAACCGAATCCTAATTTGCATATGTTAATTAGGGGCATGTAGGGAAATAACATGACTTTTCGTCACAAAAGAAGATTTTTTTCCACTTTTGCCTTTCCTATACCTAATTTGCATATGTAAATTAGGATTCGGATTCAGTATTCGGCCAAATCTTTCACCAAGGATTCGGGGATTCGGCCGAATCCCAAATAGTGGATTCGGTGCATCCCTAATTATAGAGATATTACCTTTTCAACCCACATGCCTCCAACCTCTTCTCCGTCCCCATATGTTAGATACATTTCATGGCAAACTTTTTTGAGCTCCTCTCTCAGTGCAGTCATTTCTCCACGATGGTACTGAACTCCAGGGAAAACATCAGACAAAAGACTGAACAGTAGTGGAATATCTTCAGCGACCAGTTTGGGCACCATAGTTTCACAGACACTTTGGATCAAAATCTGTAACAGAGATATACTACTCAGTTCACTGGTTAAATAGCTTATATTTTTTTTAAACTAAAAACTGTAATTTAATTTTTTTCATAAAACTGTACAAACATGGCATGAAATTTCGTACCTCCTGTTCTGGCAAGTTCTCAGCAATTTCACCTTCATCCACCACTTCTCCACGTTCATGTTTTTCTTTTTTGATCTTTTGAATCCTTTCCCTCTTGACATTTCCAGCACTTACCAACACGCTTTTTAAAGCTCGCAGCCCAAAGTCATAATGGCTTTGGGAGGATAACTGCTCATCACACAACCTGATTGCAGAGAAAAAAAATAAGTTTTAAAAAAAAACCCCAAAAAAAACAGTGTTAAGGCACAAATCATTTTCTGCTGTTTTAAAATGCTATGCTGTGATGAGACAAAAGACCACTAAGGGTACTGGCACATGAGATTACCCACGATAAATATTTGCAGCCGCAGGTGATTGATCTCCTGCAAATACTTTTAAATCACCGGTGGGAAAATATATGTGGTTCTTTGTTTGTTCAGATGTCTTCCGAAGTGACCTCACTAGTAACTAAGTGCTGCATGTTCTCCCACTGGAGATTCACATTATTGCCAGTGGGAAAGCATTTGGAGGAGATTAGTTGCCTGTAGTAGTGAAGATTTACTGCAGGCAACTAATCTCCTCATGTGCCAGGATTCTATAGTACCCTACGCCTGCCTTAGTTCTATCTATTGAACAGACATGTTGTGCGTTACAATGTGAAACAGCCCTATGTTGACTACTCAGAACAATAATCAGTTACACTTAATCAGTCAGTTACACTTTTGCTATGTAAGGCCACCATTTAAAACATGTTTTTGAAAGAATGTTTTTTTAAATCTAGAAAGCGAATGCCCCCCTGATTGGCATTGGGAAAAGTCTCCCCATCTTCCGCAATCTACAACTTCTGTGTTACTATTAGGCAAACAGACATCTAGGGCCTTCCTTATTAGGCTGAACATTATGACTTTTCTTGGCTACAGTTATTTCTAAACATATTCAATGAGACACGCACATGGCAAAATTATTTGCCAAAACCAGAGAGGGGTGTAGAGCATTAGGGATGCACCGAATCCACTGTTTTGGATTCAGGTGAACCACCGAATCCTTCGCGAAAGGTTCGGCCGAATACGGAACTGAATCCAAATCCTAATTTGCATATGCAAATCAGGAGTGGGAAGGGGAAAACATTTTTTACTTCCTTGTTTTGTGACAAACTTGCATATATGCAAATTACGCATATGCAAATAAGGATTTGGATTCAGTTCAGCTGGGCAGAAGGATTCTGCCGAATCCAAATCCTGCTGAAAAATGCAGAATCCTGAACCGAATCCTGGATTCGGTGCATCCCTAGCATTGACTAAAACATGAAGCAATGCCAGATCTGCTTGATCAGTCCCACCAACAAGACTATGCCTACACTAGCCTGATCAACAGTAAAAAATATATTTTTACTCACTTGAAGAATGGCACAATCTTGTTTGCAAGCACCTCTGCAGTACGGAAGCCTTGGGAATACAACATGACCTGAGCAATCAACTGGCGATCTGGTTTAGTCATGGCCAAACTTCTGAAAAGCTTTTTTAAGTTGTCAGGCAAGTTAGATCTTCCAGCATACCCAGGATTCATGGTGATAAAGATGGCCATCTCAGGGCTGACTTTCACTTGCTTGCTGAGCAGTTCACACGTGATCATATGTGCTGAATTAATAAAATAAATGCACTTACAGACACAATTTTCAGATTCAGTTTGTATAATAAATTATAAGTGTCAACGCGGGAGAAAACATTCAAAAGCATTTTAAAAAAAACCAAGTTTAGAAGTTTAGTACATACTTTGGTCTCTGTTTGGATTGGAATGTTCTCGTAAGGCTTCCTGGATGCATTGGACTTGCTGGGAAACTGCAGACAACATACGTTCTTCAAGTCTATTGAACTCATCAAAGCATCCCCATGCACCAACTTGACACAGCCCAACAAATATGCGACCCATAGCCTAAAAATACAAAGGTCAAACATTTAAGTGAAATGAAAAGACCATAAAATAATAAGATTAAGTGCTTGATAAGTGTTGCATATACCTGGAAGTCAAACGTTTCGTCGCAGTTAAACACCAGCACAAAGCGCCCAAGCTGATGTCCAAGAGCCTTCACAGACTCCGTTTTTCCAGTACCGGCAGGACCTGATTAGGAAATGTGGACATTTATTGCAGTTTTTGCATTTAGTAAAAAAATATAGTCAGGGTGCTTCAAAGACTCCATAACAATGTTACATTTACATGAAAAATATAAAAGAAAATAGATGCTCACTCCCAACTGATCTTAAGAATAGGCTGCCAAGTCTATCTAAGAAACCCAATAGGAGCTCTCCTTAAATCTCACCCAAACTGGCTCAGAGTCTGGACCCCACTGCTCTGGGCACCTACAGTTTAGGAACCACTGGGCTGGGAATATAATGCAGTTTAAATAAAGGCACTCAGAAACATAATGGAAACCCTAAATTCTCAAGTAGGATTTAATTACCAGCTAATCACTATTTGCTTAACCTGTATTTCAATGTGGAAAATATACTGTATGACCCAGGATGTGAATTAAGGGGAACTCCCACTTGCCTATGTTGTATTTGACCAAAACAATAGTGTTTTAATGTTGCTGTAACTTGTAAAACAATTCAGGGTTCAAAATGCACCTTGAGCAACACTATTAAGGAAGGTCAAGACATTACATAAGGGAACACAAAGATAATCTGCTTGAATCCAATGTTCTTGCCTGTGCCAAATAAAACTAAAGCCTACCACAACTGTGTAGATTAAGGTTAAAGACTTTCAGAAGGAGTTTTTTTTTCCCTCTTACCAAAGGGTGAACCGCCAAGTCTTGCCTCCAAAGCCTGCGTCATTGTCAGGTAACAGCGGTCCGTGAGTGGTGTTTGCACAAGTTTATCTTGCACACCCAGATATTCAAAGCCATAATTGAACTTTGCATTGGCCATCTGGATGGAAAGCTGCTGCAAAACATCGGTCTGTTTAGGATCAAAATAGAATCTCATTTGGCTTAGCCATTCAAAAGATTTGGAGCCGTCAATCTTGATTTTTATCAGAGTTCGTGTAACATCACGCTGGTGAACCAATTCTGTGACCTGCAGAAACAAAAATTTAATTGTGACTGAATTTCATAATACACAGCATATAAAAAATGAGTACAAAGCAAGAGGCATGTCACAGTTTAAAACATTTATAATATGAATGTTGTTTATGTATTAGATGGTTTAGAAACCTTCTACAGCGTACAAATGGTAGATCATCATCAGGTTCAAATTGCCCTCAAAACAAATGAATTACGCTTCTAGGGGATTCCCCAAATAATATTACCGGATTTAAAGGGTGTGGATGGAGGCTTAATTATCGGACCAGATGCTATATGAAGGAACTTAATATAATGCCTGTACGTTATTTAGGGCTTAACATATATAAACAGATTGCTGTTTGTGAACTCGATCTTTGTAATCCAAACATTTGTGTCTACAAGTTTGTCGTATTACCGTTAATCAAGTTCCTAAGTGAAAAATGTTACCTTCAACCATTTTACGGATTAAAATGATAATTATGATCAGGGGCAAGAATAAACATTTCTTGATTGCTTACCAAATGTTCCAGTTTTCTTCTACGAAGTGGAGGTTGTTCCATCAGTACAGAATCAGCCAAAACATTAAGAGTAGCCTCAACATTAGTCAGAACAGACTGCAAAGGGCTTGAACCTCCACCACCCATTGCTACACCGCTGAGAGCAGATTCCACATTCTCTGACCAGGCAATCTGGGCAGAGAGAACTACAAGCTGTGCCTAGAGGTTTAAGAAAAAAAATGTGTCCGTGAACTTTTTAAACTATACTTACCATTTATAAAAGGTTAAGACAAGCAATGCTGGTTTAACAATTGTACCTGGTACTTGTCAATCCATGTGATATAAGCAGCAGGATCAATTGATGTGGATTTTCCAAATATCTCTACTTCTGTGACTGATTCTGCAAGCAGTTTTGCCAGGGTCACCCTCATTTCTTTCTCCACTAAAGTCAGCCATTCATTGATCTTTGGATGTTTAGTGATGGATACTGGTGTTTTAAAGAGCACCTACACACAAAAGATAAAGTCCATAAAAAGAAAAAACACCCATGTTGCCAGAATTAATGCCAGTGCCAGATTAACAAGTTTTGTTTTTTAATCGTGTTTTATTACCTCTTCGCCTTCCCGTGACGATATTCCCAGGACTACAGAGTTGTCTTCATTTAAGATGATGCTAGACACACCTGCAAACATTTTCTTAAAGTGTTTTTGTAGCTTGGCCACATTCTTGCTGTTGCCTATGATCTCTAACAAGTCTTCATCACCAACAAAGTAGAATCTAAAGGTTTACGAGTGAAAAATAAGGTAATTAAATCATATTTTACTCCTTATTTAAGCAGATTCATTACGAACAGTTCTGGGGATAAATTAAATGTGTACCCTCTGATGCACAAACTATTTTGCATAAGCTTAGAGAAACTAAAGTGTTTTACTGTTAATCAACATATTAATCTGCAAGAGAGAGGCAATGTGGGCTTTGGTCATATCAGACAGTCCTTTGGGGGAGAATCTTTTTTTGTCAAATAAATTTCAAAGGAACAGTAACACCAAAACCATAAAAAGCATTTAAAAGTAATTAAAATATGCATTGGTAAAAGCTATTTGTTTGCTTTATAAAGACAACATAAGTATATGTAAATAGGATATTGTGTAGCCATGGGGCAGCCATTCAAGCTAAAAAAGGAGAAAAGGGACAGGATTCTGTGCTACAACCATTTTTAATAAAGAATGGTTCTTTATTCCATGGTGGTTTACCTAAGCTATTTGGTATATGAGAAACTAACACAAAGTTAGTGTAGAAGACTGGTGTCCACAGTCTTTGCCACTAAAAGTATGCATGTAAACGTTTTGCTTGGTGCTATATTATATTCATATAATTTATTAATATAACAATATCCGCAAGTCACATGCAGTGTCTAACAACTAATGTATATTAAAAGGGGGGGTTCCCACTAAATTCCATAAAATCTGGGCTCATTGGACGCATATGTACCCCTATACTCAACACAACCCACGGTGGAGCAATAATGACATGTAAAAAATATGCTGGTACCTGGGGTTACTTTACAATGTATCTGATTGTTGCAACTTGTAACAGTTTCATAAATCAAAATGTAAAATGAACTTCAGTAATATTTACACTGCCTCCTGATCATCCTGAGCTATTGTGACACTAAACATATTGTTAATGACATGCTGAACTGCGATACGTTTTATCTGTTGTTCTTAAAGGGATACTGTCATGGGGAAAAAATGTTTCAAAATGAGTTAATAGTGCTGCTCCAGCAGAATTCTGCACTGAAATCCATTTCTCAAAAGAGCAAACATTTTTTCATATTCAATTTTGAAATCTGACATGAGACTAGACATTTTGTCAATTTCCCAGCTGCCCCAAGTCATGTGACTTGTGCTCTGATAAACTTCAATCACTCTTTACTGCTGTACTGCAAGTTGATATCACCTCCCTCCCTTTCCCCCCCCAGCAGCCTAACAAAAGAACAATGGGAAGGTAACCATATAGCAGCTCTCTAACACAAGATAACAACTGCCTGGTAGATCTAAGAACAACACTCAATAGTAAAACCCCATGTCCCACTGAGACACATTCAGTTACATTGAGAAGGAAAAACAGCAGCCTGCCAGAAAGCATTTCTCTCCTAAAGCGCAGGCACAAGTCACATGACCAGGGGCAGCTGGGAAATTGAAAAAATGTCTAGCCCCATGTCAGATTTCAAACTTGAATATAAAGAAATCGATTTCAGTGCAGAAGTCTGCTGGAGTAGCACTATTAACTGATGCGTTTTCTGAAGACAGGATCCCTTTAAATAAACTACCTGAATTTAAAAAATAAAAACATAAAATTCACATTCACACATCCTAACAGTCATCTTTTTATTTACCGAGGGAATGATGAACGCTCTCTTTCCAGATATTCTCCCAAAGCTTTTTGGATCTTGCCTAGCAAGTCAGCCAGTCTTTCTAGAGATCGCTGCACACCTTGAATGTTCAGAACATCCATGACAAGAGGAGACTTGGTGACTTTCTTCATAAGTGCCAGGAATTCTGTACTGATGCTGGAAAGGATAGAGGGAAATAACCAAAATGTTAGATTTTCTTTAATACATATTATAGCATTTCCAGAAAAGCTTATTTAATTTAAAAAAAATGGCGGGTGCAATACCTTTGAAACCGCTGTGTTTCAACAGGAAGAAGGTGCTTGATATCTGCACTTCCTGTAAAGATGCCTTCAAGATATACCCATCGTCTCTGAACATCAATCCACACGTCAAAAAGAGCCATAATCCGATTCAATTTGTCTTCCCAACTCAAAGCATCCTCTTCAAAAACCTGTGTTTTTCCCCAGAAAAACAAATATATAAAACTAAAGTTTATAAATGATGTATTTCTTTACAAGGATACAAAAATTAAAATAAAAAATAAAAAGTTATACTACATTAAGCTGGCAAACACTATGAGAAAAAAAAAAGGAAAAATGTTACCTTGTAATATGGAGAAAGCTTCATAGCGGAGACACTGTTGATATGCTCTTTAACTTTATTGAACAAGTCATCCCAGCCACGAATCAGGCGACATTTGTTTTGATAATTGACTAGATCCAATTCATATGCATTCCACACTTCCCGAATCTGGAAGCAAAATAACACAGCACTTGAAAGACTTTGAAGATGCAATGTAGATTTTAGAATGAGACGGCATTCTTAATTTCAATCAATGCCTCTTTACAAATACAAGTCTAAATGTAATTGACACGGTAGGAGCTTGAAATATATAAAAGGATGATGTAGTTCTTAGTAGAATCCATGTTTTAATATCCAAGAGCAAAAAAAAAAAACTGGACAAGAGATAAAATAAAAGGTTCCAAGTCCAATAATAATTCATGCCAACTAGCAAATTACCTGCTTTAAGAATTCTTCCAGCGCCATTTCTCCCTGTGCAACAAGGAGAACATCCTTAACAATTGCTTCATTTCTTTGCAAATCTACATCCCAGATCAGTCCAAGTGTAAGTTCGGACACAACCCAATTCACACGAAGTCTTTTCATGAGCTGCTTCCAGTGGCGGTCTTTCAGAGCTTCAGATTTCAGCTCAATGACAAGCATATTAACCTGACGAAAGAAATAGATCAAAATATTTGCAGGCAATACAATGGACAAATAACCTTCTCACCAAAAAGTAATTCTGAGCATTACCTTCATGTAACCCTTTAGGAGTCTCTGAACATATTCATAGGAAGCATACTGCCGCAAACGGGCAGGGAAATTCTTAAGCTGGTTCAACAACCCATCCAAATTTTGCCGCAACTGTTAAAAAAATTTACAGAAAAATTAAACAGACAATGTGTTGTAGGGAATAAAGACTAAAGCTGGCCATCCTGATGTTTGTACAGTACAGGTGTAAATTGAAATGTACAAATATGCATGCACGGCACCCAAAATGATCACAACAAAGCAAACTAAAACACAGACCCAAACTGCCCTACTCTTTCATTAGGTGCATGTGCATTCAATGACACAGCCAATATGTGATTTGACTAAATCAGTGGAAATTGGTTGAGCTGTGCCTCTCGTACATGCATGGTCCTCAAAACCAGCACCAAACTGAGCAACTGATTAATATGGTGCAAACACAAAAGTGTGTTGACTGATACAGCCAATATGTGATCTCACTAAACCTACGATCTGCTGGGTCAGTGCCATTTGCCCATCCATGTGTGTGGCCAAACTGCACTATATCAAGCAAATTGTTCTGCTAAATGATCCAATGTGTGGCTTACTTGAAGTAAACTCTAAAAATGAATATGGATAAAACTGCACCAGCCTAGTGTTTCAGCTTCTCAATAGCAGCAATGACTAGAACTTCAAAGGGGGTCACCCATCTTGGAAAGTACCTACAACACTCCCATGCCAAGTGTGCTTTGAGCAGCTGTTGAGAAGCTGTTGAGAAGCTGAGCAGAAAATTAGGTTGGCCTGCAATATAAGACGATGCTACAGAAGCCAAAAACATAATATACAACATTTCTAATCTTTAGACTGCTGCAACCTTCTACTATCCAGCCTCCTACCCCTCTCTCCTGCCATCATGTAAGCTCTACTGCTAGAATCCTCCTGCTCACTCCTAAGGGGGTATTTGTTCAGCCCCTGGTAAAATCATGGCTGCCTTGTGATCAACAGATATCATACAAACTCCTTCACTCCTGTTTCTCACTATATTTCTCATTAATTTCCCTTTACATTGACGGGTGCCTCCTCTGCACCACTAAAATCTGTCTTTTCACACAGTCTAAACCCACTACCGTATCTAGTCTGAAACCGTTTTCTATGCGGCTCCTTACATCAGGAACTCCAAAAAATAATTCCTCCTAGGACAACACTCTCTCAATCTCTTCAAAAAGAAACTCGGATCCTTTGGAGCATTAACACATTACCTGAACCATTACACTAAGACTGGAAGCTCTACTGGGCAGGGATCTCCTTGTTAAGGCAACTCTTACCAGGTGACTTAAAAGTCTAGCTTTATACTTGAGAATTACAAACCTTATTATAATAAATGTGTGTGCATTTCTAGATAAAGGTTTAGTTGTGTATTTTATCTAGATAGATCTGTAAAACTGTAGAGCACTGTGTATCCTAATAGCACTAAAAGCTTTACATACACAGACAGAGGCATTAGAAGTCAAATGTGTTTTATTCCACTTTTAAAGCCTCTAAATGGTATATCGAAAACAATGCCAGGTTTCAAAGTAATCAAGTAGCAGGGCCAGAAGCATGGGCGGGCTCGAGGCATGTGGCAAAATTGCGGCGATGGGGGGGGACTAAGCACGTTTGCCTTCCCCCAGTCCCACCTGCATGCCAAAGCACACTTATCTCTCCATTCCTACCACTCTCTCCACCATTGTTGGGGGGGGGGGCACGGAGCAGAGCAAGGTACCCAGCTGGATTGCCTAGGACCGGCCTGGTCAGCAATGTTAAGTAGGATCTAAAAATCATTACAAAAAAGATTTAGTCCATGGCACAAAAACTTAATATATGGAAATACCTTACGAGGCTGTACAGAAATCCAGGGCTGTTCCTTCATTTGATCAACCTGCTCCCATACTTTAGAAAGTTCAGACCAAACACCTTTCAGATCTTGCAGTTCCTCCAGAGCTACCTGAATAACAAAACCAAAGCTCATAAGATATATAGAATTATTACTAACCAGGTTTTAAATTAATCAAATATGTTTCCATTAGTATACTACCTGAACTCTTTCTTCACTGCCACTTAAGAGCCCTGTATCAGTAAGTTCTAGTGCTTCTTTTGCTTTAGCGCATTTTTCACGATCATCTTTCAGTCTTCCAAATTTTCCTTCATAAATTGTCAGTGCTTGAAGAGCTTCTTCAGGACGCAGGTTTCCCTACAGTCACATAGGGAGACAAATATCTACAATTTAATTTTTTTTTTTTAGAATGAACCAGACATATTCTCCAGAATTATAGTTAAACTGTAACCCTTCATGTATTCATGTATGTGACTGATGACTTTCATTTATAATAGGAAAGAAATAAAAAAATTTGGTATAGTATGCGGCTTTTGCTATCAAAGCACCTGTAAATTTTGTATTATGAAGAATAAGAGGGTGCTCATTAAAGGTACAGTTAATTAAAATCAACAGTAATTGCCGTCATATCTTCTTGCACTGTGCAAACAAGATGTCAGGGCATTGCATTCACAGAGGGGAGCGGAGAGGTTAACATTTTACAATGTATTTGTTTTGCAAGAATTAATCAATCTTACAGCTACAGGCTTAGTCTTCTCCCAGTCAGTCAGCAAATCAATTGACCGACTTTCCACGGCTCTGTCCTCTTGAACAATTTTCATCTGAAGATTTGCAACTTGTTGTTGAATAGCAGTATCTTTACGACGCATGATGTCATTGAATGCCCCCCACTCTCCTTCGATGTTATCAATATAGAGCCAGGAAGATGGGAACTGAAATCTTTGTTTCTCAAGCAAACGTTGTCCATTACGGTACAGCTATGAGAGAAAAAAAAACATTGCACTTTATAATTTAGCACAGCTCACATGTGAATCCATCAGAAAAAAATGGCACAAACTAATAGTGGACAATAATAACATTTAAATATTAAAACAATGTATTTTTTCAGGTAAAATAAGAATGAAACACAAGATAGAAAACAAACAAAACATACATACAACTATGGAAAAATGCAGAAATTATTATGTTAACATGCATGTAGAACATGATAAAATAATTGACTTACATCTACTTGCTTTTCAAACTGCTTTATCTTCCTTTTCAGAGACTGCACAAATGTAATGAAAGTCACGGCATCAGAAGTACTGGCAGTGTCAACTGAATGTTGTTCCAATTCTTGACGAGACTAAAACATTAAAAAAAAAAAAAAATGAGCTGAGATACCACTAAATAAAACTCAAGGAATTTGATTGATTACTCTCACCATACCTTAGAAATCTGAGAATGAAATTCGGTCATGTTTTGTCCAAGCATTTGACCAAATTTACTTAGGACCTCTTTGTGCCAGGAATCATACTTCAAGTTCACTTTAGACTGAACCTATAGAAATAAAGAATAAAAAGGGCTATTAATGCAAGCTAGATTGGATGATATAAAAATAGTAGAGTTTCTAAATAAAAAAAAGGATCAGTTAGAATAGTATCATACAACAGACCTTTCCATAGTCAATGATTACAGGTCCAAATTCCTTTCTGGTTTCTGCATTGTCAAATGTTCCTCTGGCCTTTCTGATCTGAACCAGTAGCGCTTGCCATTTATTCATATCTTCTCCAAGACGATTATAGATGTTTTCTGCTTGCATATCCCATAAGCACTGGTATTGTAACCATACCTTAAATAAAGGGGGAAAAAAAAAGTTAATTTCAAAATCATAAATTATATCGCTCTGCTGTTAAAATTACATATTATGCCTGCTAAACTATTTGCAAACGTTTTTACTTCATATACATTTTAAGGCATTCTTGCTGTGATTTCAATCCTTTCAATTAAAAAGCAGCTTGTTAATTTAAAGAACAGTTTGATTACTGTGGTTGCCCTTAAGATCATGGTAAACCAGAATGCTTTTGTACGACCAATTTAAAAATGTTTAGATCTTGCCCCCTCCCCCATTATTATTTCTTAAACATCTGCAACTCAAATGATTAAGCAGTAGGGACCTTTAAATTCAAATTTGCAACTGGACTTAAAATGAAAGAACCTACCACCACCAAGAAACGTGTCACCAGGCTATAGTCACTTCTCCTAGCTACCATTAAACCTCAATTTAATGCAGTGGGTACAGCCTGGAGTAGAGATATTCCAGAGTTGGAGAATGATGACTGGGGAGAAGCAACTGACGGCCTATGACTACCTAGTCTCAACCAGAGATAGACTGATCCAATTCAAAATCCTACATAGACTCCACTTACAATTGCTTATAGAGTAACAAAAAAAGTATTACTAAGTATCAACACACCCGCAAGTTAAATAACCATAAATGTATCAATACATGCAGCAATTGAGGAATTGCACAATGGAAACCATTGTAACGTTTGCCTCCACTATGCAGTCCTCCAGTTAACTAGTTCAGGTGCTTAAATAATTCAACCATTAAAATCCAACTTTTATTATGCTTACTTAAAAAAAGCAGGCCACGCTGCCTAATACACATAACTCCACACTGAGAATACATTTCAGTGATGCTGGACTGTGTCCATAAAAATACAAACAAATAAAAACATAGGATGGACAAGTGGAGATATAACACAATGGTGACTAATCAGCCACACACCACAGCAGTGTTTGAAGTAAATTATTAACAAGCCAACTTGCCTCAAAGTTTAAATTATCCTGTTTTTAGCCATTCTTATGGCATAGTATCAAACAGACCACCCATACCTCCCTTCCATGTTCTTCCCAGAATCAACTACCTGGCTACGTTGGGAGCTGGTCCCCCACCGTCCACCTATGCCCCCCCCCGACGCGTTTCACCGGAAAACCGGCTTCTTCAGGGGCATAAGTAGACTCCACTTAACCCCAACTAGGCTGTTTCATATAAACAAACTCGACTCACCATAGTGTCCCAAGTGTAGGACCTCAGATTCACCTTAACTACACCTGGTCATGCACCCGAATCCAAACCTTATGGTCCCAGGTTCTCAATTATATTCAGGACAAAACAGCACTTCCTAACCTAATAACCCCTAAAGTATGCCTGCTTGGTGTACTAGATGAGGTCACCCCAAGGAGCAGCCATGAAAATACTTTTCTATACATTATTCTATGCTAGGAAGTGTATCCTCCTGAATTGGATGCCCCCCCCCCCACAACCAGCCACACTCAATGGCTGGCTGAACTTGCTTAAAGTAACACTTCCCCTTATACTGAGGTTGTCTCCAGAAATATGACCTGGTGTGGTGAGACTGACTGGAAGCAACAGAGGAGCCTTAAAGGGCAACTAAAGTCTAAAATAGAATAATGTTAGAAATGCTGTATTATGTATACTAAATATAAACATGAACTTACTGCACCAGCAGCCTAATAAGACAAATGATTTATGCTTTCAAAGTTGGCGCAGGGGGCTGTCATCTTGTAACTTTGTTAGACATTTCTGCAATATCAAGACTCGCACATGCTCAGTGTGGTCTGGGCTTCAGTTGGGAGGTTAAGCTTAGGGATCGTCATAATTTATCAAAACAGCACAAGTCAAATAATATCTGCCTTAGAAGCCAATACAGCAAGACTGATTAATAATCATAATATAAAGACTGCACTGCGTCTCTGCATACAAATCTCTACAGGGAATCCAACAATGCTGCTCGAGTTCTGGGAAGTAAGGTGGGGGGGCTCCCCCTGCCATTTGAAAGTATGCTCAGCAGTTGGGGACCATCTGACAATTCCTATCCACAGCAGTAAAAGAAGGGGGAATTACACTGCATACAGTCAGGTTTCTTATAAAAACTGTAGACATTTTTTAATTAACGTATATTGGAGATAAATTTCTTTTTCATTAAAGAAAGTAAAAATGGGATTTTATATTTTTGCCTTTATATGCCCTTTAATGTCAGGGATGACAAGCTAGTAGGAGCTTAATTATACACACTCATTGTTCAAGCTGTTTAGGGGTAGCGGATACAGGACCATAACTGAACCGAAATGTATATGAATGCAAGGGATACAGATATTTTTAAATGCATATGCTTTACTGCGATGACTACAATAACGATGGAACCAGGCACATTTTATTGTTTGTTGTTATAAAATGCTAAATAAAAACCTTTTTAAAAAAATAAATAAATAAATAAATAAATAAATAAATAAATAATGAAAGAACCTACTCCCAGGACTAACCAGTGCTGGTTAGCCTAAATGTACAGTCCCCAGTCTCGTTTCAGGCACTTGTTTACAAAATTGCCAGGAAAAATAGATTTTTGTACTTACCGTTAAATCCTTTTCTCTTGTCCTACATTGGGGGACACAGGCACCATGGGGATGAAGATCCTGTTGCTTGGAGAAAGGACACTAAAAGGTTAAAGTGGCTCCTCCTCCTCCTGCTCTGGGCTTCATCCCCGCCTACCTCCTCAATCCTCAGTTTTCTGACCGAAGAAGAGATGACGAGCCCTACCAATTGCCCATGTGAAGAGAAGGAGCACCGCCCCATGCAAGTCAAGCACGGTATGAACCACCTGCTGTTTGAACTTGTTGGTATTTGAACAATAAAAATGATATAAGATATTAACTGATCAACATTAACTTGAACGAATACAGGGAGGGAAGGCCTGTGTCCCCCAATGTAGGACAAGAGAAAAGGATTTAACGGTAAGTACAAAAATCTATTTTTCTCTTGCCTAGATTGGGGGACACAGGCACCATGGGGACGTCCCAAAGCTACCCATGAGGGCGGGACTTTTTACCCCTAGTGTTCATGGAATAAGCACCTGCAACACTTTCCTGCCGAAGCTCGCTTCGGCTGAGGCGAATGTATGCACCTTGTAGAATTTGGAAATTCTACCCGTTCTGCTGAAGCCTGGAGGCGAACCACCCAAGAAGTGCTGAGTGAAGAAGTAGAATGAGCTGAACCCGGAAGGGTGTGGCCTTACCTCGTACCTCATAGGCCTTCAAGATTGTTGACCTAATCCATCTTGCATTGGTGGCCTTAGATGCCTTAAGGCTTTTCCGTGGTCCTTCTGGTAAGAAAAAGAGGTTGTCTAGCTTCCTTCTACTCTTGGTAGTCCTGGTGTATGTTCTGAGAGAACTAACCACATCTACGTATGTAACTGTTCCAAATTTGTCTTTTGTTCAGGACAAATGAAGGAAACACCAGGTCCTGGTTAAGGTGGAACTCTGACACCACCTTAGGAAGAAATCCAGGGTAGGTCTCAACACCGCCTTGTCCTTGTAAAAAATCAAAAATGGTGGACGACAGGATAGAGCTGCTAGTTCTGAAACTAGTCTAGCCGAAGTGATGGCTAATAGAAAACTACCTTAAGAGTCAGCAGAGGTAATGGAATTGATCCAATGGCTCGAACGGTTGCTCCTGCAATACAGAAGGTACCACATTTAGATCCCAGGGAGGGATTGTATGACGGTATGGAGGTATCATCCTCAATGCTCCCTGTAGGAAGGTCTTGATGTTGGGCAGCATTGCCAGCTGCTGCTAAAAAAGGATAGATAAGGCTGATACCTGAACATTCAGTGAGCTGAGCGCCAGCCCTTTTTTCTAAACCCTCCTGAAGGAATAAAAATAGGCTACTTTCGTCCCAGGACTGTGGGTCTTTGGCTTTAGATTTACACCAGGATATGAATGTCCTCCATACCCTGTGGTAGATGCGTGCGGAGACGGGCTCTCTGGCCCTTAGTAAGGTCGGCTTTTTGGAACTCTGGCTAGGATTATGGCTTCAAGTGTCATGCTTCAGTTAAAGCCAGCCATGGTGAACTCGGGTGGAGGATCAGTCCCTGAGATAACAGATCCATTCTGTCTGGAAGGTGGAATGGTGCGTCCACTGATGAACTTTTGAGCTCTTCGAACCAAGTGTGGTGTGGCCAGTAGGGTGCCACTAGAACGGTTTCTACCCTTCTTGATTACCCTTGGCAGAAGTGCCAATGGTGGCAAGACATATGCTAGGTGAAACTGCCACGGAACCACCAGTGTGTCCAATGCTAGGGCCAGAGGGTCATTGCTTCTTGTGAAGAACCTCGGAAGATGCTTGTTGTACCTGGATGCCATTAAGTCTACTTCTGAAGTGCCCCACCATGCCAGAATCAGTTGTAAAAACCTCTGGGTGTAGGCTCCACTCTCCCTGATCTAAGGTCTCTCGGCTGAGAAAATCTGCTATCCAGTTGTCCACTCCAGGGATATGAACTGCGGAGACAGCTGGTACTGTGTTTTACACCCACAGAAGGATTTGCTGTGCCTCTGCGAGGGCAGCTTGACTCCTTGTGCCTCCTTGGTGGTTGATGTAAGTCAACGCTGTCACATTGTCTGACTGTATTCCTACAGGTAGATCTTGAAGTCTGCCTGACCATTGGAGCAATGACAGGTAGATTGCTCTTAATTCCAGGATGTTGATGGGGAGTAGTTCTTTCTGTGACCAACGTCCCTGTACGGTTAGATCTCCCAATACTTCTCCTCAACCTTGTAGACTGGCATCTGTTGTGATGACTGTCCACTGGTGATTGGGGAAGGGTTTTCCTGACTGAAGTGTTGTTGGTCAAAGCCACCAATTGATAGAGATTCAAACTAGTTCTGATAGTAGATAATCCTGCAGTTTAGGTTCGCTCAGTTCCTCCTCTGGTGTTGGAGTAAGGCTCTGGAGTGGAGCTGCGCATATGGAATCGCAGGATGACACTATAGTCCCTAGCACTCTCATGGCAATCGTAAAAGGTACCTGATCCGTTTTCTGCAGAGCTGACAGGAGCCCCTGCATTGAGGTGATCTTGGATTGGGGAAGGAATGCTCTTCCCAATGAAGAATTTAGATCAAGCCCTAAATATTCTGTACTCTGAGAAGGTATGAATCAAGATTTTTGGAGTTTATCTGCCAGCCTAACAGCATTAGTGTCTGGAGATGAGTTGCGGCCAGTGCCATGGAATGGGCCTTTACCAATTGGTCGTCCAGGTATGGTATGACACTCACTCCCTGCAGTCGCAGGTCCTCTAGAGCCGCAGCCATGACCTTTGTGGATACCCTTTGCGCGGAGGATAGTCTGATGTAGAGTGCCAGGGATTGCCAATGTTCTCCTGCCACTGAAAAGTGAAGGAACCAGTGGTGGTTGGGATGTATGGGGACATGCAGGTACATGCAGGTATGCATCTTTGATGTAGATCACCGCCCTGAAATCCTCTATGTCCAGGGACATTAGGACTGACTGGATGGATTCCATCTTGAAGTGGTGCTTCTTTACATGGTCGTATAGTGCCTTTAGGTCTAGCACCAGGTGAAAAGATCCATCCTTTTTGGGTACTATAAACAGGTTTAAGCAGAAACCGAAGCCCCTTTACCTTTGAGGGACCGCCATTACTACTGCGGAGGCAGTCAGGGTGTGTGGAACCCCATGGAACGCGGAGTGCCTGGGTTCTGTGGTAGGGAGCCTTGAGATGGAAAATCACCTCGGAGGTAGCTGAGCGAATTCTATGAGATAGATATGATCTGTAGGACCCAGGGGTCCAGTACTCTATGCCGTCACACCTCCCGAAAGTGACTTAAGCGTCCGCCAAAGGGTAAGCTTTCAGGGTTGGGCACCTCCTCATGCGGAGGCTGTTTTGTCCTGTGCGGGCTTAGGTGCTGCTCTGCTTCCTGACCAAGAAGTGCTCTGCCTTGACTGGAATCTGGGGCGGGTCGGAGCTTGTTGCTTTTCATGTTGGGACCTCTGGCTCTGATTTTGGAGAAAGGGACAAAAATAAAATGGTTGCCTTTTGAAGGTAGTCCTCTTGGGTCTGTTTTGCAGAAGTAAAGTGCTCTTGCCTCCTGTAGCTTGAGAATTTACCTTCTCTGTTCAGCACCAAAAAGTTGTTTTCCGAGAATGGGAGACCAAGTAGAGACCACTTCATGGTAAGATCTGTTGACCAGTTTTTTAGCCAAAGGAAACGTCTGGCTGCAATGGATTATGCCGAAGCCCTTGTGACGAGCTTAGCCGCGTCCAGGACTGCTACGCAAATTTATATACATATATATTTGTGTCCGCTATCAGAGCTAGAAAGACGTCTGTGGAGGGGTCTTCTGAGCCATGAGTTGGGCCACCTGTTCCACCCAAACTTCCATTGACCTGGATACCCATGGGGTGGCAATAATAGGTTGGAGAGTTCCGCCTGCGTCTTGACTTGCAGAAACCCTCAAGACGTTAGTCGATAGGATCGTTAAAGGAAGCCGCATCAGCTACTGGAATGTATATTGTTATGTTTAAACATCCATTTTTTTTTATGTAACCTTAACATAAATATCTGAATAAAAAGCATGAAACAGGAGAGTGATTTAGACAAACTGTGTGTTGAGATCAACTGATGACCAGCTAAAGGTCTACTGGTAGATCCCATCTACCTTTTGGACATCCCTGGCCTAGGGAAATCTTTGTCAGAGAATAGCAGTGAAAGTGAAACTAAATGCCTAGGGAAATCTCTGTGAGAGAATAGCAGTGAAAGTGAAACTAAATGCCTTTCTGCAGAGCTGACAGGCAGCATGTAATGGGGGGAGGGAGGAGGGAATTGACTTACCTCCTTGTGCCAGCCAGGAATGCTCAATAAAAGACATACCCTCTGTTGTGGCTACTGGTGCAGCCTCCGGGGAGCGGGAACCAGTGCCCAGGGTAGTGTGGGGGGGAGCTCCCCAGCCTGCAGCCTCCGTACAGCGGGAAGGCTATAGAGCATCTTCAGATCAGAAGTCCTTGGCTGGAGGGGTTCGGGAAGAGAAACACTGACCCCTAGTAGTGGCATGATACTGAATAAATCTGTACCATTGCTCCCAGCCACGAAGTGTCCATCCTCCTTCTGAGGACACTAAAAGAAAACTGAGGATTGAGGAGGTAGGCGGGGATGAAGCCCAGAGCAGGAGGAGGAGGAGCCACTTTAACCTTTTAGTGTCCTTTCTCCAAGCAACAGGATCTTCATCCCCATGGTGCCTGTGTCCCCCAATCTAGGCAAGAGAAATACCAAGAATGGCTCAGGAAAGAACACCTTTGCTAGCGGAGGAAATAAGGGACTAGAAACAGACTTTCCAAGTGAGCAGGCACAGACATACTGGGTTTAGAGCAGCACTCGAATGGACAACCTAAAGGAGATTTCAGGACAAAATAACGGGTCCCAGGAAGGAACATGGTGCATAAAGGAAAGAAGTATGAGGGACAACCTATGCTCTCTGAAACCAAGCCATTAAGAATTAAGTTGCCTGTCACAATTATGTGTGCTGCAGAGAAACAATTTCCAAAGTCAAAATCCCCCGTTTTAACATAAAAAGAAGCACAAACAGGATATAAAGCTTTTTAAATGCAATTTAATAACCTTTAATGGCTACATTAAACTTTTAAACTAAACCACCATGCCTAGCCACATAGTACTTTACAAAGAATATGTTACGGAAAAGTTTCTATAAATTCGAGCAGGTTTTGCACAGATCTCTAAACTGGTAATGCTTGCAAAAGCAATTTTTTTTAAATTTAGAATTACTGTAAATTATTATTTATTTAGCGTAGTAATAGAATTGCCAATTCTAAGCAAATTTTTACACTGGTTTGCATTATTTGTTGCAGTTTTATAGTTTTTTGCCTTTTTCTTCTGACTTTCCAGCTTTTCTAAAAAGCAAATGCTCTGTAAAGCTACAAATTTACGGGAATTGCTAGTTTGTATTTCTCATCACTCTAGTAAGGTCGTCTCATATTTCAGTCTCTTATTCAAATCAATACATGGTTGCTAGGGTAACCTGGACCCTAGCAACTAGATTGCCGACATTGCAAACTGGAGAGCAGCTGAATAACTCAAAAACCACAAATAATAAAAAATTAAAACCGATTGCAAATTGTCTCAGAATATCAATCTCTACATCATACTAAATGTTAATTTAAAGGTGAACAACCCCTTTAAGTGCAGTTATGTTTTTGTTTATAAGCCAGAGCTCACCTTAACATACTGTTCCACTTCAGTTACTATTCCCATAACAGCAGAGTAAGCTTCTTCGAGACTAACAGGACCATCTGGCATTCGTGTCAGTGCATTCCTGTAATACTTCTCTTCTTCTGATAGTTCATAATGGACACCAACCTATCAGATAGTTATAAAATATGTAGTATATTAAAGATCAGCATAATTAATAACTCCCAATTTTTTCACACATTATAACTTAAAAGATTCACCATCAATTTAAATATATTGCTTTATTTGCAGTCCAAGTAAAAGTCATTTGTCAAAGTGTGCTATAATCAATGCCAAATGAATGGCAATTGTACATCAAAAATATATAAAATTCAATATTCGGTATTAACGGCTATAATATATCCAGAAGTAAAACAATAAAATAACAGGCAAAAAAACCCAAAAGCTACATAGACTGTCAGACACCATAAAATGTGGGCAACCTTTTCCATTGGTATTAAAATATGTTTTTAAACCTTGTTTAAGGCTAGATTGATTGTAAGTAAGAATAAACTTTTGCTTCTAAACATATTGCCCTTCTAGATATTCCAGGAAGCCCTGGATTAGAGTGGGATTGGTGTAGATTACTTATTTTTATTCTATTATTGAGATTGATACAGCCGGTATAACAATTTCATGAATGGCTAAGGGGGAGGGGACACAATGGTGATTTTGAATCTGAAAACTACAGCCTTAGAGAAATTGAGGAGGCAGTATTCCTTTTTTTCTTGAGTAACCAACAGTCAAAATACCTGTTGAAAAAATATTAAAGGGCAACAAAGGCTGTAATGAACACTTTTACTGTAAATCTACCTATTGCATAGAACTGCACATCAAACATTCATGTTAAAATGGACTTTGCTTAACTTAAGTCTAAAATTTTCCATTCTTGAAAAAAATTGTTGTGTCTACACTATACAAAGAATATAACTAAAAAAAAATCTAAAATAAAAAGGACAAAGGACCATAGTTTTGTTTACCATTAAAAAAATCCTGACACATCAGATAACGCCAGTGCACCACTTCAGTTTAGCAGGGACCCCCACTGGGCAAGATGAATGCCATTGCAATCAACAGAGAATTTTTAAGCTATTTGTTGTCCCACCTGCAGACCTATTAATAGATGTTCTATAAAACACCAGGAATCACACCAAGGGGCATATTTATCAAGGGTCGAGTTTAGAATTGAAAAAACGATGAAACTCGAATTCAAAAAGACCAACCGAATTGAGGTTGAAGTTTTTGGAGGTCTAAGTGGTCCGTATTCGGCCTACTTCAAATCGTCTGATAGAATTGAAGTAGATCCAAGGCACTATTCCTTCTAAGTTTTTTTTTAACTTTGACTCCCCCAATTGCCTCCATACAGGTTCTAGTAGGTCCCCCATAGGCTAAAAACAGCACTTCGGCAGCTTTTAGGTGGCGAATGGTCGAAGTTTTAAAGAGACCGTACGTGATGAATTTCGATATTCAAATTTTTTTTCAACTTCAAATCGAAGTTGGACTATTCACTGGTCGAAGTACCCAAAAATTACTTTGAAATTCTAAGTTTTTAACTTCGAACCTTCACTTCGACCTTTGATAAAACTTCCCCCAAGTGTCATAGTCCTTCCTAAATAAAGTTAATGATACAACAGAAGGACTTAAAATATACTCTGTTAATAATAAAAGGAACATGTGTAAGCTATAAAAGAAAACTATATACAAAGTGTGGTGTGTAGGCAGCCATCTTAGGTCATTTTGCCTGGTCATGTGCTTTAAGAAAGAGCCAGCACTTTAGGATGGAACTGCTTTCTGGCAGGCTGTTTCTCCTACTCAATGTAACTGAATGTGTCTGAGTGGGACCTGGATTTTACTATTGAGTGCTGTTCTTAGATCTACCAGGGAGCTGTAATCTTGTGTTAGGGAGCTGCTTCCTGGTTACCTTCCCATTGTTCTAGTGTTAGGCTGCTGGGGGGGAGGGGAGAGGGTGATATCACTACAACTTGCAGTACAGCAGTAAAGAGTGACTGAAGTTTATCAGAGCACAAGTCACACGACTGGAGCAGCTGGGAGACCGAAAATATGTCTAGCCCCATGTCAGATTTCAAAATTAAATATAAAAAAAACCTGGTTGCTCTTTTGAGAAACTGATTTTAGTGCAGAAGTCTGCTGGAGCAGCACTATTAACTGATGCCATCCGGCATTTAATAATACTTTTAATAAACACCAAAGGAGGGGAACATACTGTATTGCTTTACCTGATATCTTTGGCTCTGAATTCTTGGGAGTGAAAGAATCACCATTTTCCATGAGAACATTTCCTGGTAAAGCTTATACCTGCAATCTTCAATTGGTGGATTCAGGTAAATAACCTGGTTGGTAATTCGAAGTTCATGTACAACATTCTGCAACACACACAATGGTAGTCAGCATCAGATATCTACAAACAAACTGATAGGGGAGGTTAATTAAGTATTATAAAGCTACATACTTTGATTTTTGGATCTCCTCCTGGTTTATGACTAACTTGAGGAGCATCTGTGTCCATGTCAACATCTGCTTTGCCATCAGATTGCCCCATTAGGACCTGAGTCCAGGCCTTCAACCCAGCCTGAAGACGAACTCCCAAAACTCTTTCAATCTAAACAAAAACAATTTTAGTTTTTATTGAATAATTATATGAGAGAGAGGGAGAGCTGGAGATATAAAGAGATGGAGAGAGAGGGAGAGCAATACTTATAAAGTATATTAAGAAAAGCATGATGTAGAATTACCTCCATATCAAGTTTATTGACCCAGATGGGAAGATTGGAATAAGAGTGAAGGTTCAAATCATCAACGGCTTTTTGAACTCTGTTTAAGATTTCAGAGTAGGTTTTGTGATCGTACATACAAGTTTCAAGTGACCGAACTTCCAAGTCAATTTTTTCTTCAATAATAAGAAGATCATCAACCTATAAAAATAGATAAAAACATGACTGCTCTTGAGGTAGATAAAACACTTACACTATATATAGAACAGCTATAAGGAGTAAAACAAACCTTTTCTTGAAAGTTGAAAACAGTCTCTGCCAACCTCTGGACATAAGGGTCAAGCTTGTATGACTCCCAAACCAATGCAATCCCTTCTGCAATCAAAGCTTGTACTTCTTTTTTCAAGCCAGCAACCAGTAAGGTAATGGTGTTGCGCTCCTCCACTTTTTCACAAGTGCGTTCATATGTACGAACACTTTCAATCAGAGATATTGCAAAGGGATACAACTGATTTGCCTGGTGAGCCTTATTAACAATTGCCAGTGGAACCCGGAACCCAAGCCACTTCAAGTTTCGAACTTCTTTTGAGAGCGTTATAATTTCAGGCAGAAAGTTGACCTTTAACTTTAGAACGTTTCCTGTTCGCCCACGGGCACGTGTGCTTTCAATGGTAAAAATACGACCAGAGACTCCAAGGTTTCTCTGCTGAACTTTTCTAGCCCAATCATCAAAAATCTCTTGCGTATTGAGCTTCATACGGAAGCTGTCACCATCTTGCTTTAACTTCTGCCCTTCTACGTGATTTTCCCATCCTTTTCCAAGAACATCTTCCACACGCTTCATATAGGCAGTCAATTGTCTGTCAATTTGTTTAGCCCATATAACAGAACCAGACACTGGTGGCAAGTCCCGAACATGACTCATCTTGCATGCTTGACTTTGCGGGTACTGCACCTTAAACTTATCATGAAGGGATTCAATGTCATCTTTTACACGCTGGATAAGCTGTGTTTGATACTCCCGAATTGCTCCTCTGATGTGGGGTCGGACAAACAGAGCATTGAATCTTGAGAATATTCGGAACATTTCGTTAGCATTTTTAGCTGTGCCCAGCTGATCTCGCAGACGGGCTGTGATCCTTGTTTCCACTCTGTCAATTCTTTCATCGTATCTCTTGAGGGCTGCTTCCCAAGCTTCTGTGCCCTCTTTGGAAACATCTAAACCATCCACTTCTTTGACGTTCTCATATGCAAGATTTACCTCTTCAATTGCATTAGCATCAGCAGCATCAAAAAGTACTTCAGCTACTTTCATGTCCTGGGGTTCAGGGACTTCTCCCTGAATTTGCTGAGCAACAGCTGTGACCTGATGCAAAAGTAAGGAAAATTATTCTGTTCTTTTAAATGTAGAAAGTGTTCATACAGATTAATTATAATAAATTTGCACAATCATATTAGCAAGAAATACATTTCCTACTGAAATAATATACCTGTGGTCTGAGGACTCTAACAATCACAGCCCTCAGCTGCTCATGCTGTCGCCTAAATTTTCTCATCTGCTCCAAGCGAGCTTGTAGTTTCCGATGAGCGGGATTAATTCTCCAGACCATTTTTAAATTTTCTTCTCGCTTTCTCTTGACAATGTCCCTCAGAAGAACCTGAAGCTTCTCATATTCATCATCCCAAGTTTGGAAAACTTCAAAACAGGCAACCATGACCTTGAAAGAGTGAAAATAAATGAGGGCTTGCAAGTATAAATTAGGTGTGCTCAAATGCGCCAGAAATACAGCAAATGTCAATGGTTCATTAATGCCCAAAGCAATAAAAATGTATTTAAATAGCTAAATTAGAGAACAATGATGGCCACAAAGAAGCCAGTTACAAAACACATGTTTTTGTTGAACACTAGTACAGGTATAGGATCCGTTATCAGGAAACCCGCTATCCAGAAAGTGTCAAATTATGGAAAGGCAGTCTCCCATAGACCGCATTCTATCCAAAAATCGAAAATGATTTCCTTTTTATCTGTAATAATAAAACAGTACATCATTTTAAGATATAATTAATCCTTATTGTAAACAGAACCAGCCTATTGAGTTTATTTAATGTTTACATGATTATTTAGTAGACTTAACAAATGAAGATCCAAATTATAGAAAGATCAGTTATCCAGAAATACCCAGGTCCCAAGCATTCTGGATAACAGGCCCCATGCCTGTACTACAAACTGTCGTGTGCCTGTCCAGAAGCTTTGGCATAAATTACATCCACCTATCACTGAACACAGAGTTGATTTCAGCCCACCAACTCTCAAATCACTCTACAGATAGAGGGTCTAATGGCCATTTGTGATCTATGATACTAAAAGGTTTCCAATGTCTTAGGCATTCAAACTGTAAAAACTGACCTATAAAATAATTGCATTATAAAATGTCCTACAAGTATTATTCTGCTCACCATTTATCTAACCTTATTGCTAATTAAAAATCTGGCATAATTTAAATTCAAAAGCCAACCCTTTAATGTAAACACATGGGCAACCTAGTTCAAATAGCCATCCAGGAACGCAGCTGTTATGGCACCAATCTCATTTCTACTAAAGCATCCCAAAACCCACAGCCACAGGTGAATAACAAATGACTCTGCACTCCGCAAAAGGACAAGAAAATCGAGTTCACCGAGGGTTCCAATATGTTAGGCACCCCTAAGTGAATTAAATCATTAACTCTATTCCCTGGACCCACGCTCCTCTTTAAATAAAGATCAATCCAACTAAGCACCACCAATGTATTTCCCAAGGATGCCCTTCCACCAAGCTACACTTGTGCATGTGCCACATACTGAAATTGGAAAGTTTTACGATTGGCCCTCTATTACTAGATACTACTAATGGATACAGACACATTTCTAAGAAGCAACACTAAAGTAGGGAACTCAACCCATTAGGGAAAAAAAACAACCCATTTTAAAGATTATTAGACTCTATTTTTTATTTTCAGTTTAAAGTGGACCCAACAAGCTGTATAATAAAAGTCCTTTTCAAATTAAACATGAAATCCAATTTCTATTTTTTTATTAAAGAATTCATAGCTGTTGTAAGCTCCTTTTAAAATCTCAGCTGTCAAATCAAATATTGTCCGCCCCTCCTCCATACCTTAGGCATAGAGGCGGGGCAGAAAATTACTTTCACTTTCCATTCAGCACTTCCTAGATGTCACTGCTCTCCACATATTCCCCCAGTTCTCTTCACCATTTAATTGTGTAACCAGTGCATGGGGATGGACACTAGGTCCCCCATTCTGGTGCACAAACAAGATTCTGAGATGATACAAGACTTGCCTTAATAACAGTGTCCACAAAATGGTTCCTGCCTGCTTGCTATAACTATGAATTCCCAGACTGTAGGAAACAAGATTCAAATAAATGTATATAGTGTCATTAAAATGAATTTTGCTTGACTAATGTGAGAATAGTATTTGGAATATTTTTTTTTGAGTGACGAGTCCCCTTTAATGAAACTGTAAAAGTTTAATTGAAAACCTTAAAAGTCCCGTAGGGTTTAAAAATGTTACAGTAATCATCTTTTCCAACCACCCCTGCAGCCAGTGTCCTTCATTTTGACATGAATCGAGGGACATATGTTGAAGGGTGAAAAGAGAAACTGTATAAGAATCTCTGAATATTACTGCCAAACTCAATTCCCTTGTGTACACTTAAAAGTGTATTTGTGTGAAGTGTCTTCCTGCAACTCAACATATACCAAAGCTTGTATTCATTGCTGTGCCAACGTTAAGTATGAATACAGTTAATTCTGCTTTTGAAAACAAGATATGAATGTGTAAACTTCTGCCCAATTATTCTTCATAACTACAATTTCCATCATATCTTAATTTAAAAAAGGACTAAAACACTAACAGCATTCAGAAACCACAAAGTAGTTATTTACCTGCCTCCATGTTATGCAGATAACTACTTGGGATTTTTACTAAGCAATGGAGATTTACAATGAAAGACAAGAATAAATCATTTAAATTATTACGAGCCATACCTTTTCAAACTCTTCATACGCAACATGCATAAGTTTTCTTGTTCCCAAAACTTTAAGAAGTTGGGAGCTGAGATCTCTCGAGATGGCTTCCACTAGACGTAATGCCCTCTGAATCGGATATTTTGTGTTACGGATTTTTCTGAGATGAGTGAATATTGCTACGAGGGCTTGTCTTATTTTGTCAAGCTCTGTGGCAGACAACAGATCATTCAGAGGAAAGTCTTTCATCAGAGGATTGTAATCATTTACCGTTTCCAAAGCTTGTTTAAGGCCTGTCAAACAAAACAAATAAAAACATAAATTAAATAAACAGAACATGAATGAAAAAATAGGCCATTTGAAACTAAATATAATGGAGTTTACCTGTATCTGTGTCAAAACTCACTGTAGCATGGAAACGTTTGCCATGTTTTAAGATGTCCAAGGTAAGGAGAACCTCTGGGCTCTCTCGTTTTTCCTGAATGCGGTATAAAGCTCTCTCCAAATTTAGCCAAAAACTAATTTCTTGCACAGCAGTTCCTGATGCTGGATCTCGATCTAATTTAGTCACCTGCAAATAGAAATGTTAGTGCATTGATATATGTGAGACAGGGTAGCCACAAACTGTACAATAATACAATTCTATCATGCTAAAGTATAAAAATTTTCCTTTAAAAACAAATAAATATACCTTTTGTATCTCTCTAATCCAGCGGTTAACTCCGGATTGTAACTGATTGAGAAATGTAGGATCCTCAACTTTGTCTCCAAAATCTGTGACTTTTGGTTTATCTCCCTGCTCATAGCACTGTTTTGCAACATTAGTAATATTTGGATGAATCAGTAAACTGATCTCTGGTATTTCAATATTCTGCTGCAAATGCAAGAGGCCCATTTCAAGCTCTGCTATCTTTTTCTCAACAGATGGAGCCATTTTATCACCGTCTCTGAAAGTTGGGAGACAAATAGTTGTCAATTAAAGAAACCTTAAAACGTGAACAGCAAAACTTCATCTTGTGCTGCTTAAGAAATAGAATTAATGAATCAGAAAAATGTATATAATTACCTGTCCACTTTCCCAGACTCTCGAATATAAGATTTGAAAAATGGGCCGACTGCATTGCTGATAAAAGAGTGTAATGTTTCATAAGGGGAGTCTTCACTAAGTGTAAGAACCCGAAGCTGAGATGAAATAGGTTTGTCTGCATCAATTACAAGTGTGCGCTTAATAAACGCCAAGCTAATGGAGAGAAAAAAAAAAATTAAAACATTTTTAAAAATTTAATTAAGTACCCCCTACAGTAAAATAAGAGGTTATTATAAGTCAGGAGTTCCATGACCATATAAAAGCAAGAGACTTTAATATCCATATCTTTTACAACAGGTTGCACTTTGGTTATTATCATACACAAACTTAAGTCACATTACAAATGACACCATTAAAGGAGAAGGAAATCTACAGAAGCAGTTTACTGCAATAGAGTAGCCTCAGTAGTTCAAGCTATAACACTATTTATTCTGCAGAATGTTTTACCATACCAGAGTAAACAGCTCTCTGTTTGTTTAGCATAGCAGCTGCCATATTAGCTTGGTGTGACATCACTTCCTGCCTGAGTTTCTCCCTGATCACTCATAGCTCTGGGCTCAGTTTACAGGAGGAAGGGGAGGAGGAGAAGGGAGCAAATTGAGCATGCCTAGCCCTGGAGGTTTATGCTGAAAACAGAAAGTCTGATACAGAAGCCCATGAGTACACAATAGAAGGAAAGAAATGCTGTGTTTCTTTTGACAGAGGACTCAGAGCAGCAGCGGGTTTACTGGTATATTTAAATAGACCTTTCTGATAAAGCTTACAAAATTTTAGCCTTTCCTTCTCCTTTAGGGCAGAGACAGACGAGAAGATTCAGGGAGATTAGTCGCCCAGCAACAAATCGCCTCTTCTTCGGGCGACTAATCTCCCCAAACTGCCTCCCTGCCGGTTAGAATCCAGAATAAGGCAACTTTGGGTGACTTCGGAAAACAAAGTGCTCCGAGTGCCATCCGCCGGGCGACTAAATCTCCCCGAATCTTCTCATCTGTCTCTGCCCTTAAGTATTGATTACAACCGATTACATCACTAAACACAGTTATAAGAATATAATTTACTGGATATTCATGGCTCTACATGCTCTTATACTTTACTTGTAAACATGAAAATATCCACAGCTAAATAAAATATACACAGCCACAGAAAAAACGCTGCTGTAGAAAGAAATTCTGCTTTTATGATTTGATTTGTTTTTGGGATACATGAATTATCATAGATGAGAGATGACAGTGTGGATGGTTAGCTTTTCATCAGCTTGTTGAGCTTGTCTAAATGCTTGTGTTAAAATCCATGGTGTCAACACAACTAGGATGTAATACTGTATTGAATGTATGCACTAGGCACTGGGTACTAAATATTTGAAGGTGTTACCTGTTTGATTTCAATCCATAATGAATATCAGTGCTAACGTTGTAAGAAATAAATTCCTTCTCTTCCTCTCCTTCATCGCCAACATCCTCTGTTAAAATCAGAAAGAGAAAGCATGAGTAACCCTATGATAAATGCAACATAATGGTTTCACTAACCCTGCAACCAAAGGTGGCCATAGACGTAGAGATTCGCTCGTTCGGCGATGTCTTCAAATGAGAGGATCTCTGCCCGATATGTTCACATTGAAGTGGGTGATATCGGGCTGATCCAATCATGGGGCCCTACGGCCCAACGATTGGATCATAATGCAGGAGAACGGGAGGTCGGATAGCGGGACTGCATACACGCAGAGATGCGCCCGTGATCAGACGGGATTTTTTAACCCGTCTGATTGAGATCTGCCCGACTTTTGGCCAGATTTCAATCAGGAAAGCCCGTCGGATGGCCCCACACACGGGCCAATAAACTGCCGACTCGGTCTGTCTGCAACTTTTATCGGCCCGTGTATGGGGGCATTTAGCCTTCTTTACTACATAAACACACATACATCTAGTTTATGGGTTAACCATGCCGTATAATGAAAAAGCTTGAAAGCTTTTATAGACAGATCTCTTTGCACATTACTGGAAAAGATCTAGCTCAGGAGTGTCACCAGAATGTATCTTTATTGAACCACCAACAAAATACTTTAAATCAGCAAATTGATTGTGTTTGTTTGCCCAAGTAGACCTAGTTCTAAACTGATACACTTCATTAAACTTTGTAATAAAAACAATGGAGAAATAATATTTATATTTTGATTTGTAATATGCTTCAAAGCTGAAAAGAAATTGAATGAATGGGGATGTAAAGGCAAAAAAATAAAATCCCATTTTTACTTTCTTTAATGAAAAAGAAACCTATCTCCAATATACTTTAATTAAAAAATCGGTACCATTGTTACAAGAAGCCAGACTGCATGCAGAAAAATTCCCTCTTTGTTTTACTTGCTGTGACTGCTGAGGATAGGAAACTTCAGATGGTGCGCAACTGCTCCTCAGGGAAACGATCATACTTTCAAACGCCACCTTACTTCCCAGAACTGAAGCAGCTTTGTTTGTTTCCCTGTAGAGCAGCCGGCGTAGAGATTAGTATCCGCAGACCCAGTGCAGTCTGCATATTCAGATTATTAATCAGTCTTGCTGTATCGGCTTCTATGGCAGATATTATTTGACTTGTGCTATTTTGATAATTTATGTCCATCCCTAAGCTTAACCTAATAGTGAAGCCCAGAGCACACTGAGCATGTGCACAGTCTTGGGAAGATGTTTAACAAGATGATGAACCCCTGTGGCCAACTTTGAAAACATAAATCATTTGTTTAATTAGGCTTCTGGTGCAGCAAGTTGATGTTTATTTTGTATAGTAAATATAAAGCATTTCTAGCATTATTCTATTTAGACTTGACCCTTTAAAAGGGGAGATACACAATTCCAAATACTGTGACTAAAATGTTGCAGTTTAATAACAAACAGCATATTCAGAATTAAATGGAATTCATTCACGTGTTATCGGTTTAGTTTAACATTTACCAGGATTTAGAGAACAATAAACCATACAATGGACATTGCAGGTCTCTTTAAAAGAAAAAAAAAAAAGCATAATAAAACAGCCCATATGTAAAATACGGTTTTAATATAAAGCCTTTTCATGAAAAATACTTTTGTAGCATGTGCTAGATAATTCCAGATAGAAAAACTGCCATGTTAAGTATTGTAGACCAGCCTCTGGCTCATATGAGGCACTGTGCTCACAAAAACGAAGTACAAGCATATACACTAGGTTATACAACCATTGGACAGAACTGTGCCTTTAAAGCATAGGTTAGTGGCACACACAGGGCTGTTTGTCGGCTTGTTTTCCATCTGTGGTTATGTATATGACAAGTTCTTTGAAGGGGTTACCTAACTTTCAAGTTAACTTTTAGTATGTTCTCAAATAGCCAATTTCTGGCAACTGGTCTTCATTTTATTTTTATAGTACAGGTATGGGACCGGTTATCCAGAATGCTTGGGACCTGGGGTTTTCCGGATAAAGGATCTTTCTGTAATTTGGGTCTTCATGCCTTAAGTCTACTAGAAATTCATTTAAACATTAAATAAACCCAATAGGCTGGTTTTGCTTTCAATAAGGATTAATTATATCTTAATTGGGATCAAGTACAAACAACTGTTTTATTATTACAGAGAAAAAGGAAATCATTTTTAAAAATTTGTATTATTTGGATAAAATGGAGTCTATGGGAGACAGCCATAGCGTAATTTGGAGCTTTCTGGATATCGGGTTTCCGGATAAGGGATCCTATACCTGTATTTGAATTATTTGTTTTCGGACTCTTGGCAGTATTCAGATGGGAATTACTGATCCTGGCACAACATAAACTATTGTCCTGCGAGGCTACAAATTATATTTGTATACAGTAGAACCAAAAGTTTATGAATGCTTATTTTACATTTTCCCGGATTTTAAGTTGTTTTTCCACGGTTCCTTCCATGTTCTAATGCATTTCAGAAGCAGTTTTTCCTGTATTTTATTTTTAGTTTTCCATCGGTTTATCACCCTTGTCAATGTCTCTATTTTATTAGTAAAAACCCTTTTACATTTAGTGTTTAGTCGTTTGAAGCTTGTGACACGCTGCACAATTCTGCTGGAAGCGGAAAGAAGGAAAAAGGAGTAAGGGACCGGGCACAAGACTTAGTTCAAAGAGGCAGGAAGTGCTGAAGGAAAAGTAAGGGACCGTAGCACAAAATTGTGATCGGCAAAGGGAAACAGAAGCTGTGCTTAAGAAGAATGGAGGCAGGATATACGTTTTAGAAGCAAACCGGAGAAGTAACCTTTGTTGGAGAAGAAAGTGGAGCAGCGGCAGTGCTGGAGGGAGCGGAGAGGCAAGCAGGGATAAACGAGGAGTTAGGGACTAGGGCACAAGATTGTAAAAGTAGCAAAAGGAAGCAACAGCTTTGTTGGTAGGGTTGCCACCTGCCCAGTATTTTACCGACCTGGCCTGTAAAAATCCCAAGATTGTGATCCCAATGTTATTAATAGGGAAAAAAGATAAGGCCGGTATTTTTTTCAAGAAAAGGTGGCAACCCTATTTGTGGAGATTGAGGGAGCGAGGGAAAGACACAAGAATGTGGTGAAAGCATAATTCTGTTTCAAATTAAAAAAAAAATCCTGCGCCTGTCCTTAACTTATTTAACATTTTCCTGGATTTAAGGGTTTTTCTTCCCACAGTCCACTAAGAAACGTAAAATCGGGGGGTTCTATTGTATCATACTAATGGTTAATATTGTATCATTCATTACGATACAAGGTTTCTGTTGGTTAATTAAAGGAAGGTACAAAAGGCGGTTGGCCTGGGTTTTGTTACATAACACAGGCAGACAGGGAGACTGACTTTGCACTAGGGATGCACCAAATCCAAGATTCAGTTCAGGATTTGGCCTTTTTCAGCAGGATTCAGATTCGGCCGAATACTTCTGGCAGGCTGAACCGAATCCTAATTTGCATATGCAAATTAGGGGTGGAGAGGGAAATCGTTAACATGTTTACACCCCTTAATTTGCATATGCTAATTAGGATTCGGCCGAATCTTTTGCAAAGGATTCGGGGGTTCGGCCGAATCCAAAACAGTGTCTCTCTATCTCAATCTCTACTTTGCACCTTCTGTAGCTTCCACAAGCCAAAGGAGTTGCTCAGGAGTGTTCTGGTTTGGGCCTGTTTTGCTGCATCTGGGCCTCGACGGCTTTCCATCATGAATTCTAAGCTATACCAGAGAATTTTAAAGCAAATTGTCAAGACAATAGTCCATGAGCTTAATCTCAAGAGACAGTGGGTCAACGCAGCAAGGGAAAAATCCTAAACACACAACCCTTGTACCAATGAATGATTACAGAAAAATAAAGCGAATGTTCAAGTCACAGTTCTGACTTTAATCCAACTGAAATGTTATGGAAAGACCTAGGGGCAGATTTACTAAATTCGAGTGAAGGATTCGAATTAAAAAAACTTCGAATTTCGAAGGTTTTTTTGGGCTACTTCGACCATCGAATGGGCTACTCCGACCTTCGACTACGACTATCGAACGATTCAAACTAAATCATTCGACCGTTCGATAGTCGAAGTACTGTCTCTTTAAATAAAACTTCGACCCCCTAGTTCGGCAGATAAAAGCTACCGAACACAATGTTAGCCTAAGGTCCCCATAGGTTTGCCCAAGTTTTTTTGATCGAAGGATATTCATTCGATCGTTGGATTAAAATCCTTCGAATCGTTCGATTCGAAGGATTTAATCGTTCGATCGAAGGATTATTCATTCGATCGAATTTCCTGCGCTAAATCCTTCGAATTCGATATTCGAATGATTTAAATTCCTAGTCGGATATCGAGGGTTAATTAACCCTCGATATTCGACCCTTAGTGAATCGGCCCCCTAAAGTGAGTGGTTCATGCGAGGCAACCCATCGACATCCAAGATCTGATGCTGTTCTGATCAACATCGTTACATACATAGTTAAACGGGAACTCCGGTTTCCAAACCAAAATTTGATAAAGAGGCCCGCATAACACACAAAGCCCTAATAAACCCATTTCTTCAAACAGTAGACATTTTATATACTGAAATCCAGCTGTTTAACAGTTTTTCTCTTTCTGCATCATTTGAAATACTGGCAGGGAAGGAGGGACTAAAACACTGATGTTACAAATTGTAATAACTTCCCCACCCCTCCTGCTAGAATGAAAATCGCCGATGGGATAGCACTCGGAATGCTTCATTCTCCAAAGTCGCCCGAATTTGCCTCACGAGGAAACTTCAGGTGACTTCTAAATATCAAAGCACTCAGAGTGCCATCCCATCAGTGATTTAGATTCTAGCAGGCGGAGAGGCAGTTTGGGGAGATTAGTCGCCTGTAGTGGAGGCGATTTGTCGTCGGGCGACTAATCTCCCCAAATCTCCATGTGTGTAGACGCAAAGAACTGATCGTACAAATCGAGGATTCGTACGATTTTCGGAAAGTGTGTGGAGAGTCCTGACATTTTTCGTCCCGGGGAGATCGGTCGTTTGGTCGATAGGTTAACAGATTTCTGTCGGCTGCCAGTAATATCTCTGCATGTATTGCCGATCGTACGATTTTCAGTGGGAGACTGTCACTAGTTTTGTCAGACATAACTATCGTACGATTGCTGTCAGGGGCAGAACATCCAGTGTCGGACTGGGACACCAGGGGCCCACCCAAAAACCTTAGACATGGGGCCCACTCGCAATACTAATATTCTTCAACTCCTCTATTCTCCTAGTCTGTTTTCTTTATACTATAATCAATTATTCGAACTATTTAGCCTCTTTGTCCTCATAGAAATAGGGAATAGCCATGAATAAACCAAAAGTTTAGCAGCATGAGGGCCCACTGACATCTGGGCCCACCGGGAGTTTTCCTGGTATCCTGGTGGGCCAGTCCGACATTGAGAACATCGGCTGATCTGTTCTTTTACTACTTTATTTAATCTGAATGGTAAGACTTTGATGTGAATGGTTAGTGGAGGGTTGGGAGATAGGGAAGTCCGATCGTACAATGATTCGTACGATCGGATCTTAGCGTCTATGGCCAGCTTAAGCTGTGAGTCGAACTTTTCCCAAGGGACCTGTTATCTTATATCGATGCAATAACTTATTTGCTTATCTACATACATTTGAATTGTTACAAAAGTATCTTATCTTCTGTTGTGGCTGTTCTGGGGTCTCTGCCAAAAGCCAATTAAGTTTATTTTTATGGCTGTTCAGTGCAGAGAATAACAGGGCTTTCCAGTACAAACGAGGGACTGCAGGTTGAGCCGTCAAAGGACGGACTGTCCCTGTAAAAATGGGACAGTTTAGAAGGCGTCACAGACTCCCTTCTAAAAACAAATGCTCTGTAAGGCTACAAATGTATTTATTGTTACTTTTTATTACTCATCTTTCTATTCAGGCCTCTCCTATTCGGATTCCAGTCTTTTATTGACATCAGTGCATGGTTGCTGGGGCGATTTGGACCATAGCAGCCCGTTTGAATCCAAAAAATGGAGAGGCGCTGCATAAAAAGCTAAATAACTCAAAAACCACAAATAATGAAACATGAAAACCAACTGCAAATGGTCTCCGAATATCACTCTCTACATCATACTAAAAGTTATCTCAAAAGGTGAACAACCATTTTAAATAACTTGTAATGAGAACGTGTATGAGAAGGCCGTTGTATTCCATTACACAGCTGTCATCAGGCGGATCCCATTGAACCTGACTGAAACTCTGCCCCTAGTGGCGGGCGACGCCTCCCTGGCTGCACACAGATGACGTCACCCAGATGCCACGCCCTCCCGGATAAGGATGACAGGAGCAAACTAAGAGTCAGGCCTCACCCTTCAATGTGCTCCTCTCCACTAGGATAGTGTGAATCTGCGGATCGGACAGGAATTTCCTCATTTGCTCCAGCGCGCTCTTCTCCTCCAGGGCGGACTCCAATGATGCCGGGGTCTCGCCGCCATCTTCCAGCAGCAGCGGCACAAGTTTGCGAATGTGCTTCTGCAGAACAGACGTGTCTGCCACGTTTTGCACAGCAGCCGAAACTTCTAGGTTGGCGGAGCTTTCGTCTCCTCCGCCTGTGTCCGACATAGCTAAACCGGAGCCTCCTCAAGCCACGTACCGCCCGATTGGAAAGCACAGAAGCAAGTGACAGAGAAAGACTGCAACTTCTCTCCACGCCGAAAAACTGGGAGGGGATTCGAGATCATGTGACGGGGAGGGGCCTCAAGGACGCTGGGAATTGTAGTTTTCTTGGGTCATGTAGTTGTTTTAAAGGAGACGTGTAGGGTAAATGTAAAAACCCTAATGTTGTAGGCAATTATCATCATCATTATTTATTTATATAGCGCTGTCAAGATTATAAGCAATATATGGTGATGCTTTTACATGCTGCTAATTATTAATATTGTCTTTAAAAATAGCCCCTTTATTAGAGCTCCCTTTAGATGTTCTCTGGTCCCTGTTTCAAATGAGGAGTGGGCGTGTTCTAAAAGCACAGTAGAAGGAAGACAGCCAATTACATCTCTGCAGTCATACAAGCACAGACAGGCTTCAGTCCCCTATCAGGTCCTGCTTGCTGCTGCTTGGTCCCTGTCCTAAACTTTAAGAATCCTTTTGAAATGAGCTGCTAGTCTTTAATATAGTCACTTGTGTGTACACTACTGTGACACTTGTTGAGAGACTTTTATAATGAACACTAAACAGAATTATTCCTGACAGGGTTAATAGTGGGAGCAAATACGTCATTGGTGATGTTTACCCCCAGCTCTTTTTAATGCAATGTCTGTATTACTGATTCACGCCTATGAGCAGGGCCGCCTTTAGAAATCACGGGACCCCGTACAACAAAATTGTCCCCCGCCCCAGATCCTGCCCACTCCACATCAGTTAAAAGACCACACAGACATTCCGCGCTAAAAAAGTAATCCCCCCCCCCCACACACACACGTTATAAAAAGCTATTGATGGTCAGGGCCCCCTTATATGTTAAATAAAAAACATCGGCGACAGGGCCCCCCTTACAAGTTAAAAAAATTGGGGCCCCCAAAAAAATATTTTTTAAAAAACATTGGCACCAGGGCCCTAACAAGTTAAAAAAAATTGGGGCCCCAAAAAAACATTGGTGGCAGGGGCCTATTTAAAAAAGACAAAAAAAAAAAATTTGATGTTCAGTAGAATTGAACTCATGGCTTCAGGACTTCAACTTCACCTCCTTTCGTGACTTTGGGTCTTTTCGCCGCTTCAGGACTTTAATTTCGTCTGTTTTCGTGACTTCGGGTCTTTTCACTGTTTCCACATTTCGGCTGTTCAGGACTATAAAAATGGCTGCAAAGCTTCGACACTCGCAAGGGGGGCCCGGCTCTTTCAAAACTGCTGCACTGCCGGGACACTTGTCCCCCCCCTGTCCCTACTGATGGCGGCCCTGCCTATGTGTACGTGTGTGTGCACACGAAACACGTTAGGTGGATTGTCCGGTGATTAAAGATGTTTTAAACTACACCGCTGTCTGCTGTTCCATTGAGTGCAAGCTGCAAAGGAATCGTGTTCACTGTCCTACAGTGCAGTGAGCTGAGTGCCGCCGGCTCCCCTGCACAGCCTGGGAATTCAGGGAGCAGGAAGTGGAAGAGAAGGGAGTGATTATTCGGGCAAGGCCAGACGTGGCGTTTTTATGTTACGTTTTTTAAAAAAACTCTGACGTAAATACTGCACTACCACTGAAACTAATGGAAAACGCACTATGGCAAGCTTGCAAGCTGAAATCCGCCACGGGACGCCAGTATTGGCGTTTTTTAGCAGAAATGCCAATACGCTTTGTCAATAGCAGCAATGATCCAGGACTTCAAACTTGTCACAGGGGGTCACCATCTTGGAAAGTGTCTGTGACACTCACATGCTCAGTGGGCTCTGATTGGCTGTTGAGAAGCTAAACTTAGGGCTCGTCACTAATTATCCAGCAGAAAATGAGCTTCCCCTGTAATATAAGCTGATGCTACAGGGCTGATTATGAAATTCTGATGCTAATTGCACTGGTTTCTGTGCTGCCATGTAGTAATTATCTGTATTAATTACTAATCAGCCTTATATTGTGACATTTCTATTCTATGTGTACTGTATATTGTGAGTGGGTCTCTAAGCTCAGTAAGTGACAGCAGCACAGAGCATGTGCAGTGAATCAGCAGAAAAGAAGATGGGGAGCTACTGGGGCATCTTTGGAGCCACAGATCTTTACTGCTAAAGGGCTGTGGTTGCCTTGGGCTGGTACAGAAGCACAAAACAATGTACAAAATTTCTAGCTACTTTTTTTAGTTAAGCTAGCCCCACATTGGATTGCAGGATATACGACTGGTTTCCGTGTCAAATCCACAGAAGAAAACCACACCTGTAGAGATAAAAAAAATAATGTATCTTGGTGCTATAGGGAACTGTTTTTGGCATGATGTTTGAACCAAACCAGTTGTATTGTGGTCTACACATCCAGATATGGGACCGGTTATCCAGAAAAGCTTGTGACCTGGGGTTTTCCAGATAAGGGGTCTTTCTGTAATTTGGATCTCCATATAGCAAGGCTACTAACAAGTCATTTAAACATAAATTAAGCCCAATAGGATTGCTTTGCCTCTAGTAAGGTTTACTTACATCTTAGCTGGGATCAAGTACAAAGGTACTGCTTTATTATTACCGAGAAAGGAAATGTTTTTGAAAATTCTGATTTTATTAAAATGGCGTCTATGGGAGATGACATTTCTGTGATTTGGAACTATCTGGTTAACTGCTTCGGGATAACAAGAGCCCATATTTGTAATGCAATTGAATATATATTGTTGCAAATGCACATTTGCATACAAGTTTTGGAATTATTCCATTTCCACCTTATCGTCATGAACTCATTTTTCATTTTTTATTGATAAGCACCTGCCTGGATATGGAAACGTTCCTATGATTTTCGTTTTCCCCTGTGAAATTCTACTCCTTCATTCAGCAGTATCCCAGTACTAAGAAGAAAATCTGCAAATCAAAAACATAATGACTAGCACCTTCTTTCTATAGGTGCTCAATGTAGTAAATGGACAAAGCAGCAGTAGACAACATATTGCTTTGAGTATGGGGATAAAAATAAATCTTTTGAGCTCAATGCTAGCAATCCAAAAAACACTCATGTAACAGATAATAGAAAAACTAAATAAAAAAAAAAAGACTGGTTATGGGAAACATAACTGATAGACACAATGGGCATTATGACAAATGCAATATACATTTAGAATATGTTAAATTAATTCTAGCATATTATTTACATTTTTATTTTCAAAGCTAAATGCCATGTCTCGTAATTTTGCTAAATTTACAAATGAATTTGTGTACAACTGCTATGCATTGTCCATATATAATAAATGTACAATATAGGTGATGAGACATGATTAGTCTACCAAGAAACTTCTATTTCTATGCCAAACTACTGCAAACACATCTTTGGAAATCATGCCATGAGAGAAAGAACTACTTACAATTCCCAAACGTATTCTAGTGTTTTAGTAACACCAGGAACAGTTTTTAAGGGGTGTTTGGCAGTAGTAACTAGACATAGCAACATAGTAAGTTAGGCTGAAAAAAAGACACACGTCCAAGTTCTACCTTTTTAACCAGCCTAACTGCCAGTTGATCCAGAGGAAAGCAAAAAAAAACCCATCTGAAGCCTCTCCAATTTGCCTCAGAGGGGACATAAATTCCTTCCTGACTCCAAAATGCCAATGGGACCAGTCCCTGGATCAACTTGTACTATGAGCTATCTCCCATAACCCTGTATTCCCTCACTTGCTAAACACCATCCAACCCCTTCTTATACCTATCTAATGTATCAGCCTGTACAACTGATTCATGGAGAGAATTCCACATCTTCACAGCTCTCACTGTAACAAACCCCTTCCCAATATTTAGGTGGAACCTCTTTTCTTCTAATCGGAATGGGTGACCTTGTGTCAGCTGGAAAGACCTACTGGTAAATAAATCATTAGAGAGATTATTATATAAACCCTTTATATATTTATACATAGTTATCATATCACCCCTTAAGCGCCTCTTCTCCAGTGTGAACATCCCCAATTTGCCCAGTCTTTCCTCGTAGCTAAGATTAGTTTTTATTTATTAGTTTTATTTTTTTTTTACCAGCTTAGTTGCCCTTCTCTGTACCCTCTCTAATTCAATAATGTCCTGTTTGAGTGATGGAGACCAAAACTGTACGGCATATTCAAGATGGGGCCTTACAAGTGCTCTATACAGTGGAAGAATGACCCCCTCCTCCCTTGACTCTATGCCCCTTTTAATACAACTCAAGACCTTATTTGCCCTTGATGCTGCTGACTGGCATTGCTTGCTACAGACAAGTTTATCATCTACAAGGACTCCAAGGTCCTTTTCCATTATGGATTTGCCTAGTGCAGTCCCATTAAGGGTATAAGTGGATATTTTTACATCCCAGGTGCATGACTTTACATTTATCAACATTGAATCTCATTTGCCACTTAGCTGCCCAGATTGCCAGTTTGTCAAGATCCTGTTGCAAGTGCCACATCCTGGATGGAATTAATTGGGCTGGATAATTTTGTGTCATCTGCAAACACTGATACATTACTTACAATACCCTCCTCTAAGTCATTAATGAACAAGTTAAATAAAAGTGGACCCAATACCAATAGACTGTTTTGGATCATATGCAGTTGAACATCATAACCATATATTTCTTCATGATTAGGTTTCTCATACATGACTGACAGTTCCTGTACTGAACAAATAAAGCCACACGTTCTTTATTGAGTCCTTATTATATACCATGTTAGCTTGAAATAAGTGGCACATTCATTTGCAAGGGCTTTGATCAATAGCATAAGGAAACAAATTGCAATCAAGCAGAGATTTTTAAGGCGAACATGAAACATATTCTAGTCCAGGTTAGGTATATGTAGAATGCTCGTCTTTGAAAGTAATGGTGTGGGAGGCCATGACTTTACTAAGGTGCCATCTTCTAGCTATTTCCTTTCTAGCATTTTTAATGGGTACACAGGGCCATTTTGTACAAAATATTAAGTCTAAAGTTTTATTACGTTATCATAAAACAAAGTACAATGTATGTACAATATTAAAATTAAGCCATACTAAAGGCAGACTAAAAGACACTCCTATTACTGTTAACATTCCTCGCGTACAGGTAAAATTCTTGGAAAAGCTTGTGTCGTTAAATAGGAAGTTATTTCACTTTTTTTAAGATAAACATTCACCAATAGATTTCAGGAAACCATATTACTTGAAGGTTATACTGGGTATATTGCAGGAGTGGTAGCTAGGACAAAGCTTAATAGAGGGCTGGCCAGCTGGAGTTTCTACAAGGGGATTTGTGACCCCGGTCTATTAAAGGGTTTTATAGACATTTTTGTATGGCATTGTTTTATGATAATCTGGCTCTTGTATGAGAAATGGCCCACTACAGGTAAAAGGCTGAAATGCAGTGCTACTGTATTTAAAGGAGAAGGAAAGTCATTTAGCACTTGAGGGTTCCAAAAGTTAGGCACCCCTAAGTGAATGTATTTACTTACCTGAAACCCTGGCCCGGCTCTCCTCTTCCGGCTTCTTCTTTCATCAGATTTCCCGGGGCAGACGCATGCGCAGTAGAATGAAAATACCGACTTTTTCGGTAAAATTTGTTTTTTCACTCTAATGCGCATGCGCAGCTGCGCAAAGAAAGAAGAAGGCGGAAGAGGATCGCTCGGTGGAATAACCCTGGGCCGGTGCAGTTTTATGCTAATAGGAGCACAGGCTCTGGGTTTCAGGTAAGTAAATACATTCACTTGGAGGTGCCTAATATTTGGCACCCCCAAGCGCTAAACGACTTTCCTTCTCCTTTAGTCAACAGGTAATAACAGGACACATTACAAAATTTAAGCATCGATCTGTAAGATATATTTTAAAGAGTTTACCCCAAATATTTTTTTTTTCCACTTTAGTGCAGAATCTTCAAAAAATGATCCACGGATTACAATCAACACCTGTTAATTACAGGAAACTGCATAGCAGGGCCATGAAGGTTTGAATCTTGTTGGTAAATGTTTATATTAAATAAAGGGCAACAATAAAAGTCTAGACAGTAGATGCTCCTATATGCTGAGCATTAGACAATTAACCAAACACTGATAAACAAGTTAAATGTCAGGTAAAAACCAAGGAATATGTCTTTGTAGCAACTTGCTGGCAAAATATGGAGAGAAAAAAAAATAAACATGAGAATAAAAACCCAGCAAAAGATGGAAGTTCAAACAATGGTATACCAAATATATATATATATATATATATATATATATATATATATATATATATATATATATATATATATATATATATATATATATATATATATATAGTCCAAATACTGGTGCACTCAAAACAAACGTTAATGCCTAGGTGCTGGTTCAAACAGAACATGTATATAACAAAGAAAACCGCACACACAGGTCTTTTCATGGTGCAAAATCCAAAAAAAAGTGGTATTTATACTTTTTTTTGGATTTTGCACCTTGAAAAGACCTGTGTGTGCGGTTTTCTGTTATATATATATATATATATATATATATATATATATATATATATATATATATATATATATTTTATACATACACACACACACACACACACACACACAATATACAAGCACCCACTGTCCCTTAAATATATGGTATCACCTCCTCTTTGTATTATTGTTAAAGCGTTAATGTTCAAGTTTAACAGGAATTCTCACAACATGGGGATCTTGGAACGTTTAATGAGTTTTAATTTTAATGTATCAGATCCTCCCTTTACTTTATGAACTAAATGACAGCTTAGGGAAAAAGCAGAGCTAATTTTGTGTACTTAACAACAGTGCAAGATTAAGCTGACTTTAAATGACATTTTGACAAAGATCAGTAAGAGTTTTAGGAAAAAATTTTTTAAATAATTTTAAGCACAAATATACTTAGTTGTATCTAATTTAAAAAGGGAACTCCATATAAAAGTCTCTTTCCCAAATTGCTTTCCATAAACACATACTGGCCATCCTGAGAAATAGAGAGGAGGACCGCACTCGCTTTCACTCATCTGCTTTTGTTACCTATAACAAAAGGGCAGAACATGCATGTAACCTCGATGAAAGTATAGCAGCACTGGATATGTGTAAATGACATGGAAATATATACATATTACCTGCACAGCCTGACTGTAATGGGCATATTTATCAAGGGTCGAAGTGAAAATTAGATTTTTTCGAGTTTTTTTATGGCCAAAACTGTCAAATTTGACTACGGAATTATTAAAATTCGATTCGAGTTTTTTTAAAAAAAATTATATTTTGATTTTAGACGATTTATCATACACTGGCCCTTTAAGAACTCGATTTTGACACTTCGCCTAAAACCTGCCGAATTGCTGTTTTAGTCAACGGAAGGCGTCCTGGGATCAATTTGGAGCGGTTTGCAGCCTTCCTGACATTCAATTTTTTTCGGATCGGGTTTTTAAAACTTGAACCGAATTCGATTCGAGTTTTTGGGTCGATCCTATTCACCAGGGTTTTGAAAATTAGTTTTTTTAAAAATAAAATTCGATTGGTCGAATTTCAAGTTCATGGTTGTTTTAAAAAACTCCCATGAATTCGAAATGCGATCCTTGATAAATCTGCCCCTAAGTGTGCTTCTAAAATAGAAACAAAAAGTGTGGTTTGCATGCCAGTTCCTCAAACATAACCCTTTTTTTTTGCTGGAGATGCCTGCAATTTCAGAGGGTCAATGGACACTTGGCAGCAAAAGGTTAAATCTTTTGCATACGGTCAGCACTTAAAGGGGTCGTTCACCTTTGAGTTCACTTTTAGTATGATGTAGGTAGCTATATTCTGAGACAAATTGTGGTTTTTGAGTTATTTCGCTTTTAATTCAGCTGCTCTCCAGTTTGCATTGTCAGCAATCTGGTTGCTAGGGTCCAAATTACCCTAGCAACCATGCATTGATTTGAATGAGAACATGGAATATTAACAGGGGAGGGTCAGAACAGAAAGATAAGTAATACAAAGTAGCAATAATAATAAATGTGTAGCTTTAAAGAGGATTTGTTTTGATAGGGGGCCCCTTTTGAAAGCTAGAAAGAATCAGAAGAAGGCAAATAATTCACGAGCTATAAAAAATAAATAATGAAGACCAATTGAAAAGTTGCTTACAATTGACCATTCTAGAACATACTAAAAGTTAAAGTCATGGGATTTTTTTCAAAACACATCAGCAGACTTCTGCGCTGAAATACAATTCTCAAAAGAGCAAACAGATTTTTTTATATTCAATTTTGAAATCTGACATGGGGCTAGACATATTGTCAGTATCCCAGCTGCCCCAGTCATGTGACTTGTGCCTGCACTTTAGGATGGAACTTCTTTCTGGCAGGCTATTTCTCCTACTTAATGTAACTGAATCAGTCACAGTGGAACTTGGCTTTTATAATGAGGGTTGTTTTTAGATCTACCAGGCAACTGTTTTCTTGTGTGAGGGGAGCGGCTATCTGGTTACCTTCCCATTGTTCTGTTGTTAGGCTGCTGGGGGGTGGGGAGGCGGATCATATTACTCCAACTTGCAGTACAGCAGTAAAGTTTATCAGAGCACAAGTCACATGACTGGTGGCAGCTGGGAAACTGACAATATCTCTAGCCCCATGTCAGATTTCAAAATTGAATATAAAAAAATCTGTTTGCTCATTTGAAAAAACGGATTTCAGTGCAGAATTCTGCTGGAGCAGCTCTATTAACTGATGTGTTTTGAAAAAAGCATGTTTTCCCATGACAGAATCCCTTTAAACTGAAGGTGAACCACCCCTTTAACATACAATTCTTTTGGTACGTCTCTACATGTTGAAGGTAGGATCACCTGCTTTGTAGCTATACTGATGTGTTCAAGAATACCCCCGAAATGCTCAGCAAAAACATCAGCAGTGAAACAGGATTTTATTTCAAGAAAAACAAATTTTTGAACATTTAGGTTTTTTTGTTGGAAGTTATTTGACTAACCCCAGGGCAATACACGATCTTAGTGCACTTCTAGTATAATGGAACGGTAATACTTTGCTATGTGACAAAAATATGGCTTTCAATACACAGAAAGTACTTCAACAATTTATGAGCTCATTCAATGCAAACAATATACATAACTGAGAAAAATCCTATTTGGGATTGTCAAAAAATTACCCATTGAACTCTAAATAGCACATGCAAGTAAAGCCTATTTTGTTCCCCTAACTGCAAGAATACCAGACACTCGTTTAAAGAGAGACCAAAGAAAGGTTAGTAGTTAAAACTAATAAGCAGATCTCTTTAAGCACCAATTTGACAGTTGCATGGGTGTCATTTTGCTGTAAATCCTATCAGTGCTTTACTTTGAGCAATGGTAGACTTCTTGACGTACATCTCCAATTGGTACTCCTGTTTTCCAGCCAGCTGTGTGGCTATTTAATATAACTCAACCCAATGTTCTGCATACAGAATCAGGTATATCACCATTGTTTGAACATCTAATCTTGAGCTGTACACTGTGTTTAGTTATTGCCTACAGAACTGGGTTGAAGAAAGCTTTCACTGTTTTTTTTTGTTTTTTTTTTTTTTTTAACAGATTGGTATGGCACAAAAAAAGTTATAGTTTTCTACTGTGTAACTGCTTCCGGGAAAAAAAAGAAGAAGAATCCACAAAGTAAGATGTTATTGTCATAGTCTAATGCCCATCGTGTGATATTATTTCATCAGCTCTGCAGTGGGATTCCAAGGCTTTCATGGTATAGATGTCCTGAGGCAATTCTGATTTACGTCGTACAAGAGGCCGTTCTTTCTTTAGATCTTTATGAGCCTAAGAAGAGCAAGAATAATGTAAGCCAAAATAAAATAACGTGATCATTTCATGCACAAACTGGTGGCTTGATGAGGCTAACCCTGATCAAACTTTAATACAATACTTAAAAAGAATGTAAGTTGCCAGTATATAAGTACAGATGCCTTCTGAGTTTTAAAAGGGGTTGTTCACCTTTAAATGAACTTTTAGTATGATGTAGAGAGTAGGGATGCACCGAATCCACTTTTTTTGGATTCGGCCGAACCCCCGAATACTTCACGAAGGATTCGGCCGAATACCGAACCGAATTGCATATGCAAATTAGAGGTGGGAAGGGGAAAACATTTTTTACTTCCTTGTTTTCTGACAAAAAGTCACGCAATTTCCCTCCCTGCCCCTAATTTGCATATGCAAATTAGGATTCGGTTCGGCCAAGCAGAAGGATTTGGCCGAATCCGAATCCTGCTGAAAAGGCCGAATCCCGAACCGAATCCTGGATTCAACCATCTGGTTGCTAGGGTGCAACTTAACCTAGCAACCATGCACCTATTTCTATAAGACACTGGAATATGATGAATAGAAAGAGTAATCAAGTCTTTTTAAAATCAAATTTTCAGTTCGTCAGAGTTGGAAAAATTTGATTTTATTGAAACCTGTTTTCGTGCATGGAAGACGTCATAGGATTAATTTGGAGTTGTGAGCAGCCTTCCTGACATGAGGTTTTTTTCAGAGAAAAAACTTGAATCGAGTTTTAAAATCGAGTTTTGAATTCGTCAGAGTTGGAAAAATTTGATTTTATTAATTTTATCGATTGGTCGAATTTATGGGAGTTTTAAAAAAAAACTCGCATGAATTCGAAATTCGACCCTTGATAAATGTGCCTCATAAAACTGGCGCACATGAGTGCAGAAGAGAAATGTTGCCGCTGAGCCCAGAAACAAAGTGAATTGCAGAAGAGAAGAGGGGCACCAACCTGGGGCCAAGGGGAGTCACTTGAGTCACCAAACTACAGTGTGTTTCCTTGTCCTTCAATAGAAAATAAGTGAGCTGACTCACAAAAGGATCCAAAGGGACCATCTGACTATAAACTTGTTCCGGTTTGTCTTTTTTATTATTACTACCAGGAATGTGTTTTTGTAAAAAAAAAAAAATAAATAAAAGATGGGCTTTAGCAGAAAGCGGTGGTATAATGGCCAAATCATGAATGGTCTGGTGAGATTATAAATGTCCTAAATATGTTTGAGCAATGTTGCTACAATAATGCTTTGTCCTTAGGGTTGCTACCTGGCCGGTATTTTACCGGCCTAGCCGGTAAAACACCTGCCAAGGCTTGGGCTGGTATTACAAATTTACCGACAATGTAGTTGCCGGTAATTTGTAATACCCTTAAGAAAAAGCCCTTGGCCCGCCCCCAATTCGCTCAGTACGTTTCTTTTTTTTTTCCAGGTATCGGTCCATCGCGTGTGTTGCTCCTCCCCTTTTGCGGCAATTGTCGGACTCCATCCCTTATATGCCAGGGTCCGCCCCTTTTGTTCCCGCCCCCCACCGGCCGGTAATTTTTTTTTTTTTTTAGAAAAGGTGGCAACCATATCTATCCTTTAAGCTGGGAAGCACTCAAATTGGTCAGAGCAATTGCATGTACTATGAAGCATTGGGGGAAAACAACAGATTTCAGGTAGTATAAGTCACATTTCCATGTCATCCGAGGATTACAAATGTTGGGAGCTAAAAGGAAAGCACAAAAAGATACAGTATATTACCTGAGAAGCCTCTTCTTTTACTGTCTTTTTAAGCATCTGTACGTCTTCAAGTAAGGGCCCATCTGTTTCCATTGCAACAGGACTGTTCAGAGCAGAGGTGTCAGTATACATAGGGTACTAAAATGCAAAGTATTAAAATAAACTAGAGAAATAAATAAAAGAGAAAAAAAACTAAAATACTTCCCTTGTCAAATAATTAAAAAAGTAATTTTGCTCAATAAAATAAAATAAAATTCTAAGCAACTTGTCCATATATGTTATCTCCAGTTTCCGAATATCGTGTACACTAAATCACATGGCTGTGCATCACAGAACTCGAAACACTGTGTGAACTACTGCTACATTGTTTCAATAATTAGAACCAGCAGTACAGAAAATGAAAAGGGACCGACAGATACTACTTGAAACCATCTATAAATGTTAATGTATTGGCGAGTTGCTTACATTTTTTCATCATACAGGGTTGAGATTAAAGGAATTGTTCAGTGTAAAAATAAAGACTGCATTAATAGGCTGTGCAAAAAAATAAATAAAATGTTTTCAATATAGTTAGCCAAAAATTTAATTTATAAAGGCTGGAGTGACTGGATGAACACAACTTCCTGCTTTGCAACTCTTGTATTGGTTACCAGTGAGTAACCAGTTATTTGGGGGACGGGGGCATATGCTCTTAAAGCAGAAGGAAAGGCTAACATTAAGTAGGGATGTACCGAATCCAAAATCCACTTTTTTGGATTCGGCCGAACCCCGAATCCTTCATGAAAGATTCGGCCGAATACCGAACCAAATCCTAACATTTTTTACTTCCTTGTTTTGTGACAAAAAGTCACGCGATTTCCCTCCCGCCCCTAATTTGCATATGCAAATTAGGATTCAGTTCAGCCGGGCAGAAGGATTCAGCCGAATCTGAATCCTTCTGAAAAAGGCCGAATCCCGAACCGAATCCTGGATTCGGTGCATCCCTAACATTAAGTAAGCTTTATCATAAAGGTCTATATAAATACACCAGTAAACCCTCAAAGTAATTCTGCTCTGAGTCCTCTGTCAAAAGAAACACTGCATTTCTTTCCATCTATTGTGTACTCATGGGCTTCTGTATCAGACTTCTTGTTTTCAGCTTAAACCTCCAGGGCAGGGCTTGAGCATGCTCCGTTTGCTCCTCTCCACCTCTCCCCCCTTCCCCTCTACGCTGTAATCTGAGCCCAGAGCTATGAGTGAGCAGGGAGAGACTCAGGCTGGAAGTGGTCACACTAAGCTAATATGGCAGCTGCTATCCTAAACAGAGTTCTAGAGCTGTTTACTCAGGTATGGTAAAGCATTCTGCAGAATAAATATAGTGTTATAGCTTGCACTATTGTGGCTAATCTATTGGCAATAAACTTTTTCAGTAGCTTTCCTTCTCCTTTAACCTTTGCTTTTGAATTGTAGCTGCATGCTAAGGATCAAAAGCAAACTATCTGAACAGTTATGTCCAATATATATATATAGCTCCCACCCTTCCCAGCTATAGTCGGGTGATCCCACTGGTGTCTAATAAAAGGGCAGCCAAGTATGGAGGTTTACTTTGAAAGCAGCAATTAAGTTGCAGGTAAAACCTAGTCCCTTTGTAAAATGTATAATGAAGCAATAGAATTCTTAATGAATCAGATAAAATTGAGCGTAGGACTGGCCAGATATGGGATGACTGACGTAGTTGGCCAGCTTAAATATATTGCAATATATGGACAAACAATCCCTGTTTTGTTTAAAGGGTAAGGCATTTTTCAGTAGCAGTATGCACAACATGTCTCTGTCTTAAATATATTGATAATGGGTTGAGTGCAGAGGACTCTTGTGTTTGAATATATATATATATATATATATATATATATATATATATATATATATATATATATATATATATATATATATATATATATATATATATATATATAGATAGACATGCATTAGAAGGGGCAGACACAGGGTCCTTTTCATAATTTTTGAGGAGTAAACATGTTGCAATGAAGGAAGGATGTATGAAAAAAAACAAAACAAAGCAAGCTTATTTGAAACGGTGATAGATAGGTCTGATGGTATTTAGCCCTTAGCATCTGTATCAAGTACAGTTATTAAAGAAATGAGGACTAGAATAAGGGCTAGTTGTATTTTAGTTTACAAAAAAGTCAAATGTAATTTAGGGCCACACTATGTATTAACTGGTATTTATACAGACCTCGGGATTAGATTTGGCTAGATTTTCAATTTTAACCCATGCGTCTTCTCGTTCTTTGAGCTTTAGTTTTTCCCTGCAATCAAAATTACAACAAATTTCAGTAATTGTACAGAATGTCTAAAAGCATAATTTAAATTTTCTGGGAGATTTAAATAGACATAAAAAATATATGGAAGAGTACATGGGAACATGTGCATTATAACACCAGGATCAACCCATCAGAATCTATGCACTTGTGTGTATATATCTTTTTACAAAGTAATAAGGATACCTTGTCTTGCAAATGATTTAAATTAATTAAATTTCTCGATACAGGTATTGGATCTGTTCTCCTTAAACCCGTTATGCAGAAAGCTCTAAATTATGGAAAGGCCATCTCCCATAGACTCAATTTTAATCAAATTTTAATCAAATTAAACATCTTTATAATAAGACAATGGTACCTTTGATACTAAGATATAATTAATCCTTTCTGGAGGCAAAACAATCCTATTGGGTTTAATTAATGTTTTTAAAAAATTTGTTTTTTTACAGGGAGAGCTGGAGTCAGGAAGGATTTCCCCCTCTGAGGCAAACTGGAGAGGCTTTGAATGGGGTTTTTTGCTTTCCTCTGGGTCAACTAGCAGTTGGGCAGGTTAAAATAGAGTTCAAAGGTTGAACTTGATGGACGTGTGTCTTTTTTTAGCCTAACTTACTATGTTACTATGGTTTTAAAAAAAACAAACATTTTTTTTTAGTAGACAAGGTATGGGGATTCAGAAAACCCAGGTCCTGAGTATTTTGGAGAACAGGTCTCATACCTGTATATTTTGGCAACCACAGAATATACGCCATCACAGAATCTGCACTCCAGGGGCATATATTAAGAAACATTCTGCAAGAATGGGTTCCCAAATTACAAATAGAAAGAAAAGGATGTTCAACCTTCACTTCTTGCTGAAATACAACATACTGCATCTCAAAAAGGTTCAATATATTTAGCTCTGGTGATTTTTGTTTGGTGCTATATAAAGAAGTCATAATGATAAAGATGCCAACCCAGCACTTTAAAGTGGACCTGTCACCCAGACACAAAAAGCTGTATAATAAAAGTATTTTTCAAATGAAACATCAAATCCAAATTCTACTTTTTATTAAAGCATTCATAGCTGTTATAAGCGCATTTAATAATCTCAGCTGTCAATCAAATATTGTCTGCCCCTCCTCTATGCCTTAGGTATAGAGGCGGAGCAGACAATTAGTTTCACTTTCCATTCAGTACTTCCTAGTTGTCAGTGCTCTCCACACATTCCCCTAGTTCTCTTCACAGTTTAATTGTGTAGCCAGGGCATATGGTTGGACATTGGGTTGCCCATTCTGGTGCACAAACAAGATTCTGAGATGATACAAGACTTGCCTTAATAACAGTGTCCACAAAATGGCTCCTGCCTGCTTGTTATAATTATGAATTCCCAGACTGAAGGAAACAAGATTCAAATAATTTATAGAGTGTAAGTAAAGTTAATTTTGCTTGACTACGGTGATAAAATAGGATTTTGAATAATTTTATTGGATGACAGGTCCCCTTTAAGATGGAGTCAGCTGCTTATTTGCTCATATATGGAGCCTAACCATTTGCATGCCCTACCAATACCTGCAAGAACTTTAAATATTTAGCTATAGAGGTGATTAAGAACAGATGAATGGATCATCCTGCCGTGGCCCTTCAGGTTGGTGGCCAAACTGGAGGAAAGATCCACTTGTCTGGCAACCTCCCAAAAACAGAATCATGAAATTTTTTGGCCAGCTAACAGATATTTCCAGAAATAGATCAAAAAACAAAGCCAATGTACTGTCATACAGTGATGCACATCTAGCATATTATGTAGATTGCATATATTTATGTATGTATGCATCCTATGTTGTCCGCACTCTTCTCTTCATACTAAGGACCAACGCACCCTGTGATTGATGCATTTATTACTTCTCATACCATTATACAGTATCGGACATAATATTACGAGCATCGATGCAAAACCTTATACCCTCTCTCCATGTGTAAATCTGCCTATATATAACAAGTGCATTAAATTGCGAGCGCACCTTTGAGATTTCAAGGAAATGAAAAACAGGCTGATTTTGCCTCCAATAAAGATTAATTATATCTTAGTTTGGATCAAGTACAAGGTACTGTACTATTATTACAGAGAAAAAGGATTAATTTGGATATAATAGAGTTTATGGGAGACAACATTTCTGTAATTCAGAGCTTTCTGGATAACGGGTTGGCGGATAACCTGTATATTGTGGAACATAGATGCTGCTGTGTATTGGTTTTGATTATCTCAGGAAGCAACTTGATATTATTTTTTCAATAAAAACACAAACACAAGAATACAAGCATGACATACATGTACGTTCAATTGGATTGTGTAGGAAACTTACTATGGCCCCGTATGGAGCATCGAGTCTTACACATTTATACACCTAACAAAATGCAAAACTTTGAATCTGCTCAGGATAAGTTATGTTGCTTGCGCCTTAACATTCTTCCCAGGAAGGAACCCTGGTTAGAAACCCAATATGAAGCACTAATATACTTTCATGGCAGTGTTCTGGCAATATATTGACAATATACTGAGCATACACACAAACGTTGAAAGTTAACTTACTTCTGTTTTTCTGCCTTGAACTGTTGAGTGCAGTCATCAAATAATTTTTGGTTCATCTCCATAAAAAGTTTCAGAGCATTGTATATCAAACCATGAATTGTCCTAAAAAAAAGGATGAACTAAGTAAAAACCAACATAGCAATAGCAACATTTATAGCTACTACATTAACTATTAAGCTAAGACCAATATTAGTCTAATGTTCAAAGGCCTTTTGCTTTTACTGTTCTTGTACCTTTGATAAACTGAAGCATTGGACCCCCCAGCTTGGAGACCATTACACTTATTTGCTGCTTTATCAACTAATTAATCATAGTTCCAAGATTATTCACAAGTATTGCGTCTGTATATCTGTAACTTTGTCTATGGTTCCAATTAGGGGGCACATGCTGGCCTCAAAGATGTGCTTAAACCATGATCTGTTTTCATTTAGACACAACATTGATGACGTCTGTGCATTTGATAACTTTCCATTACTTGTTTACATCAACTCAACATTTGTTTGGTGTATGGGGCCACTACCAAAAGCATGGGCAGAATCGTAGCATGCCATTTATACAGGTAACAAGGCTGAACTATCATTTAACTGATATCATTTGCCATCTGTGGGTTTGGAATGTAATCTTAGCTTTCTGTCTGTGAACCCGAAACAGCACTAGTTATACAGTGGAATGAAAAAGTTTAGGAACCCCTCTTAATTCTTTGGAGTTTTGGCTGAGCTTTCAAAGTAGCAACTTCCTTTTAATATATAACATGCCTTGTGGAAACAGTAGTATTTCAGCAGTGACAAAGTTTATTGGATTAACAGAAAATATGCAATATGCATCATAACAAAATTAGACAGATGCATAAATGTAGGCACCCTAACAGAGATATATCAATACTTAATCGAGCCTCCTTTTGCAACTGCCTCTAGACGCCTCCTATAGTCTTTGATGAGTGTCTGGATTCTGGATGGCGCTATTTTTAACCAATCGTCCATACAAAATCTCTCCCATTCAGTTAAATTTGATGGCTGCCCAATATGGACAGCCTGTTTCAAATCATTCCATAGATTTTCCATGATATTCAAGTCGGGGGGGGGGGGGGGAAAGTGACGGCTATTCCAGAATATTGTACTTCTCCCTATGCAGATTTCAAAGTGTGTTTAGAGTCATTGACTTGTTGGACTATCCGACCGCATGTGTAACTTTGTGACTGATGCTTGAACATTATCCTGAAGAATTTGTTGATATTGGGTTGAATTCATCTGACCCTAGACTTTAACAAGGGCCCCAGTCCCTGAACTAGCCATACAGCATGATGGAACCTCCACCAAATTTGACAGCAGGTGTTTTTCTTCCACCATGTAAAGCGCTTTTTGTTATGTTCAAATAACTAAATTTTTGTCTCATCAGTCCAAAGCACTTTGTTCCAAAATGACTGTCTTGTCTAAATGAGCTTTTGCATACAACAAGTGACTCTGCTTGTGACGTAAGTGCAGAAAGGGCTTCTTACTCATCACCCTGCCATACAGATGTTCTTTGTGCAAATTGCTCTGAATTGTAGAACAATGTCCAGATACACCATCTGCAGCAAGATGTTCTTGCAGGTCTTTGGAGGTGATCTTTGGCTTGTCTGTAACCACTCACAATCCTCCATATATGCCGCTAATGTATTTAACAGCTATTCTACAGGTTCAATTAGTAAAGAAGTTGTTTTAGGTTTTCTAATTGCTTTTGGTTTATGTAGTTTAACTTTGAGTTGGTTTTTGAATTACCAAAGGATGTGGTTTATATTTTTGAGCTTTGTCAGTGATAAAATGCCTTGTATGTTGTATACTTCTTGTATACTTCAACACGGAAAACACATTAGTATGTTAAAGGAACAGTAACGCCACAAAATGAGTGTGTTTAAAACTAATAATATACTGTTGGCATGCACTGGTAAAAGCTGTGTGTTTTCTTCAGAAAGGCTATTATAGTTTATATAAATAAGCTTCTGTGTAGCCATGGGGGCTACAGATAAGCCCTGTCCAATACAATGGACTTCACAGCCATGGGACGGACACATTTTGCAACACTCTACTCTCTGGTTTCGAAGAGGGGATGGTACACTTCAACATATCAAATAAAAATCTTTACCAATAGGTTACCTAGCTACAGAAGTCCAATGTGTTCAACCATTCAAGGTCTTCATGGGGATGGGGGGGGGGGGAGGATCAGTAAAAGGCAGTCCTGCTCTCTGCACAGTGACAAGTCTGGAATTTAATTAGTAATAAAGTGTCTACAATATAAGACAGATTCCAACCCTGTCAATGCAAACAGAATATAATGCAATGTATGTGCTGTGCCTAAAGCAGATATATAAATTAACAATTTTGTGGGGTAGGGTATGAGATTTAAGCTCTAATACACCCCTTTGCCATTGGCTTAAGGATAAGTGCAAACGCTAAGATTCAGGGAGATTTAGTCGCCTGGAGTCTCTTCTTCGAGCGACTAATCTCCCCAAAAAGCCTTCCCGCGCCTAGAATCTTAATCCCCGGAAGGATGGCACTCAGAGTGCTTTGTTTTCTGAAGTCACCCGAAGTCTCCTTGTGAGGCAACTTTGGCTGACTTCGGAAAACGAATCGGTTTGCCAGTGATCTAGATTCTAGACGACGGGAAGACTTTTCGGGGAGATTAGTTGCCTGAAGAAGAGGCGATTAGTCTCCGGGCGACTAAATCTTCCCGAATCTTCGAGTGTGCCCGTGCCCTAAAGAGCACTATATTCATAACATTGCAGTTTATCCTTTGTTCATCATACAAATTCTCAATAAACACCAGTTAAAAATAGTCTATAGTGGTTTTCTTACTTGTTCCAATGTGTCTTTGAATTCCGATACAAGGATGGGAACATAATGGGCAAAATTTTAGCTGCATTATCACTGATTAAACTCATGATATACTCATTATTCCAATAATACAATGCTCTTTCTGCCACCTGAAAATATAATGAAATCTGAATTAATTGTAGTTTTAGTCCTTAACATAGTCTTAAAAAACAGACCATAAAAACTGGCTACACAAGCTCTGTCTGGAAGAATAAACCCAATCAAACTGGTCTGTTAACAGTTATCTGCTCCCCTCCCAGCCTAGCTGCTACCCCTGGTAAATGCCCCTAACTCTTTACTTACCCCTCGGTGCAGATTGAGGGCATTGGAGTTCACGGGCGCCATCTTCTGGCACTTTGGTAATCTTCGAGTCTTTTTCCTTCACGGCAATTTTGGTGACTTTCGGTGCATGCGTAGTTGTCGCGAAACGTAAGATTGCTCCAACTGCGCATGCTCCGATAGAGCGCTCTCATTCCAAAGATTAGCGAAGAGAAGAAGATGACGCCTGTGAACTCTGATGCCCTGAATCTGCACAAGGGGTAAGTAAAGAGTTAGGGGCATTTACCAGGGGTAGCAACTAGGCTGGCGGGAGCAGGGTCTATGTAGGGTAGGATGTTTTTTTTTTTTTTTTAAATTAAGGGTTGAACGCTCCATTAACAGGGTTTTCATAGTATAAAATCACCTTTCATAATTACAGCAGTTTAAAGAAATTGTTCAGTGTAAAAATAAAAACTGGATAAAAGATAGACAGGGATTGGCCTTGCAAAGAAATCTGGAAGGAATGGGATCAAGTGGGCAGGTAGTAAGGTGAGAGGAAGCCAAAAGTTTTGACACATCCTCATCAGTCACAAGAGACGAGGAGCACAGGAGAGACTAAGAAGTGAGGACAGAGGACAATGAATGTCCAGGGGCTTAAAGTAGTGTAATGTCACTTCTGATGGTGTCAATTTTATTTTTGAATTGCTCAGCAATATTTTGAGCAGAGACAGATGCACACAGAGGGGATAGACGAGTGCTATAGGTAGAAAAAGTTGTGCAGGGTGTTAATGAGTGTAGTAAAATATGTTTGCTTGGCTAGGGAAAGGTTGGTATTATAGGAGAGCAGGGCATATTTGTAGTTTGAGAAGTCCGATATATATTATAGATGGAATTTGTTCCAGCAACCCTTAAAGAAGAATTCAACCTGTAATAAAAAAAAAAACCCTAGACCCCCTCCCTCCTCCCCACAGCCTACCTACCTGCCCCTCAGGCAAATGCCCCTAATTTTTTACTCACCCCTCAGTGCAGATTCTGGCCTCTGAGTTCACGGCAGGCATCTTCTTTCTTCTGTCTTTTTCAGAAGTTTCGGCGCATGCGCAGTTGGAGTAAATTTCTGGTCCTCATCAAATGTGCATGCACCGAAAGTCGCGTAAATTTATCGGAAATTTTTCAGGACAGGAAATTTATTCCAACTGCGCATGCGCCAAAAATGCCATCAAGACATGAAGATTACCGGAGAAGAAGAAGATGGCTGCCGTGAACTACGAGGAAAGAATCAGCACGGAGGTGTGAGTAAAAAATTAGGGGCATTTCCCCATGGGCAAACCCATCCAGGGTAGGGGGGAGGTTTTTTTTTATTACGGGTTGAATTCTCCTTTCAGTGCACTTGAATGTCTTTTTACACTGAACTGTTCCTTTAATGTACAGGTACTTTATAAATGTAATTTAGAAAACCATACCTGAAAGTGCGGACTTGAAACACACTTGGCTAGCTGCCGGAAAAGAGGCTCCATGACTTTTACAAACTCTGAAGGCTCTATGACATCTAAAATTTCTTCCAGCTCATTTAAAAACATGACTTCCTTTGGACTGTGGGTTTTCGGCCAGTATTTAAGCAATGCCATTACCACCTATAAAAGTATGCAAAAATTCAAGGATAAGGATAATTCTTTAAAGGTTAATCACGTTATTTATAGCAGAACATGAATATTTTGGCAGCAGTGCCAGTGCTTATATAAGTAGCTTTGTATATTACAGACTTCTTTATCACAATTATTTATCCAAGGATAAATTATAGCTATGGATGAGTGAAATTTTTTTGTCAGTTTTCTCCCCAAAAAAACTACAATAGGTTATAAATTTGCTGCACATAAAAACAATTTGTCGCCCATAGTCTTGAATGCATTTGTGAAATTTTTCCATTTCGTGAATTTTCAGCGAAACGAAAAGGGTCAGTTCGCCCATCACTAATTATAGCTAATATGAAAGGCATTGGAACATGCATCTTATATCTCTTCAGTTTGTTTTATACAAGGCCGTGAGAGATAGCACCTGCCAATCCGCTGTGCAGCTATCAATTTTTAAAATCGGTAAAAGTAAAAGGAAACTTTCACATTGCTAATAACTGCATAAAAATAAAACATCTTAAAACAAATATTAGTATGATAGTATATTTTTCTACTTTTCCATCAGGCACTATGAGCATTCTGGAACTGTGCATTGATCTCACTGATTTACAATTTCCATGCAAATGTAGAAAATCCTTCACTGGCAGCAACAATTCTGCATCATTGGCAGTGAAAGTATTAAAGACAAACACCAAACTGTAACTTGCCAAGAAACTGTACAAGGAGACAAGACATAAGAGGCTTCTATATTTAGTATAGGTGATAACAATAGATAACAGTAGAAGTACACAGGCCTCACCCAACACCAACTTCCAGTTAATAAAACAAAACTTTAAAAATGAATAGTAGTCGACAGGAATAAGTGGTATAAGGTATGACAGAGTGGGATAGAATGTGCAGTTATGATCTCAGAGTTTGGGGGTATGACTGTAATTTGCTTAGTCATTTAAATGTACGTTTAACCATATGGTCCATGTAATGTACCACAACAACAAATTAAAAAAAAAATCTACTTACTGGTTCAGTCAAGGTGCTGTCTTTTTCTAAAAACTGTACTACGCAATATGCCAGCTAAAAGGGGAAAAAAATACATTAGTGTGTCCATTATTGAAAGAAAGACTTATGTATCATCAGTTCAGTTACCAGAAGAATCTAATGCTAGCTTTGATATTAATATGGGCAGTCTGACATGGTACAGAACACTCAGTAGCCAATTAGCAGTTCATTTCTATGGGTTGTACACTTAAACACAACATGTCAAGGTTTAATACAAGCAACATAGTAGGGTTTAGGGCCTGAAACCACCTGTCACTGGTATAGACTTGAACAGTTTCCATTATAGTCAATCGTAAGTAACAGATGCTGATGACCTTGTCTGAAAAATACCAGAGACTATGTCCCATTAAAAAAAAAAAAAAAAAAAACAGTGCAGATCTGAAAAAAATATATTTCCTTTGGGAAAAAATGATTCTTGATATGTAGAAATAAAATGTGACTGTGTTTAGAATATTATCTAAGTGCAATGGCACACAGTGTGATTTAACCCACCCAGGATAAATCTGTACCACTGTGGGCAGCAAGACTCTCGAAAATCCCCTCCCATTATCTTACATGTGGATGAAATCAAGTAAAACTTATCACCCATGGTGATCTGGCTTAAAGGAAAACTATACCCCCAAAATGAACATTTTGGGAAGGCATTTTCAAAAGATTTGATGCCAGTGGTAGCACAGATTTACTGCAGGTTCTAGGAGCAGAGGTTGCAAGATACACTCACACACGCTCCACATTCGTATCCATTACCATTAAATTCTGCTAGTACCAATGTTCCCTCTAATTTCTATGTGCAAATAAAAACCAAAAAAAAAAAAAAACCCTACAATTTAACCAAAATTGCTCCCAAAGGGGCAATAAAACCGATGGTGGTAGTGGTGGACAATGTAAGAATTACATTTTTAATTGTAATTTTCCATTTTACACCATTATACATTGAAGAAAAAGTATATGTGCATTTTAGGGAATTTCTTCTTACCTGTGGGTGGTGGACACTGAGTGACTTCACTTTGTGTAAAGGTAATAACACCTTTAGTAAGAAAATTTTGTGCTCTTCTTTCAACGGTAATGCAAATCCATTGATTATACTGAAAGACATTAAAGACAAACCCTATAAAAAAAAAAATCTGTGCACAGGGTTTCATCTCAATCACAATTAGACTTTACCAACATGGGGAACTACTTTTTGCCAAACTATCATATTAAAATAAGCCACCTCAAATGCATTTTTAAGACACAGCTTAAAAGGGACCAGTCACCCAAAAAAAATATTCAAAATCCTACACTTGGAGTTGATTTATCAACATTCAAATCTTGGGTTTTACCACAATTCAAGTTTTTTTGTGCTAAAGCTGACAAACTAATTATAACTTTAAATCAAGTATTTATTAAAGGAACAGTAACCTAAAAAAAATGAAAGTCTTAAAGTAATGAAAATATGATGTACTGTTGTGCTGCACTGGTAAAACTGGTGTGTTTAGAAACTCTACTATAGTTTATATAAACAAGCTGCTGTGTAGCCATGTGGAGAAACCATTCAAACCTGAAAAAGGAGAAAAGCACAGGATACAAAGTAGATAACAGCTAAAGCTCTGTAGTATACGTATAGCTCTGTACTAGTATATGTAGTAGTGCACCCATTGCTACACAGCAGCTTGGTTATAGAAACTATACTTGTTTTGCACAGAAATATTGTCTTTTTGTCATTTATGGCAGCTGCAAATTTTTCTGTGTTTTGTGCTCTTTGGCGTTTCTGTTCCTTTAAGCTAAAAAAACTTGGAATCTAAAAGCTTGTGAGTTCATATAGAAGTCAGTGGGATTTGAGGATGTCAATTTTTTTGGAGGTATTAAAGTTTTAAACGATTTTACTTAATCAAGTTTTTGAATATTAAGATTTTTTAACAAATAAGGTAACATTTGTGTTTTTTAAATTGTTTATTTGAAGTAGAGAAATTACAAGTAAACAATTCGAAATTTGATCTATAAGGCCATTGATGTCTGTATGCAGTAGTATTTATGTGACTGTAATTTATAATTAGATAGCTTTTAATATATAAGAGAAGAACACAAAGAACTGGGGTAAAAAAAAAAAAACTAATTTTATCCTTACCTTCCAAGGATTTCCAATAGCTCTGCTATGCCATTATGGTGTTCTGTTTCATAAATAAACCTAAAACCAAGAAGGAGCATGGAAACATTTATGAAAAACAAAAAAGTGTCCAGTCAAAGTCTTATTATCACAAGAACACCAATTTTCCTTTTAATAAATGTACCTGTACTTCCATAGTCCAATGGTGACAATGTTGACCTCAAAACACAAATCTCACTCTTTAAATAATGCTATTATGCACAAATACAGACTGCAATTAAATTGTGTGCATGTTTCAAATGGAATGTAAATACAGATTGCTCTGCACAGTATAATTATACCCACTATGTGGCAGTCACAAATAAAAGAGAACATAAGACACTACTTTTAGCAAAATATTTTATTTGCTTTAAGCTGGCCATAGATGTTGAGATTTTTAAAAGATCAGATGCTGATCGTGAGACCACGATCTTCTCAGAAAGATCGTACGATCCTACGAATTTATCATCAACTAAAAAGACCAATTTGCCAGGAAAACAAAGGGGAGCTGCCTGCTTGACCCTGCAAACATAGATAGATTGCACTGGGACCGACAAAGATTTTTTGACCCGGCCGATCAATTTCCCGACAGATGTCGGCCGAAAAATCGTAAGATGTACGATCGTTCGAATACCACTAACCGCACGATAATTTCGAAGGATTGGTCGGGCTTCCCTAAAATCGGTTGTTCAGCAAGAATAATCGTCGCGTCTATGGGGAGCTTAACAGGGGTGCTGAACAATTTAGGTCTTTTTAATTTTGCATGGTATTTTTTTTTTTTAAACTTGCATGTTTATTATGTATAAAGATTGCTCAGAGTACACAAGCGCCTCGGGTTTACATTTGTGAGGCACATATGAACATGTAGTACATAACAGCATGTGAAGTGTTTAACATATCCAAAAGATAAGAGAAAAACAAATAATATATTTGAGTAACTGAATATAGAACAAATGTTGTACATGGCAAGGCTGGTGAAAAGGGTAATTTTGCATGGTATTTTGAAGAGATATATATACGATTTGTGTGCTGTGCAAAAATGTAATGCTTGTGGTTTATTTAGTTAAAATTGTAGTACCACCCTATATTATGGGGGTATGCATTTACCATGTTTAATGTGCTTATGTCTGCCTCAATATCCAGTTTGATACAAAAGAATTGGGTTTGCTTAGGAATAAGAATGCAAAACTGCAATTAAGGTGACTAAACATACCTATAAAATATATTATTGATCTGTTTCCTTATATAAGCTCTGAGGCCTAAAAATTTCCCGTAGATTCTGTGAAGTGTTGTTTTCAGAAAATCTCTCTCTCTTGGATCTTCACTGTCAAAGAGTTCCAGCAGCTATGGGAGAGAAAAAACAATGATGTTAAATAAAATGTTACAAAATGCTGCACTAAACACCTTGGCAAAATAAGACTTCTTTACCTGCAGCACAAATTTCTGATCAATGTATTTCTTTGCAACATTTGGTTGAAAATCTGGAGACTCCAAAAACCGGAGGAAAAATTCATAAACAAGCTGAAAAGCAAAACAAAAAGTTAATAACATTTAGGAAATCATAAAATAAATAATACCCACGAACACTGCTGGTCCCTAAGAATATATATATATATCACAAAGCAGATAGAATATAAATCTATTTAAAAGAACAGTAAATAATTGTTCAAATAGAGTTAGGGATTAATATCCACATACACTGCTAATAGAATACTTTTTGCAGCAGGTATTACAGGTATGGGATCCGTTACCCAAAAACCCGTTATTCATAAAGCTCAGAATTATGCAAAGGCCATCTCCCATAGACTCAATTTTATTCAACTAATCCAAATTTTTAAAAATGATTTCCTCTCTCTCTGTAATAATAAAACAGTACCTTGTACTTGATCCAAACTAAGATTTAACAAATCCTTACTGGAAGCAAAACCAGCTTATTGGTTTTATTTAATGTTTACATGATTTTCTAGTAGACGTAAGGCATGAACATCTATATTATGGAAAGATCAGTTATCTGGAAAACCCCTGGTCCTGAGCATTCTGGATAACAGGTCCCATACTTGTATTTTGAATAAGATACGTGATAAGTGAATGGTAGACACATGTGGCAGTTGATGGCATATGCTTCAGGTGGAGAACATGCATCATCATGGCGCATTCTACACTGGCATTTTCAGTTGTCAGTAGGGAATCCACTATTTTGGATTCGGCTGAATACCAAACCACATCGGAAGCCTATTTTGCATATGCAAATCAATGAGGGGACGGAAAAAGAGTAATATTTGTTTACTTCCTTGTTTTGTTATGAAAAGTCACATGATTTTAAGGATTCGGAAACAGCCGAATCCTGCTGAAAATGGCCGAATACCGAACTGAATCCTGGATTCGGGGCATCCCTACTTGTCAGAGAAGTGTGGGAAATTACCCACTGATGACAGGCATATCTGCATGTCACCAAATTGTCGCAGGTTCCACTTAAGCCAACAGTTTAAAGCCTGGGGAACCTAGGAAAGATTTTGCGAGTTTAATCTTTTATGTTTTTCAGCACAGTGCCAAAGCACCTCAAGTCAACCCACTACCACATAGCACTGTTAATTAAAAAAAATAAATAAATGAATAAAAAAAACACACACACACACACAAAAAAACAGTACAGAATTAGAGAGGCTAAAAAGTGCCAGTCAATGGGAGATGGCAGCAGGTCTCTGGTTCAACTCACAAAAATATGGTTTAGAAAGAAAACTGGCCTGTGTGCCTAAAAAGCACTAAATATAGGCAGATGGCTCTCTATACAAGTATATACACGTATAATACAGAACTCTGTCTGTGACTGTTGCCACACTTCTATTTTGCATATCATGCATAGAAAAGAAATCAGTCTATAAAAATATATTTTCATAGTATTCACAAACTCACAAAAGCATTTTTACACTCGTTTGAAAAGTTTTAGTCTAGGGCCATACAAGTTGTCTTTTGGCCTGTGGAGCAATCAGGACGAGAACCTACTACTGCTGCTTTTCTCTCAATTGTACTTGCACACAAATACAATGCTTCTGCTTGGGTGCAGCCAGACACAGAGGATTTTGGTGCTGAAAAACACAAGATTCTGTGTTTCGTGGCGTAAACCATTGTATTGGCATGCACCCGAGCAGATGCAATGTATTCGGGTGACAGCAGAGCAGCAGCTTCTGGGCTTGTATTTCTCTACAAGCAGTGATTTTAAAGAAGCCATACACTATTAGATCCGATCGTTTTGCCCACTAACGGCAGGGCGATATCTGGTTCATCCGGATAGGATTACAATGAAACGAAAGGGCACCAACGGGTTGTAGGACCACATCAACTAGCCGATGCAGTTCTAGATTGAAGGAAAAAGTCAAACTTGCCCGATCGATATCTGACAATTTTTGACCTGATATTGATCGGGGGAACCCATCGGAAGCCCCCACAAATGGGCGAATAAGCTGCCGAACCAGTATAAAGCATTGATAATCGACTAGTGGCTCATGAGCAACATGTTGCTCACCAACCGCTTGGATGTTGCTCCATTTGGCCTCAAAGCAGGTGCTTATTTTTGAAGTCCTGGCTTGGAGGCAAGTTTTGGTTGTATAAAAACCAACTGTACTGCCAAATAGAGCCTCCTGTAGGCTGCCAGTTCACTTAGAGACTACCAAATAGGCAATCATGGCTCTTATTTAGTACCCCCAGGGGGTCCTAGCCATGCTGAACATAAAACTGTACCTGCAGGTGAGGCCATGCTGCTTCTAACGTTGGTTCATCTTCTTCTGGATCAAATTCTGCCCCTGTTGGATTGGAAGATGGTGGCAATGTTCGAAACATATTCACAGCAAACTAAAAATAAAAACAAAAAAAGCAATGTTAACTCTAGTTAAGAATAAATCATTGAGTACTAAACAAAGTTGTAAAAGAACTAGGTTTAATATAAATTATATTAAGAACGACTACCAAATCAAGCAAATTTCGCATGTTTCAATAGCATACAACTAAAATAAAGGGATACGGACACATTTCAATATTTCAGCAATGCAATCGACAAAAACATACCTTAAAAGTGAACATAATTTCAAGTAACTTTGCAATATACATCAATTAAAAAATATGCAGATTTTTCATGATTTTTAATGGTTTGGAACACTTCCATAAGCCTAGCCCCCTGCTAATCTGCCTGACTACTCTTACTTTGTATCAATAGCTAGCTGTCCTTAGCGTGCATCCTCCAAACTCCACAATTCCCTGCATAAACGATTTCAATAAGGAAAGGAACATCACAGTGCAATGCATTGTGGGTTATGTAGTTCCTGCATGCTGTCTGTAAACTGTGGAGAAATTGTTACAATTTGTAACATCAGTGTTTAGTCCCTCCTTCCCTGCCAGGATTTCAAATGATGCAGAAAGAGAAGAACTGTTACACAGCTGGTTTTCAGCATAGAAAATAGTATTTATTCATACTTTTTGAAGAAACAGGTAACTGTGATGGGAATATTAGGGGTTTCTTTGTTATGTGGGCCTTTTTATCAAATTTTGGTTTGGAACCTGGAGTTCCCCTTTAATAATAATACTTCCCCCCCCCATAAATTTCTAAACATGTATGGGACATGGGGTTTTCCAGATAATGGATCTTTCCGTAATTTTGATCTTCATACCTTAAATCTACAAGAAAATCGTTTAAACATGAAATAATCCACATAGGCTGGTTTTGCTTTCAAAAAAGATTAATTATATCTCAGTTTGGATCAAATACAAGGCACTATTTTATCATTATTGAGTTTTTTAAATTTGGATTGCTAGTATAAATTGGAATCTATGAGAGACAGCCTTTACTTAATACGGAGCTTTCTGGATAACGAGGTTCCAGATAACGGATTCCATACCTGTACCTAAAGGACAATATATCCACACAGTCAAAGCAATCAATTAGGAAAATCATTGAAGTGATAACATGGAGATCAGCCGATCGATGATTGTAAAGTCATCAGTCCCACCCCTGATGTGACCCACCCCGCCGGGTCGGAACTAGAGATAGGCAGAGTAGGCAGCTGCCTAGGATGCAAAGCTGGGGAGGGGGGGCGCCAGGCAAGTACCTCTCTGTCGCCTACTCCATGTCTGGTCCCCTCTTTCCCCGACTATTACCGGACTATTTGCACTTCTGCGCCAATCAGTAATATACGCATGTGCGCTGGGTGGTATTTAGCAAATGTGCACGTCCGGCCAGGTTGCCTAGGGCGCCTGGCCGGCCTGGCTCTGCCGCCCAATAGACACATCCTTCTAAGGGAATTCTGCTCCAGCTCAAGTCTGCAGTTCATTCCAGGCAGACCTCACTTATATTTATTAGGTGCTGATTAAAATCAGAGCAAACTGTTCAAGTGCAAGATGACAAGCTGCATATATAGGTGTCCCTTTGTGAATAGCATAAAGGCACTCACTACATTGCATCTGTCTAATACTAAGTCTATTTGGTACATACCTTTCAAAAGGACTTGGTTTTTATATTTGAGTAAGTCAAACTCTTGTATTAAAAAGACAATAACAGAAAATACTCAGACAACACAAACATCTTCTTGGGCACAGCAGTCAACCCAACTAAAAGTAATTTATTATACACAAGACCTACTTGTACAACTTACCATGTGAACTACCTCAGGATAAATAGGTTCTGTTATCACATTGCGATTGTGTGTGATGTATTCTACCATCTCACTTAGTGCAGCTCGTTTAACTTCCTTCCATTTCAGGTCACTTAGAGGATCAGAAACGAAGTCAAAAAGAACGCAGCATTGGCGCAGTTTCTGAACAAACAGCTTTTCTTGTTCTGCTGGGGGCACATCTAAAAAGAACAAGGCAATGATTAAGGCACAATTGAAAGTCTGTTCATTTTGCTCACTTAAACACAGATTGTAGCTATGTTGTACACAAGATTTTTAATGATGTCTGCTAGATATAAAATTGCCCTTACTGTGAAAGTATATGCTAATCACTGGAAAGGGATTTAAACAGTGTTGACCACTTTTAAGTAAATTTCTAGTAGGTTACAAAAATTCTACGTTTTTAGGCTCAGTCCACACAAGCAGATTCGGGGAGGTTAGTTGCCCCAGCGACAAATCGCCTCTTCTTCAGGGGCGACAATCTCCCCAAACTGCCTTCCCCCTGTCCTCCCCGGGCTGTGAATCGCCTGTGGCAATGCACATGCGGCACTACATTTTCCGAATATGTCCGAAGTTTCCTCGTGAGGCGTTGCCGCAGGCGAAGATTTCTTATTATCATCAGGCCCTCTCCTATTCATATTTCAGAATCTCAAACACTGCCTAAAGTAAACTAGACCCTAGCAACCCAACAACCCCTGAACAAAAAACAAGTTTAAAATAACACAAAAATATACAACTGCACATATATTTGGTTACAAAATGTAATAATGATCCAATATATACTTTTTTTTTTTTTTCTAAAAGGTAACGTATTGGACACAATGTCTTGATATTTATATTTAACCAAGAATAAAAATGAACTATATGGATAGAAGATGTAGTGACACACATGCAATTTTTGGTGTTTTAGTGCCTGTGATTTGTTTAAAGTAAATGTCTCCTCCTCTCCATATCGTGGAGAAAACAAACTATGGATTTCCCCTCATCTATTCTAAGTTGCAATATATGTATTTCATGGACAATCTTAAACAGAACAAGTCTATCTTTGAGTAATCTATTAATCATGTACTAGTGACCTCCTAGTATTCTTAAGTGCAAGTTGAAAGGATTTCCCTTCCATATCAAGTCTTATAGCACTTTAATTTTTGACTAGGGCCAATACATTTTTTTTGGAGATTACACAGCTGTTGGACATTTCCATCTCACCACAATGGAAGAAATGATGGGAAATGAGAAATACACCCATATAGTTTACAATCGTTCCTCGGATCTACTGCTAAGAATTGTCCCCTTTGCTGTCTTCTGCTCTGTGTGCCTGCACCCAGGAAAATGCAGTGGAGGAGATTTTGGCACAGAAATTTAAAATTGCATGTTTCTTTAACAAAATCCATGCACAGTAGCTTCAGGTGCAGTCATGGTAGAAGAATGATGTCAGGGGTGGGGCTCATCCTCGTTCTGAGATTATCTGCAGGCCTATGTGGAAATGTGAGGTTTGCATTTTGGTGCAGAAATCTTGCCACATGTGCCTGCACCTGGGCCAATGCAATGGTAATGGGCATGTTTCAGCAGGCAGAGTTTCAACCCTGTGTGGAATTAGCCTTAAAGGAACAGTTCAGTGTAAAAATAAAAACTGGGTAAATAGATAGGCTGTGCAAAATAAATAATGTGTCTAATATAGTTAGCCAAAAATGTAATGTATAAAGGCTGGAGTGACTGGATGTCTAACAGAACAGAACACTACTTCCTGCTTTGCAGCTCTCTAACTGAGTTGGTCAGCGACTTTAAGGGGGGCCCACATGGGACATGACTGTTCAGTGAGTTTGCAATTGATATTTAGGGCAGAGACATATGCGGCAAATTGGGGAGATTAGTCACCCGGTGACAATTCTCCTTTTGTTCGGGGCGACTAATCTCCCCGAACTGCCAGTTATGACCCATTTGACCCCCCCTCAAGTCACTCATTGGTTAATGCCTGGTAACCAATCAGTGGAAACCAAGAGAGCTGCAAAGCCGGAAGTAATGTTCGATTCGACATCCAGTCACTCCAGCCTAGGGATGCACCGAATCCACTATTTTGGATTCGGCCGAACCCCAGAATCCTTCTTGGAAGATTTGCCGAACCGAATCCTAATTTTGCATATGTAAATTAGGGGTGAGAAGGGGAAAACATTTTTTACTTCCTTTTTTGTGACAAAAAGTCACCAGATATCCCTCCTGACGCTAATTTGCATATGCAAATTAGGATTAGGTTCGGCCTGACAGAAGGATTCGGCCGAATCCGAATCCTGCTGAAAAAGGCCGAATCCCGAACTGAATCCTGGATTCGTTGTATCCCTACTTTATTCATGACATTTTTGGCTAAACAACTATACTAGAAACATATTTATTTTGCACTAGGTATCGATTTAACCCCACCCCCAATCAACTGCCCGTTAACAGTTAATTTCCTTTTGTGTCATTGTGTTTACAGAACACCACCTATTTCCAAACACATTAGCCAAGTATCCGGGTTAGGACTTTAAGCACCTGCATTCTGATCACGAAGACCAAGTTTACTGCACTCATTGCACTATATCTGTATATATAAGTGCTTGGAAAGTCTAATGTTGAGGTAGGACACATATATACAGAATGACACATATAGAACTAAACACAGTAAAATTATGTGTGTAGTAACAGATTTACCCGACTCACACATTACTAAAGGGCAGTGACATGTAGGAAGTGCTGAATGGAAAGTGAAAGTAATTGAATGCCCCGCCTCTATGCCTTAGGCATAGAGGCGGGGCAGATATTTGATTTATAACAGGTATGAAAGCTTTAATGAAAAAAAAAAATTATATTCCATGTTTAATTTGCGAAGGACTTTTATTATACAACCTTTTGTGTGTACGAGACAGGTCCACTTTAATAGAATAATCTAAAATAAAAATGTTTGTATTGTGAATCACAGATTCTCTAGTAAAGGTGGTGCACTTATACTTTAAATTGAGTGGAAAGCTGCTAGACTATGATCTTTAATTCTTTCCCTGCCAAGCAAACAGTTTCGACGTTTATGAGAGAATAATAATGCAGAATAGACAGTTTCACATTCTATTTGCCATTATAGGAAATGTGCAATGCATAGTTCCAGAAAGGCTTGAATCACTGTCAGGGAAACAGTTAAAGCAGTATCAGAACTGCTGCTTTGTAAGGGAAACAAAGGAGACGCAGTCACATGAGCAACAGGAAACCTATTTACATCAACAAAACATTGACTTTTTCAAAGCTATACACCTAATGGTTTTAACCCTTTACCTGAAAAGCAATGTAGACTATATGGCTCTGACATGAAATTATCAGAGTTGTATCTAATGCAGTTGTATCGAATAACTACTGTCCAATTTTGACGTCTGTGATAATTGAATAGTACTTCAGACCATTCGATAGTTCAAAAATGCTTAAAGGGCAAGTCACCCTCAAAATAAAAGTTTACCTAATAAAATATACTTCTAACCAACTAAAACAATTATTTTAGAGGCACATTTATCAAGGGTCGAATTTCGAATTCATGCAAGTTTTTTTTTTTTTTACTCCAATGTCAGGAAGGATGCAAACAACTCCAACATGATCCCTGTACGTCTCCCATTGACCTGAAAAGCAATTCGGCAGGTTTTAGGTGGCAAATAGTCGAACTCAAGTTCTTAAAGGGCCAGAGTATGATAAAACTCAAAAATCTAATTTGAATTTTTTTTTTTTTTAAAGTGGACCTGTCACCCAGACACAAAAATCTGTATAATAAAATTCCTTTTCAAATTAAACATGAAATCCAATTTCTATTTTTTATCAAAGCATTCATAGCTGCTGTAAGCTCATTTAAAAATCTCAGATGTCAATCAAATATTGTCTGCCCTTCCTCTATGCCCTGGGCATAGAGGCGGGGCAGACAATTACTTTCACTTTCCATTCAGCACTTCCTAGATGTCACTGCTCTCCCCACATTCCCCCGTTTTCTTTACCATTTAATTGTGTAACCAGGGCATGGGGATGGACATTAGGTCCCCCATTCTGGTGCACAAACAAGATTCTGAGATGATACAAGGCTTTCCTTAAAAACAATGTCCACAAAATGGCTGCTGCCTGCTTGCTATCATTTTGAATTCCCAGACTAAAGGAAACAAGATTCAAATCATTTAAACAGTGTAATTAAAGTTCATTTTGCTTGACTAATGTGATAAAATAGGATTTTGAATAATTTTGTTGGGTGAAAAAACTCCAAATCGAATTTGAATAACTCCCTAGACGAATTAGACAGTTTTGACCATAAAAAAAAAAAAACTTGAAAATTCGAATTTTCAATTCGACCCTTCATAAATCTGCCCCTTAAAGGAGAAGGAAAGGTTAAAACTAAGTAAGCCTTATCAGAAAGGTCCATCTAAATATACCAGTAAACCCCCCAAGTAATGTTGCTCTGAGTCCCCTGTCAAAAGAAATACTGCATTTCTTTCCTTCTATTGTGTACTCATGGGCTTCTGTATCAGACTTCCTGCCTTCAGCTTAAACCTCATTGCCCTGGGCAAGAGCATGCTCAGTTTGCTCCTCTCCCCCCACCCCCTCCCTTCTCTACTGTAATCTGAGCCCAGAGCAGGGAGAGAATCGGGCAGGAAGTGATGTCACACCACATTAATACTGCAGCTCCTATCCTAAACAAACAGAGTTTCTAGAGCTTTTTACTCAGGTATGGTAAAACATTCTACAGAATAAATATAGCATTCTAGCTTGCACTATTGCAGCTAATCTATTGGCAATAAAATGTCTCCGTAGCTTTCCTTCTCCTTTAAAGTTAATTGTAAAGACTATTGCTATTGAAAGCATTCGCTTAACTCCTGGTTGTTACATTTTAAACAATGTTGTTAGTTTTGGTTCACCAGCTAAGACAGAAAAAGTCGCCATAGACTGATTTATTTCTCCCTAACGACCAACTTTAGTGCGATCCCACGATTCCGTCAAATTATTGCGGTTAGTGGGCACAGAACGATAATACATCTAACAATTTTTCGTCCGACATCTGCCAAGAAATCGGTCAGGTTAGAAAATTTTTATTATTCATAGTGAAATGTATCATTTGTTTGCAGGGCCAAGCAGACAGCTACCCACAGTTTCCACAGCTTCAACTAGACAATAGCTCTTGAAATGGTCTTTTTAGTTGATAACAAATCGTACATTTAAACAATTGTTTCAAGATCAGCTTGGTCTTACACTAGCAAAAAGATCTTTTAAAAGCTATGGCCGCCTTTAATTATTTCAACAGTCTTAGTCACCAGGGCAGAGAATAGAAAGAGAAACACTGCTTTCAATAGCAATACATATACAAATAAATGTAATCAAGAAAATTGTAATGAATATATATTGTAAAGTTGCTGATAATTAGGTTTTTTTTTTTTAAAAGGCAAAAATGTGTTTTTGAGTGGACTAAAAGTAGAAAGTCCTGGGCAATTACACTGTGACAAAAGGTCTCATTGACATGTTTGCAGCAATAACGCCAGCTGCTGTATCGCCTCTTGAGGAGTGACATCAGTGTTTAGAGTTTAAACTGTGGAATAAGGGGAGGGGGATGTAGGATCCATTTTTGTCGACAAAAACAGGTGCTGGAGGGGGGGGGATTTCATTTTTTTTCTTGCAAACAGGTATGCAATTTCCGCTAAAAGCTATAGAAACTAAAAAAAAAAAAAAAATGCTGCGTTTGCAATTAAAGGAGAAGGAAAGTCAGGCACCCCAAGTAGATTTAGTGACTTACCCGACACCCCAGGCTGGTGCTCCTATCAGCAGAAAGCTGCAAAGATCCAGGGATCTGGCAGTGAACACCATGGAGCGACCCTCTTCCTGTTACTTTCTTGTTGCAGCTACGCATGTGCAATAGAGTGAAACGCTGAACGTGAACGAAAAAGTCGCTGTTTCATTCTGCTACATATGCGTCTGCTCAGGAAATTTGAAGAGCAAAGAAGACTATGGTGCTCACTGGCAGAAACCTGGGTGAATGCTGACAGAAGTACCTGGCTCGGGGTCTCAGGTAAGTAAATATAACCACTTGGGGACGGCTAACTTTTGGCATCCCAAGTTAGATTCCTGCGCGGAACCAATTTCTAAGACCCGGACCTGAGCCGAACCAGCAGACCGCGACACGACCCGCATATTTATCCACTTTGATCGGATACCCGACCCAGACCTGCAAATCAAACAGGAAGTGATGGTGCTGCAAACTGGAAGTGGCGTCATCGAAAGTGGGCGTGCAGAAACAAGTTTTGTAAAACTTAAAAAGGAGTAAAATATACATAATATAAGAAATTTAGATAAGACCCGCAACCCGACCCGAGGGTATGCCCACACCTGAAAATCCTTTCCTCATTGCGAAGGGTGCCCCAATTTTTTTTGCGGGTAACTCGTGGGTACCCGACCCTCTGCAGTACTCTATCCCAAGTTACATAGACTTTCTTTCTCCTTTAATAATAATAATAATAATAATTTACACAATAACAAGGTGAAATCAGTCATGATATTTTAGACAATTGGCATGACTACTACATGTAAATGTATTTTCTAGCAAAAAGCAGACAAAATATATTTATTTTAAGGCAAAACAGCACAGGACCACCGGTACAATTACCATGGCATTACACAAAGGGAAAAAGAACTGAAGTAAACAGCATATAATATGTAGCCAAACTCAATTACAGGTTTCGTCAGTGTTGCCAGGAAACCATTGATGGCTAAGAGTTCTCAAAGTGAAACGGTGCTAAATGACAGCAGCTCGCAAAACAGCTTCTCGGCACTAATAATAAACCAGAAGGACAGATTGCACTCACTGTTGGAATGAAAAAGCAAAGAAAAAAAAATATACTTTGCCTCACTCCACCACCCCAAAAAACATCCTAAATCTTCACATCTGTGACAATCAGTCTATGAATTACAGATGTGGAATATTCATTTGGAGCAGCTACTTAAAGTGTAAAAGTTTGTCCGAGGTAGCAAATAAGTACAGGTATGGGACCCGTTATCCAAAATACTCGAGACCTGGGTCTTTCCATAATTTGGATCTTCATACCTCAAGTCTACTAGAAAATCATTTCAACATTAAATAAACCCAATAGGCTGGTTTTGCTTCCAATAGGGATTAATTATAACTTAGTTTGGATCAATTACAATGTACTGTTTTATTATTACAGAGAAAAAGCAAATCATTTAAAACAAATACTGGATTATGCGGATAAAATGGAGTCTATGGGAGACGACCTTTCCATAATCTGGGAACTTTTTTCCAAAAACCAGATACCACACCTGTACAATTGGATTGCAGATTTAATTCTCTCGTTGATGCAACAGGCACATGACCATTTGGGATGAAATGATTTTCAATATGGACCAAGCACTTGCACAAATGCATCCAAATACGGTAGCCAACAAACACAACAAATTGTGGCATGCACAAAAATTTTAAGTAAAAACCAAACAAGCATGTCTTTCCTCGAAAAGGACTAAATAAACGGGCAGACAAGGACCTCGATCCAGCAAGAAAATTAAACCACCCAGATATCGGACATATATGTGCCAATAAGCGGTCGATTGGGCAGTGTATGGTCACCTTTACTTTCATGACTTGGATTTGTTTCAGTTAAAAACAAAGGATTTGGCTGAATCCAGGCAGGATAAACATTTTAAAGATATTTTTTTTTCTACATATAAGTGAAAGTTTAGACCACATAGAAAGGGTATTACTTAGAAATAAAAAATTCCAGGGCCTAAAATGTGTCCTAAATAGGGTTGCCACCTTTTCTGGAAAAAAATACCGGCCTTCCTATATATTTATCTTTTTTCCCTATTAATAACATTGGGATCAACCATCATTTTTACCGGCTGGGCCGGTAAAATACTGGCCAGATGGCAACCCTAGTCCTAAATCAAGTTTAAAATTACATACACATAGGGGCAAATTTACTTATGGTCGAATATCGATATTCGACTGCCGAATGGAAATCCTTCGACTTCGAATATCGAAGTCGAAGGATTTACGTAAATTTAATCCTTCGATCGAATGATTTTTCTACGACCAAAAAAAGATCACTTTTCCCATAGGCTAACATTGACTTCGGTAGGTTTTAGGTGGCGAACTAGGGGGTCGAAGGTTTTTTTTTTTTTTTTTTTTTAAAGAGACAGTACTTCGACTATCGAATGGTCGAAATAATTTTTGATTCGAATCGTTCGATTCGAAGGTCGAAGTAGCCCATTCGACGGTCGAAGTAGCCAAAAAAACATTCGAAATTCAAGGTTTTTTTTATACTATTCCTTCACTCAAACTAAGTAAATGGGCCCCATATAGTTTGGATTAAGAACTGAAAATGGGGTTAAACAAGCATATACATGTACAGGGTCAGAATCAACAACCTCTCTGTGCTGCCAGCTGTGGATGAATGCCATAAGAAAAGCAGCAAGTCATCAATCACTGCAGGTATGTAGTCAATGCTCATCATATACAGAATAATTTGCTGCTATTCATGTCTGAACCTGAAGAACTATTTTTTTTTTTTTTTCTAATTACCTGCATTTCAGAAATAATGGAAGAAATGCAAAACACACATCTGTATTTGGATATTTAGGCAAAAGTGCCAACAGAAAATACAATAAAAATTGGTGTTAATACCAATACGCCTGCAGGACAACGACACATTCTGCCGGCGACTAATCTACTCCAAATGCTTTACTTCTGGTGATAAAACACGTGGCAATTCATTTATCCAAAGTTGCCAAAAGAGGAAAAGTGTCATTGCCCTCAGTGACAACTCAGCTGCTATCTGGAAGGTCTAAATAATAATAGCAAGAATAATCAATTTTGTTTCACTGGGGAACACCCATAAATCTTAAAGGTTCAGTTGTCTATGTATAGGTATTTGGAGAAGTTATTTCGGGATATGTGATGAGAACAGTAAGGTAAAGATGTGATAACACGAGTTAGGAAGAATTCACTGCACCACAGTTGCAGATTATGATGAAAACCCCAGGTACGTACAGCAAGGCCCTCAAAATACTCCATGACTGCCCCCCTCAAAAAACAACAATAGGTGGCCCAGCGTTCGCGAAGTTTGGAACCCAGTGGGCCCCCAATGCTTGAGTCCGACCCTGCACTTGTTAATCTGGTTAATTTTATTGTGTTGGGGTTGAGAAATGTACAACTTCAAGCACAGTTTTGGAGGTTACCTGCCTACAGTTTTGTCATGTTAAATTACAGGTAAACCAGAATGGGGGGGGGGGGAGAAAAAAAAAAAAAGCTTCAATTTGTACTATCCAAGTCACTACTCTTCATTTCTGTGCATTTTTTAGTCATACAAATTAAAACTTGAATGTAATTTGTTCTCATTAAAAACTTTTAAAGGAAAAATTTTTGGGCTCATATATCAAAAATCAAATGTGAGATTTTGCCTAAATCCCAATTTAAAATAACTCGAATCTATTAAAAAATCTGAATATAAAAACCTTGATGGAATACAATCGTGAATAAAACTCTTGAATTAAAAAATAGCATGCCTATGCTTTTCCACTAGTGTTTTACATTAATGGCAGTGGTTCAAAACCAAGTCCAGGCATCGGGTAACCTGCATTTTGGAAGAGTAAGGGGGAAGTCTGGGGAATTGGAACCCTTCATGTATTTGGGGTGTCAGTACCCTCTGCCTCTCACTGTAGGATGTGGGATATTGGCCTTTTCTTTAAAGTCAGTGACATTATTTACAAGTTTATATATGGTCTTTACTGTACAAGACAATCCAAAGTTCAACAGTGTATGTTAACTGGCAGAGATTATGATTTTTTTTTAACTTGTTTCCCCATGAACCCAACTCAAGTATGCAATACAGCCCAGCATCCAACTTTGATATTAGTCGATGTACAAAATAAAGAACGTGCAGTCTATAGAACAGCGTTTACAAGACAATTGAGTGTTCTCCATTGGTAAAGCGTGCAGACAAGAGATGGGGGGTTGTAAAAAAACTGAAAGGTAATAAAAGCAACGGAGTTTTGAAGCAGGTGTGATTGGTAATCACATATCTGATAACATAGGGATCAGTGCTGAACTTCTAAATCGAGCAGCGCAGGTTTATTAGCATAAGGTAATTAACATGCTCCACTAGCTTCTGGACTGCTCCTGAAGTACACCTTTGTGGTGCCTGCAGTTTAGAGATTAACAAGTGAACCTGCTTCAAAACTCTATTGTCTTGTGCCCCCATGATATTAATATGGGGGGGGGGTGGATATCCTTGGTCACGGTCACACAATCCTGGTGCCATTATAATATATATCACTGAGGATCAAGTTAAAGACAAATGGCAATGTACAACGTACATGAAGCCTATAAAATCCCAAATTTGTTTGAGATAAGAGTAACATCTGATCAGTACCTTAATTACTAGAGTAACATCTGATCAGTACCTTAATAACCAGAGAACTGAACGTAATAAGTGCTGCAAAGAAATTATGCTACGTATAAACGTTTTTGTATTAAAGAACCTTTAGATTAGTTTCTGGTTAAAATCTATGGATTAAACGGGTAGTAGAGCAAAAGGTTCCAGTGTTAGAGATGGAGAGAGGCAACAATCCATGAAGCCCAGCATAAAATGTTTTTAGGAGTAAGCCTTTTCCAAAGGCACTAAAAGGAAGCATGTGTTTTTACAGTTGAGAGTCCTGCAGGGGTCGGGTACCCGCAGGTTACCTGCAAAAACCTGCGGAACCGTGCAAGTATAGACGCGGGTTGGTGGTTTCCCGGGTTTGCTGGTTGCGGGTCTTCTCAATAGAGAGTTACTCCTTTTTTTCTGATCACGCCTACTTCCAATGATGTCACTTCCTGGTTTACGACAGCACTTGTTTTACTGCTTTTTTTCCCCTGATCACGCCAAATTCTAATGATGTCATTTCCAGTTTACAATGACAGCACTTCCTGTTTCGGGTTGCGGATAAGGTACTTGCGGGTCGAATAACAGGACAAAGGGGGTCAGAATGCGGGTTCGGGTCAGGTTCAACAAATGGGTTCCGCGCATGACTCTACTGGGTGCTCCTATTTCAAAAACGTATTTGTTCAACTGGCTTTTAATAAAACTGTATGTGTGATTAGACTGCTGAATAATTAATCACTCTTTTTATTAAGTCACTGCATAATATGTTAGTGTTACATAAAGCATGCCAACCATCCATATACAGGACTAGATGATTAGGAAGACTAGGGAATCTGAATTTGATCAAATCTTTGCTTTGATATTCACCCGTCAACTCATAGGTCTGCCATAGGAGGCAGAAAGAAGCGGTTTCAGGTGTGCCATAGGCCACAGAAGAAAAGCCAATAACCAAACAAAAATCATGACCCATGGCCAAAGAGCAGAGGCATTACTGTTTTGAAAAAAAAAGTTTAACAATTCGATTTTATTAATACGTTTTGGCAAATCGAATATCGAATTCCTTCGAATTTAAGGGAGTTTAAAAAAAACTCACATGAGTTATTGTTGTGTGAAAGTGTGAAGTACTTTAAAGGAACAGTTCTGTGTAAAAATAAAAACTAGGTAAATAGATAGGCTGTGCAAAATAAAACATGTTTCTAACATAGTTAGCCAAAAATATAATGTAGAACATTGATGTATTACAGCTGGAGTGACTGGATGTCTAACATAACAGGCAGAACACTACTTCCTGCTTTTCAGCTCTCTAACTGAGTTAGTCAGCGAATTGAAGGGGGCCCACATGGGACATAACTTTTCAGTGAGTTTGCAATTGATCCTTAGCATTCAGGTCAGGATTCAAAAGCAACAGTTATGACCCATTTTGGCCCCCCCTCAAGTCTTTGATTGGTTATTGACTGGTAACCAATCAGTGGAAACCAAGAGCACTGCAAAGCAGGAAGTAATGTTCTGTTCTGTAAGATATCCAGTAACTAACTCGATTAGAAACATTTTTATTTTACACAGCCTATTTACCCTGTTTTTATTTTTATGCTGAACAATTTCTTTAAGCTGTGTTATGATTTCATGCACATAATGGTTAATTCTTGAAGGTTTCTGTTCCTTTGCCACCTCTAACATGTCAGTTTGTAAAAATTCTGCCCATTAGACATGTCCCAGCTAAGTGTTTGTGAAGTTGAAATGTTTAGTAGAAACAACCACTCAGAGAAAGGCACCTCCCATTATGGAAGTATGCAGTGCGAAAAACTTGCATGTCCGCATTTCTAACACTCACTTCTGGGTTCCAAACAGTCTCTGGAAGCTCCATTAGCATAGGAACAACAGTTTAGCAGCTTAAAAAGATGTGCTTCAATTGGCAAGTAGCAGCACAAAAGCCTGAATGTCAAGTGTTAAATGGCTACGGTCATGGGAAAACATTTTTTTTTCCAAAATGAATCCGTTAATAGTGCTGCTCCAGCAGCATTCTGCACTGAAATCCATTTCTCAAAAGAGCAAATTTTTTTTTTTATTCAATTTTGAAATCTGACATGGGGCTAGACATATTGTCAATTTCCCAGCTGCCCCAAGTCATGTGACTTGTGCTCTGATAAACTTCAATCACTCTTTACTGCTGTACTGTAAGTTGGAGTGATATCACGCCCTCCCTTTTTCCCCCCAGCAGCCAAACAAAAGAACAATGGGAAGGTAACCAGATAACCGCTCCCTAACACAAGATAACAGCTGCCTGGTAGATCTAAGAACAACACTCAATAGTAAAAGCCATGTCCTACTGAGACACTTTCAGTTACATTGAGAAGGAAAAACAGCAGCCTGCCAGAAAGCATTTCTCTTCTAAAGTGCAGGCACAAGTCACATGACTGGGGGTAGCTGGGAAATTGACAAAATGTCTAGCCTCATGTCAGATTTCAAAATTGAATACAAAAACAAAATCTGTTTGCTCTTTGGAGAAATGGATTTCAGTGCAGAATTCTGCTGGAGTAGCACTATTAAAGGGGTTGTTCACCTTCAAAACACTTTTTTCAATTCCGTTGTTTTTAGATTGTTCCCCAGAAATAAAGACTTTTTTCAATTACTTTACATTATATATTTATGTTTTTTCCAAAATCTTAAGTTTAAAGGTGAATGTTCCTGTCTCTGGTGTTTATGTCTGACACCTCAGTAATTCAGGTGCAGATTCTGAACGTTACAATTTTGCAACATTTCTCAGCAGCATCTCTGGAGTATCAGCAACAATGGTATCAATTCTAACAGCTGCCTGTAATGAAACCAATTGATTCTGCTCAGCAGGGACAAAAATAAGAAATGTATCAACTAAATGTATCCATTTAGAACAGTTTACAAAATCGGCGACCCCCCCTACCAGAGCTGCTTCAGAAGGAGAGAAATTACACTTTACACTTCAATATTAGAAAAACCGTCACACATAGAAAATAGAAAGTCATTGGAAAAAGTCGTTATTTCTGGTGATCTATCTGAAACCAACTAGTTGTTTGAAGGTGAACCACCCCTTTAACTGATGCCTTTGAAAAAAAAAAACATGTTTTCCGATGACAGGATCCCTTTAAGTTTGGTGGAGGCAGTGGTCTATGGTAGCACAGTGGTTAGCATTGCGTCACATTGGGGGGCAGAGCAAGGTGGCGGGACGACAGAGGTGCTGCAGCACTCAGAAGAGCACACTAGCCGCAGGTGCAGGAGGGACTCCGGTCATAAGTGCAGCCATCCGCTTCAGGGAAGAGGCACGCAGCGTCAGAACGCTTGTAGCTCCGTAGTCACGATGATCAGCTAGGTACGTTTATACTGACTCGAGTATAAGCTGAGGCAGACTTTTTCAGCACATTTTGATTATACTCGAGTATATACGGTATTCTATACTGGTGCTCCCCTTCTTCAAATAACGCACCACTCTGGGGGACTGCTTGCTGAGCATTGCACTGCAATTTTCTTGCGCTCCTCTAGGCATCCATTCATAGTTTGGGCTAGCGCATGCACAATCCAAACATTTTCCTGACATTTCTGTACTTAGCATGTGACCTGCAGAACTGCCAAAGGGGACGTCGGGGAGGAAAAAGGAAGATGGCAGTTTGTTTCTTCAGAAGCAGTATCCCAGGCTGAAAAGGAGCACCAGCTCAGGGTAACAAGAAATCAATTAGGAGCACTGGGGGTTGCCCAAGCAGTTGCTAGCATTTTCTCTTTTGAGGCATTTTGCCTCACAAGTTGCTCCCAGAGGCGCAACATTTAGTTCTCCCTCCTAGAGTGGTGCTTCACTCTATATGCAGTGCCGTCTGCATTTCAACTCCCCTGGATTGCCCCCAGCTTGCACATCATTTAGCCTGATAGCTAGGGAATACAGGCACTATGGAACCCTGTACCTGCGTAGGTTCATTTGCACTCAGTACTATTGCAGTGCTAAGAATTCTAGGAACTTGTGTCTGAGGTAGTAGAAAATGAGCCTTATAGGTTTATTATTACAGCTATAAGATCAGTTATCCAGTAAGCTCTAAATTACGAGATGGCCATCTCTTACAGAATCCATTTTTAGCGAATGCCAATTTTTTTTTCTAAATTTTCTCTGCTATAATAAAACAGTACATTGTACTTAAAGGGATACTGTCATGGGGAAAATTTTTTTTTTCAAAATTAATTAGTTAATAGTGCTGCTCCAGCAGAATTCTGCACTGAAATCCATTTCTCAAAAGAGCAAACAGATTTTTTTATATTCAATTTCGAAATCTGACATGGGGATAGACATATTGTCAATTTCCCAGCTGCCCCAAGTCATGTGACTTGTGCTCTGATAAACTTCAATCACTCTTTACTGCTGTACTGCAAGTTAGAGTGCTTTCACCCCCTCCCTTTTCCCCCCAGCAGCCAAACAAAAGAACAATGGGAAGGTAAACAGATAGCAGCTCCCTAACACAAGATAACAGCTGCCTCGTAGATCTAAGAACAACACTCAATAGTAAAAACCCATGTCCCACTGAGACACATTGAGTTACATTGAGAAGGAAAAACAGCAGCCTGCCAGAAAGCATTTCTCTCCTAAAGTGCAGGCACAAGTCACATGACTAGGGGCAGCTGGGAAATTGACAAAATGTCTAGCCCCATGTCAGATTTCAAAATTGAATATAAAAAAATCTGTTTGCTCTTTTGAGAAATGGATTTCAGTGCAGAATTATGCTGGAGCAGCGCTATTAACTGATTCATTTTGGAAAAAATGTTTTTTCCCATGACAGTATCCCTTTAATGGTAACGAAGGAGCATGAAAGTGTATTGGTGGCAAAACAATCCTATTGGGTTTATGTCAGGTCTAAAATGGCAGGGGTTCCCAAACTTTTTTACTCGTGAGACACATTTAAATGTAAAAAATAGTTGGAGAGCAACACAAGCATGAAAAAATCCATGGGGAGCTCAAATAAGGGCCGTTACTGGCCTTTTGGTAGCCCCTATATGGACTGGTAGCCTACTAGGGATGCACCAAATCCACTATTTTGGATTCGGCTGAACCCCGGAATCCTTCAAGAACGATTCGGCCAAATACCGAACCGAATCCGAATCCTAATTTGCATATGCAAATTAGGGGTGCGAAGGGGAAACATTTTTTACTTCCTTGTTTTGTGACAAAAAGTCACGTGATTTCTATCCAGCCCCTAATTTCATATGCGGATTCGGTTCGGCCAGGCGGAAAAAAAGGCTGAATCCCGAAATGAATCCTGGATTCCGTGCATCCCTGCAGCAGTACAGCTGGTTTTTATGCAAATATAACTTGCCTCCAAGCCAAGAATTTAAAAATAAGCACCTGCTTTGATAGTGCTCCAAATTACAGAAAAATCTCTTATCTGTAAAACCCCAGATCCCGAGCATTCTGTATGACAGACAGAAAAGCCCAATACCAGACTTTAAGTAAACCATATAGCAGGCATTTATAAAATAAATACACGGCTGCTTAACATATCCTTTGCTAGAGATAATAAAATATAATAATAATAAAATTCTATCAAGTAATTCATCTGATGCCTTGCTTATTCTAAAGCGTTCATTTTGGCTGTGTTTGCTTATTGCAGCCCTTAAAACGAATAGGTCTAAAATGCCCTTAGAAAGAGAACAAGGGGTTAAAATAAAATCTAGAAATCCAAAAGCAGGATTCATTTCAGTACAATAAATTTTAAAACCTATCGTATATCCACACAGTTCTGTATAGAAACACACACACACAAAATCTTCTCTGTTAATGGAATCTTAAAAAAAAAAAGCCTTATAGAAACCTAAGCAGTTAACTCCAGCCTGCAATAACAGACCCTGCCTCCCACCCAGTACCTTCCTTCTATAGTGATTTCACATCCTTTGACATAAGCACGGCACGGCTGGAGGGGGATGGGCAGCAACGAAGAAAGCAGTAAAGCCAGTTTGTCCTTTTATCTATAAATACAAGCCTGCTAAAAACATTTATACTATCAGTAAAACGGCAGCTTTCTGAACTACAATGTCACGGAGGCAGAAAAGGGTTAAATCACAAAGCACTTCCTGCTTCTGCTTTTCAGTGATTACAATGGCCATTTATGAACGAGACATACAGGGTTACAGTCGGGGAAAAAAGGAATATCTTACCTCGAATATAGAGAAGGGCCACTGGCTGGAAAGGCCCGTTTGAATTTGCTGCATCTACCACCATCCTGGTGCCTGTTCTATTACATGTCAGCAGAAAAAATCCAGCAGAAAAAAAAAAGCAGCGTACTCCTTAAGGCAGGGATCCAGCCTCCATTTTAGTTATAAAAAAAAAAGGAAACAGGCAGCTCTCTGCAGCTGGAGGGAACTGGCTAGTTAATGATGTCACCGAGCAGGAAGCACATGATTGGCTAGCTTTTGCAAATGAAAATGACACTGGGGGGGAAAAAAAAAAACCTACAAACAGAAAAGGGACTACGATTGGCTGTCCTGATGCATTAGGCTTGAATACTCATCGGCTTTATGTTTAGCCTTCGTTCAGATGTAACTTTTAATCCAGGAAACTGGAAGCAGAGATCCCCCTATCACAACAGCATCCCTAAAGCAAGAACAATCCTTCATTTTATTCTCTTCATTTATTGGAATTATGAGAGACAATGAAGAAAATAATAATGAACCTTTCTTTAAAAAAAAAAAAAAAAAAAAGTCTCAAATTTCTACTACAGCGGTATTTTATTACAGAGTATATAAAAGTGCAACAGATCTGCATCTCACTAGAGCCCCACTGATAAAGGCGAATATTTGAAATACTGCATATTAAACAGTACTAAGGCAAATGCATTAATAAAGGCTGGGCAAAAAGTGGTCCTCCATATGCTAGACTACAACTCCCAGCAGCCCCAGACAGCCATTGCTCTACAGCTCGAGCAACATTTACATATTTTATATCTATATATCTATATCAACACAAGCACTTATATCAGGGGTGCCCAAAAGGTAGATTGGGATCTACCAGTAGACCTTTAGCTGGTGATCAGTTGATCTCAAGACACTGGGCGCCGAAAATGCGCTAGTGACGGCTTTAGCGCACTTCGCCAGGCGTAGCGTTGCCAGGGCTGCGCAAATTCACGAAGATCCGAAGTTGCGCACAGGTTACCGAACGGTTGCGAAGTTGCGCTAGCGATAATACGATAAGCAGTCAGAAGTTACGCTAGCGATGCCTAATTAGCATACGGCGTGCAGTTAAAGTACAATGGACGTATATGCTGCAGCAACTAAATTACACTACACAAGGCCAGGGAAACTTAAACTTATAAAATCAAATTAAATAGAGGTCTTATATTGCCCTACACATGTGCCCACTGTATAGTTTAGGTGCCAAATGTAAGGGGGAAGGAGGGTACCCCAAAAAATTTAAACTCGCCCAGTAAAAAGTAAAAAACGCCAGCTTTTCAACTTTTTTTTTGACAAACTCCTATCTACTCTATTGCACTTCGCCTGGTCTGAGCTGGCGAAGTAAAGTCTGGCGCAAGAGGTAACGTTTAGTAATATCTGCAAGTTAGTGAATTCGAGTAGTTACGTCCCTTCGCCAGAGCGCAACTTGACCTGTCGTAAGGGTGCGAAGTAGCGCTAGAGTATGTCTACTTCGCTAGAGAATTTACGCCAGCACCCGTTAGTAAATTGGCGAAGTAGCAAAATGACGTCACGCTGGTGAATTTTTGCTAGCGTTAGCCACTTCGCCCTTTAGTAAATTTGCCACACTGTCTAGTCTTCAGATCTACAGCTTGTCTAAATCACCCTTCTGTTTAATTCAGATATTTATTCTGTTAAGGTTATTACATAAGAAATATAATAACAAATGATTATTATAATAATAATACAATAATATAATAATAATCATAATAATAGGGATACACAAATCCAGGATTCTGTCTTTTTCAGCAGGATTCGGCCGAATCCTTCTGCCTGGCAGAACCAAAGTCCTAATTTGCATATGCAAATTAGGGGCAGGGAGGGAAATCGCGTAACTTGTTGGCACAAAAAAAAAGTAAAAAATATGGTTTCCCCTTCCCACCTCGTATTTGGTTTGGTATTCGACCAAACCTTTCGCAAAGGATTCGGGGGGTTGGGCGAATCCAAAGTAGTGGATTCGGTGCATCCCTAAATAATAATACATAATAAATAATACAATTCTTAAATATAGCAATATAACTTTACCCATAAATCAATTTAATAGATAAGCAATACAAAACGCTAACAATGCTATTATGGATGTAGCTCATAATGGGACAACATCACTAAAAGAAAACCTCACATTAGTAAAGTATGGGCACACATACCTTATATATACTTCAAATAGTGACAATTACAATCAAAGAACACGTCTGACATTCACAAACAGATACAACGCTGGACCTGTTTTTCAGCCCCTACATATATCATAGGCCCTTCCTTCCTGCCCTGTCTATTTTCTTATGGTTCCTAGGAGTGCCTCCTCCACAGTGCTGAAGCCTTATCTTCTTTTGTTCTGACATGTTTGAGAGGACAGGATAAAAACAGAGAATAGCTGACGCACTGCCCAGACAAGTGATAAGAACAAAACACAATCTTGTTTTGGGGTTCAGACAGACATATCTCCACCGATATTTAAAGGGATTCTGTCATGATTTTTATGGTGTAGTTTTTATTTCTAAAATACACTGTTTACACTGCAAATAATTCACTCTACAATATAAAATTTAATTCCTGAACCAGCAAGTGTATTTTTTTAGTTGTAATATTGGTGTGTAGGTGCCATCTCAGGTCATTTTGCCTGGCCGTGTGCTTTCAGAAAGAGAAAGCACTTTAGGATGGAACTGCTTTCTTGCAGGCTGTTGTTACTCCTACTCAATGTAACTGTGTTGCAGTGGGACCTGGATTTTACTATTGAGTGCGGTTGTAAGATCCACCAGGGAGCTGTTATCTTGTGTTAGGGAGCTGATATCTGGTTACCTTCCCACTGTTCTGTTGTTAGGCTGCAGTGGGGGAAAGGGAGGGGGGTGACATCACTGCAACTTGTAGTACAGCAGTAAAGAGTGACTGATGTTTTTCAGAGCATGACTGGGGGCATTTGGGAAACTGACAATATGTCTAGCCCAATGCCAGATTTCAAAATTAAATATAAAAAAAAAATCGGTTTGCTCTTTTGAGAAATGAATTTCAGTGCAGAAGTCTGCTAGAGCAGCATTATTAACATGTTTTCCCATGACAGTATCCTTTTAAGCTACAGGATTCAGAAAATTGACTTTTTGGACATGTTTTTCATTGTTGAGATACATTAGTCCGACCAAACATATCGGTTTTTATACACAATGGATATTTGCAAGGATCATCACACTTGGACATTAAGTATTTTATTTTACTCACAGTTGTCAGATAAAATGAAGATTGGTAAGGGCATCTGCATTGTGACCTTCTATCAGGCTGATGACAAGCATTAAGCGTCTCAGCCTGGCACATTTCAGACATCAGGAAAATGCCATCAACAGTCTTGTACAGCTCTAATTTATTTTAAAGTAAAAATGTCAAACACTCTGGCACAGGCATGTGTCAGACTTATTAAGGCCAGTAGCAGAGGTTTCAGGTTTTTCTGCCTCACCAAACTGCACTGGGCAATAAGGTTTAGTTCAAGCATTTTTTAGAAAAAGATGAGAGCAATCAATCTATAATCTACTGAACTCAGAAACCACTATAAAATATTTCGATATTTTTGCAAAAATTTACATTTTATGGTTTTGAACATATTGATAGATGTAAATACCTGTATATGGGTTAGGCTCCTGGTTTCTTCAAGTTCTAAGAACAATGGCACATGGGAAGATTTTAGTCAGTGTTGCAGATAATCCTCAATGGCCAAAAAAGGGGTCGTCAACAGAGGTCACAAGGGGGCTCTTTAGCAAGGTATAAAGGCAAGCCTGCAGGGCAAGGGGCCAGCCTAGTAAGGACCACTTTTGAGACACTCACCCAAGGTAAGAGTTATGAAATGTAAATAAAATAAGTCAATGTGTGCGTATATAAATTATTGTCGAGCTGTGAGGTGTTGGAAGTTATTGAAAATTATTTGATATAAAGATGCTCCTGGCCAGTTATTAAAGCAGAATCAAGAGATAAAATAAGGCGGCCAATGGATTTGTTATTCTGGCTGGCTAGGTTCACATTACGGTTATTACTATGTATGGTTACAGTTTATATTGATAACGAGTAGCGGCCATTGTTATCTACCCAGCTCTGGTTTCTGTGTGGTTATTTATACATATAAGCTCATCCAGTTGTGTATTTTATCTTAAAGGGATACTGTCATGGGAAAAAATGTTTTTTTCAAAATGAATCAGTTAATATTGCTGCTCCAGCAGAATTCTGCACTGAAATCCATTTCTCAAAAGAGCAAACAGATTTTTTTATATTCAATTTTGAAATCTGACATGGGGCTAGACATATTGTCAGTTTCCCAGCTGCCCCAAGTCATGTGACTTGTGCTCTGATAAACTTCAATCAACCTTTACTGCAAGTTGGAGTGATATCACCCCCTCCCTTCCCCCCCCCCCAGCAGCCAAATAAAAGAACAATGGGAAGGTAACCAGATAACAGCTCCCTAACACAAGATAACAGCTGCCTGGTAGATCTAAGAACAACACTCAATAGTAAAAACCCATGTCCCACTGAGACACATTCAGTTACATTAAGAAGGAAAAACAGCAGCCTGCAGAAAGCATTTCTCTCCTGAAGTGCAGGCACAAGTCACATGACATGGGGCAGCTGGGAAATTTACAAAATGTCTAGCCCCATGTCAGATTTCAAAATTGAATATAAAAAAATCTGTTTGCTCTTTTGAGAAATGGATTTAAGTGCAGAATTCTGGTGGAGCAGCACTATTAACTGATTCATTTTGAAAAAAAAAATTTTTCCCATGACAGTATCCCTTTAAGTAAGCAGCATGAATCCATATTGGTGGCAAAATAATCCTAATAATGTCAATTATTTTTAGCAGACTTTAGCTATAGTGATCCAAATTACAGAAATAACTTATTCAGAAAATCCCAGGTATCATGCAATCCAATTAATAGATCATACACACGTATAGTCAAAAATAAACATTAAAATCTATATACACAGAGCATTGGTCAAAACGTCTCTTCTTTTACCCTTTTCCTGCCAGCCATTTTGTCTTGGATGCGAACATCTACTGCCAAGCAGTTTCCTGGGGCGGTCTTTTAGTTTACCCAGGAAAACAATATATTGTGTAATTCTACTTCTGTAAAAAAATATAGGCTAAGTGTCTAATAAAATGAAAAAAATCATGTTTCACAAAGAACAATCACATATATCAGAAACATCATTTATTTTATGTACGAGAACAAAGCCGATTTGGTAAGGTCTATGTCTCCTGAACGCGGCAATACCAAATATATATCGTTTTATGGAGATTTCTCACTTGTATAGATCAAAATCTACAAGCAGTACACTACCAGATTTCCAAAGCACCGCTCCCCAAACGGCATACTTCTGATTTCAAGGTCAAACATTCCAGTAACAGTAGGTTTACCCTAGAAAACTACCCATTATTAGAAATAACAGATTCTGGTGAATCAAAAATGGGTAAATAATATATCTTTGTACTCCGAACTACCAAGTTGCAATTGTTTCCTAAAGTTATGTTTTATAGAAGTTGGTGAATTTTTTGAAAAATGACCTCAAAGCTTCCACTCTACAGCATCATATCTCCCACACATTGTTAGGTATCAATGTAAAACACCCCAAATATGAAAGCCTGGGCTCCACTGAACAGCTTGATGCCCAATATGTATAGGTTTACCTAAGCACGTGGCATATAGGGGCCCCAAAATGAAGACACCCCATGTGGTCTGTCATTTCAGGTACTGCAAAATCAACACATTTACATTGTTTGGGGGTGGGGGCCAAGGTAGAAAAAGTATGTTTACCCCAGAAAACAGGGCTGCCATCAGAAATCACGGGGCCCCGCACAACAAAATTTTCTGGGGGCCCCCCCTCGCCACCCCTCCCTCAGTATGACGGCCACACAAGACACAGGCATTAAAACATGAAGTGCCCCCCTACAAGTTAAATAAAATAACTTTGGTGCCCAGACCCCTCCTACAAGTTTTGGTGGTCAGGTGGTGGTTAAAGAAAAAAAACCTTGGTGGCCAGGGCCCCACACAAAAAAAAAAAAAAAAAAAAAAAAAACAATTAGCCAGGGGCCCCACGCATCTTTAAAAAATAAAAAACAATTAGCCAGGGCCCCCACGCATCTTTAAAAAATAAAAAACAATTAGCCAGGGCCCCCACACATTTTTTTTTAAAAAAAAACTATTAGCCAGGGCCCCACACATCTTAAAAAAAAAATAGCAAAGGGCCCCCACACATTTAAAAACAATTAGCCAGGGCCCCCACACATTTTTTTTAAAAAAACTATTAGCCAGGGCCCCACACATCTTAAAAAAAAAATAGCAAAGGGCCCCCACACATTTAAAAACAATTAGCCAGGGCCCCCACACATTTTTTTTAAAAAAAACTATTAGCCAGGGCCCCACACATCTTAAAAAAAAAAATAGCAAAGGGCCCCCACACATTTAAAAAAACAATTGGCCAGGGCTCCCACAAGTTAAAAGAAAAAAAAAACTGCACGTACCTTAGCCAGGGAGTTCAGATGCCGGTATCTTCTGTTGCTTGTGCTGTGATTCGCCAGTGAAATTTAAGTCCCGATAAAGGCGCATAGTGATTGGATAAAGTAGAGGGGAGGTTCAAACTTCTCCCAACCAATCAGCATGTGCCTTTACCGGGACTTACATTTCACTGGCGAATCAGAACACAAGAAGTCGTCATCGGAGCTCAGATGCAGGGAACCGGCTGTGCAAGTAAGTGCAGCACGGCCGGGCCCCCCTTAAGTCCCCAAAACATCCGGGCCCTGGACAACAGTCCCCCCCTGATGGCGGCCCTGCCAGAAAACCATATATTTTCGGAAAGTACACATTCCCCCGTATCCAAATTGGGTATGCATGTCTTTCTTCTCCAAAGTACCAAGTCGCAAGCCTTTCCTAAATTTGGCGATAAAAGCAACGGTTTTTACATTTCTGAAAATCGCCTAAAAATATTGCAATTGCCCCCATTTCTCTCACCCAATTTCTTACATACAATTGTATGACGAATCCAACAAACTTGCTACACCAAACTACAAATTTACAATACTTCTGAAAATCGCCTAAAAATTTTGCAGTTTGCCGCATTTATCACACACATTTTACGTACAAAGAAAAATCACCCTAAATATGAATATCAGAGGTCTACTGAATAGTTTGATGCCCAATATGCATAGATTTACCAAAGTATGTGGTGTGTACGGACCCCAAATGAAAAACATGCATATGAATTTTCAAGCTAGCCAACTAATAAGCTGCAGAAAAGAGAGCCCAACTGTGCGTTGTGCCCTAAGACCCCCAAACTATAATAAAGACCCCCAGAAAACTATATATTTTTGGAAAGTTCATATTCTAGTGGATCTGACTAAGTAAAATCTATCTTTCTATACCAAAGCACCAAACACCAAAACTACACTAAAGATGCATAAGGAACAATAATGCAGGGATAAAATTGCAATAAAAACACAAAAATAGCATAAATGAATGAAATAACAAAATAACTGATCCAACAGCGCAATTAGTGGCCGAAATCGATTATCCAATAGTCATGCTGTCAAAATAACATGTTTTTAGGCAAAACAAATGGTACAATGAATAAGTAAAAAAAACAAACAAACACCGGTTTGTGAGTTTTTGTGTATATATATTTGTGCACTTATAAAAGTTGTCTGAGTGTGAAAATACATGTAAATAAGTGGGGGGGGGGGCGATATCACTTCAACTTCGAGTACAGCAGTAGAGTGACAGAAGTTTATCAGAGCACAAGTCAGATGACTGGGGGCAGCTGGGAAACGGACAATATGTCTAGCTCCACCACAAATGATTATAAACCATAAAGCAGTCCTACTGCAACATAGAAATCTGGAAAATTTCAATCCAAACCATACAATTTCACATTTCTATAGACTATTCTTCAAAAACAATTAGTTAAAAAAGTACTAAATATTTCAAATCCATTAAAGTTTAAACACAAAGATTGCAGCTTTCAATTAAAAAGTATCTTGCTGGGACTTCCTGCAGGGATTTAATTTTAGAATGAAGCACATTGATTGACAGCATTCTAGACACCTTCCCTGTCAATTCCAAAGCATTATTCAAGTAACATGCAAACATTGTGATCTCATTCCACAATTTTTAACAGAAGGATGCTATATGCAAATATCAAAATATAAAAAGGTCAACTAAAATATGGATTAAAGAGGTTGTTCACCTTCTTTTTTTCAGTTGTTTTCAAAAAGTTACTCAGAAATACTTTTATATTTTAAAATGTAATGTTTCACCTTCTTAAAGGGGTTGTTCACCTTCAAATATTTTCAGTTCAGTTGGTTTCGGATAGTTCACCAGAAATTAAGACGTTTTCCCATCAGTTTATTTGTGATATTTAAGTGTAAATTTTTTATCCTTCACCTTCTAAAGCAGGTCGGGGGGGTCGCTGACTCTGTAACTGTTGATACATTTAGTTGATACATGTGCAGAATCTCCGAGTTTAATTAAAGGCAGCTGTTAGAAATATATAACAATATAACAAAGTTTCTGCTGAGAAATGTATCAACTAAATGTAGCAAATAGTAACAGTTCAGATGCTCCTGGATCTTTGAGCTGCCAGATGGGAACATTAAATTTAAAATTTTGGGAAAACAGTATAAAAAAAAAATGTGGAAGGCAATTGGAAAACATCTTTGCTTATTGCAACCAATCTGAAAACAATTAAACTAAAAAAAAAAGTTTGGAAGCAACCCCTTTAAGTCTTTCTAAAGCTGCTGGGGGGGGGGGTATCTTAGCCAAATTCCAGAGTTTAATTAAAGGCAGCTGTTAGAATTGATACAATAGTTGCTAATATTCCACAGATGATGCTGAAAAATGTATCAACTAATGTAGGAAATCGTAACAGTTCAGAACCTGCGCCCGGATTTCGGAGTTGCCAGACTGAAATGCCAGAGGGAGAAACAGTCATTTAAACGAAGTTTTGGGGAAAAAAAAACTGCAAAAAAATAAAACATTAAAATATGGAAAGCAACTAAAACACTTTTTTTTAACATTATTTCTGTTAAACAATTTAAAAAAACAGCTGTTTGGAAGGTGAACAACCCCTTTAAAGGAGGTGGCGCAACTATACTTTTAGCAAGGTCCAACTTTTCAGTTGGCCTTTTTTCCCCATATACATGGGGGCGGGGTAATTACTATGAGCAACATGAGGCTGTCCTTCTATTTAGGCTTCTACCTATTAATCTTCTAGTTTCTCTTTCAAACTACGGCATGCTTGCTTGGTTAGTTTGTACTCTAGCAAACGCTAGTTTCCAAATTGGTGAGCTACTGAATAAAAAATAAATAACAAAAAAATCAGAATCACTACCTTCATCATACTAAAAGTTAATGTAAAGATATGCTATACCTTTAAAAGGAATTGTTCAGCATACAAATTAAAAACTGGGTAAATAGGCTGAGCAAAATTTTAAAAAAAATGTTTCTGATATAGTTTGTTAGGCAAAAATGTAATGTATAAAGGCTGGAGTGACCGGATGTCTAACATAATAGCCAGAACACTACACCAGAGATACGAACAAAACTGATTTAAATTAAAATCTTCAATTTTGGAAAAACAGTAAAAAAATAAATAAATAATAAATAAATATGGAAAGCTATTGAAAAAAGGTTTGGAAGTTTGAACAACCCCTTTAATTAGGAAATATCCATGGCTTGTTATGCCTTGCTTTAAATAGGACAAAATTTGAAAATTAAAAGTTACATTCTACTTCATAGTCCCAGTAAGCAAAGTCAAACAAATCAGCAGCCCACCGAGAAGCCTCTGGATAAATAAATCCCTCCAACCCTCAGCTAAAGCCTTTATCCTTTAAAGGGATACGGTCATAGGAAAAAAAAATTTTCAAAATGAAACAGTTAATAGCGCCGCTCCAGCAGAATTCTGCACTGAAATCCATTTCTCAAAAGAGCAAACAGATTTTTTTATATTCAATTTTGAAATCTGACATGGGGCTAGACATTTTGTCAATTTCCCAGCTGTCCCTGGTCATGTGACTTGTGCCTGCACTTTAGGTGTGAAATGCTTTCTGGCAGGCTGCGGTTTTTCCTTCTCAATGTAACTGAAAGTGTCTCAGTGGGACATGGGTTTTTACTATTGAGTGTTGTTCTTAGATCTACCAGGCAGCTGTTAACTTGTGTTAGGGAGCTGTTATCTGGTTACCTTCCCATTGTTCTTTTGCTTGGCTGCTGGGGGGGGGGGGGGAGGGAGGGGGTGATATCACTCCAACTTGCAGTACAGCAGTAAAGAGTGATTGAAGTTTATCAGAGCCAGAAAGTATTTCTCTCCTAAAGTGCAGGCACAAGTCAGATGACTTGGGGCAGCTGGGAAATTGACAATATGTCTAGCCCTATGTCAGATTTCAAAATTGAATATAAAAAAATCTGTTTGCTCTTTCGAGAAATGGATTTCAGTGCAGAATTCTGCTGGAGCAGCACTATTAACTTATTAGTTTTGAAAAAAAAAAAAAAAATTTCCCATGACAGTCTCCCTTTAAGTTAAAAGCAGCTAATTATACAGAGGCTTCTCAGTGGACTGCTGATTTGATATTGTTCATTTGGACCAGGAACAAGAATGTGGTTTCATTCTCAAAGTTTACTGTGTGGTAGTAAAAATTAAGAAAATCTATATATACAGTAAAAACCCCATTGTATTTTTTTTTTCTGGTACCCTGACTTAAGGGGGGCCACATGGGTCATAACTGTTTGCTTTTGAATCTGAGCTGAAAGCGGAGGATTAACTGCAAACTCACTGAACAGTTGTGCCCCATGTGGGCCTCCTTCAAGTCGCTGACTAACTCAGCGTTAGAGAGATGCAAAGCAGGAAGTAGTGTTCTGTTATGTTATGTTAGACATCCAGTCACTCCAGCCTTTATACATCACATTTTTGGCTAACTAACTATATTAGAAACAATTTTTATTTTGCACAGCCTATTTAGCCAGTTTTTCTTTTCACACTGAACTGTTCCTTTAACATGCATGAACAAGCAAGATATATTATTCACAAACTGAGCTATTTTGTTACATAAAACCAGCGGCGCCCTAAAGCTAGACTGTGATCTATGAGCATATTGTAAGCAGGTGACCGATAAATCACAGCAGCTGTGTGATAATTTCACTAGACATAGATGATCTATTGTAAAAGGCTGGGAACTACTGCATTATAACGCATGACTAAAATTTTATAGAAATTTTTTATTTCTATAATTTTTTTAAAAAATATCTCGATTATTGCAGGCCTTAAATGGTCCACCCAGCATGTCCAAGGGCTCAGCATACTTTACGTCATCATTTTAATGCCATTTGGTAAAATCTTGTACAATTCATCCATTTATGTGTAGTCATACGCATAAACGAAGGCAGAGAAAAGTAAATTGGTTCCATGGTATAATTACATTAAAGGGCATAGAGTTGCCCCATGTGCAGACAGAGCCGATTTCACAAAAAAGTCGGCTATTTCGTTCTACTACACGTGTCTGTCTGGGGAAATTTTAAGAAAGTAATAGGAAGCTGATCGCTACTTGGTGCTCGCTGGAATCTGGAAGAATCCACGGACCAGTGCAGTTTTATGCGGATAGGAGCACTGCCCGGGGAGTGAGGTAAGTAAATATATTCACTTGGCACACTCAAGTAAAAATGCCTTTCTTAAAGGAGAACTAAACCTTTAAAATGAACGTGGCTAAAAATGCCATATTTTATATAGTGAACTTATTGCACCAGCCTAAAGTTTCAGCTTGTCAATAGCAGCAATGATCCAGGACTTCAAACTTGTCACAGGGGGTCACCATCTTGGAAAGTGTCTGTGACACTCACATGCTCAGTGGGCTCTGAGCAGCTGTTGAGAAGATAAGCTTAGGGCTCGTCACTAATTATCCAGCAGAAAATGAGGTTTGTCTGTAATATAAGCTGATGCTACACAGCTAAATTCGGATGCTAATTGCACTGATTTCTGTGCTGCCACTTAGTAATTATCTGTATTAATTACTAATAAGCCTTATATTGTGACATTCTATGTGTACTGTGTATTGTGTATTAAATTTATACTGTATATAAGTGACAGCAGCACAGAGCATGTGCAGTGAATCAGCAGAAAAGAAGGTGGGGAGCTACTGGGGCATCTTTGGAAACACAAATTTTTACTGCTAAAGGGCTGTGGTTGCCTTGGGCTGGTACAAAAGCACAAAACATCATGTACAACATTTCTAGCTACTTCTTTAGTTAGACTTTACTTCTCCTTTAAAGTGTTAAGTTTCATTTTTCACCTTCTTTTCGGGGGGGGGGGGTTTGAGTTTACTTTGTAAACTATTCTAAATAGATACATTTAGTTGAAACATTTATCATCTTTGGCCCTGCTTAGCTGAATCCCTGAGTTTCATTAAACAAAGCTGTTAGAAGTGATACTATTCCGATAGATGGTCCCAGTAAGCAAAGTCAACCAAATCAGCAGCCCTCTGAGAACCCTCAGCTATAGCCTTTATGTTAAAAGCAGCTCATTATACAGAGGCTTCTCAGCAGACTGCTGATTTGATATTGTTCATTTGGACCAGGAAGAAGAATGTGACTGTGGTTTCATTCTCAAAGTTTACTGTGTGGTAGTAAAAATAAAGAAAATCTAAAGATACAGTAAAAACCCCATTGCACCTTTTTTCTGGTACCCTGAAAAATTCGAAAAGTCCAGGAAAATGTAAAATCTGTGAAATTAATTTTTTTTATTGGTGAGACCACAAAACATGGTGTATAAAATGAGGTAAAAAATAAAATTGAGGTTTCCCTGTAGTAAAGTATAGTTGGCACAATCTCGATTTGCTGATGCTAAAAAGAGGGTTATACTGTTCCTTTAAAAGAACAGTAACCCAAAAACATGAAAGGGTTTTAAAGTAATTTAAATATTATGTACTGTTGCCCTAAACTGATAAAAGTCTTAAGTTTGCTTCAGAAAGACTATTAGCGTCTACAATAGCTTTTATAAACAAGCTGCTGTCCAGCCACGGGGTTAGCAATTCAAGCTGAAAAAAAAGAGAAGGGTTTTTTTTTATATATATATATATATATATATATATATATATATATATATATATATATATATATATATATATATATATATTAGGGATGCACCGAATCCACTATTTTGGATTCGGCCGAACCCCCGAATCCTTCACAAAAGATTCGGCCGAATACCGAACCGAATCCGAACCCTAATTTGCATATGTAAATTAGGGGTGGGAAGGGGAAACCATTTTTTACTTCCTTGTTTTGTGACAAAACGTCACGCAATTTCCCTCCCCACAATACAAAAAAAAAGGAAAAAAGGTTACACAGATCTGTAGAACATCAACATGTGTAATTTGTTAACTGCCATTTAAACCTATTTATGTATTTTCAGGTCGAATGGCTGAATTATCTTATTCAAATCAGACCATGGTTGCTAGGCTAATTTGGACCCTAGAAACCAGATTTCTGAAACGGCAACTGCAAACTGGAGAGTTGCTGAAAAAAAGCAAAATAATAATGTCATTTTAGTATGACATAGTGGAAACCAATTGCATATTGTCTCAGAATATCTCGCTCTACGTTATACTAAAAGTTAATTTGAAGGTGAACAACACCTTCAATGGTAGGTGGCACACAAATTCTCTGGAAAGTCAAAGTATCCATCTTAAGAGAGGGGTTTAAATGATAATGTCAGCATGGGGATGGGAATATCCCCTGTAAAGCAGATTTTTCTTCTATATCTGATTAGGTATATCTGAATAAAAATATATTTAGATCTATTTTTGGCAGATCACATAATGTTTCTGTTTTTTTTGTTTTTTTTTTTTTAAATAAACCTTACAGAATGAGCTTGTCAATAAGGAGGGGTATTTTCCCTGTAATATTAGAGGTCTGAGTCATTCTTACAAAAAGCCAAGAGAAAACTTTAAAAAAAGCCATGAAGAAAATGTATTGAAAAGTAACTTTTTTTCTTTTTTCAAAAAGTACATATATAGCCATCAGTGCATACCTTTAAGAGCTGGTAGTTTCTGCAGTTCTCTGTTATTGCTCACATTAAATCTTGAGGAACTCTGCCGCTTCTCTTTCTTAACAACAGCCTGTGGAGTGGGCACCTTTATTTTTGATACCTGAGCTGGAGGGGGAGTGCTGTTGGACTTTTTGTTAGATACCTTTAACAAAAAGATAAAAAAAACTAAAATTAGAGAAGTACAAATTGATTCAAATTATAACAGAAAACATTGTGCAGAGAGAAATTGTTGGTCTGCATGCGTTGCTGCCCAAACACAAGCAATCTGGATAAATAAGGCATTTGTTGAAAGAGGTAATTTGCCAGATATCAAATTAAAATAGATCATCAAGCTGAAAATACCATAATTTATTTAAACCAGTATAAGCAGAACTGATACAAAGCATTTTCTTTACGGACATTGTGTTTGATCTCCTTTTGAAGAAACAAAAACAAGCACTGCAAGACCAAAAATGTACCTCCAAGTAAAGTGAACCCTGATCATCTCTTTTTTTAGAAAGTACAGATTTTATCAAAATAAAAAATTGATAAAGATGTCTTTCTACTTCAAACTACTAAAGAAGGAGCACTAAACTTAGGGCAAACTTTAATTTTACAACTTTATGGTCTCACTGCCATAAGGGAAGTAATGGAATTCATTAAAAAAATTACAGTGAGAAACTCAGAAAATGAATTAATGTAACCACACTAAGGGGGTTATTTACTAAACTCCGAATGCAAAAATCACGAAAAATCGGATTTTTAATAAAATCGGACTATTAAAAAAAATCAAATTTTTCGGATTTTATTAAACCCAGAGGATGGAAAAGTCAGAATCAGAAAATCCGGCATCTCAGACCTGTCTAGGTTGCATACATGTCAATGGGAGAAGTCTCAATGATTTTTTGATGTGCGCTGGGTTTCGTGCAATACCCCCGGGTGAAAATTCCGAAAAAAATTGTGAAAATCAGATGAAAATTTTTTGATTTGATCGAAGTTTGTAGCAGAAAATATTGAGATAAATTCGGATTTGGATAAATAACTCCCTTAGGGAGTTTATTTTCTATTTTCATCAGTTTCTGAGCAGTTTTAGATAGTTTCAGCCGTGAATGTCAGAGACCCTATCTATGAATTTCATGGATTGAATCAACCCTAGAGATACGGACACTGTTAAAGGAACAATAACGTCAAAAAAATAAGTGTTTTAAAGTAATGAAAATATAATGTAGTGTTGCCCTGCACTGGTAAAACTGCTGTGTTTGCTTAACAAACACTACTAATGTTTATATAAATAAGCTGCTGGGCAGCCATTCAAAGGAGAAAAGGCTCAGGTTACACAGCAAATAAGCTGTCTGTCTAATGCTGTTATCTGTTATCCACTATTTAACCTGTGCCATATAGCCTTTTTTCAGTTTCTGCCATTGCTCCACAGCAGCTTGTTTATATGAACTATAGTAGTGTTTCTGAAGCAAACACATCCGTTTTACTAGTGCAGGGCAGCACTACATGATATTTTCATTACTTTAAAACACTTAATTTTTTTGGTGTTACTGTTCCTTTAAATCAAATACCTGGTATTAGCTGGCTAAAAATGCAAATATTTAGATTTTAGATCCCCACTAAGACAATGACATAGAATTTTACAGTGGATAGAGTAATATCGCTAGTCTTTTATCAGCTTACCAGCTAAATTCAGATGTAGTAGACCTTTGTGATGCATCAGGTACAACTTTGGGTTTCTCCTTACAAATTTACTAATTTGTAACAACTATCAAATATGTATACAGAGATGTATGTACACTGAAGTACTCAGCTCAACCCTACAGCTACCAAACATCAATGTAGGATATGCATATATATTGAGAAACTAGTACAGTTTTTTAGGAAACCAAGTGTGTCATGCTATTACACAGTTCTGTTCATCACTCACTGACATCACAAGGTTATGACAATGACAGTCAGTGTCTCTCCTGATTCAGTTAGACATCTAGGAACAAAAATGAGGAAAAGTGGCACTGCTAGAGAACATTTTCAGGGTATTTCGAGGAGACTAGATAAGAAAGGTATGCTCTTCCAATTTTTTTAAATGTATAATAATTTTAGGCTAAGTGAAAAATAAAGGATGTGTCCTCTTTAAAGGAACAGTAACATCAAAGAATAAAAGTGTTTTAAAGTAATAAAAATATAATGCAGTATTGTCTTGCACTGGTAAAACTGCTGTGTTTGCTTCAGAAACACTACTATTGTTTATATAAATAAGCTGCTCTGTAGCAATGGGGGCAGCCATTCAAATGAGAAAAGGCTCAGGTTACACATCAGATAGCAAATAAGCTATGTCTGTCTAATGGTGTTATCTGTTATCCATTAGTTAACCTGTGCCATATAGCCTTTTTTCAATTTCCGCCATTGCTACACAGCAGCTTGTTTATATCAACTATAGTAGTGTTTCTGAAGCAAACAGATCAGTTTTACCAGTGCAGGGCAACACTACATGATATTTTCATTACTTTAAAACACTTACATTTTTAGGTGTTACTGTTCCTTTAAAACAATATAATAAAGTGGAGTTTCGATTCCTAAGTTTTGTATATTATTGGTACAATTATGGCCAGCATGACTGATAATGCAGTACTTTAATATATCTGTGAACCAGAATCCAAAAGGGATGCCTTTACTATTTCCTCTTATGCCAAAACACAAAATAAAGTTTATAGCCAAGAAAGGCTGCATTTGTATATACAAATGTGCGTTAAAATGATGCATGTAATAAAAAGTTAATTATGTGTTTGCCAGAAAAGATGCACACCCTACAGTTTATGGATTGCTTCCTCTAAAAGGACTGGATCCATAATAAAATACCTGAACAGTAATTATGCAAAATATTACCTTATTCTGAACTTTCAGCAACATTTGTACAATGCAAGGTATTTGTATCTATATATACAGCTATGGGATTCCCTATCCGGAAACCATTTGTCCTGTAAGGCTCAATTTTAAGTAAACAAATCTAATTGATCTAATGATTTTACTTTTCTAAATAATAATAATAATAATAATAATAATAATTATAATAATAATAATAAATACAGTACTGTTTACTTGATGGTAAATAAGCAGCATGAATCTATATTGTGATTAAAAAAATCCAAATGAGTTTATTTAATTCTTGAATGGTATTTAGCAGACTACCTGCACACATAGCTTTTTCTGGTAAGCTTTTTGAACACAAAACACTGAACAAAAGAAAAACATGGCAAAACACATGTGTTGGCCAGGACCATGTCAAGGAAAAAATAAAATGTATAAACTAAAAATAGATGGTATGTCAAGTGAAATAACTACGTTTTATTTTTAATATAGGTATTTAGTGTAGCATCTGATTTGGCCCAAGAAGTCTTAAGGTGGCCATAGACTTAAAGATCCGCTCGTTTGGCGACATCGCCAAACGAGCGGATCTTTCCCCGATATGCCACTAAACTGCGTGGCTATATCGGGGGTAATTCGAGCGTTCGGCCATATGGCCATATGGTAAAAATCCAACCTTCCCGATCGATATCGTGGCCAGATATCGATCGGGATGACCTGTCGGAAGCCCCCATACACGGGCAGATAAGCTTTCAAATCGGTCCAAACAACCGATATCGGCAGCTTTATCTGCCCGTGTATGGCCACCTTAAATGTAACTGTCCATGTCAGGGAATGATTAAGCAAACCTAATCTAGTAGTTTACAAGCCATTGCTATGCCTGGGGATGACTTTTTTCCCCCCAAAACACAATTTTTTTTAGACTAGTGCCCATATTCACCAATGCAAGCACACAGCATCCTTTTCAAATAGTGTCCGCACACTGCCGAATGCATGAAGCTGTATAGTAGCCATGTTGATTGAAACACTAATCTTTCACGAAGGATTCGGGGGTTCGGCTGAATCCAAAATAGTGGATTCGTTGCATCCCTAAAATGTAATAAAGGTTTGGCCCAGATGCAATAAAGCATAGCAACCAATAGTGTGACCACTAAATGCAACCAGCTAATTGTTTGGTATGGGTGACTAGACGTAGCAAACTTTGCCCCCTTTATACATAAACCCATAATAATTCCAGCACACTATAGGCTGCCCTCAGTACAGTGCCCACCATGAAAGCAAAGGGTCTTTAAGGGTAAGAATCCATCACTTGATGGAAAAAAGGTATGGTATGAGTTATATAACTTTGCCAGCATTAGTGGAAGTGTTTGCTGCAAGTCAGAGGAAGACTATAAATGGTTTCCTACCAGATCCAAAGTGCTCATGGTGTCTATATTTTTCTCAGAGCAATACCCCACTTTTTTTGACCACATGGAAAAGGAAAAACGTCTCACGTAACACTGCATTACAAAAATTAGTTGAGGGCAAACTTGCCCATAGGTTGTTTCCTGTTGGCAAAATGGCAACCCTAGGATCTGCTTTTGCCAAACTTGTCATTCCATCCTATTGCTCTCAGTCTGACTGCAAGTAATCACAGTCAACATTCCATGTGAATTTTAACCATAACTTTATCCTGGTGCTTTTGCATTCACAGACTTTACCTTTAAATGTAGACTCATGCAATGAAGGACCTGGGATTCTGTCTTAAGCTGACCATAGATGTAAAGATTTTTAAAAGATCTTTTTGTGAAACCACGATTATCTCAAAATGATCGTTTAAATTTACAATTTGTCCACCAACTAAAAAGACCATTTCAGGCGATATTGCCAGGAAAACGGAGGGTAGCTGCCTGCTTGGCCTTGCAAACATAGATAGATTGCACTGGGACCGATAACATTTTTTTAACCTGGCCGATCAATTTTCTGACAGATGTCGAACGAAAAATCGATCGTTCGATTCCCACTAACTTCACGTTAATTTGACGGATTGGACGGATTTCGCTGAAATCCCTCGTCCACCAAAGAAAAATCTTTGCGTCTATGGGGACCTTTAGAATGACTGCCCAGAGATCCAGTAGTTTAACTTTCATTCTACTTTTGTCTCACCACAAGACAACTGGGTCACTTTCTCTCATTTAATAATTAAAATCATAACAACTGGCAACAAGTTTGTATACAGTTTTTAGTTATTGAAGAATATGCACTAAATACTGCTGCAATTTGGACTCTTTGATCATTAAATCAGCCCTACTGTATAGGGTCCAATAAAGGCTTAGCACATTCCCTGCGGTAGTGAGCAATATTTCCCTATATATAATTGTATTGATATAGTTCACTAGATTCCTTTTAAATGTGCTTTCCCCTTTCAGGATAAGGTTTTTTTTCTTTGAGAGAAAAACTTCAGCCATGGGAATATTCCTACTGCAAGAGATTTAGGGGAAGATTTATTATGTGGTGTAAAAACCGGCTGACTAATACAACACACATTGTGAAATCTTTTTTACACACTTTTTCTTGGAGCAACTTCCACCAGAAATTGCTTACAAAGGTCTGAAGCAGTGTAAATTAACATTATTTATTGGGGTCTGGCATGGTGCAGAGAGACTTGCGAATTGCTAATGTGGCACCGCTATTCAAAAAGGGATCCCATTCTCAGCCTCAAAACTATAGGCCAGTTAGTCTGACGTCAGTGGTAGGAAAGATTTTCAAAGGGATATTAAAGGATAATATACTTGAATTCATTGCAAATAACGATACAATTGTACCCGAATGGTTTTATGCATAATAGTTCTTGCCAGACTAATTTAATTTATGTTTATGAGAAAATGAGCAGGGACCTCGACTCTGGTTAAATTAAGGAATGTCGGCCTGGAACGTAGTATTTGTACTTGGATAGAAAACTGGCTAAAATATAGATTACAAAGAGTGGTGGTAAATGGAATATTTTCTGATTGGACCAGTGTTGTTAGTGGAGTATTGCAGTGCTCTGTACTTAGGCCTTTGCTTTGCAACTTGTTTATTAATGACCTGGGGGTGGGCATTGGAAAGAATGTTTCTATTTTTGCTGATGATACTAATTTTGTTCCATGCAGGATGCTGCCACTCTGCAGAGTGATTTGACTAAATTGGAAAACTGGGCAGCAAACTGGAAAATGAGTTTAATGTTGAGAAATGCAAGGTTATGCACTTTGGCAGAAATAATACAAATGCAAGTTATGCACTAAATGGCAGTGTGTTGGGTTGTCGTTAACTGAGAAGGATCTTTGGTTTTTTTTGTAGATAAGTTGTTTTAATTCCAGGCAGTGTCATTCAGTGGCTACTAAAGCAAATAAAGCAATGGCTTGCATAAAAAAAATGTCATTAACTAAAGGGATGCAGACAAAAATAATGTTGCCTCTTTATAGGTCCCTGGGCAGTTTTGGGCTCCAGTCCTTAAAGGAACAGTGACAACAAAAAAATGAAAGCGTTTTAAAGTAATGAAAATATCGTGTAGTGTTGCCCTGCACTGCTAAAACTGATTTGTTTGTTGCAGTAACACTACTATAGTTCATATAAACAATCTGCTGTGTAGCAATGGTCGAAATTAAAAAAAGGCTATATGTCAGAAAAGGCAACACGGCGACGATCCATCATGCGGCGCTCAACTTTCCTCTCTGGCTATCTCCTATAAGAAAAGCAGGGAGGACAAATCGAGCGCCGCACGATGGATTGTCAGATCGCCTTTTCTGAAGAGGAGCACAAGTGGAGTTTTGGTAAGTTATTTCTTAATAAAGGTCTAAATATATAAAAGTTTAATATGCCTATGTTTTTTTTCGTTCTACACTAATTTTTGAATTAAAAAAAAATGTATGTTACTGGTCCTTTAAAGGAACAGTAACATCAAAAAAATGAGTGTTTTGGGGGTGAACTTGATGGATTTTAGTCCTTTTTTTTTAACCCAATTTAACCATTTTCTGTGAATTTTGTTTTACGCAGCATAATAAACTGGCCCCTTAATGTCAGACTTGCAGCCGAGGGGATAGTAAGGCTTGCTTTTCTATCTAGACAATATTGGCTGAACCCTCCCAGGTTTGCCAACACCTTTTATCAGAAGAGTTGAAAGTAACCACAAACTTGCCATACAAGATTGACTGGTATGAATTAATTACCGTCAGTTCTTCTACAGAAGCGTTTTAAAGGGTAGTACAGATACAGGATGCCTTACTCACAAAGCTAGGCATTACAGGATGGCCATCACCTATATATCCAAATTTTATAAGCAACTAAGTATTGCAGCCGGGGAACAGTAATGGCTTAAAAAAAAAAGCTTCCTATAAATTATTTAAAAAAAAAAAAAAAAAAAAAAGCCTGAATGTGGATCCTGGGCCTTGAGTTAACATTTAAATTTTTCGAAGATCATTTACAGCTGATTAAAAGCTGGTTAAAAAATGTAAGTAAACACACAGAAATAATAAATTTTTCTACTGATACGCATATGATATGAAACCTCTTTATCCAGGTATTTCCATAATTTGGACATCCATGCGAAAAATCTCTTCTTCATGGCGACTAATTTCCCCGATCTGCCTTCCGCTGGCTAAAATGAAAATCAACTGGGGGCAGGCACTCTGATCGATTCGTTTTCCGAACTCGGCCGTAATTGCCTCATGAGGAAAACGAAGCATTCAGAGTGCCTGCCCCCCGGTGATTTTAATTTTAGTCGGGGGAAGGCAGATCGGGGAGATTAGTCGCCACAAAGGAAATTTGTTGTCTGGCGAATCTGCCCATGTGCGCAGACCCTTAAAGAAATTAGAAAGTCTACTTTCCTGACCACTTATATCACAAAGTAGTTGCGGGGCCTTTAGACAGCCTTAACATTTTTAGGTAACACTGACCATTTTACTAGAAACCTGATAAATGCCAGCCAACAGCATAATCCAATGAAGGTTGATTTATTGCTTAGGATGAGTGTACTGAAGTTAAAGGAAATGCTACATAGAATGTGTAGCAACTTTTTTTTGCATTGTTTTGCCACAATACACTGCACAACATAAATATATAAACAGTATAAAAGATAGAAATCATCCCGGAGTACTTAATTAGTGTTACCACTAGATGTCTTGACTGTCCATGGTTTATTTCCCAAGGCTGATCCTTCTTTTGGCTGTCACAGCACTGTCAGGCAGCTACAATAAGCTTAAGTACTGATATAAAATTTATTTACAGTCTATCAGTGACTCACAACTCCTCCCCTGCTCAGAGTGAAGGCTGAAAGTACACTGCAGCCTTGGAACAGAAAGGAAGACTTAAGTCAAGTACCCAGTTGTAACAGTTGAGAGAAGGGCGAGGAAAGCACTTTTTTGGAGGGGGAGCACTAAGTTTTTCTTTTAAAATTATACCAATCCTATAATCTACTTTTGGTGTGACAGTTTTCCACTGTTAATAGTTTGATTTTTTTTTCTTTTTTTTTGAAGTTTCCTATGCGCAGCTTTGAGAGCAAGTAAAACGAAGGGGGAATTTCACTGCATACAGTAAGGTTTCTTATAAAAACAGTACACATTTTATTAAAGTATATTGGAGATAGGTTTCTTTTTCATTAAAGAAAGTAAAAATGGGATTTTATTGTTTTGCCTTTACATGCCCTTTAATTAAAGGGCAACTAATCTCCTTGTGTATCGGTGGCCTTAGGCTAAATAGCTGCTCTCACGGTTAAACAGCATCTATATGTTACATTCTAATTGTTTTAAAACACTAATTTTTTGGTGTTACTGTTCCTTTAACCACATCACAGGTTAAATGTTGGACTGCAAACAAAAGAAAAAAAAACACATAAGAAATAAGATCATTTGCATCTACATCAACTAAGGCTAGAACTCCACAAGCATTTTTCGGCAAATTGACGCCAGCTGACAAAATGCACGAGGATAGAGACACAGTCGTCAAGATTCTAATTGGACTGAATGAAACGTTGCAGGTAAAAACTACATTACATCCAACGCAACTGTCGGATGTGGACGCAGGAAGAAGCGTTTGCATCTGCCAGTCGGACTGTGTAGTTGTTACATCGGACTTTCATTCAGTCCAATTATATCATGACGCGTGTGACTCCGTCATGTGCGTTTTGTAGGTGGGCGTCAATCAGATGAAAAATGCTCTTGGAGTCCACCCTTAGAGTTTGATACTCCCCTCAACAAATCAAGCAAGCAATTTATTTGTGCACCTATTAACTTACTTCATGCTCAGGATTATCTTGGCCTTCTTTTCCACTTTTTACACTTTTACCAGCTTTTGGAGGTTCCTGAAATATATATGATATAAAGTTTCAGATAAATTAAATGATTATATAAATGAACATAATTCTGTTTTTGCTATTGATGCCCAAATCAGAAAACATTTTTTTGGGAAAATACCTTCAGCAGTTGTATGGTGAAAATAATAAAAGGTACAAAGAATGAGTGAATCAAAAAGGTTAAGTGGGAAAACAAACTCATTTGAGAAAACATTTGCCATTTGCTAAAATTAGAATGAAATGCATTATACATGCAAATGTATATTATATATATGAAAAATATATATATATATCTCTATCTCTCTCTATCTCTCTCTCTATCTCTCTATCTCTCTATATTATATATAGATCTTATTGCAGGAAATGAATAAACGTATTCTTTTGTAGATGGCTATTTATTATGCTGATTTCAATTTATACTAACCACTATATTGTCTTGATACAAATGAAAATTGCGCTGATGGTAATTCTAATATGACATCTTGTTTGTTCGTTTTTTGTTGTTGTTCAAAAAAAATTAAAAAAAAAGAAAACATCCCAGTTTGCGGTCATATAGTTTGAGATTCACTGTGGCCAAATCAAAACCTGGCAAACTAGGTGCTATTGCCTCACTGGTTAATTCTATGTTTGCCAGGTTTTGATTTGGCCACAGTGAATCTCAAACTATATGACCGCAAACTGGGATGTTTTGTTTTTTTTTTTGAATAAAAAAAAAAAACGACACGAAAAACGAACAAACAGAGGTTATATTAGAATTACCACCAGCGCAATTTTCATTTGTATCAAGACAATATAGTCCGGACTGAGAATTAAAATAGGCCCAGCCATTTCATTTACACAGGGGCCCAATCAGCCCACACAGAGGCCCAAACAACCCCCACCAGCCCACTAAATAGTGACTTTCTATGGCACCTTATAGCAGCTCCTCTGGCATTTGCCACAGTCCGGGCCTGGTGATCAGTATTAATTGAAATCAGCGCAATAAATAGCCATCTACAGAAGAATATGTTTATTCATTTCCTATGATAAGAACATAAAAAGTATAACATATGAAAGTACTTCTTCCAAGTATGTATAATCAATTACTTGAGTGTTGCCAAACACTAATAAGTCTGTATTTCATTTCTAAATGCCTACCCTGCTGAGATAGAAAAAAAAAATACAAAACCAGGTAAATCTCTACTATAATAGAATTACTCTTTTTCTAAATGTGCACATAAAGCTTTAGGGCACTCAGACAAGGGTAGGTTGGAAGGATCAGCAGCCTGTATGTATAGACTATAGAGGATTAGAAGGCACGTATAAAAGGCGTCTGTCAGAAGCTTCCAATGACCCTCGCAAGGCTGCTGTAAAGCTTCTCCCATTAGAGCGAAGTGTCCTTCCCGGGTTACACAATACACAAGGCTAATGTTAGACTCAACTCTAAAGCTGCTGGTGCAACACCTGAGGCGACTTTGTGCGCCTTGATAGCTCCCTGGCACAGGGATAAGAGTGAATATGTGCACAATTCAGCATCCTTCAGATGACTTACACTTCCCCGGAACTTCTGCCACTAACAAGGAAGGCCTAGGGAACCCGCTAAACTTCAGAGCCTGCCCCATCTTACAACAACCGGACTTTCCACTTAGACAATTAACTCGCTTACTCGGGTGCTCTTCCTGTCTCACTTCAAAACTACGGGCTAGATGTGAACAGCGGCGGGTGCAGCACGGAACTCTGCTACAGGTACACCGGAAGCGCTAACATCTACTCACTTTATCTTTCTTGTTTTTATTAGGCATTGCGGCGGCTTTCCGTGCGCCTCCTCCTCTTTCCGGTGGCTGTGGTACTCCGGTGACACTCACGCACCCCTCCCCCGCCGCCTCACTGGTTTCTCCGTCTCAATCTCGCTCTTCCCCCCTACTTTTTTTCCCAGGCTGCTGCCGCAGCGCCTCACCTCCGGCCACGCCTTCTCCCATTGGCTGCCCTGCATCACGTGCGTTAACGTCAGCGCTCACTCACATATCCCTCCACCCACACTACGCCGTGTCCGCCCATATTCATCTACAATTGGCTTTCTCCTGTCACGTGCTCTAACTCATCCTGTCATGTACACGGCTTTGCTGTACGTCACTTATAGTGTATCTGTCTAATTGATCTTCTTAAAGGACCAGTAACATAAAAAAAATGTAAAAAATGTATTTGTACATAACGAGAAAAAAACACCAAGACACATTTACCTTTAATTCACACAGTATGAAGGAGGCCACAAACATCCTCAGGACTGTGCTGCAACTTTTTATTTCAAATTCCACATGTTTAGAGTCGACAAGAACCCTTTTTCAAAAAAGGGTCCTTTTGAAAGAAGGTCCTTGTCGATTCGGAATATATTGTGGAATTTGGAATAAAAAGTTGCAGCACAGTCCTGCGGATGTTTGTGGCCTCCTTCATACTGTGTGAATTGTTGAATATTTGGCCTTTACAGTGTGACCTAACTAAGAAGGTGAGCCCACTAGATAAGAAGTTACGGGTAGGGATGGGCGAATTTGACCTGTTTTATTTTGCCAAAAATTCGCCCTTTAAAGTCTATGAGTGTCAAAAAAAGTTTGACGGACGGCAACATTTTTTTGACGCGCATCTTTTTTTTTTTTTTTTTTTATGCACGACATCATACAACATACAAGTCTATGGGCGTCATTTCCGTGGCGAAACAATGGAAAAAATTTGCCCAACCCTAGTTAAGGGACATGCTGGGAAAACTGTATAAGATTGACATTTACCTTTACATTTGCAAAGTCTTTATTTAGCATATCTCCCAACATTTAGGAAACAGAAAGAGGGACAAAAAGATTTGGTGCGCGTGGGGTGGCTACATTTTTGGCCACGCCCACTTTGTGGCCACACCCCCTAATTACCATGTCAGTTTTATGTAATTTGAAAGTAATTATGAAAGTTTGAACATATTTCTGTGGTTTTTATGAGTTATTACAGTTTTGCAAATGAAGGTGAATTGCCCTTTAGGGCTAGTCCACACGGGGAGATAGCGACGCGTTTGCGGTCGCGGCGACAAAGCGCCGCGACAGTCGCCGCGACCGGCGCAGGCGACAGTTTTGTATGGGCGCCTATGTAAAAACGCCTGTGCTAACCACACGAGGCGATGCGCTTTTCAACAGTCGCCTGAGTAGTGCGTCACTATCTCCCCGTGTGGAATAGCCCTTAAGCTGTGAGTCTTCGTTCTTATCTTATCTGGCAAGGCATTTTCAGGCGACTGTTGAAAAGCGCATCGCCTCGTGTGGTTAGCACAGGCGTTTTTACATAGGTGCCCATACAAAACTGTCGCCTGCGCCGGTCGCGGCGACTGTCGCGGTGCTTTGTCGCCGCGACCGCAAACGCGTCGCTATCTCCCCGTGTGGAATAGCCCTTAAGCTGTGAGTCTTCGTTCTTATCTTATCAAACTGTTACAAAAGTATGTTAAGTATCTATTCTATCCAGTTAAGTTAGAAACTTTGTATCTGTTTCTGGCTGTTCAGTGCAGCAGATCAAAATGAATCTCAGAACATATCAGTACAAATACAGGACAGTGGGTTGAGCTGTCAAAAGCGGGACTGTCCCGCTCAAAACGGGACAGTTGGGAGGTATGAATAAGTTACCGATACGCTGCTTGCGCTCCTCTTCAGAAAAGGCATCAGGGCGACGATCCATCACGCAATGCTCGATTTCTCCCACTGCCTTCTATAGGAGATAGCCAGGGAGGAGAAATCTAACGTCGCACGATGGATCGTCGCTCTGTCGCCTTTTCTGAAGAGGAGCGCAAGCTAATTTAAAGTTAAATGCGTCTTGGTGTTTTTTTTGGTTATGTACAAATAATTTTTTTTATGTTACTGGTCCTTTAAAGGAACAGTAGGGTTGCCACCTTTGCTGATGGCTTAACCCGAACATGGGTGGCAGGGCAGATAACATTGGGGGTGGGGCAGTGATGTAGGAACAGGCATGATGACATCAGAGGTGGGCACAATGATGTTGGTGGAGTTATGACACCAGGGCAAGGTTATTGCATCACTTAGATGCAACTGGATGGATTTCTATCCAGTTTTCAAAAATGTTTTAAAGCGTTGATGCCCAGTTAGGGTTGCCACCTTTTCTGGAAAAAAATACAAGCCTTCCTCACATATTTATCTTTTTTCCCTATTAATAAAATTGGTATCAATGGCAACCCTTTGCCACCTGTCTGGTTTTGACCCATACAGCACGATATTTTGAAGGGCTGCAAGGGTCAAAACTTCCTGCCCTGTCTTCCAAATAGAAAACCAGGCAGGATTCCCCTGATTTACACGGCGATCGACCGATTGCCGCGTCAGAGCCACACCCCCTGACATCATGGACACTCCCACCTATGTCACAGCCCTCTGATATCACAGCCCCGTCCCCTTGCCCAGTCTCCACCGTTGCAAAAGGTGGCAACCCTAACCCTATCTCTATCTATATTCTGCTTGATGATTAAGCCCAATCCTTTAATTACATGTACGAGATCTATTATACACGAATCATTTATCCAGAAAGCTCTGAAATACAATGCTAATTTAGAAAAAAATTCTTATTTTTGATTGATTTGCAATAATAATCTGTAATAATTAGTCATGAGCGAATAAATTTGCCTGGCACAAATTCACGGCAAATCTACACATTTCGTTGCCGTCAAAATTTTCTGGATGCTCATCCGAAAAGTCACTTGCATCAAAATTATCGTGCGTCAACACTATTCGAACGCCCATTGACTTTGACAACAGCGTCAGCTTGGACACGGGCGTATATTTTCAGATTTTCGCGATTATTCGTTAAAATGTCTGATTTTCCACAATTTTTCGTGAATATGTCAGATTTTCTAAATTTTTTCGTGAAAATTTCTGATTTCGGGATTTTTTTGTGAATTTTTTGCCGTTTCATCAATTTCGCAGGAAATTTACGATTTTTTCATCGAAATGGAAGAAATTCGCCCATCGCTAGTAATAATAAGAAAGGTGAGTATCTTAGTATTTAAATGCTTTTCATGTACAGTATTAGCCAGATTATTGTTCAGGTTTCATAAGGCTGAAAACCGAGATTTCAGACCGAACAGGCCTTACAAAAACCAAACTGTAAAAAAAAAAAAAGTAATGAAAATATCATGTAGTGTTGCCCTGCACTGGTAAAACTGATTTGTTTGCTTCAGACACATCACTACAGTCAGGGCCGCCATCAGGGGGGGACAGGGGGGACAAGCGTACCGGGCCCGGGCATGAAGGGGGGCCCGGCAGCGCTGCATTTTTTGAAGATCCGGGCCCCCCTTACGAGCGCCCGAGCCGTACGTCTTGCCTCTGTGCTGCCGAATGCGGAAGTGCCGAAAAGCCGAAGCCGATGCGCCGAAAAGACCCGAAGTCACGGAAAAAGCCGAAGTCACGAAGCGCTGAAAAGACCCGAAGTCACGAAAACAGCCGAAGCCGAAGTCCTGAAGCAGTGAAAAGCCCCGAAGTCATGAAAGGAGGTGAAGTTGAAGTACTGAAGCCGTGAGTTCAATTCTACTGAACACCAGTTTGTGTATTTTTTTTTTTTTTAATCTCCTGGCCACCAATGTATTATTTTAATATTCTATAGGCCCCTGCAACCAATCTTTTTTTTTAAAACATGTTTTTTTGGGGCCCCAATTTTTTTTTTAACTCGTAAGGGGCCCCTGATGCCAATGTTTTTTTTTTTTTTCAAAAATTTTTTTTTTTTTTTCAAATTTTTTTTTGGGGCCCCAATTTGTTTTTAACTTATAAGGGGGCCCCTGCCGCCAATGTTTTTTTTTTTTTTTTCAAAAAAATTTTTTTTTTTTTCAAATTTTTTTTTGGGGCCCCAATTTGTTTTTAACTTATAAGGGGGCCCCTGCCGCCAATGTTATTTTTTTTTTTTCAAAAAATTTTTTTTTTTTTTCAAATTTTTTTTTGGGGCCCCAATTTGTTTTTAACTTATAAGGGGGCCCCTGCCGCCAATGTTTTTTTTTTTTTTCAAAAAAAAATTTTTTTTTTTTTCCAAATTTTTTTTTGGGGCCCCAATTTGTTTTTAACTTATAAGAGGGCCCCTGCCGCCAATGTTTTTTTTTTTTTTTCAAAAAAAATTTTTTTTTTTTCAAATTTTTTTTTGGGGCCCCAATTTGTTTTTAACTTATAAGGGGGCCCCTGCCGCCAATGTTTTTTTTTTTTTTTTTCAAAAAATTTTTTTTTTTTTTTCAAATTTTTTTTTGGGGCCCCAATTTGTTTTTAACTTATAAGGGGGCCCCTGCCGCCAATGTTTTTTTTTTTTTTTCAAAAAAATTTTTTTTTTTTTTCAAATTTTTTTTTGGGGCCCCAATTTGTTTTTAACTTATAAGGGGGCCCCTGCCGCCAATGTTTTTTTTTTTTTTTCAAAAAAAAATTTTTTTTTTTCTCCAAATTTTTTTTTGGGGCCCCAATTTGTTTTTAACTTATAAGGGGGCCCCTGCCGCCAATGTTTTTTTTTTTTTTTTCAAAAAAAATTTTTTTTTTTTCAAATTTTTTTTTGGGGCCCCAATTTGTTTTTAACTTATAAGGGGGCCCCTGCCGCCAATGTTTTTTTTTTTTTTTCAAAAAATTTTTTTTTTTTTTTCAAATTTTTTTTTTGGGGCCCCAATTTGTTTTTAACTTATAAGGGGGCCCCTGCTGCCAATGTTTTTTTTTTTTTTTAAAAAATTTTTTTTTTTTTAAATTTTTTTTTGGGGCCCCAATTTGTTTTTAATTTATAAGGGGGCCCCTGCCACCAATGTTTGTTTATTTTTTAGTTTTTTTTACATTTTTTTTGTTGGGGCCCCAAGTTTTTTTTAACTTATAAGGGGGCCCCTGCCACCAATGTTTTTTTTTAAAAAAAAAAAAAAAATTTTAATTTTTTTTTTTTTTGGGGCCCCAATTTTTTATAAGGGGGCCCTGACCATCAATAGCTTTTTACAACTTGTGTGGGGGGGGGTTACTTTTTTAGCGCTGATGTCTGTGTGGTCTTTTAACTGCGATGTGGAGTGGGCGGGAAAATGGGGTGGAGCTTGGTCGTCAGTGTGGGCGGGGCCCAGGGGGCCCCAAAAATTTTGTTGTACGGGGCCCCGTGATTTCTAATGGCGGCCCTGACTACAGTTCATATAAACAAGCTGCTGTGTAGCCATGGTGTAAATTGAAAAAAAGTCTATATGGCACAGGTTAAATAGTGGATAACAGATAACATGCTCTACAGAGCTTATCTGCTGTGTAACCTGAGCCTTTTCTTCTTTGAATGGCTGCCCCCATTGCTACACAGCAGTTTATTTATTTAAACTACAGTAGTGTTTCTGAAGCAAACACACCAGTTTTACTAGTGCAGGGCAACACTGCATTATATTTGTATTACTTGAAAACAATTTATTTTTTTGATGTTACTGGTTCTTTAAACAGTACAGTAGTATTTACGTTCATAGGTTAGGTTACAGTAAGCGGTGACTAGGAAAGTAGCGTTGAGCTTGCGGATGTTGTTCAAAGCTGGAAGTTGATTTTCGTTGACTTCTGAAGGGTAATGTGTCCAGCACTCCCATGTTTAAAGGGATTTTTATTGTGGTGGTTCTTGGCTGTACAACAACATTTAAATAATAAATATAGTGTCAGCAAAGTGTATTTTGCTCAACTAACATGATGAATTTGGAATAATTTCTTAGGGTGTCAGGGTTCCACTGAACACCAATGCTATTTTTTGAACCCCCTGCCCACCAAATAACCCAGTAGGTATCCCCTGGCCCTGACCACCAATGTATTTTTTAATTTGCAGGGAGCACTGGCACCAAAAGTTTTTTAAACTTGTAGGGTGCCCTGGCACCAATTCTTTTCAACTTGTAGGGGGCCCTGGCACCAATGTTTTTTTCAGGGGAGGGGGGTTGAGGATACACAAAATGTTGCCGTACGTGGCCCAGCAATTTCTGATAGTGGTCCAGAACATATTCTAATTCTATGCCTACTGTGTTAAATGGAGGCTTAATGGTGGATAGAAGCAGCAAGTAGAGTAGTAGTAGTTATAAGCTTCTTTGCAGAGGCAGCCCTAAACATCCAGTTTTATATTAGAGGTTACAAGTGGTATGGTCCTTCCGTGGAACTGTGTTCTTAAAGCTCGACTCAATTGGAAGTACAAAAACCAGGGGAGAGACTGGGAAGGGTAGTTCCTTACTTTAGTATGTCCCTTAATCTATATTAAAGGACTTACCATGGTGGCCATATTTTGTACTCTACCATGTTCTGGAAGTGCAGTAGAAAGGAGTTTCCCCTTAGGGGTAAGTGGGGAGATAGGAGTTGTGGCACTAGGCAACACACTTTTAAGAACTGCCATCCATGCTTTGTAGGGTGTGAGTATAACTGGGTGCTCAGTTTGGAGATGTGAGAGTTTGTGAAAGGGGATATATTTAAGCAGGGGCGCTTTGCCAATGAGGCAAGTTGAGGCTCTCATCTCAGGCGGCAGCGCCCCACTAGGTACCAGGGGCAGCAAAAATGCTTCTTCTGGTACTTTAAAGGGAAATTTTTTTTTCCCAAAATGAATTAGTTAATAGTGCTGCTCCAGCAGAATTCTGCACTGAAATCCATTTCTCTAAAGAGCAAACAGATTTTTTCATATTCAATTTTGAAATCTGACATGGGGCTAGACATATTGTCAATTTCCCAGCTGCCCCAAGTCATGTGACTTGTGCTCAGATAAACTTCAGTGACTCTTTACTGCTGTATTGCAAGTTGGAGTGATATCAACCCCTCCCTTTTCCCCCCAGCAGCCAAACAAAAGAACAATGGGAAGGTAACCAGATAGCAGCTCCCTAACACAAGATAACAGCTGCCTGGTAGATCTAAGAACAACACTCAAAAGTAAAAACCCATGTCCCACTGAGACACATTCAGTTACATTGAGAAGGAAAAACAGCAGCCTGCCAGAAAGCATTTCTCTCCTAAAGTGCAGGCACAAGTCACATGACCAGGGGCAGCTGGGAAATTGACAAAATGTCTAGCCCCATGTCAGATTTCAAAACTGAATATAAAAAAATCTGTTTGCTCTTTTGAGAAATGGATTTCAGTGCAGAATTCTGCTGGAGTAGCACTATTAACTGATGCGTTTTGAAAAAAACGTTTTCCGATGACAGGATCCCTTTAAGAGCTCTCTGCGCTAGCATAAAAATTGAAAATTTTTATTTGAATTTCGAGTTCTTGGGAGTTTATAGGAGTTTTTACAAGCTTCCATGAACTCTACACTCTAAATCTGCCCCATAATGATCACTTTCTAAAATTTCCCCTTGAAATGTTTGTCTGGCATCTAATACTTGCTCTGTTTTTGAACCTTAAAGCACCATGCTTTTCTGTCATGCCAGAGATGGCATGTCTATATTGGATACACATGATTTTGTTATTTTTCTCTGGTGAGTTTGCCTGATAAGAGACTGGAATAATATTTCCAAAAAAACCTCATTACTTTGTAGGGGTGTTTGTTACTGATTTAATATTTAGTATTTCTGTCGCTTGTCTAGTGTCTTTACTATGGTAAGCTACAACTTTGCCACATTTCTTTCCTAGTTCTAAGATATTGGCTTTATGGTACTGGAGACACATAAGGCAATCACTGTTGGAAAAAAATGTTTCCCCGTATAAATACAATTTACAACTTTATATTCCCTTTAATACTGCTAGCTTTTTGTTTAGTAATAATGTGACTGTGACTTGTGTGGCTGATAGGCCATCTGTTATTCAGAAAGGTTATATACACCAGATGCCCATCAGAATCTATTCTCTAGAGACTGATGTGAAAGTTGCTTGGAATGTTTTTCTCTTTAATAATGCATGAAGAAGTTTGTCACCGTTTAGCTGAAATGCATCTACACAATATCCTTTTCTGTCTCCTATGCAAAAAAACAATTGCAGCTTTCTTTCTTTTTTTTTTAAGGAAACACTATGCAATTATCACACATCACTTTATTTATTGCATTAAGCTTTTAATTATCATATGTTTAAATTATAGCACAACCAGCTATATCAGTCAGATCTAATTTAAGGCAGCTGTATTGATACCCTGCCTAAGTTTGAATGATGAACTAATAATTTAATCAGCTGATTTCTGTGCCTTATTTTTTTATCATTACAGTGTCAGTTCACTATTCAATTAAACCTATAAAGCATGTGTTCTTTTCTCAAAGATAACATAATCTGATTTAAATGGGCAGCAATGCGTAAACAACTTTTAAATTGCTATACAGGTATCCGCCTGAATAGCACTGTAATTGTTTAAGGGTAAGGTCACACTGAGCGTTTCGGGGAGATTTAGTTGACTGGCTACTAATCACCTCGTCTTTGCAGCGACCAATCTTCCTGAACGCCTTCCGTCACTCTTGCGCTGGCTAGAATGAAAAATCGTTGGCGCTAAGCACACACGGCGATTCGTCTTCCAAAGTCGCCAGAAGTTTCCTCACGAGGAAACCTGCTTCATGTAAATAAATAATTTTCATAATAATTTACTTTTTTAGTAGTATGTGCCATTGGGTAATCATAAATAGAAAACTGCCATTTTAAAAAATAAGGGCCGCCCCCTGGGATCTTATTATTCACAGTGCACACAAAAATTACTTAAACAGGACAAAATGAAACAGCCAGTGACTCAATATTGGCTACAAGCTAAGCATTCAATTACATATTTTAAGGGGTTATTTATTAAAGTCAGATTTTTTTCTGGTCTGACTTTTTCGTGATTTATTAAAACTATTTTTTTTTACTTCATTTTGTCACACTGATATCGCAGCAGGCAATAGAAGACAAAACATATGGACCCTTTGACTTTCAGGTTTGGACACACAAGTGAATTATTTCGATTTTACTGGCATTCAGATCTGCATTTTAGAAAAGTTCTGTTGTATTCTTTTGACCATAACATGCTGCACTTATGCATATGGCAAGTTTTTAAAATACAATAAAATAAAGAATTGCACTTTTTGGCATGAAAACAGCACATACAAAAACACGACAGTGGCTATTTATGAATGCAAATCTAGTGGGTTAAGTGCAATTTTAAATGCACAACTGCAATGTATTTAAAGGAACAGTAATAAGAAAGTGTTTTAAAGTAATGAAAATATCATGTAGGGGCAGATTTACATATGGTCGAATATCGAGGGTTAATTAACCCTCGATATTCGACTGCCGAATGTAATCCATCGATCGAACAATTTTTCTTCAAGCAAAAAATTGTTAGAAAGCCTATGGTGACCTTCCCCATAGGCTAACATTGCACTTCGGTAGGTTTTAGGTGGCAAAGTAGGGCGTCAAATTTTTTTTTTTAAAGAGACAGTACTTCGACTATCGAATGGTTGAATATTCAAACGATTTTTAGTTCGAATCGTTCGAATCGAAGTTGTAGGTCGAAGTAGCCAAAAAAAACATTCGAAATTTGAAATTTTTTTTATTCTATTCCTTCAGTCGAGCAAAGTAAATGGGCCCCGTAGTGTTGCCTAGCACTGGTACAACTGGTGTATTTGCTTCAGAAACACTACTATAGTCAGGCCCGGATTTGTGGCGAGGCCACATAGGCCTGGGCCTAGGGCGGCAAAAAATAGGGACGGCATGCCGCCCAGCTGCATTATGGGGACGTGTGCGTCCCCATTCAATTACACCAGCTGCGCCTGCGCTTTTTCGCCGGCTCGCTGGGAAGTGTAGGCGGGCGCTAGGACCGCGCAGACGCCTGGTCGGACCACGCGGCCTGGGGGCGGCCGGCAAACAAATCCGGCGCTGACTATAGTTCATATAAACAAGCTGCTGTGTAGCAATGGTGGAAATTGAAAAAAAGGCTATATGGCACAGGATACACAGTGGATAACAGATAACACCATTATGTTCTACAGAGCTTATTTGCTGTGTAAATGACCTGAGTCTCTTTTCCTTTGTATAGCTGACCCCATGGCTACAGAGCAGCTTATTTATTTAAACAATAGTAATGTTTCTGAAGCAAACACAGTAGTTTTACCAGTGCAGGGCAACACTGTATTATATTTTTAATGGTTTAAAACACTTTTTATTTTTTTATGTTACTTTTCCTTTAACTGCAATGCAGCATTTTTTTCCCCATGATTCCGGTACAATTGAAGTCACCAGGGGGACATTCAGCTCATTCAACTGTGGATTTTTTTAGTCTGGCTTGTGACATTTTGAGCATTTGTGTGAGAGTGACGTGCACCATATACTTTTTCAGCACAACTGCACTTCACTGATTGATGCAAGTGGTGGTAGAGACCCTGGAGTTATGATCTGGTTTAAAGGTGGTGGTAGCTCCAGATACGGGTAGCTTCAGATTTCCCTGCATCAATAGGCACCTGTAATGTATCCATTCTGCTCATGGCAAAAGACAAACACATGTGCCTCTGGGCCCTTAAAGGAAAAGTTACACTAAAAAATTAAACTGTTTTAAAGGAACGTTTATATACTGTAATGTATTGTTGCCCTGTACTGGTAAAACTGGTGTGTTTGCTTCAGAAACTCTACAATAATTTTTTATAACCAAGCTGCTTAGTTTTTTGGTGTTACTGTTCCTTTAAGATATCAGTAATGTTGCCCTTTAGAAGTGGGAGATGCCATCGCTAAAAATGAAAACTCACAACAGCTGAAGGGGTACTTGGTACTGATAATTCATAACTAGTGAAACTTTTGTCTATTTGTTGAGTTGAGTTGCAGTTAAAAGCAGGCAGAGGGCTAAGGATTGGCAGGAAGTTTCAGATTAAAATATCTGAAAAATGACTTGTTGCTATAGTTAGAACAGCTGCAGGGGCTGCACACAGTTCACAATAACAAAGCAGTTTCCATCCAATAAGGCGATAAGGGAGTTGTGCCCCCATCACCTACAAGCAGGGCCGCCATTAGAAATCATGGGGCCCTGTACAACATTTTTGGGGCCCCTGGGCCCTCACCCCAGATCCCGCCCACTCTACACCACACAAATTATAAAAAGCTATTGATGGTCAGGGCCCCCCTATAAGTTAAGAAAAAAAAAAACATTGGCATGAAAGGCTCCCTATTAATATTCTTTTTAAAAAACATTGGCGCCAGGGCCCCCGTTACAAGTTAAAAAAAAAAATTGGGGCCCCAGAGAATTTTTTTTTAAAAACATTGGTGGCAGGGGCCTATTGACTATTAAAATAATAGATTGGTGGCCAGAGTTTTAAAAAAATAAAAAAACACACATTGGTGTTCAGTAGAACTGAACTCGTGGCTTCAGGACTTCAATTACGGCTCCTTTTGTGACTTCAGGTCTTTTCGCCGCTTCGGGACTTCCTTTGTGGCTTCAGGACTTTGGCTGTTCGGCACATTGGTTTTTTGGGACTTTAGGACAGGCGGCACAGCTTCAGCGCTGTCAAGGGGGGCGCGGCTATATCAAAATGTGCGGCACAGCTGGGCCCCCTGGTACACTTGTAGCCCCTTTACCCCCCTGATGGCGGCCCTGCCTAGAGGGCTCACTTCCCTCCCCGTGTGCTGCTAAGAAGCATCAGCAGATCAGACCATTTGTGATTGGGTGGAAGCACACTCCATTCTCTCAACTCCGTTATTTAAAGATTTTAAAAAATTAGAGATGTTTGGCTACTAAGTTAATACTACCAGATTTTCTCCACACATAAATCATCTGCTCTAAGTATGTTGTTGTCTAAGGGGCACATTTACTTAGCTCGAGTGAAGGATTAGAAGGAAAAATACTTTGAATTTCGAAGTATTTTTTTGGCTACTTCGACCATCGAATTGGCTACTTCAACCTTGAATCGAAACGATTCAAACTAAAAATCGTTCGACTATTCGACCTTTCGATAGTTGAAGTACTGTCTCTTTAATAAAAAAATTCGACCACCTTCTTCACCACCTAAAACCTACCGAGCACCAATGTTAGCCTATGGGGAAGGTCTCCATAGGCTTTCTAGGCAATTTGTGATCGAAGGAAAATTGTTTGATCGATGGATTAAAATCCTTCTAATCCTTCGAATCGTTTTTCCTTCGATCGTTCGATCGAACGAATTGCAGTAAATCCTTCGATATTCGAAGGATTTAACTTTGATGGTTGAATATCGAGGGTTAATTAACCCTCGTTATTCGACCCATAGTAAATGTGCCCCTAAGAGTTGAGTGAAAAATTCTTACAGTCAGGTCTGCAGATCATATTCACTGGAATGGCAAGTATGTCCTCTAGTGGTTAACAGTTGTTTAAACTAATACTGATCATTTACACAGCTATTTCTTCTATGAAACACTATGGGGCATATTTATAAAGATGATTAAAAAAAACTATAAAAATTACCATATAATTACTATAATATGATAATAAATAGGGGATAATAAATTATACACAGTAGTCATATCCCACTCCAAGGGTTGCACATAGTTAAATAATTTCAAATAGGCAAAAATGGGGAAAGACTTACTGTTTAGTGAAGACAGAGCCCAAATATTATAAAAATGAAAAAAACTTTATTAGGACCTACTGTAGCCTGACGCGTTTCGTGCTAAGGTGGGCACTTACTCATAAGCTATCAGTCTCCCCTCTATACAATCTTTTTAAAGGAGGGATGGTGCTATTAGGAACATTCCCCAGGGCTGGTATGTTTTTTTTTTTAGAATTGTCCTGCACTCAAAGTTTAGTTATTATTATTGTACTGTTAATCATTATAATTATATTAACAGTGGGCCAGGTACCCTTCCCTTAAATTACAGGTTCCTTGTCTTTTATAGCTTAGCCATAGATTAACATTTTTATTTCCAAGCCTGAAATTTCCAGGATAGAAAAATGTAAATAATCTCAAAAGCACAAAAAAATTAAAATGAAGGCTAAATGCAATTACATTACACCCTTAAATTGTCAAGACCATAACAAAAGGTCAATTGTCCCTTTGAAGCCTAGCAAATGGTTACCCCTGTTTTTAGAGTTCTCAGTATATTGGGTATCCAGATATTCCCACACCTGCAGTGCAACATACACGGGGCTAAACTCCTATTACTGTAATAATGGAAGGAAGCCAGGCAGTAACAAGCCTGGAGAAGTGAATGAGCTGGAGGTTTTGGCAGTGGATGTGGGAAGTCAGCTTTGAACAATGCTGTAATAAAGAAACTCTTTGCTGTTGTGGAAAAGTCACCAGAGGACAGATAAAAGGAAGGTGCGTGGGGAACATGTGCACAGTTATGAACATTCACTGGGACAACTGCCTCAGCACAAAAACCCAGAATTCCTCAATGGCCAAGCTTGCCTTCCCTCCTGCCGGGAGTATTCGGTTTATCCCTGCCATTTACCAGCAGTTTGGATGGAGACCCGACTTCATTTTATTTACATTGAATTAAAACACCACATTTCTCAGGCTCATAAAAACCACTTCTATGGTTCTAAGTATATATGATATCATTATGTCTTTCCTACTGCTCAGTGCCTAAGGTTTAAATATATATCTATTTAAAGGGGTTGTTCATCTTTGAGTGAACTTTTAGTATGAGGCAGAGAGTGATATTCTGTGACAATTTGCAATTGGATTTGATTTTTTATTGTTTGTGGATTTTGAGTTAATTAGCTCTTTATTCGGCAGCTCTCCAGTTTGCTTTTTCAGGCAATCCGGTTGACAAGGTCCAAATTATCCTAGCAACCATGCGCTTGCTTGAATAATAGACTGGAAAACGAATAGGAGAGGGTTTTAAAGGGGAACTATTGTGAAAATGAAAATTTAGTATAAGCTTCATCATACTGGAATAAGTAACTTTCTAAATGCAATCAATTAAATATTCGGCATCATTTCCGAAATAATCATGTTTATCGTCACTATCAGGGGCGTAACTATAGAGGAAGCAGACCATGCCCGGACTGGCAATCTGTGGGTTCTGGCAAATGCCAGAGGGGCTGCTGTAAAATACCATAGACACTCACTATTTAGTGGGCTGGTGGGGGGCTTTTTGGGCCACTGTGTGGCCTGTTAGGGCCTCTGGGTACCTGAAATGCCAGGGCCTATTTTGATTCTCAGTCCAGACCTGAAGCAGACCCTGCGGCTGCAGGGGGGCCCAGGAGGTATAGGGGCCCACGAGGCCCTAATTCATATACAATTTCAATAAATATTGGAGAAACAAGTCAACCTCTAAACATTTTGGGGGCCTGAAAAATAATTTGCTGTGGGGCCCAGTAATATCTAGTTACGCCACTGGTCACTATTCCTCTCTCAGCATCTGTTTCTCTTCATTCTGTCTTCCTGTAGGAGTTGGGTGTCAGATATTCATTGACAGTTAGATCCAATATATCTTATGGGGGGCTTTCTTTCCTAGCAGATGTATTAGAGCTCACTCAAACAACTGATTCCAGTACAAACAAAATCTAAAAAAATAACTCCCTTTTGCACAAATTCTGCATGTAGAGAGACACGATGTCTGGTGATTTTAATAGAGTGAGCTCTAATACATCTTCTAGGCAAAAGGAGCCCTCCTATAAGATATATTGGATCTAACTGTCAATGATTATCTGACACCCAACTGCTGCATGAAGACAGAATGAAGATTAATAGAGTAATAGTGAAGTTTAAACTTGATTTGATTGATTATATTTAGAAAACTTCATATTTATTTATAATCTAGAAGTCATTGTCCCTGCCCCTGCTGCTCATACTGCACGACATTACCCCAAATGAGATGTCCCTGTACCTGAGGAGAAATAAGTACAGGGATCCCCAACCCTTTTTTTTTTTACCCGTGAGCCACATTCAATTGTAAAAAGGGTTGAGGAGCAACACAAGCATGCAAAAGGTTCCTGGGGTGCCAAATAAGGGCTGTGATTGGCTATTGATAGATCCTATGCGACTTGAAGCCAACAGGAGGCTCTGTTTGGCAATACACATGGTTTTTAAGCAACTAAATCTTGCCTTTAAAGGAGAAACAAACACTTAATAAAACACTCTACCCCCTAACCTACATAGACTCCCTCCCCCCCAGCCTAGCTCCCCCCTCCCCCCGGGCAAATGCCCCTAACTCTTTACTCACCCCTCCATGCAGATTCTGTCCAGCGGAGTTCACGGGCGCTATCTTCTTCTTTCCGGTAATCTTCAAAATGAGACCACCGAAGTGGCGTATGCCCAGTTGGAGCAATTCTCTGTTTCGCGACAACTGCGCATGCGACAAAACTCGGTAATCGCCGAAGCGCTGGTTTCATTCCGAAGATTACTGAAGCGGCTGAAGATGGCGCCCCTTGGACAGAATCTGCTGCACCGAGGGGTAAGTAAAGAGTTAGGGGCATTTGCCCGGGGGGGGGGAGGAGGGTCTATGAAGGGTGGGGAGGGGGGTATGGGTTTTTCATATAAAGGGTTTGTTTCTAATTTAAGCCAGGAATTCAAAAAGAAGAATCTGCTTTAAAGGAGAAGGAAACCCTTTTTGCAAAAAAAAGCCCATACCCCTGAACTCCCTCCTCCATACTGCCCCATACTCCATACTTACCCCTCGGTGCAGATTCTTCCAGGGAGTTGCACGCATCCATCTTCCGGCTCCTCTGTAAGCTGACTGAGAGATCTGTATTTCTGCACAGTTGGAGCAGTTTGCCCGTTTGCCGAAAGATGGATGCGTGCAACTCCGCTGGAAGAATCTGCACTGAGGGCTGTAAGGGGCATTTCTGCAGGGGGGTAGTTAGCCTGGGGGGAGGAGTCTATGTGGGGTGGGGGGTACGGGGTTTTTTGCAAAAAGGTTTCCTTCTCCTTTAAGGCCAATGGGAGCAACATACAAGAGGTCGGAGAGCAACATGTTATTTGCAAGCCACTGGTTGGGGATAACCGAATAAGTACATGTCTATCATGAGAATTCGGCTGCACAGAGGCAGCACTTTGAGGCTTTGCTGTGACACGCCTCGTATTGGTCACACACTGCAGTGACATCCATTGAATTGGAACACATTGAACTCAAACACACAAGTCTATAGCGCAATCAGTGCAACGCACAGAAAATCGCCTTTACGTTATTTTTTAATCGTAAAAAAATCTTTATATAAAAGTCTGCTTACAAAAAAAATCACATAAATAAATCCACTGGACTGGAGAGCACAACACTGGAGCCTGCAGGTGGTTTGAGAAAGGGAAGGGGAGACGTCGGACACGAGTTTTTGGCCGTGAGACCATTTCAAAATCGGTCGTCATTAGCAACCACCTGCAGAGTCAGTGTGGGGGGCTCCAGTGACACGCCCCTTGTAACCCCCATCCTCTTCACAGAGTGCTGGTCGCACACAGCGGAGGATGCACAGACAGACGCTATAGCTTATTCTTTGCCATGACAGCTCTAAGGGTCTGGCCACATGAGCAGATTTGGGGAGTTTTAGTCGCCTCGCGACTAATTGCCTCATCTTCGGGGCGACAATCTCCCCGAACTGCCTTCCACTGGCTAAAATGAAAAATTGCCTGTGGTAATGCACTCGCGGCGTTTCGATTTCCGTAATCGCCTGGTTTCCTTCGGAAAACGAAGTGCCGTGTGTGCCTTCCCACAGACGATTTTCATTTTAGCTGGCGGAAGGCAGTTCGTGCAGATTATTGCGCCGAAGAGGCGATTAGTCGCCAGGCGACTAAATCTCCCTCATGGCACCGGCTAGAATCTAAATTTCCTGGTGAGGCAACTTTGGGAGCCTTCGGAGCGCCATCCTGATGGCGATTTACATTCTAGTTTGCAGGAAGGCTTTTCAGGGAGATTAGTTTCCCGAAGAAGAGGCAATTTGTTGCCGGGCGACTAAATCTCCCCGAATCTTAGCGTGTGCTCTTAGGGCTTTAGCACACGGGCAGATTCGGGGAGATTTACTCGCCTGGTGACTAATCGCCTCTTCTTTGGGGGGGACAATCTCCCCTGCCTTCCGCCTGCTAAAATGAAAAATCGCCTGTGAGTGACAATGCACGCGCAGGCAATTCGATTTCCAAAGTCGCCCGAAGTTTCATCATGAGGCAACTTTGGGCGCCTTCGGAAATCGAACCATCGCGAGTGCATTGCCGCAGGCAATTTTTTATTTTAGCAGGCGGACGGCAGTTCAGGGAGATTGTCACCCCAAAGTTGAGACGATTAGTCGCCAGGAGACTAAATCTCCCCGAATATTAGCATGTGTCCTTACCCTAAGCCGCAGCTACTCAATTGCAACTACACAGCAACATTTGTCGCATTTTAGAAATGAGTCTTTTAGTCGCACTCACTGCAGTCTGTAGAGATCAGTCACTTCATTTAATACAGTTACCAGCCTATAATAATACTTATAATAATAATACTGCTGCTGGGTTACTGCTCTCCCATTGGTGCCTCTGTTTAGATTTGGATGAGCACTTGACTCTCGGGGTTAATGATTCGCTGCTGGTACCGCTCCAGCCACAGCCTCAGTTCAGAGATCTTGTAGCCCTCGGGTCCCCGACCCCCCTGAAAAACCACCTTGCCCTCCACGATGATGTAAAGTCTCTCAAAGTAGGCTCCATAGGCGGCGTTGGAGGAGTTGTCCATAGTGTCGGCGACCACCCGGCAGCCCGGCGCCCCCTGGAGCATGAGTTGAGCCGCGGCCAGACGCTCCTGGAGACAGCGGTGCTGGGGGATTTGGTAGGAGGCGTCGGTGCTGATCCAGCCGTCAGTCGGATGCGCTTCTTCTATGTAGACCAGAAGGAAATCTGCGATGGCGACGTGCTGGGCGACCAGGCGACTATAGGCTTGGAGACGAGCCATGAAGGGGGGTCAGGTGCAGCTGCCGAAATTGACAACCAGCGGTCGGTTCCCCTGGGAGAAATCCAAGATGTTGCAAAGTCTCTGCCCTTCCAGCGTCACCACCTGAGTGTTGGGGGCAGAGCTGCCCAGATGCGCCGACTTGAACAAGTCCAGTTTGTGTCCGTGCCAGACGGCTCGCAGCGACTCCTTGGTGCACATGCGATTAGAGTCGGACACGCACAGCGGGGGGTCTTCGGGCTCGGGGCTGCTCTCCTCCCTAGCGGACGCCAGGACCCTCCTCCTGATACACGGGAAGTCCAGCAGCCGCAGCATTAGCGTCGTGAGTAGGAAGCGGGGCAGGAGCAGACAGCAGGCGCTCACCTGTTTCACAAGTTTGTGGGACCCCGCGCAGTGCAACATGCTGGCCGACCCCCTCCGCTCCGGATCTTCTGCACCTCCCCGGGCTCATCTGACATTCCGCTTATCCCTTTCCCCCCATTTTATAGGCTGACATTTAAATGAAAAAGATGACTCCACCTCCGGACTGTACCGCCTCTCTGTGCGACACACCCGGGAATATTACCTAGTGCTCACCTACAGCTTCACCCGCCAAGCGCAACTCATTGCACTGACCCCCTACTGAGCGATCTGTCCGGAGATACTGCACCGACTACAACCAGCAAACGCCCCACTGTCTCCCTAACACTCCCCAGTCCCCAGGCACCTACCTCTAAGGCTCCTCGTGCCCTATGGACCAACACTGACACATTCCCATACAGACACACCTACCTACCCACCCATACACACACACACATACATACAGTACATACATACAGACATACATACATAAAGTACATACACACATACATGTCCAATACCAATCGTGCTAATTAGAAAATTTAGTTGGTTTGAAGTAATTCAAGATTTTGGAGTGACCTTTTGATTAATAATTAGTTATTGCGGGTACTTCATTTTTTCTCTCTCTATAGAAAGTAATTTCTCTTAGAAATACATACATACATACCCATACATTACATACAGTATATACAGTACATACATACATACATACATGCCCATAAACACATACATACATACATACAGTACATACATAACCATACATACAGTATATACAGTACATACAAACATACATACAGTATATACAGTACATACAAACATACATACAGTATATACAGTACATACATACACTACATACATACAGTACATACATACATACATTACATACATAAATACATACATGCCCATAAACACATACATACATACATACATAAATACATACATGCCCATAAACACATACATACATACAGTACATACATACATACATTACATACAGTGCATACATACATACATACATTACATACATAAATACATACATGCCCATAAACACATACATACATACAGTACATACATACATAAATACATACATGCCCATCAACACATACATACATACAGTACATACATACATACATACATACATTACATACAGTGCATACATACATACATTACATACATAAATACATACATGCCCATAAACACATACATACAGTACATACATACATGTACATAAACACACACATACAGCCGCACAGGTACATCATGTGTAGCAGCAGCAGCAGCAGAGACAGACACACACACTGTACCTGCTCAGACAGACAGACAGACGCAGATATACCGGTGACACATAACAGACAGATGTTAGAGGGAAGAACAGAGACAAATAAAAGACGCAGAATGATTTTGGATAGAGAGACAGAGGGAGATGTAACATTATAGCGGAATGTACATAGTTATATATTATATATGTGGCACCTGGGGTTTATTTATTACAAGGTTTCCGCACTTACCGACCCTTCTCCGCCAGCTGAGCCGCCAGTTGCAGTTTCAGTAGCAGAACAGCTGGAGACAACTGCGATTCCTTGCGATCAAGTAACGCTGCAGTTTTCTATCTACAATCCCCCCCCCCTGTCCTTTCAGCCGCTCATTAGAACTAAATTCATTTTATAACCCAGTAGCCGCTAATGATTTGGAAGAAAATAGACAACTTTTATTTGTCGGCTGTTTTTTTTATTCGCCGAGAGCGAGAGACCAACAGCGCTGCGCCCGCTCTAATCACGTGTTACATAATGTGCGCTAAGTCCTGGCGCTGCTACACCCTGTCCCGCTCGTTATCTCTGCATTTGTGTAGCACGAGACTGCCCAGCACTTCTGCCCTTATCGACCGGCCTTGGGCTGTTTGGGAAGGAAATAATGTGTTGCACAAGAATCAATAAACTCAGGTCGGTGCCATCAGGAGTTTTGGCAACTGCCGAGTCCCCTGCAAGTGCCACTCGCTCAGCGAATACAACCTGTTGCTGAAAAGGCTTCGGTGTAATAACCAGCATGGCCGCTAGAGGTAGCTATTGGCCAGTTTTCCTTCACTTAGAGATCTCCCTGTCACTGGGCTTACCTATACTGATGCTGGGGATAAATAGCAGGGTTTAACCCAGGAGTGCCCATAATTTACTAATGTGGGGTCATGTTGTCTCATTATGATCTATATCCATAAAAGCATTGTTAGCATCATTTATTTATGGGAAAATGTATGATTTATTGTATAATGTATATTGCTAGATTTAACTAACAACTATTTCTTATGTAACCTTAACATAATAAATATCTGATTGAAAAGTATGCAACAGGAGGGTGATATAGACAAGCTGGTTGTTGGCAGTGTCTTGAGATTTACTGATCACCAGTTAGCGCCGGGCCAACCCTGGCCAGGCACCCAATAACACGAGAGTGAACGAGCGAAGAAGACGCACGCGAGAGAAATAAAGATGCGCCACGAAAGGGACAGACTAGGGTGGCGATCGGTAGTGTTGTGCGGGCCAACCCGATACCCACAGGTTTAACCGTGGGTCGGGCTGACCTTGCATCCTCCTTTCCAGGTCGCAGGCGGGTGTGGGTTGAGCTCTTCTTACTGCTCTCCCCGCCTGTGACTTTCCAAATGTCGGCTTCCGACTTCCGGGTTGTGTTTTTATAGACGCGCGCCTCTCGCTCCGCCCCTTTTGTGATGTCATCAGCGGGGCTGGTCTATAAAAGAGACCTGGAAGTCAGGCTTCGGCCGGCACGGGTTGTGGGTGGACAGGTGGCGGGCCGGCGTGGGTCTATAAAAGAGATCCGGAAGTCAGGCTCATGCAGGCGCGGGTTGTGGGAGGGCAGGTGGCGGGCAGGTGCGGGTCGGGAAAAGCCCAGCCCACACATCACTAGCGAGCTAGATTGGACTAGGTGGTACGAGAGGCAGATAAGTTGCTTTGCGCCCTAGGCTCGTGCCTGCTCTGCCTACCCCTAGTTCCGGCCCTGCCACCAGCTAAAGGTCTACTGGTAGATCCCAATCTACCTTTTGGGCACCCCTGGTTTGACCCCTTCCCTCTTAACCTATAATGACTTGCCTTTGTCCTGCTGTGACACAGCCAAAAAACATTTTCAGATCCTTATCAATAATGAGGTTTAGTATTTATTAGTACTTCGATTGTAAGCTCCATGGCACACAGACCTTCCTCATGTTACATAAAATGCAATAAGACCTGACACTCAGAACTTAGTGTTGAATGTAACTGCAAGTACTGTTCCCCTTCTGTTCTTGTAATGTATTGTTTTAATGGACAGTATTCGTGCATGGGTTGGCCAGAAATCCCTGTTCAGTCCAACAATGGTAGCCACATGCAGGGGCAGGCTGAAGTTTTTAAGTTTTATGCCTCTTGGTGACATCACTACCCTCAGTGATGTCACCAGGTGTATTTCCCTTCCCCCCAAGAATGTCCGCCCCCCCACACCATGGCAAGTTTTGGCATCACCTGTGCAAACTTGGGTTGGGAACTGGCCATGAAGGGGTGTGTGCAGGTCAGGAAATTACCAGCCTAGGGATCACTAAGGGTAGGACTACACTGAAGTTTTCTGCATGATCCGACGCGCTGCTACAAAACGCATGCGACAAATCGCAAACGACGGAAATAAGGTTAAATGAATCTTACTGGAAGAGGGAGCACTGGTATCGCTACTCCAATTAGTAAGAGAAAGGCAAAATATGGTATACTGATGTAAACCATCTTAAAAAGCAGATTTTTATTTATATATATTTTTTTAATTTTATATGTCTGCATCCGACATTTCTATCTCTTACCTTGCGCCAAAAACGTCCGTGTAGTCCTACCCTAATGTGTAATTCTGTACTATATAAATAAAAATCTGCTTTTTAAGATGGTTTACATCAGGATACCATATTTTGCCTTTCTCTTACCAATTGGAGTAGAAATACCATTGCTCCCTCTTCCAGTAAGATTCATTTAACCTTTCTCCTCAGCCAAAATATTTTGAGGACTAGCCCTCCCTCCCTTGCCAAACCCTTAGCATTTTTAGGTTGTCCCTATGGATAGCTGACATTATTTTCAATCTAGCAGCAATCAGATTGTTCAAATCTCGGTGCTGTGTTCAAAAGCTGGATGCAGGCAGTCAAATTCTTGGGCAATTAAAGGAAAACAAAACCCTAAAAACGGGGCTATAAATTCCATATTTTATATAGTGAATTTATTGCACCAGTTTAAAGTTTCAGCTTGTCAATAGCAGCAATGATCCAGGACTTCAAACTTGTCACAGGGGGTCACCATCTTGGAAAGTGTCTGTGACACTCACATGCTCAGTGGGCTCTGAGCAGCTGTTGAGAAGCTAAGCTTAGGGGTCGTTGCAAATTATCCAGCAGAAAATGAGCTTCCCCTGTAATATAAGCTGATGCTACAGGGCTGATTATTAAATTCTGATGCTAATTGCACTGGTTTCTGTGCTTCCATGTAGTAATTATCTGTATTAATTACTAATCAGCCTTATTGTGACATTTCTATTCTATGTGTACTGTATATTGTGAGTGGGTCCCTAAGCTCAGTAAGTGACAGCAGCACAGAGCATGTGCAGTGAATCAGCAGAAAAGAAGATGGGGAGCTACTGGGGCATCTTTGGAAACACAGATCTTTACTGCTAAAGGGCTGTGGTTGCCTTGGGCTGGTATAGAAGCCCAGAACATAATGTTCAACATTTCTAGCTACTTAGGCTTTTGTTCTCCTTTAAGGCAATTTTAATTAATTGCCACCTGTTAGAAGGGTGGGAGGTGGTCATTACTCTGCTGTAACCCTATTAGGCTGGAATTGGACAAGGGTAAAGGTGAAACACTAGTGTCGTGCACATTGATACATGACAGCTAGAAAAAATGTGCAGCCTCCAGGCCAAATCTATTGTTAATGAGACTCTTTCCTATAAAGAAACATTTTATATTTAATACCTTGAATAATATTCAGTAATACCCTTCACTGTAACAATCTTTGTGTTCGGAAAAGCTGAATTTCTTCTATTTACACGATCCCTAACACAATGCATAATTTGTATAAAGTGCTGAGGAATAAAGGGTAATAAATATGACAAGGGCACAGTTTTATGTGTTTACTGTTTATTAAAGTTCAAACAGCTGGAAGAAAAATCCAGCATATAAACAAGGGTACGTTTGCCTTAAATGAATACAAGAGGCGCAATATATTACAAAGGAAAAGTGGAGCAGTGACATAAAACTATAAATTCCCCATTTGACTTGTTCTTTCTTCATTTGCTGCTCACAATCAGATGCCTCAGCAGGTGGTGTCTAATTTATTCCAACATCATATTTTCCATAAAGCTGTGATTTCTCAGGCACAGTGAGAGTTCACAATATCATTTCCATCCCAGAGGCAAGTAAAATGAATACAGGTGTCAGACGTGGGGTTTTCAGCTGTACAGGCAAGATGCTCAATTCTTAGCCTTTCGGGCTCTTACACATGAGCGTTCCGACCTGCGCTCCCCTGCGTTCCGTTTTTTGGCGTTCAGCCGCAGGGGAGCGCAGGAATAGACGCAAGTCATTATTTGAAATGGGGCTGTACTCACTCAGGCGCGTGTAGGCGCCGAACGCAGGAAAAATGCAGCATGTTGCGTCTGAACCTGCGTTCGGCGCCTACACGCGCCTGAGTGAGTACAGCCCCGTTTCAAATAATGACTTGCGTCTATTCCTGCGCTCCCCTGCGGCTGAAAAAACGGAACGCAGGGGAGCGCAGGTCGGAACGCTCATGTGTAAGAGCCCTCAGTCCAATGCACTCTGAAGGGATTGTCTCTGAAATATCTGGGTATTTTTGTGATAGTGTGGCTAAAGGTATATATATATAGATAGATAGATAGATAGATAGATAGATAGATAGATAGATAGATAGATAGATAGATAGATCTGTAATCAGGGTCGGACTGGTCTGGCGGGACACCGGGAAAAAACTGGTGGGCCCCGGCTCTTTTGGGCCCCGGCAGCCCAGTCCCGATCCGTGTCACTGCTGCTTAAGCGAAAGGCCAGACGTTTTACGCTGCCTTTTTAAAAAGCTCCATCGGGCGTAAATACGCTACTGAAACCACACGCGACCATCATGCTTTTTTTTTATATGCGTTTTTCAGCGCATAGGTTTCTTTTCCGAACATGCACTTCTCATTGTTCTCGTTCCCCATAATTCCGCTGGCTAGAAATAGAAAATAGAAAAGCTATTTACATGCAAAATGGAGCAGGAATGTTCATCAATAGGCGACGTAATTACGTCGCCGGCCTAATACGCCATAAAAATGGATATTTATCTGGACGCCATATTTAAAATACGCTGCGTATTTATGTCAAGTGTGGTTTCAAACTTGCAGATCCCATAGAGTCTATTGATTTGGTAGTTTCTTGACGTATTGGCGTTTCTGCTGAAAAACGCCAATACTGGTGTCCCTTGACGGATTTCGGCTTGCAAGCGCCCTGTGAGAATTTCCATAGTGCGTTTTCCATTAGTTTCAGTGGTAGTTTATGCATATTTACGCCTGACGGAGCTTTTTTTAAAAACATGTAAAAACACCACGTCTGGCCTTATCCTTACTCATTTACCCCTGTTAGGACACGTAGGACAAGGTGTGCACATGCACGCGCGTGTGTGTGTGTGCGGGAGGGGGGCGGTTTGTGGCTGGGATGGGGGCGCAGAGTGGATTTTGTGGCTGGGGGATTGTGTGGTGGGGCTCTTGTGTGGTGGGGCTCTGAGGCTGCAGGCCCGGTGGGCCCCCCAGTCCGACGCAGTCTGTAATGTGCTGTGTAAACACACCAGCGCTACATAAGTACAGAATAATAATAATTGCTTGCTATAGGTTGCTATTATGGAATAAAATCTCTGAATTACCCCTACAGACTTGAGAAAAAGGGCAAAAGGCAATACAAGAAGGCAGTGGCATAACTATTGAAAACGCAGACACTGCAATCACAGGGGGGAAGGGGGATGCGGATGGTCGGGAGACTGGTGTGGGGTGTGGGCTGGCATGGGGTGTAGAATAGTCTGGCAGGGCAGGGTGTGTGCGGTGCAGAAAGTTGGCAGGCAGTTGTGGAATGCCGGGTGCTGGGTGCGCACACTATAGTTATGCTAATGCAAAAAGACTCATAAACTCATAAAAGCACATAAACTAGGCATTTCCTATAGTAACCATCATCCAGCTCGTATTGAACAACAATAACTGCACATCATTTTCAGTGGTTGATGTCATTCTTGGAGTTGCAGTTTAACAACATCATGGAGGTTGGGCTGTATTAAGGGCTTTATGGGCCTGGAGCTGAAAGTTTAGTGGTCTTATTCTTCAGAAGATCTAAAAGTGGACCTGTCACCCAGACATAAAAAGCTGTATAAACATGAAACCAACATTCTTTTTTTTATTAAAACATCCATACCTGTTATAAACGTGTTTAAAAATCTCAGCTGCCAATCATATATTGCCTGCCCTCCTTTATGCCTCAGGCATAGAGGCGGGGCAGGCAATTACTTTCGCTTTTGATTCTGCACTTACTTGATGTGACAGGCACTAAAAACTTTGAACTGAACATGATGTGGGTAGTTATGGGCAAATCTGATTGGTTTCGATTAACGAAAATTGGCTGAAATGCATTGAAGACTATGGGGCAAATTTACCTAGGGTCGAATATCGAGGGTTAATTAACCCTCGATATTCGACTGCCGAATTGAAATCCTTCCACTTTGAATATCGAAGTCGAAGGATTTAGCGATATTCCTACGATCGAGCAATTAAAGGAATAATCGTTGAACGATTCGAAGGATTTTAATCCATCGATCGAAGGATATTGCTTCGATCAGAAAATTGTTAGGAAGCCTATGGGGACCTACCCCATAGGCTAACATTGGCCTCGGTAGGTTTTAGGTGGCGAACAGGGCCGGAACTAGGGGTAGGCAAAAGAGGCAGCTGCCTAGGGCGCAATGATTGGGGGGCGCTGGGCAGATACCTCTTCTGCCTACCCCTAGACCGAACCCACCAGGAAATCTGTTTGCAGTAAGCGCCGCACGCTGAAGTGAACATGAATGCCTTTACTGCGCATGCGCGCTAGGACAGCTTTTGAAGCGCATGCGCGCCGGGAACGTGCTTACTGCGCATGCGTGAGTGACGGGAGAAAGGAAGGGTCGAGCTGGCTGGCTGGGCTGCCTAGGGCGCCCGGCCTGTTTGGCCCGCCTCTGGTGGCGAACTAGGGGGTCGAAGAATTTTTTAAAGAGACAGTACTTCCACTATCGAATGGTCGAACAGTCGAACGATTTTTACTTCGAATCGTTCGATTCAAAGACGTAGTAGTAGTCGAAGGTCGAAGTAGCCAATTCGATGGTGGAAGTAGCCATATTCGTCCATTCGAAATTCAAAGTATTTTTTCTTCTATTCCTTCACTCAAGCTAAGTAAATGGGCCCCTATGGGTGACAATTTTTTTTTCACACGCAACCATTTTTTTAGCCAATGGAGTCTATGGGCGGCATTTTCGCTGATCACTAGCCGTGGGATAAGTTGCTTGCATTTGTTAATGTGATCAGTTAAATAACAAGTAAATTATAGAGAAGTACAGTTTGTGCTCATGACACTTAATTTTAGCCAATCAATAAATGTGTCTGACATTCCCATTACGTTGAAGGTACACTCACTCAGGACGAAAATGATCATTGTTCTGAAGGCGCCATGACATTGTGGTTGTTAAAAGAAAACTCAATAGAAAATATTTCCCATAATATACTTCCTAAGAGAGGCCAGGTTCTTGCATTCACAAATATGCGATGATGTGCAAGTCTAAAATATATGTTATAATCTTCCCTGCATTTCTGTTATTATACTCCAAAGTTTACTAAACTGTGCAGCTACTGCCATGACATCCAGGGTCACCAATCAATTCCAGCTTCCTTAATTTTAATTATAAAGTACGTATTGTTTTTTTTTTTTACCCTTATTAGCTCCCCCCCCTCCTGTAATGAAGAGAGTTTGTTTAAATATAATGAGCATTTTCTAAGGAAGCTCCCTCCCTGTGTATTTTGTTTTTGGATAAGGAGCGGCTCATTACACTTCATCTCATCCCACTATTGCTTGGAAGAACTATGGATCATGGACATACCTCCCAGCATTTTGGAAATAAAAAAAGGGACAAAAATATTTTGACTACACCCATTTTTTGTGGCCACACCCCTAATTACCATGATCATTTTATAAAATGTTACAAAGTTTGGCAGGTTATGAAAGTTTGAACACATTTCTGTGGTTTTTATCTGTTATAACAGTTTTGCTAATGATGGTGAATTGCCCTTTAAGGTTAAATTCACAGTTTCCCCAAAAGACTGCTTATCTTAAATTGTTACAATTGTTTCTTTGCTTATCTTAAATTGTTACAAAAGTGCACCTACCACGTATTCTGGGCTCTCTGTCAAAAGCCGAGTAAGTTTTAGAAACTTTCTATCTTTATGTGGCTGTTCAGTGCAGGATATCAAACAGAAAGTCGGGACATGTCAGAAAAAATCCGGGGTTGAGCTGTCAAAATTAGGACTGTCCTGCCAAAAATGGGACTGTGGGGAGGTACGCATGGAAAATGTGAAATCACCATCACTGTTCTGCGGTGCATAAACTAACACAATCATATTTCTTAATTAAAACAGAATCCAGAAAGTATGGTTAGCATACTTTACTATTGGGAAGAAGGAGGAGCTGGCTTAGAGGTTAAAGGAGCGATAACATAAAAAAAGTAAAGAGTTTTTAAGTAATAAAAATATAATGCAGTGTTGCCCAGTACTGGTAAAACTGCTGTGTTTGCTTCAGAAACACTACTATTGTTTATATAAACAAGCTGCTGTGTAGCAATGAGGGCAGCCATTCAAAGGAGAAAAGGCTCATGTTACACAGCAGATAAGCTCTGTAGAACATAATGGTGTTATCTGTTATCCACTATTTAACCTGTGCCATATAGCTTTTTTTCAATTTCCGCCATTGCTACACAGCAGCTTGTTTATATAAACTATAGTAGTGTTTCTGAAGCAAACGCATGAGTTTTACCAGTGCAGGGCAACAATACACGATACAGTATTTTCATTACTTTAAAACACCTTCATTTTTTGGTGTTACTGTTCCTTTAAGAGATCAGCCCTTGATGTGGGATGGCATTCTAGACACCCTGTTTTGATTCCCTGTGGCAACTCCTTGTGACCCTGGACAAATATTACATTGTGTATTATCGCTATGCAAAGGTTAGCGTTAACACCTGCCCTGCTTTGCAATGTTTGAAACAGCTTTTTAGCTGCAAACTCTGCGACAAAGTCGTTGTAGTCTGTAATCGGTCAAAAAGGAAGCAACTTGGTCGGTAAAGTTCGCAATGGTGTCTGCAAACTTTTTTTGCACTAACAACACACAGGGCCGCCATCAGGGGGGGGACGGGGGGCAAGTGTCCCGGCCCCGGGCATGAAGGGGGGCCCGGCAGTGCTGCAGTTTTGAACGATCCAGGCCCCCCTTGCCAGCGCCGAAGATATGCGGCCAGTCGAACAGACGGAAATGCGGAAGTGCCGAAAAGTCGAACAGCTGAACTCCAGAAGCGGCGAAAAGACCTGAAGTCACGAAAATAGCCGAAGTCACGAAGTGCTGAAAAGACCCGAAGTCACAAAAATACCCGAAATTGAAGTCCTGAAGCAGCGAAAAGACCCAAAGTCACAAAAACAGCCGAAATTAAAGTCCTTAGGCGGCAAAAAGACGAAAAGTCCCGAAAGGAGGCAAAGTTGAAGTCCTAAAGCCACGAGTTCAATTCTACTGAACACCAATTTGTATTTTTTTTAATCCCCTGGCCATCAATGTATTATTTTAATATTCTTTTTTTTTAAACTTATAAGGGGGCCCTGACCATGAATAGCTGACCATGAATAGCTTTTTATAACTTGTGTGTGGGTGGGGGGGGGTTACTTTTTTTAGTGCTGATGTCTTTTAACTGTGATGTGGAGTGGGCGGGGTCTGGGGCGGGGCTTGGACACCAGGGTGGGTGGGTGTTGTTGTACGGGGCCCAGTGATTTCTGCAGATAGAAATGGATATGGTACACCTGTCATTTCCAGGTTTTACATTTATTTAACTGAAATATATAATTATGTCATGCAAAAGGGAATTAAAAAAATCACTAGACTAGGGCAGAAGTACCTTTCTGTGCCCTTATAGTGTATAAGTATAAAACTTATGGCAAAAGTTAAGTCAATATTTTCAACTTATTTCTAAGAATAACCCCCTTCTTGACAGACATTTCCTGCAGCAGGCAGCTTGTGGAATCACATTCATAAAGGACATATACAGCTTTTGGTAGATTGCTTTCTACATGTCAGCAAAATGACTGGAGTCTGCACCATCTTTCTTTGGTCTGCTGGGGTCCCTCAAAGCGTATATTTAAGCATTGCTTCCCAGCATCATTTCTATAGCTCGCATACCATTAAATGCTTCTGCAAATGAGTTTGGAGCAGGTACTTATTTTTCAGCTATATGAAGCAAAGCGTCCAGATATAACAAGGCTTTATTAGCCTCCAAGGGCATTAAAGCTTTAGTATTTGCATTTTAATAGTGCTCATTTATTGAAATATTCAGCTGTCTATTTTCTTTATACTTGCTCTTCAACCACTCCTTTAATCTGACCATGTACAGGCTAATTTCACTGCATTCGGATTACCCGGCCCACAGCCTGATTATTTGGTTAATGATTTGACCTATGCAGACATGTCTCAATGTCAACTGATGGCCTCCCACATAAAGTAAAGAAGGCACAGGTAGACTACACTTTCACTTTTGACAGATGGACTGTGAGAATGGATGTCAGAATGGCCTGTCACAACTGTCTGCCTAGGGTTCCAAACAGTGAGTGATGGCTGGGAAATCTGACCAATAATTACTAAATTACCAGCTATATTGCTCTCTATACAGATAGCTGACACCTCTTATCCAGTCTGCTTATTTATACTCCTGTTCTATTACTATACAGATACTGATATAAAGGCTCATTTTACAATTAGATATCAAATGAATGTGTCCTTGTGGGTTTAAAACTGCATCTGCCTGCACACAATACATAAAGCACCTATGGCTAAGGCTGAGGGCACACGGAGGGGCCCATTTACTTAGCACGAGTGAAGAAATAGAATAAAAAAAACTTTGAATGTTTTTTTTGGCTACTTCGACTACGACTTTGAATTGAACGATTAGAAATAAAAATCGTTCGAATATTCGACCATTCAATAGTCGAAGTACTGTCTCTTTAAAAAAAACTTCGACCCCCTACTTCGCCACCTAAAACCAGGTGCCCATAGGCTTTCTAACAATTTTTTGGTCGAATAAAAATCGTTCGATCAGTGGATTAAGATCCCTCTAATCGAACGATTCGATTAAACTATTTGCGGTAAATCCTTCGACTTCGATATTCGAAGTCAAAGGATTGATTTGACCCTCAATATTCGACCATATGTAAATCTGCCCCGGAGTGTTGGCTCCACTGTTCAGTCTGTCGTTTTCTTGTAGGCTGAGAGAAGCGGATCTGCTTCCTTCCCCAGCTCTGTTTATTTGCACTGAAAAGTACAGCTTCAGCAGGGTCAGACTGGGCCAACAGGACAATGGGAAAAAACCTGGTGGGCCCAGCTGACTCAGGTCTGCCCCCCAGCAGGGAACTGTAGAGGCTGCTCTCTTCCCACCATCCTCAGTTTGACACTGTGCTTGCATGAAGGCACACTGAGTGGTGGGCAGCCTGAAAATGCTGCCTTTCATCTTTTCGGCTGCCCTTCCCATCATTGCATGTTTCTGTTGCTCAATGGAACTGGGAAAGGAAGCAAGTGGATCTGCTTCTCTCAGCCTGCAGACTGCATCTCAGTTCATTTTGCCTGGTCATGTGCTTTCAGACAGCACTTTAGGATGAAACTGCTTTCTGGCAGGCTGTTGTTTCTCCTACTCAATGTAACTGAATGTGTTTCAGTGGGACCTGGATTTTTCTATTGAGTGCTGTTCTTAGATCTACCAGGCAGCTGTTATGTTGTGTTAGGGAGCTGCTATCAGGTTACCTTCCCATTGTTCTGTTGTTAGGCTGCTGGGGGGGGGGGGTGGTGATATCACTCCAACTTGCAGTACAGCAATAAAGTGTTACTGAAGTTTATCAGAGCACAAGTCACATGACTGGGGGCTGCTGGAAAACTGACAATATGTCCAGCCCCATGTCAGATTTCAAAATTAAATATAAAAAAATCTGTTTGCTCTTTTGAGAAACGGATTTCAGTGCAGAATTCTGCTGGAACAGCACTATTAACTGATACGTTTAAAATAAAAATAAAAATTCCCCATGACAGTATCCCTTTAATGTTCTACAGTGTTTTATATGAGAAAGGTTTCAACTCTATAGTTCTGTTGAGAACATTTAACCCTTAGTTATCTGCCTCATTAAATACTAAAACCATTGCATTCTGCAAAGCTTATCCGTTAAAAGGCATGTAAGCTGATTGGGAGAATTGTCACCCACAAAATGTGTGATACAGTGAGCGACAAATCTCCTGTAAATACCTTCCTCTTGTCTAACTTTTGGATTGGTGCATGTAAAGCACATTACTTGCGGTGAGCTTGCTTAACTGCAGGAAAATGTTAAAGGCATTTCCCCACGATTAAGCCTGATTGCCCTTTGTAATATATTTAACATGGAGTGATCCGAATGTTAGTCAAGAGAATTTCCAGGAGATTAGTTGCCCGTTGTAGCGCACATTTTGCGGGCAATAAATCTCCTTGTCTGCTAGTATTTCTATTTCAACTTCAATGGCTTCCCCTGTGCTAAAGCCTGAAGAAATGTGCAGTTTCACCAATACATTGTAAAACGAATATTTTTTTTTTAAATATGCAAAAGTTGTTTGTACCCCAACTGCGTCTTGTCTCCCCCAATACTCTGATAGAGTCACTTAGCCCCTGTGTATCGGATGTGGCAGTTATAATGAGTTGGGACGACACATTTGTTGCTTGGTAGCCAATCATGTTTCAGCTGAACCGAAGCAATATAGGCGTTTGCATGGACAGATTTAAGAATAGGCTACACTAGGCTATAGCCTAGGGCCCCAGATTGATTAGGGACCCATCTGGCATTTTCCATTTATTGTTTTTTTCTTTTGTTTAAAATATGTATTTTTAGCTGCACTGCTGGGCCTGGGTTCTTCCCGACGGGACCTAGGCTCAGCAGCACTGATAAAAAAAATAGAATACAAATAATAAAAAAGCTATGAGCCCCCTGTGTCTCCAGGTGCACCAATAACCCTGATTAACTGTTGCATATTTCTAAACTTTTGGGAGCAGGAGTGTATATAAGGGGGTCCCTGTGGAAAGTGTAGTCTAGGGGACTCACATCTCATTAATCTGCTACTGGATCTTTGTGTTATTCTTAAGGTGGCCATAGACATAGAGGTCCACTCGCATCAAACGAGCGGATCTTTCAGATAAGCCCACATTGAAGTGTGTGATATCGGACTGATCCTATCATGGGCCCTAGGGCCCAACGATTGGATCATAATGGATCCGATACGGGCGGTCGGTTTGTGTGACCGCATACATAAATAGATGCAGCTTCGGTTTAAATACAAAAAATTTGGATTTCATGTTCAATTTGAAAAGGACTTTTATTATACAACTTTTTTTTTATTTTTGGGTGACAGGTCCCCTTTAATGTGGGTACAAACACCTTGTTATAAATGACTTGGTTCTCTGAATCTATAATTCAAGAGAAGACAGGTTGAAATATTAAGATCTCTGTTTATTAATACACTATACAATATAAAATGGGTGCCCAAAACTGGCGTTTAAATGGCTGATGGGTGAGTTGAGGAAAACCACTTTAATAAAGAAGTTTTGAGGCCCTTGGTTACTGCACCGGATAAATATCCAGAGGAAGTGTTCTTCATTGTTTTACTAAGTAGTAGATATCCTAGGGAAGAACCATAGAAGTGTTACCACACAGTGCCTTGATTTTCCCAATTTCCACATTTACATGGCTTAGAGTTTCATACAAAGAATGTCATGTAGCCTTAGCGTAGTCTGGGGGACACCCGCCATGTGTTGCTTCTTCTTCTGTTGCTGGTTTGTCTTAGAGCGTGCACTTCTGAGTTTTACACGCTGTGCGTGTGCCATCATCACGCTATGGGAAAAATTCAAATGTATTTAAAGGGACTTTGGGATAGAATTCTTTGCCATGGTTAGGTCTACCTTGCTTAGTACCTGGGTGTGAATACTATCTGTTTTAATTTTTGTCTGCCAGACTATTCTGAACTCTACTGGTATTGACCCTTGCCTGCCTGACTATTCCTTGAACTCCCCCTGTACCGACCCCGGCCTGCCTGACTATGCTTTTCGTCTGTTCCCTGAATTGTTGCATACCGTCCAACACCCACGTGCCCCTTTGCTCGTTCAGAACCTGGAGGCATCTGAGTAGCTGAAGGCTCATTCCGAGGACAAAGGCGGCTGCTGCAGGCGGAAGATTGACCCATGACCAGGGAATTTAGGAAGCCGTACGTGACAGTACAACAGGCAATGTATTCTAGCCCCCTTTAAATGCATTTCAATTTCGCGCCATAGCGCAACAGAAGAAGAAGCACCATGTGGTGGGCATCCCCATAGGCCCAGTAGACCACCAGGGTGAGTCATCATTACACTGATCCTCCAAAGTAGGGATGCACCGAATCTAGGATTCGGTTCGGGATTCGGCCTTTTTCAGCAGGATTCGGATTCGGCCGAATCCTTCTGCCCAGCCGAACCGAATCCGAATCCTAATTTGCATATGCAAATTAGAGGCGGGGAGGACAATCACGTGACTATTTGTCACAAAACAAGGAAGTAGAAAATGTTTTCCCCTTCCAACCCCTAATTTGCATATGCAAATTAGGGTTCGGATTCGGTTCGGTATTCGGCCGAATCTTTCACGAAGGATTCGGGGGTTCGGCCGAATCCAAAATAGTGGATTTGGTGCATCCCTACTCCAAAGGCAACAATGGTAGACCTCAGCCCACCATCTTCTCTCGCAAAAATGGGTCCCCAACACCCTCAACTTTTTCCAAGAATTTTTTTTCTGTATAGTCATTTAAGTCCAATCATTAAGTTCCTATATAGAAATATGGCTTTGCTAAAGAGTTAAAAATTAACTGACTTTTTCTTTTCTATACAAGGTTTCAGAACTTAATCTCCTAGGACCAGGACCGCCATCAGAAATTGCAGGGCCCCATACGACAAAATTTCCGGGGCCCCCTGGGCTGCGCCCACCGCAAGCCCCACCTACAGGTCCGCCCTCCCCACCACACAGTAAAAAACAAAAAAATATTGGTGGCTAGGGTACCCACATGTTAATAAAAAATAAAAAGATATTGGTGGTCAGGACCCGGCTAATCAAGTAAGTCTGGCGTGGCTGGGGCCCCCCTTACCCTCAGGGCCCCCTACAACACTCCCCCCTGTCCCCCCCTGATGGCTGCCCTGCCTAGGACCCTACTTCAAAACCCAGAGAGACTGAGCATGTGTTGGCATGTGTGTGGGTATGAATGCATTCGATTATAATTCTCATATACTGTACATGAGGGATGGACAAAATAGATGTTATTTTATTGAAACATACAGGGCTATAACACCAAATCCCTAATGTTCCAGTATGGTCTGTCCTTTCATCAGGCAGTCTCTAGCTACTGTGGATTTTCAGCACATGGTGTGTCAGTTTCCAGAAGCAAGCATTTTTTCTACTGAAACCCAGTGTGATGTTTTTGTAAGGATTGGAGAGTCTTTCCAGATTAGTGTGCGGCATCTGGGTTAACTCTAAAGTCTATACATTCACTGAATGGTTTTCTTGGCAACTTGATTCAAAATACATTATTTTAATGAATGTAGACTGACATTTTGGAACACAGAAAATGTGTTTCCTTCAGAATTCCATAATTTATAAACCTTAATTTCCCGGGAAGCCCATTGAAGCGGTTTCTCCTCTTTGACCTCAGAACTCCCATCTCGTATCTCTCGTGTGTTATATTTGGTTCATTGCATATAAAAATAGACTTCCTTGGCTTGTGTTATAAAACTTTTTTTTTACAGTGCTAAGTTATACAAGTAAGAATATGCATGTAAGTTGTTTCTGGCACCAAAACCTAATAAATTGTTTTGGCATGCCAAATAATAATGTAGGCTCTTAGACTTGGGCAACTGTAGATGGAAGTAATGTTTTTTTAAAATAGTTTTTATATTTCAATTAGAAGAAATGCAACAGTAGTTCACTACTCTGTGCTGCATATTAACATCATTCTTTTAACATGGTAGATATGATTAGATGTCAATTCAATGTCAATCAATGTAAAGTCATGCACCTGGGATGAAAAATATCCAAGCCACTTACACTCTTAAAGGGACTGCACTAGGCAAATCGAAAATGGAAAAGGACCTTGGAGTCCTTGTAGATGATAAACTTGGCTGTAGCAAGCAATGACAGTCAGCAGCATCAAGGACAAATAAGGTCTTGAGCTGTATAAGGGAATAGATTCACAGGAGGAGGGGGTCATTCTTCCACTTTATAGAGCACCGGTAAGGCCCCATCTAGGATACGTTTCACAGTTTTGGTCTCCAGTTCTCAAACAGGACATTATTGTATTAGAGAGGGTACAGAGAAGGGCAACTAAGCTGGTAAAAGGTATTGAAAACCTTAGCTATGAGGAAAGACTGGCCACGTTTGGGTTGTTCATGCTGGAGAAGAGGCACTTGAGGGGTCATATGATAACTTTGTAAAAATATAAGGGAATCGTATAATAATCTCTCTGATGCTTTATTTACCAGTAGGTCCTTCCAGCTGACACATGGGCACCCATCCTGATTAGAAGAAATTAGGTTCCGGCTAAGGGGCAAATTTACTAAAGCACGAAGTGGCTAACGCTAGTGCAAATTCGGCCAGCGTGACGTCATTTCGTTACTTCGCCGATTTACTGACGGGGGCTGGCGTAAATTCACTAGCGAAGTGGACCTACTGTAGCGCTACTTCGCTTCCTTACACCAGGTGAAGTTGCGCTATGGTGAAGGGATGTAACTACGCTAATTCACTAACTTGTGCATTTTACTGAACGTTACCTCTTTACTTCGCCAGGTCAGACCAGGCGAAGTTCAATACAATAGATAGGAGTTTTTCAAAAATAGTTGAACATTTTTCTAAGTCCCAAAAAAAGTTGGTGTCTTTTACTTTTTTAATGGTGATAGTGTGAACAATAGCATACATTCTTCGGATCTTAGTGAATTTGCCAATAAATATTCAGAAGGGGTTTTACAGTGAGAGCTGTGAAGATGTGGAATTCTCGCTGAATCAGTCGTGATGACTGAGACATTATATATCTTTAAGAAGGGGTTGGATGGTGTTTAGCAAGTGAGGGAATACAGGGTTATGGAAGATAGCTCATAATACAAGTTGATCCAGGGACTAGTCCGATTGGCATCTTGGAGTCGAGAAGGAATTTTTCCCCCTCTGAGGCAAATTGGAGAGGCTTCAAATTGACTTTTTGCCTCTGGATCAACTGGCAGTTAGGCAGGTTGAACTTGATGGACGTGTGTCTTTTTTCAGCTTTACTTACTATGTAACTATGAAACATATTAATAAACATAATAGGGAAATCACCAAATGTAATCCCCCCTTCCTTTGCCATCTTTTCTTATGACATGTTTATATGAATAGGGATTCATATAAAACAATTTGAGCATACTGCCATTTGAAAGGTATATTAAAACACTGAACGTTTACACTCCCTTGGCAGTACGCACTGGGTAACATAGATCTTTGGAGAAGATGACCCTTCTTTTTAAATGTAGAAGGCTGTGTCAGCCTGAGGTGTAGTTAAATTAAGGGAAACGTGTAATAACAGAGAAATATGCTCCAGATCTAGGCCAATAAAGTCTAATCAGATGCAACCAGATCATCAGTGGCTATAGGATATTTTCTATTAACTACTAATTGATAACCAATCATGTACATAACCATTAGATGGACTTTATCATAGATTCACGGGAGGAGGTGGTAGTTTTTCCACTGTACAGAGCACTGGTAAGGCCCCATCTAGAATACATTTACAGTTTTGGTCTCCAGTGCTCAAACGGGATATTACTGAATTAGAGAGGGTCCGGAGAAGAGAAACTAAGCTGGTAAAAAGTATGGAAAATCTCAGCTATGACGAAAGACTTGCCAAGGGCTACGTAACCAATCAAGTACATAACCACTAGATGGACTTTGGCTTACGCACTTAAGCTGGCCATAGATGTTGCGATTTTTAAAAGATCAGATCCTGATCATGAGACCACGATCTTCTCAGAACGATCGTACGAATTGACCATCAACTAAAAAGACCAATTTGCCAGGAAAACAAAGGGGAGCTGCCTGCTTGGCCCTGCAAACATACAGTAGATAGATTGCACTGGGACCGACAAAGATTTTTTGACCTGGCCGATCAATTTTCATGACAGATGTCGGCCGAAAAATCGTAAGATGTGCGATCGTTCGAATACCACTAACCGCACGATAATTTCAAAGGATTGGTCGGACTTCCCTAAAATCGGTCGTTCGGCAAGAAGAATTGTCGCGTCTATAGGGAGCAAGAGCCGAGGAGGTTAACACTTCCCTTTTTATCCTGACACATAGAAAACTCTCTTGCCTCCGACTTCATCTGTTCTATGTCATGTTGGTTGTTGATAGGACACAGTACAGATACAACAGGAGACACAGAACTGTTGATGTGTCCTGACTTAACAAAAACTTACTTGGCACAGCAGAATCCACTGCCTGGCACTTAATGCTAGCAAGAAATGACTCCAGTTGGGGGTCACAGCAGTTACACTATCCCAGTATTAACACCAGCCCAGTTCATATGATGGAAAATCAGTGACATCAGTCAAACACTTATTTTTTTTGGCTCAGTAGTGACACCGTCTCAGCACTTATAGCCACTTATATTGGCACCACAATAATATCAGGCAAGCATTTATTGTGGCTCAGCAGTGACACCAGTCATTTCAGACATTAGCCTCACACTTTGCTGACATCCCATTATCAGCAGTCACTTGTCATACATTCAAAAATGTTTTTTTATTTCTAAGTACAGCAGAGTACAAACCTGGCACTTGATTAGTACAGCAATAACAACAGTGTGACACTTATTTGTTCAAAGATATTGAAACATCCATTGTTCTACGGTGCCTTTATATTTGGGTGGAGCAGTCTATACATTTAACATATTTGACACCAATGCAACACTTGGCAAAGCAGCAGAGCAATTCCTGAAGTCAACCATTTATAATAGAAGAGCAATAACTCCAATACAGCTGTTACTTTGATACTGCAGTAACCCCAGTGTGACCACAGCCTGGTACATATTTTGGAAGAACAGGCTGATGTTACTCCTGTTAAATGCTAAGAAGCTTTTACTGTTACACCAGAAAAGGTGCTAAATTCATTACTATACAGAATATATGTGACTGCGCAGCAGGTGTATTAAGTGCATTTATTTGGGCACAGTAGAGACACTAAGATAAGACTAGCATTTAGATTCAACTTTATATACCTATTCTTTGCTGGGGTAAAATGTACAAAGTATTTATTTTGTGAAATAATTGGTAGCTTCAGTATATCTTACAAATTATGTTAGGGCATGCTAGGAGTTGCGGCAGGCTGGACATCCCTGATCTAAGTTATTACTCCACCAGATTTTTGATGCAATTCCCCCTAAAATGAGGCTCCCATCCTTCCATTCTCTGTCACTTTCTGGCCCTAGAGACATCCATAGAACTTCTCCAAGATCAGAACTGCAGAAAGATTATTGAGCAAACAATTTGCCCTGGACCATTAACTCAGGCTGTCCATTGGTCCAGTATGTTCTAAAAGATTCCACTATCCATTAATAATAGATTAGAAACAATTCCACCTTCAGAGAGGCACATTGGATATTTCTTGTGATAAACTGATTTGGGTTGCCATTTGCGCAGTAACAGAATAGATTGTTTCCCAAATGTCTGTTACTTATGCCAACAAATAAGAGGCGTTCTCCACCAATCATGTTCTTTAAATAGTGCTTGGATCCTTTTCAGCAACAATAAGTATTGACTGTGGAGACTTCAACGCACCACTAGTTTCTTAATCACTGCAGAGTTGCAGCACAAATGGTAAACAAGAAGTTTGGAATATCCATGATTGGGCGGATGTGTTTTTTTGTTTTTGACAAGATCGATAATCTGCATCAGAGGTATAAGAGAATAAAACTGTCACGGCCGGCACCCAATACCAGAACAGGTGCCAAGTACCCTGGTCTCGGCTTCACCAGTAGTGTGACCACCGTTGGGCTTCGGGAGGAGCCCTCAGCTTACTTGGGTGCCACCTGGACTTTACGAGGGGTACAAGGCGAGATGTTCTGGCTAGCAGAAGGGCACGGCAGGTAGCAGAGTCTTTTGGGCCGAAGGTCACGGTACAAATGGAGCAGGCAACAGAATCGTCAGACAGGCAGGGTCGAGGCAGGCAGATAACAAGAATCGTCAAACAGGCAAAAGGGTCAAAACCGGGTGATCAATCGAAGGGTTAAACTGTAGAGTAGTCGTAAGCAGGCAAGGTCAGGATCCAGAATTCAGAGTAGTCGAAATAGCCAGGCAGGGGTCAAAACAGGAATCAGACAATAGCACAAGGCTCAGAAGCACCAGGAATACAATCCTATCACGGGCAATTGCAAGCAGCCACCCAGGGCTTTAAATATATTTGAATTTCGCGCCTTTGCGCGCTGACGTATGACGTCAGCGCGCCTGCGCCTTTAAATTTCCAGGAGGCGCGCCGCGCGCACCCTAGAGAGAAGCCGATGCCAGCAAGACGCGCTGGCGCGGCTAGAGAAGAGGACGTGCAGCGGGCGTCCTCGCTGGCGGACGACCCCGCCGCACCCCAGGTACCCTGACAAAAACTTTATCAAATAACATTTCTGCTATTTAAATGGGGTCCATTTTTGTCTTCCCCTTGAAGTCTGTCCAGTGCTTTCTTTGCAGCTGGTGTCCTGTTTGTCCAAGCCAATTCTCTATCTGCTCTTGACTTTTCCCAGCATTTAGTCTTCTTGAACATCTAATAGCTGGTTCTCAGCTGAAGCCATATCTGATCTCTCCCCTGGCCGTGTTTGCAGGGCCGCCATTAGAAATCTCTGGGCCCCATATAACAAAATTTTCAGGGCCCCCTGGGCCCACTTCGCCCATAAACCCCACCCACCCCAGATCACGCCCACTACAGACCCCGCCCACTCCACACCACAGTTAAAAGACCACACAGGCATCAGCGCTAAAAAAGGTAAAAAAAACCCACACACACAAGTTATAAAAAGCTATTGATGGTTAGGGCCCCCTTGTAAGTTAAAAGAAACTGTAGCACAAGGGTTCCCCATAAAAGTTTTTTTTTTTCAAAAAAAATTGGTGGTCAGGGTCCCCTATAAGTTAAAGGAAAAAATAATGGCGACAGGGCCCCCCATAAATTTTTTTCAAAACAAAACATTGGTGGCAGGGCCCCCCTTACATGTTAAAAAAAATTGGGGCCCCAGAGAATATTTTTTAAAAAAATATTGGAGCCAGGGCCCCCCTTACATGTTACAGCTTTTCACCCTGGGGATGAGGGGTAGGGAGGCCGAGGAAACAAGCGGAAGTGACATCGCGCACAATGAATGTATATTGCAAAGTTGCTTAGAACTATATTTTCTTTTTGGGTTGACATTCCCTTTAAATTTATTTTATTTTCCATCAGACAACACTGTAACTTTGGGTTTACATCCCCTTTATCTAAATACCAATTAAGCCTACCCTATACTTATTCTAAAGGGGTTATATGGCTGTGGGCCCCATAGGAAGTGTAGGTAATGTTGGCAGCAGAGCACACTGCTCATATCTCTGCTGTGCCATTGGTCTTTGGCTACTTGACTATGACTTGAGCAAAAGTTTGCCCGAGTACACTCCCGCTCTTACCAAATGGTTCACTCCCCACATGAACGCACTGATGAGCGGGTCACTGGCCCGGAACACCTTCACTTTCTGCTGCACGAAGTGCTTCTTTTTGGTCTTGGTTTTAGCTGTAGCGGCCAACAAGATCCCCACTGCCGCAGAGGAAGAGGCAGAAGAAACAGCGGCATCGCGCTGGAGGAGGACATGTCACCGCGGGGATATGTGAAATGTCGGCAACGGCCACCATCCCCGAGCCTCCTCCTCCTCTTCAAGCCGGTACCCCGCTGGCCTCCGTAGCCAACTTTCCCCGCCCCCAAGCGACTCACCTGGGCGCCTAGCACGCTTGCGCAAAAGCGCACTACCTACACCCAAGCTGCTCATTGGCAGCTCGATAACCCAATGTCATTCCAGCGGAGCGACAATATCACCATGGAGGTTTGTTTTTATAAGAGCAATGCTGGGACTAGGGACAGTGATGCCATGTTACATTTGGGCATTGGCCTGTGCATTACCCGGAATAGTTTTTACAGCAAAGTCTTAGCGATGACGTGTAGAGGGCGGATCGAGTACATATACATATACATGCTATGCATGCGCACATGCCGGGCCCCCCTGCAGGCCCGGGCCCGGTACAGCAGTACCCCCTGTGCCCCCCTGATGGCGGCCCTGCGTGTTTGCTCTGAAATAAAATATAAATCTGCCCTTTCATTCTTTCCTTCCTATCATAAACATGCACCGTTAATTGCCTGATAAGAGAAAATCAGTCCTCTGGCAGAACACAGAGTGTTAAGTTTTTTTTGAAGAACGAGGGAAAATCATTTGCTAAATTAAAAAAAAAAAGAAATTTTCTTGTGTTAACGGCTGCATGGGTCAGCTGAGGTGAACTTCTCAAATCCACACTCCTCACTTCAGATCTGGCTTTTAAAATCGAGTTGACATTTATAGGAGAAGAGTAAGATTTTTAATACAAAATAGCATTGCAAACATGTATTTAGATGTGTCAGTGTAAGACATATCTTCATCACATAGTACACAGGTTTTCACTCCCCCAGGTTGCTCATTCAGTAGGTTTCTCTTCTGCTACCAATGTCAAAATAACCTGCCGTAAATGCATATATGTAAGTATATATTTAAGAAGCACACACTGTTTGGGGCAGATTCAGTAACGTGTAAATTTTCGCCAGCATCAGCTCCTCACCCATTGCACCACTTCGCCAGGCGCAAATGCGATACAAACAGTGTCGGACTGGCCCGGTGGGATACCGGGAAAATACCCGGTGGGCCCCGACCCTAGTGGGCCCCCGCCGGGCCAGACCCCCTCTTCCAAACTGTTTTAAAAAAAAAATTTGGCGCATCGCAGCGCCGTTTGCGCATGCGCGCTGAGCGCCATTTACGCATGCGCGATGCACCGCATGGGCAATTATGCCGAGCGGCGATTCACCAAGGTAGCGGGGGCCAGAGGGGGGCCCTGGACACCAGTCCCGGTGGGCCCGGGCCCGCCAGTCCGACCCTGGATACAAATACGCAAATTTACTAAAATGCAGATTTTCGTCCCGGATGTCTAACGCTGGCGACTTTTCGCTAGCGTTACTTCGGCTGTGCGAGCATTACATAGTGAAGATGCACATGAGCCCACTGTAAAATGAATGTTCCATATGTTATGAAATGTCTGGAGAAAACCCGTTACCCAAAAAAAGTTCAAGTCAGGAATTTTGCAGGCAATCCTGCTCCAAAAAAGGAAAAGTCACCAGCGTGTCTGGAACTTTAATACATTTTCGGGACACAGGATATGATGTAAGTGACAGTAGATTGAGGAAGATCTATCTGCTATAAAGCACTTTGCCTGGTCTGAGGTGATGAAGTCAACGCTGTCGAAAGAGGCAACGTTCAGTAAAATCCACACTTTAGTGAATTTGCGGAGTAATGATCGTTCGCCAGAGCGAAAAGTCGCATCGCAATAGAGTGCAAATGACCGATAGCGATGGACCTGTTCGCTAGCGAATTGGCGCCTGAAACTGTTGAATGGCGATGTCCCTATGGGTGGCAACGCTGGTGAAAAGTCATTGCATTAGCCACTTCGTTCTTTAGTAAATCTGCCCCTTTGTAGGCAGGTCACTAATGACGTGCATTAAAGATTGAAGTATGGTGAAATGAAATCATAACCAGAACCTTAACCAAAACAATAACCAGCATACTATAAGAAAATTAACCCCCTTTCATTATCAGATTGCTACAAAAATAAACATATTTCTCCAGTTTAAAAACAAGATCTATAGATACAAGTATGGCATCCGTTATCCAGAATGCTTGGGACCTGCTGTTTTCCGGATAACGCATCTTTCCGTAATTTGGATCTTCATACTTTGTCTACCAGAAAATCATGTAAACATTAAATAAACCCAATAGGCTGGTTTTGCTTCCAATAAGGATTAATTATATCTTAGTTGGGATCAAGTACAAGGTACTGATTTTTTATTACATTTTTCCATAATTCTGGTCTTTCTGGATTATGGGTTTCCGAAAAAACACCTGCGGCATGGCACTCGCCGTGCTTTATTTTCCGAAGTCGCCCAAAGTTTCCTCATGAGGAAACTTTGGGCGACTTCGGAAATCGAAGCGCCGCAAGAAAAACTTCGGGCGACTTTTGAAATCGAAGTGCCGCAAGTGCCATGCCGCAAGCGGTTTTTCATTAAAGCAGGAAAAAGACACAGGGAAGCAGTTCAGGGAGATTAGTCGCCCCAAAGAAGAGGGCAGTTAGTCGTCGCCCACTAAATCTCCATGAATCTCCAGGTGTGCCCTGCCCTAAAATTAATGCTGCAATGCTTAACCCATGTTATTAATAAAGGAAACTTTGGAAGACTTCGGAAATCGAAGCGCCGCGAGTGCATTGTCGCAGGCTTTTTTCATTGAAGCAGGTGGAAGACACAGGGAAGCAGTTCGGGGAGATTAGTCGTCCCAAAGAAGAGGCGATTAGTCGCCGGGTGACTAAATCTCCCCGAATCTCCAGGTGTGCCCTTACCCTTAAGGTATGAAGATCCAAATTACAGAAAGATCCGTTATCCGGAAAACCCCAGATCCCGAGCATTCTGGATAACAGGTCCCAATACATGTATTTGTTTATCAGTATCAGACTGCTGACCTCAACTATAATAAACATTATTTAGCAAATCAATTTATATCTTATGAGCAGTGTTTCTTTATATACCGTGGTGATAATTTCCTAATATAGCTCCAAATTTGCATCAGTGCAGAAAACCATAGAAACCATTTATTTTCATTTCCTTAATAACTGCTCTAATTAAAATAAAGCCAGCCACTGATGGTTGCTTTAGGTTATTGCACTAGGGAATAGTGTGCAGCCATGCCAGCTCTTTTATATAGATATGTTGTTGATTGTTAATATAAAAATTAATACAGCAAAGAATGAAAGTAAATTGTTCTGCACACATTCCATTCTATTATCTTTTTATTCGCAATGTGCCTAGTGTATATAGCCACATCCGGAGGACCGGCCGTTCCAAAAAGCTTTTAAAATTTGCTGTTTGTGAAACATGTTTTTTTTACTTTGGTGCTCCAAGGGATAAAACACAGTACAGAGGCTAAGGGGGCATGTGATGTTCAGCCAGTTGAGTGATCTGATTGGCTTAAAGCCCTCTTGTGCTTCATAATGATAAATAGCTACTCTGTTCAAACAAAAACGAGTTTTGGACATATAAAGTAATTATCCAGTGGTGGTCAGCTATAATTTAAGCAGTCAGAGTATATTTCCAAATTATTCAAAATAAACAGATTGGTCAGTTCTCCTTTAAGGCTTCTTTTGATTTGCTAAGTGATTGGTTTTGCATAAACACTGTTGCACACATATTCTCGGTGAACATCTGCATCACTGCCTATGTAACAATTTCATATCACCAGTGGAGGATATTATTAAGGGAACTTGTGCACCAATGTTCAGGATAAGCTTACCATGAATAGTGTTGAAATGTGCTCTTCATTATGTTCTCACTAAAATATAAAACCATACATTTAGGGGGTTATTTATCAAAGTCCGAATTTATCTTGCTATTTTCTGCTACAAACTCCGCACGGGTTTTTTATGCTTATTATAACTTTTTCCCGAATATTTGCTTTGCGGGAAAAAAAAACAGATTTTCACTAAATTTACAGACTTTTTTATCTGAGTTTCACAATATCGACGATTTCTTCATAATTTTCACCCGAAAACTTCAGGGTATTGCCCGAAACCTAGCGCACATCAAAAAATCATTGGGACTTCTCCAACTTATATGCAACCTCGACAGGTCTGAGATGCCGGATTTTCATATTCGGACTTTTCCATCCTCGGAGTTTAATAAATTCCGAAAAAGTCAGATTTTATTTAAAAAATCACGAATTTTTCGTGATTTTTGCATTCGGAGTTCAATAAATAACCCCCTTAAAATTAAGCCTTCCACATTAAACAAACTTAAATCGATACCGAAAATGTTAAATTGTCATAAATAATATCATAATAGGGCCCAATATAATATCATAATAATTAGGGATGCACCGAATCCAGGATTCGGTTCGGGATTCGGCCAGGATTCGGCCTTTTTCAGCAGGATTCGGATTCGGCCGAATCCTTCTGCCCGGCCAAACCGAATCCGAATCCTAATTTACATATGCAAATTAGGGGCAGGGAGGGAAATTGCATGACTTTTTGTCAGAAAACAAGGAAGTAAAAAATGTTTTCCCCTTCCCACCCCTAATTTGCATATGCAAATTAGGGTTCGGATTCGATTCGGTTCGGTTCTGTTTGGATTCGGTTCGGTTCGTGAAGGATTCGGAGGTTCGGCCGAATCCAAAAAAGTGGATTCGGTGCATCCCTAATAATAATAGAACCCAATAACCTGGTGATGAAAATTCATGTTTTTTCAAAGCGCTTTAGTTTCAGGGCTACAAGAGCCTGAAAGTACAGACCCGACTGCCTAAGGAATTTATTGAGCAGTGATGTGGAATATGTTAGTTAGCACCATAAATATGTGTTAATTATGTTTACAATAAAACTTAATAACACAAGATGTTGGGCTGCTGTTTGTTATTTCCTATGGGAGTTAACTCTCATTTGAACTCTCTTTTCTCTGCTGGTGGTGTATACATGCCAGAGGTGCAAAACCAATCCACTGCCTTCTACCTCCTCTATTTGTGTGCAGGCACATGAAATGCTTGTTAGTGCACATAAAGTGAATTCCAGTGTGAAAAATGCATACTATACAGAATAATTTGCCCTGTGTCTGAGCTAACAGTGAGGTCCAATGCCTGTTAGTGTGCATAAATAAAGGGGACGGAAAGCAGTGTAACTTTAAGATGGAAATTTAGCACCGTTAGTGCAGATAGAGCTATTGCACTCATCAAGTAAAAAATCCACTTATCCCATAGATTAATGTTGGAGTAAATCTGTGTATTACTAAAGTATTACACTACTTTGATTTTTTACTTCCTTGTTTTGTGACAAAAAGTCCCTCCCTGTCTCTATTTTGCATATGCAAATTAGGATTCAGATTTGGTTCAGCCAAATTTGAATCCTGCTGAAAAAGGCTGAATCCTGGATTCGGTGCATCCTTAGTGACAACATATGGAAACTAAACAGAGGTGGCAGAGCACTAGCAAATCAGAACTCCTCACTGTACCACCTCAAACCTCAACATTTGATAATGTGATAACGCACTTCTTTAGTGTAAACCCAAAATCTTTCTTTAGGACCTTTACAAGCCACAGTACTGAATTTTGCCTCTAAGGGTCCTGAAAAATTTGAAGCTTGGCGGAATAAAGTCTGTTGATAAATTGAAAATCATGCCCACTGATTTATATTATGCTTATGTTTAATTCTATGTGTTTGCATTCTTTATAATACAAATTAATATTTAAGCCATCAGCAGTGTTCTTAGAGTCCTTTTGATATTCGCAGGTGTAGCGCTATATTCTAAAGCGCAAGCGAACAAACATACAAAAAGTGCATTTGCTCTTTCATTGTACAGTTAAATGTCAATACTTTTGTTGCACCTATCACTTGTAAATCATGAGCTGCTGGGCAGCACTATAAGATGCAACAAACTCTAAAAAAGGCCAATTTTGAGGTCATGTTTTACCAGTTTTTGCAAAAATAAAAAACATTTTTTAACTGTTTTTTTTAGCTTATTGTAAGAAAACAAAAATTTCTGTATACAGTGGGGCTGATTTATTAAAGGTCCAAGTGAAAATTCGAATTCAAATTTTCAAATTTTTTAAAACTCTCAAATTTGAACTGTGAATTATCCAAACGCGGTATAGAGTTTTAATTTAAATTGAGAGATTTATCATATTGTGGCCCTTTAAGAACTTGTATTTGACTATTCACCATCTAAAACCTGCCAGATTACTGTATAAGTCAATGGGAGAGGTCCAGAGATCAATTTGGTGATGTTTGCAGCCTTCCTGACATTTAAGTTTTTTTAAATTTTAATAGAGTTTGTCTAATTCGAAACAAATTAGATTTCAGTTTTCAATTAGACTGAGCTGAGAAAATTAGATTTTATTTATACTTTTCGATTGGTCAAATTTAGAATTTATGGGCGTCTTAAAAACTGCAGTTAGAATTCAAAATTTTAACCTTGATAAATGTGCCTCTGTATATCTGCCGCTGTATATCTGCAGAGGGAGGTGTATATGGATTATTCCAATGCCATTTTGCAATGAATTTAGCATAAAATGCCCTCTGCTATATGTATTCTATACTCTACTCAGAACCAATTGATAAATATTGTTTCCAGTTTATGGCTATGGTTAAAAAGATATAAATAAACAGAATACAATAATAAATAATGAATAATGAAACTATTAAACAGAATAAATGGAATAACATAAAACAAAACAAAATAAGAGTTACAATACTTTTCATTGTTTGGGTAACTAAATGGCACTGCAAATTGCACACTGGACTTTAAAATTAAAACTACAATTTAAACGTGAACTTCCTCTTTAAAAACTGCATGTGGACTTTAAATATGCTTCATTCTACAGAGACCTGAAAGATTTTAAAAAATATTTATGATGTTACAAAATACTCTTTGAAAGAAGCGCAACGTGTACTTTAGCTATAGTTTTACTAAGCCATTTAATCATCACGTTGAGGTCAAATTCCCAGAATCTTTCCTGCCTAAATGCTCTGATCTGATGTTTTTTACTGAAATGGAAGAGCTGATGGATCAGCCTTTAAATTGATTATTCCGCATGGTGTGTAAGGTAGGCAGGACAAATAGATCTGCCTGCTCCCAAAACAACGACCTTCTGTTTTAGGGGTGGATAAATGTTGAATAAAGAAATCACAAAAGGCAAATATCTTAAAAGAGTAAACAGTGCAGAAAATGTTGTACCAACCAACAAAACCAGGGAATCTTACTAATCAGCTATTCTGGCAATAAAACAGTTAACGTGACAACTCCAATACAGACCTCGTCCAGATTTATTGCCCCTGTCTACAAATGACAAGGCTCTTCCATCTTGTCTACATTTTCACATTCATTTTATTCCCTTTCTTCTGCATGTCCCCCCACATTTGTTTATCCAAAGCAACAATCTGATTAAACGTTTCTTAAGTCTAATTAAAACAAAACCCCTCTAAATCAGAATATACCTAAGTTCATTTAAAAGAATTCTGTATTAGGCATCCATGACTTACCAGCCAGTCTTTGTATCTCCCTTGTAGCCAGCCATTGATTGATCTAGTATTCAGCTATCATGTGTCTTGTAGTCACTACCAGTCAGTCCAGCTATCCATTTAGAAGCGTGCCAAGGGTGGGACAGCTGCCAATTAATATATTTAGTGCATTGACCAACTCACATCTGCACAATCTCCAACTTCCCAAAACAGATTCAGCCAATCAGTCTTTGTGTATGAGCTAATCAAACGTGCTCCTGTGTAGCCCAGTTAGATAAATAGGTGGAGTACCAGAGAACTATGGATTTCTTTATTTATTGGCTCACATAAAAGTATCTGCAAATAATGTTTTTAGAACTAAGAAAAGTAAATAAATCTTGTTTATTTTACATACAAAAAAAAAGCACAAAATGTGTCCAAAGCTCCATCCCACTTCATTATGCAAAAGAGTACTCCTGAGAAGGAATGCCATGTTTACTCCAGTTTCAAGAAAACATTATTAATGCCAACCCAGAAAGTCTCTTAAACACAGCTAGAACTCCAACGAGAGTGAGACTGGTCAGTATTTGCAATTTGATCAGCACATACACCAAATGTGATACTTTCTGGTGTGGCAGTATCATACAATTAATGAATATGGGAAATATGATAAGTAAAAGGGCATGTGTGTTGGTGTGTGTTTGTACATAGTACAATTTTAATTATGTAACTTCAGAGTTTTCTCAATTTCTTCTTAGTCTACAGAAGCTACTTAAACAGCTTTCATACATTCACCTTTAAGGAATTTTCTAGGATAAAGAATGAATATACAATTGCTTTTTGCATATATTTCACTTCCCAAATTGGTGTATTTCACCATTTTTATCTATTAATAACAGAGTTTTCAAAATTTCAGAACAAATCTAACTCCTTCAAGTCAGAGCAACTGTAAATTCTACTTCATTTCTAGTTGAACCTATAGTATCTGAAAGACTCCATCTGTAGCTGTTTCCCTTTTGCCTCAGAAAGTGGAATTTTCTTGCCGACTGCAGAACAGCAATCTGTGGTGCATTAGGGATGGTGATCCGATGACAGGTTTGAAGTATATGGTGGTATATAAATGACAGTTTGTGCTATAAAGGAAGTAATGGCGATGACATGGAAGGTCAGTGCAGGAAACATTTTGTAAAATATCAGCTAAAATTGTACCATCTCTTTGTGCTTAGAATATTTGATATATATACTGTATAGTTTAGACTAAAGTTACCTAAGAACTAAACATGCTCAATGTCAAACAGGTCAAGGGTAACCCGACTTGGACGCTATAAAAATATGGATCAATTAAAGACTTGTTGAAACAAGACTATGTAGATCTGTAAAGGGGAAGCAAAATTGATATACAGGTATGAGACAAGGTAACTGGAGACCAGTTATTGAAAAAGCTCTGAATTACAGGAAGACCACCTCCTCCAAAATCCATTTTCATCAAATAATTAAAAACTCTTTTTTTCTCTGTAATAATAAAACAATGCCTTGCACTTAATCCCAGCTAAAATATAATGAATCCTTATTGGAGGCAAAACAAACCTATTGTATGTTAAAATTTAAATAATGGAGATCCAAATTAAGGAAAGACCCCTTATCTGGAAAACCCCAGGTCCTCAGCATTCTGCATAACAGGTCCTATACATTGTAAAGTAGTATATTAAGAGAGAGTATTACTCCACAACTTGGTTACAGATTTTGATAAGATTGATTGGCAAATAGAAACTTTATAGAAAAATAGTTAATAAATAATCATTGCATTTACCAGCATCAGTGGCTTGAACAGAAGTTTTTCAGCCCCACAACAATTGATTATATGGTCCCCTTAAACTATGGGAATAAGGCATTTTTCATGAACATATTTGAGATGCATATTAGTTAGGAAAAACTATGGAAAAAACTACTTGTCTACAACAGACTTGCATATTCCATATTTTGTAGGGATGCACCGAATTCAGGATTCAGCCAAGATTCAGCCTTTTTCAGCGGCTGAATCCAAGTGCCAGCGAAACCGAATCTGAATCCAAAAAATCTGAATTTTTCACGTTTTTAAACTTCATAATCCCATTAAAACGTCCTTTGTAGTTAATACTCCCTTCCTCGATAAATTGATTTGCTTCCTCGCTGTATGAAGGTCACAAAACCAATGATATAAATATGAAAGATGACATTATGGAAATACAAAATATTCTAAAAATTGCTTTAAGGAAAAAATTTGATTTTCGCGTTTTTTTTTTTACTTTTCACCCGAAAACTCAGATTTTGCCAGAAAACTTCAAAAAATCATAGGGACTTCTCCCATTGACTTATATGCAACCTCGACATGTCTGGGATGCCGGATTTTCTGATTCTGACTTTTCCATCAATAAATAAATAAATTCTGAAAATTTTGTGATTTTTTTAAAAGTCCAATTTAATAAAAAAAAATCACAAATTTTTCATGATTTTTGCATTCTGAGTTTTGTTAAATAACCCCCTTAATGTTAGCCTCAGTTTTAGGGGGTTGATTATCAAAGCTAGAACTTATCTCAATATTTTCTGCTATAAACTCCGATCAAATCCGCTCAGATTTTTTGCTCTTATTTATTATTACATTTTCCGGAAAATGTGCTTTGTGGGAAAAAATCAGATTTTCACAATTTTTTTAGGATTTTTCATCCGGTTTTTTAAAATTTTTCGGATTTTTCACCCGAAAACTCATATTTTTGCCCAAAAACTTCAGGGTATTGCACCAAACCCATGCACATCAAAAAATCATTGGGTCTTCTCCCATTGACTTATTTGCAACCTCGACAGGTCTGAGATGCCGGATTTTCTGATTCAGAGTTTTCCATCCTCGGGGTTTGAAAAAAAAAAGATTTTTTTAAAAGTCCGATTTTATAAAAAAGAAATCATGAATTTTTCATGATTTTTGCATTTGTAGTTTAGTAAATAACCCCCTTAATGTTAGCCATAGTTGTAGTGTAAAACTTTTGATGAAAAGCATAACAAAAGTGATGTAAATGTGATACCTTATAGCTAGGATGATAATTTCAGCAATCTTTCAGATCATTTCAGTTCTCACAATCTAAAAGTCATGAAGACTCCTAAATTTGAGTGTGTGCTTAATCTGTTAGTAATTTTTAGGATCCTTGACTGCAAATAAAGAGGGTTAAGTCAAACTTGAATGGAAAATAACAAAGATCTTAGAATCTACAAAATAAATTGTTTATTTTTCACTTTTAAGGATGCCAGTTCTTGTTTAGTTGGAATTAAGAACCTTGTCATTATTTATAGTTTCAGTCTGTTGTTTGTCAAAGCTTGCTGTTTGTCCAAGCTTGCACAGGGGACTCTGAGTGGAAAGACAATAAATCAATATGTTTTGTTTCTTACTTTATAGCAGAACTTGATCCATGGCGTATCCTATAATTCTCTACCTCCCCACTGCGGAGGCACAACGCAAGGAAGGATCAAATGAGCTTAAATTTATCTGCAACCCTTTCCATGCAGTGATAATGAAAAACTCAAAATTAAGTCGACAGTTTCAAAAAAGGATGTTGGAACATTCTGCCAATTGAGTTAACTGATTGGCTGGAGGTCTTTGTCTCCTTTTTAAGGTATGAAAGAGTGCATTAGATAACAAAGCGCAGCTGCTGTTATGCTTTGTATCATCCAATAAAAAGAAGTAAATTATTAAACAAAGTTAAAAATGAAGCTGGAGCGGCCAACAAATGTTTTAAAAATGGTAGTTATGCACTGAACAAACAATGCTGTTGGGAAGAGCCTTGGACATGGAAATAAGCCAAAACAACTAAAAAATAATAAGTAACATCAGACAGATGGTATTATAATTTCACCTTTTCATCAAGTCTTAAGCTATGGAACTACTGGATATTTATGTATCTAGCATTTCATCCTCAAGCTTGTTAAGGAAACATGGTTTGGTTTAAGGCTACATCTACTATTTGATCCCCATTCCAATATTTTCCCAGTAATGTAGGTATTATACGAAATACTACTCAGACATCAAATAATCAATTCCCCGTTCTCTCTAAAAGATTATTTGAACACGATTTCATCCACCTTATCAAGGAACCTAAACTAGATTAAGTCAATGGCAACATATGCAATCAACCTTGTTCTAGTTCAGCCTGGCTAAGCAGAAACGATTCAGTGTTTTTAATGGCTTATAGGAGCTCTGTATGAATCTGGTATTTCCTTTTTACCTCGTTTTCTTTTGTGTAGGGCTGAATCCTGCAAGATCCATTTAGGTTTTGCCACCATAAAGAGACAAGACCTTCACAAAAATGCCACTGCTGGAATGTATCCGCTGCAAGCATGATTATAGTAGGCTAGAGGTATTGCCCATACATCTTTTCGGATCAGCATCACATCTGCAAGTACATTCATCAAAAGTGTTCTGCCTCGGGATCCCTTTACGTATAAACAGGACCCAAATGAAGGACCCAAATGCCAGGACTTTCTCCAAAGAGGTGAAGTGGCCGTGTAAATGATGCATCAAGCTTCTTGTCCTACCAATAAAACAAGAACAGAGACTGCTTGATAACATATTAGGGAAGTCCTGTCTGCTTATTTAAATGCCTCACACATGGCATCTACTTTATGACATAATGCTGCAAGCAGGCCCGGATTTGTGGAAAGGCCACCTAGGCCCGGGCCTAGGGCGGCAGGATTTTAGGGGGGCGGCATGCTGCCCAACCACACCCACATTGGGTCAAAGACACTGGGGATGCGCTGGAGATACAATCATTTTTAAATTTCTTTATAAAGGTCAATTACCAAACCATATTCAATCTGTTTCACAACCTAAGTTTTATTGGCAGATAATTCGTATGTGTTTATGCAGAAGTACTTTACAAATAAAATGTAATCATGAAACAAAGAGAAACCATAACTTATGCTGTACTGTTGACCAGCTGCTATTTTTTACAGCTCTCGGACTAACCTACACTCTGGAGCAGGGCCGCCATTAGAAATCACGGGGCCCCGCCCACCCCAGCCCCCAAGCCCCACCCCAGATCCTGCCGACATCACAGTAAAAAGAGCACACAGACTTCAACACTAAAAACAGTAAGTCCCCCCACAGTTATAAAAAGCTATTTTAAAAAAACTGTGGCACTAGGGCCCCCCCATAAAAGTTTTTTTTTAAAAAATTGGTGGTCAGGGCCTCCTTATAAGTTAAAAAAATAATTGGCGCTAGGGCCCAACCACACCCACATTGGTTCAAAGACACTGGGGATGCGCTGGAGATACAATAATTTTTAAATTTCATGTGCGCCAATCCCCATTGCTCCTGTCCCCCTGGAGGGGACAGGGGCGACGAACGGCAGTGGGCCTAGGGGCGCCCACTATGTAAATCCGGCCATGGCTGCAAGCAATGCCCATAAATCTACTCTCAAATACATTTGTATAACGTCCAGAAAAATGTTGTCCAGATGGCCAGTACTCACTCGAACTCTTCTTGTTGATTTCTACCCAAAAGGCTAAAAAACCTGGTTTTCAATTTTTAGGTCAGTTTTACATGTGTCTTAACCGCTGAGCTGCTCCGTCCTTTTTTGAGATTTTACTCTTGAGACTGCAGGAAGAATTATTGCTCTATAAAAACGACATGCCCCATCAAACTCAAATCACCTTGGGTTTTTTATGCTTATTTATTTCCTGAAAATTTGCTTTGCTGGGAAAAAATCAAATTTTCAGGATTTTTTATCCAGATTTTTCACCCAAAAACTCAGATTTTTGCCTGAAAACTCCAAAAACTCTGGATATTGCATGAAAAAAATCATTGGGATGCAATGCCCATAAATCTACTCTCAAATACATTTGTATAACGTCCAAAAAATTGTTGTCCAGATGGCCAACACTCACTCGAACTCTTCTTGATTGATTTCTACCCAAAAGGCTAAAAAACCTGGTTTTCAATTTTTAGGTCAGTTTTACATGTGTCTTAACCGCTGAGCTGCTCCGTCCTTTTTTGAGATTTTACTCTTGAGACTGCAGGAAGAATTATTGCTCTATAAAAACGACATGCCCCATCAAACTGAAAAACCCAATAAACAGGGGTACAAAAGAGCAACACTATTCACTAAGGGGGTTATTATCAAAAACCCGAATTGATCTCAATATTTTCTGCTACAAACTCCGATCAAATCCGCTGGGGTAATTTACGCTTATTTATTATTACATTTGCCAACAATTTGCTTTGCGGGGAAAAAAAATCAGATTTTCACTATGTTTTCTGATTTTTCACCAGAAAACTCAGATTTCTTATGCTCTTTGTCCAAAAACTCTGAAAACGTTGGGGTATTGCACATCAAAAAATCATTGGGACTTCTCCCATTGACTTATATGCAACCTCAACAGGTCTGAGATGCCGGATTTTCAGATTTGGACTTTTCCATCCTCGGGGTTTAATAAATTCCAAAAAATTTGGGATTTTCTAAAAGTCAGATTTTATAATAAAAAAATAATGAATTGTTCATGATTTTTGCATTCGGAGTTTAGTAAATAACCCCCTAGGTGTGGAATTTCTTAGTCAGGCAACACCTTTAACCCATGACAATGCAAATAGCACAACATTGTCTGCAGCACTGTGGAAATAGTATCTTGGGAAATGCGGTGACACTATTACTTCATATGGATACCAAAAACCTATGCAGTTTGATTCTCACAGAACCTGTTACCACTTATGACAGCTCTACATAAATAAAATAGTCATGTTCAACTTTTTTTCTGCTCAAACAATATAAAATAACACTTTGTTGGGGTTAAACCAAATGAAAAAGCTGATGTCATAAAGCTAAGTACGTGGACACCATTACATTTCATATCTGGTGTGCCAGTCACATTGTTGGACAAACCAGAACTATAACAGTTTTTTCTTTATAAAGGTCAATTACCAAACCATATTCAATCTGTTTCACAACCTAAGTTTTATTGGCCGATAATTCGTATGTGTTTATGCAGAAGTACTTTACAAATAAAATGTAATCATGAAACAAAGAGAAACCATAACTTATGCTGTACTGTTGACCAGCTGCTATTTTTTTACAGCTCTCGGACTAACCTACACTCTGGAGCAGGGCCGCCATTAGAAATCACGGGGGCCCGCCCACCCCAGCCCCCAAGCCCCACCCCAGATCCTGCCGACATCACAGTAAAAAGAGCACACAGACTTCAACACTAAAAACAGTAAGTCCCCCCACAGTTATAAAAAGCTATTTTAAAAAAACTGTGGCACTAGGGCCCCCCATAAAAGTTTTTTTAAAAAAAATTGGTGGTCAGGGCCCCCTTATAAGTTAAAAAAAATAATTGGCGCTAGGGCCTCCCATAGAAGTTGTTTAAACATTATTGGTGGCCAGGGCCCCCCATAATTTTTTTTTTTTAAAAACATTAAAAAGAAAAATTAGGGCCCCAGAGAATATTTTTTTTAAAAAAAACATTGGTGGCAGGGGCCTATAGAGTATTAAAATAATACATTGGTGGCTAGGGGTTTAATAAAATAAAAAAACACACATTGGTGTTCAATAAAACTGAAATTGTGGCTTCAGGACTTCAAGTTCGGCTCCTTTTGTGACTTCGGGTCTTTTCGCGGCTTCAGGACTTGAAAATCGTCTCCTTTCATGGCTTCAGGTCTTTTCACAGCTTCAGGACTTCAATTACGGCTCCTTTTGTGACTTCGGGTCTTTTCGTGGCTTCAGGATTTCAAGTTCCGCTCCTTTTGTGACTTCATGTCTTTTGGCAGTTCCAGGACTTCAATTTTGGCTCCTTTCATGACTTTGGCTCTTTTCGCGGCCTTTGGACTTCAAGTTCGGCTCCTTTCGTGACTTTGGGTCTTTTCGCAGTTTCAAAACTTCAACTTCTGCTCTTTTTGTTGCTTCTGGACTTCAAGTTCGACTCCATTCGTGACTTCGGGTCTTTTTGCAGTTTCAAAACGTCAACTTCTTCTCTTTTTGTTGCTTCTGGACTTTAAGTTTGACTACTTTCGTGACTTCGGGTCTTTTTGCGGTTTCAAAACTTCAACTTCTACTCTTTTTGTTGCTTCTAGACTTCAAGTTCATCTCCTTTCGAGACTTCGGGTCTTTTGGTGGGACTTCAAGTTTGGCACTTCGGCTGTTTGGGACTTTGGCGGTTTGGGGGCCTGGCTATTTCGAAAGGTGCATCACAGCTGGGTCCCCCTTTTGGCCTGGGCCCGGTACAGTTGACCAGCTGCTACAAACAATATACATTTCCTGTGTAGATACTTAATTAAAAACAACTCCTTTCGTGACTTCAGGTCTTTTTGCAGTTTCAAAACTTCAACTTCTACTCTTTTTGTTGCTTTTGGACTTCAAGCTCATCTCCTTTCGAGACTTCGGGTCTTTTGGTGGGACTTCAAGTTTGGCACTTCGGCTGTTTGGGACTATGGCAGTCAAGGGGGGCCTGGCTATTTCGAAAGGTGCAGCACAGCTGGGTCCCCCTTTAGGCCTGGGCCCGGTACAGTTGACCAGCTGCTACAAACAATATACATTGCCTGTGTAGATACCTAATTAAAAACATTTTATGAAAGTTGAGGTGTTAGTACCACATTTTGGCAGAAAACATGTAAGCTCAAATGTAATCATGCTCGGTTTCATTAAAAAAAAAAAATGTATATATTGTGATTGTAATTTTCCAAATGTTTATATCTTAATCAATTACTAAATGTTTATAATGTAATCAATTACTTATTTTGTTTTTTTATAAACTTTACTAGATATCCAAAATATGTACGAAATATACAATATAAAGTCAGAGATTCCCATGCATAATATTTCTTAAACATGATAACAGGTGCTGAGCAAGAATTAGCACTTGTGCTTCCACTTGCTGAGAAGTTACTGCTTGTGGTAGTGACGCACTCATATAATTGATCAATATTTTCATTCTCTGCCTCATTATTTTAGCACATTTTGCTCTTCCTATGAATTGCTTCATGAGAATTTTAAGCAGCAGTGGAATGCAAACTTCCATTACATTACAGAGTTCAGCGCTGAGGCAAGACAGGAGGTAATATCAGATAACAGCAGTCTTATTTCTTATTTTCCTTACTTTCCTTATTTTCTTTCATATTTTTTTTTACATATTCAATGTGTATTTTTTAAATAAAAATGTATTGTAAGGAACAAATTTATCAAGGGTGGAATTGAAAATTCTAATTTTCAATTCCACCCTTGATAAATCTGCCCCCAAGTGTAATTCGACTAGGGAATAGTCCACATTAAATTCGAGTTTAAAAATATTTTGAAATTCGAAATGTATCATGTACCGTCCCTTTAAGAATTCAAATTTGACTATTCGCCATCTATAACCTGCCAAATTGGTGTTTTAGCCTATAGGGGGACCTCCTACATTTAATTTGGAGTAGTTTGGTATACTTTTGGAAAAACATTTTTTTTGGTCAAAATCTTGATTCAAATTCAATTTGCGTTTGCAGGTCGATCCTATGCACCCGAATTTAAAAAATATTATTTTTTAATAATTTTCAATTGGGCATTTTTTTTCGAAATTCAACCCTTGATAAATATGCCCCTAAATGTAGATAGTGCTGAGCTATTTTAATTATAATGAATCCATTTGGTTGTATGTATTCCTATTTGTGCCCTTAACTACCCAGGTCTCTAATCGTCCTTAAAAACATCTACACAAATTTATCAAGGGTCAGATTTCGAGGTGATGGGAGTTTTTTTTTAAACTCCCATCTACTCGAAATTCAAATAAAAAAAGACAAACTGAAATATATTAAAAAAATCAAAATTTTTAACCTCGAGTGAATAGGCTGTATTAGATCGAATCAAATTCGGAGTGCATTCGATCAATTTCGATTCCAAATATTTTCAAAAAAAAACATTGATTTTTAAAGGTTCACCAAATGACTCCAAATAGGTTCTAGGAGGTCCACCATAGGCTAAAATATCAATTCGACAGGTTTTAGATGGCGAATAGTCGAAGTCGAATTTTTAAAGAGACAGTACATGATAAATTTCGATATTCAATTTTTGAGTCGAATTTGGACTATTCCCTAGTAAAATTAGCTCGAAATTCAAATTTAAAAATTACAATTTTCAATTCAAACCTTGATAAATCTGCCCCTAATTTACATCTTTAAGGGGCATATTTATCAAGGGTTGAATTTGAATTGAAAAAAACATCGAAATTCAAATTCAAAAAGACCAACCAAAATTAAGTCAAAGCTTTTTTTTTGGTCAAATAAGTCAGTTTTCGATCTAATAGGTCCGTATTTGGCAAAATTGGAATCATACGAATCGAAGGAATAACGCATTCGATCGAATTCTTAGAAGTTTTCCCCCCCAAAAAAAAAGATTTTTCAAAGGTCACCAATTGACTCCAAATAGGTTCTAGGAGGTCCCTCATAGGCTAAAACAGCAATTCAGCAGGTTTTAGATGGTGAATGGTTGAATTTTTAAAGAGACAGTACATGATAAATTTCGATATTCAAATTTTTCTCAAATTAGAATCGGATTTGGGCTAGTTCCTAATCCAAGTACACAAAAAACAGCTTGAAATTCGAATTTTCTTCATTCGAAAATTCACCTCGACCTTTGATAAATCTGCCCCTAAATGTGTAACGAGACAGCTGTAGTAAGGATTTGTCAATCGATTTTCTTTTACTCGGAAATCTTAGTTTCCTACGGATGTGTTATGTAAAGAGTCTCATACAAACTGAAATATAAAACCGCCTTTCCACTTAAATACGCAATAAGCAACAGTGTTCAATCTTTTACTTCCGTAATGCATCACAAACCAGCTTTTATATGTTAAAGGAATAGTTCAGTGTGAAAATAAAAACTGGATAAATAAATAGGCTGTGCAAAATAAAAAATGTTTCTAATATAGTTAGTTAGCAAAAAATGTAATGTATAAAGACTGGAGTGATTTTATGTGTAACATGTCAGTCAGACACTACTCACTTCTGCTTTTCAGCTCTCTTTGTTTACACTGACTGGTTACCCTGGCTACCAGGCAGTAACCAATCAGAGACTTGAGGGGGGGCCACATGGGTCATTTCTGTTGCTTTTGAATCTGAGCTGAATGCTGAGGATCAATTACAAACTCACTGAACAGAAATGTACCATGTGGCCCCCCTTCAAGTCGCTGACTAACTCAGAGTTATAGAGCTGAAAAGCAGGAAGTTGGATTCTGGCTGTTTTATTACACATTTGTTCACTCCAGCCCTCATACATTACATTTTTGGCTAACTAACTATATTAGAAACATTTTTTATTTTGCACAGACTATCTATTTACCCAGTTTTTATTTTCACACTGAACTATTCCTTTAAATCAAGCAAGATTTAATTTTCCTTATACTAAATAATGTTAACGATAGAATACTGTATTTGGATTACTGTTTTCCACGCAGAGCTGTATATTACAAAATTATGTTAAGAGTTCAATTACAGAGTCTATATAGTTACAGTATTCAACATAACATTAGAGGTCTTTGCTTGTTAATGAGAGAAGAGAGACTTTCATGCTTAAATTGCTTTCTGCTTTCAAGCTGCTCCCAAGCGCCTGTCCTTTTCCTGCACTGACAAAATTCTTGCATCTATTTCCTGCGACCCCCAGCAGAAGTTAAAATTAATACATAGAAAGGATTATTTGCCAATGAAACTGCCTACACAACAATCATCCAGAATTATTAAATAAAAATTATCAGAAGCAAACTAAATAAATAAACCTTTTTCCTATTAACTTATTATGGAAAGTAAAATCTTTTTTATCTTGTTTCAAAAAAAAAATAAAAAAATACAGAACTCTTTTTTTTTACATTTGCTGTTCAAAACCGTACAAATAAGGCTTGTTTTTTTTTTTACATTTTTATTTTTAAGTGTTACATGTTACGAGTAAAAGAAAATGAATTAGACAAAAAAAAAAAAAAATGATCTGCATATTTATTGGATATGAAAAAGTTAGTTTTTAGACATTGGCTTTTGATATTTGGCTTATAATTAGATCAAAGTTAAATAATAGGATTTGTACATTTTCTCATGTATATTGTTTATATGTATAATTTGTTAAAATTAATACAGTCAACGAAAAATGATCCGGAGAGGAAGTAATATAATTCTACAAATTATAGTGTCTGAACTGGTTTCTTTTTTGCTACCAATGACAAATACTTTTTCTGCGTTCCCTAAAGTTTAAATCATTTTTTTTTATTGGAATGTGACCAATAATTTAAATAGTCCTAAAACAATGCAAACGAAAAAAAAAGTAACATATATACAATTTAGTCCCCAAGGAATGAAATATTTATTTTTATTTTGAAAATATTTTATTCGATTTTCATGTTAAACAAGCGATAACAGTATAGCAACAAATATTTTGCAGATGAAGACAGAAATGCTGAAATCGATACAATGACATAGTGTTATTAAAGACTACATATCATTTAAAGAGACTGACAACAATGAATTGAAATTAAATAAAATTAACTAAACTAAACCAGTGGATGTGTACATATAGAAAGAAAGAAAGAAAAATGACCATTCGTCGACTGGAAAGTGCATCTTACAACTGGAGAAATCGTCCTATTTGTTCACCTGTGTTGGAGGTACAAGCTTAAAGATAAGGAGACCAAATCAGTTTAAAAGAGTCTATGGAATTATTTTCTTTAGTTTTGGTTAATAAGGCTTCTTGCCAACTAAGTTGGTTCATAAAAGAAATAGCATCTGCCAACAAGGGGGGTTCACTTTGTAACCAAGAATTAAATAAAGCTTTCTTGGAAGCAGCTAGAAAAAAAAACTATCAATAATTTATTTTCATGGGAAATTAAATTTGAGTTAGGAATTGAAAAAAAACTCAACATTACCTTTATGTAAAAAGACAAAGCACGGAGATAATTTAATCCTTATCTTCAATATATAACCCAAAAACCTAAAGATTTCTCTCCAATATAGATTTATCTTTGGACAGGACCATAGGTAATGGAAAAGTGACACATTAGTCTCGTCGCATTTAGGACAATATGAAATAGGGCTGTTAGAAGAATTTTTAGAAAACAATTTTCCATAGCCTAGGTGGGTAAGCTTAAAGTGTTCTATCCTCCAACTTTCTGCTAAAATTAATTTATTATAATCCCGAATAGATTTTACCAAATCTGAGGGAGTTATTTGACAATGCAAAAATTCAGACCATTTAGTAGAAGGTTTCGATAACGGGTGTGAATCTGTACTATAGACATTCCAAAATTTTTTAGAAAGAGATCTAATAGAGATCAAACCAGGGGATTCCAAAAACTCTTCCAAATCGTCTGCAAGCTTATGTTCAGCTAAATTCAGGTTTTTATTATTACGTAGCAGGGAAAGACCACATTGAAACACTAAATAATTGTACAGTATCTATCAGAATCTTGAAGCTTGTATAGTTCTTTGAGTTTTGACCAGGGCTTTAAGGTTTTCTTAAGCGGATCAAATATATCTTTTACCAAAACCAGTGACTTTCTCTTAATTGAAAATATAAAAGTATCAGTATTTTGAAAATCTGAAGGTTTAAGTAAGAGTTTGGCTGGCATGTAAGGGGTTACTGTATAGCTATACCTATGTCGAGTGAATAAATGTTTCCACACAAAAATAGAATCACAATAGATAGGATTCCTCTTAAAGTCATAAGGAACATTACCCCATTTGCTATGCAAGACAGATAATATATCAAAAAAGGGTTCTTGAAAGATCTCAATGTCAGGGTTTGTAAATTTATTTCTTTGAGAGATCCACTCGAGAAGGTATCTAGTAAGGGCTGATAAATTAAAAGCTCTGAAATCAGGAAGGTTTAATCCTCCAAACTTAACTGGAGCTCTCAATTTATAGAGGGCAATTTTTGCCTTTTTACCAGAGTCAAGTTTGTTAATATCACAGTGCTTTACTAGCAAAGGGAGATTAATTAATGGATATATTAGTTTGGGAAATATCAAGGATTTAAGGAATGAAATATCAACATATCCATTACTGCTAAACCAGCTAAAAACTGCGTCTTTTCTTATTAGAATATACAGACGAACAAACACTGAATGAAATGCTATAGTATTTTTCAAATGTACTATTTAAAATGGTAAACATATGATTTTATCGCTTAAACTGGTGTTTGTAAGTGAATAATATTTAAATTCTGCTGCAGTCAAAGTATAAAAATAATTTAAATATGCCTGTAAAAGTGCAATTTCTATGTATGTATTTGCTTGCATTGAAAGTGGGATTGGAAGGACTTTGCTTGTAAAAAATAATGATAATAATGAATATATTTCTTTTAGTTGTATTAAAAAAGCATCAATCAAGGTAAAAGGTTTTCATAGATGTATGGGGGTATTTACTAAACTCCAAATGCAAAAATCACAAAAGATTTGTGATTCTGTTTTTTTTTATAAAATCTGAGTTTTAAAATATCATGAATTTTTCGGAATTTATTAAACCCTGAGGATGGAAAAGTCAGAATCAGAAAATCCGGCATCTCAGACCTGTCGAGGTTGCATATAAATCAATGGGAGAAGTCCCAATGATTTTTTTCGTGCAATACCCCAAGTTTTTGGAGTTTTCAGGCAAAAATCTGAGTTTTTGGGTGAACAATCTGTATAAAAAAATCGTGAAAATCTGATTTTTTCCCCGCAAAGCAAATTTTCAGGAAATAAATAAGCGTAAAAACTGAAGGTGATTTGTAGCAAAAATATTGAGATAAATAACCCCCTTAGTGTCTTTTACTGTTTAATTTTATCTTTTTCTTATTTCAGAAGAGACATGATCATATGTTTAATCGGTAATTAATAAAAAATCTCATGACAAGGTTCTTGACAGACTTCGATGCATTTACAGAGGTTGTGGTTTTAATTGCTATTTCTTTTAAACAAGTTTTATAAATATTTATATTTACACTGCATTTTGTAAACGTAATTTTTCATTCCTTTCCTGACAATTAAAACAATATCAAAATAGGTCTAAACCAGTGAAAATGACACATAAATTCAATGTAGCCGTAAAGAAAAAAATGTGCTATCATAAGCAAGATCATTTCAGAGCAATTACCTGACTAAAAGCTGTTAGCTAAAAATATAGCCCATATAACAAACAAGAAATGCCATCATGTTTTGCATTAATTATTTTGTTTACCTTAAATTAGTATTTTGCAATTAAATTAGTATTTTGCAATAAAGATTTTTGAGTAATAATACTGGATTTATAACATGTAAAAGTGCCATTTTAGTTAATATTTGTAACATTCCTGTATGGGAGGATTTGGCTATGGATTAATTATAATTACTTGTTTAGAGTTTAACTAGCCCTCTGATATAATACAATAAACAAGGGGCATATACATTCAAGGTTTGCAATTTGCAAGGCTGGCAGTTCTATATTCTATATACAGTATAGATAAAATGAAAAAAAGAAAAGGTAATATTAGCTACACACATACAAAATTAAATATAGAATTAAAAAAAGATAAGGTAAGATTATATGACTTAGGGGCAAATTCATCAAGGGTCTAATATCGAGGGTTAATTAATATCGAAGTCAAAGGATTTTGCGCAAATACTTCGATCGAACGATCAAAGGAATAATCGTTCGATCGAACGATTAAATCCTTCGAATCGATCGATTCGAAGCATTTTAATTCGAAGGATTATCCTTCGACCAAAAAAAGTTATCTTAGCCTATGGGGACCTTCCCCATAGGCTAACATTGCGTTTGGTAACTTTTAGGTGGCGAACTAGGGGGTCGAAGTTTTTTCTTAAAGAGACAGTACTTCGACTATCGAATGGTCGAATAGACGAACGATTTGTAGTTCGAATCGTTCCATTCGAAGTCGTAGTCGAAGTAGCCCATTCGATGGTCGAAGTAGCCAAAAAAACACTTCGAAATTCAAAGCATTTTTTCTTCTATTCCTTCACTCTAACTTAATGAATGGGCCCCTTAGTGTTGTGAACACGAAACGCGTAAGGCCGTAATAATGACACAATAAAGACATTTTTTACTTTAATATTTTGCCTGGTGGACGATTGCTCATTCGAGTGCCTGCTCTACAACTTCCCAGTTTTGAACCAATTCCTTTGTTGAGGGCTCAGGGCGGTGCACCTGGGCCTCTTCCTTCACTTGGTGAGTTATGAGGATATTAAGGACTACTTGCATTTTTATATAGGGGGTATATATCTAACTGAAGGCACTGGGGGTCCCTGAGAAAACATGATAATACGCTGGCATAGAGTGCCACTTAGAAAGGAGCACTGGCCCAGGGACAAAAGTCAGATAGACGCGTCAATCCCAGGAAGTCCTGCCCGGTTTTCCCAATTTGGAAAACTGGGCAGCCATTTTTTACCCGAACCGCCCTTCAAAACACCAGCCTGTCCAGGTCAAAACGGGACAGGTGACAACCCTAGCTGCGCTTCTCTGCATTTTGCACATTGCGGGGAGGGAGAGGGGAGGCAATGCCAGGGGGCTTTTGGTGGTGGTGGTAGGGGGGTTAATTCTCCTTTAAAGGGTTAAAAGTGGAGACTGCACCCAGTCAATTAGATTGCTTCTGTTAATGTCCCCAAGAGGGACCGCACAAAGAGCAGTGATTAAACTATTAATTTCCTCATCAGACACTGCGTCTAAGATATTTATTTTATCACTTCATTCCTTGGTCAGAGACTGAACCAAGGGTAATTATTGTACCTATTCTTTTCATTGCAGGCTGGCACAAACCGGACTTATAATAGTCCAATAATTGATGCCGTTGATTGATTCAGTTATTGGAGTGAATTCCAGCCTGCAATCAAAAGAACAAGTGTGTCTATCACCATCCAAACCTGAAGATCTGGGGCATGAGCACCTAGAACCCCCATGTTAAGTTAACCATGTTTGCTACTGTGATCAACACTGAATGCCTTCCTTAGAAGAGATTAATTATTGTACCTATTAGTTTCCAATTGGAGTCTAACACACAGGAAACTGATGGCACCTGTACACAATGTAGCGTTTTTTTATTTGTGTAGTAGAAATACTGTCACAATCAGCTCCCTTAATCCAGACCAGGTGCTACGCTCCGTGGTCTCGGCTCTGCTTCTGCCTGTAGCAGCCGCCTTTCACTTCGGGAGGAGCCTGCCGCCAGGAGCCCAGCAAGAGTTCTGGACTGGCAAAGGGGCACGGTTGTTAGCAAGGTTTTGGACGGAAGGCACAATTCTAGGAATATACAAAAGTGTAGTCAGGCAGACCAGGGTCGGTGCGGGAAGAGTTCAAGTGAGGTCAGGCAGGATGGGTCGGTGCAGACGGAGTTCAAAGAATCATCAGGCAGGCGTCAATACTGGTAGAATCAGAATATTGGGCAGGCAAGGGTCAGGATTGGCAGAGTTCAGAATAGTCAGGCAGGCAAGGGTGAAAAACAGGAATAAAACACGACAAAAATCGCACCCAGGAACTAACGAGTTAGACTTAACAACGGGCAATGAGTTTGTGCTCAGAGCCCCTTTAAATATTCTAATTTTGCGCCATTGCAATGACATCATGACGCTCACGACAAACCAAATCCCGGAAGTGCGCGAGGAGCGTGCCATAGCAAACCCGGACAGAAAAAAGACGAGGATCACTCCTCTTCCCCGCCGGCCCACCAGGGTGAGTCTTCACAAATACTGCCTATTAGTGATGTGCGGGTCAGGTACGACCCGACCCATACCCGACCCTAACCCGTCCTCCCTCCACCTGAGCCCAACTTTCGGGTTCCTTTTATAGACCCGCGTTACCCCACCGATGACATTACAAAAGGGGCAGGGTGATCAGGTGCGCGGCTATAAAAGCTGGCAGTGTAAGGTGGCGGGCGGGGAGAGCAGGGCGAAGAGCTCGACTGGGACCTGCCTGCCCCCTGCAAATGGGGGTTCGAGGTTGGCCCGAACCCGACCGACCAGCTGGTATCGGGCTAGCCCGCACATTACTACTACCTATCTATCATCCACCACTACATCATCCATATAGCCGTCTTCATCTATTCACCTGTCTGTTTTGGATAAAGCGAAAACATCACAGCCCATTGTCATTTGAGGACAGATGGCTCCTATAAAGACTATTTTGGTAGCTGGGGAAATCATATTCTGGCTGGGTGCCACATTCACTGTGCCACTAAGGGTGGGTGCTGCTCTGTGTGTAATGGGGGGGGGGGTGAGTGCGGGTGGCTTATTAAACACTAAGTACCAGTTAACAAATATATCTGTTTGACTGACAAAGACTCAAAATGTAAGGCAGAGCTTTAAAACAGGTTTGATGGATAAAGAGCAGCCCTGGGTACAAATTACATGGCTCGCTATTTTAAACTGTCCTTTAGAGAAATGTGCTTCTTTTATTTCAGCAGCTCTGTTAGTGAGATCTCAGTTCCTTAGCGTGGGAGTATTCTGTACTTCACCTCAAATGTCCTCAGTGAAAGCGAGAGAACAGAATAAGGGAAAGCAGCGGCGTAGCAGCAAGCAGTACCTGTCGTTCTCTCTATTTCATACACTTTTTCTCACATATTCATTTCTCTCATTGTCCCTCAAACACTTATATCTATAATAATTCTTGTAAAATGTACATACACACTTTTTTATATTTACTCTTTATAAATCATTTCTGTGCAAGATTGCACCAGTACAGTACATCCACAGTAAACAATGAGATTGTTCCTTTCATTTTTTTAACGGTAAAGGGCAGATTTATCAAGGGTCCAATTGAAAATTCAAATTTTCAAAAATGTTTAATGGTTAAAACTGTCAAATTCGACTAGGGAGTTATTCAAATTCAATACAAGTTTTTAAAAACAATTCAAATATAAATTAGATTTTCAAGCTTTATTATACTCTGGCCCTTTAAAGGGATACTGTCATGGGAAAACATGTGTTTTTCAAAACACATCAGTTAACAGTGCTGCTCCAGCAGAGTTCTGCACTGAAATCCATTTCTCAAAAGAGCAAACAGATTTTTTTATATTAAAATTTGAAATCTGACATGGGGCTAGACATATTGTCAGTTTCCCAGCTGCCCCAGTCATGTGACTTGTGCAAGCACTTTAGTATGGAACTACTTTCTGGCAGGCTGTTATTTCTCCACTTAATGTAACTGAATCAGTCTCAGTGGGACTTGGCTTTTACTATTGAGTGTTGTTCTTAGATCTACCAGGCAGCAGTTATCTTGTGTTAGGGAGCTGCTATCTGGTTACCTTCCCATTGTACTGTTGTTAGGCTGCTGAGGGGGGAAAGGGAGGGTGTGATAACAGTCCAACTTGCAGCGCAGCAGTAAAGAGTGACTGAAGTTTATCAGAGCACAAGTCACATGACTGGGGCAGCTGGGAAACTGACAATATGTCTAGTCCCGTGTCAGATTTCAAAGTTAAATATAAAAAATCTGTTTGCTCTTTTGAAAAATGGATTTCAGTGCAGAATTCAGCTGGAGCAGCACTATTAAAAGATGCATTTAAAAAAAAACATGTTTTCCCATGACAGTATCCCTTTAAGAACTTGAATTCGACTAAAACCTGCCCAATTGCTGTTTAAGTCAATGGGAGACATCCAGGAATCAATTTGGAGTTGTTTGCTGCCTTTGAGTTTTTTTTCAGAGAAAAAATGTGATTGCATTTAAATTCGAGTTTTTGAGTTGATTTAAAGGAGTTGTTCACCTTTGAGATAACTTTTAGTATGATGTAAAGAGTAGATATTCTGAGCCAATTTGCAAATTGTTTTCATTTTTTATTATTTGTGGTTTTTGAGTAATTTAGCTCTACTACCCAAAATCTCACCCTAAATGACCTTCAGGCTGTGTGCCCCCAACCCCGCTACAGCTGCATGGAGCCCCACAGTTTGGGAATCATTTAGAGAACTAATTTTTGTGCAATTTGTTAACTGCTTTATTTTTTCCTATAAAAGCGCAATCATAAAAGACAAAAGTTAATTTTGCTCCATTATAAATCTGTTTGTAATTGAGTCCAGCTTAGTAAATCACTTTTTTGGCTGAACACCTCTATGGGGCCATGTTCCTTGAATACCTCCCAAGGTGCAAACAGTTAATGATTAAGCCAATGAATTTGGGATTGTTTTTCGGTCATTTCCTGAGCACGTTATGTGTTAATAATTCACTGAGATTCAGGCAGGACCTTCCACCCCAGCCTGTTCATTCACAGTAAAAGTACTGGAAGTATCCAGTAGATTTCCTGTCTGTGGGATTAGAGTAATTTAGGGTTTTCCCTGAAATATGTTTCCAGCATCTCACTGAAGTCAGATGCCTCGTACAACCCCCAGTGATCACTTTATGGGCCTGTGAAGCCATGGGAGCAATATATCAACTATTCACTCCAATTTCGTGTTAGATAAGAGGGTTGTTATAGAGCCAAGTGCTTTCCACCAGGAGCTCTACTTGATAAATCATGGCTTGATTCACATCACCCCATTTATTGCCTAATTCCTTTGCAAGAAACACAGGTTTGCTTATTAAATGTATTCTTCATAGCTCTCCTTTTATTTCTACTCCATGTCTAACTAGATAATTAGATTACCAGTGAACAAATAATCCCCACACTTGGGGATGCCTTCGCCAGGCGAATTTTCGCCAAGGCGCCGCTAATTCACTAAAATCCGAAGTTGCGCTCAGGGAGGCGAACGGTAGCGAATTTGCGCAAGCATTAATTCGTCAAGCAAAGCGAAGTTACGATAGCGATGCCTAATTTGCATACGGCTCCAAGTTAAGCTTGAATGGACGTATTGCAATTCGCCTGGTCTGAGATGGTGAAGGCAAGTCTGGCGCAAGAGGTATCATTCAGTAAAATGTGCAAGTTAGTGAATTAGCGTAGTTACATTGACCCTTCGCCAAAGCGCAACTTCGTCTGGCGTAAAGGTGCGAAGTAGCGCTAGAGTAGGTCCACTTCACTAGCGAATTTACACCAGCGCCCGTTAGTAAATCGGTGAATTAACGAAATCACATGACGCTGGTGAATTTGCGCTAACGTTAGGCGCTTCGTGCTTTAGTGAATTTGCCCCTTGGACTCCTACTAACAAAACAAACGGTCAAGGGAGGGAGGTTGTATAACGATAATCTAATTATCTACCTTGCAAGACTCAAACATGGAGTAGCTTCAGTACCCTGTTTAACTAAATAAATAACAAACACCATATATTTTCACAATTAAAACAACAGGCAAAACGCATGTTCAGCACGCACGCATGTTCAAGACTATGTTAAAAAGGGGGTGTACTGCCCCTTTTAACCCCAATTGGGACATGCTTAACCTGTGTTCATATTTCAAACCATCACACATGAACAACTATACAATAACAAACACAATCATTTACTACTTTATTGTATAAATTGTCCTTATACACAAACAATTCTTAAAGGGGTTGTTCACCTTTGAGCTAACTTTTAGTATGATGTAAAGAGTGATATTCTGAGCCAATTTGCAATTGGTTTTCATTTTTTATTATCTGTGGTTTTTGAGTTATTTAGCTTTTTATCAAAGTTTGCAATATCGGCAATCCGGTTGGTAAGGTCTAAATTACCTTAGCAACCATGCATAACTGAAAGGTGAACCACCCATTTAAAGGGAATGTAAAGGCAAAAAAATTAAAAATAAATCTATCACCAATATAATAATATATCTCAAAAAATGTCTACTGTTTTTATAATAAAACTGACTGTATGCAGAGAAATTCCCCATTCGTTTTCCTGGCTATGACAGCCGCAGATAGGAAACTTCAGACGGTCCCTAACTGCTCTGCAGGGAAATGATCATATATTCAAATGGCAGGGGGAGCCCCCTACCTTACTTCCCAGAACACATGCAGCTCTGTTTGTTTCCCTGTAGAGCAGCCGGCGACTGTGTAGAGATTTGTATCCATAGACCCAGTGCAGTCTGTATATTCTGATTATTAATCAGTCTTGCTGTATAGGCTTCTATGGCAGATATTATTTGACTTGTGCTGTTTTGCTCATTTATGACGATCTCTAAGCTTAACCTCCCAACTGAAGCCCAGACCACACTGAGCATGTGCGTAGTCTTGGTATTGCAGAGATGTTTAACAAAATTACAAGATGACAGCCCCCTGCGCCAACTTTGAAAGCATAAATCATTTGTCTTATTAGGCTTCTGGTGCAGTTCACGTTGATACAAAAAGGATACAAAAAAATACAGCATTTCTAACATTTTTAGACTTTAGTTGCCCTTTAAACAAAAGATGACTAAAATAGAGTAATTTTGGTGAGAATCTAGGCCCATTTTTCCTAACCAATGCCAAGTATGGGGGGGGGGGTAAAGTTTCAACCACTGAGAAATCCAATTACAGTCTCTGTCCAGAACATAAGAATATAATCTGCACAAACACTTTACATTTACAGATGAAAAAGTGCGTGTAGAAATCTTACTTCTACCCCATAAAACAAATGACCAGACACCATGGAAGTTGTCCCTTGTTATTAAGCCAGTTAAAACAACTAGAATTCATATGTATACTGACATATCTCACATGCATCCCGACAACCCCAACAAAACAAACAAAATATTTCAGATGCAAAACTATGTAGATACAATATACTTAGGTTAGGTTTATCTATGCACTAACATTGCAGCTAAAACTTGTCCATTTCTTCCCCAAAATGAATTTTTGTATACAGCATAAAAGACATGTTAGAAGATGTTCAGTACAGATACATTTAAATCCACTCAACTTTTCTTTTAATGTTTTATCAACCTTCAATAGTTGATTAGCAGCTCCTTTTTCTTGGAAGTACTGTGGTGGACAAGCAGCCTGCTGGGGCAGACCAGAATATGTTATCATTAATCATCCTTGGCAGTAACTTCTTCCAACCCTATTCCTGCCATATGCTTATTATGGTAGAAGAAATCAAATATTTTCATTACACAGAAATGCTGGATCTCTTCATTGACCCTCTGCTGCGGGTGAACAACATTTTGTGGAATGTATCATTTGCTTCAGTAGAAGGGCTGAACTCCACGGGCGTTTTACGTTGGATCAGCGCATGGCAACAAAACGCAGGTGGCAAATCGGATGCAATCGCAGGCATCAAGATATAATTGGACTTAAAGGAGAAACAAACCCCTTATTAATAAAACCAATACCCCCCACCCCCACATAGACGACCCTCCCTCCTCCCTTGCAGCCTAACTTTTTACTTACCCCTCGGTGCAGATTCAGGGATCAGAGTTCACGGCAGCCATCTTCTGGGTCTTCGTGTCTTTTTCCGGCACTTCGGCAATTTCCATCCATTTCGGCGCATGGGCAGTTGACGCAAACCGGGGTGGTCCTGGGCCCCCCAAACTTAGTTACATAAGTACCCAAGAGGAAATATATAATAATTTTAACAACAGTCCTGTGCATTAATTTAGAGGTACATGGACATATATATATATATATGTGTGTGCGTGTTAAGGAGGATCCAGTAAACACCAAACAATACTGTCACGACTGGCACCCGATGCCAGAACAAATGCCAAGCACCCTGGTCTCGGCTCGGCTTCACCAGTAGTGTGACCACCGTTGGGCTTCAGGAGGAGCCCTCAGCTTACATGGGTGCCACCTGGACTTAATGAGAGGTGCAAGGTGAGATGTTCTGGTTGGCGAAGGGGCACGGCTGTTATCAGAGTCTTTTGGGCCGAAGGTCACGGTACAAATGGAGCAGGCTAGAGAATCGTCAGACAGGCAGAGTCGAGGCAGACGGATATCAGAATCGTCAGGCAAGGGTCAAGCCGGGTTGTCAATCAAGGGGTTAAGCAGGAAGAGTTGTCGTAGGCAGGCAAGGGTCAGGATACAGAGTTCAGAATAGTCAGGATACAGGCAGGGTCAAACACGGAAAATCAGACAGACAAGATTCAGATCAGATGCACAAGGCTCAGGAAACCACTAGAAACAAGTTCTATCACGGGCACTGGCTGGGGGTCAGAATGGGCCTTAAATACCTTAAGTTTTTGCGCCAAAACGTGCGCCAATGCGCGCTGGCGTAATTACGCCAGCGCACCTGTACCTTTAAGAGGCGCGCCGGCACGCAGGTGCCCCCTAGAAACTAAGATGGTGCCGGGTTACAGAGACCATGCAGCGGGCGTCCCCGCCGATGGTGCGGCGGCCGACACCGCCGCATAGGTAATTTTATTACAAATACATGCCATATTTCCAAAGTCAAATCTGGTGCAGAGGAAAACGAACAAAAGAAAGTAAACTGGAACACCTAAGTTAAATCACAGATTGACTGTTGCGGCGTAGGCAATGGCATATAAAATAGGCAAAAGTCATGGTCCGCAAAGTTGAGGCACAAACGTGTTGCATCAAAACACAGCCAGTGAGACTTTTTTTAGTAAGCCATGGAAAGCAAATTATGCCTCATGGAACCAATAAGCAAAATTGCAACTTTTGCGTCCTGCAAGGTTGTGAGAACGTTCACCTGAGAAAAAATGTAGTTTTTTGTCCAGTTCTAAACAAGCTGAACTATAATCACTGCTACTGCTGGGACCAGATATTATGCTATAGAGATGTCCAGTCAGCAATGAGCAGTTATTCAGTTCTCCCAATATATCAGGAGTTTGGGCAGGCTTGGTACTTATATACATCTGGGGGCGCTTATGATATAAATACACATTTTTTCCCCACCTTGCCCCAAGAACAATCCTCAGCAGGGTTGCCAAGTCTAATTTTCAAAGCCAGCCAAAGTCAGCTACAAAATCATCCCAAAACTAGCCAGGAGGCACTTTAAAAGTAGCCTCAAAATAGCACAATATGTGCTGTGAAAAAAAAAATTCTAAAAAATAAATGAAAATATGCCTTTTTCAAATTTGACTGTTCGAATATTTTTCCATGAATCAAAATGGGACAGATTCACACCAGGGGTGTAACTACAGAGGGGGGCCGAGGAGGTATAGTGGCCCAGTAAGGCCCTAATATATATAAAATTTCAGTAAATATTGGTAAACCCAAACATTTTGGTGGACAGCAGATTTTTGCCCCCAAATTGTCTGAAATTGAGGAAAGTCACTGGAAAATGTGAGAATGCTTAAGAGGGACGGAAGACTGGGGTACAGAGCCTAAAATCAGGTAACTCCTGACTTCTACACAACTCAGTCCCATTGCATGCTGGGTATTGTTACATTACCCAACATGCATTGGGACATACTGGTTTGGCACATAAGGCAAGAAAAAACTTTGGCTGGTTTCCAAAGCACAAACCCGCCAAAGGCCCAAAAAGTAGACCAAATCCGTACCTTGGCTAGTTTGTATTTTCAAAACCAACCTGGGCTTTAAATTAGTAGCCCAATTTGGCTGGAAAACGCCAACCTGGCAAACCTGATCCTCATCAACCTGCAAGTAAAGAACACGCACTAATTAAATGTGGGGACCAAACTATTTAGGTGAGGAGGGGTAATTTCTTATCATCAGGTTGCATTCGAGCGATTGCACGTTAGGAAAGATCAGCTAGGGGCACTTCCTCAACCCCCCACCGCCCTTTTCTGCGCTTGGCTTGGGTCATTCAGAGACGTTTCCATCTCACCCCTCCCCTGGCTCCAGCGTCCGCAGCTGTAGAACTGTTCGACCCACTCAAGGCAGTCAGTTTGTTCTGGGCAGTTGGCCTGCACATTTTGCTTACCTTTCCGTCTGGATATTGCGCCCTGCCCGCACCTGTACTTAATGCATGTATGTATTAGATGTATGTGTGTAATTGCTGTGTGTGGGTCTGCCTCACGTCACTCCCCCATCTCATCCAAGCTCGTCGTCTCCTGAAGTCGCTGCCTTTGCTGTTGGCGACCGTAGCCCGCGCGCTGAACTCTTTGGCAGCTTCTCAGGGTTCATGTGAGGACAACACTAGCTGCAGATATCCAAGGCTGCCAGACAAAGTCTCCGGAAAAAGCAGTCGATGACAGAGCACGCACTTGATGATGGGGCTAGGAGAGGTGGGGGATGTCGTTGCTGCAGTGCAACTCTACCCTAGCATGGGGTGAGACTGGCCCACGGGCCATGACTTAATCTGCGGCCTCTATGCACTATTCAGTGCCTAAAAAAAAGTATGAGTGCTGCAAAGAACACGGCACCATAGGGAATCTCCCTTTATCTTAAAATGAAGACCGGGAGGAAACATCAGTTTTAGAAATGGAACATGGAAAATATTTTCAGCATTATTAACACTGTACAGAATTTTCCAGGCGAGTAGAGAATGATTGCTTATGTGCGCCATCAAATCACCCGCCGCTGCTCTTAGGTATAGGGTTGCAGTTGAGATGACAGTCTCTTCTGGATTACATTTCTTTTTCATCATACCGAGGAAGATTCAAACTGAAAAATAGACTGTTAAAGTGTGGAGGACATATATAGCGAAATTTATGGCAGAAATGAAGCTGTGGCTTTTTTTTTTTTTATCTGTATGGAAATCTGTAAAGTTTTGCTGATAATATAATAAATGGTCTGCAAGCCTGTTATGAGTCTGGCCGGTAAAAAGGATTCCTGATACCAATGTTATTAATTAGGAAGATGGTTAAAAACATAGGAAAACCAATATTTTTTTCCCAAAAGGGTTGCCACTAAATGAGGCTTATAGGAAAATAAGGGCTCGTACAGACTAGAGCTCAAACTTGCGATCCCCAGGGTTGCGTTTTAAAGCGTTCAACCACAGGGGAGCACAGGAAGGAATGCACATAGTTCTTTAAAATGGCCCTGTACTGATACAGGAGCATGTAAGCAATGAATGCAGCCAGGCTCGGATTTGTGGAACGCGCACAAAAGCCCGGGTCTAGGGCAGCAAGATCGTAGGTGTGGCATGCCGCCCGGCATTAACCTAAGAGGCACCGGTGAATCCCCAGCATTCCTGCGCATGCGCACTCGCGAGCTCCTACGCATGTGTGGGGAGGGTGGTGCACTTGCGAGGCTGGCGGGCGCAAGGACCCAGTAGCCTAGGAGTGCTGAAGCCTGAAATCTGGGCATGAATGCGACATGCTGTGTTAAACGCTTACATGCACCTGTGTCAGTATGGGCCCCTACAATGAATCAGATGCGTTCCTTCCTTTTGGAATTAAAAAATGTATTGTTTATTGTTTTTATTGTTTTAAGTACCATGTCCCATAAGTCTTAAAGGGATACTGTCATGGGAAAACAAGTTTTTTAAAAAAAAAATCTATCAGTTAATAGTGCTGCTTCAGCAATCCTGCACTGAAATCCATTTTTTAAAAGAGCAAACAGATTTTTTTATATTTCATTTTGAAATCTGACATGAGGTAAGACATATTGTCAGTTTCCCAGGTGCCCCCAGTCATGTGACTTGTGCTGTGATAAACTTCAGTCACTCTTTACTGCTGCGCTGCAAGTTGGAGTGATATCACCTCTCCTGCCTTCCCCCCAGCAGCCCATCAGCAGAAACATGGGAAGATAACAGCTGCCTGGTAGATATAAGAACAGCATTCAAAAGTAAAAATCCATGTCCCACTGAGACACCTTCAGTTACACAGGCCCGGATTTGTGGAAAGACCACCTAGGCCCGGGCCTAGGGCGGCAGAATTTTAGGGGCACATTGGTTCAGAAACATTGGGGATGCGCACGAGATACAATCGTTTTTTTAAATTTTCTGTGCACCAATCCCCATTGCTCTGGTGAAAACGATGAATGAAGATGAAGGATGAAAATTTGAGTGAATAAAAGGGAGGGGACGGGGGCGACAAACAACAGCGGGCCTAGGGGCGCCTGTTATGTAAATCCAGCCCTGCAATTACATTGAGTAGGAGAAACAACATTTTGCAGCTGGCGAATAAATTCACAAAACTGTGGCAAAAAATTCGCCAGTGTCAAAAATATTTGGATGAGCGTCGGAATAGTCACTCACGTTAAAACGGTCAAGCATCAACATTATACGGACGCCCATTGACTCTAATGCAGGCGTCAAAATTGTGGGAAATTCAAAAAAATTTCGGCGAAACGGGACAAATTCGCTGAATTCCAATCTTATTTAATGAGGTGAGTGTCAGAAAATGGATTGCAATGTAAATCTGGGGTTCTCCTTCATCCAGCAGCCATCAGTAAAGCTTCAACCAAATGGATACATTTTTACCAAAGCTCATACTTGTGTCAGTTCATAAGAATGTGTGCTGAGCACTTCAAAGCAATCCTTTCTTGGCGTGGAAGTGGGGAACACTGCTACTAGTCTAAATTCTGGATCTCTGAAGTGTATCAGATACTGGGAGAAACGCAAAATGAAGACTCCTGAAATCAGAAGGTATTTACTTGTCTCATGTCATACACACAGCACTGCTTAGACACCAAATAAGAGTTTTGATTCTCCCATAAGGCATCATAGGCGGAGACATGCTAATCACTCCTTTACATCCCTTTGGCCATCTATGTATCCAGAACCACTAGTTTTTAGTACAGATACAGCCTGATAATTCAGAGCCTTATTTCCAAACTTGCAGTCAGTCTATTTCAATCTTGCTAGATCTCATTAGTGCAAGACATTAGTATAGTTTCTGATTGGGTAGGACTTGGAGAGTAGCAAAATGGGAAACCAAACCTGGTTAGGGTGAGAAGAGCTAAAAGGCGCCAATAAGCCCTTCACTAGCAATTAACATGCAAAGTGAAGCCTTCTGAAATCAGAAGGTATTTACTTGTCTCATGCCATCCACACAGCACTGCTTCAATACCAAAATAAGAGTTTTGATTCTCTCATAAGGCATCATGGGTGGAGACATGCAAATCACTCCTTTATGTCTCTTTGGCCAACTATGCATCCAGAACCGCTGGTTTATAGCACAGATACAGCCTAAGAGCCATATATCCAAACTTGCAGACAGCCTGTTTCAATCTTGTTAGATCTCTTCAGTGCAAGATATTGGGAGGGTCCGACTGGCCTGCCGGGGGACCGGGAAAAAACACGGTGGGCCCCTACACCCTTACTGTGGTTAATTTTCCATAATATTCAATTTTGTCCCGTGCGGTGGGACCCACTAAAGTGAAGCACTCCGGCAGTAAATGATTGGCACTGTGGGCCCACTGTGCCTGCTGCCGGCGTCTGTCACTCTACTTCCGACCTAAGTTCACGGATGGCATACCTTCGGCCTGCTATTCAAACCTGCTACCTACAGAGCAAGCTGGCAGCTCCATAGACAGCAAAAGAGCTGCAGCGGCAAATTACAGGCTCACTGCTCGTTATTTCAATGTCCCGCCCACACATTCTAGGTCCTGTGGTTTAGGTGCGGGAAAGGATTTCCCCATGCCGGGCTCTATCTAGACTCCAGAAATTGTGTGGCTGCTTTCCAAATTCCAACCCCCCAATCAGAGCAGCAAGAAGACTACCAGTAAGAACTCCAGCTTTAATTTATTTATCACTCCGTCTGCCTGGCTGTATTTAATTAGGGTTTAACTCTTTCCTTGATATCATTTGCCATTGCCTCTGTGTTCAGTGGTATAGTTTGTAAATCTGCCACTGTCATCTTGTTTTATATATGTATATTCTGTATTATATAAATACTGTATATAACATTGTTGTTTTTAACCTCTGAAATGAGAAACAAACCCTTAATAAAAAAAACCCTACCCCTCTACCCTATCCCTCCCCCCCAGCCAATTTGCCACCCCCTGAGCAAATGCCCCTAACTCTTTACTTAACCCCCCCCTTGCAGATTCTGTCCAGCGGAGTTCATGGACGCCATCTTCTTCTCTTCGGTAATCTTCGGAATGAGACCGGCGATCCAGCAATGTTCGTGAGTTTCGGCGCCTGCGCAGTTGTCGCGAGACAGAAAATTGCTCTAACTGCGCATGCACCGCTTCGCCAGTCCCATTCTGAAGATTACCGAAGAGAAGAAGATGGCTGCCATGAACTCCGCTGGACAGAATCTGCACAGAGGGGTAAGTAAAGAGTTAGGGCACTTGCCCGGGAGGCAGCTAGGCTGGGGGGGAAGAGGGAGGCCGGTCTATGTAGGGTAAGGGGGGTTGGGTTTTTTTTATTAAGAGTTTGTGTCTCCTTTAAGGAATAGTGCACCTTTAAGTTAACTTTTATTATGTTTTAGAATGGCCAATTCTTAGTAACTTTTCATTTGGTCTTCATTTTTTATTTTGTATAGTTTTCAAATGATTTGCTCTCTTCTTCTGACTTAAACCACTGCCTGGTTGCTAGGGTAATGCAGACCCTAGCAACCAGATTGGTGCTGAAATTCCAAACTGGAGAGTTAAACAAAATATTTTAATTTAATATTGTTATGGCGGTTTCTTTTTTAAGAAAAATGTTAATTTTGATATTTATTTGTGGCTGCTATTCTGTAATGGGGGAGGGTGCGGGCCCTCAAGATGTAGTTTCCTGGTGGGCCCCAGGCACCCCAGTTCAACACTGCTTCTGAGGGGTAGGACTTGGAGATTAGCGAAATAGGAAACCAGAGGTTCTGGATGCTGGTTCTGGCCAAAGGGACATAAAGAAGTGATTTGCATGTCTCCGCCCATGATGCCTCATGGGAGAATCAAAACTCTTATTTTGGTGTCTAAGCAGTGCTGTGTGGATGGCATGAGACAAGTAAATACCTTCTGATTTCAGAAGGCTTCACTTTGCATGTAAATTTTAGTGAAGGGCTTTTTGGCTCCTTTTAGATCTTCTCACCCTAACCAAATTCGGTTTCCCATTTCACTACTCTCTAAGTCCTACCCCTTAGAAACCATGTGCTAATATCTTGCATCAATGATATCAAGTTTGGAGTTAGCCATTTGGCTATGATCAAGTGTAGTACCTTTGGACCCACTTGGTCCTCTGACTGGCAAGACCAAAGAGGAGTATCTGTTCTAATGATCCTATCTGAAGAATGGAGAAACCATTGGTCCTCTGAACTAGGCTGACAAGTGGAAGCTTGATGAAAGCTGGCTCACTGTGCTCCCATGAGGGTGGCCCCTGACTTGCCTTTTGAGTCAGAGGAGATGCATATGCACCCATGCTTAACCAAGCTTCACTTCCTTTGCTCTTACCATTAGGTGGGTGGGAAGTCTTTTCTTTTTCTGGCTGCCAACCAGAGCCTTGCAAAAGGCAACCAATGGCCTTGCACTGCCCACTCCAGCACCTTTTTTTTTGTCTGGTTTGAGCACCCTGGATGGGGTCACGGTCTTTTGGCTGGACTCGCAGGCCATGACACACCCTGGGGGAAGCTTCGGCAGAACCCAGGGTAGACGGGACTCCCCCTAGCTTCGGCAAAGGGGAGTCCAAACGTCCCCAAACCCCTTCGGGGGGGCGGGCCCTCCCTAGCTTCGGCGAAGGGGGACCCACCCGTTCGAGCTGTTCGCTGGCGGTAGCTGGGAACAGCTTGGGCAACGGAGCCCATGCCTTCGGGTAGGACTCGGAATGATGATTCAATATCATCTTTGGAGCCACTTCCTCCTAGCTTTGGTGAAGTGGGACCCACCCGTTAGAGCTATTCGCTGGCGGTAGCTGGGAACAGCTTGGGCAACAGAGCCCATGCCTTCGGGTAGGACTCGGAAGGATGATTCAATATCATCTTTGGAGCCACTTGATCCTCTGGCTGTCAAGACCAAAGAGGTATATCTGTTCTTATGATCCTATGTGAAGAATGGAGAAACCATTGGTCCTCTGGACTAGGCTGACAAGTAGAAGCTTGATGAAAGCTGGGTTGCTGTGCTCCCATGAGGGAGGGCCCTGACTTGTGTTTTGAGTCAGGGGAGATGCACATGCACCTATGCTTAATCAAGCTTTGCTTCCTTTGCTCTTACCATTAGGTGGGTGGGAAGTCTTTTCTTTTTGTGGCTGCCAACTAGAGCCTTGCAAAAGGCAACCAATGGCCGTGCACTGCCCACTCCAGCACCTTTATAGTGTCTGGTTTGAGCACCCTGGATGGGGTCACGGTCTGGACTCACAGGCCATGACATGCCCTAGGGGCAGCTTTGGCAGAACCCAGGGTAGATGGGACTCCCCCCCAGCTTTGACGAAGGGGAGTCCAAACGCCCCCAGACCCCTTCGGGCGGGCGGTGATAATGGGATCTCCCTAGCTTCGGTGAAGGGGGACCCAACCGTTCAAGCTGTCCATGGGTGGTAGCTGGGAACAGCTTGGGCAACGGAGCCCATGCCTTCGTATAGGACTCGGAAGGATGATTCAATATGCGTCTCAGTCATTTGGCTAAGCTCAAATGTGGCACCTGTGGAAAGACTTGGTCCTCTGACTGACATCACTTCCTTTGCCCTGGTCATTAGGCAGGAAGGAAGTTTTTTTCTTTTTCCGGCTGCCAGCTGGAGCCTTATTAAAGGCAATTAAACTCCAGCACCTTTTTTGTGACACGCCCTGGGAGAAGCTTCGGCAGAATGAATTCCAAATTCCACCTTTGATAAATGGGCCTCTCAGTCTACTAAAATATAATTTAAACAATAATTAAACCCAGAAGGATTTGTTTTGCCTTCAATAAGGATTCGTTTTTATCTTAGAATCACATACAACTTACTGATTATTATTACAGGGAAAAGGGAAATATGTTTTTAAATTTTTAATTATTTGATTAAAATATGGGAGTCTATGGGAGATGACCTTCCCCTAATTCAGAGCTTTCTTGATAATGGGATTCTGGATCACTACGTTTATATCACCAGTTCATACAAAGGGGCAAATTCACTAAGCCGCGAAGCGCTGAACGCTAGCGTTAATTCTCTAGCGTTTGGCATTTTCGCTACTGCGCAAATTCACTAACGAACGCTGGCGTAGTTTCGCTAGTGTTACTTCGCAACCTTACGCCAGGCGAATTTTCGCTAGCGACGAAACTACGCAAATTCACTAACTTGCGCCACCTCAGACCTGGCGAAGCGCAATAGAGTAGATAGGGATTGTTTCCAAAAAAGTCAAATTTTTTTCTAAGTCCCAAAAAACGCTGGCGTGTTTTCTACATGATGGGTGATAGGCTGAAAAAGATCAAAAATGTTTTTGGGGCTCCCATTCCTCCCCCCTACATTTCCTGACTCATGGCAACTTACCTAGACAGTGGGCACATGTGTAGGGCAAAATAAAATTTATATTTGCTGATTTGAAGGTTTTCTAGGCATTTGTAGTGTAGATACGTGTTCCTCCATTGAAATTTGAATTTCACGCCGTATGCAAATTAGCCTTCGCTAGTGTAACTTCGCTTTATATAGCGAATCAATGTTAGCGCAACTTCGCAACCTTACGCTACCCCTGTGCGCAACTTCGGATTTTATAGAATTTGCGGAGCGCTGGCGAAACTACGCCGGGCGAAGTGCGGCGAAGTTGCGCCTGGCGCAACTTCGCATCCTAGTGAATTTGCCCCAAAGTCTGTCTTTCTAGATGTCTGGCCACAACACATCATTCTAAGATCTTGAGAACTTCTTTTCTTTTTCTGCTTGTTAGTGAGACAAAACTGTGGCAAATTGCATCACAACACACTCTGGCATTTTAAGATCAAACATAGACAATTGTATTACTGTATAATCAGTGTGCGTCTACAGAGTTGTTTCATTTGTCTCCATCTTTTTAACAGAGGCAGTGTATTTCTTTTTAGCCATATTATTTTTACTTAAACGATCTACTATATAGTATATATTAAAGTAACCTAGCCGTGCCCCTGTATGGTTTATGTAGTGTAAAGGCAGTTTGTAGTCTATCAACACAAGGCACCATCTGGTGGTCTGTTAAGGAACTACTCCTACCATTTAGCATCAAAAAGAGAACATGAGCTGACGGATATTTTTCTGGTCATTGTCCTGACACCTGTCAAAATAAGGTGTCTCTGTACTTGCCATCAGTGTTAATGCAGTAAGAATTTAGCCATGCTCTTAGGAAAAATGATACTGAAGTGAAATGGCTATTAACTGAAGAAATTAATAACATGGGTTTCAAATCAAGTATGTCAATGAATTGTAGAATGTGAACAATCTATATGAAAACATTCTGTACTTGAAACATCAGGAAATATTATAGCTTTCTTTAAAATTGATCACATTTTTGTGATGCCTGGAGAAATATCTGTTTAGATCAGGCTAAAAACAAACCAAGAACAAGATCATATTAAGTTTGTGTGTGTATGTGTATATAATACACAAAAGCCATGAATATCTTGTAAATTATATCCTTATAAACGGTGAGTTCTGATGTCATCAGTTATAAACAGTGAGTTCTGATGTCATTTCAGTCACATGACTCACTGAAATTTGTGTATTATAATAAATAAAGTACCCCCTGTTGTAAAATATGAGGATATTAGAAGTTACCTCGGAGTTCCATGACCTCTATAAAAACACTCGTCCTTCGGCCTCATGTTTTTATATGGTCATGAAACTCCTCTGTAACTTATAATATCCTCATATTTTACAACAGGGGGTACTTTATTCACTATATACAGTATATATAAATTACAAGTGTTACTATAATGGCCAGTCTGGTGCCCCCATTATGGATTATTGGATTCAGAATGTGATTACTTAGGCCCAAATTGAGTTGAGAAGAGGCACGCTTAGTCAATTGCTTTTACTATGTTGAATAACTTTAGTTGCAAGTGGCATTTACAAAGGAATTAGCGGAATAAGTAGTGGTTTAGTATCGAGGTAGCACGCTCCCACTTCAACAACCCATCAGTAATGAGTGATTGGGTTATTTTGCCCCTAGAATGTACAAAGCATATACAGTATGACTAGAGTTCTATATATTGTTGTGAGTATTGATCCTGGCTGTACAGTGAATCCTAAATTCGACATTGATAGTTTTACACAGTTTTTTTGTGGTCCCACCAGAGAAAAAATAAATCATTTTTAAAAATCAGAATTATTTGATTACAGTGGAGTCAATGGGAGATGGCCTTTCTGTAATTTAGAGCATTCTGGATAATGGGTTTCAGGATAACGAATCCCAAACCTGTAGTACCAAAGTTTTACAACACAGGTAGTTTAATTTCCTTTTATGACCCAGGCTATGGATCAGTAAGTCCAAATGCTAAAAACACGGACATTTTTTTTTTTTTTTACTATCAAATCAGACTTTTTAGTGGAAAAAAAACCTTGAAGTTTTCGAAATTTATTATACCCCGAGGATGCAAAAAGTCTGAATCCAAAAATCCGACATCTCAGACCTGCCGAGGTTGTGTATAGTCAATATATTACAATATTATCAATATATTGTTATAGAAATGTGCTCTTGGTGTTTTGAAGAATAATATAAAAATGCATATGCAAAGAAGCATATAAAAATGGGTGATATACAAAGACTTTCTTGACTAAACTGTGCTCTGTGTTTATCTAATACATAATTCATTCCCTAGCAGAAATAATGTATTAGCTCTGGTAAGAGTATGGGATATGTTATCCTAAGTGCTTGGGACCAGGGATCTTTTTTGTAATTTGGATTACCATACCTTATGTCTACTAAAAATAATTTAAACATTAAATAAAGCCAAAAGGATGAGTTTTTACTTGAGGTACAAGGTACTGTTTTATTAATATACTGTAGATAAAAAAGTAAAAAAACTCTTCTAGTGCAGAGAGCGCAATTGTACTCTCTGCACTAGCGATGCGCCCCCCAGACCTGCTCCTGCACAAAAAAGTTAGGTGCTGGGGAGTGAGGGGGCAGCATCGCAGGAGCGCCTCATACCGCAAAAAGCAAAGAATTCCCCCTAACTGACAGAGCACACTTGCTACAGAGAATTGCAAGTTTTTAAGTTCGGGTAAGGGCTATGATGTCCCCCTTATTCTGAACATGGATTGTAGAAGTGGATGTTTGGATGGAGTTGTTAACAAAAGGGTTACACATGTAGAGGACTGGTAAATTAGTCTCCCAGTATTATTTAACAGGCAGTCCCCTAGTGTTATAGGCTCCTAAACTGGGTCCTAAAATACAGTTAGGAGGGGGACCTGTTTCCTTATCCTGTCTAAAGTTGCAGTTCAACCAGCACCCAGTAGATGACATTGTGCTAAAGTTTTTAAGTTATGAGCAGCCATGTGCTCAGGGTCTATTTTGTTTAGTCTTTGCCTGAGCAGGCAGGAAGGGTAAAGTGGAACTTAGACAGTTCACGTCTAGTAAGGATATCCAATTAGACACCAAGACCTTATGCATATGATTAAGGGAGTGATTCCCGAAACGCGTAGGGCGTTGGATCCTTACAGGAGTATGGAATAAAACTATATTCCTTTGTACCGGAGTGTCGTCCCTTTTCTTGGTGTCTAATTGGATTTCAGCAGTGGGGATGCTGCGGACAGAGCACCCGACTGGAGCAGCAAAAAGGGAGAGTGAACCTTGAGTGGTCCTTCTTTGTTGAGCTAAGTATCTAGTAAGGATAGGCTACTCACCTTAAAAGGCCAATCTAGGAGTCATAGAGAGTCAGGCTATTTAGCAGAGCAGCCTGAGGCTCCTACAAGGAGTGTAAGTGGGATTAGGATCCCTGTATCCTCTGCCCAGAGCAGGGACTATGGGGCAGAATTATTATTAGTCAAATTGAAAATTTGAATTCAAATTTTCAAAATTGTAAAATTTGACTAGGGAATTATCCAAACTCAATTCGAGTTTTTTTAAAAAAAATTCAAATGAGATTTTCAAGATTTATCCTACTCTGTCCTTTTAAGAATTTGAATTAGACTATTCGCCACCTAAAACCTGCTGAATTGCTGTATATGTCAGTGGGAGTGGTCCAGTGACCAATTTGGAGATATCCTTTTTTGGTTAAGAAAACCTGTATCGCGTTTGATCCAATTCGAATCTAATTCGATTCGAGTTTTCTGGTCATTTAAATTTGTCTGAGTTTTTAAAATTTGATTTTATTAATAAATTTCCTCCAGTCGAATTTTGAATTCAATCGAATTTAAGGGAGTTTAAAAAAAAATCACATGAATCCGAAATTCAACCCTTCTGATTGGTCGATTCATCATCGTCACATCGGTGACATCACTTCCGAATGCAGAGCCTCCAGGATCGCCGTCACAGGAAGCTGCGTCATCTTCAGGAGCCGCATCTGACGTCGCCATTCAGCGCACCCCGGCTTCGCGCGGACCAGGAAAGAGACGGATCGTTGCCGCCAAGAGGAACACCAGAGGAAAACAAGCGGCGAAGAAAAGAACCCAGATGACATCAGTGGTCTCCGCCAAGAAGAGGATCGTCGCTGACCCACCGCAAACAGGAGTTTGGCCGTCGGCTTCCCCCCCCTCCATCGCGAGTGTGTTCCACCGCTGTTGCAAGTGGTGGGCCACTCCAGCAAAATAGCTGTAACACTTTAGGGCCCTTTCCTTCCACAGGGCCGGGGAAAGGTCCGGCAGCTGGCAGCTCCTACGCTGGGCACCAGGTCGGCAGGGGACTGCAAAGCCACCCAGAACCGGGGCCCTCCAGCTGTAACACTATAGGGCACCCGGTTCTGCCACCTGACAGCAGCGGATGCCCCTTTTCAGCATCTGCCATTCACAGTTCACCCCAGCCTGCTGGTTTTACCCCTCAGGAGGAGAGTCAACCCATCCAAGTGATTGGTAATTATTCTGCCAATGATGTCATAAAATCTTTGTTAGCTTTGTTAACCCCTGGTGCGGCGTCAACGCATATAAGCACAGGGGATGTCTCTTCTCAAGTAGCTGAAACTGCTTTTTGAGATTCAATACTTTGTGATTGCCTTTGGGTTTGCACTTGCCACAGGCCATAAAAGAAAAAATCACAAAAGGAGAGTATATTGACATGCTCTCACTGTTGCCATCATCAAAAGATTTTTTAAGCAAGCAAGTTTAGCAGTCAGATCCTGAAATGGACAGACGTCGGCCTGTGGCAAGGACATTCACTAACTGGGTACAGGCATTTTGTATCTATTCAAATGTATTGTGTGAGAAACACCCACAATTAGGTCCAGGCCTATTTAAACATATTGACATTATTCTTATTTTATTTTGAAAATGTTTTATTGGATTTTCATATTAAACAAGTAATAACATTATGACAGCAAATATTATGCAGATGAAGAAAGACATGTATTCAATATGATGGCATAGTGAGATTGAAAACGGAATACAATTTTAAGAGACTGACAACAATAAACTGAAAATAACAAAAATTAACTAAGCCAGTGGAAGTAAACACATTGAAAGAAAGAAAAATGACCATTCGTTGACTGGAATGTCTGAACGCATAACTTACAAATGAAGAAACCGTCCTATTTGTTTACCTGAATTAGAATTACAAGCTTCAAGATAAGGAGACCAAATCAGTTTAAAAGAGTCTATGGAATTATTCCCTTTGGTTTTGGATAATAAGGCTTCTTGCCAACTAAGCTGGTTCATAAAAGAAATAGCATCTGCTAACGAGGGGGGTTCTTTATGTAACCAAGAATTAAATAAAGCTTTCTTGGAAGCACCTAGGAAAAAAACTGTCAAAAATGTATCTTCATGGGAAATAAAATTTGTGTTAGGAACCGAAGAACATACCATATTATCCAGAAATAAACAAAGCACGGAGACAATTTAATCTGTATCTTCAAATGATAATTCAAAAAACCAAAGATTTCCCTCCACTATAGGACAATCTTTGGACAGGACCATAGATAATGGAAAAGTGATACATTAATTTCATCACATTTAGGGCAATATGAAATAGGGCTATTAGAGGAATTTTTTGAAAACAGTTTCCCATAGCCTAGATGGGCAAGCTTAAAATGTTGTATCCTCCAATTCTCTGCTAAAATTAATTTATTATAATCCCTAATCAATTTGACCAAATCTGAGGGAGTTATTTGACAATGTAAAAATTCAGACCATTTAGAGGAAGGTTTCGATAACGGGTGTGAATCTGAACTATAATTATTCCAAATTTTTTTAGAAAGAGATCTAATAGAGATCAAACCAGGGAATTCCAAAAACTCTGCCAAATTGTCTGCAAGCTTGTGCTCAGCTAAAACCAGGTTGTTATTATTATGTAGCAGAGAAAGACCACATTGACACGCTAAATAATAATATCTATCAGAATCCTGAAGCTTGTATTGTTCTTTGAGATTTGACCAGGGCATTAAGGTTTTCTTAAGCGGATCAAATATATCTTTTACTAGAACCAGTGACTTTCTCTTGAAAATATAAAAGTATCTGACTTTTGATAATCTGAAGGTTTGAGTAAGAGTTTGGCTGGCATGTAAGGGGTTACTGTATAGCTATAACCATGACGAGAGAATAAATGTTTTCACACAAATATAGAGTCACGATAGATAGGATTCCTCTTAAAATTATAAGGAACATTGCTCCATTTACTATGCAAAACAGATAACATATCAAAAAAGGGTTCTTGAAAGATTTCAATATCGGGGTTTGTAAATTTGTTGCCTTGAGAGATCCACTCAATAAGATATCTGGTGAGGGATGATAAATTAAAAGCTCTGAAATCAGGAAGGTTTAATCCTCCAAGCTTAACTGGAGCTCTCAATTTATAGAGGGCAATTTTTGCCTTTTTACCATTCCAAATAAATTTAGTTAAAGCCGAGTCAAGTTTCTTAATATCGCAGTGCTTTATAAGCAAAGGGAGATTAATTAATGGATATACTAGCTTGGGAAATATCAAGGATTTAAAAAAAAGCATGCGGGGAGAATTGGCCCATTTTTCACACATGGAAAAGTCCTTTTGACAGGCTGGGGTAATATTCAAAGAATATAAATTATTGAGATCTGAAGGAATTATTAATCCTAAGTATTTAATTTGATTCTTTGGGTTTTTAAGTTGGAATTTCTTAAGTAGTGAATTGGAAAACGAACCATATACATTCATTATTTCCGATTTCTCAGCGTTAATTTTGTAACCAGAAAAAGACTGAAAGTCTTGAAATAAATCAAAAACAACCTTTAGTGAAGACTCAGGATTTTTTAAAATGAATAATAAATCATCAGCAAAGGCTAATACCTTAAGATGTCTATTATTAATAGTAATTCGTTTAATTAACTTGGATTGTTCAAGGAAACGAATTAAAGGTTCTAATGCAATATTAAATAAAAGGGGCGACAAAGGACAGCCTTGTCTCGTCCCTTTTAATATTTCAAAAGGTGACGACCTAGCTCCCCCCAAAAGTACTTGAGTTCTGGGATTTTTGTAAAGATATTTGATGTATTGGAAGAAGGGGCCTGTGATACTGAATTTTTTAAGGCAAAAAAATAGATGTTCCCAGGTAATATTATCAAACGCTTTTTCAGCATCAATACCAAGAAAAGAGCTAGGAATTTTGTGTTTTTTGGCGTAATATAAAATATGAATCAGAGCTCTAATATTTTTAACTCCTGATCTATTCTTAATAAAACCATTTTGGGCCTCGGAGATTATAGAGGGAAGAATTAAAGAAAGCCTATCAGCAAGGACCTTAGATAATATCTTGATATCTTGGTTTAATAGGGAAATAGGTCTATAGGAGGAAGGAAGGGATGGATCTTTGTCTTTTTTCGGGATAACTCTAAGATTTGAAATTTCACTAGAAGGTAGACTTTTTCCAAAAAATAGTACATCATTAAATAAATTTGTCAGAAAAGGTGATATTTTATCCTTCATAATTTTGTAAAAAGAGGGAGTAAGGCCATCAGGGCCACCTGCCTTTGCTGTTTTCAGATTCTTAATAATAGTGGGCACTTCCTCTGAGGTAATTGGACTATTTAGCTTTTGTAACTGAATTTTCGAAATCTGTGGAATTTTACAATTTTCAAAGAAATTCCTCATTTTTTCAGAATCTATACTTGGATTAGAGTATAAATTCTTATAATAATCCTTAAAAATGTCTACAATTTTATTGGGATCATTTGTTAGCTGTTATGAATATCTTTAATCTTAATAAGTTTAGCATGTCTATTTTCAGCCTTAGTAAGATTAAAGAGTAGGTTATTTGCTCTATTACTCAGGTTATTGAGCCTAGCCTGCAAAAAAGATATACATTTTTTTTGTCTCACTTTGATCCAAATTTTAAGTTCATCCAAAATATTCTTATATTTTTGAGCATTTTCAAATGAAAGATGTTGTTTAAATCTAATATAAGAGACACTTTGTCTTTTACTCAATTCAAGAAAATGTTTGTGAACTTTTTTAAAGAAATAAGATTTAAAAGAGGATATTTCCCCTCTAGCCACTGCCTTCCAAGTTTCCCAAAATAAGGAAGGGTCTTTCAAGTGTATTTTGTTTGCCTTGAAAAACAAATCCTATCTACTATGTAGCATTTTTATGAAGTCTGGATTATCCTTAAGCAAATCTGGAAAAGACCAAGAGACAAAATTTCTGGGAGCAGGTGAAGTGGAAACCACCAATGAAAGTAGGGCATGGTCTGAGATATTAATATTCCCTATATTTGTTTCACTAGTTCTATTAATCAGGTTATTGGAAATTAGAAAATAATCTATTCTTGTACCTACATGATGAGCAGATGAGAAAAAGGTGAAATCTTTTTCAGCAGGGTGAAAAAGTCTCCAAACATCATCATTAAGGTTAGTATCTCTGCAAAAATTATGTAGGAGCATAGACTTCTTACAAGGATTATTCAATTTCCAATCAGATCTGTCTAAAGAACTAAGAAATGACTCATTCAAATCCCCTGCTAGAATTAAATTGTTAGCAGGAAGCAGAGAAATTTGTTTTGTGAGCCAAATAAAATAATCAGACTTATTACTATTTGGAGCATATACAGAACATAAATGCCATACAACATCATTAATGAGTACTTCAGTGTAAATACATCTGCCAAGCTCATCCTCAACCGACTTTGTAATAGCAACATTCAATTTACGATGGAATAAAATAGCCACTCCACATTTTTTATTAATAGCAGGGGAAAAGGCAAGTTCGCCAACCTAATCTTTTTTCAACCAGGCATTCTCTGGACCATTAAGATGGGTTTCTTGTAAGAATGCTATGTCACATTTGGTGTTTTTTAAATTTCTGAGTATAGTCTTTCTCTTAGAAAAGTGATTCAACCCATTAACATTCCAGGAAACAAAGGACAAAGAATGTGATCTAGATGAAGACATCAACCTGAAAGATGAGCTTGAGCTGATTTAAGTAAAATAATACATATATAGTTACATCCACTGGTATAAACAAAACAGAGCAAACAATACTGATCAGTAATAACATGTAAAATTGAAAGATAGTGACTTATAGAACCGAATAACAAATTTGGTATACTAAGTAATAGGACACTTCCTTTTTTCCCTAAGGATGGAAAACTAACAACTCTCTCTCTATGAGACGAGTTAAACAGAGAATATAACACCCACTACAGGGTCATATTGAAGAAAAAGTTTATTCCCTTTTAGAGTCAAGTATCAGGGATCATATCTTCTTCACTGGAATGTGGAAGACTGCCTGTTCTAGGAGGAAGTGGAGATCTCGACCTAGACCTAGATTTGGTCTGAACTTGAGAAAGTTTTGAGTCCTTAGAAAATCTAGACTGTCGAGGGGTATCGTATCTCTTCCATCTTTGATCCTTTGGGGGAGAGCCACATTTTGAGTTAGATGGTGTTACCAAAGCAAGATTTCCACTATTCTTCTTTTCCATATGTGAAACAAAAGTGTGCGCCTCTCTAGGATCACTAAAAACCCTGGCTCCAGAAGGCAGAAAAATCTTAAGTTTAGTAGGATACATCAAGGCCAAATTGATATGAAGATTAGCCAGTGATTGGCAAGTTTTGGAAAATTCCTTTCGTTTTTGAGACAGAAGCAATGAGTAGTCTTGAAATATCAAAATTTTATTTCCTTCAACATCAAGTGTATTCAATTTTTTGTAGGCTTGAAATAATCTATTTTTATCTGAGTAGTCCAGGTATTTGACAATTACTGCTCTTGGTCTCATGGGTTGAAGATCTTTAGGTGGACCAATCCTATGAAGTCTCTCTATTTTGAAACATTGACAATCCTGAGGAAGACCCAGTTTGATGGGAATTGTTTTGGAAATTAACATGCTTAAGGAATCATTCTGGAAAGATTCAGGTATGTTTATGAATCTGAGATTGTTTCTCCGAGATCTATTTTCCAGGTCATCCACTTTCAACTTAAGCTCTTGATTTTGTTTCTCTAAAGAGTCCAACCTGGATGAAGAATCAATCATATCATCTTGGAGTTGAGAAACCACATCCTTGATCTCGCCAAATCTTTTGTCATGTGTAGAGAGCTTTTCAGAGATGCTAGTAATTTTGATCTGCAGTTTGTCAATGGCCTTACTAATTGTTGACTCTATACCTGGATTAATGAGTCTGGCTACTTCTGCAGCAATAAGAGAGTAGTCGTCAGATAAAGATATTCTTGTAGGAGCAAAGTAGTGAGATAAGAAAATACTATTTGTATCCCTATCCTGTATCGTTACATTTTTCTTGTTAGCCTTCTCATATGTTTTGCCATTAGCTTTAGAAGACATTGTGAAGGAAGGAGAATACGTTTTCAAATATTAGAAAACCTGAGCAACAATCCCAATATTAATAAAGCTTTTATTACAAGTCAATTTTTCCTTCTTGTTTTATTCTTTGTCTCTGTTTTCCTTTCACAAAGAAGTAACCATTGATTTGTTGCTATGGTTACAATCCTCCTCAAGCATTTGCAACATTGTATACAATAAAGGTGTAACAAAAGTATCAGTAATGACAGCAATCGCTAACAATGTTTAGTCTTAGTCAGCAAAGAGATAACTGCTTTTTTGTGACAAATTCCTGTCACTAAAATTGAAACAATGTGACACAAAATAAGACTCAGCAAGCAACTCTGACTAAGTTAGCTGATAACGCCACAGTGTCCCAGCAGGAAATCAGAGGCCACCATTTTGTTACAAATATTTTGCTTAGAACTTGCCACAACTGACTCAAAATGTAGTATATAACCAGTATGCAGCAGAGCCCCCGGTTAAGAGAACCGCAAGTTCACAGGTGAATCTCGAAAACAGAGTGGGCTTGACAAATGCAATGGCAGAATCTGAGGTAACTAAAGAGCTCAGCACATCAGGAACACCTCATCAGTCATACGAAGCCAAATCACCAAAAAACCTGCTTCCTCTCTGCTCCTCTGGCTCTCCTCACTCCGGGAACCAACACAAACAAATTTCAAATGAAGAGAACAGCTTCTATGTGACGACTCTCGACCCTGGTAAGCAGGAGCTCTACCTCTGTGCCTCCATCACCTCAGGCGCCGAACAGGAAGTCCCTGACATTATTCTTGAAGCATATAAAGCCTATGGGGGTATTTCCTGGTTTTTGTATGATGATAGATTCAGACAGAAGATGTCCATTCAGAAGTCAATATCTTGGGGCTCCAAGGATATTGACATTTGGATGGGAATGCTAATTCCCAAACAGCCATCAGTTCCATTACCTGGGAACAAAACTCCTGTGAAATACAATGCTTGCTGGGCATTCAATGAGTCAACTTGCCGCTTCCAAGCAAGCTGTAGATATAAACATGAATGTGCTCATTGTGCTGGCAACCATCCTGCCTTTCGTTGTATCAAACGATTTGTCACAAAACCCAGTTGTAGGGACCCCAGTAAGTCGGATAACACCGGTGAAGTTACCAGAAATGCGCCAGTACCTAGAGCTGTATCCAAAGCGCCAGATGGCGTGCCTCTTAGAGAGGGGTTTTGAAGTTGGCTTTTGGATACCATCAGCGGACCCTGTAACCCTCATATCATTTCCAAAGAATTTAAAATCAATAGATCTAAACCCAAAGGTAGTTAAGGAAAAAATTGAGAAGGAACTTGAATTGAGCAGAATTGATGACCCGTTCGATGATCCTCCTTTCGAGGAGTTATTCATTATTTAGATGATTTCCTATTTGTCAGTCCTGCAGGTTCTAGTTCATGTGGAATTTTGTTAAGTACTTTTACGTGGTTTTCTAGGAAATTTGCCATTCCGCTAGCTGTTGAAAAAACTATACCTCCTACTACAACCTTGGAATTCCTTGGTATTCAGATAGATACTGTAAATCGTGAATTTCGCTTACCCGAAGAAAAAGTAGCTAAGCTGAGAAGCATTCTAAACTCAACTTTAAAATCAAAAAAGGTTAAATTAAAACACATACAATCTTTGATTGGCCATCTGAATTTCGCTACACGGGTTATTCCTATTGGTCGGGTTTTTAACAGAAGACTCATTGCACTAACGTCGGGTCTAGACAATCCTAACTGGCACATAAGAATCCCTCAGGTAGTTAAAGGAGAAGGAAAGGTTAAAACTAAGTAAAACTAAGTAAGCCTTATCAGAAAGGTCCATCTAAATATACCAGTAAACCCCCAAAGTAATGTTGCTCTGAGTCCCCTGTCAAAAGAAATACTGCATTTCTTTCCTTCTATTGTGTACACATGGGCTTCTGTATCAGACTTCCTGCCTTCATCTTAAACCTCATTGCCCTGGGCAAGAGCATGCTCAGTTTGCTCCTCTCCCCCACCCCTCCCTTCTCTACTGTAATCTGAGCCCAGAGCAGGGAGAGACTCAGGCAGGAAGTGATGTCACACCATGTTAATACTGCAGCTCCTATTCTAAACAAACTGAGAGTTTCTAGAGCTTTTTACTCAGGTATGGTAAAACATTCTACAGAATAAATATAGCATTCTAGCTTGCACTATTGCAGCTAATCTTTTGCCAATAAAATGCCTCCCTGGCTTTCCTTCTCCTTTAAAGATGACAATGATTATTGTTTGGCAGGAATTTCTGGAGAATTTCAATGGCATTACTTATTGGCAAGGAGAATTGTATGAGAATGCAGCGTTGAATCTGTATACAGACGCAGCTGCTTCGGCAGGGTTTGGCGCTATCTTTGGCACACATTGGATGGCCATCTTTCTGGGTAGAGCTCAAGCTTACCAAAAATATAGTGTTGCTGGAATTTTTTCCACTGTTAGTTGTTTTGGAAGTGTGGGGCCCTCAATTGGCTAACAAACGTATTGTTTGGCTCTGCGATAATATGGGGGTGGTTCAAGTAGTTAATAATCTCTCTTCTAATTCCCCCCCAGTACTGAGATTACTTAGACAGGCAGTATTCTGAGCTCTTAAATTTAACATTTTGATTCAAGCAAAGCATATCCCTGGTTGTAACAATGTTGTGGCTGACGCATTATCTCGATTTCAGTTCAACGAGCTCTGGGAAATCGCCAATTATTTGGACAAAGAAGGAACACCATGCCCGCAGCATCTGTGGAATTAAGTATTGCCAGAATTTCAAAATGGTTAAGTATGTCATTGGCAGACAAAACCTGGCATGCTTACATCGCAAGCTGGAATGAGTGGATGAAGTTCAAAACAAGTTTTCCCAAAGATCATTATCAAGGGGACAGTGACATCTTATTGTCTTTTGTACTGGAGCAAGTTGAGGCTCAGTACTCTCTTTCAGCTATAACAAAAAAATTAGCAGGCATATCCTTCTTTTTAAAGGTTCAAGGTGAGGCAGACATAATCCTTTTTGGTCAAACAAATCCTTTGTGGTGTTGGTAGGATTACACAATCTGTTGACATTAGGAGACCCATCACATTATTATTGTTGAAAGATTTAGTTTTGGTTCTACCTCAAATATGCTATTCTCAGTTTGAAACAATGTTGTTTACTTTGTTATTTTCGGTGTCTTTCTTTGGTGCCCTTCAGGTAAGAGAGTCGGTCTCTCATAGTAAAAGGTCCCCAGGGGGTATTGGGAGTGAAGACATTCATTTGGTTGAGGGCAAATTAAAAATTATATTAAAAAAATCAAAAACAGATAAAGTGGGAAGAGGGACAACCCTTTGGCTTGGTAATAGCACGGAACAGTCAATATGCCCAGTATTAGCATTTAGCCATTATCAGCAAGTCAGGCCCTGCCTTCCTGGCCCTTTCTTTATACACAGTGATGGATCTTTTGTTACAAGATTTCAATTTGTGAAAATTCTCAAAGGAGCTGTCAGTAAGTTAGGTATACCACCTGACCACTATAACACACATTCTTTCCACATTGGAGCTGCCGCACAAGCCTCATTTATGGGTTTAGGAGAAGAGTTCATCAAAAGGCTTGGCAGTTGGAACTCCTCTAGGTATCAACTTTATGTTAGACCTACCCTTGTTTAGTAAGTCTTATCTTTTTTCGTTACAGTTTCTCCTCCTTTGGTCTGGATTATTGGACACTCTTTCGTCCACAGAGCAAGAGCTAAAGCAGAACAACGAACCTACACAACTAATTTAGGCATTAAAGATGTTAGAATTGTTTGGATGGGCATTCGAGGCCTTAAATGGCCAGATTTATTACCAATAATTTTGCAAATGAAATCTCGTTGGGGTTTCCCAGCAATTATTCTGATCCATTTATCTGGGAATGACATAGGAAAGGGAAGAAACATTGACTTAATTCGTAATATAAAAAGAGACCTTGCTCAGATCAAATTTATTTTTCCCAATACTGTGATAATTTGGTCGGAAGTTGTGCCCAGATTACCGTATATACTCGAGTATAAGCCGACCCGAGTATAAGCCGAGGTACCTAATTTTACCTACAAAAACTGGGAAAACTTATTGACTCTAGTATAAGCCTAGACACAACTACAGCCCTGTCTCCCAGCAGCGCACATTCTGCCAAAGCGACCCCCCCAGTGATCAACCAGACTTCTTTGCAAAGTTGATGGTGACAGAGAATTGCCAAATGGATTTCTGTGTGCATTGTCCCACTGTCCCACTACCATGTGCAGAGGGTGCTGTTTGATATTGCCATCACTGATAATCTTTCGTATAACCAACAGAGGGTGCTGTGTGATATTGCAGTCACTGTTATTCTTTAATATAACCAACAGAGGGCGCTGTGTGATATTGCAGTCACTGTTAATCTTTCATATAACCAACAGAGGGCACTGTGTGATATTGCAGTCACTGTTATTCTTTCATATAACCAACAGAGGGTGCTGTGTGATATTGCAGTCACTGTTATTCTTTCATATAACCAACAAAGGGTGCACTGTTATTCTTTCATACAACCAACAGATGGCGCTGTGTGATTTTGCAGTCACTGTTATTCTTTCATATAACCAACAGAGGGCGCACTGTTATTCTTTCATATAACCAACAGAGGGTGCTGTGTGATATTGCAGTCACTGTTATTCTTTCATATAACCAACAGATGGCGCTGTGTGATATTGCAGTCACTGCTATTCTTTCATATAACCAACAGAGGGTGCTGTGTGATATTGCAGTCACTGTTATTCTTTCATATAACCAACAAAGGGCGCTGTGTGATATTGCAGTCACTGTTAATCTTTCATATAACCAACAGAGGGCACTGTTATTCTTCCATATGACCAACAGATGGCGCTGTGTGATATTGCAGTCACTGTTAGTCTTTCATATAACCAACAGATGGCGCTGTGTGATATTGCAGTCACTGTTATTCTTTCATATAACCAACAGAGAGCGCACTGTTATTCTTTCATATAACCAACAGAGGGCATTGTGGGATATTGCAGTCTCTCCCCAAGTGAACTGTTGGTATAGGAATGATTAAAAGTGACTGCAATCTCAGCTACTCGGGTCGGGTATCCCGCTGACCCGAGTATAAGCCGAGGTAGACTTTTAGACAAGTGTCTATAATTTGGGTTGTTATGTTATAATTGGGTTGTGCTAAGCAAGTAATGCTTAGCACAACCCATGTATAAATTGTGGGTTTTGAGTAGGGGTATCATTCGCGATTACTGTAAATCTAAAGCAATATTGTTATATTGTTCACTCTGCTGAAAGAAGATGCTGTGACATCTGTTTAGCAAGAGGGAGCTGAGGTATATATTAACTTTATAAGGTCTAAAGCTGTTTTTGTTCGAGTAGAATGTTGTTTTAGAGCATTATTGCAGAGTAGAATTCTAGGGTATTCAAAACAAGAATTTTTCATGGTTTAAATAACATTTCAATAAACACCCTGGCTCCCCATTGTGTAACTGAGTATGGTTGGCCAGAGATCATCTTAATATTTGGCACGTCAGGATGTAACCATCAGGCTAATTTACCACTTTTCCTTACTAGTAAACTTTCATTATACTTTCTCCTTTTTTGGGGAAATTCCAGTGGACATTTTGATAGAATATGACTTTCTGTGTACTGAAATCTGGCAACGATAGACCCAATAGAAACAAGTATTTGAAATAGTATTTGGATTGAGGGAGTAGTTTTGTGGCAACATCATTGAAGCATTTGAATACATTCAGAGCCTCCAAACCAACATTCCATGAGACTGTGGGCCTCTCTTTGGCTTTCAAAGGTGGTTCACCTTCAAGCTAACTTTTAGTATGTTTTATTATGGCCAGTTACTAGCAATTTTTCATTTGGTCTTCGTTTTAAAATGAAACATTAGCCTTCTTCTAATGATGGGCGAATTTGTCCCATTTCGCCAAAACGCATTGAAGTCAATTTCAATGCCCGCGTCAATTTTTATACTCATGCCTATTTTGTCCAAATGCCTTAAAGTCTATGGGTGTCCAAATTATTTTTGACACGTGACAATTTTTCTTTGCGCTTATTCTGGTGCGCGGCCAAATTTTTTTGATGCATCTAAATTTGCGAATTTTCACCACAGTTTTGCAAATTTATTCACTGCAAATTAATGCCTGGCAAATTTATTCATCCATTACTACTTCTGACTCTTTCCAGCTTTCAAATGGAGGAGGGGTCACTGACCCAGAGCCAGTGTATGGCTTTTACTGTTATTGTTACTTTTTATTAGTAATCCTTCATATTCCAGTCTCTCATTCACACCACTGGTTGCTAGGGAAATGCTGACCCTAGCAATCAGCTGCTGAAATTCCAAATTAGAGAACCGTTGACCTAAAAGTAAAATTAATACACTTCAAATAATACAAAAGGAAGATCCATTGTAAATTGTTCACAAATATAGAACTCTACACCCAGGGTTGCCAGGTTATAGCCAAATTGGGCTAGTTTTAAAAACTAGTGTCAGGTTTTAAAAGTCCAAACCCACCAATATACGGATTTGGGCTACTTTTTAAAGTTGCCGTGGGTTTGGTCTTTCAAAACCCGCCCAATATTTTAATGCTAATTTAGCATGCAAGCCTGCTGCTGGAGAGCAGTGAGCAGATCAGCACCTGTGTGGATGTCTTCTGCTGTGTTTTGTATGGAAAATGAATGGAAAATTCCCTTTCGGTGCAAACCCCATCCCCCCCATAGGCCGCCTTCCCTCCACCCCCCTGGCAAATGCCCCTAAGTTGCTACTTAACCCTCGGCACAGATCCTCTCCCGTGGAGTTTGCAGGCTCCTTCTTCTCCAGTGCGGTCTTCTTACTGGATTCCCCAGCGTTTGACGGCACATGCGCAGAAGGAGTATTTGCAGATTGGAATCTATTGCACATGCGCCGAAAGTCACAAAGTTGCCGAAAAAAGAAATCAGAAAACGTTGTGACTTTCGGCTCATGCGCAGTAGAGCTGAACTGGCACATGTGCCGGCGAATCCAGGAAGAAGACGCCTGCAAACTCCACAGGAGAGGACCTGCGCTGAGGGGTAAGTAGTAACATAGGGGCATTTGACCAGGGGGGGAGGTAGGCCGGGGGGGAAGCGCAAATTTGCGGCAAATAAATTTGCAAAACCACAGTGAAAATTCGCCATCGAAAATTCGCTGGTGTCAAAATACAATGGACGCCGTTTTGCAAAGTTTTCCGAATTTCGCAGGAATTCGCCCATCACTATTCATAAACACCGTTGCGAACATTAGCGACCATGTTTGTGTCCTTTCTGACCAATTACAGAACTCAACGACTTGCTCACAATGTTTGCAGTCAAATGGCTTTTGTGAACATGCGCAGTGTATGTAATAAAATTTAGCAATTGCCAAATATTTAACAATTCAACAGAGCAAGAGTTACCACTAACCTTTGCTTGGCGATAATATTTGCCAGTGAATGATTTTACATTGTGAGCAGCGCTAAACATTCACAAAAACACCATTTTAAATTACTTAATTAACAAGATTTTTAATTGCATCCCCCCATTGTGTACAAATGGAGGAAATTCAAGACCATTGTTATCTTAACCAGAAGTGGTCGACCATGAAAAATATCTCAAACTGGGGTGTCTGAGAGGTTACAAAGGAACCCAGGGTAACTTCTAAGCAACTGAAGGCCTGGCTCATGGTGAATGTTGATGTTCACGAGTCCACCATGAGGAGAACCCAGGGCCGGAACTAGGGGTAGGCAGAGTAGGCACGTGCCTAGCGCGCAAAGCTGGGGGGGGCACCAGGCACGTACCTTCTCTGCCGCCTGCCTACCTAGACTGTCAGCTCGTCCATTGACTTATGCGCTTCAGCTTACACTCATGCATGCGCTTCAGCGTACACTCACGCATGCGTACCAGCGTCTGTTCGCGCATGCGGCAATAATCTGTTCGTGCATGCGCGCCATCGTCCGTTCGCGCATGCACGCCAGCGTCCTTTTGCGCATGCACGCCAGCATCTGTTCATGCATGTGCGCCAGCATCTGTTAACGACATGCGCGCCAACGTCCATTCACGTACGTGCGTGTATGTTCGTGCATGGAGTCACCAAGTCGGTGCTGGGGCCAGCCAGGTTGCCTAGGGCGCCTGGCCGGCCTGGCCCGGCTCTGGGAGAACCACTGAACGGTAATGGTGTTTATGGCAGGGTAGCAAGGAGAAAGCCACTGCTCTCATCCCAATATATTGCTGACCATCTACACTTTGCTGAAGATCATGTGAACAAACAAGAAGAATAGAGGAAGAATGTTTTGTGTATGAAAGCAAACTAGAACTTTATGTTTTAAATAAGGAGCGTTACATTTGGAGAAAGAAAAACATTAAATTCCAGCATAAGAACATTATCCCATCTCTGAAACATGGTGGTGGGAGTGTTCTGGTTTGAGCCTGTTTTGCTGCATCTGGTCCTGGATGGCTTGTCATCATTGATGGAACAATGAATTCTGAACTATACCAGAGATGTCAAGACATCTGTCCATGAACTGAATCTCAAGAGACAGTGGGTCATGAAGCAAGACAACAATCCTAAACACACACGTCGCTCTACCAAAGAATGGTTAACAAAGAATAAAGTGAATGTTCTGGAATGGCCAAAGTCCCGGCCTTAATCCGATTTAAATGTTGTGAAAAGAGCTGAAGCTGTTCCATATGGAGGAATGGGCTAAAATTTCTCCAAGTCGATGTGCAGGATTGATCGATAGTTATCACAAACCTTTAGTTGCAGTTATTGCTGCACAAGGGAGTCACACCAAATACGCAATTCACTTAAAGGGATACCTGTGCACACAGTCACCCATGCGAAGGTCTGTAGTTTCGCTGCCTTTTCATTACTGAACTGATTCTGCTGCTGAAAGCCATTTTTGTTGTTTGCAAAGAAAAACTGCCTTTATCTGTACACTTTTGCTGCTGGCTTAATTAAAAGCCATTTTTTTCTTTGAGATTTTTGCTGTCCTGACGCTTACTCTGTGGGAACCTGTAATACACAAGTATGTGCTTACCATCTTAGGGAAATTGATTTTCATACATTTCCTGGGCTATTTTAACACTTTAGTCACATTTTCCAGTTTGGTTCAGTCATTACTACATAACAAATAATTCACCAAATGTCTAATTATGAGTCTAGTTGTAGCTTTTCCAATTTATAATTAGTAGTGATGGGAGAATTTATTCGACAGGCATGGATTTGCGGCAGATTTACTGAGACAAAATTTGCCGTACATAAAAATTGTCTTACGCATAAAAATTGTCAAAATTATTCGGACGCCCATTGACTTTAATGCATTTGGACAAAAGTGTCGCACGTATAAAAATTGTTGCTACCATCAAAATTGACAAGCGTAAAAATTATTTTGACACCCATTTTTGGGCGAATTGAAATGGGACAGATTTGCTCACCAATAGTAATTAGTAGTGTAGAGAAACAAATTCATTTCCAGTTCCCACAAACCTACAAAATATAAAATACACAATACATAAGTTAAATGCTAATGTACTTCCACCATGGGCAAAACAATACTTTTTTTTGTTTACATAATTATCAGAAACTGATAGTTCATAATAGTGAAAAGGGTTTCAGGAAGCACCTGCCACAAAATCAGGAAGTACACTTATGACTTACAATGCATTATGGGACTTCAGGAAATAATATATGAAGATTTTCAGTAATTCTATTAGTAATTCTATTATATAACTAAAAGCTAACCTTAACATTTGCTGCTTCCTTGGATGGCTACAATTTACAACAAATCATTTGAACAAATCTCTTTCCCCTCATGTCAAGTCAATGCTGAGTTAATAGCTTGAGCCCCGTGCTGTGTGTATCTTAAATAACAGATCTGGTCCACATCTGCTGCTGTAATCAGTTCATTTCACTCATGATGAATGGCTTTCAAGGAACAGGGAAATATATTTGCGTGACTGTGTAAAGGAAAACAACACAGAAGCCATTTACAGTAGTGGGAGGTCATAGATAGTTGTGCTGAAGCTGGAATGAAAAATGATTACAGCACATATCTTTCTTTGGTTTGGATGATCTTAAATTTTTTGTATCTCACACCTGTACATAAGGATCAAAGGCTTTCTAATCTCTATTATAGATATGAGTGGGACATGACTTTGGTGTCAAGGATTAGATAGGGGGCGCTGTGGAGACTGATGGGGGAAGGGTGAGTCCTTGAGGCAGGAGCTGATTGTGCCTAGGGAACACGTAAAGGGAAGGCAAAAACAGGTTAAAGAGGGTGACAATTCAGACTGGAACGGGTGAGGGCGATGAGGGCGTAGATTGGGGGCAGACTGAAATGATGAGACAGGACGGTGCGGGCGTAGATCTGGGGGACAGAATAGCGGAAGGAAAGGATACAGAGGGAGACTGGAGCAGAAGGGGATAGCGGGAGGACAGGATACATACAGAAGGAGACTGGAGCAGAAGGAGATAGTGGGAGGACAGGATACAGAAGGAGATTGGAGCAGGAGACTGGAGCAGAAGGAGAGAGGACTGGAGAGCAGGAGGGGTTAGGTAAAAGGCAGAACAGGAAGCAGAAGTCAGGAACAGGCAAGGCAAGGTCAGTTCAAGGTGAAGTCAGGGAAAGGTACAAGGTAGAACAGGAAGCAGACATCAGGAACAGGCAAGGCAAGGATCAGGTCAAGGCTGAAACTGGAAAAGTAAAAGTAGAACTTGAGCAGAACTGGAAGGGAAAGACAAGGCAGGAACAGAACAAGGAAAGATAAGGAGGAAAGGTTCAAGGTAGGGCAGAACAGGACAGGACAAGGCAAGGAGGCTAAAGCTGAAAACCTTAGCTAGGGACAATGCCACACTGCTAGTCTGGGAAACAATGCTTCAGCAAGGAGTGTTTGGAGGACTGGTCTAATAAAGGGCAGAGACAGCCCTAATCGGCTGACTGCAACCAATTAGGCTGCTGCTGGGCTGGGGCTGCAGAGGCCAGGAAACATATAGTGAGCAACCCTACAGGCTGCTCACCTGGCCCAATGGATAAGGCATCGAACTAGAAACCCAAAGGTCCCTGACTTGAATCCCAGCAGAGGCTGACATTTGGATGTTTTTTTCCCTGATAGGCTTTGGTATGTTGAAAGTAATTTACTTTCATATTTCTGGCATTATAAAAATTTGGTTCATATAAATAGAAGGATCAAGGCACAGGCCTTCCTTGTTTTCTACTTGTATATACTTAACATATAATTCTGTTTCCTGAATCAACATATATTTCATTTTAATTCAAATCTTTCTTTTTTTTTATTATAATTGTAGGGAACCATTTTGTTGTTGGGTATGTTCTTTTGGATGGTGGCAGCTGTACTGCACAATTCTGGTCCCAAATACATCAGGGCTAAATAGGAGCAAGATGCCTTACTGTCTTCAATTATTATAGTGGATACATGTGAGCATAGCCCACTGGGTTCTGAATTGTTTATGGGCTACTCACTTTCTTCAATACTGGGAGCTGTAGTAACTACTGGCATCTCTCTGCTTTTTATAACGTTTATACAGTGGGACTGTAAAGGAGGAACTAGATGTTCCAGACTGATATTAGATAGGAAACAGTTTCCATGTCCAGTGAAACTGTAACATGCTGGTTAGTAACAGTAATACAAAAATGATGTTGGTATGGGCCGAGCAGGCTTGAATTTGTGAGAAGGCCACATAAGCTGCTTTTTCTCTGCTTACCAATAGCAGTAAGGAATAGTATCCACCTATCAACTCATGGGGCTGATTTTTGCCTGATGATGCTTGTGTTTATTTTTTGGCTGCAGAGAGTAATAAATATATGTTTTTGTTTATGTTCACAACATGTCCAGTGGCTTGGTAATACATAGGTTAGTACCTTTCCTTGTAATACTGGGTTCCTGGGTTTCATTCTGGCCCAGCCTCTACCTGCATGTTCCGCTCTACGCTCTTTTGGATTTGGTACACTGGCCCCCCAATCCAAAAACCACAAGTATCTTAATTGAAATTGAAATAATATTCACAATACGAAAAGTTAAACCTCTTTGCGAACAAATTTTCCCAAATATCCCATATTTATCTCAAAGATTTATTTTGCTACATTATAGAAAGAAAGGCATGAAGCATAGAAAAGAAAACAGCGATCAGCTGGAAAGGCATTGGTTAAAATAATTTCAAGTTTGAGAGTACAGTAACAGATAAAGGAATGAATCTTAAAATACAGAGCACATTTATACAAATTACATAACAGGGAAACAGCATGCCGGCTGCTGAATCTTGGCAAGAACTATAAACAAAATCTCCCTGAAATAGTTCGAAACACCGTGTGAACAAATGCAGAATTCCTATTGCAAAAGCAAGTTGCTGGCAAGGTTAGCAGGAATGAGGTGCTGTTAACTGGATATAAAGTACAAACAGGAATAGTTCAACATGTGGCGCCCAATTACTTGTGAATGAGGCTATTAATCTACAGAAGGCAGCCATGTATGGTATAACTACTGATGATATCCAGAGTATGTTGTTTTTTCGTGTTTATCCTGTGCCAATAGTGTTGAAAACATTGGGATATATGTCGATGATTATTCAGGCTGACTTGATATTATCAGTTCAGTATAATATATTCTTCATTATTTATCAAGTCTAGTCAATTACTAGTGATGGGTGAATCTGTACCGTTTCGCTTTGCTGAAAAATTAGCAAATTCACCTCAAAATTTGCGAAACCACAAAAAATCTGCAAAACGCATTGAAGTCAATGGGCGTCAACAAATAATTTTGATGTGTGACAATTTTTATATGCTAGACTATTTTGTCAAAATGCATTAAAGTCAATGGCTGTCCGAATAATTTTAAGACAATTTTTATGTGTGCGCCAATTTTGATGCGCGGCAATTTTTTTTTTTTCCGCTGGCGGCGAAACACTGAAATTCGCCATGAATTGGTGCCTGCCAAATTTATTTGCCCATCACTATCAATTACTATTTAACTCTGTGCTTATTTTCATTTGTAATACCTAGCTAAATCACTGTTTCATACTAGGTGCCCCTTATTCAACTTATGAAGAACACAATACTGTATATAAGGATGCCTTGATAAATGTTATACCACATTGTTCATACAATATCCGGACCACAGACATTACACCCCTAAGGATATAACAATAGTGAGAAAAACTACTATGGGATTCAGAACCCCTGCTGCCTGTGTCCCTATTTGTTGAAACAGTGGTCGTCGCAGTAGCTACACATTACCACCCCCTTTTACATAAAAAGATGTTTGTGGCAAATAACTCAAAATCCTTAAACTTGGTAATGTATGTTTGGGGTCACTCACTCACCATTTATGAAATGTTTATTTTCCCATCTGTTCACCGTGATGTTATCAGTGGCATTTGGCTGTCTAAAACAGCTTTGGGGTTCACGGGGTTGTTGTGTTTATACAAATGGCCTGTAGATGTCACTGTGCTCAGACTTATACTATGCATATTTCCTGGAAGCTTAAAGGAACAGTAACGTCAAAAAATAAAAGTGTTTTAAAGTAATAAAAATATAACGCAGTGTTGCCCTGCACTGGTAAAACTGCTGTGTTTGCTTAAGAAACATTACTATTATTTATATAAATAAGCTGCTGTGTAGCAATGGGGGCAGCCATTCAAAGGAGAGAAAGCTCAAGTTACACAGCAGATAGCAGACAAGATCTGTCTGTCTAATAGTGTTATCTGTTATCCATTAGTTAACCTGTGCCATATAGCCGTTTTTCAATTTCCGCCATTGCTCCACAGCCGCTTGTTTATATGAACTATAGTAGTGTTTCTGAAGCAAACAGATCAGTTTTACCTGTGCAGGGCAACAGTACATGATATTTTCATTACTTTAAAACACTTAAATTTTTTGGCGTTACTGTTCCTTTAAAAGTAAAAGTTACTGTTGTGAAATGGCTGCATGAGTCTGCTAATAAAGCACTGTTACTCTACTCATCCTCAGCTACCTTAAATATAACAGGGGTCATGTTTTGAGCACATAACTGCTATACAGTCTGCCTTCTCTGTATTTAGAGGATTAACACTTGCTACAACCGATAGTTTCTTTGTGTGCTAGGCAGCACCTTGCATAGGCTACACCTAATTGCAGCTTTATTAATTATTTGATGGGATCCTTTCCTAAAATTAAACCGCTGACCTTGAGATGTATCCAAGCAGAAAGACCATTTTTTTTTAAATACAGGGCTAAGTAGTCAATTGATGAAGCTCATTTTATCAGCACACCACCAACACCAACGACCAATCTGGAATAAACTGCACTCAATATTTACCTTTCCTGTACCAAGGGCCAGACCGGACTGTCCACGGCTTGCCTAGGGCCCTCACAATGCTGCACTTCATTTGGATGGTCTGTTTGGCCTTATCCACACTGCAAACCCTCTCCTATTAGCCTCCTTTTGATACATGTTGTCATTCTGCGTTGTTCAACTTTTCTAACTTTAAGATAATTTTCATCAGAAATTATTAGCTATTGCATCTAAGCAAGAAAGAGGCACCTGCCTCAATATCGACAGCCTACGATAGTCTAGCAGGAACCTTGATATATTTTGCTAGGAATGGCTGCATACATAATGCAAATGTTGTAATCCAGTTAAAAATATACCATGGGATTTGTACTGCCGATTACCTGCTGTTATTCTAGAACAGCTAGCACTTCAGCTATCCCCAGTGTGCCTGTTTCCTTTCTTCTATTTCTCTTCTAAAAACTGTAGAACAATGTATTCTGTGGAATCTTATTATAAATTACTAACAGCAAAGTCCTTAGTAGAGCTACAGCTTACAAGGGAAACATTGAAACTGAAAACTTGACTGGTTGCTTGCTATGGATTAATGTTTCGGTACAAAATTGCCCTTGTTAGTAAATTGATGTGATATATGTACACAAAGCTCCCAAGCAAAAGAGTATTGAGAACATTTTCATATGTGTTTTTATTGCATGCTGAAGTCGGAGCAAAGAGTTCCAGATCAAAAAGGGCCCCAGCTAGAAATGCAGTTATCAGCACTTTTCCCGCTATTTGGAAAATTTAACATGTCTGTACTTGTATTTATACAAATAATGATTGCTCAAATATAACATGTCTTTAGTACTTATATATGCTATAACTTTTAGAATGATGTAGCATTGGTACTCTAAGACGGTTCAGAGTTGGTCTGAATTATTCCTTGTTGGTTTACTTTTTAATTCTGCAGATCTCTGGTTCGCCTGCATTGTCTCCTGACAGGTATATTCAAGCCATAGAGGAGGGGCAGTCAATATTTGATTGACAGTTGAGAATTTTAAATGAATTAACAACAGCTATGAACGCTTTAATAAAAAAAAAAAAGAAATTTGATTTCATATTTAATTTGAAAAGGACGTTTTTTTTTTATACAGATTTTTATGTCTGGGTGATGGGTCCACTTTAAAACACACTTATTTAGAGAAGCCTACCCTCACTTAACTTTAACTTTAACCTTAATCTTAACTACCAAACACAATACTACTCTCTCCTCCACTTAATTCTGATCTTGCCACTCCCACACCTTGTGTCTTATCGCCTTCTTTTTAGATTGTAAGCTCTTTTGCACACATTTTCCGCACATTTCGTACCGGTATTAGTTGGTCGTGATCAGGGACGCCATTAGAAATCACGAGGCCCTGTACAACAACATTTATGGGGCCCCCTCTGCCCCGCCCACCCTGGCTCCAAGCCCCGCCCCAGACCCCACCCACTCCACATCACAGTTAAAAGACCACACATCAGTGCTAAAAAAGTAACCCCCCACACACACAAGTTATAAAAAGCTATTGATGGTCAGGGTCCCCTTATAAGTTTAAAAAAAAAAAAACATTGGTGCCAGGGCCCTCCATAAAAGTTTTTATTAAAAAATATTGGTGCCAGGCCCCCCCTTACAAGTTAAAAAAATTGGGGCCCCAAATTTTTTTTTTTTTTAAAAAACCATTGGTGCCAGAGCCCCCCCCCCTTACAAGTTAAAAAAATTGGGGCCCAAATTTTTTTTTTTTTTAAAAAACCATTGGTGCCAGAGCCCCCTTACAAGTTAAAAAAAATATTTTTAAAAACAACATTGGTGGCAGGGGCCTATAGAATAAAATAATACATTGGTGGCCAGGGGGTTAAAAAAAAGAAAAACACAAATCGGTGTTCAGTAGAATTGAACTCATGGCTTCAGGACATCAACTTTGACTAATTTTGTGACTTTGGGTCTTTTCCCTGCTTCAGGACTTAAATTTAGTCTGTTTTCGTGACTTCTGGTCTTTGCGCCGCTTCGGGACTTCGGCTGTTTTTGTGACTTTGGGTCTCTTCGCCGCTTCGGGACATTGACTGTTCGGCATTTCCGCATTTCCAGCTGTTCAGAATCAAAAATGGCCACAAATCTTTGGCGCTCGGAAGGGGGGCCCGGCTCTTTCAAAAGTGCAGCACTCCCCCCTTCATGCCCGGGCCCAGGACACTTGTCCCCCCTGTCCCCCCCTGATGGCGGCCCAGGTCGTAATGTATGTAACTCCATATATTCTACCTATGTAATTAATGGGATTTAATTGTATAAACACTTTGGCACTCTATAAATACATGTTGATGATAACAATAATAGACAGAAACAACACACAAGTTGGTGCCTGAAGAATGTGCCTATTAAATACAATATAATACCCAAATACAATAATAGTTACTGGGACAATGTCTGCATTGTTCACTGCTTGCATAAATGCTCAACCATTTCCATATCTTTTTCCAGCCAGCAAAAGCTGAGAAGAGCAGTATGTTACACCAGAAGTTTTGTCTATTCTGTTTTTTTTTTTAAAAAATACAATATCACGGAAATGTAAGAAGTTGTAGTTTTAAAAACTATTCTGCTAAATTGGGTTATTCTCTGAGCTGCAACATGAATGACCCTAATAAATTGAAACTTTACTGCATGTTGCTTGTAGTATTTACCGGAGTAATTGAAAACATACAGCATTGAAAGTTACAAAGAAACTGATATTATTGATGACTATTAACTGAAATGCTTGGGATCTGGTTTTTTTTATGTACTGTAGAATGAATGGGTCTTTTTGTAATTTGGAGCACCATATCTTGGAATAACGTTACCTTTGTTGCTATTAAGTAAAAGGTATTGTTTCAAGGAGAAAGGAAAATTGGCAAAAATAGGACTCTAAAGAAAATGGCTTTTCATTGTTTTGCAGCTGTCTGGATAACTGGTTTCTAGATAATAGATCCCAAACCTGTATTCCATACTGTGAAACTATAAAATGTTTGGTGGTAACTGTAGACTACTCAAAGCTTGACCATGTAAAATAAATGTTAGTTGGAACCCTGTATTGCAGGTACATATTGCTTTGGATGGCTAAACTTCAGTGTTTTTTGTTGTTAAGTTTGGCATCATCAATAATATCATCTGCAGTATTCAATGTTATTTTAATAGTTTGGCAAAGTCTGAATGCAGCTGTGGTCTTTAAAGCACAAACTCTGATTAACATCATATAGTCAGAGGAGAGTGTGAGGCTGACAGGCAGGAGAATATGCAAACAATTGCTATCCAATCGAATATTTCTGCATAGTCTGTAAAAAGCAGCGGTAGGGAGTTTGCCTAGGGCAGTTCAAAAATATTTTGATACACTTTTGTTTGTTATCGTTTAGGGTTTCTGAACAAGAATAGCCAAACTGCGGCTCTCCAGCTGTGGCTGATCTACAGCTCCCAGTTGCTGCTTGACTTTGGGTCTGACATCCTGGATTAAGAGGAATATGCAAAATATTCACTTGGAAAGTTTAATCAAAATCATCATGGTTACATGTTTGTTATAAGTGCTTCAATGAGAGACTAAACTTCATGTGGGGGCAGCCTCAGGTATGTATTGCATTGAGTTTCTGATATAACAGGTCCATTGTTTGTGTGCCAGCTACAAAAACAAAAACAAACAATCACCATTTACAATGGCATGACAATATGCAACATGAGGTTAATATTAGAGTAACAAGATTTTTCATGAGAGCAGCAGTGAACCACCATCTTATTGAGCTTTGATGACTGTGGAGCTGGAGTGTTTTATTGCCACCGAGGCAAATGCTTGAGAATCACAGTCACTAAGTAAGAACACTAGGTACCACTCTTGGAATGCTCCCTTCCTGCTTTTTATCTGGAAATTTGCTGCTAAGAAATGACCAATTGTACCTGAAATCAGATTCTACTTATGGTTACCTTGACCTTGTGATATTAAATTTAGGCCAGGGCAGATGGGAGACTTTTACAGGGCTTATGTCTCTTAAAAGTAACACGCAGCATTGTCTAATGTAATCGAGCTTTAGGTGAAAAGATGTGGGACATTTCCCCTGTATCACCAAATAACCATTACAGAACTATGAAATCCATCACTGTGCAATTGTAACACAGTATTTGGCTGCGTAATCCAGTACAGCGCATCAACTGGAGGTCTAAAAGTAGAGCGGAGAAAGAGAGAATGTGAAAAACAGAGAGAAGATATTGGGGGTTATGTAATAAAAGGCACTAAGTTTGCCCAGGAGTAGTAACCTATAGCAACCAATCAGCAGGTAGCATTTATTGTTCAACTGTTTTAAAGGAGAAGGAAAGGTTAAAACTAAGTAAGCCTCATCAGAAAGGTCCATCTAAATATACCAGTAAACCCCCCAAGTAATGTTGCTCTAAGTCCCCTGTCAAAAGAAATACTGCATTTCTTTCCTTCTATTGTGTACTCATGGGCTTCTGTATCAGACTTCCTGCCTTCAGCTTAAACCTCATTGCCCTGGGCAAGAGCATGCTCAGTTTGCTCCTCTTCCCCACCCCCTCCCTTCTCTACTGTAATCTGAGCCCAGAGCAGGGAGAGACTCAGGCAGGAAGTGATGTCACACCACATTAATACTGCAGCTCCTATTCTAAACAAACAGAGAGTTTCTAGAGCTTTTTACTCAGGTATGGTGAAACATTCTACAGAATAAATATAGCATTCTAGCTTGCACTATTGCAGCTAATCTATTGCCAATAAAATGCCTCCGTAGCTTTCCTTCTCCTTTAAAGCAAGAATCTTATTGGTTGCTATGGGTTACTGCTCCTGGGCAAACCGAGTGCCTTATATTACATATGGGGGATTGAGAGAAAAACATGAGGTTAATGGGGGGGCAGGGTCGGCCTGGGCCAGAGGGACACCAGGAAAAAATCCGATGGGCCCCGGCCCTCATGGGCCCCCATCGGTCTATACCCACTCCCCAATCTGGCGAAATGCAAAAAAAATCTGTGCGGCACAGTGTGTTGATGTTCATGCATGTGTGCAGTGGCCCAGAGTTCGTGTGTGCCCTAGTTTTTGTGTTTGCGCGCAGGGCCAGCGATGATTCTGATGAAAGAGCCGCCTCCTAAAATGCCGCCGCCCCTTGCCGGCTAACCTAACGGGAGGCATCCAAGACAGGAACATTAGTGCAGAGATCTCTGGCACTAGTAAAGCCGAATTTCTGGTTTCAAAACTGGAAATTCGGCTTTTAAAAGTACCAGGAGCGGCTTTTTGCCGTCCCTGGAAACGTATCTGGCCCTGCGCAGGGACTGCCGAGGGTTGGAAGGCAGTGGCCCCAAATGCGCCAGTCCGACGCTGGGGGGGGGGAAGAGGTAAAGGAACATGTGGCACCTAGAAATAACAAATGGTTAAATAAGAGGAACAAAAATAATAACCAATGAAAAAGACACCCAATACTGTGGAATCAAAAGCAGTAGGCTGAGTGTCAGTGAAAGCACTGCGTAACTTGTTGGCGCTTTATAAATAAATGAAGATGAGGTATGTTCATAGGGCCCTGGAGTAGTTCAGATATGACCACATTGGAGAAAACCTCCAGCCTTAAAGAAATTCATGGCTATTCTTTATTTTCTAGAATTGTGATTAGTTCAGATCAAGTCAGAAGAACCAGAATAAAGTAGAAAATAAAAACCTTATAGTTAAGAGTGAACGGCTATGCCGTTTCAAGGCTGCCTCAAAAGTACAAGAGATCATACAAATTTTTTTTAAACAAATTCACTTTTCCCTTTAAAGGAACAGTAACACCAAAAAATTGAAGTGTCCTAAAGTAATGAAAATACAATGTACTGTTGTGCTACACTGGTAAAACTGGTGTGTTTGTTTCAGAAACTCTACTATAGTTTATATAAACAAGCTGCTGTGTAGCCATGGGGGCAGCCATTCAATCACAGGATACACAGTAGATAACAGATAAGTACTACTATAGTTTATATAAACAAGCCGATGTGTAGCCATGGGGGCAGCCATTCAAAGCTGAAAAAGGAGAAAAGGCACAGCATACACATAAGATAACATATATGTGCTGTGGCCTACAATGGGATTCTTCAGACCTTATCTGTTATCTACTGTGTGTCCTGTGCTTGAATGGCTGCCCCCATGGCTATACAGAAGCTTGTTTATATAAACTATAGTTGTTTTTCAGAATTAAACACACTGGTTTTGCCAGTGCAAGGCACCAGTACATTATATTTTCTTTTCTTTAAAACACTTTAATTTTTTGGTGTCACTGTTCCTTTAAGCATGTTCTGAAAGCCTGGTCTCTTGCTGGTTATGTACTGTAATTAATTGTTTTATAGTCTCTGCAGGGCTGCATTCCCATTTCATCTTTCTCCAGTTTGCCACAGCCTCTGCAGAGCGGTGGGACAGTTTGTATCGTTTTATCGTTTTTTCTTTTTTTATACGGAACTGACAAACAATGCTCACCCCTACCCACAATGCTAAGGTTTCTTCTTAAACATCTTCCAGATTGTACAAATTCCGAATTGCAAAAGGTATTATTCTAAGTCACTGTTAACATTGAAAAATAGTAATTATATTTGCCTTGCGAAATTTTGTAGTTAGTGCTTTGTATCAGCTTTTCTGCACTGTGAGATGCTCATTATAACGCAGGTTCATCTGAGGTAACAGTTTCTTCCCACTTCAGACATCCAACTTGGACCGCTGCTGAGTTGTAAGTACATCTACCCCATCTTATTACCAAAATAGCAACCCTCTTAATCCTTTTGCTAAGAGGAACAAAGGTTTGATTCAATCTAAAGTAGAACTAGGATCTTATTAATGCACTGGCAACAACAGTGTTGTTATTATTTTTGTTAGAAAATGGAGAAATTGGAATTTGCTGATGTGTTGGATTAAAGACTGTATTGTTTTCATATTAATCGGATTGTTCCGGTCTTTCCATTGCTAGAAGTCTTGAAAATTTTCAGCGCTTTCAAAAGCCTTCTTGGACCAAATGTAAAACAATTTCTGGGAATGCAGATTTAGACAAACTGAATAGCGTAAACAAGGACGGTTGGATTACGGAAATCTGTCGGTCATGAGTGCACAACGCTGATCATGTTGATAATTGTTTAGTAAATATATCTGTTCTTTATTCAATTTTGAGATACAAAAAGGGGCCGATTCACGAATTTCGGGTGAAGGATTCGAATAAAAAAAAATTTGAATTTCGAAGTATTTTTTGGGTACTTCGACCATCGAATTGGTTAAATTCGATCGAATTCGAACGATTCGAACGATTAGAAGTAAAAATCGTTTGACTATTCGACCATTCGATAGTCGAAGTACTGTCCCTTTAAGAAAAACTTCGACCCCCTACTTCGGCAGCTAAAAGCTACCGAAGTCAATGTTAGCCTATGGGGAAGGTCCCCATAGGCTTGCCTGTGATTTTTTGATCGAAGGATTTTCGTTTAATCGTTGGATTAAAATCCTTCGAATCGTTCGATTTAATCGTTCGATCGAACGAAAAATCCTTCGATCGATCGATCGCAGGATTTGCGCAAAATCGTTCGACTTCGATCTTCTTAATTAACCCTCGATATTCGACCCTTCGTGAATCGGCCCCAAAGTGTTGTAGTTGTATGGACAGTAGCAACATGCTAAGGGGCACATTAACTAAGCTCGAGTGAAGGATTCGAAGTAAAAAAACTTCAATTTCGAAGGTTTTTTTTGGGTACTTCGACCATCGAATAGGCTACTTCGACTACGACTTTGAGTCGAACTAAAAATAGTTTGACTATTCGACCATTCGATATTTGAATTACTGTCTCTTTAAAAAAAAACTTTGACTACCTACTTCGCCACTTAAAACCTACCGAGCTTCAATGTTAGCCTATGTGGACCTTCCCCATAAGTTTGCTAAGCTTTTTCTGATAGAAGGAAAATCCTTCGATCGACGGATTAAAATCCTTTGAATCATTTGATTCGAAGGATTTAATCGTTATTGAACGATTTTTCCTTCGATCAATCGGTCGAAGTATTTGCGGTAAATCCTTCGACTTCGATATTCGAAGTCGAGGGATTTTACTTCGATGGTCGAATATCGAGGGTTAATTAACCCTAGATATTCGACCTTAGTAAATGTGCCCCCAAGTGAACCATATAAATAACACCTCCTCAATGCTGATGTTAATTTCAAAACTCTTTTGCATTTCTGCATCCAATACTCTGCTCCTTGCGTGCCACTTAGTGATGGGTGAATAAATTCGGTAGAATTGCGGCAAATTTTTACCTGTGGCAATAATTAACGAAAAATCCGCCGCGTCAAAAAAATAAACGCTCGTCAAAATTGGTACTTGCATAAAAATTGTTGCGCGTCGCGTGACTTTAATGCATTTAGACCAAATAGTTTTGCGGTAAATTCACAAATTTTCTAGCGAAGCGAAATGGCACAGATTCGCCCATCACTAGTGCCACTGTATGTCATCAGACTGGCGAAATGTCATTACTTGCATATTGCAAGGACCTTATATATAAGCACAATTACCTGTGTTAATAGTATTTATGTGAACACAAAATTATGATGTTTTGATATTAATAACTCTGACACCAGCCTGTAGGGTTTCTGAATTCAGTGCCTTAGCAGCCTGACAGTTTTTGAAGACAAAGTAAAATTGAGACCATTATTCAGACATCTACTGAAAGTAAATATGGACCTAAAGGCGGTCCTTTATTTTTTCTGCTATGGACTTTACAAAAAGAAACATGCATACACTAAGGGGCAGATTCACTAAATTCGAGTGAAGGATTCGAACTAAAAAAACTTCGAATTTCGAAGTGTTTTTTGGGCTACTTCGACCATCGAATGGGCTACTACGACCTTCGACTACGACTTCGAATCGAAGGATTCGAACTAAAAATCGTTCGACTATTCGACCATTCGATAGTCGAAGTACTGTCTCTTTAAAAAAAACTTCGACCCCCTAGTTCGGCAGATAAAAGCTACCGAAGTCAATGTTAGCCTATGGGGAAGGTCCCCATAGGCTTGCCTAAGTTTTTTTGATCGAAGGATATTCCTTCGATCGTTGGATTAAAATCCTTTGAATCATTGGATTCGAAGGATTTAATCGTTCGATCGAATGAATAATCCTTCGATCGAATTTTCTGCGCTAAATCCTTCGACTTCGATATTCGAAGTCGAAGGATTTCAATTCCTAGTCGAATATCGAGGGTTAATTAACCCTCGATATTCGACCCTTGGTAAATCTGCCCCTAAGGGTCAGATTTATCAAGGGTCGAATTTCGATGTAAAAAATACTTCGAAATTCGACCATCGAATTTAAATACTTTGAATTCGAAAATCGAATTCGAAGTATTTTTCACCTAATTTGGCCATTGAACGATCAAAGTAAAATTGTTCGAACGATTAAATCGTTCAGATCAAACGATTCTAGCGATTTCAGCGTACGATTTTACTTCGATGTGTAAAGACTTAGAAAATGGTTGTAGAAGGTCCCCATAGGCTAACATAGCACTTCGGCAGGTTTAATTTGGCGAAGTATTTAAGTCACGATTACGATAATCGAATGGTCGAATATTCAAACTATTTTTACTTCGAATCGAATTCGAAGTCGTAGTATCCTATTCGACGGTTCGAAGTATTTACTTTGAAAATTCCCTTGAATTCATTCGACCCTTGATAAATCTGCCCCCTAATCTAGTGAAAGCCATTTCTTACTCTCATCTATCAAGCTTGGAAGAAACCCGAATGATTATTCGTTATTCACAGAGCTTTTAGAACTGGTCATCAAAAAAAGACTTGCAGTCCCTAAATCAATTAGACTGCATAGTGAATATTGTAGATAGTGACGGGCGAAACAGCGTCGGCGTCTAGTTTTTGACGCCTACGTCGTTTTTGGCGAAAATGCGCCGTCATTCAAAAAACGGACACCGGCAAAATTTCGTCGGCCGTTGCGCAGAATTTATTCGCCGGCGGCAAATCGCACCAATTTAAGACGAATTTGCGCCTGCCGAATAAATTCGCCCATCGCTTATTGTAGGGTAAAGACCCATTATGGGCCCACTGGACCAGGCTTGTTCCTGGGTCATTGAGGCAAATCATGTTTTGAACGAATAATTCTGTAAACCGTAACTTATGCTTCTTAATAAATTTCTTTTACCAAAATTTTTAAATCCAGTCCTTTATTTTGCTTTCCTTAATGTTTCCCATTTACCGATCACTGAACTGGGTCACTGGGAATGAAAGGAAATTGTGCTTTTTAACATAATATTCCATCTTCTGTGGTAGCAATTATGGACTTCGTATTCATGAGTACTCCGCTTTTGAACATCTGGAAATCAAAAATGTATGCATTGCCATATCTATTTTACTTTAATCTTTATTACATTTGCTTACGTCCTCAGTGCTTCTTTGTAGGGACACTGACCAAGGGGGAAATAAAAAGATATTTTATTTCTTTTATCGGAACTACCTGTCTACTCTCTTGCAAGTTGTGTAATCGCCGGCAAATCTGCTCTAAAAATATATGCAGCTCTTTCGAAAATGTACTCATGCTGGAAGCATTTCAGGAATTGAAATGAATAATGTAATTTCTGCAATGAGCATTTTTATTTCTAAGTGACAGCATTTCAGGAGAGGCCTGCCCCCTTGTGGATTTGTCTGCACATTACAGGGAGGAAATTGTGGATTGTTCAAGAGTAATATTCTGCTTGGGTTCATTTTGACAAAAGAGGGGGGGGGGAAAGTAAATGTAAAAATGACGGATTATTTAGATCCCTTCTTAATTTACACAAACAAGCTTTAAGGATTTTTTGCTAAACCGACTGATAAAATGCTTTACAGTTTAGCCCTTCTTAGATTACGCGTTGCTTTCAAGTTAGGGCAGACAGGGGCCCTGGTTTATATAAAACAAACACGCAATTGACGACTGAGTTAACCCGGGCAGTTTTCAAATGGCTTCAAGTTTCCTAACCTGGAGAGTAGTTTGTATCCTTTGGAAATGTGTGCGTCATAGTAAATGCTCCTTGCTTAAAAGATTTATACAAATTACTGGGAAAAGCGAATTGAGACCCAACTTGAAAAATAAATTGCCTTTCGCAATATATTTATAGGAAAGTGTTTTTTTTGTTTTTCTTGCAATACGAACCTGGCTCTCGCACACCCTTATTATAATTAGTTCAGTGCTGTCTGGGGCACAATTGTAAAGTCTAGTACAATAACTAGAAACAAATTATCCAAAGGCACACAGAACTGATGCAAGCAAGGCACACCTTGCACATTTAATGCGGAAGCGCAGGAGTACTGCACTTTCGCATTAAACGTGCGAGGTGTCCCTTGCTTTCATTAGTTCTGTGTGCCTTTTAGTTTTATTTTTCTTGCCACATTATTGTTTTTCATTTCATTCATCTGCTAGAAAATGTTAAAACATAATACTGTATTTTCTTGATTTGTCCTTTTTATATACACTAACCAGGTTTACTTGCAGCATCTACATGGATACTCCTGTGCCAAAAAAACAATTATTAAAATAGATATGGTTTTGGGGAAAAATGATTAACTTTATTGTTGAAAATTATGCTCAATTTTCTTAATTTTACTTCCACGTTAGGGTTGCCACTTTTCCAGTTTTAGACTGGACAGCCTGGTTTTTAAAGGGGCTGACTGGTTCAAAACCTCATGCCCAGGCTTAAAAACTGGGCTAAATCTCCCAAATTGCATGGTGACTGGCATCATAGACCTGCCCCCAACATCACAACACACCTCCAAACATCACCCGCCTTCCCACCAACATCACAGATCTGCCCCCAATGTCACCAACCCGCCCTCTGATGTCAACTGTTCTCCCCCTTTGTCCAGATTTTGATTTAGACAAAGTGGCAACATGGGGAGGTACATTTATCAAGGGTCGAATTTCAAAAGAATGTGAGTTTTTTTTTTAAAACTCCCATAAATCCAAAGTTCGACCAATTGAAATGTATTATTAAAATTAAATTTTCTCAGCTCAAACTAATTGAATCGATCCGAAAACTCGAATCAAATTCAATTAGAATTAAAAATACTCAATTCAAATAAAAAAAAAAAATAGAGAGAAAAAAAACTTGAATGTCAGGAGGACTGCAAACATCACCAATGACCATCACCCATTGACTTATACAATAATTCGGCAGGTTTTAAGTGGCGAATAGTCGAATTCGAGTTCTTAAAGGGCCATAGTATGATAAATCTTGAAATTCAAATTAAAACTCAAATCAAGTTTGGATAATTCACAATTCGAATTTGAGAGTTACCACCATAAAAAATAAATCTGCCTCTAAATTTTGCCTAGGAACACTCCCATTGACGTCTACATGAACTTGCAAGCTTTTTAAGTTTTACAAATTAATGGGGTTATGTAATAAAAGGCACTAAGTTTGCCCAGGAGCAGTAACCCATAGCAACCAATAAGCAGGAAGCATTTACTGGTCACCTGTTTAAAAGCAAACATCGTATTGGTTGCCATGAGCTACTGCTCCTGGGCTAACTTAGTGCCTTTTATTACATATGGGGGTAATTGTTTGTGCTTAATAAATATTAGGGATGCACCGAATCCAGGATTCGGTTCGGGATTCGGCCAGGATTCGGCCTTTTTCAGCAGGATTCGGATTCGGCCGAATCCTTCAGCCTGGCTGAACCGAATCCGAATCCTAATTTGCATATGCAAATTAGGGGCGGGAAGGAAATTGTGTGAATTTTTATCAGAAAACAAGGAAGTAGAAAATGTGTTTCCCTTCCCACCCCTAATTTGCATATGCAAATTAGGGTTCGGATTCGGTTCGGTATTCGGCCGAATCTTTCGCGAGGGATTCGGGGGTTCGGCCGAATCCAAAAAAGTGGATTCGGTGCATCCCTAATAAATATCATATATTTAACATATTGAAACCATAATTCAAATTCATGAGTTTTCGTTCAAATAAATTAGAACTGTGGCACAAATTTGAATCTGAGCTTTTCTAAATCACCCCCTTAAGATCAGAGAACTCACCATGTCTCACCACAGAAACAGCAGGGTCATTTATTATTTATTATATTTTAGTGTATTGGCTCCCACTGGCAGGGAAACACCCGTGACTGCTTTCCGCAGCCCCTGTTGCCAATATTTTCCACCTCTGCAAGTCAAAGGGAGCAGTGGGAAGCCGTAGGGGGCGGTGAACAAAAATATATAACATTTAGGGGCCGATTTACTAAATTCGGGTGAAGGGTTAGAATAAAAAAAACTTCGAATTTCGAAGTTTTTTTGGGCTACTTCGACCATCAAATGGGCTACTTCGACCTTCGACTACGACCTTCGACTTCGAATCGAACGATTCTAACTAAAAATCGTTCGACTATTCGACCATTCGATAGTCGAAGTACTGTCCCTTTAAAAAAAACTTCGACCCCCTACTTCGGCAGATAAAACCTACCGAAGTCAATGTTAGCCTATGGGGAAGGTCCCCATAGGCTTGCCTGTGATTTTTTGATCGAAGGATTTTCCTTCGATCGTTGGATTAAAATCCTTCGAATCGTTCGATTCGAAGGATTTAATCGTTCGATCGAACGAAAAATCCTTCGATCGTTCGATCGCAGGATTTGCGCTAAATCGTTCGACTTCGATATTCGAAGTCGTATGATTTTAGTTCACAGTCGAATATCGACTGGTTAATTAACCCTCGATATTCGACCCATAGTGAATCGGCCTCGTGATGTTTTAAAAGAAACATTATTTTTAGGATTGTACTAATATAACTGTGAACGTGTACTGTACATTTTTATGCTTAATTAAATCCGTTACACTGTAATATAATTACAGATTAAGGGGCAGATTTATCAAGGGTCGAAGTGAATTCGAGAGAATTTTTGAAAAATTCAAAGTTATTTTTGGATACTTCTACCATCGAATAGGATACTACGATTTCGACTTCAAATTCAATTTGAAGTAAAATAGTTCGAATAATCGACCATTCGATAATTGAAGTACTGTCTCTTTAAAAAACGTAGATTTCAATACTTCGCCAAATTAAAACTTGCTGAAGTGCTATGTTAGCCTATGGTGACCTTTTTTTCTAAGTTTTTGGAAGTCAAAGTAAAATCATTCGATCGATCGCTGAAATCTTTCGAATCGTTCGATCGAACGATTTTACTTTGACCGCAGGATTCCAAAATTCGATGAAAAAAACTTGTACTTCGATATTTGAAGTCAAAGTATTCCAATTCGACCCTTGATAAATCTGCCCCTAAGTGTATTACTGCTTCATCCATTCATACATAATATATTATGACACAGGCTGGATGCATCAATCTAATTAATAGCATATAAATTGCTTTTATGCTATTGGATTTATTTTAATGGGAAAACTATATCTCATGGTTTATCTCATAAAAATATAAAGAAGTCTATGGAGACATTTGAACTGGATTAGGAAATATATGTTTCTCATGGGATTTAATCTGGCCAATTGTAACTGCCCTTTCTAGGTAACCTTTTCTGTTAATATTTGATTTGTAATTATTCTAGCACCTACTTTGTTGGCATTTTAGATGTACAATCTACAGCAGGCAAGCAGTTAAACGCCTAGAAGTAGTTGGATCATGCAGCTTTAACTTCTACTGTCATTTGCTGTGTTTTTTTAAGATGTTTGTGGTCAATAGAATGTAGAGAGATGTTTGAACCTCTATATTGTCAACAAGCTTCAAATCCCAGTGTCCAATCAGTAGAGGAGATTCCTCAGAAATCATAAGGTCAGCGATTTTTCTGTGTGCAGAATTGCAGTTCTTTTTGCAGAGTTTATCCCATTTTCCATGTACAGGTATAGGAAGTTGCCTTTTTACATTAGAGACAATTTCATTAGGCAAATGAAGGTTTAAAGGAGAAGGAAAGCTACAGAGGCATTTTATTGCCAATAGATTAGCTGCAATAGTGCAAGCTAGAATTCTATATTTATTCTGTAGAATGTTTTACCATACCTGAGTAAAAAGCTCTAGAAACTCTCTGTTTGTTTAGGATAGGAGCTGCAGTATTAATGTGGTATGACATCACTTCCTGCCTGAGTCTCTCCCTGCTCTGGGCTCAGATTACAGTAGAGAAGGGGGGGGGGGAAGAGGAGCAAACTGAGCATGCTCTTGCCCAGGGCAATGAGGATTAAGCTGAAGGCAGGAAGTCTGATACAGAAGCCCATGAGTACACAATAGAAGGAAAGAAATGCAGTGTTTCTTTTGACAGGGGACTCAGAGCAGCATTACTTTGGGGGTTTACTGGTATATTTAGATGGACCTTTCTGATAAGGCTTACTTAGTTTTAACCTTTCCTTCTCCTTTAAGTTTAACTTGCTGAAGCCTATACAATTTAGTATATTTACTTATTTTGATTTTTAAGTCATTGGTTCTTCTTTTAAAAGATCTAAAAAGGATTTCTAAATCTGCAGAAATAAATGAACCACATTAAATCTTATTATTTACATTATGCATTTTGCAACACTATAAAATGAATTAAACATTTTACGTTTTGAATGAAACAATTGTACAGTAGGCTCAGTATAAAGAAGAATGCCAGAACTGGAAAATATGCTTTCTAAGTTTCTATAAAACTCTTAAAGAACAAATCCTAAGCTGTGTTGGCTGAACTCTGTGTTTTTTCTAATCGTCTACGTGAGGTCAGGAAATGGAGGATTTTGATTAGAAAGGGCTACGTTCAAGCAAAAATAAAGTGAAAAGTAATTTATCTGTAAATGGATGCTGTAGAGTAGATGCATATGTTTCATATGGTTAGATTGTAATTTGGGGCAGTTTTACTTTTCCTCCATATTTCTTTATTATTATTATTATTACTGTTATTATTGGTAGTAGTAGTAGTGGTAGTAGTAGTAGTAGTAGTAGTAAACTGATAAAATGAATGGAAGATTTAAACTATTAGGGTATAATGTCAGGGTTGTTTTGTTTTACCTCTGGCAAAAAGGCACATGTAAGGGAACATGATTACAAGTACATTATAGAAAGACATTGGGTGATCTTTTTTTCCCATAAAAACGAGAAGGAACAGAATTTTTTATTTGACGCAGTGTAGGTGGTTCTTCATAGTGAAGGCTGTGAGGTTGTGGAATCCTCTGATGGATAATGTTTTGATGACTGATTCTGTTAAAAGAGGGGATTGGATGATTTCTTGGACAAGCATAATATCATTGGCTAGTGTAATACTAAAATCTTCAATTAGTATAATTATTGGTATATATAGTTTGTGTGTGCGTTTAGAGTGTATGGAGGGGTCTGTTTTTTTCAACCCAACTTAAAGGGAAACTATTGCGAAAATGAAAATGTAATATCAGCTTCGTCATACTGAAATGAGAAACTAAATATAATCAATTAAAAATTCTGCATTGTTTCTGAAATAATCACGTTTATCTTCAGTATTCCTCTCTCAGCATCTGTTTTTCTTCATTCTGTCTTCATGCAACAGTTGGGCGTCAGATTCATTGACAGTCAGATCCAATATATCTTATAGGGGGTCTCCTTTTGCCTAGAAGATGTATTAGAGCTCACCCTATTAAATCACCAGAAATCCTGTCTCTCTACATGCAGAATTTGTGCAAAAGGCAGTTATTTTGTTAAATTTTTTTTGTACTGGAATTAGTTATTTGAGTGAGCTCTTATTCATCTGCTAGGAAATTAAGCCCCCCCCCCTATAAGATATATTGGATCTGTCAATGAATATCTGACACCCGACTGCTGCATGAAGACAGAATGACGAAAAACAAATGCTGAGAGAGGGATAGTGAACATAATCTTGATGATTTCAGAAATGATGCAGAATATTTTATTGATTGCATTTATAAAGTTTGTCATTTTAGTATAATGAAGCTTATATTAAATTTTCATTTTCGAAATAGTTCCCCTTTAACTATTTTAACTATATGCCGCAGTGGTTAAAATTGATCATACATGATTCACATCAGCCTGTGCCCTAAACTTTTTGCTGGTAGTACTCTGGCTGAAATCAAGCCAAGAACACCAGCCCTGCAAACAAGCAATGCTAACCACTTCCCCATGCCTTATTGCCTGGTATTTCCGTTACTCACAATAACTGATGTATGTTCTTTCTGTGTTTCTTCTATTGCTGGGAAACTGTTATCCAAATGTGCAATTTACTATGCCCAGACCACCATATATATGGTAAGGAGAACTGAATCAGAGTGGGCAAAGCCTGTATCTTGTTATGAGTTTACAGGATGACTACATCATGGATAGTGCTGGTTGTATATCATGGTATCTCTGTAATTATATTACTATGTTACATTGTTACTTTGTTATTGATAATCCAGAAGAAAAAAAAAAAAACAACAACTCTAAAACAACCTCCAAGAGCACATCAAAGCAGCCTCATTGCACCCCCGCTTGATGGTTTTAAAAATTAGTGGTGAGCACAACTTTCCCTTGTTTGTTATAGTTTATACAGGAGCAGTGACCAGCTCCATGTTGTAGTTCCCACCCTTCCCAGCTATAGTCAGGTGATCCCACTGGTGTCTAATAAAAGGGCAGCCAAGTTTGGGAGTTTTACTTTGAAAGCAGCAAGTAAGTTGCAGGTAAAACTTAGTCCCTTTGTAAAATGTATAATGAAGCAATAGAATTCTTAATGAATCAGATAAAATTGAGCATAGGACTGGCCAGATATGGGATGACTTTGACGTAGTTAGCCAGCTTAAATATATTGCAATATATGGACAAACAATCCCTGTTTTGTTTAAAGGGTAAGGCATTTATTAGTAGCAGTATGCACAAAATGTCTCAATGTCTTAAATATATTGATAATGGGTTATAAACTGTGCTTAAGAATTTGGGGGTTAGTTTTTTCAGGTGAAGCAATCAAATTCCTTTTATTTTTTTAATTATTGCTGCCTACAATACTTGTAGTAATATTTGTAGATTGTATAAAGATTGTATAAAGATGCAAATGCCCCCTGATTTGTAATATTTCAATGCTTTCCTTCCTTTTCACTTCCTACGTTTCAGTAAAACCATATATATTAACCTAAATGATTTTACATCTCCTGCCTAAGGGAATAAATTGAGAACAGTATTAGTTTAATATAATTTTAAAGGACAACCATGTTCTGTCTTTAAGCTGAGAACCTAATGTTCCAACTTCAGTACTGAAGTAATCATTTTTTTTTTAGGTGCTAATGTTTGCCGTCTCACAATTTAGTGTCTTTCTTAATCTGGACTATATTTTCCTTTTGTAATTCATTCTGCTTTGTTAGATGTTTAAAGGGGAACTATGAAAAGTATAGTTCCCCTGAACTATGAAACACTGAACACTGAAATTAGAAACTTTTTAAATACAATCAGTAAAAAATTCTGTACCATTTCTGAAATAATCAAGTTTATCTTCACTATCCCTCTCTCACCATCTGTTTCTCTTCATTCTCTCTTCATGCAGCAGTTAAGTGTCAGATATTCATTGACAGTTAGATCCAAAATATCTTATAAAGGGCTCCTTTTGCCTAGAAAATGTATTAGAGCTCACTCTATCAAAAATCACGAAACATCATGTCTCTCTACATGCAGAATTTGTGCAAAATGCAGTTATTTTGTTAGATTTTGTTTGTACTGAAATCAGTTACTTGAGTGAGCTCTAATACATTTGCTAGGAAAGAGAGCCTCCCTATAAAAAATATTGGATCATTCATCTGACACCCAACTGCTGCAATGAAGTGAAACAGATGCTGAGAGAGGAATAGTGAAGATAAACTTGATTATTTCAGAAACAATGCAGAATATTTAATTGATTGTATTTAGAAAGTTTCTTATATCGGTATGAGTTTCATATAAAATTTTCATTTAAATACTTTTTGTTCTTTTAAAGCATGTGTGCCTGCAGCCTGGCCCGGCTCTGCAATTTAGGATTAGATGCACGCTGAACCCGCATACGACCCGGCCAGTCTGTCTGCTTCCATTTATATATCTGTGCCCGACCCCCATCTCTGATGTCACAAAGGGTTAGGCTGGCCACACATCAATAGCTTGCAATACTGAGTAATACGTGTAATACTCAGGGTCAGATTCACTATATTTTAGATTGATCCGTGGGATTCACAATTGCCAATGATTAATCCAAATGACTTAAATCAATTCAAATTTTTAATTTAAATTGATCAGCTAGAAAAAAAACACATTTGTGCTATTATTTTATCAATATCAATCAATATTGATATCAAAATAAATTTGTTAAAAACCAGCATTGCAATTTTATGGGATGTTACTTAACAGACCAAACTGACTCTTTGGGGTAAATTTATCAAAGAGTGAAGTTCCGCCACTAGAGTGAAATTCTGTAGCTCTCCATTCATTTCTATGGGATTTTGAAAGGTGTATTTATCAATGGGTGAAAGTGAAATTTCACCCTTTGATAAATATGCCTTTAAAAACCCATAGAAATGAATGGGAAGTGGCGGAATTTCACTCTAGTGGCGGAACTTCACTATTAACTTCACTCTTTGATAAATATACCCCTTTGTTCTTTTGAGGTCGTAGATATTAAACGTGAAAAAACGGATCTGTTCAGACAATTTGCCCAGGTGCAATGTATGGAGGTATATTTTCTTGATAAACAATATATATATATATACATATATATATGTATACAGGCATTTTACTGAACTTTATTTTGATTTCTTAAAATGTAACGGGGATTATATACTGGCACTGGGAAATATCCCTCAGATAAACAGTACATGCTATAGATTTATTACATTTTAAAAACAAATGGATTCGGGGAATCGGCTGAAGTGTTTAGATAGCATTTATATTTATTCACATATATTTGTGGTGGACGTTAAATGCTAATAAAGCATTGGTATGTCAGCTGGCAACCTTTAATGCCTCTAAGTGAGCGTAGTAAATCCCTTTATACAGAAATGAAGTTGAAGATGTATTTGTTATAATTCTATGTATAGATAAATTGTTTTCTATAATATAAACTATATCACTTGTTGCTGAAGTATCTCCAACAATTATCTCTACTTTTATGAATCATATATTGGAGGATTTAATTGATTTCAAATTCAGAAGGGGCCAAAGATCTCACAATTACCACCAAAATACAGAAGGCCTAAGAGTATTTTTAAATCTCAGGCTTTTCCTACCTGTGAATAACAGGGATTCTATAGCTTCTGGGCTCTTCCAGTTTCTATAATCCTGTAGCACCTGTGTATCTACTGTATCTCGTATGTATTTTTCTGTTTTTCTACCCAATTTTATTAATCTGACCCCTTCTGTCCTTTCACCTGCATCATATTTCCTCTCTCTGCAGACCCGGATTTGCGGCAAGGCCGCATAGGCCCGGGCCTAGGGCGGGAAAAAAATAGGGGCGGTATTTTTTCGCCGGCGTGCTGGGAAGGCGGGCGCTAGGACCGCGCGGCCGTCTGGTCGGACCGCGCAGCCTAGGGGCACCCAGAAATGAAATCCGGCGCTGCCTCTCTGGTATTTTGTCTATTCCTCGTCTCTGGTTTCAACTATCTACAATTTTTTTTGCACATTAGAGACAGGCAGTTTTGCTTAAATCTACCTCTACAAGAGAACAAGAGAAGGCACAATTGGGGATATGCAATAAAAGGCGCTAAGTTTGCCCAGGGGCAGTAACCCATAGCAACCAATCAGCAGGTAGTATTTACTGGTCACCTGATTAAAAGCAAATATCTTATTGGTTGCTATGGGTTACGCTCCTGGGCAAACTTAGTGCCTTTTATTACATATAGGGGAATATGTTTAACGTGGCAGAGTGAGGGAGAGATGAAGCAGTTTTAATCTTTTATACAATTCCAGAAATTGTTGTAATGCCACAAATCAAGGCAAATCAAGTCATATACAGCATGTAGGGGGTTATTTACTAAACCCCGAATGCCAAAAACCCTAAAAATGTGTGTTTTTTAGTATAAAATCTGAATTTTTAGGGAAAACCCCCCCCACAAATTTTGGGGATTCATAATACCCAGATGATGGAAAAAGTCAGAATCCAGACCTGTCGAGGTTGTATATAAGTCAATGGGAGAAGTCCCAAAGATTTTTTGATCTGCACTGGGTTTCGTGCAATAACCCAAAGATTTCAGGGTGTTCAGGCAAAAATATGAAAAAATCTGAGTTTTCAGGGTGGAAAATTCAAAAATTCAGATTTTTTTTCATGATTTTTTGGGGGTTTTTCCCCACAAACAAAATTTTCAGAAAAGTGTATTAATAAATAACCTGTGTGGATTTGGTTAGAGTTTTTTTTCAGAGATAAATTCGGACTTTGATAAATAACCCCTGTAGTATAAGAGGAATTGAATAGCAATTGCAAGAAGGAAATCAAATTGCACTCACAACAGCAAAATGTGCTAGACTTTCTTGGTTTATTGAGATCTCCACACAATGTTTTGGTGGATCTACCCCCTTTCTCAAGTGCATGTGAGTGCTATGGGATTTCCTCCTTGCTACTGTTGTGCATGGAACCCCTGAGCAGCAGATAGAGCACCATGCGATTTGTTACACAGGACCTGGATTGTTGTTAAAGAAAGAGGAATTGTTTTATGGAGATTTTGGCATGATGATGTGCTTTTGTGAGATTATACATTTTCAAATTGTGTGTAAAGACTGGAATTTTGGAGCCAGACTCACAAGATGAGGTAATAAATTCCACCACACAAGTGATACCATCCAGACTAATGTGCAATGAGGTTATGAAAGATAAAGACAGTACATGTCAATGTATTGAGGGCAAAAGCTGTCCATAATATACTTAGGAATGAAGCCAGCAAACTATTTTGGGTGCCATTTGTGGCGTGATTTCTGTAGGACTTTGATTTTACTCCTGGAGGTGATAGGAATTCAGAGATGAAGAGAGCGGAAGTACATGTACGTGGATGAGAAGTTTGAGAACTGGGCAAAAACATTTTTTCTGGATAGAAGAAGACACGGTCTTATCAGACCAGAGGTAATGAAAGTGGAGTATATTTCCATTTACTAGATACCTACTATTCCTTATGTTTCTCTGTGAAAAAAAAATCTACTTTATGTTCATTTTGTGGGTTTTTTTTTTGTTCACAAATAATACATGCATATTTGTAAATATGAAGCTTTAGTTTGATGGTAGAAAGCTTTTTCACTTGGTGCTTGATATAGTATAAAAAACGGATTTTTTCATATGTGTCCATAACATTTCCATAAAAAGTAACCTTGTAATACAACATTACATTATATTTTGCATAAATCTTATATTATCTATTTAGGATAAAATGACAGTGGCCATTTGCCAGTGCCATAGTGGTAAAAAAAAAACCTAAAAGATCCGCTTAAAAACCTAAATAAATTCTTGTGTTCTGTAGTTGCAGTGAGCTTTAAAACAGTCTTTTTCCGTCTGTTGAATTATTTGAGGTAGGTCTGCCAATAGCAGCAGCGTATTGTCTGCAACACTCCGCCAAACTGCTGTGGCCTTGTATGACCCGAACTTTTAAGAAGACGCCTGTAGACTGCATACGCAAAATATTATAATGCTGGGAAATGTACTACATGATTCGGAAGCTGCTTAAGCATTGTTGTGTTGGTGCAATGTGAAAATGTATTTCCCTTATAAATTATACAAATATGATTTGTTATATACTTTGTAGAAGAGCTTAATAATTTTAGGAGAAGGTAATATAAATAGCGTAGTCATAAGGAATTCGAAAAAAATCTGAGTTGGAAAAATGTTAAATCTGTTGTTTATTTTTAATGCATTGTGTGAAGACAAATGCTATTGCTGTGGAAACATGTAAACATTTATGTAACAATCATTTTAGCAGACAACCTTAACCCTTATTGTTATTCCAGAAGTGATGGATAAGAATGTCTGAATATGTCGAGGCTGCATTCTGTTCAAGTATAAAGATAATGAACCTACAAAGGAGAAAGCAAATATAGCACTTGTATCTCTCTATGTTCCGCTCAGAATGTTAACACACCAGCTCTTATTTAGTTTTACTTCTCTGTTGTGTTTGCTCAGATTATATTCAAAGAAAAGCACAACTTTTATTTTTAACCTTCAGGTTATTTGTTCCAATTTTGTCTTCCTTGGATATCAAAAAAATGTATTGTTATCTGTGACTGGCTGTTTCTCTTCTCTGGGGAAAGATAACATATCAGACTTGAAATAAAATCAGAAGCATTTTTAATACTTGGCACCTTGTAAGATGTTTTAAAATATTATTTTACATGATTAGAAAATTTATGTTAAAAACTCGGAAAAAAAAACTACTATGGGTATATTAAAGGGATTGGTTGCCTTAAAATGAACTTTTAGGGGGTTATTTACTAAAACTGGTCTTTTTTCTCATATTTTACTAGAAACAAACTGCCATCCACGAATTTGGCTTATTTACTAATATTTCAGGTCAGAATATTGGATAAAAAAAACTTGAATTTTTTGAGTTTAGAAACAATTCAATTCAAATTGTACGACTTTATTGAATTGGCACTTGAGCAAAAACTGTCAATTTGGCACTTGGGTTTTCGAGTGAGAACCAGTGTCAAACACCTCAAAACTCCCAAACTCATGAAGGTTAAAAACATCTTCATATGGTGAAAGGGACAGCTTCCATTGACTTTTACATGAATTCGACAGGTTTTAGATGGAGTATTTTCCAAATCAGACTTTTAGCAGTTTTGGGGTATAATAAATCTCTAAAAATTGTGAGTTTTTATTCTATAAAAATGTGAGTTTTTTTACTAAACAAACTAAACTAGAAAAATTGAGTTTTAATAAACTTAGTATTGTAGCAATATGTATTATAGTTTTAGAGAATGATATTCTGAGACAATTTGCCATTGGTATTCACTGTATTTTCTGTTTTTAAAGGACCAGTAACACCAAAAATTTAAAGCATTTTAAAGGGATACTGTCATGGGAAAAACATGTTTTTTCAAAATGAATCAGTTAATAGTGCTGTTCCAGCAGAATTCTGCACTGAAATCCATTTCTCAAAAGAGCAAACAGATTTTTTTATGTTCAATTTTGAAATCTGACATAGGGCTAGACATATTGTCAATTTCCCAGCTGCCCCTGGTCATGTGACTTGTGCTCTGATAAACTTCAATCACTCTTTACTGCTGTACTGCAGGTTGGATTGATGTCACCCCCCCTCCCTTTTCCCCCGCAGCAGCCAAACAAAAGAACATTGGGAAAGTAACCAGATAACAGCTCCCTAACACAAGATAACAGCCGCCTGGTAGATCTAAGAACAACACTCAATAGTAAAAACCCATGTCTCACTGAGACACATTCAGTTACATTGAGAAGAATAAACCGCAGACTGCCAGAAAGCATTTCTCTCCTAAAGTGCAGGCACAAGTCACATGACCAGGGGCAGCTGGGAAACTGACAAAATGTCTAGCCCCATGTCAGATTTCAAAATTGAATATAAAAAAATCTGTTTGCTCTTTTGAGAAATGGATTTCAGTGCAGAATTCTACTGGAGTAGCACTATTAACTGATTCATTTTGGAAAAAAAATATTTTTCCCATGACAGTATCCCTTTAAAGTAATTAATATATAATATACTGTTAGCGTGCACTGGTAAATGCTGTGTGTTTTCTTCAGAAAGGCTACTATAGTTTATATAAATAAGCTGCTGTGTAGCCATGGGGGCAGCCATTCAAACTGGAAAAAAGGAGAAAAGGCACAGGTTACATAACAGATAACCCCTGTCCAATACAATGGCAGTATCTGCTATGTAACCTGTGCCTTTTTTTTCGACTTGAATGGCTGCTCACATGGCTACACATCAGCTTGATTATATAAACTATAGTAGTCTTTATGAAGCAAACACACAGCTTTTTCCTGGAGCAGAACAATAGTAAATAATATTTTAATTAGTTTGATACACTTTCAGTTTTTGGTGTTACTGTTCCTTTAACTATTTCACTTTTTGTTCAACAGCTGTCCTGTTTGAAATTTTAGCAGCCATCTCCTTGCTATTGTCCAAATTATGCTAGCAACCAGGTAGTGATTTTAAGGAGAGCCTGGAAAATGAATAGGAGAGGGTCAGTATAGATTGATAAGTAATAAAAATAAAATTGTAGCCTTGCAGAACAATAGTTTTTTTTTTGGCTGATGGGGGTCAATGATGCCATCAAATAAAGAGTTAGAAGAAGAAGGCAAATAATCCAAAACTATAAGAAATAAAAAAAGGAAGACCAGTTTAAAAACTGGCTATTCTATAACATACTAAAACTTTACTTAAATGTGAATTACCTCTTTAATGGAAGACTTTTTTAATTAAGTATTATTTAGATGTTGAGTCAGTAAAGGAAAGCTATTGTTAAAAATAAAAGTATCCTTTAAAAGATAGAATGTTGCAGAGTGCCCTAACTGTGCATTTTAAACTCACGGTTTTGCCTGCAATGTATGGTGGCTGATTTGTTAAAGGAAAACTATACCCCCAAAATGAATACTTAAGCAACAGATAGTTTATATCAAATTGAATGACATATTAAAGAATCTTACCAAACTGGAATATATATTTACATAAATATTGCCTTTTACATCTCTTGCCTTGAACCACCATTTCGTGACTCTATCTGTGCTGCCTCAGAGATCACCTGACCAGAAATACTACAACACTAACTGTAACAGGAAGAAGTGAGGAAGCAAAAGGCAGAACTATGTCTGTTAATTGGCTCATGTGACCTTACATGTGGTTTGTATGTGAGCACAGTGAATCTTACGATCCCAGGGGGCGGCCCTTATTTTTTAAAATGGCAATTTCCTATTTATGATTACCCAATGGCACATACTACTAAAAAAGTATATTATTATGATAATGGTCCATTTACATGAAGCAGGGTTTTACACATGAGCTGTTTTACTCAGTATCTTTTAATAGAGACCTACATTGTTTGGGGGGTATAGTTTTCCTTTAACAGTCTAAATTGAGTTTTGCCACAAAAAAATGCAGCTCACATTTTTTTTAATCCAAAAGATCATACACCGTAAGTGCAGGTTTTAAAAAATCAGGGCAAAAAAATCATTTTTGGCAGTGAATGGTGGCAAAACGCAATCTTGCAAATTAATAATTTATAGTTATTTTTTTTTCCTTTTTTTCTCCCAATTCTGGGTTTTGTGTTTGGCACGAAGCAGGGCTTATACTAGCCCACTGACTATGGGTAGTGCTCAGTTCTGACAGATAAAGAAAGCATTTCTATCTGAACACAGCAAAATGTGCCCCCTATGAGTTCTTAATCCACGAGAGTTAACCCAATTCATAAAATATAGGAGAATGCTTAACAGTGGTAGCTATATATAAAAAACAGATCATAAAGAGACATATACTTTGTTTGTGGAGTTTCTTTTGTGTTTTTATTGTAACTGCTTTCTGCAACTACATTTCATGTAACACTTTATTCATTATTAAAATTCCAGTGGCTCTCTGTATAACTTATATGTACGATTTAGTCTGTTCTTCAATTATTGCCTTTTTATTCTTTTTCTTTTTTCTTGTTATTGGTCCATGATACTGTTATTCGGAACAGGCTAATCGGGATGATATGAGGACAAGAACCCGAAGCTCTTACGGAACAAGATGACATCAGCTGTTAAGTATGTTTATAGTTTAGATTTTTCTGTCCATAAACATTTTCAACCCAGACCTTGAAAGGGAGACAGATAGTGTTAGCATCACTATTGGCAATGACTATGAAGACTAGAAGCTGAAGTTTTTTTTAAGATAAGATGGTGATTTAAATAGTACATTTAGGGGCAAATTTACTTAAAGGAAAACTATACCCCCAAAATGAATACTTAAGCAACAGATAGTTTATATCAAATTGAATGACATATTAAAGAATCTTACCAAACTGGAATATATATTTACATAAATATTGCCCTTTTACATCTCTTGCCTTGAACCACCATTTCGTGACTCTATCTGTGCTGCCTCAGAGATCACCTGACCAGAAATACTACAACACTAACTGTAACAGGAAGAAGTGAGGAAGCAAAAGGCAGAACTCTGTCTGTTAATTGGCTCATGTGACCTTACATGTGGTTTGTATGTGTGCACAGTGAATCTTACGATCTCAGGGGGCGGCCCTTATTTTTTAAAATGGCAATTTTCTATTTATGATTACCCAATGGCACATACTACTAAAAAAGTATATTATTATGATAATGGTTCATTTACATGAAGCAGGGTTTTACACATGAGCTGTTTTACTCAGTATCTTTTAATAGAGACCTACATTGTTTGGGGGGTATAGTTTTCCTTTAAGGTCGAATATTGAGGGTTAATTAACGAATATCGAAGTCAAAGGATTTATTGCCATTCGTTTGATCAAACAATCGAATGAAAAATCTTTCCATTGAACGATTAAATCCTTCAAATCGTTCGATTCGAAGGTTTTTAATCCATCGATCGAACGATTTTTCTTCTACCAAAAATTACGTAGGAAGCTTATGGGGACCTTCCCCATAGGCTAACATTCACTTCGGTAGCTTTTAGGTGGCGAACTAGGGGGTCAAGTTATTTCTTTAAGAGACAGTACTTTGACTATCGAATAGTCGAACGATTTTTAGTTCGTTTCGAAGTTGAAGTCGTAGTTGATGGTCGAAGTAGCCAAAAAAAACCATTCGAAATTCAACGTTTTTTTTCTTCTATTCCTTCATTCGAGCTAAGTAAATGGGCCCCTTAGTGGCATTTGGGAACTGTAGTTTGACATAACCGAAGTTGCACAGTAATGACACGCTTAAAATATATTAGAATAAAAAGATGCATGTTTAACTTACAAGAATAGACATAAAAAATTGACGTATAAAAAAATGCATAAAAAATTGTGTTGACATGTTCATCATACATTTCAGTAGTAAGGGTCCTTAAAGAAGAACTAAACCTCCCCAATGTGATAAGTCCCCAGTTTTACCCCTGAATTCTTTCCCTTCTAGTAATAGCGACCCCAAATGCAGAGTAAGCTCAGAGGAGCTCACAGGTGCCATCTTGTTCTTCTTTGGTAATCTTCATGTCCTCAATTTCCTTTTTTTCCGGCGCATGCGTAATTGTCGCAAAACTGAAGATTGCTCCGACTGCGCATGAACTAATACGCCACTCACTTAATAAAGATTACCGAAGAGAATAAGATGGTGCCCGTGAGCTCCACTGCGCTCACTCTGCATTTGCGGTTGCTATTTCTAGAGGGGTTAAGAATTGAGGGGTAAGACTGTGCAGGGAGGAGGGCCAGTGGAGTGGGTCCAATAGGGACTTATCAAATTGCTGGGTTTAGTTCTCCTTTAAAGTAAAAAGATAACTTATATTTCTTACCTCCATGACTATTTTAACATTGGTTTCTTTGCAACATAACAATATTATGAAGTGGCCCACCACAATTAATCAGGATTCTTAATGCAAATATACATACTTATGCCGTTTGTATAAAGTAATGAATTAGAAAACTGCAGGGTTCCTTTCACTTGTAAGAGTGTGTGCCTGGCAATATTTTTCCTTAGATCTATTTTTTATACACGTGGGTAGTCCTAACTGGGCAGAACATTTAGAAACATTTTTTTGACATTTAGTTAATGAGAAACACCCATTGGCAGGCCTTGTTGGAATCAAAAAATGAACCACAGAGTGTAGTTTCTCCACTGTTAATGTCAAACAAATGTTGCTAATATGGAACAACTGCATTAATATTGTGTTGTGTTTAAATGTGGATGTAAGGGCTATGTTAAATCAGTATAAAAAAAAAAAACGTTGGGGTTGTATAAATATAATGCAAGCCCAAAATCATGTGCTGATTGGTGGAGGGGCTGTTAGAGTTGAGTCATGTTTTTCTGGGTTAGGTATTGGGCTTGCATCCTTGTGTTTTTAACTTCTCTGCCCATAGTTTTGCAGCCTTAGATTATAGTGATGAAAATATTACTATACTATGCTGTTGGCAGCCATCCTTTCGTGCATAGCTACTGTTTTAGAAGATGGAACAATATGAACACTATTATTATAGTTTCCAAGAGAGTTGCTTACTGCAGTAATAATTTGCTCAATATTAGGACTTTGTAAGTATTGACCGTGCCTGCTCCCTGCTGGTAAGGAACAAATCTGTGTTTTACACTATGGAATTGTACTTCCTTCGATTGGGATCTGGATTTATGCCAATACGTGACTCCACTAGAGATCCACTCTGCATCTCAGTGCTTACATGCAGCAATGTCAACTAGCAATCAATATTTAACAGTCACGAGTCAGGGCAAGCAGCAGACAAGGCCAATTCAGGAACTGCCAAAAATCAGGAATTCAGTCCAGTAAAATAGCAATCAGGGATTCAGCCTGAGCAGAGGCATGACACAGATGTGGTGACATAATTAAACCGATGCAGTGATGTCACAATGTAACGTATTCCAGCACATTGTTTGAAAGGATCATGGCTGACTCTTTTGTGATGTTCAGCATGCCAGTAGTTAATTGGGATATGCAAGATCTAAATCTTTGAAAGTTTCAGGTCATTAACCAAGACAAATCTGCTTTTGATATTATCTTTCTTTGAGGTTGACTGGGATTTGCCTTCAAGAAATAACAGAACTCTGTGGATTTTATGAATGTTTAATTTGGAGACTTGTTTATTTTCTTAGCAAGTGGGAAAAAATGTTCTGAAACATTTTGCTAAACCTTATGTTACTATAGCAGCTGCAGGCTGCAAGGAATTTAGCAAACAATTATTATTGTCAGGCTTACTGGAGGTTCCAGCAAAGGGGAACTTAGCAGAGCTGATGATCCACAAGTGGCTCACACAAGACAGTTCCTACCTGAATGTTAAACTGGAGGACTGTGGATGGAGAGAAGCCAGTGAGGCTAATAAATAGAACACCAAGGACAGGGATTTTGACACCCTAGGCAAGTGCTTCTGTTGGCAACCAGTAGTCCCACATTACCATTTCCCACCATTTTACCATTTCAATTTTAGATTTTTTCGACCTGCCCCGGTGTACCTTTAACAGCAGCCGGCTAGTGTGCCAAATAAAATTGGTCCAAACTGTCTCCAATGGTTCTCCAAATTGATCTGTACTTTTGTTTCTGCAATGTTTCTTCAGACAGCCAGTGCAAGCAAGAGACACCACACCAGCTCAAGTCCCGCTGCCAACCGTTAGCGTGATGTCATGCGCAGCCACTCCACTATGCATGCATTCAACACCTCAGCTTGAAATAAAGGTACAAGCTGGACGGAAAGGGAAAGAGGGAGTGCGGAATGTAAAAATAACACTGCTAAGGTGGCTGGAGCGGCGGCTCTTTATACGCATACCTTATTAATTGCCAACATTTTTCTCCTAAGTGCACCCCCAATTAAAGTGCCAATGGCATGCGCTTACTCCTATTCCTGGCCCTGACAGAGGAAAAGGCAGGAGACGTAGTAAACAGATCCGGGTTAAGGGTGGGCAGCGTAGATTCACGGTCGGATCTACATGGGCAGCGGAGATTTGTGGTCAAACAGGCATGTTTAGCCCCCTTCTAGAAGATGTCTCCATTCTTCTAGTGCAAGTTTGAGTTAACAATTCTCTATCTGCTACATCATAATTACATTCAGATTTACTCATTTTATGGAAAAAAAAGGAACAGGAAGAAGCTCTTCTTTAACTCCAGATCTTTTGTGAAAGGACTGCTCCGACGGCTATTTCTGATGCATCCATCCCCTTAGAGGGATCAGGATGACAGAGATTACTAGCAAAGATAAAAAATCTTTTAAGAGTTTCAAAAGCAGTTTGAGCCTGTGGAGTCCAAAAGAATCTCTGATTGGAACAAGTAAGTTCAGTGATAGGAGCAATGATTATTGAAATATTTTCGATAAATTTTCAATAGAAGTTAACAAAGCCAAGGAATCGTTGTACTGCTTTTCGCAAAGGAGGTACAGGCCACTTGAGAATTGCAGAGACCTTTCTCTTATGAACTATGTACTCCTCCAGGGACTTAGAAAAGACCAAAATGTCATCAAGGTAAATAATCACGAAGAAGAACACGTCATTCAGTGTTAAAATGTGTCTGGTGCACTGCATAAGCCAAAAGGCAAAACTAAATAAGAGGCAGTACCTAATACGGAAAGCAGTCTTCCACTCATCTCCTTTTCAGATCCGAACACGATTGTAGCCACCTCGAAGGTCTAGTTTAGGAAAGATCTTGGCCTCTCTACAGTGCTAGAACAGTTCTGGGATAAGTGGAAGCAGATTTCTATTTTTGTTATTTTATTTAGTTCACAATAGTCTATGCAAGGTCTAAGGGAATGATCCACAAAAAAGATTCAGGCACCAGCAGGTGATGTGGAATGATGAATGAAACTTTTAGACAGATTTTCATCAATCTCTTGATAACCCGCAGGCGGAAGATTTCTTCTTTTAAAAAAGAGAGAGAATACAGTTCCAAGGACAATTTAGATGATTTGGTTGGAGAGACAAAAATTAGAGTGAAAGAAAAACTCACCCGTACCCCAGTAATAGATAGGGTAATCCTAGGATGATAGAAAATAATGGTGAGGTTACTTCATCAAAGATAATGATTCAAAGTGTCCTTTAGTGCAACAAAGATAAGGAAAGTCTCTAGTGACAGGACCCAAAGTGATTGGAGAGCCATCAGGGACAGACTTTTTGATCCATCAAATGGAAAGCCCAGGCTTGGGGTTCACCAGTGAGGAAGTAAATTAATTATTAAAAAATCCATTTGCTTTTGAAAAATGGATTTCAGTGCAGAAGTCTGCTGGAGCAACATTATTTACTGATGCATTTTGGAAAAAAAAACATGTTTTCTCATGACAGTATGCCTTTAAAGCTATAAACTGAACAACAATTAGATAGTGGTTTAGTATTACACATAGGGTAAAACTTAACTTTTTCTCACCAAACTCCAAAACCCGAATGCCCTTAATTTACCAAAAATTTCTTTAGAAAAAATTGGTGCAAAAAAATGCAACTTTTTGAGTTGTCGCCCAAAAAACTTGAATAATTTAGATTATCGAATGAAAACCAGCCCAAACAGCCTGAAAATATAGAGAAACCTGAAGACAAAACCATGTTCCAGTTGTTAAAGGGACCATCTGCCATTGACTTCTACATGACTACAACAGGTTTTATCTGTCGAGTAGAGTATTTTCAGATTTGGATTTTTAGCATCTTTGGAATACAATAAATCTCAAAAAATTCAAGTTTTATCCTCCAGAAAATTTTGAAGCTTAATAAATAGCAAATCTGGCATTTTTCTATAAAGTAGCATCATCTGTGAAGCTGACATCTCTCTCTCGTACCTTCACTTGAATGTCAAACCCACAGTGTGCATATTTCATAACTTTGGGAATTTCTGTTACAGCCACTTTCCCTCTTTAGCGCCCACGAGTTGACAAGGAGAAATCCCTCGGAGACGATTGGTTAAAAATGAAAAACTACCAATAAAGCCTGTTTGGTACATTCAAAGAAAAAGGGCAAAACCTGCTTTTTGTTTTAGATAAGCAAAAATAGCGAGAAGCAAGTATTTAGGAGTACTATGGTTATTTTTTCATATTTGCATGGATACCAGTCTATAACTATTTTGTTGCCATTCTATTCAACAACAACAATGAACAACATCCCTGACAAGTATGAAGATCTGTTATTGTTTTTCATTTTTATAATTGTGGTATAATATTGCCTTTTCTGAGGCTCCAGAACTAAACAATGAAGTTGTGGAATGCAGGAAGAAAAAAAAGGTTATACAATGCTTCAATGATTCAAAGAAAGGGACCTAACTAGATATTTGTCCTTTCCATTGCTTTTATTAAGGGAAAAGTATTAATTGTTCCAATATCTGGATTAAAGTGTCAATCATTTTAATTGTACCCTGCATGTTTAGTATGCAAACAAGTGCTCACTGTGAGCCTGCCAATTAAGAGCTGCCAAACCAAAATGAAAAAAAAGAAAGGGAAAATAAAGCAGTAACAGTTTGTCTTCTTGGGTTAGCTAAGGTCATGATTTCAACCAATGTTCAGTTTATTAAACATAATGGGCAATTCTCGATTCAAAGCAAAGTACACTAGATTATATTTATAAAAGTAGCATGTCTTCCTTGTTTTAATGTAGGATGATTCTAGAAAATAAATGGTTTATTGTTGATTTATGTCTATATCATCCCCCTAGATACATTTTATGGGCCATCAGATCTGGGAATTATAGTGTCATATGGTTATGGAGGTATCAGATATAGTAGGTGTGTTGACAGCAATGCCTATTGCGGAATTTTTAGTTTTGGTCCAATATGCATAATATTATATAGAACAATATCAAGGAAAGTGGTGTACAAAGAATATAGTAATGAGCCTACTACTGAGCTTTGGCAAAGAAAGCAATAGGGCCAGGAAAGTTTTTGATGTAGATTAGATACAAAGTTTATGTTAGTTTTAATAGTCCATAGCAACCATTTGCATGGTTTACAATTAATGGTCTGCTGTTTTCAACCAAACATTTGATCGGTTGCTATAGATTTTTAGACCATAAGCAAACTTTTTTTTAAATTGTGTATCCTGTAAGCATATTTATAGGCGATGTCTAAAGGATTTAAGTAGATATGACTGTTTCTATAGGAATTATGACTTTGCTGCAGTGTTCAGTGACCAGCTATGACAAACCCAAAATAAATTAAAAAAAAGTCAGATGTTGCTGTGAGTAACTTCAATGCCAGCTATTATTTGAGTTAGAGCCGAGATATTAGTGGAATGTAGCAGGTGGAAACCAGACTGCAGGGTGTCATGCGGAACAAGCAGAATAAAAAAACTGACCAAACAAATCACCCTGGATCATTGGCTAATGTCAAACTTGATAGATAAGACTCAGCTTAAAGCAATTGCATAGGGCAGATTTATCAAGGTTCAAATTGAAAAATCAAATATTTGAATTTTGAGCTAATTTTTGTGTACTTCAACTAGGGAATAGTCCAAATTCAATTTGAATTCGAAAATTCAAATATTGAAATTTATCATGTGGGTGCCGATTCACCAAGGGTCGAATATCGAGGGTTAATTAACCCTCGATATTCGACTGGGAATATCGAAGTCGAAGGATTTTAGCGCAAATAGTTAGATCGAAGGAATAATCCTTCAATCGAACGATTAAATCCTTCAAATTGAACGTTTCGAAGGATTTTAATCCAACGATCGAAGGATTATCCTTCGACCAAAAAAACTTAGGAAAGACTACGGGGACCTTCCCCATAGGCTAACATTGACTTCGGTAGCTTTTAGATGGCGAACTAGGGGGTCGAAGTTTTTTCTTAAAGAGAATAGTCGAACGATTTTTACTTAGAATCCTTCAATTCGAAGTTGAAAGTCGTAGTCGATGGTCGAAGTAGCCCAAAAAACACTTCGAAATTCGAAGTTTTTTTACTTCGAATCCTTCACTCGAAGTTAGTGAATGGGCCCCTTAGTATCTCTTTGAAAATTCGATCAACTATTTGCCATCTGCAAACCTACCGAATTGCTGTTTTATCCTATGGGCGACCTCCTAGAACCTATTTGGAGTCATTTTGTGGACTTTGAAAAATCGTGGACTTTTAAAACACTTCGAATCGAATTCAATTCAAACGATCGAATACAGCCTATTCACTCGAATTGAAAAAGTTCGATTTTTTAAAACATTTCGGTTGGTCTTTTTTTATTCGAATTTGAGTTGAAACTCGAAATTCAACCCTTGATAAATCTGCCTCATAGTGTAATTTATCAAATATTCTTTTTTAAAACTCACTCTAGGTCCCAAGAGGCCTGTGTGTATAAATACCCCACATACTCAGGGTAAACATTTAGTTACCCAATATCAACTGAGTACATCAAGCGCAAATCTGTCACAAGGATAAGGTCAGGAGCAGTTTTTTTGTGGTAGCTATGCAGGGATGGGGTTATTAGCACAATTTGTATTTAAATCTTGTGCATAGTAAGAGTTAGCCCATTCAGTAGAAGGAACCCGACTTATTATGTAACATTCTGGTTGATGAATGTTATTTAGGGCGGTGATTTATCAAGGTGAAAAATGTTTCAAAATCTTTGCCACCATTTAAATTTTGTTGCACAAAAACTCACAAATTCAAATAATATCTTAAAAAACTGGATTGTCTGGTATTTATTAAGCAAATGACTAAAATGTAAAAACTGGAATCAAAAAGCTGGCGAGTTGATGAAGTTATCTTAGTCAAAATTCAAGCCATTTTAGCCTATAAACTCTAACAAATCAAGGTATTCGAGTTTTTCACAATTGTATTCAATCGAGTTTTGTATATTAGGATTTTTGCATCAATAAGCAAACATTCAAGTTTTTTTTTTTTTAATCGTGAGTTTATTCGAAGTTATTAGATTTTTGATAAATAAGTCCATTAGTATCTTTGTAAAGCCAATGTACCCGTGTATACAAAATACATCAGTCTTTTGTTTTTCTACATCTTGATATGAAATCAGGATTATTTGATTTTACTTTTTGCTTCTGCTTTGGCGTGATCAACAAGACTGGTGTGCGGGACATTTTCAGTTGGAAAATTGGGAGACCAAACTCATTGCTGCTGGCTTTCCAAAAAAAGATGACCTACCTTATTTACACCCACACCAGACATGATGTGAGACACGCTACATAATTCTCTGTTTCTGTTGCAGTCCACTTTAATGATTGGGAGAAAACCCAATGCATTCAGTGTCTCATAACTTTGTTAGTGGTGTTTGTTGATCATCTTCCAAAGTTTACAGGTCACTGATGTGTTCCTTGCCTAATGCAAAGTCCCGTTTGGCTCATATGATTTCCATCAGGCCTTGACTAACAATAATTGTAATGGTTTCATATTTTCTGAAAATACACGGACAAAAGGACAGCATGTTCCCTTTACTTCTGTAAATCCTTTGGAAGCAATAATATTACTGTCAAGTGCTGTGTATTCTATAAATGCGATTCCAAAAGTTCTGCATCATAACGTTTGTTTGCATACTTGTTGTGTAAACATTGTCTCTGGAAAATGTTTTCAGGCAATTTTTATTGTTAGTTTCCCCAGTTTCCCCTCACAGCCAGCCATAATAAATGTTTTATTTAGTCCTTACTCTGATTTTTATGTTACTATTGACAAGTATTTATAAAGATCCAATATATTCCACAGCATTGTACAATAAATGGATATATCCATTGAACATAAGGAGAACACACAAACACTAATAACCAATTCAAGAGGTAAAGAGGGCCCAGCCCAAAAAAGCTTACAATCTAATAATTATGTTTATGTTTATTAGAACTTCAATTTATTTTAAATGACTGGTGCCTAAAATAGTTATAGTGACTAGTTTAGTTACATAGTTTGGTTGGGTTGAAAAAAAAGTCCATCAAGTTGAACCCCTCCAAATGAAACCCAGTGCACATACACACACTCAACCAATTTATACACACACTCACATAAACTATATATACCAATAACGTCTACGTTGGAGTTCTGTTTGAATAAAGTGTGTACATAATGAAAACCTTGAAGCCCTACATAGCTTGCAGTTGCAGTCCAAAGACTATAATTAAAAGGTTACTGGCTTATTATAAAAGTAATCCTCTTGTCCACTCGCAATAACACAATGGTGCTGTTGTATACAGCCAATGAGTCATTGTAATTTATTTCATAAGTGTTCATGTGAGCCAAAGTATTGGTTTAATCTGTGGATAATACCATATCACTTTATAACTATAAAGTTAAATATCTAATGAATGAAAATCTATGAAAAATATTTTCCACAGCTGCTAGTTGTGTTTAGATGGCTTAGCAAAGGATGGTGAAGCATTGTATAATTATCTCTTAACTCAATATTTTCCTGTATTTTGGTCACTACAACTAGTTTTACATTTTTTCACATAACCAAGAATATTTCATAAATGGCAAAGAGACAAAACCTGCACTCAAATTTAATTGGATTCGTTTTTCAGTATATTTTAGTGGAGTGTTATACCTCCACCTTTAGGGACATTGGGGCTAAATATCAACCTTAGGCAGTAACCCATAGCAACCAATCAATTTGCTGCAGGTATAACAATGGCAACAATTATTTCGGCAACATTGATTGCCTAGATGAAAATTGCTTTCTTAAAAATTTTGAGCTAATTCTTGTGTACTTCGACTAGGGAATAGTCCAAATTCGTTTCGAATTTGAAAAAAATTCGCAATTTAGAATATCTAAATTTATCATGTACTGTCTCTTTAAAAATTAGACTTCGAACATTCGCCATCTAAAACCTGCCAAATTGCTGTTTTAGCCTATGGGGGACTTCCTATAACCTATGTGGAGTCAATTGGTGGACTTTGAAACATCAAAGTTTTTTTTTGAAAATACTTTGAATCGAATTCGATCAAATACGATCTTACTTCAAGTCAAACAAGACAAACACCCACAGAGATTTTTAAAAGGTTTCGGTTGGTCTTTATTTATTCGAGTTTCGAAGTTATGGGAGTTCAATTACTTCGAAATTCGACCCTTGATAAATCTACCTCTTAGTTTACTTCGACTAGGCAATAGTCCAAATTCAATTTGAATTTGAAAAAAATTCGCAAATACGAATATTGAAATTTATCATGTACTGTCTCTTTAAAAATTAGACTTCGATGATTCGCCATCTAAAATCTGTCGAATTGCTGTTATAGCCTATGGGGGACCTCCTAGAACCCATGTGGAGTCAATTGGTGGACTTTGAAAAATATAATCGAATTCGATCAAATGCACTGTTACTTTGATTTGTACAATTCGAATTTGATTGAAAACGGACCTATTCACCGGGAAAAAAAAACTTAGATTTTTTGATAATTTTCGATCTTTTTAATTTCTTATTTTTAATCTTTTTTAATTTTGAAGTTCGACCCTTGATAAAACTGCCCCTTCTAAATGTTTATCAAACTAATATGCCTGAAAAATATCACCATAGAATGGCGGTAATGTTTGCATATGGTAAATCTAATTGAGTGCCTTTTGTAATTAAAATTTAGCTGAATCAGGGTTCGGATTCGGTTCGGTATTCGGCCGAATCTTTCACGAAGGATTCGGGGGTTCGGCCGAATCCAAAAAAATAGATTTGGTGCATCCCTAGTAAGTAGTAGTAGTACATCCCTAGTAATGTAGTAAACATGAATCCTTAGTCTTATTTACAGTAATACAGTGGATATGGAGTGCAAAAAACTTACCAAAAAAAGTTTTTCCTTGTTTTTGCAGCATGTTTTCAGCCATGCATCATATTTTTCTTGATGAGCTATAAGTACTGCTAAACTCATTCAACATACCTGCTAGGCTGCTACAAGACTATATATACACTCTACTGTTCTGCAGTTGGTAACATAATGCCAGTGTTTTATGTGATGTTCCCAGTGGGTTAAATATTAAGGTTCTCCTTCAGCGTCCAAAACAATTAATTCATAAAGGAGGTCGATTAGGCAGTCTTGCATAAAAAAATCTGTTTGTAGCACTCTTAGAACACTGGGAGGGTTTTTTTTCTCAAGAACTGTTTGTTCTTGTGTGAAAATTACCTGTAATATTGCCAAGGTCAGGAATATTTTGAGTTCTGACAGAACAATTAATAGTGCTGTTATAAAAACTTTGTTTTGGGACAAGTTTGCTTTTATTAATTGTACTCTAAACAAGGTCTTATCTTTCCTTTCTTATTGGCATACTCTCACTAGTGTATCCCTATATCCAATTTGGCTTTCTGAATTAAGAATAAAGTTGATACTATTCAGTGAGAAATAAATCCTTCCAAATCTCCTTCTCCATATTTATTCCTTTAGTGAACATAATACCAGCAAAAAAACCCCAAAAAAACAATGTTCTTATGTTCACGTTTTGCCTTCAAGCTATTGTTAAGTTAGTTCTTTAAAGCCAAACTATTGTAAAATCTCATCATATGGACATAGAAAATGTATTTTCAGGAAAGACATTCTAAGTCCCAGTTGATTGAGAGCAATGCATTTAGGGGCAGATTTATTAAGGTTCGAATTGTAAATTCTAATTCAAATTTTCGAGTTGGATTTTTGGTCAAAACTCACAAATTCGAGTGACCCATTTGAAAATGTTAATAGCCTTCCTGACATTCGAGTTTTTTTTGGAGAAAAAAAAACTTGATTCGAATTAAGTCAAATTCGATTTGAGTTTTCGGGTCAGTAACATTCGTTCGAGTTTTAGATGTTTCGAGTTTTTTCTTAATTAAGATACTATTCGAGATTCAAGGTTATTTGAGTTCATTCGAAGTAAAAAAAATTCTAACTCGACCTTTGATAAATATGCTCCTTAAATTATAGTTTAAGCATCCCTACTGTACTTTAATTGATCTTCTATCTATGACATTGTCATAGATAAGGATTAAGATATGGATTCTACTGTTGCTCGGATATATGAACAGAATAATAGACACATGTTCCTTTGGCAAAGAGGCTTGACAAAGGGGTGTGTCCTCTCAATAATAAACATGCAGAGGATTACACTGCTTGGAAATGCTGTGTTGTGCTGGTGTTACATTAGAGTTGCATTGCTTGTGAGGTGGCTGACTCTCTAAACCAAGAACTGAGCATATTAGTGGGTTGAGTGGTGCGTTTATTCATTCTCTAGTGCTGAATATCCATTATTGGTGATGGGCGCATAAATTTGCTGAGAATTTCCACTTTTTGCCGCTGGAAAATAAATTTGCGAAACTGCGGTGAAAATTCACCAGAGTCAAAAAAATTTGGACGCACATCAGCATATTTGCTCGCATCAAAACTGTTGAGCGTCATTATTTGGATGCCCATTGACTTTAAAGCGGGCGTCAGAACTCCTGTTTCGTGAATATCGCTGGAAATTCAATTTTTTCATTTCAAGGAGAAGGAAAGGTTAAAACTAAGTAAGCCTTATCAGAAAGGTCTATCTAAATATACCAGTAAACTCCCAAAGTGCTGCTCTGAGTCCCCTGTCAAAAGAAACACTGCATTTCTTTCCTTCTATTGTGTACTCATGGGCTTCTGTATCAGACTTCCTGCCTTCAGCTTAAAACTCATTGCCCTGGGCAAGAGCATGCTCAGTTTGCTCCTCTTCCCCCCACCCCCTTCTCTGCTGTAATCTGAGCCCAGAGCAGGGAGAAACTCAGGCAGGAAGTGATGTCACACCACATTAATACTGCAGCTCCTATCCTAAACAAACAGAGAGTTTCTAGAGCTTTTTACTCAGGTATGGTAAAACATTCTACAGAATAAATATAGCATTCTAGCTTGCACTATTGCAGCTAATCTATTGGCAATAAAATGCCTCCGTAGCTTTCCTTCTCCTTTCAATGAAACAGGACAAATTCGGCCATCACTGTCCATGATACCATGTCTGTGTCTTTTCTGCATAGTCTCACACACATATATATATAGTGATGGAGGAAACTGTTTCACTTCTTGCAAAAGTTTGCAAAACCGTGAAACATTTTGCTGAAATCTACTGAAGTCAATGGTAAGGTGAAATGACAGCTAAGGCTACTCTTCAGTAGTAAGTAAATTGCTCTACCTTGTTAGAGAAGCTCCTTTCAACTATGCTACAACTGTTCTTTATAGAAAAAAAGGCTCCCACTTGGTACGTTCTTTCATACAATCTCCTTTGAGAGCCAGGGAAGGCTAAGGGGGTGCTGGTGGATGTGGAAGGATAATAATGACATCTGCATTTTACAGACCATGTTTTTATTCCAGTAAAGTCTATAATTGGTAGTGTGCTTACAAAACATGCTGTGTGATGCTCACTACAGGTGTCATCTGTGCAGGGCCACCATCCGAAATCCTGCCCTTGACTTTTCCAAGTACAAATTTACCTGAAACCTGCCCCCTGGTTCTGCCCCCAGACCGCTAGGTAGCACACCTATTGTTATATTGTTGTTGTTCCATTGTTATGGCCCGGGGGGCTGGGGGCATTGATCATTGCCCAATTTATTTTGTTTTTGAAATGGGTGTAAAGGTTGCTTTTCAATACTTAACTATTGTTATTTTAGCTGCTAAAAAATAAAAGTTACCAGTATTCTTGTGTGGATATTAACATTGGTTTTTTGGATTAATTTCTGTTACCAAGTATATAATATTATAAATTTGAGACCAAAATCTGCAAACATTTTAAAAGTTTTACAAAATGTGCCTCACCATGCCTGTTTGGCCACAGCGTCTAAAACAATCTTTGCTAAACTGGGAGTTTATCCTGTTTAAGTGGAAAGGGATCATATACAAAAGTGTGAGAAGTTTCCAGTAGTGAAATATTCCAGGAGCAGCTAGCTGTGGTCTCCAATATCATAGTCCAGGTTTCTTCTGTCATGGGAGTGTTAAGGTCCCTGTCCCAAGCTGAAGTGAATAACAAGGGGGCTTTTGAGTGCATTTCAAAAAGTATTGGGTATAGGTGTGAAATTGAGCCACATGAATATGGGTATTTAATGCAAATGGTTTTAAAAGTTAGAGAGAAAATGGCTTATCTGTAGGTAATGTAATGTGTCAGATGAAGGGGGATTGTAGATTTCTTGAGTTGTGGACCACATTTTGTCACCTAGGTTTTTTACACCACTTTCTCCCAATTCCCTCCTCCTACGCTATCTATTTTAATTTCTACTCTCTTTTTCCTTTCTTTACAAAATCCTTCCTGTTTCTCTACTGTCTTTACCATGTTACTCCGATCTCTAAAGTGACTGTGTTAAATATGACTGATGTTGTTCAACAAATTCAAGTAATAATGACCTGTATGTATCCATTATGTCATAACAGACACACAATACACCAGCATCCTTATTGGTGGATTGGTGTTAGCCAATTAGGACAGACCTTGTCCTATATAATCCTTGTCATCTTCTAATGTAGGGCTTGAGCATTGGCCTTATTTGTTCCCTGCTCTGGCCTCCATATGCTCCTTGTCTTGCCTTGTTGCCCTCACCATCCCACTACAGTCCGGTTCCAGATTTTGCAGATTCACCTGCACCATCCCACTCCAGTCCTCCACCTGCTGTGTTACAATCTAGTTCTCTTCACCCACTCCATCCTTATTCAACCTGACCCTAAATCTTAATCCCTCGTTAAGATTTAAGATTATTTTTAAGAGACCTAAAGAAAAAACTTCGACCCCCTAGTTCGCCACCTAAAAGCTACCGAAGTAAATGTTAGCCTATGGGGAAGGTCCCCATAGGCTTTCTAAGTATTTTTGGGTCGAAGAAAAATCGTTCGATTCAAAGGATTTTATCGTTCGATCGAAGGAATAGCGCTAAATCCTTCGACTTGGATATTCGAAGTTGAAGGATTTAAGGTCCCCATAGGCTTTCTAAGTATTTTTGGGTCGAAGTAAAATCGTTCAATCGATGGATTAAAATCCTTCGAATCGTAGGATTTAATCTTTCGATCGAACGTTTTTTCGTTTGATCGCTCGATCGAACGAATATTGCTAAATCCTTCGACTTGGATATTCGAAGTCGAAGGATTTAACTTCGACAGTTGAATATCGAGGGTTAATTAACCCTCGATATTCGACCCTAAGTAAATTTGCCCCCTAGTGCCATGCAAACATTGTTTGTTTCACAAGATTAAATAGGAATTCCCTTACTCTTAATCCCTTAATTAAATTTAATTCCATAAATATACAGAAATGTTACATTCTAATACATCCCATCTACATGCTATACAAAAGGAATGCAGACTTGTTATCATTCGGATTCACATTTTTTATCGTTTGTGTTGCATGCTTTATCCCTACTTGAGAGCTGCGTTGTAAACATTTCCTGCTAAATTCTCCCAAAATGCTTTCAGCCAATCAGAAATGAGTTCTAGTCATTAAGAACTGCTGCTTGGTCCAGATGCAAATTGGAAAGGTTAGAAGCAATAAATGTGGATTTAAACATGTGGGACATGTTGTACAAGAAATGTGCTTATTCAAAACACAATCAGATACGTTCTGCTATTGAGTAATACTAAAATTGTTCATTTAAGTGTTATGCAAGAAACAAGATTTATACGAGTTTAGACTATTTATGATGCACTACTTCTTTCTATATAAATATATTCCAAGCAAGTATCCAAAAAATATAATTTAAAAACTGTAAAAATCACAGAGGAAAACAAATATTGCCTCACTTGCAGGGTAAATCAGGACACAAAATTGATGTTTTAATCCATCACAAAGTGGAAAATATTGCAAAAAAATTGCCTTTTTTAAAGACTGAGAGGAAATTGGGAGTGTGCCTTATAACATGAGATTGGTGGGCAGATTTAGAAGAAAGCCTTCCACTTTCAGATGTATGACTGTAATAAACTGCATTTCAAAACGAATCAATTTTATGTTCAACAAATACAAGTACATTTAGGTACTTACTCAACAAGCATCACTATATTAGCCAGATCATTTCAGGAGAAGCAATTTTTCTATCAATGGCTTTTACTCGACCCCGTGGATTAAAATGATTTCTGTAGTCTGCCGACTTTTCTTGATTTTTCATTTCTGTATTTTAAAAGTATTTTGTAAACTGCTTGTCAAATTGAAAAAGTCTTGACTTCTCCATTATACATAATCAACTTCTGTTATGGTTGAAGATTAGAGATTTCATGTATTTGAGCATACAACATGTATATGTAAACACATTTCATTTGTTAACTCCCAACAAAATGACCATGCGGTTTTATAGCTTTTAAATGTAAAAACCCAGTACTGAGATCCACATTGAATTGGGTCAAACATAACTTGGCCCTTAAAACCTACATAGGAAGCAGGGTTGATTGAAGCATTTGGCACACTACAACTACTACACCCTTTTCCCAATAAATGATTTGCTTTGTGTAATGTTTTTAATATCACAAAACAATTATCCCCTTGAGTATTGCTTTTGTTACTGTATCTTAAAGGGATAATGTCATGGGAAAACATGTTTTTTTCAAAACACATCAGTTAATAGTGCTGCTCCAGCAGAATTCTGCACTGAAATCCGTTTTTCAAAAGAGCAAACAGATTTTTTTATATTCGATTTTTGAAATGTAACATGGGGCTAGACATATTGTCAGTTTCCCAGCTGCCCCAGTCATGTGACTTGTGCAAGCACTTTAGGATGGAACTACTTTCTGGCAGGGTGTTACTTAATGTAACTGAATCAGTCTCAGTGGGACTTGGCTTTTACTATTGCGTGTTGTTTTTAGATCTACCAGGGAGCTGTTATCTTGTGTTAGAGAGCTGCTATCTCGTTACCTTCCCATTGTTCTGTTGTCAGGCTGCTGCGGGGCGGGGGGAATGGGAGGGGGTGATATCACTGCAACTTGAAGTACAGCAGTAAAGAGTCACTGAAATTTAGCAGAGCACAAGTCACATGACTGGGGGCAGCTGGGAAACTGACAATATGTCTAGCCCCATGTCAGATTTCAAAATTAAATATAAAAAAATCTGTTTGCTCTTTTGATTTGGATTTCAGTGCAGAATTCTGCTGGAGCAGCACTATTAACGAATGCATTTTGAAAAAAAAACATGTTTTCCCATGGCAGTATCCCTTTAATGCCTTTCAGCAAAAGACCTGCTCTACTGTTTTGTCTTGAAACTTGTTTTATTGCAAGTTGCATAGAAAATATGATTGATAAAGTAAAAAAAAGATAACATAGCACCTAGTGAGCAATGGCTAGCTACATTGCCCCCAACTGCCTAGTCAAGCTAGGTGGAAAAGACCGCAATCTGCTCACATGCCTGTTGTTATAATTCATGTAAATAGGACATATAATTACAATAAAAACTTGTGCCATCATATGCAAATTACATATGAAGATAAGAATGAGAGCAAAAAGAAAAGGAGAAAAGAGAATAGTTCGTTTATTTGCTTATTATTATATTATTTTGATTATATGTCCTAAGACACGAAAACCGTTGTCCTAATAAATGAGCTTATAATCTTCAATTTTTTTTTCACTACTGTCTGAAATTTTTGATGGTCCTCTGCATTTAGGATGTTTACACCTAGGGGCAGATTTATCAAAGGTCGAGGTGAATTTTCGAATGAAAAAAATTAGAATTTTGAGCTTTTTTTGGTGTACTTCAACTAGGTTCCAAATTCGATTCAAATTTGAAAAAAAATTGAAAATTCGAATATCAAAATTTATCATGCATGGTCTTTTTAAAAATTTGACTTCGACCATTCGCCATTTAAAACCTTGCGAATTGCTGTTTTAGCCGATGGGGGACCAACTATTTGGAGTCAATTGGTGGACTTTGAAAATCAAAGGTTTTTTGGGGAAAAGCTTTGAATCGAATTTGATCGAATGCGCTATTCCTTCGATTTGTATGATTTCGAATTCGGCCGAATACGGACCTATTAGACCAAAAATAACTTAATTTCGGTTGGTCTTTTTGAATTCAAATTTCGACCCTTGATAAATATGCCCCTTAAGGTTATATTTTGAGAACATTTTGTACAGTCGGTGACCATTTTAAAGAATCTTTTTACATTGCTGATATGTATCAAACAGTTGTTTAGCATACTGATTGCATGCAGTAGAACTAAATACATTTTTAGTGGTAGTGATTGGCGAATCTGTGCCGTTTTTATGCTAATTTACAGCAAAATCTGTGAAACTGCGAAAAATTTGCAAAACACATTCAAGTAAATGGGCATCAAATTAATTCTGAGGCGCATCAATTTTGGCGCGAGAGACAATATTTATACGTATGACTATTTTGTACAAATGCATTAGTCAATGAGAGTCCAAATTATTTTTATGCATGCGCAAATTTCACATGCGCCAATTTTTGTTGCAGTTTCACAAATTTATTTGCTTGCCGTGAAACGCGGAAATTTGCCGCAAATTCATGTCTGCCGAATGTATTCGCCCATAACTATTTATTGGATTTTATGTATGAAGAATTAGTGGCAGATTTACTAAGGGTCGAATTTCGAAGTACAAAAAACTTCGAAATTCGACCATTGAATTAAAAAACTTTGAATATCTAATTCAACGTTTTTTTCAACAAATTTGGCAATCCTGCGGTCGAATAAAAATCGTTTGACCGAAAGTTTCGAATGATTTTTAGCGATCAATCGAAGGGTTTCTAATTGACCAAAAAAAACTTAGAAAAGTGCTGTGGAAGGTCCCCATAGGCTAACATTGCACTTCGGTAGCTTTAATTTGGTGAAGTATAAAGTTGAAGTTTTTTTTAAAGAGACAGTACTTCGATTATCGAATGGTCGAATTGTCAAACGATTCTTAATTTGAATCGTTCGAAATTAAGTCGAATGGTTGAATATAGCCTATTCGATGGTCGAAGTACCCAAAAATTTACTTCGACATTCAAACTTTTTGAAATTTGAATCATCACTCAAGCTTAGTAAGTCTGCCCCTTAGTCTTGTTGTTACTAATTTATTACAAAGCAAGCTTCCAGGTCCATATTGAGACAACAAAGTAAATACATAATATAAATAGAGGTTAACTAAGAGAAATACATTCAAGCTATTCTTAATAAATTAAATTAATGAAAATGACTATTTGCCTTAGCATTTAGAATAGATAATAAAAAGTTTAGCTGTGGTGGACTGAGGAGCTTTCTAGCAACCAGACACATGTGCTCCACAAACTCTCTCCCTTTGATTAATGCTGACACAGCTCTCATTATACACGGGATTTTGCTATGACCGTAAAAGCTGTGTGAGCCAAAAAATCTATTGATCTTGACAATAAATAAACACGTGTTTCCTTATAAAGCTTTTATATGTCATTTTTCACTGGTCATTTTCTATACCTAGTTAGATGCTTTTGATCCTTGTTAGGAGGCATGTAGAAGACTGAGAATCTGATTTTAATAACACTGGACACGGAGACAGAGAGGCGCATCTCAATTTTATCTACATTAATTCAACACATTTCGTGGGATTTTCAAGGCCTGTGGCAAAACCGCACTAGTGATGTTATACAGGCCATAGATGTATTGATGTTGAGGATTACATTGTGCTTAAAGATTTTGTTGTCTTAGTTGTAGTGATGGGCGGATTTTTTCGCCTGGCCGACTTCCCGCGATACGCCGCCGGTGAATAAATTTGTGAAACCGCTGAGAAACTTCCCAGACGAAAATTCTCCGGCGTCAATAACGAGATGCCTGCGCCGTTTTGCAATTTTTTCGCCATTTCCCAAATTTCACTGGAAATTCTCAAATTTTTCGGCAAAACGGCCCAAATTCACCCATCACTACTTACCGTATATACTCGAGTATAAGCCGAGTTTTTCAGCCCCCAAAATATGCTGAAAAACTCTACCTCGGCTTATACTCGGGTCAAGAGCAAAAACGGTCGCCGGCGCCTTAGAATAGTAGCCGGCGCCTAAGAATATTCGCCGGCGCTCAGAATAGTAGCCGGCGCCTAAGAATAGTCTTCCAAAAACAAGATTGAAACTTACCAGAAGCTGCTGCATTTCTCACCCTCGGCTTATACTCGAGTCAATAAGCTTTCCCAGTTTTTGGAGGTAAAATTAGGTACCTCGGCTTATACTCGGGACGGCTTATACTCGAGTATATACGGTAGTTGCAATGCAGCCGTAAAAATACTATTTTGTAAAAATATACTGCATCAACATTATTAATTAATACAAATCGTCTCTAAGGCTCTTTTGAATCTCAGGACACCCTGGGGGTCATTTATCAACATTGGGCAAATTTGCCCATGGGCAGTAACCAATCAAATTGCTGTATTGTTCTACTTGCAGCTGGCTTTAAAAAGCTAATCATTGATTGGTTGCTATAGGTAACTGCCCAAGGGCAAATTGGCCCAGTGTTGATAAATGAGCCCCCCTGGGTTGGACTCAAATACAGGTCTGTGGCAATGGGGTTTTATTAAAGGGATAGTAACACATTAAAAAGTGGAAAAGAGTCACTATCCCTTTATTTAAAAAAAAAAAGTTAAAATATATTTTGTTTCATCATCCATCCATACACTTGTGTGTAAATCTTCTAGAACTATTAGGGGCAGCTTTATCAAGGGTCGAATTTCGAATTTAAAAAACGTAAAAATTCTAATTAAAAAGACCAAACAAAATTTATTAAAAAAAATAGTTTTTTTTGCTGATGAATAGTCCGTATTCGTTGAATTCATCCGTATTAAAATTGTACGAATCTAAGTAATAGCCCATTCGATCAAATTCATATCAAAGTTTTTCCCCAAAAAAACTGATTTTTCAAAGTCCACCAAATTGACTCCAAATAGGTTCTAGGAGGTCCTCCATAGGCTAATACAGCAATTAGCAGGTTTTAGATGGCGAATGGTCGAAGTTGAAGTTTTAAAGAGACAGTACATGATACATTTCGATATTCGAATTTTCAAATTTTATACAAATTCGAATTGAATTTGGACTATTCCCTAGTCGAAGTACACAAAAATGAGTTTGAAATTCAAATTTTTTTGATTAGAATTTGCACTTCGACCTTTGATAAATCTGCCCCATGTAACTTTACACCTGCAGTCGCTGCATGCGTATGGGGAATTAAAGAAAGGTGTTTACTTGGGATTACCCGAAAAATTTGAATTGTTAGGAATGTGCAGCCCTTTCAGAAATAGATAAATGCTTTGCCCTAAAGCCAATATCTTTATAGAGCCCCAAAAATCCCTATACAGAGCAAGCCAGGACAATTTACTACAAATAGTAAATAGAAACTATCCAAACACGTCTTTGACGCCGGCGAGCGTTTTTGACACCGGTGTCTGTTTTTGGATGCCGGCGAACATTCCCCGGCAAAAATGCGCCGGCGTAAAAAAAACGGACTCCGCCGTCCAATATTCTCTCCGGTGGCAAATCGCGTGAATTCGCTGCAAATTTGCACCTGGAGAATAAATTCGCCCAACACTACTTTTCATTTTTCACTTTTCAGAGGCAAACATCAAATTTGCCTGTGATTTTCTATTTATGCTGAAGCACATTGGGTTGTGCGTTTTTCTGTACCATTGCAATTCATTTTTCAGACATTGGAGTGCTCTGCATAGTGAGTATTTGCTGCACTAATGATGACAACTTTTTATAAGTAACATCTTTTAGGTATTCTAGTTATAAAAGTAAAGGATGGCTGTTTATCAAGAATGTTCTGCTATTTCTGGCACATTATTAGTTCAAGGGTTATTGCAGATGAACAGGCTGGGTGATACCTTTATTCTGGTGCAGTTTTAGCTAGTGCCCTTTTTGCTTGTTTGCTAAAGCAGCCCTGATTGCATTGCATCCAAATTATTTTCAGACTATTCAAATCATGTAATGGGAGACAATGATACCTTTTTTTAACCCAAGCACTAGACCTTTAGCTATTGCAACTTAATGACATTGAGCTTCAACTGTAGAAAGTGTTTTCCCCCAGAAATTGCAGTGATATATTGGCAATGTCTCTCTCCATTAGGTACTTTTGAGAAAGGATTACATACAATTTTATCAACTGAATAAATATATAGTAACATTTAGCAATAAAGCAAAATGACAAGACATTTTCTTTAAAGGTGAAAGCAAAAATGAACATTTGGGGGCAGATGTATTAAGGGTCAAATATCGAGGGTTAATTAACCCTCGATATTCGACTAGGAATTGAAATCCTTCGACTTCGAATATCGAAGTCGAAGGATTTAGCGCAAATTCTGCGATCGTACGATCAAAGGATTATTCATTCGATGGAACGATTAAATCCTTCGAATCGAACGATTCGAAGGATTTTAATCCAACGATCGAAGGAATATCCTTCGATCAAAAAAACTTAGGTAAGCCTATGGGGACCTTCCCCATAGGCTAACATTGACTTCGGTAGCTTTTAGCTGCCGAACTAGGGGGTCGAAGTTTTTTTTAAAGAGACAATACTTCGACTATCGAATGGTCGAATAGTCGAACGATTTTTAGTTCGAATACTTCGATTCGAAGTCGAAGTTGTAGTCGAAGGTCGAAGTAGCCCATTCGATGGTTGAAGTAGCCCAAAAAATACTTCGAAATTCGAAGTTTTTTTACTTCGAATCCTTCACTCGAATTTAGTGAATCGGCCCCTAAATATAAGCTTCCTCATAATGAAGTAATAAACTTTCTAAATACGATCAATTAAAAATTCTGCATTGTTTCTGATTTAATAACATTTATCTTCACTATTCCTCTCTCAGCATCTGTTTCTCTTCATTCTGTCTTCATGCAGCAGTTGGGTGTCGGATGAATGAACCAATATATCTTATAGGGAGGCTCCCTTTCCTAGCAAACGTATTAGAGCTCAAATTACTGATTCCAGTACAAACAAAAAATAACTGCCTTTTGCACAAATTCTGCACGTAGAGAGACAGGATTTCTGGTGATTTTAATAGAGTGAGCTCTAATACATCTTCTAGGCAAAAGGAGCCCCCCTATAAGATATATTGGATCATTCATCTGACACCCAACTGCTACATGAAGACAAAATGAGGCGAAACAGATGCTGAGAGAGAAATAGTGAGGATAAACTTGATTATTACAGAAACGGTACAGAATTTTTATTTAGGAAGATTCTTATTTCAGTATGCTGAAGGTCCCCCACCTTTTTCACCCGTGAGCAACATTCAGATGTAAAAAGAGTTGGGGCGCAACACAAGCATGAAAAATGTTCTTGGATGCAAAATAAGGGCTGTGATTGGTAGCCCCTATTTGGACTGGCAGCCTACAGGAGGCTCTGTTTGGTAGGACACCTGGTTTTTATGCAACCAAAACTTGCCTCCAAGCCAGGAATTCAAAAATAAGCTCCTGCTTTGAGGCCACCCAATCTGTCGGAGAGCAACATGTTGCTTGCGAGCTGCTGGTTGGGGATCACTGCTTTAAATCAAGTGTATCATCTCTTAATCCAGCATATCATAATACTGAAGTTGCACTATAATAAAACAGCAGGGAACTGAAACAGTAGATTTTCTCTCCAAAAAATAAATGCTTTTTTTTAATTCTCTGTTGGCAGCTGAGAAACTGTAAAACTAAAAAAAAAAAAAAAAAACTTGAAAAGACAACAAAGAATGTCTATTGCAATGTGCAAATTTGTCAAAAACAGTAAATGCCATCACCTTGGGAAATGCTTCCCTGAACAGAATAATTTTTGTGAAAGTTATGTGCATGAAACCACATATTTTCCAAGCTATTTACACCATGGAATCAGATCATTATTCCAGATGTTTATGACATGTGAACAGCTGACCAGGTCAAACAATAACGTCTGGTATTTCATTTAACAGTGTGCAGTGCTGTTCTGTAGCACATTTGGCAGACAGACTGTGTGAATTTTTTTGGAGTACTCAAGTATAGGAACACTATCACAATGGATATATATTTAGTATGCTATATTATCTGTATGTATGTGAGACACCTGGGGTGTATACCTTGAGCATTTTAGGGGTTCATTTTATTAGGTATAACGGACATTAGTAACAAAGTAGTAAAAGCACAACACACAAAAGCTAGAGCGCTCGAACCTCATCTGCCGATTATTTTGTATAACACTGTACACACGGATATTATACATATTGGGCTATTTAGAATGCCAACTTTCATTTAAATTATTATAAGGCAATTCCCCAATGGCTCACCAAATCAACAATGTGGCTCGGGTGCTCATGCCCCGAACCCTCCACTTGTTGGTAATTTAAACAAACATGTGCAAACTCTGAGGTCACTCATCGCTCCTTTTCGGGGGGCCGTGTGCGAACTCTCAGCAAGGGGAGACTCCAAATCAACCCTTCACCACAAAAATATATTTAAAATCCTATTTTATCACATTAGTCAAGCAAAATGAACTTTGATCACACTATATAAAACAGTTGAATCTTGTTTCCTTCAGTTTTGGAATTCATAATTATAACAAGCAGGCAGGAGCCATTTTGTTGAAACTGTTATTAAGTCTTGTATCATCTCAGAATCTTGTTTGTGCACCAGAATGGGGGACCTGATGTCCATCCCCATGCCCTGGCTACACTATTAAAATGGATAAGAGAACAGGGAATTATGGGAAAAGCAGTGAAATCTAGGAAGTGCTGAATGGAAAGTGAAAGTAATTGTCTGACTCTGCCTCTATGCCTAAGGCATAGAGGAGGGGCAGACAATATTTGATTGACAGCTGAGATTTTTAAATGAGCTTACAACAGCTATGAATGCTTTAATTAAAAAAAAGAAATCTGATTTCATGTTTACTTTGAAAGGGACTTTTATTATACAGATTTTTATGTCTGGGTGACATGTCCACTTGAAGACCTAATTTCCCAATGCCATGGGTCGAAACATTTTCACAAAGCAGGACCTCCGTAAAGGCTGTTTACAAATACTCCTCTCTTGGCAGGCCAGAAACCTCACAGCTTTCATTACACATCTAGGACTTTCTAGGACGCATGCGATTTGGGCTTTGTTCTGCTCTAAGCTGTTTCCCAAAAATCATGGTCGATGTTTTTGCAGGAATCCCTATGGTAACAATTTACCAGGATGACATATTCATCCATGCACCTTCCCTGGAGAAACACAATGCAATTCTTGATGATTAGGTATTTTACAGGTTGATGGACTATAAACTCACCTTGAATGAAGCAAAATGTGTTTTCCCACAAACATAGACTCCCAACTCTGGGAATTCAACCCTTACAATCCAATGTTGAGGCGATTCATCAATTACCTGAGCTAAAAGACAGAGCAGAAGTCGCTTCTTTTCTAGGATTACTATTTATTATTTACATTTTGTAGCTGACTATGCAGAAATCACAACACCATTACGTGCCTTACTTAAAGTGATACTGACACTAAAAAACTACTTTTTAATATATGAAAGTATATTAAAAGTTACCTATAGGCCATGTTTGCCAACCTGACTATCCCATATCAGCCTGTCAGTTAGAGTTTCTAATGCTAATGGACTCCTGCGGCATAAGTATGGCAGCCCCCTCATACAGGAACATGGGGCATCATACAGGTAATGTAAAAGCATCACGCAAATACTTTATGGCAAAGTTATAAGTAGCTTTCAAAGGCAATATTATGATAAATGTAAAAAAGAGTTTCATTTCTGGTGTCAGTATCTCTTTAAAAAAGATGTGAAATGGGAGTGGACACCAGCATGTTCCCAAACAGTCTGTACACTGAGACATCGTAACCCATGGGTTTTTCTTTGCATAATCTTCATACTTTAAGGGGCAGATTTATCAAGGGTCAAAGTGAATTCGAGGGAATTTTCAAAGAAAAAAAAATTCAAAATTCGAAGTATTTTTTTGGATACTTCGACCATCGAATAGGATACTATGACTTCGAATTTACTTAGAATTCAATTTGAAGTAAAATAGATTGAATATTCTAATATTTTATAATCGAAGTATCGATAAAGTAATCAAAGTATCGATAAAGTATCAAGATCCAAAATTATCCTGACCAGGAAACCCCTGATTTCAAGCATTCCGGATAGTAGATCTTACACCTGTATATATTTTTGTGCGATTACATTATTCTAATATTTTACCAGCAGAGATTCACACTGACTTTAATACCAAGGTATTTTTTTAGATGTTTTGTTGCTCTCGCTGGAGGAGATTTATTGTGGGTATCAAAACATACGATCTAACTTCATCGTTAATGATGATGTAGCATGTGACATTCTAAGGCAGTGATCCCCAACCTGTAGCTCGTGAGTAACATGTTGCTCTCCAACCCCCTTGGATGTTGCTCCCAGTGGCCTCAAAGCAGGAGCTTATTTTTGAATTCCAGGCGTGGAGGCGAGTTTTGGTTGTATAAAACCCAGATGTACTGCCAAACAGTGTCTCAATGTAGGTTGACAATCCACATAGGGGCTGCTAATTGGCCAATCGCAGCACTTATTTGGCACCCCAAGAACATTTTTCATGCTTGTGTTGCTCCCCAACTCCTTCTACTTTCGAATGTTGCTCACGGGTTCAAAACGTGTGGGATCCCTGTTCTAAGGTAATTCACCTTTGCATATATTTTCTGTTTTTGAACAATTTGCCTTTTCACTCTGCTATTCTCCAACCTGACTTTTAAAATGATATGTGGTTGCCAGATCTAAAAGTTAAACAACAAAATTAAACTGCCAGTTCTCCTTTAAGAAATCTAGAAGATAAGAAGAAAGCAATAACGATTTAGCTGTTCCGGTATATGACTGCTAATAAAAGATCTACAGTACATTGCTAAAATGATTGAATAATTATCTACAAATTTCAGTCTCTCAAAGAACCGACAATAAAATTTTTCATTTAATATGTACCACCCTGATGTGAGGTAAAATATTGTGCGCTTTGTGTGAAGTTTTCAAGCACAGACCTCTGCAAAAATAAACCATGTAACGGATTGTTTTTTTTTAATAAATAAAATAGCCTCTATTAATTGTGTATTCTGTGGGAGAGGAAAAACTGTAGGGAACATATGACTGATTGCTGAGTAGACACACGTGTATTGGGTTTAAATGAGGACACTAGCAGTTGGAAATCAATTTCCAGTCAATAATATTTACCTCTTGGAATGCACTGTTCTAGTATCTAAGAGACAAGTTGTGTAACAAATTCTTTTTTAAAAAGGAGGAACTGAAAGCCATCTAGTGCTGGATGTCTAGCCTAAAAATATAGATGTTAAATAAAACAATTTGCCTCTATGGAGTTACTGAAAAAAATGGAGTAAAAATCTCTGTTCTGGCTTTAACTGCAGATAGCATAAAACACTTACTATTCCATTGAATTTAGTATATAAATATATATATATATATATATATATATATATATATATATATATATATATATATATATATATACCAAAAATACTGTACAAAAACCGCACTCACAGGACTTTATACAGGTGCAAAAAAATCTGTTTATTATTTACGACGTTTCGGCTTCTATTACTAAAGCCTTTCTCAAGACTTGACTTGAGAAAGGCTTTAGTAATAGAAGCCGAAACGTCGTAAATAATAAACAGATTTTTTTGCACCTGTATAAAGTCCTGTGAGTGCGGTTTTTGTACAGTATTTTTGGTTTACATAATCTTTGAATACTGCACCCAGGCAGCTGTCTTTTCATGCATGAGTGCTCCAGTTTTTTGAGAGAATATATATATATATATATATATATATGCAGTAACATTCCCCTTGCACCCCTTTGATGTACTGAAATTTACTGCACTATTTATATCTGTTAAATATAATGCATTCCACCTAATCAAGACATAGGGGCAGATTTATCAAAGGTCGCTGTGAATTTTCGAATGAAAAAAATTCGAATTTCAAGCTATTTTTTGTGTACTTCGTCTAGGGAATAGTCCAAATTCAATTAAAAAAATTAGAAAATTAGAATATCGAAATTTATCATGTACTGTCTCTTTAAATATTCGACTTCGGCCATCTAAAACCTGCCAAATTGCTATTTTAGCCTTTGGGGGACCTCCTAGAACTTGTTTGGAGTCAATTGGTGGACTTTGAAAAATCAAAGTTTTTTTTGGGAAAAACTTTCAATCGAGTTTGATCGATTGCGCTAATAACTCGATGCAAACAATTAGAACCTGTTCGATTGAAAACGGACATATTAGATGGAATTTTTTTTTTTCGGTTGGTCTTTTTGACTTTGAATTTCGAAGTTTTTTCAATTTGAAATTCAACCCTTGATAAATATGCCCCTTGGGGGCAGATTTACTAAGGGTCGAAGTGAATGCAAGGGAATTTTCGATGTAAAAAAATTTGAAATTCTAAGTAATTTTTTGGATACTTTGACCATCGAATACTACGACTTCGAATTTACTTCGACTTCGATTCAAAGTAAAAATCGTTCGAGTCTTCGACCATTCGTTAATAAGTACTGTCTCTTTAAAAAAACTTTGGCTTCAATACTTCGCCAAATTAAACCTGCTGAAGTGCTATGTTAGCCTATGGGGACCTTCTACAACAATTTTCTAAGTCTTTAGAGGTCGAAGGAAAATCCTTCGATCAATCGCTATAATCCTTTGAATAGTTTGATCGAACGATTTTTGCAACAGTATTGCCAAATTTGTTGAAGATTTCTTTTTAATTCGATGGTCGAATTTCGAAGTTTTTTGTACTTCGAAATTTGACCCTTGATAAATATGCCCCTTGATGTGCAGAAGTATAAAATAGCGGCTGTGTATACGTACATCTGATTGCAAAATACTGAATCCTGGACTATAGATTCCTGGAAAGCAGTTATTTGCTACTGGCTGCACAAATGAGAGACGGTGTATTTAACTGGGTTGAGTTGCACAACTTTTCTTTTCTGGATCAGTACATGGTTAAGAAAACTGGGGGAAATTGAAGAGAGCAGTGATATCTAGTAAGTGCTGAATGGACAGTGAAAGTAATTGCCTGCCCCGCCTGTATACCTAAGGCATAGAGGAGGGGCAAGCAATCATTTTGAGATTTTTTAATGAGTTTACAACAGCTATGAATGCTTTCATAAAAAAAAAAAAAAAAAAAGAATTTGGCTTTCATGTTTAATTTGAAGAGGACTTTTATTGTACAGTTTTTTTTGTTGGGGTGACAGGTCCGATTTAAAGGGGGTCCTGTCATCGGAAAACACGTTTTCTTCAAAACGCATCAGTTAATAGTGCTACTCCAGCAGAATTCTGCACTGAAATCCATTTCTCAAAAGAGCAAACAGATTTTTTTATATTCAATTTTGAAATCTGACATGGGGCTAGACATTTTGTCAGTTTCCCAGCTGCCCCTGGTCATGTGACTTGTGCCTGCACTTTAGGAGAGAAATGCTTTCTGGCAGGCTGCTGTTTTTCCTTCTCAATGTAACTGAAGGAGTCTCAGTGAGTCATGGGTTTTTACTCTTGAGTGTTGTTGTTAGATCTACCAGGCAGCTGTTATCTTGTGTTAGGGAGCTGCTATCTGGTTACCTTCCCATTGTTCTTTTGTTTGGTTGCTGGGGGGGAAGGGGAGGGGGGCGATATCACTCTAACTTGCAGTACAGCAGTAAAGAGTGATTGAAGTTTATCAGAGCACAAGTCACATGACTTGGGGCAGCTGGGAAACTGACAATATGTCTAGCTCCATGTCAGTTTTCAAAATTGAATATAAAAAAATCTGTTTGCTCTTTTGAGAAATGGATTTCAGTGCAGAATTCTGCTGGAGCAGCACTATTAACTGATTCATTTTGAAAAAAGAAAATTGTTCTCATGACAGTATCCCTTTAAAGGGGTTGTTCACCTTCCAAACACATTTTTCAATTCAGTTGATTTCAGATTGTTCCCCAGAAATAAAGACTTTTTTCAATTACTTTCCATTATTTTATTTTTTTTTTACTGTTTTGCCAAAATCTAAATTTAAAGTTGAATGTTCGTGTCTGAGTCTGGCAGCTCAATAATTCAGGTGCAGATTCTAAACTGTTAGAATTTTGTAACATTTAGTTGATACATTTCTCAGCAGCATCTCTGGAGTATTAGCAACAATTGTATCAATTTTAACAGCTGCCTGTAATGAAACCAAGAGATTCTGCTCAGCAGGGACAAAGATAAGAAATGTATCAACTAAATGTATCCATTCAGAACAGTTTACAGGGTCGGCGACCACCCTCCCAGAGCTGCTTCAGATGGTGAAAAATTATACTTCAGTATTAGAAAAACGGTCACACATAGAAAATAGAAAGTAATAGGAAAAAGTCTTTGTTTCTGGTGATCTATCTGAAAACAACTAGTTGTTTGAAGGTGAACCACCTGTTTAAGACGAGTTCCCTCTTCATAAGTTGACTGATATAACATTGTTACTATGAGAGCAGATAGTGTAACATGGGGGGGGGGTGGTGGAGGTGCTGTGACTTCTAGTCCATTAAGCCATAGGTTGTGGAACCTTGTTCTGCATAATTAATCCATTTGTTTTGGAGTTAAAGAGAGACACTTTTATTTAATCCACTGGCTGTGCACACTGTGTCCTCAGGTGACCTCAGAACGTAGCAGATAATAGCAAAAGACATTACACCTCCCATTGACAGTGTTTCACTCACCTGCTAAGAATGTCCATCTTGCCCTTGCATTATTTGATGCGAGAAACTATTTCTGACAAGACCTCAGCTAATTGATATTTTTATTTTGTTTAAGGAGACAATGAAGATATCTGGGTTGGGATGGAAACAGGCCACAGCTTTATTAACAAATAGACACGAGTATAATTACAGAAATTAGATCTGTGCTACACTTTATATTACAATGCAGTCAAAATTACAGCTTGGTAGTGTTCCAGTTAAAGAAATGTTACAGCATACGTTTCTGTTCACCTTTATTATCATTATTTTTCTTGTGCACATATGTTTATGCTGGGCTTGCAGAGATGTTTCTCTGTGCCATCTTAAAGGAGAAGGAAAGTTTTTGCAGTTGGGGGTGCCAAATTGTAGGTGATTGTATTGACTTACCTGAAACCTGGTGCTCCTATCAGCAGTAAACTGCACCGGCCTGGGGTTTTCCAGCGAGCACCATGGATCGATCCTCTTCCGGCTTCTTCTTTCTTCAAATTTCCCGGGGCACAGTTGAACGAAATAGCCGACTTTTTAGTTAAAGTTCGGCTCTTCGCTCTACTGCGCATGCACAGCCGCACGAAGAAAGAGGAAGACAGAAGAGGATCGCTCCATGGTGCTCACCGGTATAACCCTGGGCCGGTGCAGTTTTCTGCTGATAGGAGCAGCGGCCCGGGGTCTCAGGGAAGTCAAAACAATCACTTGGGGTGCATAACATTTGGCACCCCCAAGTGCAAGAACACTTTTCTTCTCCTTTAAAGGAAGCTTACAATTTAAGGTCCCTATCACATTTACATACATTAGTGTCAGTTTTATCAAAAGCAAATCAACCTGCCTGTTTTTGGAATGTTGTAAAATCAAAGCAGACACAGGGAAAATTGACAAACTCCTTGCCCCGGCTAGAATCTAACTCGTGACCCCATCTTTTATAGCAGAATTGCAAACCACTAAGTAACCTACCTTTTGCAATTCTTGCCAAACTGAAAGCACTCAAAATGGGCTGGCCTATACTGGCTACCCTCTGTCATAATATTGATAAGGCAAGTAAAAACCATTAACATACTTGTGCCGAAAGTTAGGGCATTAGATCTGTCACTTAATTCCTGGTCCCTGCAATATTGTGGGTAATGTCATTTAATTAATCCTCCATACTGGGTAATTTTCTGCTGCATACCTGCAAAAGCAAGGGGGCTGAATGGGGATTTGAATCTTCTTGCCCTTTATCCCAATGGTTCCATGTTGTGCCTCTAAACAAACCTTTAATTCTACTTAATAATGTCCTAAGGACACATGTGCTAGTGTATCTACATATAACATCTTTTTATATTAATATATCTCATACTGGATTAAATACCATACCAAACAGCAGGGTATGTCTTTTTTTGTGGCAGTGGTTGGCAGAATAGAGGTAAATGTCTAGGGGCAGAAGGTAACTCCAGAAAGAAGCAGTTTAAGTTTCACACCCCTTTGTATGTGGGTGTTGGATTACTTGATCTCTATAGTGTTGAAACAGGGAACATTTTTGGCCAGAAGTGGGGGATGAATGGAGTTCTTAAGGGTTTGTTTTTTGCACCTGATGATTAGAGAGACTTCACAATAAATAAAAGGTGTTTGTAGTCACACAAAAGAAAATATTTGGAGAGGAAGGTAGTTTGGGAATCCTACAGACGGCCGGCTGATTGAAATCTTGCATGGCAGCAACAGGAAGCTTAGGTTCATCGGATCATAAAACGCAACTATTTGGAAAGTTTCCTGGCGAACTGAAATATGCACATAGGTCAAATTCCCACAGGTATTTATATTGCACTTGAACTAATTTACAGATTGTGGCTGTGGAGCCCTTGCCTTAACCTATCACACTATGGAAAGGGTTTTTTAGCTTGTGGCAGGATTTAGAAATGTAAGAAAACATAATGTTTTATACTGTAGTTAGAAATATACAACACAGAAGTCATTCTTAAGGGCTCATTTACCAATATCAGTTGCAATGCTATGCTGGCTACCTTTGGTATGGAGATATGTTGTAGGGCCCATTTACTAATGCCGGAGATTCCAGTGCTTGATCTCTAAGAGGGTCAAAAACTCTAGTATTAGTCCTTGCAGCTAGTTCTGCAAGTACTAATGCAAGAGATTTAATTTTTTTCACTGGGGCCAATAAACCCTGCAGGGCTCATTTACAGCCTTTGGTGTTGGATGTAGTTTTAATAGTGGTGTGGGTGGACCCAAACCCATGGTTACCCCTGGGTTTACCACAGTTGGGTGGGTTTGGGTTATTATTTGGGCATCCATTGCGGGTTAAGGTGGCCATAGACGTGCAGATTTACCTTCACATCGGACAAACGCTCGCTCCGGTGCCATCTTCTGACCTGCCACTAACCATTCAGATCAAATAAAGTAGTAAAAGAACAGATCAGATGATGTTCTGCCCCTGACAACAATCATACGGGATACAAGTCTGATAAAAACTGGTGACAGTCTCCCACCAATCGTCTGAACGACCGATCACCATGGCACGAAAAATGTCGGGACACTCCACACATAGCCCAAAAATCGTACGAATCTAAGATTTGTCTGATCAAATCTTTGTGTCTATAGCCAGCTTTAGGCTTGGGTGTAGGTCAGACTGGGATATTACACTTCTGCTCTGCTCCCAAAGATTCCCAGTCTTTTAACCAGAGGTACGTGCAGAAGCGGCGTACAGAGCTAGAAGATGTTGGGCATGTGTCGTACAATGTGGGTTAGGGTCGGGTGTGGGTGAGTTTTTTTCATCCGTGCATCATTAGTTTGCAACATCTGGAGCTTTGTAGGCGTAGATAGCTCCCCTTTAAAGTCAGGATGCAGGTATATGCAGAAGTTGCATACAGAGCTAGAAGATGTGGCTATGTGTTCGGTTCATGTTCTACAATGACAACATTTTGTAGGTTAGAGTTGGGTGCGGGCTTAGATTTTTCTCACCCGTGCATCACTATTTCGCAACATCTGGAAGGTGGACTTTGTAGGTGGAGATGCAAAACCCACACTGATCAACTGGCACAGCATGCTGGGAGTTGGAGTTTACAGCAGCAGCTGGGTAATATGTTGCACATCCCTGCTATGCCTCCTTTAAGTTTTTTGGCAAGCTGAGTTCTGATATTTTATTAGCTCATAACATTTCAAAACCACAAGGAATTATTGTACAAATGAGAAAAGTGAATGTGCTATTAGCAATGGCATTCCCCTTGCACCCGTTTGATCTACTGAAATTTACTGCACTATTTACATCTGTTAAATATGATGCATTCCACCTAATCAAGACTTGATGTGCAGAAGTATAAAATAGCGGCTGTGTATACGTACATCTGATTGCAAACTACTGAATCCTGGACTGTAGATTCCTGGAAAGCAGTTATTTGCTACTGGCTGCACAAATGAGAGACGGTGTATTTAACTGGGTTGAGTTGCAACTTTTCTTTTCTGGATCGGTTTATTACCAAAGTACTTGTGATTGGAACATGCTGTTTTGGAGAGAAACCACACAGAATCAGCACAACAGTGCCATATATTCAGGTCTGGTTTTGGGACTGATCACTTCAGGTGAGAGGTTGTCCAACATATTAGGCCCAATCTCCCTTTTCAATACATAATGTGAGCTGGTAACTGGTCAATTGTTTAAAGGTACATATAGGGGCCAATTCATTAACTTCGAGTGAAGGAATAGAAGAAAAAATACTTTGAATTTCGAAGTGTTTTTTTGGCTACTTCGACCATCGAATGGGCTACTTCGACCTTCGACTACGACTTCAAATCGAAGGATTCAAACTAAAAATCATTCGATAGTCCTGTCTCTTTAAGAAAAAACTTTGACCCCCTAGTTCGCCACCTAAAAGCTACCGAACCCAATGTTAGCCCCATAGGCTTGGCTACGTTTTTTTGGTCGAAGGATAATCCTTCGATCGTTGGATTAAAATCCTTCGAATCGTTCGATTCGAAGGATTTAATCGTTCCATCGACCGATTATTCCTTCGATCGTTCGATCAAACTATTTGCGCAAAATACTTCGATATTCGAAGTCGAAGGATTTTCATTCCCAGTCGAATATCGAGGGTTAATTAACCCTCGATATTCGACCCTTGATGAATTTGCCCCATACTGTATATGGCTGAGGTTCCTTGCCTCCTCTCTTATTTGTGTGTATATGCACAAAATACAATTGTGTTAACCAAAATATCTGACATTTTTTTGAATTGCATATGTCAACCGCACCCTTTAAATATGGATGCACATGAAATATGCACACTGTGTGACCACACAGAACACAGCTATGTACAATTCATTTTTCATGATAGCACTGGCCCAAACTTTCATAGCAACAGACATATACAGTATATACAGTGCAACACTGAACCATTCCAGCTTTCCCATTAACAGCTCTTCAGGATGCCCTGCAAACAAAATGTTTTTATTATCATAGTGACGTTGCTATTTAAAGGCTTTGTTCACCTTTGAGATAACTTTTATTAAGATGTAGAGAGTGACATTCCGAGACAATTTGCAATTTGTTTTCATTTTTTTATTATTTGTGTTTTTTGACTTATTTAGCTTTTTATTCAGCAGCTCTTCAATTTGCATCTTAAGCAATCTGGTAACTAGGGTCCAAATTACCCTAGCAACCATGCATTGATTTGAATAAGAGACGGAAATATGAATAGGAGAGGGCCTGAATAGAAGGATTAGTAATAAAAAAAAGAAAGTGAAATTGTGCAGATGGAGAGTTTAAAAATCAGGGATAGTCCATGGAAATTATGAGCAATGCTGGTTCATTGACAAAAAATATCTGGCATCCATCTAGACGTAATTCGGACTCTACTATGTTTACAAGCATGTTTACATAAGAATTCTGAAACCCAATTTTTGACATTGAGTAAAAATTTGTAATTTTTTCCCCATGCTGTGCTTCCATAACAAGCAAGCATGTTTATGTAGTTTGTGGTAGTAATAAATTACTCTCTCCCCGTCTGAGTGCCATTTTCCAATTATACAGGCTACAGTTTCTATGTGCACCGGTGCTTCAGTGACTCATTGTATAAAAAAACAGCCCTCTAGAGCTTTTTAATTGCTGAAACTGTGCAGTATTTCATTTCTAGATAATATATCACTATGCATCCTGCCTGATTAAAACACGAGGACAGACCTGCACTGAGATAAAACTTGAGACTAACAGAGCACTCGTTTTCTGTTACTGATGTAGCAACGGTCTTGGCTTAAGTTCGACTCTTCTCCTAAATCTCTCATGATTACGTCAAGTCCAAAAGGAACAATTCCTATCTTTTAAATGTACAGGAAGCAAAGGCATTTCTGGAGAGCTTAATGGCCACATGAGCAATACCTTCATATAAATAAACAGAATATTTGCTGGTCTGAACTAGACTGTTACTTGGCACGTAAATGTTCAGAGTCTATATGAGTCTCCACTGTTCCTAATGGTTTTTGGCTTTGCACAGTGTTTAATGCGTTTCCCCACTGACTAATGTGTCCTCAGTTCAGATTATGTGAAAAGGGTCTTTGCGGAGATCACAAACCACAAAGAAGTGAATATAAATACTGGCTAATATATTAACTAACTTGTATTTGAGATATTATTGACATAACAAGTTCTCAGCCTGAACAGCTTTTTGTAGTTTTCAAACGCAAGGTCGATAAAGGTACACCAGTAATTCTAATTCTGCTGCTCTAACCTGAAATAATGTTTTGTAGCCTTAGAATGGCATACAGTTGGTCAGTTCAGTTTTTCAGATGTGTTTGCAAATAATACATACAGGAAGTCAACACAAAGAACCAGGAAGTCAACACAAGAACCTGGGCTCTGTTGAACACCATGGGAAAAACAACATTGCCTAGTTGTCCTATGAAATATACAGAGCTGCAGTTCAGGTGGTTCAGTTACATGACAAGGGGACTCCTCAATTTGAACCTTCCCCTTTAGTCATCCCACTGAACCCCACTATTATATATCTTATTGAAACCAGGATGGGTGTAAAATGGCCACTTCTTCACATTTTATCAAATAAATAGGACCTTGCCAGCTTAAACCCAGGCAATATTCTAAAGCCAGATTTGAAAAAGAGATCGCTACTATGCTGTGCCGCCAACATGAGAAAAGTTTAGCAGCCCTGCAGTGTGTCGATGATAGGTAATCCAAGCAGGCTGCCCCCTAGCACAAGCAGTATTAGTGTCTGTATCAATCAATCCACCGTGCAGTCACAGGAGAGAACCTCCTTTCTCCCTCGTCTAAACTTACCTGTGCAGTACTCTGGCAAAGGTTTTACCGCTGCTGTGACTAATGAAACTTAAATATCATACCATATGTGCACTGTTTTGATCCAGAGGAAGGCAAAAAACCCAGCTCGAAGCCAGTGCCAATTATGTTTCAAGAAGGAAAAAATTTATTCCTGACCCCAATGGTGATCAGAAACATTCCCTGGATCAAGCATTTCACATTCATTTAACATAAAAAAACACAGTACAGACTCTCTAATGTGTAAAGATACAGAATCCACAAGATAACAGCGCTTTCATGAAAACATCCATATTCAGTTATTAATAGATAATATGAGAACACAAAGAAGAAACCTGATATTTCACAAAATTTGCAAAATGGGGGATGTTTCTACCTGCTCAGAAAATAAAGAACTGAGGGGCTTCTTCCCCTGACATCACGTCCCTCTATTACTCCGTCCCTAGTAGTGTTGGGAGAATTTCTCTCGTTTTGCTTAGACGAAAACTTAACGAATTTCCTCCGAAATTCGCGAAACGGCAATAAATTCCCGAAATGCGAATTTTTACACGGGCGTCCAAATATTTTCAACGCCAATGACAATTCCGACGCCGGCAACAATTCCAATGCTGGTGACAATTCTGATGCCCATTAAAGTCAATGGGCGCCTAGAATTGTCACCGGCGTCAAATATATTTTTCCGCCGGCGAATTTGTGCAGCAATTTGGCGATTTTATTTGCCGTCGGCGAAACTCGGAAATTCGCCGCAAATTCGCACCTGCCGAATAAATTTGCGCATCACTAGTCCCTAGGTCTGAATACCTTGAAAACCTCTAAATATTTTCTTTTTTTGGATAATTCGTAGCGGAAAAAAATCTGAAAGCCTCTAATATTCTTAACATATAAATTTCTACCCTGTTAGATTTGGCAAGAAAAAGGTCAGTATTTTGGCATCTAGTCTAATGGCTGAGAGAAAACAACAACTTTGGAAGTGGGATTTTTATTGTGACCTTCATGCACAACATATTGTAGTCCAAATTGCATTAAATCAGAGCACTTCATTTAATGATTCATTTAGCCGTTTCATGACTTTCGTGCTGGATTCTTAACAAAAACATCCTTGATTTCTTTCAGACGATACCTTGTTTTGAAGAGTATGTGTATTTTCCAAAATCCGTTTGTCCTGCATAGTATTGATCTTGTGCCTATGTGGCAGTATACTCGTTTGTGGTGTGGGCCGCAAAAGGCAGTGTTTGGCTACGATAATATCCAAGTGTTGTGGAGAAAAAAATGTACTATTGTGCACATTCCAATGGTTGGAAAAAGCTAAACTACAAAAAAGCAGAACTATTGAGATGTCTTAAAAGAAAAACATGTTTATTACAGCAAATGGCCTTTTTGGGAAATACGTACCAATGGCACAGGATCCGTCTCCAAGGGAAGGATAACTTGTATAACTCTTATTAACGGTAAAAACTGCAAACTTGGCTGCACAATTACTACTTAGGGGGACAAGCTACAATCATTACTACTGCTTCACTGTAATATGCCTAACCAAAGTAATAGTATATATTGGTGAGTCCATGTGGTAATGAGAGCAACCCATAATTGTTTGCTGTAACTTAAAGGTTAGGGCAATGGTTAGCCTCTTAGATCCCCTCATTAATGAGGGTGTTATTATGGTCTATTTAAAACCCAGAAGATCCCCAGTGAGGACAGAGAACCCCACTAGTGTAGAAATTAGCCAGTGCTATTAGCTGACTATGGAACATGAAATAATAAGGGCCTAGTTAGTGAGCAGCAACATCCCAATATAAAAACCAAAGAAGTTTTTTAATTTTTACCGGTAATATGTGGGGTTTGGGTGCTCATCCCCCAGACCTACAGCTCAAGGTGGAGGTATCCAACCAAAGGAGAAAAACGGCAGGCACACACAGATCCCACAAGCAGGCTTGTAAAAGAACTGAGGCCACAAAAATAGAAAATTACATTGCCTTATGCGTTTCGTGCCAATAGGTACTTGATCATAGGCTTCATGAGTTAGTTAGTGAGCAGCCCATATCATCAGCTAGGAGCATTAGTATCCCACTATGATTTGATATTTGTGGTACCATATTTTCCTATTCTGTATAATACATTTCTTCCTGTTAAAAAGGACTCCGACCTATTTATCTCTGTGTGTAAAGTGTTACTACACCCATTGTTTACACTGCAAGAGTTTTACCTGGGAGATGGGGTCAAATGTATCCCATGATTTACATGGAGCATCCAATACGTTACTTAAATAGTACAGAACATCTGATACAGAATTTAAGTAAAGGCTTCTGTCCTACAATTCTTTTCTGCCAGGCAGATTTATATAAAGTTTTAGCAGTTCTTCTTGTGCTTCTGGTCTGCAAAACTGAAAACAAGAGAACAAAGAGACCAACTAAAACTATGTTAATTATTTACCTATGACTGATAATTACTAACCGATAATTACTAGTCTAACTGCCCCCCTCCAGACTCCAAATAGTGGGATAGTAATTGACTATATGAAATGCAGATGTAATACAGTGAAATCAGTGAAGCCCTTGAGGATGCTGGGTGTTGTAAAAAATCTCCTGGAGGATCACATCTGATCTGCATGTCAACAGGTGGTCAGTTCTGTTTTTAATCTTTGAAACAGCTTCATCTCAGCCATTTCTTCTACTGTGTTCAGCAATAAACTGCATCATATGTGTATAGATCTACTCTACGGTAAGTCCACACTGGGCGTTTTGGGGAGATTTGTTCGTCTGGCGACTAATTGCCTCGTCTTTGCGGTGACCAATCTCCTGACTCTGCACCGGCTAATCACACGTAGCGGTTCATTTTCCGAAGTTGCCTTGGAAACGTTGGGCGACTTCGGAAAACGAATCGCCGCGTGTGATTAGCACCGGCGTTTTTTCATTTAAGACGGGGCAGAGTGAGGGAAGGCGTTTGGGGAGATTGGTCGCCGCTCTGTCACTATTGGGTGTCCCGCTGTCACTATTCTGCGCAAAAGGAGAAAGGGGGATCAGGGCTATTTCCTTAATTGTACAACAATCAGTACGATCTCACCCACAGTCGCAGTATCTCTCTGGCTTTTACCCCACCGTCTTAGGTATCCACAGCCTCCTTCCTGTTGGTACTGTGTTTCGCAGCTCCGCACTCCGGGAACCCTCCTCTCTTGTCGTTGGGTTAATTCAGCGAGCATGAACTGCAGCTAAAGTTTAGCTAATATTAAGCCTGATACTTCTGAGCTGCTACTATTTGAACAATGATTTCCTATACTCCCAGTCAAGTAACTTTTAGCTAGTGTGTTTAGGGCTTTGGTACTTGTCATAACGTAGTTGTCTTTTTTAGGATTTGTTTTTTTTTTTATTGAAAATACATTGTACATCCTCACTTTTTATTGTTTTGCCTAAATACAAGTTATACAGTTAGGTCCATAAATCTTTGGACAGAGACAACTTTTTTTCTAATTTTGGTTCTGTACATGACCACAATGAATTTTAAAGGAAACAACTCAAATGTGTTCAGAGACACTGTCTGCTCAAATCCAGCTAAATGCAGTCACATGGATTGGGAGGAGTTTCATAATACAGATGGACAATGACCCAAAACATACAGCCAAAGCTACCCAGGAGTTTATTAAAGTCAGTCGCCTGATCTGAACCCATTTGAGCTGCATTTCACTTGTTGAATAGGGATGTAGCGAACTGCCGTTTATGTGTTCGCGAACGCTGTTCGCGAACACCGGCAAAAAATGCGAACAGTTTGCGAACTTCGAACATCCGCAAAATCGTTCGATTCGAACGATCGAAGGATTTTAATCGTTCGTCCGAAGGATTTTCGTTCGAATCGAACGATCGAAGCCATTCGATCGAATGATTTCATTCGATCGAATGGCTTCGATCGTTCGATTCGAACGAAAATCCTTCGATTTTAGCGGTCAAAGGAATCGAATGGTCAAATGGTCGAACGATTTTTGTTCGAATCGAACGCGAACTCGTATTGGCGAACGTCGCGCGACGTTCGCGAACATTCGGCGGACGCGAACAGTCGAAGTTCGCGCGAACTAGTTCGCCGGCGAACAGTTCGCTACATCCCTATTGTTGAAGACTAATCTTCGGACAGAAAGGCCCACAAACAAACAGCAACTGAAAGCCACTGTATTTTTTTTAATACAGTAACCTAATTCTAATGTATTGTGACCTTTAACCTTAACTCTCAACTCAACTACTTGTTATGGCAAAATATTTATCTGTACCCATTTATTTTGTAAGTTTTCCATAAATCCCCCCTAAAATAGCTGTGTCTGACTTCAAATGAGGTGACATTTTTTGGTGATCACTTGTGTTCACTCATTCCAAATGTGGAAACGTCCCCCTTTTTCATGATTTATACATTTGTAACTTCCTTACAGAACCTTGCACGAACCGTCACAAATGAAAAACACCTGGCGTCAGAAATACAGAAACTTGCCAGATGAATTTCTGTCCAGAGCAGCAAACTTGTAGTCAGTTGGTCGGTTCAAGTCCTGCTTTTATTGGCCTGGTTTCTACGAATTATTTTTTTTTTTTACAGCAAAGCTGTAGTAAAACAACAAATTATGCAATGTTTCTTTTTTCTTTTATAGGAAGGACATGGGGAAATGGTAGGTTTCTCATTTTTAAATTAAACAAAATTTAAGTTTGAGATATTTTTGCCAAAATATTTCATTGGCAAATATATTTTGTGGTATATTTTTACGATTTTAAGAAAATCACAGGCACAACAGAGTAGAGATGTCGCGAACTGTTCGCCGGCGAACTTGTTCGCGCGAACATCGGGTGTTCGCGCTCGCCGGAAGTTCGCGAACGTCGCGCGACGTTCGCCATTTTGGGTTCGCCATTGTTGGCGCTTTTTTTTGCCCTCTCACCCCAGACCAGCAGGTACATGGCAGCCAATCAGGAAGCTCTCCCCTGGACCACTCCCCTTCCCTATAAAAACCGAAGCCCTGCAGCTTTTTTTCACTCTGCCTGTGTGTGCTGAAGAGATAGTGTAGGGAGAGAGCTGCTGCCTGTTAGTGATTTCAGGGACAGTTGAAAGTTTGCTGGCTAGTAATCGTTTTGATACTGCTCTGTTATTGGAGGGACAGAAGTCTGCAGGGGTTTGAGGGACATTTAAGCTTAGGTAGCTTTGCTGGCTAGTAATCTACCTTCTACTGCAGTGCTCTGTATGTAGCTGCAGTGGGCAGCTGTCCTGCTTCTGATCTCATCTGCTGACTGCTGCAATAGCAATAGTCCTTGTAAGGACTGCTTTTATTTATTTTTTTGTTCCAATACAGAGCAGTATCAAGCAGATTACTAGCCAGCAAACTTACTATCATCTGTCCCTGAAATCACTAACAGCTCTCCCCCTACACTATCTCTTCCAAGCACACACAGGCAGATTTTTCAGATACATTTTTGCCCTTGATCCCCCTCTGGCATGCCACTGTCCAGGTCGTTGCACCCTTTAAACAACTTTAAAATCATTTTTCTGGCCAGAAATGTCTTTTTTAGATGTTAAAGTTCGCCTTCCCATTGAAGTCTATGGGGTTCGCGAACCGTTCGCGAACCGCTCGCATTTTTGCGCAAGTTCGCGAATATGTTCGCGAACTTTTTTTCCGACGTTCGCTACATCCCTACAACAGAGCACAGTGCAAGCAGGATTAACCTTGCGTGTTTATTCCAAAAGTGATATTTCTGGGACATGCCCCTTCATCGGTATGAGCAGTATTTAAAGTTACACTTGGGGCAGATTTATCAAGGGTCGAATTTCGAAGTTATAGGAGTTTTTTTGAACTCCCATAACTTAGAAATTCAAATAAAAAAAGACCAATCTAAATTTATTTAAAAAAAATCACTTAGGGTGAATAGGCTGTATTCGAATTGTTCGAATCGAAGTTTTAGAGCATTTGATCAAATTCTAAATGAAGTATAAGTCCACCAAATGACTTCAAGTCGCTTCTTGGAGGTCCCCCATAGGCTAAAACAGCAATTCGGCAGGTTTCAGATGGTTGAAGTTGAAGTTTTAAAGAGACAGCACATGATAAATTTTGATATTCGAATGGTCACATTTTTTTTTGGCCTATTCGATAGTCGAAGTACACAAAAATAGCTCGAAATTCAAATTTTTTTACCTTGAATTTTCACTTTGACCCTTGATAAATCTGCCCCTCAATGGCATCATAGAAAATCTGCATATTTAGAAACCACAACTAAAAAAACCTTATTAAACCTGTGTCTATAACACAACAAGAAAGCTACATGCCCAGACTTCCCTATACTGTAGCTGCCCACATAGGATTTCCCATTATTTTTTTTTGTGATCACTGGTGGTAAAAGTTTTTTTTTAATTACCTTTAGCTATTAGTTTTGGAGATTCATGGGACACCACCTGTGCTACTTATTTACCTCGAACACTTAGGCGCAGATTTATCAAGGATTGAAGTGAAAATTCAAAGTAAAAAAATTCGAATTTTGAGTTATTTTTTGTGTACTTCGACTAGGCAATAGTCCAAATTCGACTTGAATTTGAAAGAAATCGAATTTGAATATCAAAATGTATCATATACTGTCTCTTTTAAACTTCGACTTTGACAATGTTTTGGGATTATATACCAGCCCAAGGCATCCATAGCCCTTTAACAGTAAAGATCTGTGTCTCCAAAGATGCCCCAGTAGCTCCCCATCTTCTTTTCTGCTGATTCACTGCACATGCTCTGTGCTGCTGTCAGTTACTGAGCTTAGGGACCCACTCACAATATACAGTACACATAGAATAGAAATGTCACAATATAAGGCTGATTAGTAATTAATAAAGATAATTACTACATGGCAGCACAGAAACCAGTGCAATTAGCATCAGAATTTAATAATCAGCCCTGTAGCCTCAGGTTATATTACAGATCAACCTCATTTTCTGCTGGATAATTAGTGACGAGCCCTAAGCTTAGCTTCTCAACAGCCAATCAGAGCCCACTGAGCATGTGAGTGTCACAGACACTTTCCAAGATGGTGACCCCCTGTGACAAGTTTGAAGTCCTGGATCATTGCTGCTATTGACAAGCTGACACTTTAGGCTGGTGCAATAAGTTCAGTATATAAAATATAGCATTTTTAGCCATATTCATTTTTTGGGTTTAGTTCTCCTTTAATATGCCAAAATTGGTTGTACTTCTGTCTTAGTCGTAGAAAAATGTGCATTTTGGTCCTGTTCAGAAAACCATTCCACATGCAATATATTTGTCATTTATGCATGCACATATGTGTGTGTATATGTATATATATGTATATCTGCAGTATACAGTATGTGTATGAATATACATACAGTATATATAGCATGTATTTATACACAATTGACTGTAAAATATCTAGTTAATCCAATAGTCTGCATTTACAGGTGGATATTAAACTGCTAAATGTCTGAAAAAAATGTGACTTTATATTTATTGTATTGCCTTACCTGCAAAAGTATGTTCCTGTAGGGTTGTGTGTAATCCAGTTCACTGGGAGTAAGAGAAAACAAACCACAGCACAGCCTAGTGTCGCATTTCTGAACTGTTTTTTTTTGTATTACATTTAATCAACATATTTTGAATGCCAAGAACTAAATGAGAATTTTGTCTGTAAAGAATTTTTCATACATAATATAATCATATGTTTTCTATTTTTAATCCCATACAAAGAGATCAGAAGCTTAACTGTAAAATCTACTTTTAATTCTCTGTTTCCCGGTGTGCACTAAATTCTAGTGATTCCAGCGATTCGCTGCCGGTGATTAAATTCGATTAAATTCGCGAAACTGCTGGCAAAATTCGCCAGCGTCAAAAAAATGGGCACCAGCATCAAAAACAAGATGCCGGTGCTGTTTCGCAAATTTCGTGAATTTTTAAGCAAAGCGAAATTCCCCAAATTCGTCCATCACTACTACATTTCTGTCTAAAGAAGACTTGGCTCTGAATTCAGACTAAACTGCAATATGTCTTATGTTCACATTCTGTTAGTAAGTCAGATTTGCTTTGCATCATCTTTATCTCACATTGTTACTATCAGGATATTAGTCCAGCAATGCTAAGAATTTAATTTATGGCAATTTTTTTGGGCCAGGAATGGAATTTTAGAATGCTTGGGACCAGGAATTTTCTGGATAAGGGATCCTCCTTAATTTGGATCACCGTACCACAAATATGCTAAAAATCATTTAGACATTAAGGGGCAAATTCATCATGGGTTGAATATCGAGGGTTAATTAACCCTCGATATTCGACTGGGAATTAAAATCCTTCGAATATCAAAGTCGAAGGATTTTAGCGCAAATAGTTCGATCGAACGATCGAAGGAATAATCCTTTGATCGAACGATTAAATCCTTCGAGTCGAACGATAAGAAGGATTTTAATCCAATGATCGAAGGATTATCCTTTGATCAAAAAAACTTAGGCAAGCCTATGTGGACCTTCCCCATAGGCTAACATTGGGTTTTGGTAGGTTTTAGATGGCGAACTAGGGGGCTGAAGTTTTTTCTTAAAGAGACAGTACTTTGATTATTGAATAGTCGAATAGTCGAATTTTTAGTTAGAATCCTTCGATTCGAAGTCGTAGTCGAAGTCGAAGGTCGAAGTAGCCCATTCGATGGTAGCCCAAAAAACACTTAGAAATTCGAAGTTTTTTTACTTCGAATCCTTCACTCGAGCTTGGTGAATTGGCCCCTAAATAAACCCAATAGGATTGTTTATCTCAAATCATGAATAATTATATATTAGTTAGGATAAATGTACTGTTTTATTATTATTGGGAAAATTGCGTCTCCTTTGGCGAGACACTTCATGGAAGCGCACCACCAAGTGAACCAACTGAGATTCATGGGGATTGAGAGAGTGAAAATGCCGATTCGGGGGGGCAATAGAGAAACATTACTCAAACAGCGGGAATTGAAATGGATATATAAGTTGCAGGCCCTTTCTCCCAATGGCCTTAATGAAGACAGGGAATTATCTTTATTTTTTTGATACTAATTAGATATAATAATCTTTTGAATGACCTCAGCCTGTTGTGAAATGAGTTTGTGTTTTGTTTTGTCTGATGTTTTTAAATGAGTTTTTTAAAAATTTTCTATGTTACTATTTTCACAGATCCTAATGGGACAATATTGATGGAAGTTACCCCTTGAAATTATTTTATGCATACACAGATGTTGATCTTTATAAATATGGCATGGTGATTTTTAATTACATGCACAATATGGGCGCTGTCACTTTAAATATATTATATTTATATTTTGATGTTGTTATTTATATTCTGTATTCACTAAGATATTCTTGAACATTGGCCATCATATGATCTATGAGGTGTAATTTGGTACGATATTACACATGATGTTGAGCACGTGGACACTTTAAATTATACATATGATGGCTTTATGAATTATAGCATACTATTAATTGTAGATTTTTCAACTTCATTTAAGTGTATGGTTATTAGATATATCATGGGATGAGAAATGATAGGGAAATGTCACATGATGCTGTGTATATCTTTAATATTGGTCATATGACTTTTTTGCACATTGCACTATAGCACCTTTTTGAGCCGTATAAGACATATGCTTTTGAAATATATTGTCCAGGATCTGTTGATTTTCGGGGTCGCTACATTGAGGTATCTGTTGTGCTGATGTATACAATAGCGTTATGTGCGGCAGGTGTTGCTTAGCAATGAGATAAACAGATACACGTGCTTCCTGTTTGAATGCGGGTTGTATCAATGAGAATATAGCGCCGCGTCACCAAGCCAGACGATACGTCGGCGGAAGTGACGTAGGCGGAAGTGACGTCACATACCCGGAAGTGTAGGACGCGCGCTAACGAAGCGCCCAGATAGTAATTGATTAGGGTATATATACCTCCATTAAATCTGGTAAACATCAGAATCCCCGTGACAAAGGCCTTGGTGCCGAAACGTTGGGGCCATTCTCATTTTTCTGGTAGGTGTATCCGCTCCTTGCTTGTTCCTTGCTTGCTATGCATTACTAATGAGTGGGTTATATTCTATACGATTTTTTTAATATTGTATAAACTTTGCCTTGTATGGTGTTATCTATGTAAAATGCTTTTTTTCTGCATAAAAGTAAAGTAAAAATCTTTTTTCAAACCACTCTTTCTCTAAATTGCATTTCTTGTTGAGTGTGCGAACATACAGATATTTGATATTGATACAGGTTACCTACAGTAGGGGTAACATTTGTTTCTGCACCTCTAATCATTTTTTGAAAATTTTGGTGTTCCCTCCATCCATTATTAACTCTATCTGTTTTATTATTAGGAAATCATTTTTAAAAATTTGAATTATTTGCTGAAAATGGCCTCTATAGGAGAAGACCTTCTTGTAATTCGGAGCTTTCTGGATAACAGATTTCCAGATAAGAGGTCCTATACCTGTAACTGGAAGAAAAAAAGTATATGTGAAAAGTATATATGAAATATATTTTGGAGAATAACTAATACAATTATTACATAGAGGCAATGACTTACATGTAAGTCTGATACTTGATAATCCTTGATTTATCTTCAAGGATTCAATTAAGGTTGGTTCAGTTCTCCGTTCGTGGAAATTGAAGTCATACATTAATTTATAAAAGTAAAAAAATGTTATTGCCATCTGGGAAAAGACTTAGATACAACTAGTCATGATGAGACCAGTGGCGGAACTACCGGGGGAGCAGGGGGTGCGAGCGGGCCAGGGCCCGCACCCCCTCAGGGCCCCCCGGCAGTCCGCGCGCCGCTGCGCGGCGCACATTACTGGATAGTTTCCGGGTGTACGGAGGGGGGCGGGGGCCCGCTGCGCGTCCTGCGCCAGGGCCCGCCCCCCTCCAGTTACGTTTCTGGATGAGACTATACTGAAGATAATGAAGGTAGTCTAGTAACTGATGTAGTAAGAAGTAAATATATTTTTACAAATTATTTTAAATTATTGTTTTGTGTTTAATCCATTCAAAACAAAACCTAAACAGTAGCTACTCCAAGTAAGCCACAAGTGATATATACATTTGGGCTCTACATACAGTGATCTGGAGAAACAGCTTAATCTCTGATACAATAACATATAAACAATGGAAACGGCAAAAAAAAAACAAAAAATTGCGAAATGCATTGAAGTCAATGGGCAGCAAAAAACATTTTATGCAGGCAATTTTTTTCTCACTCCAAATGCATTGAAGTCAATGGGTGTTTGTTTTTTTCTTATGGCGACTTTTTTGTCTAAGTGACAATTTTGTCTTGGTGACTTTTTTGTTGCGGCAACATTTTTCAGTTTGCAGATGTTGCAGAAGCACGGATTTTTGGTGTAAATCCATGCCTGGTGAAACAATTTGCTTATCATTAGAGGTTAAATGTCAGATTTGGTGAGGACTAGGTGATCATTATATACGAATACGTAAAACCACAGATTTAAAAGAAGGTATAATTTTGTGTTCATATTACTATACATTTAGGGGCAGATGTATCAAGGGTCGAATTTCGAGGGGTTAAATCCCTCGAAATTTGACTGGGGAATAGAATCGAATAGGCAATTCGGCGAATTTACGTGCTGGCGAATAGTGGCATGGGCGAATATTCGCCCGGCGAATAGTCTCACGATCGAATATTCGATCGAAGGATTTTCATTTGATCGAATGATCGATCTAATGCCTTTATATTCGATCAAAAACTTAGAAAACAAGCCTATGGGACTTTCCCATAGGCTTTTAAAGCAATTCGGTAGGTTTTAGGTGGCGAAGTAGGCAGTCGAAGTATTTTTAAAAGAGACAGTACTTCGACTATCGAATGGGCGAATAGTCGCAGCGTTTTTGCACTCGATCTATTCGAATCATTCTACTCAGGCGAATTTACACCAATCGACACCAGTCGAGGAGCACAAAAAACGACTCGAAATTCGATTCGATTTCCCTCTATTCATTCACCCAAGCTTGGTGAATGTGCCCCTTAGAAATACTTTGTTTACAAAGTTGTTTACTTTGTTTACCCTTTTTATGATCGTTTGCTTTTATATATATATATATATATATATATATATATATATATATATATATATAATAAAATTAGAAGGAATAGAGGGTAAAAGTAATTTAATGATTCACCATTGCCACATTAAGTAATTAAAGTACTGTATCAGAAATGACTATATACAATTTCCCAAAACTTATTCAAGCGTCATTTCCCCAGCCAAAGACTTTAGCTAAAAAGTTGGATTGTGAAATAATCATCCCATTCCTTCTTCCCATCAGCCATTAGTCATTTACTCCCAACCCCCTCATCCATTCTTTTCACTGTTCACTTTTTCTGTGCGACATTTGATAGATTTTTTGCTACTAATTTAAAGGAACACTCCAATAACAGTGTTTGAAATGTTATTTATAAATTAAATTAGATTACATATTTTATTCCTTAGGCTGGCTGCCAGCCCAATATAACACATGCAGTATGAGTAGTACAAACACACTATATCCACAAAAATCTCTAGATACATACCTGTCCAAAATCTTATTCTAAAACCAATGATAGCAGTTTTCTTTTTTTTATATCTTTGTTTCTATAACAGTGTGTTATTCGGGGAGGGATTGAAATTAGTTGCAGGAACATTGTCGGTGGGATTTACTTCTATTCAGCCTGCTGAGTTCTGCTGAGTGTATATCCCTGCTGTCTTTTTCATCTAACATTGTATATTGAGTATTGAAGGAACAGCTGACAAAAACTGTAGATACGCAAGGGAGGAAATATTGCTCGTGCTGTAGGTTGATGGTGGTTGTGGTCTTAATGAAAGAAAAAAGGTATCGGAGTGATCTTTTATCAAGTAATCAGATGTGACTGCAGGCAAAATATCAAGTTTTTGTGAAATAAAGGTAGTGAATCAGATTCTCTATTATATACTTAAAACTTGAGTTGAAGTGTTTCCTTGTCCTTTAATATCAATTGTATTTACATATATTTTTTAATTAATGTATATTGGAAACTTTTCATTTGATTTTACTGGAACCAGGGACTCTAAGCTAAACCGTAAAACCAGCTGAAGACCATTATTTATTCTTCACCAGAATTTAAGATTAGTAATATGCATTGAGGAAGGTTAGTGCCGTAAGGCCACACCTGTTATAAAAGTTAAAAACATAAAAATGTATGGGTTCAACATATTTCATTTGGGCAGATTGTTTTTTTCTGAAATTTTCCTGTTATATGAAACATACTCTATAAAATGCTGCAATGTTTCACTCAGTTATAGATGGTGCATGATTTTCATAAAGAAATTGCCTCCATGAATAAGCCATGCAAATATTTTATTGCATCTGGGGTTACATTTAAAGGAACGGTAACATCAAAAAATGACAGTGTTTTAAAGTAATGAGAATATCATGTAGTGTTGCCCTGCACTGGTAAAACGGATCTGTTTGCTTAAGAAACACTACTATAGTTCATACAAACAAACTGTTGAGTAGCAATGGTGGCAATTGAAAAAAAGGCTATATGGCACATGTTAAATAGTGGATAACTGTATTAGAAAAACGATCACAAATAGAAAAAATAGAAAATAGAAAAAAGTCTATTTCTGGTGAACTATCTGAAAACATCTCAACTGGAAAACGTGTTTGAAGGTGAACAACCCCTTTAAAGGGGACCCGTCACCCAAAAAAAATATTCAAAATCCTATTTTATCACATTAGTCAAACAAAATGAACTTTAATTACACTATATATTGAAGATTCAAATATTATTTGAATCTTGTTTCCTTCAGTCTGGGAATTCATAATTATAACAAGCAGGCAGGAGCCATTTTGTGGACACTGTTATTAAGACAAGTCTTGTATCATCTCAGAATCTTGTTTGTGCAGAATGGGGGACCTGATGTCCAGAATGGGGGGACCTGATGTCCATCCCCATGCCCTGGCTACACAATTAAAGGGTGAAGAGAACGGGGGAATGTGGGGAGAGCAGCAATTTTTAGGAAGTGCTGAATGGAAAGTGAAAGTAATTGTCTGCCCCCCTCTATGTCCAGGGCATAGAGGAGAGGCAGACAATATTTGATTGACAGCTGAGATGTTTAAATGAGCTTACAACAGCTATGAATGCTTTAATAAAAATAGAAATTGTATTTCATGTTTGATTAAAGGACTTTTATTATACAGATGTTTGTGTCTGGGTGACAGGTTCACTTTAAAAGTGGCTAATTGATACAATAGTTGTTAATATTCCCCAGATGCTGCAGAGAAACGAATCGACTACTGTAACTGTATCAACTAAATGTAGCAAATTGTAACAGTTGAGAATCTACCTGGATCACTGAGCTGCCAGAATGAGACACTAGACAGGAACATTAAACTTTAAACTTACATTTTGGGAGAACAGTAAAAAAAAAAGATGGAAAGTAATTGAAAAAAAAATCTTTGTTGATGCTGAACAATCTGAAAACAAATTAATTGAAAAAAAGTGTTTAAAACACTAAAAAGCCAGAATTTAGTCTCAGTTCATTTCATAAGCAGTTTACAGCACAGAATATTAATGGTATCTTTGATTCATTTTAATGGATTAAAATATTTACTGATTTGCAGATGCTTGGTTAATCAACCTGCTAAGACTTGGCTTTGGAAAGTCTTGGGGGGATTACTCATTAAGGGACCCATTTACTTTGAGTGAAGGAATTTAGGAAAAATAGTTTGAATTTCTAATGGTTTTTTTCGCTACTTCGACCATCGAATGGGCTACTTCGACCTTCAACTTCGAATCGAACAATTCAAACTAAAAATCGTTCTACTATTCTATAGTCGAAGTACTGTCTCTTTAAAAAATTCTTCAACCCCTTAGTTCGCCACCTAAAACCTACTGAGGCCAATGTTAGCCTATGGCGAAGGTCCCCATAGGCTTCCTAACAATTTTCTGATCGAAGGAATATCCTTCGATCTACGGATTAAAATCCTTCGATTCGTTCGATTCGAAGGATTTAATCGTTCGATCGAACGATTAATCCTTTGATCGTTCGATCGTAGGAATAGCGCTAAATCCTTCGACTTCGATATTCGAAGTTGAAGGATTTCAATTCGGCAGTCGAATATCGAGGGTTAATTAATCCTCGATATTCGACCCTAGGTAAATCTGCCCCTTTAAGTGTCTTACTTAGCTTTCTAAAATTAGAAATATCAACTGTGCAGAAATAAACTGCTCAGTAGTTACTACTACTTACCTGTTTGCTGAATGAAGGCCGATTAGCAAAATACTTTGTAAAATGTAGTTAAGAACAAAAGACTTGAAGTTCTTTCTTAAGATTTAAGGGAAGTGTATTGAGGCATTTACCAAATGACTAATTAATTGGGGATTTTTTTCATTTTAAACAAACAACAGTCTATTTTTAGCTCTGCCATTAATACAAGGCTGAAATATTGTATAGGTTTTCCTTTCACGTTTGAAGTAGACAATTAGTCTGAACTAATGGCTGTTTGGTTGCTGTTTCATGTCTAAAACAGTTGAATAGCCTTGGGAATGGAACAGCTAGATAATTTAATTGAATCTGGCAATATTTCTATGTCTTACTCAACTGAAGGGTAAAAAAAAAAGGTTAATAATTAGACTTTTGACATGTTTTCAGGCATGCACCATATATAAGAAAATGATAGTTTTAATGATACAGTTGAGTAAAGTGGAAACTAAAAATAGAGTAAGAAGATGCACACCCTAAAAATAAAGTATGAGGTGCTAATCCATAGGTCACTCCCATGAGGGTCTCCAAACATATTTACAAAAGAACGGATTGCACACTCAATTTTCAAAATTCAAAAAAAGTAAATAATATTTATTACACAAAAAAGAGGGGTAACAGAAATTACAAAAAAAAGAAAAAGCCTTTTTCTTTTTGATTATTTATTATTTGTAAGACCACTATGGTCGAAACGCATTGGGCTTACTTATTATTTTTGTAATTTCTGTTACCCCTCTTTTTTCTGTAATAAATATTATTTACTTTTTTTGAATTTTGAAAATTGAGTGTGCAATCTGTTCTTGTTCTTTTGAGTAAAGTGGAAAAAACAGACCAGTGGATGTTGAGTCCTAAGGTTAAAAGAGGACATACACCCTATTTATATTCTTTTTTCCATTTCCAAAAAGAGTATACAATGTCAATACAATTCTGATCTAGTGAATTAAATGACTTTTGTTATGAGAAACATTCATAATACAATTTTCTCGTCTTCTGGTTTATTCTGTGGATGACATCTATAGATATAAAAATATAAATATGTATGGAGGAGGCAGGGGGGATGGCATCTCACTACAATCCATTGCTTCCCCAGTATCCTTCAGCTTGAAGTTGCTGTACTAAACTCCTGATTTATGTAAAATGAAGAATAAATTGCTGTGCAAACTCTACTCTATACTTTGATGTGGACATGGGGAAATTTGTTTTCCTTTGCAAAAAGAATTAGCAAACCTCATGAAAATATAAAATGCAATGTAAGAACAGCAGAGATGGTAACAGGCATTGTTACATAATTAGATCATTAAAATCCCTTAATTCATTTACACTTATAAAGAAATAGAAAAATAAAACTTTAACTACTTTGGTTAAATTCTTTCATTTTTTCCTACAAGTGTTTTTTTTTTTATGCTGGCGACAATTGCAATGCCGGCGACAATTCTGACATTGGTGACATTTTAAAGGATGCCCATTGACTTGAATGAGCGTCAAATTGTCGCCGGCGTAAATTTTGATGCCCGTGAATTGATGCATTCACATTTTGGGAATTTTTCGCCGTTTCCCGAATTTCCCGTGAAAAATGGGATTTTTTCTCATGTCATCCTGTCTGTGAAGAATTTCAACATCCTTTTCTATTAAAACTGTTATCTCGACCTGGTAATAACTAGGGATGTGCTGAATCCACGAATCCCCGAATCCTTGGTGAAAGATTCGGCAGAATATCGAACCAAATCCAAATCCTAATTTGCAGTGGGGCAGGAAAGGAAAAAGTGGAAAAAATTCTTTTGTGACGAATAGTCACATGGTTTTCTTATCCACCCCTAATTTACATATGCAAATTAGGATTCGGATTAGGTTCGGCCAGGCACAAGGATTCGGGCGAATCAGAATCCTTCTGAAAAAGGCTGAATCCTTGGCGAATCCTAAACTGAATCATGGATTCGGTGCATCCCTATTAATAATATACAAAATTCCGGGGGTTGTGGAAGCACTCTAAAGGCTGAATTAAAGTATATTCAAGTATAATGGAAGTGCTATTTACAATGCACTTCCCTGGTCCCCTGTCTCATAAATAATTCAGTATAAATGCAAATGCATGTGCTTACAAAACAGGGGTTTTTAGTTACAAAGTTAAGTTGAAAAGCCACCATACCACGTCAAGGTAAACCCCATATGGCTTATTTATCTCAGGTCATAGTATAAAAAGACTTGGTTCTCTGCATAATAGCATTACCTGTATTCAGTGTGTGTTGAACATTGGTTTCAGTCTGAAGGCTGAATCCTCCATCCCTATTAATAACTCTCATTTACAATGGGGAGCCTAAAGAGTTTGGCAAAATGAGTGGAAACTAAAATAAAACCATTCCTGCTTAAAGGTATCATTGAAGGTATGAAATTATGTTGTATAATTTAGAGAAGAGCTGGATGCCATGAAACATGATATGATGACATTACTTTGGTACTCATTTCTCCTTAGTCACTGAAAATATGATTGTTTTTACCCCATTTTTGTCTCATGACCAACCCACCTGTCCTTTTTGTCCAATCCCTACTCATCATATTTATTTTTTAAGTCAAAAGACTTCAGTAACTATCTCCCCACTCTCAACCCCACTTCCTTTATGCCTCCAAATTTCAGTCTATCTTGTACCATCTTGATTCCCCCAAACTATATTTGACTCCCCATAATTAATTCTAGAAAACAGATTGACTGCCTTGGGGTCATGCCATCTAAGAAAAATGCTCTCACACTGTAGCCAGACAAAATCTAAATATGAGTGGTACTATCGTCTGATGCAAGATATTGCCAATTTGCTCTCAAATAATAATAATAACCAGTATATACTTGAGTATAAGCCGAGTTTTTCAGCCCCCAAAATATGATGAAAAACGCTACCTCGGCTTATACTCGGGTCAAGCGCAAAAATGGTCGCCGGCGTCTAAGAATAGTCGCCGGCGCCTAAGAATAGTCGCCAGCATCCAAGAATAGTCACAGGCATCCAAGAATAGTCGCAGGCGTCCAAGAATAGTCTCCAAGAATATACTCCGGCTTCCAAGAATGGTCGCCGGCATCCAAAAACCGAGGCGCCGGCACCTCCAATGGGAGCAGAAACCCTCAATTCTTTGATTGAAACTTACCAGAAGCTGCTGCATTTCTCACCCTCGGCTTATACGCGAGTCAATAAGCTTTCCCAGTTTTTGGAGGTAAATTTAGGTACCTCGGCTTATACTCGGGACGGCTTATACTCGAGTATATACGGTAATAATAATTATAATAATAATAATAAATGTATCTTAGGTTAACCTTTTTTACACAGTTCTCAAGATTTGTGTCAAAGGATCTGTCTTACTGTATTTGGCATTCATGGTTCATTGTTGCCTATACTTGTGTATTTGACCCATGCCATATGCTGAAATCTTGCTCCATCCAATAATTTTACTTCCATTCAAACAACTGCTGCTGCCTATATTTATTTGTCACTTATATTGTGTGATATTACTCAGTTATTTTAAATCCTATAGACATCTGTTGCCGTTTTCAGCATTTTACACAGTGCAGCTAGTAAACATATTGCGTCTCAAAAATAGACATCGGAACAATGTGGGCCCCAGGAGTAATCAATCATTTTTTGTGTCAGATGAAATGAAACTGAATCCTGAAACTTCCCAGAAACTGTAATAAGAAAATCCTTTGGCAATGGAATATGGCTATTCTGGAACAGGCAAAGCAGTGAGCTATGCAAAAGGAGATAAGATTATTGTGATTTCACCATACCAATAAATAAATATTTAAGGAAGTTATTTTTGGCACCTTTGAAACTAGAGTAAAATAACATCTGTTTTGGAGAGGGCACTGAACTATTCAGGCTACATGAATAAGTCAACAACAGCAGCAAATTATATATTTGGCTGTTCAGCAGGCTGTTCACGTCATAAAAAAATGCATTTAGCCTATTTCATGGTCATTCAGTCCAACTGGTGGCCCACAACCCCCTCCCCTCTTGTGTGGCCCCCACATGAAAGTCTGCCTGCTGTGTCTGCTTACCATGTGCTAACTTTAAAAGTTGTTGCTGCATAGTTTAAAAATCAAATTCACACTGTAATCCCCTGTATTGTTCACACCTGTGATCCCCCTGTATTGTTCACACTTGTGACACCTCTATCGTTCACATCCTAAAGCCCGTACTGTTCACACCTGAGACCCAGCCTGAAACTGCCCACATTGTTCACCTGTTCAAACTAATACAAATACTGGAGGGGCATCAGCACTGTGTCACTGTATGTAGTATATATTAAAGTGGTCCTGATAGGTTTCCCTGTCTCCTACTGTGTTCTGCCTTCCCTATGCTCCCTGTTTGTTCCATACTCTGTCTTCCCTAAGTTCCCTGTGTGTGCCATATTCTGTCTGTCCTATGTTCCCTGTGTGTATGTGTGTGTGTGTGTGTGTCATACTCTGCCTGCCCTATGCTCCCTGTGTGTGTCATACTCTGCCTGCCCTATGTTCCCTGTGTGTGTCATACTCTGCCTGTCCTATGCTCCCTATGTGTTCCTTACTCTGCCTGCCCTATGTTCCCTGTGTGTTCCATACCCTGCCTTCCCTATGCTCCCTGTGTGTGCACCATGCTCTGCCTGCCCTATGATTCCTGTGTGTGTTATACTCTGCCTGCCCTATGCTTCCTGTGTGTGCCATACTCTGCCTGTGTGTGCCCTGTTCTACCTTAGCCTGATATTAGTTCTGTGGGTTTGTTAGCATTTGAAAATTATTGTTAGGGGCCCCTATGGTGTTTAATCATGTGCTGGGGGTGCTGTGTTATCCACAGGGAGGAGACCTATGAATTTAAGGGTATGCTTTATATGACTTACTAAACTTGTTTCACATATGACTGATGAATGATATCCCTGCAGTGAGCACCAACCATTTGTTTTTTTGGTGTGCTACCACCATTAATGTGGACATGGTCTTGTGGTAACATGGGTGTGGTTTAAAGTAGGTGTGGTGTAAAAACAGTGATCAGTTAACATTGGCGTCCATTATCGGCCCTCCACCATTTAGGCCAGAAACATTCCTGCCCTCAGTACCACAGAAGTTGGACAGCACTGATCTAGATCATTGTCACAAGACTGACAAAAAGCTGATGTTGCATCAGTATTTAAAAAGGAAGTTAGACTCCACAACTAGGAAACTATTACCATGAAGACTGTAGTGCAGTTTTTTTTAATACAATACTAAAAATGCTTCCAACTTCTTCTCGAATGATGTCATTTGTAATAGGCAAGATCCCTTGTATCTTTTAGCGCTGAACAGGGTCAGACTGGGGGCCCACCAATAATGCTGTCCAGAACCCCCCTGCCCCCCTGGCAGGGCCAGCAGATCAGGAGAGGGGGTCTGGGCCGGTGGGGGCTCACCGGTTTTTATCCTGGTGTCCGATCTTGGCGCTGAACACTGCTCAGCGGCCTTGCGAAAAATTACCCATTTACCATGGAACACACACTAAAGTAGAAAATCACTCAAACAAAATTCTGTTCTATGGGGTGTTAGAGCTCAGTGCCTTGGCCCACAAATGTGTAAACCTCAGGAAATTAATAAACTGCCCCATAGTATATATTATACAGCTATCATAACCTTTCTGCATTCGTTTGATGTTATGCCTATAAGTAGCTGTGCTAAATATATGATGTGTTCTGTTGACTAATGTAAATATTTTTTCATGAAGTATTTGTAAACTAAGATTGTAAGATTGTATATACATTTAACATGAATGCATTCCTGCAATTCTTTCATTCTCAGGGATCAGATGGACTAAATTACAGCAAATCGCTGAGATAACTTGAGTATATACAGTAAGATCAGTACTGTACTTGTAGCGTGATATTTATATTCCATGCTAAGGCCACACACACATTTTGCATGATTCTAAAAGAAACAGTAAAATAGTTATTTTTAATATAATACAAGGACCATTGAATACAATATACAGGTATGGGATCCATTATCTGGAAACCAGTTATCCAGAAAGTTCCGAATTACGGAAAGTTTGTCTCCCATAGTCTCCATTATAATCAAATAATCCAAATTTTTAAAAATGATTTCCTTTTTCTCTGTAATAATAAAACAGTAGCTTGTACTTGATCCAAACTAAAATACAATGAACCATTACTGGAAGTAGAACCAGCCTATTGGGTTTATTTAATGTTCACATGATTTTCTAGTAGTCTTAAGGTGTGAAGATCTGGAAAGCCCCAGGTCCTGAGCATTCTGGATAATAGGTCCCATACCTGTACATTTAAAAGACCAAGCTATAAGCTACACTTACAACTTTAGATATGCCTTAAACATTTAGCTCTTTGACAGTTGTCTTTTTGTTGTATTCTAGCATTTTGCCTACAACTTACACAAAGCTGGTGACATGCACTTTTTTGGTTTCATTCACTCTGCTACCAGATTAAATATTTATGGTTTTGAACCTTGCCTACTACAGGGCTGACTATTTTTTTAATTTGTGTCAATCTTAAGAGATATTAGTTGGAAAGGAGAAACTACTTTCACCAATTGATCTAGTATGTTACATTCACTAATTTAATTGTTGCTCTCATTACTCTTCCCCCAGCCAAGGTGCCTCTCAATGAAGGACAGACTACATTCTCTTGAATTTTATTTTTGTAAAGGAGAACAAAACCCTATAAATTATATGAATAGAAATGCCATATTTTATATATTAAACTTATTGAACCAATCACAAAATACGATTTGCCTGTCATATAAGCTGATGTTGACTATTGCATTCTGATGCTAATTATTCTGGTTTCTGAGCTGCCATGAAATTAATAATTTGAATATTTTACCTATCAGGCTTATATTTTGACATATATATATATATATATATATATATATATATATATATATATATATATATTCAGTATATTGTGGGTGGGTCCCTAAGCTCAGTAAGTGGTGGCAGCACAGAGCAAGTGCAGAAAAGAAGATGGGGAGCTACTGGGGCATCTTTGGAGACACAGATCTTTAATGCTAAAGGGATGTGATTGCCTTGGGCTGGTACAGAAAAAAGCCAAAAAAGCCAAAAAATCCGTACAAATTTAATTTTTCACAAATTTTTTCTACACAGGAAACTTTTGGGAAGGGGAAATAACCATTGCGGATTTGGTCGTAGTATATTTCAGAAAATAATGAGACAAATTCGGAGTGTGATGCTTGTGGGATTTGTAACATTGCCTGAGCAAGGGCCAGGTCATTCTAAGAGCTTGCAACTGTTTCCTATTGAGTAAAAAGTGATCCCAATCAAGTGCGTAGTGCATACAGGTAGAACGTGCAGTGATACACAGTGATACACATGTAACACCCTCTTGGCGACCCCCCTTGTACCAGCTTACCAACTAGGGTCCTGAGTTCCCTTTGCAAATTGAAAGGTACTGGGAAAACTTGTCTCTGGCAGTGCCTCCACCTAATGGGGTCCACTCCTGGAATACTCCTGAGGATATTCCCATTAGGAAACAAATCACCCACACACTTTATTATATAACAATATAACTTTATATAAAACAAGTGTACTATTAAAGGGGAAGTAAAACACATTCACATCATATAAAATGACCCACTCCCATGGGAACCTATGCAAGTCCAATCCTGACACCTCCTTGCCAGGCAAAGTCCCGCACTACTCCTTTTGGCAGCCCAAGAGTTCCATTCCTTGTCCCCAAAAGAGTACACTTGGTCCCAGGTAGTGCTACAGCCCAAAATACCTTTCCCTCTGGTTAGGTACTGGCTCCCTCATGGCAGGCATCATCAACAGCCTGTGTCATAAACAGAAACCATCCTGGATCCTCTCTTTTTCTACCCTCCCCATGGCACACCTTACCCTGGGGATTCACACAGATGGGTAGGCTCATCCAGAGCTGGAGCAGTCATCAACAGCGATGAATCCATTCCATGAAACACATGCAGCTTGTTTGATCCTCCATTCATAGCTCCCAGCACTGTCTATAGCGCGAGCACAAATTGACATCATTGCTGAACTGCATCTCTCACCCATCTCCAAAAGGTGAATACAGAAATCCGGCATCCAAACTCCAAACCATCTCAGTTGAGTTATCCAGGCACTGGAGGATCCCGCCTAGCCTTTGGCAGGCCTATCATACTCCATTAAAGGCCTACATTTTGCCGGTGTTGTCACTCTATCCCAAGTGAAACAAATATCTGCAGCAGTTACTGTAACCTGAACTGTAATGGCTGATAGAGCACATGGCATCATCTTTTATAGGGTTGCACAGCACCACCTTGTGGTTTCTTTTGGGATCAGCCATGTGCACCAATCCAAAAGCTCTGCCCCTGGAAAATTCAGGCAGAAAACCCATATCTCAAGCCATGAGGCTCAGGGGAGGGGCCCTTAACCCTTTAAACCGTGGATTAACTCTACGGGTCCCTACATACAGTTGAATTAATAGCTTGACACTACATTAGTCTGACGTCAGTAGTAGGAAAGCTCTTCGAAAGGTTAATAAAGGATAATATACTGGACTTTATAGCAAATCATAATACTATGAGTGTGTGCCAGCATGGTTTTATGCGTAATAGATCTTGCCAGACTAACTTAATTTCTTTTTATGAGAAGGTAAGTAGAGACCTCTATTCTGGGATGGCAGTGGATGTGATTTACTTAGACTCTGCTAAAGCATTTGATACAGTGCCACACAAAAGGTTACTGGTTAAATTAAGGAATGTTGGCCTGGAACATAGTATTTGTACCTGGACAGAGAACTGGCTAAAAGATAGACTACAAAGAGTGGTGGTAAATGGAACATTTTCTAATTGGACCAGTGTTGTTAGTGGAGTACCACAGGGCTCTGTACTAGGTCCCTTGCTTTTCAACTTGTTTATTAATGACCTGGAGGTGGCCATTGAAAGTACTGTTTCTATTTTTGCAGATGAGACTAAATTGTGCAGAACTATAGGTTCCATGCAGGATGCTGCCACTTTGCAGAGTGATTTGTCTAAACTGGAAAACTGGGCAGAAAACTGGAAAATGAGGTTCAATGTTGATAAATGCAGGTTATGCACTTTGGCAAAAATAATATAAATGCAAGTTATACACTAAATGGCAGTGTGTTGGGAGTTTCCTTAAATGAGAAGGATCTAGGGGTCTTTGTAGATAACACGTTGTCTAATTCTGGGCAGTGTCATTCTGTGGCTACTAAAGCAAATAAAGTTCTGCCTTGCATAAAAAAGGGCATTAACTCAAGGGATGAAAACATAATTTTGCCTCTTTATAGGTCCCTGGTGAGGCCTCATCTGGAGTATGCAGTGCAGTTTTGGACTCCAGTCCTAAGAGGGATATAAATGAGCTGGAGAGAGTGCAGAGACTAAGTGCAACTAAACTGGTTAGAGGGAGGGAAGACTTAAATTATGAGGGGAGACTTTCAAGGTTGGGGTTGTTTTCTCTGGAAAAAAGGCGCTTGCGAGGGGACATGATTACACTTTACAAGTACATTAGAGGACATTATAGACAAATAGCAGGGGACCTTTTTACCCATAAAGTGGATCACCGTACCAGAGGCCTCCCCTTTAGACTAGAAGAAAAGAACTTTCATTTGAAGCAACGTAGGGGGTTCTTCACAGTCAGGACAGTGAGGTTGTGGAATGCACTGCCGGGTGATGTTGTGATACTGATTCAGTTAATGCCTTTAAGAATGGCTTGAAACGAATCGAATACAGCCTATTCACCCGAAGTTAAAAAAAACTCCCATTACTTCCTTTGATAAATATGCCCCTAGGTGTTCCTTTTCTTACAAAATCAGTTTTCACCCAACTGTAAGAAACAGAAGGTGGTGATAACTTAAAAAAAAGGTGAATTTTAAAAGAGTTAAGAAGCACACACGTACATTAGTTATTATAGTTTTTGTTATTTCTTGAGCTAAACTGGGCAAACTAGGAGACTGAAGCTACTCCATGTTTGGTCCTTGTGGGGTAATTAGATTCATATTTTACAACCCCCTTCCCTATTTGTTATGATTATCTGTGTACATGTAACTAAACAATATCATTTTCACCTTGATTTGTCACTTATAGTGATGGGCGAATTTGCGCGATTCGCCACCGCTGAATAAATTTGCGAAATGGCTGCGAAAATTCGCCGGCAAATGTGTTTTTTGGACACTGGCACATTTTCACCAAAAAAAAAGACGCCTGCATCATAAAAACGGACGCTCGAAATTCGCAATTTTATTGGCGAAATGGCGCAAATTCGCCCATCACTAGTCGCTTATTATTGGACATGATTATTTTCGTGTTTTACAAAGTATCTAAAATAGAAATTATAGTGGAACAATCGTAAGTAAAATATAACATATTTAATGCATGTAGTAATGCAATAAGCAAATACAGCCTCCCAGGAAGAATTTTAAATAAAGGGCATGTACTTTAAAGTTGCTTCTATTCAGTCTTTCTCACGAATCAAGCAGCACGTTGCCATGGAGTTCCAAAGAAAAATGTGCAAAACATTTTGGCAGTCACATGAAGCAAAAAGTGATATGCAGGGAAGGCACATTGATAAAAACACATTGTTTTCAGTACTAATTCTGTCAGATGCATCTGGCCATGATTTTTTAGACTTAATTAACATCTGCTGCTGTTTGTGTCGCAATATAAAACACACATTAAGCAGCACTGCAAATAAATTGGTTTAGCACAGGTGATTACTTTACAGGCAATCCAATAAACATATGTCCAAATGCTCTTTATAGTCTAGTGATAAAATTCAAATGTATTTATTGAGGTTTTGATTCTTTTGAAAGCTTAAAAGTTATTCAAGCTTAAAGGGATCCTGTCATCGGAAAACATGTTTTTTTCAAAACACATCAGTTAATAGTGATACTCCAGCAGAATTCTGTACTGAAATCCATTTCTCAAAAGAGCAAACAGATTTTTGTATATTCAATTTTGAAATCTGACATGGGGCTAGACATATTGTCAATTTCCCAGCTGCCCCTGGTCATGTGACTTGTGCTTGCACTTTAGGAGAGAAATGCTTTCTGGCAGGCTGCTGTTTTTCCTTCTCAATGTAACTGAATGTGTCTCGGTGAGACATGGGTTTTTACTATTGAGTGTTGTTCTTCGAGCTGCCAGGCAGCTGTTATCTTGTGTTAGGGAGCTGCTATCTGGTTACCTTCCCATTGTTCTTTTGTTTGGCTGCTGGGGTTGGAAAAGGGAGGGGGGTGATATCACTCCAACTTGCAGTACAGCAGTAAAGAGTGATTGAAGTTTATCAGAGCACAAGTCACATGACTTGGGGCAGCTGGGAAATTGACAATATGTCTAGCCCCATGTCAGATTTCAAAATTGAATATAAAAAAATCTGTTTGCTCTTTTGAGAAATGGATTTCAGTGCAGAATTCGGCTGGAGCAGCACTATTAACTGATTCATTTTGAAAAAATGTTTTTTTCCCATGACAGTAACCCTTTAAGGGATAGTGAGCAGGAAACACTGTCTATTATGGAAAAAAGGTTATATTGGGTCATTTATTAAGTACAGGGTAAGGTGCAAAGTGCATGGTGTAGTATGCCATATTTTAAGCACTTTTGCAGTGCGCATAAATGTTTGCACAGTGAACAATTTTGCCTTCGCAAATACTGCCCCTCAAACGACAGTAGGATAGCGATTGTGAATTTTATAGTTTGCAATAGTGTGCATTGTATGGAAACCTATTAATTAATAAGTTGTTACACTTGCTCCAAAAGATAATGTCACCCTCAAGCAGTGTAATTAAGATTTGCAATGCATTAAAAGCCTAATGAATATTATATTGCAACATGCAAATTTTTATTCCCAAATGTGTTCTCTGAAATTTTTATGATTTTTATCTTCTTATTCTATTTTATTATTTTTCCCCATTGAGCCCTGTCCTACACCTTGAAAAATTGCCACGGGTGTTCAGGTGATGCAGGAATATAAATATAAGCCTAGGACCTTTATCAAGACAAAGGTCCTAGGTCCTTGATAAATGTCCTAGGCTTGGACCGAAACGTTGGCCTGTTTTAATGTAACAAAATAAAATTATATTTTTAAGTAAACTTTTTAACTTCCTTGTTTTGTGACAATAAGTCACGCGATTTCCCTCCCCCACCCCTAATTTGCATATTCAAATTAGGATTCGGTTCGGCCGGGCAGAAATCCAGCTGAAAAAGGCAGAATCCGCCGAAGGTGCATCCCTAATATATATTAATATAATACACAAAAGCTACGAATATCTTGTAAATTATATCCTTATAAACTGTGAGTTCTGATGTCATCAGTTATAAACGGTGAGTTCTGATGTCATTTCTGTCATATGACTCACTGAAACTTGTGTATTATAATAAATAAAGTACCCCCAGTTGTAAAATATGAGGATATTAGAAGTTACCTCCGAGTTCCATGACCTGTATAAAAACACTCGGCCTTCGGCCTCGTGTTTTTATATGGTCATGAAACTCCTCGGTAACTTATAATATCCTTATATTTTACAAGAGGGGGTACTTTATTCACTATATATATTCCATTCTGTGTTCTTGTAGGGAACAATTGACTCCCCCTGGTCTCATTTATCATACTATTTAACAAGCATCCTTTTCCTTAGTTTAGGTGCACAAGGAAGAGCCTGCAATTATCCTACTTATTCTCAGCCTTAAATGCTGGCTTGTAAGGGGCATTCAAGGACACGGTTGAGAAATACTGTACTGTGTGACAGTTGTGTTACAAACACTGTACGTGTGACTCAGTCTCGCTACCAAATGAGACATCTGTTTTAATGATAAAACCCCCATTTCATTCAGCTTTCACATGTACATTTAATGCGCTGAATCACACAGGGGGCGAGTCACACGCCGACACCATAATCTCACCTATAAAAATTCAATTCTAGTCAGTTTCTTAGGTTTCCCACCCTGTTTTAATCATGATGCTTCCCAGCTACCTTTTTGTGGTTGGAAATTAAAAAAAAAAAAAAAAAGTTTAATGCATATTAGTTAAACTGCCTCGTGTTGTACCTCGGCTGACTCTTTTTCCGAGCCCCGGAGGAGGAGTGTAATATTTAAAGAGGAATGCGTAACTGGTGCCTGAGGTCATTCCCCAGGTGAGTCATAGTTCATTACAATTAATAGGTTAAAGCTCACAAAAAAGTATTTCCTCCCTACAATGATTTCAGAAATAGTTCAGATAAGGTAACATTACCCTGGCAAGTTTATTGATGTATTTCCATGGCAAACATCATCATTTGCACTGTGTACATGTTACACCTGGGTAAGGACTGTAAAAGCCTCATATCTAATTAAACTGCCACTTTTTGTATAAACAGGTATGTTATCCAAAATGTTCAGGGCATCGGGTTTTCTGGATAACAGATCTTTCTGTAATTTAGAGCTTCATACCTTAAAGGAGAATTCAACCTGTAACATAAAAAAACCCTACCCCCCTACCCTACGTAGACCCCCTCCCCCTAGCCTAAGTGTTACCCCAGGCAAATGCCCCTAATGTTTAACTTGCCCCTCGATGCAGATTCTGTCCTCGGGAGTTCACAGCCGCCATCTTCTTTTCTTTATTAAACTTTGGAAGCAGATCGTCATTTTCGGCACATGCGCAGTTGGATTAATATTCCAGTCCAGAAAAACTGCGCATGCGTCGGAAGGCATGGAAATTTCCCGAAAGTCACAAACAATGTCCCAAAAATTTCCGAAAAGTTTTTGCAGATTTTCTTGACGTTCGGCGCATGGGCAGTTGTTCGGGACCGGAATATGACTCTAACTACACATGCGCCAAAAACGACGGTCTGCTTTTGATGTTTATGAAGAAAAGAAGATGGCGGCTGTGAACTCCCGAGAACAGAATCTGCACCAAGGTGTAGGTAAAAATTTAGGGGCATTTGCCCCGGGTACAAGGTAGGTGGGGGGAGGAGGAGGGGGGGGAGGGTTTTTGTGTTACGGGTTGAAATCTCCTTTAAGTCTACTAGAAAATTATTTAAACATTAATTAAACCCAATGGGATTCGCAATTTTTTTAAAAGTCAGATTTTATAAAAGAAATCACAAATTTTTCATGATTTTTTCGTTCGGAGTTTAGTAAATAACCCCCTTAGGGCTTGTACAGTACATAGAAGCGGTTTTCCCTGCGCTCCCCTGTGTTCAATTTTAATGTGTTTCACTGCAGTGGAGCACAGGAAGAAACACATTCTGTTCATTTAAAGGGACCTGTACTCGCACAGGTGCATGTAAGCTCCAAACATGTCCCATTTCTGCAGGACAGTCCCGATTTTGACAGCTCAGCATGCAGTCCCTGTTTTTTTTTTACGGAAATGTCCCCAGTTTCTCTTTGATCTTCCAAAGATACAAAGTTTCTGAAACTTAATTAAAATAAGCGGCTTTTTGGCAGAGAGCCCAGAACACTGAGCAGTTGCACTTGGGTACTTTTGTAACAATTTAAAATACGCAAAGATGCAAATGTAACAATTTAAGATAAGCAGGCATCTTGGCAGAAACGAGACTCACAATTTAAAGGGCAATTTCAGCTTCATTAGCAAAACTGTCATAGCACATAAAACATTTCCCTAAACTCAGGAAAACCGCTTGTATGTACGAACCCTTACACCTCTCTTCTGCATATGATTATCAAAAAAATGAGTGTGATTTGGCACAGTGCCTAAAGAAAACCCCTTACTTTACTCCTGGTAAAGGCAAAAGATACAGTGCCCCCTCGCTCCTCTGCATACTGGAGATGAAAATGACCTCCACTGTTAGGGCTCTTACTCACGAGCGGTTGTAGCTGCGCTCCCCTGCGCTCTGTTTTTCTGCGTTCAGCCGCAGGGGAGCGCAGGAATAGATGCATTACATTTTTTCCAATGGGGCTGTACTCACACAGGCGCGTGTATGCGCCGAACGCAGGAAAAATGCAGCATGTTGTGTCTCAACCTGCGTTCGGCGCCTACACGAGCCTGTGCGAATACAGCCCCATTGGAAAAAATGTAATGCGTCTATTCCTCCGCTCCCCTGCGGCTGAACGCAGAAAAACGGAACGCAGAGGAGCGCAGCTACAACCGCACGTGAGGAAGAATCACTGCAGCATTTTTATTATTATTATTATTCATATATATACAAAGAAATGGCTTCTTGTGTGAGTTCTTTAATCTAGTATTTTAGCAGTTTAAATAATTCAGTGTTGGAAATAAAAGCAACTATCAAACATGGAATCATAAAACCATACCTCCCAACATTTGAGAACAGGAAAGAGGGACGGTTGGGAGGTATGAATTAAAACCAGTCTCCTCTAACAACTAAGATCGGTGTTAGTTTAATACAGGCTGTTTGTCAATTTAACTTAAAAAGATGCTATACTTTCACTTATTAACAGCACAAACATCGCACTATTAACTGATCAGAAAACCAGTGTGATAGGCCATAAAAGGCTCACTTCTTGCTTGGTTTCAACAGAAACTAATTAGCAGGGAGCAATTTCCTAGCCTAATCATAAGTAGATGGCAAATTATCAAGAGCTACTTTACAAGCCATTCAGTAGCCTGAGATTGATTTCATGGCTTCCATCAAGCAACACTTTCGTCATGGTTCATTATTTCTAATACATCAACACTAACTAGCCTCAAATTAAGATGAAACGCAATACAAAAATGTTAATGGAGGTTCTGATTTGTGTTGAAATGCTGCCATCTAGAGGGGTTGTGTTATAGTTCCACTAAATGTACTGAAAATCTTATTTTTAGCCTGTTCTTAGAATCTTTATAATTATCTTTTTTTATAGCATCAATAAATACACTCTATGCTGTAAAAAATATTTAGGTATACTGAGTCTCTGCAGGTACAGTATAAACTTTGTGTCTGTTTAGATTAGAACACTCTTTAATAAGGGAAATGTTGCAATGCGGGTAATAATGAAAACGTTGAGACAAATGTATTCAATCCACTTTTTATTAAAAAATATCCTCGGTCATACTTTTTTAAAAACCTGTTTTATTTGCAGCATTCTGTTCATGATCCAGATTCAGGGGCAGATTTAACAAGGGTCGAATTTCGAGTTTATGGGAGTTTCTAAAAACTCCCATCAACTCGAAAAAAATGCCCAATCGAAATTTATTTAAAAAAAATTACATTTTTTAAAACGGGTGAATAGGGCTGCAAATTCGAATCAAAATTCGAACCAAAATTCTATTGTTTTTTTTTAAAAAAAAGTCCACCAAATGACTCCAAATTGATTATAGGAGATCCCCATAGGCTAAAACACCAATTTGGCAGGTTTTAAATGGCGAATAGTCTAATTTGAATTCTTAAAGGAACAGTACAGGGCAGATTTATCAAGGGTCAAAGTGAAAATTCGAAGTAAAAAAACATTAATTTTGAGCTATTTTTTGTGTAATTCAACTACGGAATAGTCCAAATTAGATTCAAATTTGAAAAAAATCTGAAAATTCGAATATCGAAATTTATCATGTACTGTCTCTTTAAAAATTCTACTTCGACCATTCGCCATCTAAAACCTGCCGAATTGCTGTTTAAGCCTATGGGGGACCTCCTACAACCTACTTGGAGTCAATTGGTGGACTGTGAAAATTCGAAAAAAAAAATTTAAAAACTTTAAATATTTTGCAGTTCGAACGATTTTGAATTTGAATGAATATGACTTATTCACCCGCAGCAAAAAAAACTTAGATTCTTTTTTAATAAATTCCGGTTGGTCTTTTTTTATTAGAAATTCGAAGTTATGGGAGTTCAAAAAACTCCCATTACTTCAAAATTACATGATAAATTTCAAAATTCTAATTCCGAATTTTTTTAAAATTTGAAATGAATTTGGACTATTCCCTAGTCAAATTATACTAAAACAAACTCAAAATTCAAAATTAAAATTTTCAAATCGACCCTTGATAAATCTGCCCCTCAGTGTTGTTTTATCTTTTTCCTGGAATAATTAGGCTGGGCTGGGAGTTTAAATAAAATCATATGAACTGAATAAATGCCTATTTACTTGTTGTAACAGACATTGTAATAATGAAAACATTGAGACAAAGGTATTCAATCCACTTTTTATTAAACAATATCCTTCGGTCATACTTTATGAAAGACTTTACATTCAGATAAAAGCTTTAATTCATGTATTGTACAAAAATTTTTTTATCAATAGAACTTTAGGACAATTTCTTTCAGTAGACTTTTTTTTAATAGAAATTTGAATTACAGAGTATTCCAAGCCTCTTCATCAAAAAATATTGAAGGGAGTTTAACATAGAAATAGATATTGTTCCCAATAATAGACTGTACTCATCAAATAATATTACTTTTTCACTATGTATATCATAATATAATGCTGAACGATGGCAAATATCATACTGTACACAAATTGATATAGTGACACTGTGAATAATAACGTAAGTATAGCTTTTCAGCTGCTCGCCTGGAGCAGTATAACTTTATTATCTCTAGAGTTCAGATTTACCTTCTTCATATTGATGACAAAGTAGGTGCAAGTAATAGTGATGGGCGAATTTATTCGCCAGGCGCAAATTTGCGCGTTTCGCAGCCAGCGAATACATTCGCGAAACGCCCGTAAAAAATTGCCGGCGTCAAAAAATTTTTTTTTCAAAAAAACGGACGCCGGCGTAAGAAACGGGCGACGGCGTCAAAAACGGGCGTCGGCGTCAAAAATTTTTTCTGCGAAGCGAAATGGCGCAAATTCACCCATCACTAAGTAATAGCATTAATTAGGAACTCATCTTTCAGGCCATGGTTTACCCTTGCACTGACTATTGCTACATCTACATTTTCCCTGTGTTACCTTTTCCCTTGATTTTCACTAGTGCTGGGCGAATTTGTTGGGCGAAAAGTCAGCGAAAAATCATGAAATAGGAAACTTCCTGAAAAAATCGTGAAATTTGAATGTTCTTACGAAAAAAAAATTAAAATTCTGACGTTTTCACTCAGAAATGGTGAAATACGAAGTATTTCACTAAAAAAAATCGTGAAATTTGAAGGATTTCACTCAAAAATCTTGAAATTTGAAGGTTCAAAAAAATCGTGAGATTTGAAGGTCCAAAAAAATTGTGAAAATCGGAAATTCAAAGTATTTCACTAAAAAAATCGTGAAATTTGAAGGATTTCACTCAAAAAACTTGAAATTTGAAGGTTCGAAAAAATCGTGAAATTTGAAGGTTCAAAAAAATCGTGAAATTTGAAGGTTCGAAAAAATCGTGAAAATCGGAAATTGACGCTGGCGAATTTTCACCGGCAAATTTTCACGAGAGATTTGCAAATGTATTCGCTGGCGGTGAAACGCTGGAATTCACCGCAAATTCGTGCCAGGCGAATTTATTCACCCATCCCTAATTATCACATAAAAAAATACAGACAATGTAACTCGCTTTAAAAAGACTCGATTCTGACATCAAATTTCATCTACTTCCTACATTATTTTTTTCTTTTCATAATACAATAATACATCATTCCCTTCTAGGAATCACTGTCATAATAATCCCAGCTACTAATGCAACTAATGTCATCAGTTTTCAACTAGAAATCTGTGAATCAGTAGTAGCTGTGCCATACATCAGTAATCGTCTGTATATACCAGGCTTGGCATAACTGTTTCAATAATAATCAATATAACAGCCTAAAACTGATAATTATTCTACAAACAGGTGCATTCAATAAGCAATTATATTGCTGCCTCGCCTGAAATTTTCCTTGCCTTTTTGCCACCTTCTCCTTGAACAGGGCTTACAAATAGCGATGGGCGAATTTGTCTTGTTTCGATTTGCCGAAAATTTCCTAGGAAATTCACGAACCTGCGGAAAATTTGCGCCGATTTTGATGCCGCCGTTAAAGTCAATGGGCGTCTAAATATTGTTGACGCGCGATGGTTTTGACATGAGCGACTTTTCCATGCCCAAAAAATGTTGACGCAATTCGCACCAGTTTCACTAATTTATTTGCCGTTGGTAAAACACGGAAGTTCATCGCCGATTTGCACCTGGCGAATTTATTCGCCCATCACTACTTACAAACCCCTATCCTGTTTGGTAATACATTTGGGGAAACAAAAGTAGCTAGTAACCGTGGCTTGTCCATCTAGAATCCCTGTAGCTCTTATCTAACCAATAATTGATTTTTTATATCCATTAATCAGTTCACTGGCAACAAAAAGGCTGGTCCTGTATACAAAAAAGATATAGTCATCTTATCACGCGACATACTGGGGGTCATTTATCAACACTGGGCAAATTTGCCCATGGGCAGTAACCCATGGCAACCAATCAAATTGCTGCAATCAGTGTTCTACTTGCAGCTGGCTTCAAAAAGCTAATCACTGATTGGTTGCTATAGGTGACTGCCCATGGGCAAATTTCACTAGTGTTGATAAATGAGCCCCTATCACTGGGTTATAAATCATGGGCTGTAAATTGTAGTGTTTTTGGTTGTGGCCAATGCTGTAGATTCTGCTTTTCCAGTTCTTATTTATTCATTGCCTTGCAGCTTGTGATTGCAATGAAGTTAGAATATTAGGGGCCGTTAATTTCCTGGTATGTTAAAAATTATCTTATAATAATGTTCCCCTGTATTTTTATAATATAAACATAGTTATAAAAAATAATATATATATATATATATATATATATATATATATATATTCTGTGAAATAAGTCAGAAAAAGTCATATTTTTAACTTTAAGCAACAAAGCAACTGCACTAAAACATTGGCACTGTTTGTCAGCACAGCACAATATCTAGATTTCACAAAAACATTTTACTTTACGAGGTAAATATATGAGACAACAGCACTTCATGAATTAACACAATGAATCTGAGCCTTGCACCTGCTCACAGGTTTCACTGCCATAAAACACTAGCAATGGTGCATTATAATCCTCTGCCTGCAATGTTTTTAAAAATAAAAGGCTTTCCTTTCTTAAACTTTCATGTTGTAGAATTCATAGATCTGCCTGTTAAAGGGCATGTAAAGGCAAGAAAATAAAATACCATTTTTACTTTCTTTAATGAAAATATACTTTAATTAAAAAATGTCTACCATTTTTATAAGAAACCTGACTGTATGCAGTGAAATTCCCCCTTGGTTTTACTTGCTCTGACCACTGTGGACGGAAACTTCATATGGTCCCTAACTTCTCTGCAGGGAAGCAATCATACTTTCAAATGCCCCCCCCCACACACCTTACTTCCCAGAACTCAAGTAGCTTTGTTTGTTTCCCTGTAAAGCAGCTGGCAACTGTGTAGAGATCCGTATCCACAGACCCAGTGCAGTCTACTTTGCATTCTGCAAAGTCTTCCTGTATCGGCTTCTATGCCAGATATTATTTGACAATCCCGAAGCTTAACCTCCAATTGAAGCCCAGACCACACTGAGCATGTGCATAGTCTTAGTCTTGCAAAGATTGTAAAAATGTTACAAGATTGTGACCCCCTGCAACCAACTTTGAAAGCATAAATTATTTGTTCTGGCGCAGTAAGTTCATGTTTATGTTTAGCATACAAAATACAGCATTTCTAGCATTATTCTATTTTAAACTTTAGTTTCCCTTTAAATTTACAGAAACTTAAGATTTATAAACGGGACTCCTTTATGTTTTATTAGAAGCCATCAACATCAATTATATTATCTGTCAATTAGTGCATTCATATTGTGTAGCTTTTCTAACACGGTGCTTTCAGTTAGACATGTGTATTGTTATTTCTTTTAAAACAATTGGTGAATTTGGTTACTGCTTCACTGACAGATTTATAGGAAGAGAGTGCATAAAAAATAGATTTCATTTGCCACAGATTGAGAAAAATGAAGATTTACAGAGGCTTAGGGGGTTATTTATCAAAGTCCGATTTTATCTCAACATTTTCTGCTGCAAGCTCTGATCAAATCTGCTTGGGTTTTTTACGCTTATTTATTATTATATTTTCCCTAAAATTTGCTTTGTGCTTTTTTCGGATTTTTCACCCGAAAACTCAGATTTCTTATGCTTTTTGCCCGAAAACTCAGAAAACGTTGGGGTATTGCACGAAACCCAGCGCACATCAAAAAATCATTGTGACTTCTCCCATTGACTTATATGCAACCTCGACAGGTCTGAGATGCTGGATTTTCTGATTCAAACTTTTCCATCCTCGGAGTTTAATAAATTCCAAAAAAATTTGTGATTTTTTAAAAGTCCGATTTTATAAAAAAAAACAACACATTTTTGGGGATTTTTGCATTTGGAGTTTAGTGAATAACCCCCTCTAAGGGGGTTATTTTTCAAAGTCTGATTTTATCTCAACATTCTCTGCTACAAACTCAGATCAGATCCGCTCAGGTTTTTTATGCTTATTTATTATTTCATTTTCCCAGAAATTTGCTTTGTGGGAAAAAAAAAATCACCATTTTTTTTTGGATTCTTCACCCGCAAACTCCAATCTATTATGCTCTTTGCCCGAATGGGACTTCTCCCATTGACTTAAATGCAATCCTTGACAAGTCTAAGATGCCGGATTTCAGACTCGGGTTTTAATAAATTCAGAGAAATTTGTGATTTTTTTAAAAGTCCGATTTTTATAAAAAAAAATTCTGGATTTTTGCATTCTGAGTTTAGTAATTAACCCCCTTAGTCTCCCCAGAAAGAGACAATTTTTTATTTATTCATGTATTATTAAATGTTCACTAGTGGAAGTCTTCTATAGGTAATCACCCAAGACAGACATTTTTCTCCCTTGCCATGTACCTGCTTATATCAGTGATTTAAACAAAACATGTGGTTTGTCCACTGCCCTAGCTGAGGCTGATGGTGGTGCATCTGGGTCTGCAAAGTGTCCAGATCCCCTAATTTTAGAATCAGTCCATAGCAAACACTTTATAAGTAGTAATGGGTGAATTTCTCCTGTTTAGCTTTGACAAAAAATTTCCGAATTTCCCACGAAATTCACAAAACCGCAAAAAAATTGTGGAGTTCGAATTTTGACACCCACATCAATTTTGACGTCTGCATCAATGCGTGTCAATTTTGATGGTGGCGTTAAAGTCAATGAGTGTCCGAATTGTGTTGACATGCAACAGTTTTGGCTCAAGCGACTTTTCTGATCTGAATTTTTGCGAAACATGGAAATTCACCACAAATTCGCGCCCATTGTATTCGTTCTTTTCACCATAAGCCAATGATCATGCCAAAACCAAAACTTTAGAGGGCCTGAAAAAAAGAACAGTTGATGTCGCAACACCATTTCTAAGGGGCAGATTTACTATGGGTCGAATATCGAGGGTTAATTAACCCTCGATATTCGACTAGGAATTTAAATTATTATACGATATTCGAAGTCGAAGGATTTAGTGCAGGAAATTCGATCGATCGATCGAAGGATTATTCATTCGATCGAACAATTAAATCCTTCGAATCGAACGATTCGAAGGATTTTAATCCAACGATCGAATGAATATTCTTCGATCAAAAAAACTTGGGCAAGCCAATGGGGACCTTCCCCATAGGCTAACATTGTGTTCGGTAGCTTTTATCTGCCGAACTAGGGGGTCGAAGTTTTTTGTAAAGAGACAGTACTTCGACTATCGAATGGTCGAATAGTCGAACGATTTTTAGTTCGAATCGTTCGATAGTCGTAGTCGAAGGTCGAAGTAGCCCATTCGATGGTCGAAGTAGCCCAAAAAACACTTCGAAATTCGAAGTTTTTTTAATTCGAACCCTTCACTCGAATTTAGTAAATCTGCCCCTAAATGTTGAGGAATGCATCAGTGATCCATCTGAAAAGATCTGCAAAGAACCCCAAGACTAATATCAGAAGATATTCAAGCACCTCTTTTGTTATCAAGGAGCCAAAGATTTAGCATTTCAGAACAAATAGCTCAAAGAAAAAACAGATTTCAATATTATTTTCTTTTCATGATATTATTACTGTTATGTAACGGAGAGATGTTCAGCCTCAGGGTTCCAGCTTTAGGTGACCTACAGCCTAAATCCTCTGCCAGTCGCACACATGGAGAACTGAGCCTGGACACTAACAAAACAGTTTATTTCTCATGTTTATGTAGAAGCGTAATCCCTGCGGCAGTCTTCAAGTTTTACTCCTTCTGGGAATATTATTTTGACATCATGGTCCTCTTCTCGGCTTCTTTGCATGTAAATGTTTTTATTCTTCCTTAAAAGGCGGCTGTATTTGGCATTGGAAAACCACGTCTCGCACTTCGAAAAGAACACAATTGTGGTGGTGACGAGGACAGTGAGACAGGTCAGTAGCCCCAACACAATAAAACAGATAACTTGACTTTTGTTAAGGAGTGGATCTACATTGTGAATTGTCTCTTTGACTGTAATCTTAAGTACTTCATGTGGTGGAGATTTATGATAGGAAGGTAGGTTGTTTCTCCGCTCATATACATGTAGGCTCACGTTTTTATGCGGAAAAGAGCAGGTACTTCCTATAAAACTGGGCTGACAAAAACACTGGAATTTCTCTCCCATTTGATAACACGTCCCACCATTTGCACATGGATTACTACTGCACAGTGGGGTGAGATCATTACACAACCGCCCAGAAAAACCCAAAGGGCAATGGCAGTGAAATCTCGATCCTATATCGGTGCAGCTTCCACCATTTCTGCAAGGATTAGGGTTGCAATCGTCAATGTCTATATGTATTTCACAGTAATTACCCACAAATCCAGCAGGACACTGACAAGAAGCATAAGCTGCAAAGCCATTGTTGTCTGTGCAAGTGCCTCCATTCTGACAGGGAGACCTGAAGGAAAAGCAGTGTTAATGCAACATACTCAATTTAACAATTTAACAATTTAAATTCTGATATTACATATATATAGTTTTCAACTTTGATACCTGGTTAGACTAACTTTTTCAATGGTACAGTGAGCCTTTTGATCTATGCCAAACAGGGCCGGATTTACATAATGGGCGCCCCTAGGCCCTCTGCCGTTCATCGCCCCTGTCCCCTTCCCTTTATTCTTGTAAATTTTCATCAATGGGGATTGGTGCATGGGAAGGTTAAAAAATGAGTTTAAAAATCCAGCACATTCCAGTGTTTTTGGACCAATGTGGGGGTGGTTGGACATCATGCCGCCCCCCTAAAATCCTGCCGCCCTAGGCCCGGGCCTAGGTGGCCTTTCCACAAATCCGGGCTTGATGCCAAATGCATGCCATAGATGAAACAGACAACCAGAGATATAGGGGCCGATTTACTAAACGCTAGCGACTTTTCACCAGCATTGCCACCAGCAGGGACATTGCCAATTCACTAACAGGTGCAGGTACCTATTCGCTACTGAACCGAACCGTCGCTAGCGTTCATTCACCCTCTATTGTCAGGCGACTTTTTGCTCTGTCGAACGATCGTTACTCCGCAAATTCACTAAAGTTCGGATTTTACTGAACGTTACCTCTTTTGTCACCTTAGACCAGGCGAAGTGCTAAAAAGCTAGATCTTCCTCAATCTTCTGTCACTTACATCATGTCCTGTGTGCCGAAACTACATTAAAATTCAAAAAACGCTGGCGACTTTAACTTTTTTTTAAGCGGTATTGGCTGCAAAAGTCCTAACTAATTGGTTTTCTCCAGACATTTCATAACATATTCATTCATTTTACAGTGAGCTCATGTGTAGGGCATTATATTAACTCTTTTTATTAAGGACATGGATATTTGTAATAAAAAGTGGTAACTGCAAGCATTTGCACCAACATTTATAATAAAGATATAAATTATAAATAAATTATCTGCCGTATGCAAATTGACCTACGCCCAAGATCACTAGCGAATTTTTGCTAGGCACAAAGCGAATTTTCTGTAAAATATAATAATAAAAATAATAAGCGTAAAAAACCCGAGCGGAAATGTTGAGATAAAATCTGACTTTGATAAATAACCCCCTAAGGGACTGAAGCCAATACATTTTTTGTATGTATACTACAGTAATGGGACCCATTATCCACAATGCTCGGGACCTGGGGCTTTCCAGATAACAGATATTTCTGTAATTTGGATCTTTATACCTTAATTCTACTAGAAAATCATGTAAACATTAAATAAACCCAATAGGCTGGTTTTGCTTCCAATAAGGATTAATTATATCTTAGTTGGGATGAAGTACAAGCTACTTTTTTACTATTAGGGCTGGGACACACTGGGCGATTTGGGGAGATTTAGTCGCCTGGCGACTAATCGCCGCGACTTTCCGCGACCAATCTTCCCCGAATGCCTCCCCTCGCTCTGTGCCTGGCTAAAATGAAAAATCGCCTGCGCTAATCACACGCGGCGATTCGTTTTCCGAAGTCGCCCGAAGTTTCCTCGTGAGGCAACTTCGGGCGACTTCGGAAAACGAATCGCCGCGTGTGATTAGCGCAGGCGATTTTTCATTTTAGCCAGGCGCAGAGCGAGGGGAGGCATTCGGGGAGAAAAGTCGCTGCGATTAGTCGCCAGGCGACTAAATCTCCCCAAATCGCCCAGTGTGTCCCAGCCCTTACACAGAAAAAGGAAATCATTTTTTAAAATTTAGATTATTTGATTATAATGGAGTCTGTGGGAGATGACCTTTCCTTGATTTGGAGCTTTCTGGATAACGGGTTTCCGGATAATGGATCACATAGACAATTTACCCTTCCATATGCATTTTATAAGCACATAAAGCCAAGATGCAAAGAAGAAGGCATATATTTACCCATTTGTAATGCAGGGTCCCTTTTTTAAAAGACAGTTTTTTCCTGTATACCCCAGACTGCATAAGCAAATGTATCCGCCGTCCCCCGTTTCAATGCAGGTAGAGTTGCTGGAACAGGGCTTAGCAGCACAAGGGTGAACATCTATAACGACAGAACGTGCACATTCTATATATGTTATGTTCCACAACCTGTAAGAAATATGATTTGCAAGAACGCTGTTGTCAACACCAGTCTATAGGTTACTGATATAAATCATATACTGTAGGTACTGTACTTCAGGAAGCTGAATAATGATTTTATTTTTATTCCAAAAAAAAACTAAAGGAGAAGACTCATAGCTGGGGTAACTGAGCATGGAGCATGAATGAGTTGACCTCTGAAAAAATATTTCTTTAGCAGGAGAAACCCTTAGCAAGTGGTTTCCTAGGTGAGTCATCTTATACAGTAAAGTTCCAAGTTCTCCTTTCCATAAGTCAATAAGCATTTTAGAAACAGCAGGGAGAGATGTCAGATATAAAGTGCATTCCCAAGTCCATGGTAGCGTTTACATATAAATTGTATCTGTAAGTGCTACAATATTTCCGCTTCATATAAAAAAAAAAACACATAATTTATACTTTGTACATTTCGGGGGGAAATGCTCAGTACAAAAGCTGCTTAAGCACGGTTACTTTGAAATTGCTTTTGATTGCAGAGGTGAATTTAGCTTGAGCCTTATATTAAAATTGCCAAAGGGCCAAAGGTGAGCTACATGGACACATTTGTGCTTTCACTTATTTATATTGAGCTGATCCTCACCATAATAACCCAGCATCTGCCAACATCACTTAATGGGTTTTACACGCATGACCGAACTTAATCACACAGTAGGTGTTACAAAGTTATATAGAGAATTATTGGAATGCTACTCTGGCTATTGCACAAGTTCAGCCATTTTACTGTGCACATTTTGTAGAACAGGTATGTAATGTAATATCACCAATGCTTGGAATCTGGTATTTTCCAGATAAGGCAAAATGCGGATCACCATACCTTATGTCTACTTAAAAACATTTCAACATTAAAGAAACCCTATAGGATTATTTTGCCACCAAGATGGATTCATGTAGCATATGCTACTTACAGTAGTTAGAATTGAGTAATAAGTACCATTTTATTATGGCTTTAAAAGAAATCCTATTTAAAAAATGAGTATTAATTGCTTAAAATAGACTCTATGGGGCAAATTTACTGAGCGACAAAAAATCGCCAGCGATGGCTTCACAGGCAGCGCAACACTTTGGCAGGCGAAAATTCACTCAGACAGTTAATTCACTAACACGCGAAGTTGCGTCCAGCGTGCCGAACACTGGAAAAGTTGCGCTAGCGTTAATTCGGCAAGCAGAACGAAGTTGTGCTAGCGTTGGCTAATTTGCATATGGCGGGAAGTTAAAGTACAATGGACGTATATGTTGCAGCAAATACATTACACTACACAAGGCCAGGCAACCTTAATAAAATAAAATAAAGTTGTTATATTGCCCTACACATGAGCCCAGTGTATAGTTTATGTGCCATATGTTAGGAAATGTAGGGGGGAAGCAGGTTACCCCAAAAAACATTTGCGCTCTTTTGCTGTCTATCACCCTGAAAAAAAAGAAAAGACACCAGCGTTTTTTAGGACTTTCGCTCTTTCGCTAGCGAAGTTACGCCTGCGCCTGTTAGTAAATTGGCGAAGTACCGAAATGATGTTACATGGGTGAATTTTCGTCAGTGTTAGTCACTTCGCCCTTTAGGAAATTTGCCCCTATGAGAGATCGGCTTTCCAAAATTCGGAGCTTTCTGGATACTAGGTTTTCAGCTTAGAGATTGCATACCTGTACCACTTCCCTCAGTAACAGTGCCACCTGTTGCTTATGAACAAACACTCTCTCACAAATAATTGTGTAGAATCCAGTTACTGATTAACCAGAAGAAATTTGGTGCAAAGTAATTATTCACCTTCAGTATTTGTACTGACTTAACTTGTAGTATGATGTAGGGTGTGATATTTTGAGGCAATTTGCAATTGGTTTTTGTTCTTTATTATTTGCAGTTTTTGAGTTATTTCGATTTTTATGCAGCAGCTCACTTTCAGCAATTTGGTTGCTGAGTCCTAATTACTAGTGATGGTGCGAGTTTCTCCCGTTTAGATTCGTAGAAAAATTAGCAAATTTACCGCAAAATTCACGAAACGGGCAAAAATGCGCGAAAAATCATGAAACCGGAAAGTGCGCGTAAAAAGCATGAAATTCGAAATTGTGATCGTTTTCACTAAGAGATCGAGCAATTCGAACATTTTCATGAGAAGTCAAGTAATTCGAACGTTTTCACGAAAAAAGCGAGCAATTCGAAAGTTTTCACAAAAAAATTGTGAAAATCGGAATTTGACGCCGGTGAAAATTCGCCAGCATCAAATTCCGATTTTCACTATTCTGATTTTCACTATTCCGATTTTCACTATTTGCGAATAATAACGCGGAAATTTGCCGCAAATTCCTGCCAGGCGAATTTATTCGCCCATCACTACTTATTACCCCAGCAACCATGAGTTGAGTTAAATAATCAACTGTATCATACATAGTAACATAGTAAGTTTGGTTGAAAAAAGACACACGTCCACCAAGTTCAGCCTTTTAAGTGTTTATATAACCTGCGTAACTGCCAGTTGATCCAGAGGAAGGCAAAAAAAAAACATCTGAAGCCTCTCCAATTTGCCTCAGAGGGGGAAAAAATTCCTTCCTGACTCCAAAATGGACCAGTCCCTGGATCAACTTGTACTATGAGTTATCTCCCATAACCCTGTATTCCCTCACTTGCTAAACACCATCCAACCCCTTCTTATACCTATCTAATGTATCAGCCTGTACCACTGATTCAGGGAGACAATTCCACATCTTCACAGCTCTTACTGTAACAACCCCCTTCCCAATATTTAGTCTCTTATTCAAAGCAATGCACGGTTGCCATGGTTATCAGGACCCTAGCAACCACATTGCCGAAATTTCAAACCAGAGAGCTGCTGAATAAAAAGCCAAATAACTCAAAACCCCCAAATAATAAAACATGAAAACCAATTGCAGATTGTCTCAGAATATCACCCTCTGCATCATAGTAAAAGTTAATTTAAAGGTGAACAACCCAGTTAAAGTGTTTTTATATAGGGCAGATTTACAAAAAAGAAAAAAGAATCTTTTAAGCCTAAAATTCTTGCACTGAGAAATGTTTTCGATTTATGAGAACTATAAAGGGATCCTGTCATCAGAAAACATGTTTTTTTTCAAAACGCATCAGTTAATAGTGCTACTCCAGCAGAATTCTGTACTGAAATCTATTTCTCAAAAGAGCAAACAGATTTTTTTATATTCAATTTTTAAATCTGGCATGGGGCTAGACATTTTGTCAATTTCCCAGCTGCCCCTGGTCATGTGACTTGTGCCTGCACTTTAGGAGAGAAATGCTTTCTGGCAGGCTGCTGTTTTTCCTTCTCAATGTAACTGAATGTGTCTCAGTGGGACATGGGTTTTTACTATTGAGTGTTGTACTTAGATCTACCAGGCAGCTGTTATCTTGTGTTAGGGAGCTGCTATCTGGTTACCTTCCCATTGTTCTTTTATTTGGTTGCTGGGGGGGAAAAGGGTGATATCACTCCAACTTGCAGTACAGCAGTAAAGAGTCATTGAAGTTTATCAGAGCACAAGTCACATGACTTGAGGCAGCTGAGAAATTGACAAAATATCTTGCCCCATGTCAGATTTCAAAATTAAATATAAAAAAATCTGTTTGCTCTTTTGAGAAATGGATTTCAGTGCAGAATTCTGCTGGAGCAGCACTATTAACTAATTTATTTTGAAAAAAAATTTATTTCCCATCCTAGTATCCCTTTAAACAAGGCAGATAAACAACAAGAAGTCTTTATACATATGGGAAAAAATCTCTATGCATGAAAAATGCAGTTTTCAAGAATGAGATTCGTAGGCTCTAGTAAATCTGCTCCTAGGGTTCTTGCCTGTGAACTTTTTCTGGAAATATTAACATTTATAATGTTCCTAATTTACCCTATGACAATGACCACTCATTAAATTATCAAACAAGTTCATCTCATCTCTGAAGTTCTTCCGTGTTTAAGAGTTTGACCTCCAGGTGGAGCTGTTGGATGCATTTTCTTCTTATCTTTCATCTTGTATGCAGCGATTCGAGTTCCACTTTCAGCTGAAACATGTTTTTAAGGCGAAATGGTTTCTATAAAATAACATTTTTACACATTGATTTACTCTTTAATCAGTATAATCAGTAAAAATAGGAAATATATTTTAGACACTTGCATACCTCCCAACATTTTGGAAGTAAAAAGAGGGACAAAATTTTTTTTCCCGCACCTAGCGCAGCAATTTGTTGACCACACCCCTTTCTGTGGCCACACCCCCTAATTACTATGTTTGTTTTACAAAATTTGGCAGGTTATGAAAGTTTGAAAATATTTCTCCTTATCTAAACTGTGTTTTTGTGTCTCAAAATTGTTACAAAGTATCTTATTTGCACCTGTTAGCTGTTCTGGACTCTCTTTCTGGCTGTTGAGTGCAGAGAAAAGAGGGACTACAAATGAGGGACTGCGGGTTGAGCTGTCAAAAGAGGGACTGTCCCTCCGAAAAAGGGACAGTTGGGAGGTATGCACTTGGATAGCTTGTTAATTCTGTGAGGAAGCTTTGCAGGCAAAGTATTCATTGGCAATGGAGATAATTGTAAAAATTAACAAACCAATATCACAGAGGCTCCCAACCCATCCTTCTTCACAGAGGCATTGCCATGGTTTAGTGCAGCTCCCATGCAGACAAGCAGGAAATGGGATACACTGATCACAGAATTGTCCTTTCCAGCCAGTACGGCACCTGCAATATTATCAAACATTCTGTTGTTTACTATGTAACCTACATCCCAGCCCTTTCACCAGTTTCTCTCCATTTAGGCTATAATTGTAAAAAAAACATTTACAATTTTTTATAATTGTAAAAAACAACAGTCGTCTTTCGTCGGATCGTCTTGCGACAACAAAACACGGGAGAAAAGTCGGATGAAGTCGCAGGTAAAAATAATGGGACTAAACAAAAAGTCGCAGGTAAAAACTACACACGATAAGACTGTCGGATGAAGACGCAGCTTTCTGCATCACATCCGATAGTTGTGTAGGATGGAATGTAGTTTTTACCTGCGACTTTTCGTTCAGTCCCATTATACAGTATTTTGACACCTGCGACTACATCCGACTACTGTCTCCTGCGTTTTGTTGCCGCGAGACGATTCCGACGAAAGACGCCCGTAGAGTTCAGCCCTCAGTCATATTTTAAAATATAATTCTGATATTTTATTTGATGACTTTTTTTTTCATTTAAGTTCTGACTTGAAAACATTTCTCATAATTAAAAGAAACTGCTGATCCATAAATATGTAGATACGTAGAATCAGGGGCAGAGCAGAAAGTTTTAGGGACAATTACTGACTTAATAACATGTAAACTGTTACAGAAAGGCCGATAAAAGGCATGAAATACATTATGTGCAGCTGTGGAGGCGGCATATTTATTTTAACCATCCTTGAAGTGGGTATAAAGTCATTTAGAGACTGAAATACTGTATGTTAAGCCTTTAAAGGCAGGTCTATGTTGCCAACTGGGTCTTTGCTAAAGGTTTCTATGTAAATGTTGCTACGGGTATGGGACCTGTTATCCAGAATGCTTGGGACCTGGGGTTTTCCGGATAATGGATCTTTCCATAATTTGGATCTTCATACCTCAAGCCTACTAGAAAATTATGTAAACATTGAATACACCCAATAGGTTGGTTTTGCTTCCAATAAGGACTAATTATATCTTAGTTGGGATCAAGTACGAGCTACTGTTTTATTATTACAGAGAAAAAGGAAATCATTTTTAAAAATTTGGATTATTTGGATAAAATGGAGTCTACGGGAGACGGCCATAATTCTGAGCTTTCTGTCTAACGTGTTTCCAGATAACGGATCCCATACCTTATCGGTGTATCTTTTCATAGGTGCCACTACATCAAAAAAATCAGTGACCTGCACAAAGTCCTGACTTCAACCCAGTTGAACACTGGTACAAACCAGGCATTACATATGGGGGTAAGTGCGATGAGTTATCAGGAATATAAAGCTCAGGCAAGAAGTGAAGATGAGGACAATAAAAAGGACGTTATTACTATGTACAATTCTAAAAAATATATTCCAACCAAAGGAGTGCACTACTATAGTTTGAAACTTTTCATCAAAAGCTGTTCCCTTGTAATAAATATACATAGTATATTATTATCTGAACAATAACTTCCTTGAGTTTAGCTGGGGACCTTCATTAGTGATGGGCGAATTCATGGTGAATTTCCACGTTTCGCACACTATTCGGACGACCCATTGACTTTAACGTCAACGTCAAAATTGACGCGATCAACTTTTCAGACGCGTATCCTTAATTGACGCGGGCATAAATTTTTGAGTTTCACAAATTTTGCGCCGTTTCACCAATCTCGCTAATTTTTCGGCAAAACGAAACGGGAGAAATTCCCCAATCATTATTAGTAATGAGTTATTATTATTATGGTGGCTATTTTAATGCCGGTGCATTAAACTAGGTTCAGTGTTGGTATTACCTGCATTCTCCAGGACTTTCACAGAACCCATTTACTGGATGGCAGCCAGGCATGCAGGCAATTTCTAGAAGGAGGGAGAGAAAGTCCATTGTTTCATTAAAATAAATGACATCTTGTGCCTGCAAAGACTTCAAAGGCAGAACAGGAGAGAATAGGAGAGGAGAGTTAAAACCAGTTATTTTTGAGCATGCAGAAAAACAGTGCAACTTTTTGGTAAAAGTTGGGAAGGGACAGTCCTTTAGTTTATCCATACCTGAAGTGCATAGAACAGTATGCCATTGTTTACACACTATTCAACTACCAAATCGGCTGATTAGATCATAATAACTCTCTGAACCCTTTTCGAGCTCAAAAGTAGAGGAAATAAATCCATGTTGGGATGAGAAAGTATCATTATTGTTTCTGAATGTTACCCAATAAATAAATACCTTGGTTCTTCTAGACTACTTATTCCCTTTCTGTCTGAATGTGCTGACACTTTCTTTGTGCATGACCCAGTCTATTGTACAAAATAGCTTTGTCTCTGGAATTAATTTCCTTTTAGAGTGTACAGAAAAATATATTATTAGCATTACCACCTTTTGTGGCTGATTTGCTAAAATAGGTGGCAAACTGCAGTAGCTATTGACTGCAACCAAATCTAATTGCTTTTCGGTTGCTATGGGAAACTGCACTGGGGCAATTTGTCACCTGCTTAAAGGAAAACTATACCCCCAAAATGAATACTTAAGCAACAGATAGTTTATATCAAATTGAATGACATATTAAAGAATCTTACCAAACTGGAATATATATTTACATAAATATTGCCCTTTTACATCTCTTGCCTTGAACCACCATTTCGTGACTCTATCTGTGCTGCCTCAGAGATCACCTGACCAGAAATACTACAACACTAACTGTAACAGGAAGAAGTGAGGAAGCAAAAGGCACAACTCTGTCTGTTAATTGGCTCATGTGACCTTACATGTGGTTTGTATGTGTGCACAGTGAATCTTACGATCTCAGGGGGCGGCCCTTATTTTTTAAAATGGCAATTTTCTATTTATGATTACCCAATGGCACATACTACTAAAAAAGTATATTATTATGATAATGGTTCATTTACATGAAGCAGGGTTTTACACATGAGCTGTTTTACTCAGTATCTTTTAATAGAGACCTACATTGTTTGGGGGGTATAGTTTTCCTTTAAGGGCTCTTACAGACGAGCGTTTTTACCTGCGCTCCCCTGCGTTTCGTTTTTCTGCGTTCAGCCGCAGGGGAGCGCAGGAATAGACGCATTTTTTCCAATGGGGCTGTACTCACACAGGCACGTGTAGGCGCCGAACGCAGGTTGAGACGCAACATGCTGCATTTTTCCTGCGTTCGGCGCCTACACGCGCCTGTGTGCGTCTATTCCTGCACTTCCCTGCGGCTGAATGCAGAAAAAGGGAACGCAGGGGAGCGCAGGTAAAAACGCTTGTCTCTAAGAGCCCTTGGTAAAGTAGCCCATAGATGTTTTTATTAGCATTTCTTAAAGGGATACTGTCATGGGAAAAAACATTTTTTTCAAAATGAATCAGTTAATAGTGCTGCTCCAGTAGAATTCTGCACTGGAATCCATTTCTCAAAAGAGCAAACAGGTATGGGATCCCTTATCCAGAAACCTGTAATCCAGAAATATCCAAATTATGTCAAGACCATCTCCTATAGACTCTGTTTTAAGCAAATAATTCTAAATGATTTCCTTTTTCTCTGTATTAATAAAACAGTATCTTGTACTTGATGGTAACTAAGCTGCATGTATCCACAAAGGGTCGAATATCGAGGGTTAAATTACCCTCGATATTCGACTGGGAATTAAAATCCTTCGAATTCGAATATCGAAGTCAAAGGATTTTAGCGCAAATAGTGATTATTCATTAGATCGAACGATAAAATCCTTCGAATCGAACGATTCGAAAGATTTTAATATCCTTCGATCAAAAAAAACTTAGGAAAGCCTATGGGGACCTTCCCCATAGGCTAACATTGAGTTCGGTAGCTTTTAGATGGCGAACTAGGGGGTCGAAGTTTTTTCTTAAAGAGACAGTACTTAGACTATCGAATGGTCGAATGGTCGAACGATTTTTAGTTCGAATAGTTCGATTCGAAGTCGTAGTCGAAGGTCGTAGTAGCCCATTCGATGGTCGAAGTAGCCCAAAAAACACTTCGAAATTCGACGTTTTTTTACTTCAAATCCTTCACTTGAAGTTAGTGAATCGGCCCCTTAATGTTTAAATGATTTTTCAGACTTAACACGTGTTGATCCAAATTACCTAAATATCCAGGTTTCAGAATAATAGATCCAAATAATAGATCTTATATCTATTCCAGTATCCTGGACAGCACCAATGGAGTAAATGTCCTGGGGCAGATTCAGTTTGAGGTCAGAAACATATCAGATAATTCAATTTCAATAGAATTTACATGAGAAACCAAGAGCTAGTGGAAATATTCATTAACATGTTCCTACTTAAGTCTTCCTCATATTATGTTTCTGCCAAAATTCTTTAAATATGTGCAGAATTTGAGGTTATTATGATGCTGTTTATTATTCTATGCCAAGAAATCTGTTACTTCTGCCCACTAGGGCTAGATACAACGGGCAATGTATTAGATGATTGTTTCTAATCTGCCATCGAAGCTAAGCGCTAATGTACTTCCTTTTAAATCATGACAACATTGTTTACTATGAATTGCTCACAAAGAAATACTATATTAAGACTAAGAAAGAGGCTTGATAGATTCAAGTGGTTAAATGGAAAAAGTATTGATTCCGTATTTGCGTGGAGCCTGCACCTTATAATCTAGGTTTGCCTTTGACAATGCTGTAACTCAGACTAATATAGCTGTCCTGGTTTCTCTTATTTTATGTTGTAAGTGTTTTTCGGGAATTACAAATAAGGAATGGGATAAGGGTAGAGCTAGGAAATATAATACCACCACCATACAATAATGTCAACAATTATATGTGTATATTACTCTATCAGAGATGGAAGAAAAGGATCATAAAAGTAGCATACAATTTGAGTTTAAAAATGAGTGTACTTTTAAATAAAGAGTCAAGACTGAACATGTGATCAAACAGCAGTAAATGGCACATGCCCTGGGCAAGTTCCAAATATATATATATATATAGCACTGCGTATCTTGACAGCGCTATGTAAATAAATGATGATGATGATATATATATATGTGTGTGTGTATATATATCTATATCTATATCTATATATATATATATATATATACTGTATATTAGGGATGCACCGAATCCAGGATTCGGTTCGGGATTCGGCCAGGATTCGGCCTTTTTCAGCAGGATTCGGATTCGGCCGAATCCTTCTGCCCAGCCGAACCGAATCCGAATCCTAATTTGCATATGCAAACGAGCGACTTTTTGTCAGAAAACAAGCAAGTAAAAAATGTTTTCCCCTTCCCACCCCTAATTAACATATGCAAATTAGGGTTCGGATTCGGTTCGGTATTCGGCCGAATCTTTCACAAAGGATTCGGGGGTTCGGCTGAATCCAAAATAGTGGATTCGGTGCATCCCTAATATATATATATACATATTCCACTATATTACCTGCACTCTCAACAAAAGCCATTATTATGCCTTGGTGCATAATCACCGAATAATCGCCATTCACTCCGAAAGTTCTGCAATCACAGAGCTTAAAATTTAAAAAAATATTTTATACTAAAATAACTAAAGACTGATGTTTTTCTCAAAGAGAAAGGCCTTAACGTCAGTCTTTAGTTCTGCGAATAAATATTTTTCTCGATTTTAAGCACTTTCAGAGTATATATATATATATATACTGTATATATATATATATACTGTATATATATATGCTGTATATATATATATATATATATATATATATATATAATTCATCCAATTTGCCAGCAATCAATCTGAAACATTACATGTATGCTGCGTTTAACCCCTCCAACCACCTGAAATGTGTTGGTTAACATTTGAGCAACATGGTCTATAAGAATTTATTTTTAAGCAATTTTTTTAAAGGCCAAAAAATGTTCAAAGCTTGGTCCATACCTGAGAAATGAGATTCCAAATTAAGGGCTAACATTTCTGAAAATTGCTGTACACCATGTCATTGAAAAACTGAGCTTGTTAAATAAACATTTGTTAAACATGTGTAACACGAACAAAGGTAATTTAATACAATAGTTTAATTCAATATAAATATTTCATTCAATATAAAATCCCAGCAGTTCATAGAGACATTATAGAGACCTAGGAGCCACTTATGGATTTGCATCCAGTGGTACCCAAGCCACATGCACAATTGCTTACAAATTAGACAAATGTGGAGCAGAGGTAATGATTTTCAACCTTTTACCTTTAGTCTCTGTGGTTATGAAGCGAGACAGGAGCAGGCACAGAATGCACGAGGCAGTTAACTCCATCCCTTGTGTTTCCCTAGAGAGTGCCTACAAGCAGAATACACGTCACTATACAGAAGTAATGCATAGGTATAAGATTAGATCATTCTTCATGAAAAAAAACAAACAAGTCTTCTAAATAGTTTATATACAACCTATACTGCTATCACTAACATAGTGCATTGAACAGCTGCGACTCAATGTACATACTTTCATGGCACATGGGATGCAGGAGCAAATACTAACCTCCATTGCTGTTCTCCAAGGTTTACAGAAAGCTTAGATTTTCATAATTTGTTCATAATTTGTTGAAATCTTCACATTGATAACTGCCTGGAGGAGAACAAAGGATATCTCCAAACAAACTTCTGTAATCAGCATTGACTTATATTAAGACAGAAGTCAAAGAAATGATATGCAATCCAGATGTTACAGGTGTAGATTCAGGTGTCCTTCGGGAATTTAGTGCTTATCTCCAGTAAGAAGAGGATCCTGGATTATGCAATGCAAGGTGTTCGGCAGCTGGTGTTTCCTGAATGATGTGCATGGAAGAAACAATGACTTGTACTAATGCAGCAGTTCTGCTGTTTTCTCACCCATTCCTTTTACTTCTGTGTCTAGCGTCTATTCCCTTCAATCCAGATCCACACTGCCTGCAACAACTGAAGGCAGCTCATTCACCAGAACCCTGGATAAGCACGCCTCCAACAATGCTGTTAGTCATTCTGTAAGCTTCAGGGAAAAGATGAAGTGGAATTTTAATGTCCTTCCACATAACGGTCTGACAAACCTTCATCCTACACTGCTGCTTGTATCTTATTTTGATGCCGGGTGCAACCTTCCGACTTCAATCCCACTGGCTGTTCATGATTAGTACAATGACATGGGTTAAATAGAAGTTTACAAGTAAAAGGTCAGCACTTGACTTTTATTTAGTGGCTATTTAGGGAAAAAAAACTCTCAGATGAAATGACAATTTTAAAAGGAAAGGTATACTTGATTTGTGAGCTGGAGATCATCATGACTGATATTTGTAATGTTTGCTTCCTTTTAACCCCTCAGGGTACAGTTAAAATTCTGCACTGCATTTTAGTGTTATAAGGATAATATATTCTGTCTTTTATCCTGTTTTCACCCTTAGTCCAAAAATAAAGATTTCTTATGTCTTGCAAATGAATCCTTTGGAAATCTCCATCTGGCACAATCGCCTGTTTACCATCAATCTCTGCTGCTTCCTTTTAGGGATGCACCGAATCCACTTTTTTTGATTCGGCCGAACCCCCGAATCCTTCACGAAAGATTCGGCCGAATACCGAACCGAATCCGAACCCTAATTTGCATATGCAAATTAGGGGTGGGAAGGGGAAAACATTTTTTACTTCCTTGTTTTCTGACAAAAAGTCACGCAATTTCCCTCCCACCCCTAATTTGCATATGCAAATTAGGATTTGGATTCGGTTCCGCCAGGCAGAAAGATTCGGCCGAATCCGAATCCTGCTGAAAAAGGCCGAATCCTGGCCGAATCCCGAACCGAATCCTGGATTCGGTGCATCCCTACTTCCTTTATATGGATGCTGTATCCGCTATACAGAAGAAAATGCTGTGCCTTTATAGCTTTTGTATATCGCAGCAAGTTGGAAAAGCTGGTGTAAAATATGGAAATTCACAGAACTGATTTGTTCTATGCACTATAAAAATGCACAGCCATCCGCTCAGTGACAGGAACAAATATAAAAATAAATGTCAAGAAAAAAAGCCACGTTGAGTCAGAGAAGATACCTGTCTCTATGGAAGCAGAACTTGAAAATAACACACAAAGAGGGAGCCTAAGGCGTGTATGTACATTTTATGATGAATGTTCTATGCATCGCTTCATCTCTTACTAACAACATTTGTTAGGTATCATCTTTACTTTCCCAACACCTTTTAAATGTTGCCCAAAATGTGTTAATGATCCCAGTGATATATACAAGAATTTGTCCGAATTAAAGGAAAACTATACCCCCCAAACAATGTAGGTCTCTATTAAAAGATACTGAGTAAAACAGCTCATGTGTAAAACCCTGCTTCATGTAAATGAACCATTATCATAATAATATACTTTTTTAGTAGTATGTGCCATTGGGTAATCATAAATAGAAAATTGCCATTTTAAAAAATAAGGGCCGCCCCCTGAGATCGTAAGATTCACTGTGCACACATACAAACCACATGTAAGGTCACATGAGCCAATTAACAGACAGAGTTCTGCCTTTTGCTTCCTCACTTCTTCCTGTTACAGTTAGTGTTGTAGTATTTCTGGTCAGGTGATCTCTGAGGCAGCACAGATAGAGTCACGAAATGGTGGTTCAAGGCAAGAGATGTAAAAGGGCAATATTTATGTAAATATATATTCCCATTTGGTAAGATTCTTTAATATGTCATTCAATTTGATATAAACTATCTGTTGCTTAAGTATTCATATTGGGGGTATAGTTTTCCTTTAATCTTTGAAGAGTCACTTGCCTGTTGCCTTAAATGTATGTCCTCCTGTTATCTGCTTCGGAATCAGTGTCGGACTGGCCCATCGGGATACCAGGAAAACTCCCGGTGGGCCAAGCTGTCAGTGGGCCCTCTTGCTTCTAACCATTTAGCCTATTTCATGGTCATTCCCTATTTATTTATGGAAAACAAAAAGTGTAATAATGGAAGAATATAGTAAGAAGATATAAAAGGGGAATAAAGAGGTTGAGTGTGGAGAGGAGGAATAATTGCTTGGAAAGTGGGCCCACAGTCTGAGGTTTTCTGGTGGGCCCCTGGCATCCCAGTCCGACACTGTTCTGAATGGGTGAGTAATAGTTGCTTATAGACAGTAATTGCCATGAAGTTGATGGAAACCTCAATGATGGCATCCCATGGACTTTTCCTGGTTAGTTATACAGTAGGTGCTCATTTGCTGCTGAGAGATCTGCCAGTTGGGCACAATCCTGACACCATGAGTTTGTGAGCTTAGAAATTAGAAATGATCACCTTATTGTTTTCACTTTTAGGTTCTCACATAGCAGATGCACCCAGGTAAAGCACAGCACCAAACCTGACATATATACTTTTTCTGGGGGAATATTTTTATTGAAAAAAATTCTAATAACGATGGTCAAAACAGCTGAGATGAGAAGAAAGAGAAAGCACAGTAGAATAAAACACAAATGAAGTAAGGGAGATAGGGGAATGGTTATGGGGGAGCCTGTTACAAATATACATTATATCAGTTCCTAACATTACAAAATTGAAGGAATGTGCGTAAATGAACTAAGGATTCATAATGTTTATGTCTCAGAATTAGGCTGTATCTGTTAATGGACATTGGAATACATTACTTTAAGTGGGGGTACGTTTCCATTAAACAGCTATACCGTAGATTCTTTAGAATTTAGTTGTGAAATTTTTCTTTAAACCATAGCCCCTGTGTTGCAAACCAAGCCATTTGTTCTTTAACTGCCAGTTGGTATTTTGTGCCTTGTAGCCATCACTTTAATATTTTTAATGCTTATCACTTTCTGGCAATGCAGTTAAAAAGAGTTCTGTGCAGCTCAGTGAAAAACATTTAATTACAGTTTATTTTTATATGGGTAGAAAATATGTACATTGCCATTTTTTTTTAATATATTGCTGCCATGCTGTTTTGCACCTCCTTTCTCTAACCAGCAGTGAAGACCTGCGTGAGATGAATAAGATAGTAAGACTGAGGGAGGAATAATTGCATCCAGTAGCTGCCAGTGTATAGTGGGTGAATTTTGGATAGCAAAATAAAGTAAAGGCACACAGATTAAATCTCTTATTCCAAACAGCACTATTGTAGAAGAATTATTACTTTTTATTCTCATTAAAGTTGGAATATGCTAACTACTTTAGAAAACAATCTTTTACCTACCGAAATCTGCTTTTTTGCTATAAATATTTAGGAGTAATTGCCTCCTAAATGTTTTATTATAACACCCGGTTAAGGATGTAGTGTTGTAGTTGCTAGCAAAATATTCAAGTGATCTTAGCTATAAGTAGATTTATGTACTTTATATAGAGTGAAAAGGGAAAGTGCTGTATAGAATAATGAAATGCTGGCTGAGGCTGCAGAATCCCAAGGGTTGCATATTACTCCCAGAAATAGGAAAAGGCTCTTAAATTGAGTGTCATGTGGGTTTCCATGGAGAGCAGCTTTTAAACAGGAGATTTCTATTGAGGGCAAAGTCTGTGTGTTTCTGTCAGTACAGGTAGACCACTCAGTGCAGGGAGGGAAGACAATGGCAATAGTAAGAGGCAGGTAAACTTGCTTAAAAGGGATACTCTGATTTTGACTAGATTGATTCATGAAAGATAATTTAATGGGCAACATCACATTTTGATACTAAATGTTTTTTTTATCTCCCTGATCAAAGACATGTCAGATGCAATGTTAATATGAAAACCTGCAATAATTATGAGATGAGGTTCTATGGGACAGTTGTCTCTCTGTCTTGTTCATTAGGTACCGTATATACTCGAGTATAAGCCGAGTTTTTCAGCCCCCAAAATATACTGAAAAACTCTACCTCGGCTTATACACGAGTCAAGCGCAAAAACGGTCGCCGGCGTCCAAGAATAGGCGCCGGCGTCCAAGAACAGTAGCCGGCGTCCAAGAATAGTCTCCAAGAATATTCTCCAATAGAGTGCGAATGAGTGCTAGTGACAGTCCTGTTCACTAGCGAATTGGTGCCTGCACCTGTTAGCGAGTTGCCGATGTCCCTGCAGGACATCTGGCAACACTGGCAAAAAGTCACTCATGTTAGCAACTTCGACCTTTAGTGAATTTGCCCCGATATTCACTGGAGGTAGATACAATAAGGGGCCCATTTACTTAGCTCGAGTGAAGGAATAGAGGAAAAAAAACTTCTAATTTCGAATTTTTTTTGTGGCTACTTCGACCATCGAATGGGCTACTTCAACCTTCGACTACAACTTCAAATCGAACGATTCGAACTAAAAATCGTTCGACTATTCGACCATTCGATAGTCGAAGTACTGTCTTTTTTAAAAAAAAAAAAAAACTTCGACCCCCTAGTTCGCCACCTAAAAGCTACCGAAGTCAATGTTAGCCTATGGGGTCCCCATAGGCTTTGCTATCTTTTTTAGCTCGAAGAAAAATCATTCGATCGATGAATTAATCGAACGTTTCGAAGGATTTAATCGTTCGATCAAACGAATTTCGGTAAATCCTTCGACTTCGATATTCGAAGTCGAAGGATTTCCATTCGGCAGTCGAATATCGAGGGTTAATTAACCCTCGATATTCGACCTTCAGTAAATTTGCCCCCAAGTATCACTACATAGACGTCATTGCAAGAAATTGAACTTCACAGTTGCGTCGTTTTATTAAGTTCAGGTCAATGGTGTGACTGTTGTCAAGCAAAATACACATCTCAATTATATCCCTTATAAATGAACTGACAACACATAAAATGATTCAGTGTGACGCTTTCAATTTTTATCTAAATGCCAAAGGCTGGCTATGACCTTTTATTATGTGTCAAAAATGTCAGCGAGGATCGATAAGCCTTTCAAAGTTCTCACTGAGCGGTTCTTCATTTCCAAGGGCTTTGCTCGGAATTTAAAGAGCCTCTATTGTATTATGAATTGTTGCACCAATTTACCTAGGCTTATAATTCTTGTCTTCAGATCTACAAGGAGGATTATGTTTTTTTTTATCATTTTGTTGCCCCATCTTGATTTATTAGTCTTTTATTTAATCCTTTCCACATGTTGAATTTTAAAAAAAACGGCAGGTAAAGCAATTATGAAGACCTATTCAGTTTCTGATTGCGAAATCAAGGAGTGAAGTTGTAATCTTCTAGTTAAAAGTGCTGCTCAGAACCATATAAAAGACCCAGCTGCATTTTCACACTTTATTTCACATTTTAAAATGCTAAAACCATTACTGTCAGTGAATCAAGCCGTAGCTTTAGCTTACGGCTATCTATAAACAAATAACCTCAACACGCAAGGCAATCTTCCTTGCACCAATCCTGTGTGCCTTTGGATTACTTTCTGACTCTTAATCCACATGTATTTCTTCTTTTTCATATGATTGATACATTTTATGGAAGAATATCAGTAGAGCTGCAAAGTAGCTGGTATGCACGTAAAATACTTTTTCACGATACAAAATCTAGGGCGACACAAATGGCTAGTGTAGAAGATCTTAACAAACCACAATATCACAACACATACCCACAGAGTGAAACACTACTACAAATTGGTGTCTCGACCATTTAAACTGACTTTTTTTATCCCCCAATTATTTGTGTAGCATGACTGAGTGTGCACCCGTTATCCAGAAACCCATTATCCAGAAACTTCGAATTATATGGGGAGGCTATCTCCCATTGGGGCAAATTTACGAAAGGGCGAAGTGCCTAATGCTGGCGTAAATTAGCTAGCGAAGACTGTAGGGCTACTTGCACTCTAATGACAGGTGAATTTTCGATCTGGCGAATGGACGTAACTACGCAAAAAGATGCAGATTATAATGAACGTTACCTCTTGCTCTTGATAGGCTGCAAAAGATCATAATTTTTTTTTAGGGTACCCGGCTTCCCCCCTACATTTCCTAACATATGGCACATAAACTATATACTGGGCTCATGTATAGGGCAATATAACAACTTTATTTTATTTTATGAAGGTTCCCTGGGCTTGTGTAATATAATGTATTTGCTGCAACATATACGTCCATTGTACTTTAACTTCCCACCGTATGCAAATTAGCCAACGCTAGTGTAACTTCACTTTGCTTGCCGAATTAACACTAGTGCAACTTCACAACCGTTCGCCGCCCTGGACACAACTTCACATTTTAGTGAATTAGCGTTATCCTGGCGAATTTTCGCCTGGCGAAGTGTGGCGATGTGAGCAAAGTTCCGGAGGTTAGTGAACTAGCCCAATAGACTCCATTTTAATTACAATTAGTTACAAAGGTGGGTTGTGGCTGGAGAGGGGGCCCTGAGGGGTGTGCCGGCCCCTGATGTGGCAGCCCCATTGGGTCTTAACCCCCAGTCTGACACTGATCTCTTATGCAGAAAACCCTAAGTCCCAAGCATTCTGGATAACAGATCCTATACCTGCAGCAGGAATGTGGTGACATATGCACTAATCTTTAGCAATAATTGATGTATTTGAATTCAGACATTCTTATTAACAGTTTTGATCAAACATACTCAGGTGCCTGCTCTCCTTTCTAGCCTAAGGGTAGGACTCCACGAGCGATTTTGTGGAGGTAAGATAGAATTGTCGCATGGTGTCGCAGCGCGTCGGATCGCGACAAAATCGCTCGTGGAGTCCTACCCTAAATGTGTGGAATAGAGAAATTAAATTGCTATTGTGACAGCCACAGTAGACAGAAACGGCCAAAGATTAATGTAAGGGCATAAATTATTATTATTGGTGAATCGGTTATAATTGAGCTTGTTCCTTAATACTATTGTAATTGAGTTTAATTTCAAGCATAATGGATTTAGCAGTTAGTTTTCCTTCTTTAATAACAATTAACACTTGTGATTAGTCATTGCTCAGAACCCTGTTAATTGCAGATCCTGCCAGCAGAACATTTTTTTATCAGGCAGAGCATAATCTATCACATGTTTAACAGCAATGCACTTGTTTTAATTTAGAAGTGTAGAATATCTAGTGCATGACAGAGATTTAATCCTCACGCCAAGGTTCTAGTTTGCATAAAATTCTAGGATTTAAAAATAGGGTACAGAAAATATAAAACTGAGATTGGTTTGAAATGATGATAAGTTTAAAGAGCCATATTAAAAAGATCCTGTAACTCTTTTCTACAGCCTGTCCCTAGCATGTATAAACACACAGAGCAGCAATAAAATGAATTTTAAAAGTCCACCAATTGACTCCAAATGGGTTCTAGGAAGTCCCCCATTGGCTCAAACAGCAATTTGGCAGTTTTTAGATGGCGAATGGTCGAAGTCTAATTTTTAAAGTGACAGTACATGATAAACTTTGATATTCAAATTTTTGATTTTTGTTCGAACTCAAAACGAATTTGGACTATTCTCTAGTCGAAGAACACAAAAAATAGCACAAAATGCGATTTTTTTTTATTTGAATTTTCACTTCGACCCTTGATAAATCTGCTGCTTTACGTTACAGTGTAACACAGACAGAAGGGGTATCTAAAGGGTTAGATATACTTCCTTGCCCTCCAAAACATTCATATTATTCATACAGAGTGGTTCTGTGATACAAAGAAGCTAATGCAATGGGAGACCTTAGGCAAGTCGCATTATCACTTACATAGTCTGTTTGTTCTAAAGCTGGCCAAAGACGCAAAGATCTGATCATATGAATCAAGGATTCCTACGATTTTCGAAGCGTGTGTGGAGAGTCCTGACATTTTTCGTCCGGCGGAGATCGGTCGTTTGGACAGGTTAGAAAATTTCTGTCGGCTGCGGGTAATATCTCTGCATGTATTGCCGATCGTATGATTTTCAGTGGGAGACTGTCACCAGCTTTGGTCAGACATAACTTTCGTACGATTGCTGTCAGGGGCAGAACATCAGCTGATCTGTTCTTTTACTACTTTATTTAATCTGAAAAAAAACTTCCGCACGCATAGGTCTTGATAAGTGAAAAAAAGCTGGTAGGTTTATTTCAACGTTTCAGCTTACAAACTCAAGCCGTCATCAGGAAGGGTCTTAAGACTTGCCTTCACCAGCTCAGACCAGGCAAAGTGCAATGGAATGTATAGGGCTTTTTTCAATTTTTAGTCCCAAAAAACGCTGGCATCTTTTACTTTTTCAGGGTGATAGGCTGCAAAAGTGCGTTAAAATTTTAAAAGGATTTCCCTTTTCTCTGAAATAATGAAAAAGTACTGTCTCTTTAAAAATTCGACTTCAACCATTCGTCATCTAAAACCTGACGAATTGCTGTTTTAGCCTATGGGGGACCTCCTACAACCCATTTGGAGTCAATTAGTGGACTTTGAAAAATCAAAGTTTTTTTTTTAAAACTTTGAATCGAATTCGATTGAATGCACTATTCCTTCGATTCGTAAGATTCAAAGTAGTCCGAATACGGACCTAGTCGATCGAAAATGGACCCATTCGACCAAAAAAAAATAAATTCAATTTTATTTCGGTTGGTCTTTTTGAATTTGAATTTCTGCATTTTTTTCAATTCGAAATTCGACCCTTGATAAATATGCCCCTAAATGCTCTCCTTTGTATATACACATTGTTATTTTACCAACTCGAATTTCCCTTTTATTATCAACTTAACGACCTACAAATGGTGACTTAATCTACACTGCATACCTCGCACCAGTGATGTCATGGGGGTGGGATTTAGGTGCCAATTTTCACTCACTACTGATTATTTCAGTTGATTTGGTTTGGGGAACTCTTTGTGATGTCTTGCTAAAGGTCCTCTGTGCAGGACCGAAACGTCAACTTACACCATTAAAACTTTGCACATAAATTAAAGGACAAGGAAAGTCTAAAATAAAATAAGGCTGGAAATGCTGTATTTTGTATACTAAACATAAGCATACATTTACTGCACCACAAGCCTAATCAATCAAATGATTTATGCTTTCAAAGTTGGCCACAGGAGGTTGTCATCTTGTAACTTTGTTATACATCTTTGCCTGACCCTGACCCTGCACATGCTCAGTGTGGTCTGAGCTGCTTAGGGATCGTCATAAACAAAGCTGCTTGAGTTCTGCATGGCTGGGAAGTAAGGCGGGGGCTCCCCCTGCTGTTCATAAGTATGACTGTTTCCATACTCAGCAGTTAGGGACCATCTGACAATTTCTATCCACAGCAGTAAATGAAGGGAGAATTTCACTGCATACACAACTCCACAACTATGACCTCCTCTCCTTTTCGTGTATCATTTCATAACCATATTATATTTTATTCCTACATATTTTGAACTCTGAAAATGTTGTTTAGCAAACAAAAGAGGTGCCAACACTAGAATCACAACCAGCACAGAGGAATGTGCCAACAACAAAGAAAAGAAAACCACAACAGGATGATTCAAACATTTTCAATTCCTAATGAAGCGGCAGCCATACTTACAAAGCCCGATGATGAACTTGATGCATTTGAATTTTCTGTGGCTTCCAAATTACAGAGGATGAGAGGAGAACAGAGGCTGCACTGGGAACTATTAACTGATTTAGTTCATAAAGACCTACAAAATAACATTTCTGAAAGTACCACAATATCAAGCAATACTCAACTCATGTTTCCACACCCATACTGAAACCACTATCCACAATACCCTCCTCATATAAATCAATCATTCTCTCAGCCATGTTCCTCAACTAACGACTAGAAATCTCTCTTCCTCAATAACCAATGAATAAAGCCTGCAATACCTGGAATCATCATCTCTAGATAATACTAGCCACACACCTTGTAAGATAGATTTGTGCAATATTGTGCTTCACTTTTGTTTTGTACATTTGTTTCATGATAGAACTTGTTTGGTTGTTTTTGTATTTTATTCATATGGTAATGTTAAAGGTTTTCTTTAATTGTATTTATAGTACAGAATCCCTTATTGCTCTTTTATGTTATTTTTTTTAAACAAAAAATTACAATAAAGGGGTTATTTACTAAACTCTGAATGCCAAAAACTTTTTGTTTTTAACTGGGCAGATTTACTAAGGTACGAGTGAATTTTCGGAGAACAAAAAGTTCTAATTTCGAAGTCATTTTTTGATACATCGACCTTCAAATGGGATACTATGACTTTTAAATGACTTCGACTTCGATTCGAAGTAAAAATCGTTCGAATATTCGACCATTCAATAATCAAAGCACTGTCTCTTTAAAAAAACTTCGACTTCAATACTTCACCAAATTAAACCTGCCGAAGTGCTATGTTAGCCTATGGGGACCTTCTACAAACATTTTCTAAATCTTTAGAGGTCGAAAGAAAATCCTTGATCGAAGGATTTTTTTTGAAAATTGAAGGATTTTTATTCGACCGCAGGATTGCCAAATTTGTTGAAAAAACTTCGAATTCAAAGTTTTTTAATTTGATGGTCGAATTTTGAAGTTTTTTGTACTTCGAACTTTAAATCCGAAATCGAAGTGTAAAATCCGAATTGTTAGTGGAAAAAAAAAATTAAATTTTTCGGAAAAATTCTGAATCTGAAAATCTGCCACCTCAGACCTGCCGAGGTTGCATATACCGTATATACTCGTGTATAAGCCGACCCGTGTATAAGCCGAGGTACCTAATTTTACCTACAAAAACTGGGAAAACTTATTGACTCGCGTATAAGCCTAGACACAACTACAGCCCTGTCTCCCAGCAGCGCACATTCTGCCAAAGCGACCCCCCCAGCGATCAACCGGACTTCTTTGCAAAGCTGATGGTGACAGAGAATTGCCAAACGGATTACTGTGTGCATTGTCCCACTGTCCCACTACCATGTGCAGAGGGTGCTGTTTGATATTGCCATCACTGTTAATTTTTTGTATAACCAACAGAGGGCGCTGTGTGATATTGCAGTCACTGTTATTCTTTCATATAACCAACAGATGGCGCTGTGTGATATTGCAGTCACTGTTAATCTTTCATACAACCAACAGAGGGCGCTGTGTGATATTGCAGTCACTGTTATTCTTTCATACAACCAACAGATGGCGCTGTGTGATATTGCAGTCACTGTTAATCTTTCATATAACCAACAGAGGGCGCTGTGTGATATTGCAGTCCCGGTTATTCTTTTATACAACCAACAGATGGCGCTGTGTGATATTGCAGTCCCTGTTATTCTTTCATTCAACCAACAGATGGCGCTGTGTGATATTGCAGTCTCTGTTATTCTTTCATACAACCAACAGATGGCACTGTGTGATATTGCAGTCCCTGTTATTCTTTCATTCAACCAACAGATGGCGCTGTGTGATATTGCAGTCCCTGTTATTCTTTCATTCAACCAACAGATGGCGCTGTGTGATATTGCAGTCTCTGTTATTCTTTCATACAACCAACAGATGGCACTGTGTGATATTGCAGTCCCTGTTATTCTTTCATTCAACCAACAGATGGCGCTGTTTGATATTGCAGTCCCTGTTATTCTTTCATTCAACCAACAGATGGTGCTGTGTGATATTGCAGTCTCTGTTATTCTTTCATACAACCAACAGATGGCGCTGTGTGATATTGCAGTCACTGTTATTCTTTCATACAACCAACAGATGGCGCTGTGTGATATTGCAGTCACTGTTAATCTTTCATATAACCAACAGAGGGCGCACTGTTATTCTTTCATATAACAGAGGGCATTGTGGGATATTGCAGTCTCTCCCCAAGTGAACTGTTGGTATAGGAATGATTAAAAGTGACTGCAATCTCAACTACTCCGGTCGGGAACCGCTGACCCGCGTATAAGCCAAGGTAGATTTTTTCAGCACATTTTGGATGCTGAAAAACTCGGCTTATACGTGGGTATATACGGTAAGTCAATGGGAGAAGTCCCAAAGATTTTTTGATCTGCGCTGGGGTTCGTGCAATAATCCGAAGTTTTCAGGCAAAAATTTGAAAATATCTGAGTTTTCAGGTGGAAATTCCAAAATATTTGTAAAATCCATATTTTTCTCCATTTTTTCATACATATAAAAATTTCGGGAAAGTGTATTAATAAATAAGTCGAAAAAACCTGTGCAGTTTTGGTCGGAGTTTTTTTCTGAAAATATTGAGATAAATTTGGACTTTGATAAATAACCCCCCCAGATGTTAAACCAAATTAAAATGTTTATTTTCTACAAAGTGCTATGTAATGACTGTATCATGCACTGTACAATAATTATTGCAAAAGGTCACAATTTAAATCATACGGAATTGCCAGTCTACTTTGCCAACCCCATTGAAAAACTGTACATCATTTTCTCTGTTGGTTTTAGCATCAGTTGATGTGTTTCTTGCTTGCGAACCTTGCAGTTGTAGAAGCATGCTGCTTCCGTTACGCCATTCAGATGGTATAATCCCTGTCTGAATAATCTCATGATCCACCGTGCTCTCAAGGGCATAGGAACTATGGTTGTTCTTGTGCAGGAAATGATGCAGAACACAACAGGTAAGAACAATAATGTCTATTTTCTCAGGCCATAAATTTATAGAGGTGTTGAGAATGCAGAAGCGATTTGCCAGTATTCCAAACACATTTTCAACGTCTCGCCTAGCTCATGACAATAAAATAAAAATATTTCTTTCAGGTGTTAATATAAAAGGTTTCAATGATTTTCATGAAGGCCGAACATCCGCAACAAAAACAAAATGTAGTTCTTCATTGGTCTCCTCGTTTATTGGCATATTTAATTGTTTGCTCTTTAGATGCCGATTACATTCTGTTGGTTCGATAACTTCACCATCAGAGAGTCTTCTTTCCTTTGTCAAATATTATAAATTTGTATTCACAATTGCAAGCAATACAATGCTAAAATTAGGGATGCACCGAATCCACTTTTTTGGATTCGGCCGAACCCCCGAATCCTTCATGAAAGATTCGGCCGAATACCGAACCGAATCTGAACCCTAATTTGCATATGCAAATTAGGGGTGGGAAGGGGAAAACATTTTTTACTTCCTTGTTTTCTAACAAAAAGTCATGCAATTTCCCTCCCGCCCCTAATTTGCATATGCAAATTAGGATTCGGATTCGGTTCGGCTGGGCAGAAGGATTCGGCCGAATCCGAATCCTGCTGAAAAAGGCCGAATCCCGAACCGAATCCTGGATTCGGTGCATCCCTACCTAAAATATCCTTTAGAATTGAATCATCTAATTCACAGTTGGGAAATCCCAACAATCATAGAACTGTTGAGCAAATTGACGCTGGTGTCAACAATCGCGCTTCGCAAATTTTTAGTTTTATGAATTTTGCTGGAAATTTGTGAATTTCGTGGCAAGGCGAAAAGAGACAAATTCGCCCATCACTTGTACCTACATTTTGTATGATAAACTTCCGTATCAAACAGCCCCTCAACAAATATATAGTGCATGTTTATTGTATGTAATGTCTGTTACATGGCTGTCTATGTTTCTCCCTGCTGGCACAGCAGCCCTTTGCATGAATTCTATTACATTACAAAGACAAGGCTACACAAAGTTGTTGCCTCCATGAATGTTGTGCCACACAGGAATACAATTGCACTCTATATTTAAATAAGGATCCCTCAACTTCTAAATACCGTATGTAGAAAATTCACATTTTAAAGGTTTTTTTATTGCATTCGACTAGGGTTCGATTTTAGTTTTTTTAAAAAAAAATTCTATTGGGGTTATTAAATGTTTAAATAATTTTTCTAGCAGACTTATGGAGATACAAATTATCCAAAAAACCCCAGGTCCCAAGTATTATGGATAACAAGTCCCATACCTGTATTATAATTAACGAAACCTTGTTCCACATTTGGAAGTCAATTATGCTCAATTTTCTTTATTAATTGTTTAATGGATGTAATGCTGTAGAAATGTTATAATGACAACTGTCTACTTTGTTTTTCTCAAGTTAAACCTAAGTAAAATGTTATATTTCCTAAGGATGAACCAATTTCAGAATATGGTTTGGGATAATGCTAAATCTTAGCAGGTTTTGCAAATGCAAATCCTTAAAGGAGAAGGAAAGCTACAGAGGCATTTTATTGCCAATAGATTAGCTGCAGTAGTGCAAGCTAGAATGCTATATTTATTCTGTAGAATGTTTTACCATGCCTGAGTAAAAAGCTCTAGAAGCTCTCTGTTTGTTTAGGATAGGAGCTGCAGTATTAATGTGGTGTGACATCACTTCCTGCCTGAGTCTCTCCCTGCTCTGGGCTCAGATTACAGTAGAGAAGGGAGGGGGGGGGATGAGGAGCAAACTGAGCATGCTCTTGCCCAGGGCAATGAGGTTTAAGATGAAGGCAGGAAGTCTGATACAGAAGCCCATGTGTACACAATAGAAGGAAAGAAATGCTGTGTTTCTTTTGACAGGGGACTTCAAGCAGCACTACTTTGGGGGTTTACTGGTATATTTGGATGGACCTTTCTGATAAGGCTTATTTAGTTTTAACCTTTCCTTCTCCTTTAAGGGCTGATTCTTTAAAATTCTAGATCATGCTTTTCCCTGTGTTTGGAAGTGGAATTAAAAAATGCTATGTTGAATATTTTCAAGATCCAGTTATTCAAACTCATATTTTGGAAATTTATCAAAGGAAGAACTCTGGTAATTTTGATAAAATTCTATAGCCGTCACCAGGAAGTCTATGTGAACCATTCCAGTAATCTGATGTTCAAATTTTCATTTGAGTTTAATTAAAACAATTGTAAAGCCTCATTAAAAATGAATCTTGCAATGCCATTTTCATGTGTTATTGATTTCCCCCTATAATTAAACCTGATTGGAATTAATCTTAAATATGCTAGCGATCGTGAGAAAAAAAATGCAACTGAGGAATAAAAGTCAATTAAGTTTAACTTTGATGTCATTTTTATGCAATCATGAAAAGAGAAACAATGCCTCATTGGAACTTGTACTTTTTAAAATTAATGGAATAATGGAATTTTTTTCTGCAATTAAGTTTCTAAGAAAAGGTTTTTTACTGGTTTTCAATGCTAATGGATTCAGTTCATCCCCAAATTGTTTTATCCTTGATTCTGAATAGTTAGATTAGATAAAGGGACGTTACTTTAAATTTTGGAAGTTCGTCCAGAATTTTTTATAAAAGTATAGAATACCGAGGTTTGTTTTACAATATTTGTTGTTATTAAAGATGGTTAAACATTTTAGGGTTCTGCAATGGCTATACAGGTATGGGATTCCCTTTTCCTGAACAGAAACTCAGAATTAGCTCAGGAAGGCCGTCATTTCCCTTTTTTCTCTGCAATAATAAAGCACTACATTGTACTTGGTTAAGCTGAATAAGCTGCATTAATAAAAATTGGTGGCATAACAATCCTAATGGGTTTATTTCATGTTTAAATCATTTTTAATTTTAAGGTATCAAGAGTGAAACATCCATCCTTCACAAAACCCCAGGTCCCAAGAATTCCGGATATTAGATCCTATACCTATTATTATCATTTTCACTATCCTTGCATAGGGTTCCCTATAGTATTATACACAGTGTGATTACACAATTGTTTGTATGAAAGTAAAAATGTCTATCCTGCAGAGCTTTTAGTTCAAGTTTGGTGCACAAGGCACAGGTGGTTTAACCAACTACTGGTATGTGAGCAGGGTCGGACTGGGGGCTCAAGGGGACTGCTGTCTCGGGGCCCCCCCCCGGACCCCGCAAAGTAGGGATGCACCGAATCCACTTTTTTGGATTCGGCCGAACCCCCGAATCCTTCACGAAGGATTCGGCCGAATACCGAACCAAATCCGAACCCTTATTTGCATATGCAAATTAGGGGTGGGAAGGGGAAAACATTTTTTACTTCCTTGTTTTCTGACAAAAAGTCACGCAATTTCCCTCCCTGCCCCTAATTTGCATATGCAAATTAGGATTCGGATTCGGTTCGGCCAGGCAGAAGGATTCGGCCGAATCGGAATCCTGTTGAAAAAGGCCGAATCCCGAACCGAATCCTGGATTCGGTGCATCCCTACCGCAAAGCCTACTCTGGGGTCCCTTTGTGCATGGGCCCCACAACCAGCACACGTACCTTGCCTGTACCTTTCAACTTTCGGCACCAGGACCAGGAGGAGTAGGTTAGGGCAGCAGTGTCACAGGAAGCGAATAAGGGCCGGCGGGGCCCACCGAGTTTTTTCCCGGTGTCCAGCCGACCCAGTCTGACCCTGTATGTGAGTGTTGTGAACAACAATTGTGCAATTAGCCCATGTGTCACTGTTATAAATGCACAATGTCACACAAATACAATATTTTACCCAGAAATATGCTGCACTTACAATGTACCTGGTTCCATACTTTGCACCTTGTTTTATCATGTTTTTCTCCTATTTTGTAAGGTTACAAGCAACTGGAATGTCCTGACAGACTTTCATATATTTGTAGGGTAAACTTCATTAACAGACAGCCCTAATTAACAGCCCTGGACTATATTTCTTTAGCACCTATTGTCACACTGAGCAATTTACTTAATATTCCACAAGTAAGTAACACGAATTAGATTGTAAGTTCTGTGAAGCAGAAATGAATTGGGCTTTTTCATTAACACCATTGAAATCAGTACCAGTACAGTAATCCATAGCAGCCAGTCAGTGGTTCAGTTTAGCCCAATGTTAATAAATGGCCTTCAATGACCTGCTGTTCACAGAAGTGTCTGGCAAATACAAGCAGTACATTGTCGCCTCCATCTAGGACCAAAATGTTTAGTGTACTTCTATTATTTACTCATTGTGCATGTGACTGGTACACATTCAGTATGTCAATTGAATTATAACCTAGTTTGTTATATAATGATATGTTTTATGCTCACGTCAAATACAAGAATGGTTTCTCATACATTACTCTAAACTTGCTGTGGTTACTATGGCTACCGTAACGTTGCCAAGCCAACAGATGTTCCTTATTCATTCAATTACTTGCCAGACAACATCAAATGGGATTTCTACATACACTTTATTCATTTTTTATATCGTATTATCTGTTGGTCATTCTTTTATGAAATATCCTTTTAGACTAGAAATGAAAAGCAAGGAGCTATCAAAAGTCCAACCTCCTAAGGGCATTATAGTTCTGCAAGTTGATTGGATGCAAGTGCAGTGTGTTTTGTACTTATTATTATGCATAGTGCCTGTGCCCAGTTATGGAAAACAAACCCTTAAATGTTAAATGTACCTCCAAATTTGCACAGGGTGGATTAACTTTGGTAGAAACCATAATACTCTCAACTCTAATGGCAGAGACACATGTGAAGATTCGGGGAGATTTTGTCTCTCAGCGACAAATCACCTCTTCTTCGGGCGACAAATCTCCCCGAATTGCCTTCCCGCTCGCTAGAATCTAAATCGCCGGTGGGGTGGCACACGGAGCACTTTGTTTTTTGAAGTTGCCTCACAAGGAAACTTCAGGCAACGAAGCACTCCAAGTGTCATCTCACTGGCGATTTACATTATAGCCATAGTTTTGGGGCTAGAATGAGAAGATATAATGACATCACAAACATCTAAAAAGCAATAGTAGGAACGTGTGGTGTTTATACAAATGGCCTGTAGATGTCACTGTGCTCAAGACTTATACTGTGCATACTTTGTATATAGCTTGTGGTGTTAGAGTTGCTTACTGTCGTGTAATGGCTGCATGAGCCTGCTAATAAAGCACTGTTATACTCTACTCATTCTCGGCTCACCCAACACCCATCCCCCAGTGGATGGGGGTGGGACATGGCTGCTGGGACCAACCAGGGGGTTTGTCAGACAGCCTGCCCAATCCCATTGGTCATTTGGGGCCGGGCACAAACGGATTCCCGTGCAGCAGAACCTGCCAAATCATTCCGGGAACTGCAAGCCTAATGATAGCTTATCTGACACCCACCCCTGTTTAACATGTTTTACTGATCTTTGTAACCAACCATAGTTAAAATTATTGATAAAATGTTTTTCTCTTCACTTTGTGTCACAGCTTTTGGGTCGTTTGCACTGCCCATTGGTAATTGGGATACAATTTGGTGAGTTAAGTTGTGGGTGGGGCAGTAGCATATGGCTCCCCCCCCCCTTTGCTGCAGGAGACTCCGATTTTCCGGGTCCTAACCTCATGCCTGCTGACTTGCTCAGCATCTGGCATAATGGGGAAGGTTTTGGTTTATAAGGCTATTAATTAATAAAGATGTGGCCTTTATTCAACTCCAACTCCAACACGTTGTCATGTGTCTTAATCGTATATCTTGGCCACAGCTGGTCATTTCAGGGTTGGACCTTTAGCAGTCAAGCATGGTGCTCCCGTGCAAATGGATGTGTTTCAATTGCAATAACTTACTTGCCATGATTCAATTGTACTCATGATATATATATATATATACTGTATACACATACACAGATGATATTTGGGGCTTCAGCTACAGTGGTTTACTTAATCAGCAAACAAGGTTTGACAAGTCAATCTGGCAATATTGAAAAGTTTGAAGTGAATCTGTCAGGAGACAGAGCTGTTACTTGTTTGCTCATCTCTAACCTAGTCAGACACCAGCGAGCTAAGAAAATCTATATTGTAAAGTTCATAGAAATAGATCTAGTTATTTCTCCATGGTGCGGCTGCTCATAAATCATATGTGATATCAATGGCAGATCTCTTGAATATAATTCAGGTTCAGGAGATCAGTTTAATTCCTGAGGCTTGTTTCTGTACTGAAAATGTTCAATACATATTAACTGTCAACTCGAACAGCAAGCTGACCAAAATCCCCAAGGCGCTATCTGCAGAAATGAAACCGTGTTGCTGAAGATAGTGCTATAATATAATAAATGAATACAAAGCAATGCTAGAGTGGTATATAGAAGTAACATAGCCATTATTAAATGGATTCCATTATATTTTAAAAGAGGAGGAGGAGTTATTGGGTGACAAGGTCGGTTGCATAATAAACTTTGACTTCAAGATTGATTTATATATATATATATATATATATATATATATATATATTACGCGCGCGCCAATTTTTACCCATGTCAATTTTTTTTTTTTTGCTGCAGTAGATTTTTCGGCGTGAATTTTCGCCGCAGTTTCGCAAATTAATTTGGAAACTTGGAAATTTACCATAAAATCTTGTCTAGCGAATTTATTCGCCCATCACTACTGTTAAGCAGCGTTTGCTGATAGGAATGTCTGTCCTTTCAGATGCACCCCATAGAGTTTGGAGAATCACCTGCTTTCCATTTAAACATATAAATTCTCAGTGTGTTTCATTGTGCTTACATGCTGATCACATAACACTCCGTAGAAATTTCCTATTATGTGTTTTCTTCGCCTTGGAGCCAACACTATCTAGAATCTCATGGTCACAGATTTTAAAAGAAAATGAGAATAAAAGAGTTTTGAAGCACTGCAGGAAGCTTAGACAGAAGACTAATAAACTATATGAATAGCATTCATGTTAGTGTTTGCTGATGGGCTGTTTGGGTGCAGTGCTTTAGGATCAGTCCAACTGAAAATATGACTCGTTTTATTAAGAGGAGCACATGAATACTGTTCCTGCAATGTAATACAGTATTTGCTTTAACAAAATACACTTGTTCGTCTGCTAGAATAATGTAGGGCTTTCAATGTGCAAAACAATAGGGATATTTTCAAGGTTTCCCCTGACAATGCCTATGCCCTGCTGCTTTATTTACTCTTTCTTTTTCCAATTTCAGAATCTATGCCTTTTCATTTGACAGACAGTATCATTCAGAATCTCTGAGCTGTAGGGCAAACCACGGGAAGCAAGGCGATGCTCTGCAGCTCAGACACACATTGAGAAAACAACAACGTCGCATACCCAAATGTAAGCAGTGGGTGCCATTTCTCCTTGAATTCAATTCATAAAGGAAAGGGTTAAGTGTGATATAGCATGTAACCCCTTTTCTTCAAAGACAGGATTACGATTAACTGCTATTTACAAAACTACTTGCCTGCTGTGATTGAGGGACCTGGTTGGTAGCTGTTATGTCCCTCTAGTTGTGTTAAAGGAGAATTAAATCTTAACTAAAGAAGTAGCTAGAAATGTCTTGTGCTTCTGTACCAGCCCAAGGCAACCACAGCCCTTTAGCAGAAAAGATCTGTGTCTCCAAAGATGCCCCAGTAGCTCCCCATCTTCTTTTCTGCTGATTCACTGCACATGCTCTGTGCTGCTGTCACTTACTGAGCTTAGGGACCCACTCACAATATACAGTACACATAGAAAAGAAATGTCACAATATAAGGCTGATTAGTAATTAATACAGATAATTACTACATGGCAGCACAGAAACCAGTGCAATTAGCATCAGAATTTCATAATCAGCCCTGTAGCATCAGCTTATATTACAGGGGAAGCTCATTTTCTGCTGGATAATTAGTGACAACCCCTAAGCTTAGCTTCTCAAGAGCTGCTCAGAGCCCACTGAGCATGTGAGTGTCACAGACACTTTCCAAGATGGTGACCCCCTGTGACAAGTTTGAAGTCCTGGATCATTGCTGCTATTGACAAGCTGAAACCTTAGGCTGGTGCAATAAGTCCAGTATATAAAATACGGCATTTTTAGCCATATTCAATTTTAGTGTTTAGTTCTCCTTTAAAGCCTGGTTTAGCTATTTCTTTGCCTGACTGAATGGTTCATGATCCAAAATGATACTAAGGTGTCATGACATGACAATGACTATGACAATGCCCCTTCTGCACTGGAAGCCAAATCCAGGCTTTTCCTGGTCCTCTTTTGTGTTCACAGTCTTCTGCACTTTCCAGTATCTCCAATACGACTACTACTACAAGTAGTGATGGGCGAATTTATTCGCCAGGCGCAAATTCGCGGCGAATTTGCGCGATTCGCCGTCAGCGAATAAATTCGCGAAACGCCCACGAAAATTCGCGGAAAAAATTCGCCGGCGTCAAATAATTTTTTTCGAAAAAACGGACGCCGGCGTCGAAAACGGGCGCCAGCGTTGAAAAAAACGGTAGCCAGCGTTGAAAAAAACGGTAGCCGGCGTCAAAAACCGGCGCCGGAGTCAAAAACGAGACGCCGGCACCGTTTCGCAAATTTTTCGCCGTTTCGCGAAGGTGGCGAAGGAAGTCTAGCGTAAAAGGTAGCGTTCAGTACACTGCGCAAGTTAGTGAATTTGCATAGTTACGTCGCTAGCGAAAATTCGCCTGGCGTAAGTGTGCGAAGTAACACTAGCGAATTTACGCCAGCGTTCATTAGTGAATTTGCAAAGTACCGAAAATGCCAAACGCTAGCGAATTGACGCTAGCGTTCGGCGCTTCGGCGCTTAGTCAATTTGCACCTAGAAGTCCAAAGTCTCCCATAGACTCCATTTTATACAAATAATCCAAACTTTAAAATAGAAATACCTTGTACATGATCCAGACTATTAAGTATTCCTTATTGGAAGCAAAACCAGTGTTTATTAATTGTTTAAATGATTTTCTAGTATGAAGATCCAAATTACGGAAAGATCCATTATCCAGAAAACCTCAGGTCCAGAGCATTATGGATAACAGATCCCATACCTGTACAGTATATTTTTAATTTCCTTCTAATTTACGGTAAATGTTAAAAATGATTATTTATTTTCTATTGTGAAAGAGCAAGAGATTAAAGCTTTATCTGCAGTTACAAATATCTCCTGTACACCCACCTCCTGATTCTAATGAATGGAAGGCTGGAGCCCAGCTAGGTTCCTATCTATTTCAGCTTCTGTCTTCCTTGCCTTTATACTAATGCATTCAAAAGAACATTTATTTTAGTATGCAGCTGAGCAACACTGGCGGCAATCAATTAGCTGCCACAACATGGTAAAGATGTCCCTGTTTTTCCATATGATGCTTTTGTTTTCTCACTATTTCTGTTTCCGTCAGTGAAATAAAGAAATGTAATTAATCAGTAATCCGTAAGGCAAAATCAGTCTCTCTTGTCTTCACCTGTGTTTTAAAGGACAAGGAAAGGCAAAAAAATAAAATCCCTTTTTTACTTTCTTTAATGAAAAAGAAACCTATCTCCAATATCCTTTAATTAAAAGATGTGTACCGTTTTTATAAGAAACCTGACTGTATGCAGTGAAATTCTCCCTTCATTTACTGCTGTGGATAGGAATTGTCAGATGGTCCCTAACTGCTAAGCAGGAAAACAATCATACTTATGAACAGCAGGGGGAGCCCTCACCTTACTTCCCAGCCATGCAGAACTCAAGCAGCTTTGTTTATGACGATCCCTAAGCAGCCCAGACCACACTGAGCATGTGCAGGGTCAGGCAAAGATGTTTAACAAAGTTATAAAATGACAGCCCCCTGTGGCCAACTTTGAAAGCATAAATCATTTGTTTGATTCGGCTTGTGGTGCAGTAAGTTCATGCTCAATACAGCATTTCTAGCCTTATTCTATTTTAGACTTTCCTTGTCCTTTAAGATTCTGCAACAAACTGCTGCAGGTTTTTGAGAAGAAAATGGTGTTAATATTACTTGCTGTTTTGCCTTCTTTAGCAAATGATAAAAGTCCAGTTTTGCAAGTCCTTTCACCAAATTTTATTCTATGAGAACACAGCATGCAGCAAATGTACAGCACGTATACTAATAATACAGACTCTTGTGTTGTTTTAGAGTATGTGCTAGACAAAACTGTGCCATTATAGTTGGCCACACACACAGATACAACTGTATACACTTAGTTTTTTTTTACAGTAATCTGTATGTGTATGCTAGTCCGACAATCCAAACCAGTACACAGGGCCGCCATTAGAAATCACGGGACTTTAACGTCGGCTACTTTCGTGACTTTAGGTCTTTTCACCGCTTCAGGACTTTGACTGTTTTCGTGACTTCGGGTCTTTTTGTCCCTTCAGGACTTAAATTTCGGCTGTTTTCGTGACTTCGGGGTCTTTTCGCTGCTGCAGGAGTTTGGCTTCGGCTGTTTTTGTGGCTTCGGGGCTTTTCGCCACTTCGGGACTTCGGCTTTTTTGCACTCCAGCAAATCGGGACATCGGAAATGGCCGTAGGCTTTGGCGCTGTCAAGGGGCTCTTTCAAAAGTGCAGCACTGCTGGGCCCCCCTTCAGGCCCGGGCCCCTGTCCCCCTCTAATGGAGGCCCTGCCAGTACACATGTACTATGAATACTGGTTGGTTTGCATCAGGCAGGTTTGAAAATTCCATCTTCTCTAACATTTCTTATATTGCTTTCTCCTTTTAAAGGAACAGTAACGTCAAAATATAAAAGTGTTTTAATGTAATGAAAATATAATGCAGTGTTGCCCTGCACTGGTAAAACTGCTGTGTTTGCTTAAGAAACACTACTATTGTTTATATAAATAAGCTGCTGTGTAGCAATGGGGGCAGCCATTCAAAGGAGAAAAAGCTCAGGTTACACATCAGATAGCAGATAAGCTCTGTCTGTCTAATGGTGTTATCTGTTATCCATTAGTTATCCTGTGCCATTTAGCCGTTTTTCAATTTCCGCCATTGCTCCACAGCAGCTTGTTTATATGAACTATAGTAGTGTTTCTGAAGCAAACAGATCAGTTTTACAAGTGCAGGGCAACAGTACATGATACTTTCATTACTTTAAAACACTTACATTTTTTGGTGTTACTGTTCCTTTAATTTCTCCCAATTTAATATTTATTCGAACCATTTTCTTCTATGTTTATCTTTTTTCCATCTTAGTATTTCCTCCCTCCTTTCTCTGTTTTTTTTTTTTTTTATAATTTACATTTTCATTCCGGTTTTCTGTGGCTTTGTCTCCTTTTGTTTTCTTACCTTTTTCGTTTCCTCCTTGCCGTCTCTTCTGCCTTTTCTCTCCCTTCTTTTCCCCATTCATGTGCCAACTTATGTGCGCTGAACAAACAATTCCACTGACCATGTTTTGCTCTGCTTACACTTTACCAAAATCCTTTAAACTCAATTGTATCTAACCATTGTAGGAAAGCCCTCCTTTTGTTATTTCACCTATACTTTTGAATGCATTGAATTTATTTTAGTATTATCTTTAAAGGAAAACTAAACCCTAAAAATGAATATGACTTAAAATGTCATATTTTATATAGTGACCTTATTGCACCAGCCTAAAGTTTCAGCTTGTCAATAGTAGCAATGATCCAGGACTTCAAACTTGTCACAGGGGGTCACCATCTTGGAAAGTGTCTGTGACACTCACATGCTCAGTGGGCTCTGATTGGCTGTTGAGAAGCTAAGCTTAGGGCTCGTCACTAATTATCCAGCAGAAAATGAACTTCCCCTGTAATATAAGCTGATGCTACAGGGCTGATTATTAAATTCTGATGCTAATTGCACTGGTTTCTGTGCTGCCATGTAGTAATTATCTGTATTTATTACTAATCAGCCTTATACTGTGACATTTCTATTCTATGTGTACTGTATATTGTGAGTGGCTCCCTAAGCTCAGTAAGTGACAGCAGCACAGAGTATGTGCAGTGAATCAATAGAAAAGAAGACGGGGAGCTACTGGGGCATCTTTGGAGACACAGATCTTTTCTGCTAAAGGGCTGTGGTTGCCTTGGGCTGGTACAGAAGCACAAAACATAATGTACAACATTTCTACCTACTTCTTTAGTTTACCTTTCCTTGTCCTTTAAGCTAATTTTTTTGACTGATTTTATTCAGTTTGATTTAATCACTGGAACAAATGCTAACAATGGGCAACTTTTGCCCCAGATCAGTAACCCATAGCAACCAATATGAGATTTTACTGTATTAGTCTACTGGTTGCTGTTGGTTACATATGGGTGTTACAATGCAGAATAACCAGTACTTGTATTCTAAAATTCTGTTCTCCTACTTTGTAGCAGATGGCTGATATAAGAAACTGAATTACACAAAATCCATTTCTACAGATGATGCCCATTACTTGCCCTAGAAATATATGATTTTCTCACTCCTACACTTCAGTATTTTATTCTGGCCACATGGGGTGCTTTCCTGCTGAAATAATCTTTGAAGAAATCGATAGAAAAGCCTTAGTCTGTTATTAGTATGAAAACAATTCTGCACCAATATATATTGCTTTTCTCAGTACTGATCTGTCAGTGGATTATTGATATTTTTTGTCGACAGGTCTTGCTTTACATCTGCTCCTTCAACCACTGTCAGTTATGAAAAATTGAATAAATAATTGATCCTTATATAATTGTGCCTCAACTTGCACACAGTCTACAAATGCAGATGAATTACAATGGCATTCATATTTGTAAATAACACTGTAGTTTGTCTCAGTCAATATGTGCAAATTATAGGGGGCATAGCTTCATTTTCTGAAGTCGCCCAAAGTTGCCTCGTGAGGAACTTCGGAAAACGAAACAGTCTTGAGCGCCATCACACCAACGATTTAGATTCTAGCCAGCAGGGAGGCTTTTTCGGGGAGATTAGTCACCCGAAGAAGAGGCGATTTGCTGACGGGCAACTAAATCTCCCCAAATCTAAGCTTGTGCCCTTACCCTAAATAGTAGTGATGTAAATGCCTGACCTAAGGCTATTGAGACCATGGGGTATACTAGTTTGTAAGTAAAATATCCACTGGTCTCAAATCACAACAGCCTGGGAATGGAATCCCCATCTCTTGTTGATTTTTTTAGCCTATCTCTGCCTGTGACTTGTAGTTTGATAGTGTTCCCCCCATTACACTCACTAAAGTGCTAAGCTATGTTTGAGTCCAGACTTTTAGTTTTGGAAATTTGGATGCTGACTGGTTGCTAGGGTCCCGTTTACAGTAGAAAAAGTAAAGCAAGTAATTTAAAAACTACAAAAATAAAATAGGGAAAGCAATTAGACCAGTTTTATATTTCCCTGAGGATATCAGGAGAACTATGTTGAGTTTATAACAAGTCTGATTTACTAATACTGGACAATGTGTAAATGCAATTTTGCCATTCATTGCTGCTTCCCAGAATTCCAATGTCTCTCTTAACATTCTGTCTCTCATATTAACAAACCCACAGCATAGCGTTCTATTGAATCATTATGGTACAGGTATGGGATCTGTTATCCGTAAACCTGTTATCCAAAAATTTCCGAATTACCGAAAGACTCTGTAAGTCCAAAGTCTCCCATAGTCTCCCATTTTATACAAATAATCCAAACTTTAAAATAGAAATACCTTGTACATGATCCAGACTATTAAGTATTCCTTATTGGAAGCAAAACCAGTGTTTATTAATTGTTTAAATGATTTTCTAGTATGAAGATCCAAATTACGGAAAGATCCATTATCCAGAAAACCTCAGGTCCAGAGCATTATGGATAACAGATCCCATACCTGTACAGTATATTTTTAATTTCCTTCTAATTTACGGTAGATGTTAAAAATTATTATTTATTTTCTATTGTGAAAGAGCAAGAGATTATGGGGCAAATTCACTAAAATGCGAAGTTGCGCCAGGAGCAACTTCGCTTCGCCGCACTTCGCCAAACTTCGCCAGGCGTATTTTCGCCAGCGCTCCGCAAATTCACTAAAATCCGAAGTTGCGCACAGGGGTGGCGTAAGTTTTCAAAGTTGCGCTAGCGTTAATTCACCAAGCGAAGCGAAGTTTCGCTAGCGATGGTTCATTTACATACGGCGCAAAATTCAAATTTCAATGGAGGAACACGTATCACCACTTCAAATGCCTAGAAAACCTTCAAATCAGCAAATAAAAATTTTATTTTGCCCTACACATGTGCCCACTGTCTAGGTAAGTTGCCATGAGTCAGGAAATGTAGGGGGGAAGGAGGGGAGCCCCAAAAATATTTTCGATCTTTTTCAGCCTATCACCCATCATGTAGAAAACACGCCAGCGTTTTTTGGGACTGAGAAAAAATTTTGACTTTTTTTGAAACAATCCCTATCTACTCTATTGCGCTTTGCCAGGTCTGAGGTGGCGAAGGAAGTCTAGCGTAAAAGGTAGCGTTCAGTACACTGCGCAAGTTAGTGAATTTGCGTAGTTACGTCGCTATCGAAAATTCGCCTGGCGTAAGTGTGCGAAGTAACACTAGCGAATTTACGGCAGCGTTCGTGAATTTGCGATGTACCAAAAATGCCAAACGCTAGCGAATTGACGCTAGCGTTCGGCGCTTCTGCGCTTAGTGAATTTGCACCTAGAAGTCCAAAGTCTCCCATAGACTCCATTTTATACAAATAATCCAAACTTTAAAATAAAAATACCTTGTACATGATCCAGACTATTAAGTATTCCTTATTGGAAGCAAAACCAGTGTTTATTAATTGTTTAAATGATTTTCTAGTATGAAGATCCAAATTACGGAAAGATCCATTATCCAGAAAACCTCAGGTCCAGAGCATTATGGATAACAGATCCCATACCTGTACAGTATATTTTTAATTTCCTTCTAATTTACGGTAGATGTTAAAAATTATTATTTATTTTCTATTGTGAAAGAGCAAGAGATTATGGGGCAAATTCACTAAAATGCGAAGTTGCGCCAGGAGCAACTTCGCTTCGCCGCACTTCGCCAAACTTCGCCAGGCGTATTTTCGCCAGCGCTCCGCAAATTCACTAAAATCCGAAGTTGCGCACAGGGGTGGCGTAAGTTTTCAAAGTTGCGCTAGCGTTAATTCACCAAGCGAAGCGAAGTTTCGCTAGCGATGGTTCATTTACATACGGCGCAAAATTCAAATTTCAATGGAGGAACACGTATCACCACTTCAAATGCCTAGAAAACCTTCAAATCAGCAAATAAAAATTTTATTTTGCCCTACACATGTGCCCACTGTCTAGGTAAGTTGCCATGAGTCAGGAAATGTAGGGGGGAAGGAGGGGAGCCCCAAAAATATTTTCGATCTTTTTCAGCCTATCACCCATCATGTAGAAAACACGCCAGCGTTTTTTGGGACTGAGAAAAAATTTTGACTTTTTTTGAAACAATCCCTATCTACTCTATTGCGCTTTGCCAGGTCTGAGGTGGCGAAGGAAGTCTAGCGTAAAAGGTAGCGTTCAGTACACTGCGCAAGTTAGTGAATTTGCGTAGTTACGTCGCTATCGAAAATTCGCCTGGCGTAAGTGTGCGAAGTAACACTAGCGAATTTACGGCAGCGTTCGTGAATTTGCGATGTACCAAAAATGCCAAACGCTAGCGAATTGACGCTAGCGTTCGGCGCTTCTGCGCTTAGTGAATTTGCACCTAGAAGTCCAAAGTCTCCCATAGACTCCATTTTATACAAATAATCCAAACTTTAAAATAAAAATACCTTGTACATGATCCAGACTATTAAGTATTCCTTATTGGAAGCAAAACCAGTGTTTATTAATTGTTTAAATGATTTTCTAGTATGAAGATCCAAATTACGGAAAGATCCATTATCCAGAAAACCTCAGGTCCAGAGCATTATGGATAACAGATCCCATACCTGTACAGTATATTTTTAATTTCCTTCTAATTTACGGTAAATGTTAAAGAAGAGGCGATTTGCTGACGGGCAACTAAATCTCCCCAAATCTAAGCTTGTGCCCTTACCCTAAATACTAGTGATGTAAATGCCTGACCTAAGGTTAATGAAAAATGCAGGTTTGATCATAGTCGCTATTGAGACCATGGGGTATTCTAGTTTGTAAGTAAAATATCCACCCGGTCTCAAATCACAACAGCCTGGGAATGGAATCCCCATCTCTTGTTGATTTTTTTAGCCTATCTCTGCCTGTGACTTGTAGTTTGATAGTGTCCCCCCCCCCATTACACTCACTAAAGTGCTAAGCTGTTTGAGTCCAGACTTTTTCTATTGATATCAAGAACATGTTTTTTTAATACAATGTTTTAGAAACTTGTCCCACATACTAGATATGGCAAGTTGTACATCCCAAAAGAAAAACTACATGTTGTGTTGCAGCTTATGTAAATGTTTAATGTCATATTTTTTCTGGATAACATGGAACAAAAAGACTTTTGTATATTGACTTCAATGTGTTTTGCTAATTTTTTTTCTCAGTTTTTCACTTATTTCAGTGAAGCAAAACAGGGCAGATTTGCTCATCACTAGTGATGGGTGAATTTATTCGCCAGGCGCGAATTCGCGGCGAATTTGCGCGATTCACCGCCAGCGAATAAATTCGCAAAACGCCCGCGAAAATTCGCGGAAAAAATTCGCCGGCGTCAAAAATTTTTTTTCGAAAAACCGGACGCCGGCGTCAAAAACGGGCGCCGGCGTCAAAAACGAGACGCCGGCGCCGTTTCGCAAATTTTTCAGCAAAGCGAAACGGCGCAAATTTGCCCATCACTGCTCATCACTATTAGCCGCCTTGTTTGCACTGGGTCCCCGTACAAGGCTAGGTTAAATGAAGTTACCTCTAGTGCATGTGTATTGTATAACCGCTTTAAAACCAAGGTCTAAAGCTGGCCATAGATGTTGAGATTTTTAAAAGATTCTATCCTCATCGTGAGACCACGATTTTCTCAGAACAATCGCACGATCATACGAATTGACCATCAACTAAAAAGACCAATTTGGCAGGAAAACAAAGGGGAGCTGCCTGCTTGGCCCTGCAAACATAGATAGATTGCACTGGGACCAACAAAGATTTTTTGACCTGGCCGATCAATTTCCTGACAGATGTCGGCCGAAAAATCGTAAGATGTATGATCGTTCAAATCCCACTAACCGCACGATAATTTCTAAGGATTAGTCGGACTTCCCTAAAATCGGTCGTTCGGCAAGAAGAATCGTCGCATCTATGGGGAGCTTAAGATAAAATCCAATAAAGGGTTGGATCTAAGTATATTAAGATCTTTCTCCAAAATTCTTTTGATCTCATGAAACTGAGGGCTGTATTGTGTTACAAAAACCACTGATGATTTGTTCATATTATTCTGTATAGACGTAAGTACCACTGTGTCTGATCCCTACTTCCGCACTTTTCCTTTATCCTGTGAAGGCTTCGCTAAACAAAGATTTAAAGCTTTTTCAAAACATGATATAGATGTGACTCTGAATATCCCTTAGCTCAAAATCTTTCAGGCGTTGCGATTGCTGAATAAACTAATTTTTTCTGAGAACAACCGACGTCACCTTCTGAATTGCCCCATGGAAATCGCCCTGATAATATAGTTTGGATGGCATGAAGTCACCTTTAATAGTGAGTTTCCCAAGTTGGGTTTCCTATATATTTATTATATATATATATTGGATGTTGTTCTTTAGTGATGGGCGAATTTATTCGCCAGGTGCGAATTTGCGGCGAATTTGCGTGATTCGCAGTCGGCGAATAAATTCGCGAAACGGCCGCGAAAATTCGCGGAAAAAATTCGCCGGCGTCAAAAATTTTTTTTCAAAAAAACGGACGCCGGCGCCAAAAACGGGCGCCGGCGTCGAAAAAACGGGCGCCGGCGTCGAAAAAACGGGCGCCTGCGTCAAAAACGGGCGCCGGCATCAAAAACGAGACGCCGGCGCAATTTCGCAAATTTTTCGCCGTTTCTCGTTTTCAGCGAAGCGAAACTGCACAAATTCGCCCATCACTATTGTTCTTCCATCTATATGATATAGGGTTCATTCCCAAAAAAATAATAGAATGTGTGTCAAAATATTGTGTACATTTTAAGCCCACCTTATTGTTGAATAGTGTTGTCATCTATATAGCGATCATAGAACACTAGAAGGTGTTTGAAGGGATTATCAGAAATATATAGTGTTCTTTATCAGCCAATTGGGAAATTGGCATATGAGGAGGCAAATTTTGCCCGCATTGCAATGATCTGTTTTTTGCGAAAGAACTTATTATCCTATAAGAAATAATTGTGTTTTAGTAAAAAGTCAATGGGCTCAAGTAAAAAAGTAGGACATATTGCCTCCAACAAATTTAGTTGTGCACTATTTAAGGGTAACTATTATTATGTACCCATTATGTATTATGTACCAGGGGGAAACCATGCAGACACAGGGAGAACATACAAACTCCTTGTGGGACCTGCTCATCTGCAAAATCTGAAGATTTCCTGTTTTGGAAGGCAGAGGCTCATAAAGAAGTAGTTTGTGGAGTAGATAAGATATGTGTACAGACTGGGCATGCCCAAATACAATGGCTACATTTTGCAGGTTAGGGTCAGGTGCCCTCAACATATTCAGACACCTTTAATACAGATCCATGCCAAATGGGAGAACTGTCGTGGAGATAAGGTATGGACCAAAGATCCTTAGAGTATTATTGATATAACTATTTGTGTTTTAAAGGAGAAGGAAAGCTACGGAGGCATTTTATTGCCAATAGATTAGCTGCAATAGTGCAATTTAGAATTCTATATTTATTCTGTAGAATGTTTTACCATACCTGAGTAAAAAGCTCTAGAAGTTCTCTGTTTGTTTAGGATAGGAGCTGCAGTATTAACATGGCGTGACATCACTTCCTGCCTAAGTCTCTCCCTGCTCTGGGCTCAGATTACAGCAGAGAAGGGGGGGGGGGGAAGAAGAGCAAACTGAGCATGCTCTTGCCCAGGGCAATGAGGTTTAAGCTGAAGGCAGGAAGTCTGATACAGAAGCCCATGAGTACACAATAGAAGGAAAGAAATGCTGTGTTTCTTTTGACAGGGGACTCAGAGCAGCACTACTTTGGGGGTTTACTGGTATATTTAGATGGACCTTTCTGATAAGGCTTACTTAGTTTTAACCTTTCCTTCTCCTTTAAGGGCTGAATTTTGGTTAAAAGACTTGGCACATTATTATTATTATTATTATTATTATATGTATTTATATAGCGCCAACATATTGCGTAGCACTGTAGTGTATTAGTAAATAGGCCTACAAAAATGACATATATGCACAGTATAAAACTGTGCTTCCTAAGGGAATATATGAACTGGTATATTTGTTCAGCAGCATTTTCAATACATGAAACATGCCTGTTATGTGAAAAGTCTTTCCCAGTTAATATGGTGCAGCTGTCCTTATACAGTGAAAGTTTGCACACTTTTGTGGTTTAGTTACTCCCTTGTACAGTTGTCTCTGCAACATTATCTGAAAGGGTGTTCTGATCCCTGTTCTGTAAATGTTGACCCACACTAATGCTATAGATTGATTCCAAGACAAGATCCAAGACAGTCTTCCATAGTAGGTCCCTGATCTACCAAAAATAAAAAGTTGCCATTTAGGATATATTCTAACCTGTTGTTTGGCTACTCCATTACTCAAGTTAGTGTCAAGTCAATGGGTCATTTAATTTACCCATAATAACAACCTGACCTGGTTGTGAAGCCTCTTTCATTTGTAAAAGTGGCAGGTGTCTTTTACCAGAGTGGGAGTTTAATAGCATAGAGAGAAAAAAGGGAAAGGACCGCTACTTCTCACCGCATTCCTAACCAGGTGCTCAGTCAAGCAGGATCCCCACTGCCAACTTCCAATGACTCAAAAACAGGTAGACGGCACTTCTGGAATAGGTTTTATTGGGGTTGCTGCTGTAAAACCTAACGCGTTTCGGGAACAAATCCCTTAGTCATAGGTTTAATAGCATACACTAATGATAATTAGTGATGGGCGAATTTGCGCCGTTTCGCTTCGCCGAAAAATTTGTGAACTTCGCGCGAAATGGCGAAAAATTTGCGAAACGGCGCCGGCGTCTCGTTTTTGACGCCGGCGCCCGTTTTTGACGCAGGCATCCATTTTTTCGAAAAAAAATTTTTGACGCCGGCGAATTTTTGACGCGAATTTTCGCGGGAGTTTCGCGAATTTATTCGCTGGCGGCGAATCGCGCAAATTCGTCGCGAATTCGCGCCTGGCGAATAAATTCGCCCATCACTAATGATAATTTATTCAGTTAAGACCAGCTTTACACAAAGACAAACTACTGTCCCTTCTTCACCCCACAGTTTAGAGTAAAACCATCTAAACTCACAGTGTCCTTATGAACTGAACTACCTTGGCAAAGATTTCACATTCAACAGCAAAAGAATGAAACAATCATAAATATGATTGATACAGATTGATGGCACTGATGTACAGTAAGCGAAACATTATTTCTACATAATTATCAGCACAGCCCGGAGGTCATTTTATGTGAAGAATCCAGCTCTGCCATTATTTTACAGATGATTTATGTTAACCTTATTGCTGCATGTAATATGACTTTTTAATTTAACATATCGGTCTTAGGCTTATACAATTATTTTCGCAAGCCTTTGAAGCACTGTACACATAGAATTTTAAATGAATAGTCTTGTTTCAACAACTGCAATGACGAGATTACTAATTCTAAACTGAAGTGACAAACGATACAGTCGTATTGATCTACTTCTCTAATCAGCTTAGACAAACACAGCTTTACATTTTCTCATTAGAAGAGAACTATATTTAATTAAAGATGCCCAGGCCCGGCGAAAGCCTCACTGAGGATAGGAAATTGCATTTTTAGCATTAACACACATTGAATTTCTCTTCCAGAACAAGTGGCTTGTGACTGTGGGTCAGTCATCTTGACAGGATAGGGCATATCTATATGACATTCCATGCATGGAAGGTGAACTCATTGAAGAGGGGTTTAGAACAACAAATTGACTCACAACACCAAAAATGTGCTGAATCGCACACAGAATGGTGCTCTGGTAGCCATAATAAGCCCCTAACGAGTAAGAGGCTGGAAGTAGTGATGGGTGAAATTGTTGTGTATCGCTTCGCCAAAAAATTCTCGAAATTCAAGAAAATTTGTGAAACATAAATTCTGATGGTTGTGTCAATTTTGATGGTGGCATTAAAGACAATGGGCGTCCGAATACTGTTGATGCGCAACGGTTTTGACGCAATCGACTTTTCCAACGCGCATCTAAAATTTTTTGATGCCAGTGAATTTTTACTGCTGTTTCACAACAGGCCGGCGGCGAATACATGGAAAATTGCCGCAAATTTGCGCCTCCGAATTTAATCATCCATCACTAGCTAGAAGTGATACAATTGTAGGTATCTCCTTGAATGACCCCCTTTTTTTTATCAATGTGATTTTATTAAAATAAGTATCATGGTGTGTATATATATATATATATATATATATATATATATATATATATAGAGTATATAGTGGTACATTTTGACCAGTATATAGTAAAGGTTGACAGTGTGTATTGACATCAAGTAATTGCCTGTCGTACAAAGGGGCAATGTTAATGTTGTATTAATTGTTAACAATAACCGAAACAAAAAAAAGTAAATTTAATAAAAAGAAAATAAGAATATGCAATTTGTATGAAATGTGGAAAAAAGTTTCCCAATATCAGATGTGATGCCCTTTACATTGTACAATATGCCGAATTAAAGAGGAAATATCGCGAAAATTCAAATTTTCCGCCGTATGCATATTACCCTGAGAGCAAGACCTCTAGCGAATTTGTGCTAGGCAGAAATGAACGCTAGCACATCTTCGCTTTCAATTGCTCGTATTGCTGAAGTAATGCTAGCGAACCAAAGTTCTGTGCCCAAATGTCAAAACTCAGCATTCCAGTGAATTAGTGTTGTCTGAGTGAATTTTCGCGTGCCGAAGTGTAGCAAATGCTGTGAAGCGTTCGCTGGCGATTTTTCACCCTCGAGTAAATCTGCACCATAGTGTGTTTGTAGGGACTTACCCTGGTGGTCCAGTGGGTTTTATAGGCGCATTCACGCTGGCGTGATTACGTTAGCACGCAATGTCGCTAAATTCAAACCCTATTTAAAGGGAAATCAGTGTGCAGATCCTTGCCCGTTGTTAGGTTCAATTAGGTTGTTCCTAGTGCCATTTCTAAGTGATTCTCATTTATCCCCTGTGTATTGACCCTTGCCTGCCTGCTTGTCTCCTCTGATTTCTCCAATCCTGACCTTTGCCTGCCTGATTACTCCGTCCTCTCCGATCCTGATCCTAGCCTGCTTGTGACTACTCTGACCTCCCCAATCCGACCTTTGCCTGTCTACTGACTATTCTACGTTCTCCTATCCTGATTCCTGCCTGTCTGACGACTCTCTGCTTGTTCTGGCCCGGCCTGCCTGTTTCTGGTGTTGTTCTTCCTTCCATTATCCTGGTGAGACGATCGTGCCCCTTTGCTCGTCCAGAACTGTTAGCTTTGCTCCTCTCTCAAATAAGACTTGGCGGCATCCGATTAGCCGAGGGCTCCTCCCGAGGTGAAAGGCAGCGGTTAGAGGCAGATATCAGAGCCGGAACCAGGGAGCTTAGCTTGGGTTCTGGATATAGGGTGCCGAACGTGACAGTGTTGTGTCTTTATTTAGCAGAGACTTTATGTCACAGTATTTCCCAACATTCTATCAACACTAATATGGGGTCATACTCATTTGCTTCTTCCCCCACCTCAAAAACATCCTTACTACATCATTCCAGTTTTACTTTCCATAATAAGTTTTGCATTGCATTTAATTCTGATGTCTATGCAGAGCTGCTGAATGAATCTGTTAGCTAGCAAACCTCTGTTCAAACCAGGAGAAAACACAACTTACAATTATTATATCAGAGAAATAATAATCCAATAATATATCTTCACACAAGTGAGGAATTGAATGCCACGTAGCACTTGAAGCCACTGTAATTTACACTTCAGAACGAAGCAGTGTTTTCCACTTTCTCTGAGATGTTCGGATAGTAGGGCAAATAGTTCATCTGAAACCTGTCGCTCTGCACTGGGCATGTGATTATGTGTCCCTGCTCCATATTTATGTAGGTCGCACAGGCAGAGCTCTGCGTGACAGTATGGTACAACTCAGCTGTTCTATTAATAATAATAACAATAATAATAATTGCTTATTTTATTAGGAAAATAAAGCAGATAAACAACTGTACCTGCAAAATCCCATAGGAAAACTGGCTGTATCATTAATCATGAAGAAAAAGTACATGGAATAAAATGATATGTTATTACAATAGAGAGCAAATAATGAAAATGAAAGATTATTTTGTTTTCCATTATCCTTTACTTATACAGGGTCGAACCATGAACAGATTGCTTTACAGTTATTGTTCATCATTCACATCAGTCCCTGCCCCGGTGGAGCTTTCAGTTCAAGGTCCCTATCACATTCACACTACACAATTCACCTGGCTATTAGTGATTGGCGAATCTGTCCTGCCGAATAATTTGTGAAACGGCAGAAAAAAACCCGAAACAACGATAATTCACGAAATGCATTGAAGTCAATGGGCGTCAAGATAGTTGCACGTATAAAAATTGTCATTTGCATGCATCAAAACTATTTTGTCCAGATGGGAGAAATGCATTGAAGTCAATGGGTGTCTGAATAATTTTAACGCGCAACAATTTTTATGCAAGCAATTTTGTTTGTTGCGGCAAATTTTTGACGCAGTTTCGCGAAAACATTCACGGGCAGCGAAACTCAGAGAGTTGCCGCAAATCCATGCCTGGCCAAGCTACTAGCTCTATTTTTTAGCAGTGCGGGATCAGAATTAGAAATGAGTGAACTTTTTTGCCAGGTACAGATGTCCAATAAAAAAAAAAGTGTATTTTTTGCGTCAGAAAAAACACCAATGCATTTTTTATGTGCCCAGATCAGAGCCCTCTATAGCCCTCCCCCTGTCTGCCCAAGAAGCTAAGAAATTGGCAATATGGGAGCTTTTTCATTGAAAACAGAGCTAAAAATGCAATTACATTTTGCCATCACAATGAATCTAATTCATTTGGCATTTTGTGAATTTTTCCGCTGTTTTGCTAATGAAGCTGGGCTAGTTTTGAAGAGAAGCTTTGCTAGTTTTGATCATCACTATTTAGAATCAGATGCAGGACCCCTGCTCTGTAAAGGGGGCTATACACTGAGAGATGTGTATAGACCTTGAGGTGGGCAATATCGGGCTGATTCGATCGTGGGCCCTAGGGCCCAACGATCAGATCCTAACGAATAGTAAAGGGTGGTCAGAACGCGGGACCACATCAACGAATAGATGCGGCCGCGATCCGACGGGATTTTTCGCCCCATCCGATCGAGATCTGGCCGACTTTCGGGCCACATCTCGATCGGTGAAGCCCATCGGGGAGCCCCATACACGGGCCAATAAGCTGCCGACACGGTCTGTCGGCAGCTTTTATCGGCCCGTGTATGGCCACCTTAAGGCAGATGTACTTATCTTATCTTATCACTTATCTTAATAACATGCTACAAAGCTTCAGTGCATATTGGGTGGGAGCTGACGTCAATAGATCTTAACAGTTTAGGCCCTACTAAGGGAAAAGTCCCAAAAATACTCTGGCCCTGGCCCTCTCCTTAATCAGTGATCCCCAACCAGTGGCTCATGAGCAAGATGGTGCTCTCCAACCCCTTGGACGTTGATCTCAGTGGCCTCACAACAGGTGCTTATTTTTTTAATTCTAGGCTTGCAGTCTAGTTTTTGTTGCATAAAAGCCAGATGTACTGCCAAAGAGAGCCTCCTGTAGGCTGCCAGTTCACATAGGGGCTACCAAATACCCAACCACAGTCCTTATTTTGCACCTCCTGGAGCTATATTCATGTTTGTGTTGCTCCCTAGCTCTTTTTAAATTTGAATGTAAAAAAAAATGTTTTTTTTTGGTGAAAAAACTCAAATAGAATTTGATTCGAAATTGATTCGAGTTTCTGGATCGATCCTATTTACTCGAATTTAAAAAAATTCTAATTTTTTTAATATATTTAGTATAAATATTTTTTTTTTCAAATTTCGAGTTTATGGGAGTTTTTATAAACTCTAAATTCGACCCCTGATAAATATGCCCCTAAGTAAGGGTAGGTTATACTGTATAGTGGTAGCAATTAGTTGTAGTTTTTTTTCTCCAAGAAAAATTACTGTTATTAACCAATACTAAAGTGTCTTTCTGTAATGTTTGGATAGCCTTAAAACATATCCTTTCCAGGCTCAGGCCGTATAATAACCTTTCGTATTTAAGAAGGGCTTAATCAATCCAATTATTACAATTTTAAACAATGAATTCTATCTTGAATCCAGAAGTGCTACTTTTGCTCGTAACGTATTTTGACCTAGTTCTTATGTGTCAACAATTAGAAACAGGCAAGGGTTAAAGCGCTCCACTTAATTTAATTAGACAAACACAGCTTAATCGTTGAAAAGAGGAGATGTTTAAAAATAGACTTGATTAATATGCTAACACTTTAGAATCAGACGATTCGCCACATCCACATCTGCTGACAGGTGTAATTTATCACTTATATGCATCGGATCATCTTGCCTGAAGTATTAAACTGCATTTTTACATACACTTCCAAAGCTGTTTTTGAGCACATGGGAGAAATGAGATCAGCAGCTACTGAAAACGGTAGTTTGGGAAAAAATAGTTTATGATGGGTGATATCCCTTTTTGTAGGCCTGAGCAGCCCAAAAATTGGATTTGTGGTTTTAAAAATAAAAATCAATTCCCAGTTTTATTTAAATATTCACAAGATATCCTTGGAATGTTAACAGTACAGGTATGGGATCCATTATCCAGAAACTCCTTCTCCAGAAACAGAAAGGCTGTCTCCCATTGATTCCACTATAATCCAAATCTTTAAAAATGATTTCCTTTTTCTCTGTAATAATATGGAGTCTATGGGAGATGGCCTTTCCGTAAATTATGAACTTTCTGGATAATGGGTTTCTGGATAACGGATCCCATACATGTACTTGTTTTTTCTCAAATGGGATCACTAAACCTGGCTCAAGTGTGAGATGAATTAACAAATGTGCATCGACTATTATCTTTATATAGCCATAATTTGGTGAAAATGTTGATACAGGTATGGGACCTGTTATCCAGAATGCTCGGGACCTGGGGTTTTCCGGATAACGGATCTTTCCGTAATTTGGGTCTTCATGCCTTAAGTCTACTAGAAATTCATTTAAACATTAAATAAACCCAATAGGCTGGTTTTGCCTCCAATAAGGATTAATTATATCTTAGTTGGGATCAAGTACAAGCTACTGTTTTATTATTACAGAGAAAAAGGAAATCATTTTTAAAAATTTGTATTATTTGGATAAAATGGAGTCTATGGGAGACAGCCATTCCATAATTCAGAGCTTTCTGGATATCGGGTTTCCGGATAAGGGATCCAATACCTGTACTGAAAATAACTGATGAGTTATTATCGCCATACAGCAGTGTCAGTGCTTTCTGTTAGTGTTAAAGCCCTAGTTTGGTTTCTGAAGTTGGGAGAATAAAACAAAACATTGGATCTCTCCCCAGTTTGGCCACTTACATGCTGGGCCAAATTCTGGGTCAATAATCAGATAATACCGTGGGCCTATGGAAATCAATCGGGCAAGAGTGCACCAACATGGTCCTCGCCAGATGGATTTTCAGACCTTCCTGGTAGATATGTGGCACATTTTTGGCCAGATAGCAATCAGGCAAACTGCCAGAATGATCCCATACTTAGAGCAATAAGCTATTGACACAGTGTGGAGTAACAGTTTATCTCAGCCGGTGTATGGACAAGTATACTGGGGGCCCGTTGAAGTCCAGTCCAACACAAGTACAGTATTTTATAACTTTCTCCTTAAAAGAACCCTCTGTCCACCTTTTTTCATTTAATTCCTCCTTACCATTTGCCAAAAAGGGAACGTTAGGGCTCTTTTATTCTACCCAGGAGTTGGCAACCAATCAAAAACGTGTTCTCATTGTTTTATTTGCAGCCGGCTGAATAAAGCTAATCACTGATTGGTTGCTATTAGTTACGTCCTAGCAGCAAATCTGCCCAGTGTTAATAAATTTGCCCCACTGTTTTTTTTTTAGATTCCTTTATTGAATTACTAGTAGCAGCTACTTGTCACGGCTACAAAAATAGACTACTGTCTCTGCAGTTTAGCAGGGGCAATGCTCAGTATTGTCTATGGCAGGGTATTTTCTGGTGTTTTGTAGCTGTGACAAGTAGCTCCGTGTGTCTTCACCCTAAACTTGTCATTCAAGCCACTGATTGATTGCTTTAGAAGGTGGCATGCTAGTTATTGTTTACACTATGAGTAGTGATGGGCGAATTTCTCGCATTTTGCCGAAAAATTCGTAAAAGTAAAAAATTGATGCCCGCGTCAATTTTGGGTGCACGTCCGAAATTTTGACGCCGGCTTTAAAGTCAATGGGCATCCAAATAGTGTTGACGCTCTGCGATTTGGACGCGAGTGACTTTACGTCCAAAATTTTTTGGCGCAGGCAAATATTCGCTGGCGAATTTTCAAGGGAGTTTTGCGAATCTATTCGTCCGCGCCAAAACTTGTAAATTCGCCATTTGAGTTCGCGGCCAGGTGAATTTATTTGCCCATCACTAATGAGCTGTGGAAGAAAAGGAAGATTATCACAATAAGAGAAAATAAAGACCATTTCTTATCTACTATTTGTCTCGTGCTTGAATGGCTGCCCACATAGCTACACAGCAGCTTGTTTATATAAACTATAGTAGTGTTTCTGAAGTGTTTCTTCGACCCCCTACTTTGCCACCTAAAACCTACCGAGGTGCAATTCGAAGTCGAAGGATTTACATTCGGCAGTCGAATATCGAGGGTTAATTAACCCTCGATATTTGACCATATGTAAATCTGCCCCTTAAAGTTGTGGTTCACCTTTGGGTTACCTTTTAGTATGTTATAGAATGGCCAATTCTAAGCCACTTTTCAATTGGTCCTCATTATTTTTTTTTTTTATAGCTTTTTAATTATTTGCCTTCTTTTTCTTCTGACTCTCTCCAGCGTTAAAATGGGGATCACTGACCCCATCTACAAACAAATGCTCTTTAAGGCCACAAATGTATTGTTATTGATTTTTTTATTACTTCTCTTTCTATTTTCGGGACCTATATTCCGGGTTCTTATTCAAATCAATGCATGGTTGCTAGGGTAAGTTGGCAATTTACATGGAAAACTACATAGGCACAATGAATGCTATTTTCACATCATCTGATTTAATGTCTTGCCTTTTTTTAAATTGCCCAATTCCATTAACACATGTCCTGTTGATAGCTTTCTATACAAAACTAGTTATTTTATTTCATTTTGTTGTGCTCTTGCTGATTTTACAAAATGTCATTTTCTGATGATATGTTGGGGGAAAGCATTTTCTTCCCCGTGCCGCAGAGTTCTCACTGACTGTTACTGCTGCTGCCACATCTGTCTTGTTTGTGTCTATCAAAGTGAACATGTCTTGCGAGCAATAGAGAACAGTTGTTGCTTTGAGCATTCACAGTGCTATAAAGCTGCCATAGAATGGTTGTTCCGCCCCCACACATAAAGTGGGGAATAAATTTCACAGCAGAAGGGATTTATGATTGCTAAAACTGGGATCTCTGCAGCCAGTTTTCTGTTAATAAACACCTGCGAAAAATAACATTGTCATGACACACACTGAGCATAATGAATTACTTATAAATGGGAAAACAATGTAAACTGGTTGGTGATCTGAATTTCTAAAATGCTGGTAAATGCAGTGAGTAAGGAGGATATTTCAGGTTCTTTTGTGTATTTGACGTCAATTAAAATGAAGGAACTCTTGCCACGCTGCCAGCATTTTGCCCTTGAAAAATATGACAAAAACTGCCAGTATTTCTCTTTGTATATCAGATGTAGAGGTCAGATTACCTATTATGTAAACTTCCAGACAATGCAATAAGAAGTCCAATGTATGTATTACTGTCTGGGTTTAGTGCTTAATGGGTGTCGTTAATAAATTAATACATACTGTATATACTCGAGTATAAACCGAGTTTTTCAGCCCCCAAAATATGCTGAAAAACTCTACCTTGGCTTATACTCGGGTCAAGCGCAAAAACAGTCTAAGAATAGTCGCCGGCATCCAAGAATAGTCGCCGGCATCCAAAAACGAGATGTCAGCACCTCCAATGGGAGCAGAAACCCTCAATTTTTTGATTGAAACTTACCAGAAGCTGCTGCATTTATCACCCTCGGCTTATACTCGAGTCAATAAGCTTTCCCAGTTTTTGGAGGTAAAATTAGGTACCTCGGCTTATACTCGGGACGGCTTATACTAGAGTATATACGGTATTTGCCAAATTACAAAATGTTTATTTTTACATACAGAAGCAGCAAGTGTAATCACTATAATATTCAGATCAGATAAGCACCGAACACTTCATATAATACACAAGTATTATAATATGCAGGTATGGGACCTGTTATCCAGAATGCTCAGGACCTGGGGTTTTCCGGATAACGGATCTTTCCGTAATTTGGGTCTTCATGCCTTAAGTCTACTAGAAATTCATTTAAACATTAAATAAACCCAATAGGCTGGTTTTGCTTCCAATAAGGATTAATTATATCTTAGTTGGGATCAAGTACAAGCTACTGTTTTATTATTACAGAGAAAAAGGAAATCATTTTTAAAAATTTGGATTATTTGGATAAAATGGAGTCTATGGGAGACAGCCATTCCGTAATTTGGAGCTTTCTGGATATCGGGTTTCCGGATAAGGGATCCTATACCTGTATATGATATAATATATATGAGTCATTTAACAGAAATGACATCACTAAGCACTGATTATAACTGATGACAACATTAAACACTGTGGATATAATTTGGCCCTCTGTCTAGGGGAGACACGCGTCTGTGGCAAAAACCCGACCCGCACATCACTAGTGGATGTAAACGTTTTTGCCAGAGAGCAATAACATAGAAATTCTGTAATACAATCATTTATTTTGGGTTCAAACATTTCTGTTTACTTTAAAGGGATACTGTCATGGGAAAACATTTTTTTTTTCAAAATGAATCAGTTAATAGTGCTGCTCCAGCAGAATTCTGCACTGAAATCCATTTCTCAAAAGAGCAAACAGATTTTTTTTATATTCAGTTTTGAAATCTGACATAGGGCTAGACATATTGTCAATTTCCCAGCTGCCCCAAGTCATGTGACTTTTGCTCTGATAAACTTCAATCACTCTTTACTGCTGTACTGCAAGTTGGAGTGATTTCACCCCCTCCCTTTCCCCCCCCCCCCCAGCAGCCAAACAAAAGAATAATGGGAAGGTAACCAGATAGCAGCTTCCTAACACAAGATAACAGCTGCCTGGTAGATCTAAGAAAAACACTCAATAGTAAAAACCCATGTCCCACTGAGACACATTCAGTTACATTGAGAAGGAAAAACAGCAGCCTGCCAGAAAGCACAAGTCACATGACCAGGGGCAGCTGGGAAATTGACAAAATGTCTAGCCCCATGTCAGATTTCAAAACTGAATATAAAAAAAATCTGTTTGCTCTTTTGAGAAATGGATTTCAGTGCAGAATTCTGCTGGAGCAGCACTATTAACTGATGCGTTTCGGGAAAAAATGTTTTTCCCATGACAGTATCCCTTTAATAAACAAGGACCTATTTTTCGAACCTTGTTTCATAAATATTTATTTTGTTATGCTAGTAAAATTGGAAAAAAAACGAATGCTAAATCATCAGTAAGAAATGATGCTTTTTAAGAAGCCTTTTGTTCATCCTGTATGATTTGAACCCAACCCTTTTGATAAACTTGAGACCTGACAAGAATTAACAGCATTTTTCTCCTTTTTAAGCCGTATGTTTGAGTGCTTTCTTTTCATCCCTGAGATATAATGTGGAACGGCTCCTGTTATCTTTCCCATGCTGCTGCATCCAGACACAAGCCATAGAGAGACTGTGCCAACTGGTATGTCAAAATTCCTCATGTTGAAAATCTTTCTCCAATATGATTAGAGCAAGCTGGTAAACATTAGTAGAAGAGTCACAAAGATTTAACTTGTATTTTCTTATAAAGTGTAGTCTTGTATTTCTAAAAACATGACTGGCCAATTGAAAGGACCCTTGTAAGGGGAATTTCTTGACACAGTCCCCAAACATAAGAAGTCGGAAACACCAATTCTTAAAAAATGAACTTTGTTTATTTTTCTGATACGTCACTGGCAGTCATATACAAATTCCAACAGAGTTTTCAATTGCCGTTTCCACTTTAAACTTTTGATTGCTTTCCAACTTTGTAGTCTGTGCTTTACTACCCAGCGTTTAGAATAGGGTTACTTTTCTACTCACAACCTGCTGGTCCTCATTGGTCTGGCTCGGTGATCCGGCATACCACTACACCCCTTCACCATTCCACCAGTCCCCCGCTTCGATCATCCGGCACTCGACCAGTGCCCCTCGACCACTCCGGCGGGTACCAGCCACCTGGACTTGAAGTCTTCTACTTCCACCCTCTCTTGCCTAACAACCTCACCACTATTACCCTATCTTGGGAATTATTCCCTGGATCCTAATCCGACTACACTCCTTGTCGGGGCAAAAGACTACCCTTTCTTGCTCCCTATCTCTGACACCTAGTGCCAGCTATTACTGAAACTTCCTATCTAGTAAACTACCTGTTTCCGGGCTGGTGTTCTTCTTCTCAGCGATACTCTTGCATCACTTTGCCTCCTCCCATCAAAAAGCCTCTGACTATGGGTGTGGCTGCCCTTTTATACTCAGTTTGGGGAAATTCCCTCTAGGGGTTGGAACGCAGAACTGCTGCTAACTATAACACTCTACTGCCACCTAGTGGCTTTTTGAAATAACCATTTACACAGCGTTACATACAAATTCTCATTAACATCACATAATTCACAAACAACATTTTAACTCTTTCACCCACCCACAACACAATTCACTCTCTTACACCCTTCCCACACAGTACTAGACAGGGTATTGAAAGAATTTACTATAAGAGATATTGACAACAATCTCTTAAAAGCAGGACCAGTCAACATTTTAATGTTAAATACTTCAAGTTTTAATTTTTCACCTCTTATCTTTCTGCTCTTGTGACTTCTGGCTTATATATATGCCTGTGGCAAGGAAAAATGAGAGCACCAAGGTGCTTGAAAGATTCAATATTGTGCACAAAAAGAGAGAAGGTATAATCCGACATACAGTATTTCAGTCCAAGGGTCACAGCAGACAGGAAAAATAAAAATCCAGAGACAGGTAGGGAGTCAAAACCAGGCATACAACATTATTAGCAAAACAGAGCTTTAGTTAGTCCTGCAGAAAACAGATTCTAGTTAAGATGAGGAAGTGAATCAAGCATGAGGCAATATAGGAGGTTTAGGCACTACTGTGAGAACACTCTCAGCCTAATACAATCTAACTAGAAAGGTCAATTGGATAAGGACATGGTATCATATCCAAGCAACAAGCCTTCTCCCGCATTATTTCATTTTTGTTTGCAAACATAAAATATGCATGTTGCCATCTTATCTTAAATGGCTTTTATAGAATCATTTATACATATAAGCAAGGGCATAATCTGCATTGAGGGTATATTGAGGATATAATCTATACTGAAGGATAGAAAACTGGCTGAAGGATAGATTGCAAATAGTAGTAGTAAATGGAAATAAATTACTGTCTGACATAAAAAAGAGCATTAGCTCTAGAGCTTCGAAATTACACTGTGTACACTGCAAATAATCCACTTTAACAGGGGCACATTAATGGGCCCGTAGTGGTCAGGGGCCCATGTTTTGTTTGTTTTTTTGCAATTAAAAAAAAAAAATTCACCGTCCACAGTCTGAACTCTGTAAGCTATAGCTGGTGCTTGCTGATTGCTGCTGGCTGGGAGAAAATTTAGGCAAGGCGGGTGCTGCACATGACGTCTATCTATATAGTAGTCATGTGTGTGCAAAACCGGGGTGTTTAGTCTCTTCAGCAGAATTGGAGAGCATCAGTGATGTCATCTTGTGAGCCGAAGAAGCAGACTCGTCATGCGGCTTTGGAGTTGAGTGCACATACGCGGAGTTTTCGGCAGAAGACACACAGTCTAAATAGTTCTTGTCTAAATCTAGGAATATCTTGCCTGAATCCTGCCTAAATTGTCTCCCATCCAGCAGAAAGCGGCAAGGCACGGGGGGCAGCACAGCACCAGACAAGGTCCAGCAGCAGTTGGGGGGGCTGTGGAAAGGGGAGGAGCAGGTGTTGGGGGGCTGGTCCCTGTGGAAAGTGTAGCCTAGGGGCCTCACATAGTATTAATTCGCCACTGCACTCTACTATGTAAAATTCATTCCTAACACAACAAGAAGTGTATTTTTTTAGTTGTAATATTGGAGTGTAGGCAGGTCGTTCTGCCTGGTCATGTGCTTTCAGAAAGAGCCAGCACTTCAGGATGGAACTGTTTTCAGGCAGGCTGTTGTTTCTCTTAATCAATGTAACTGATGGAGTCACAGTGGGACATTAATTTTTACTGTTGAGAGCTGTTCTTATATCTTCCAGGGAGCTTTTATCTGGTTATCTTCCGATTGTTCTGCTGTTGGGCTGCTGGGGGGAAAGGGGGGGGGAGGTAATATCATTCACTCCAACTTGCAGTGCAGCAGCAAAGAGTGACTGAAGTTTATCAGAGCACAAGTCACATGACCAGGGGCATCTGGGAAACTGACTTTATGTCTAGCACCATGCCAGATTTCAAAATTAAATAAAAAATCCATTTGCTCTTTTGAAAAATGGATTCAGACAGAGACCCAGCTTTATATTTTTGGACTAAAAGAAATTACAAGTTAAAACTCGAAAAAGGTAAGTGCCCAAGAAGATTGGCTATGATTAATTTATTTGTATCTGTAAAGATGTTATAAAGATTCTTAATTATCTGTAAGGATTGTGATCGATACTCCAAGAGGACTCCCAATGGGTGACATTAATGGCCACAATATCTTTATTGGCAATATAGTTTTTTCTGCAGAAAATAAAATCCATTGTAGATTATCTAAGGACTGTCTTCATTCTTGTGTTTAGGGCAATCCCCACTCTGACATCAATGTACAATGACATCATGTACAAGCAGTAAGTGGAGTGGGATAAATGGCCTGCTTTAGTTTATCAATGGCAGTCTGAGCATCAGGATTATACATTTATGTAACCTTCCTTTTAATGTGGGCAATGGATTAAAAAAAAGGGTTGTTTTGCCTGTTTTTGAATGCTTTCATTGTACATCTTTTTTAAATGAATATGATTATTGCAAGGAAGGAGCTGTGTTCCATGAAGTCAAGGACTCCTGCAGTATGGAGAATATTTCCAGTAGTTCCATGGAGTGTGCACAGGTTTAACTGACAACATATGAACTTCACCAGCAGTGATTGGTTACAGTACAAAGGGGGGGGGGATGTTGGAGAGATCCATTCTAAATCCAATTTCCTGCATTTTTCTAGAACTTTTTGAACAAATATCTTGCATTAGTCCAGTTTATCATGCAGTGGTGGCCTTTACTTGGCTTGGCTCAGCTCTACTGGAGGCATATTTTAATTGATTGGATACACCAAGAACCTTACATTTTGGGGCCGATTCACGAAATTCGGGTGAAGGGTTAGAATAAAAAAAAATTTGAATTTCGAAGTATTTTTTGGGTACTTTGACCATCGAATTGGTTAAATTCGATCGAATTCGATCGAATTCGAATGATTCAAACGATTCGAACGATTCGAACTAAAGATCGTTCGACTATTCGACCATTCGATAGTCGAAGTACTGTCCCTTTAAGAAAAACTTCGACCCCCTACTTCGGCAGCTAAAAGCTACCGAAGTCAATGTTAGCCTATGGGGCTAACATTGACTTCGAAGGATTTTCGTTCGATCGTTGAATTAAAATCCTTCGAATCGTTCGATTCGAAGGATTTAATAGTTCGATCGAACGAAAAATCCTTCGATCGATCGATCGCAGGATTTGCGCAAAATCGTTCGACTTCGATATTCAAAGTCAAACGATTTTAGTTCCCAGTCGAATATCGAGGGTTAATTAACCCTCGATATTCGACCCTTCGTGAATCGGCCCCTGAGTGTTGCTTAATTTGTCATTTAGACAGCACCCAGCAGTCTGAGATGTCTAGAGTTAATCAATATCTGCAAAACACCAACGTGATTTGATTTTCCACTTGGTAATTTAGATTAACAAATGTCTTGTTCAAGCATGCATCTTCTGTTATCTCAAAGGCAAAAACAAAGGAGAATGTTGCTCTACAAAAATACCAATAATTAAAACAGAGCTTTAGGCTACTGCTGATGGGGCTAGTTTTTGGACAACAGATAAACGCAGGCTGAGAATTGGTCAATCTCCTGTAATCAGCTTCATCCTGTGTCTACACCAAGGGGCTTGCGTCGACAAGAAGCAGAAACATAGGTCAGATTTCGAAGCGGAAATGTGTAAATATGCATTTTTGTGCTGAAATTCACCCACTGTATCTGCACCCAGGCCAAGGTAGGGCCTCTTGAGATGCCAACAGTGTACAAAGGAAAATAATAAAGTAAGCCGTTTTCAGATGTTACAAATCTAGTTAGTAATTCGTACATTATAAAATATACGTTACCTGTTAAAACTATTGTGGCTTCTTAGCTTATTGCTTCTACTCTGTAGCAAAATAACAGTGACAAAAGTAAAGAAAATATCTTATTTTAGAGTCTAGTAATTTCATACAGCTCAAGATGCATCCAAGATTAAACCTTTCTGACTAAAATAAGCAAACCAAAGAGAATGGCACAATTTATCAATCTGATTAAATTGCTTAATGGAGCATCTCATATAAGTCAAATCAAGATAAATGGCCTCTAGATATAAAAGCAGGTTAGAGCGACTTTATCATGTGATAAATGTGTGATAAACTCAGCAGATTTGCAATTTACAACATATCAAACCAAAATTGCCAGGGGAGGTGAATAGCAGACACTGTACAAAGGAATAACAGGAATGAAAAATCTGTTCATCATACAGAAAGCTACTGAAAATACCTCCTAATGTTTTTTACACATGACACATAGGGGCCCATTTACTTAGCTCGAGTGAAGGAATAGAATAAAAAAAACTTCGAATTTCAATGTTTTTTTTGGCTACTTCGACCATCGAATTGGCTACTTCGACCTTTGACTACGACTTCAACTTCGAATCGAACTAAAAATCGTTCGACTATTCAACCATTCGATAGTTGAAGTACTGTCTCTTTAAAAAAACTTCGACTCCCTACTTCGCCATCTAAAACCTACCGAAGTCAATGTTAGCCTATGGGGAAGGTCCCTATAGGCTTTGCAATCTTTTTTTGGTCGAAGAAAAATCGCTCGATCGATGGATTAAAATCCTTCGAATCGAATGATTCGAAGGATTTAATCGTTCGATCAAACGTTTTTTGTTTGATCGCTCGATATTGGACCCTAGGTAAATCTGTCCCATATTGCATATTATCTGCAATTTTGGTTGGGCTAAATTCAAGGACACAACATTATGCTGCTTGTGCATGTTATTTTTGGATATTGCAAAAATAAGTACAAAATGATTGAGTGCTATAAATAGAAGTCCTGATAGCGTTCATTAATTTGCTAAAAGGGATGTGGTACCATTATTTAAAAAAAGGAAGAAGAGCCTAGGCTGAACCTCCCAAGAAGTATGAACGGAATCTATAGAGTAGAACATGCATTCACTATAAACAGGAATACATAAGGATTGATAATTTAAAAACATAATTGGGCGGATGAAGAATACAGGTTAGAGTCCTGCGCGGAACCAATTTCTAACACCTGACCTGAACCCGCAGCCTACGACCCGAACCGCAACCTGCATATTTACCAACTTTGATCCGCAACCCGACCCAGACCTGCAACTGCCTCATCTGCAACCAGACTCACAACCCGCCGACCGCTATCAAACAGGAAGTGATGTTGCTGCGAACCGGAAGTGACATCATAAAGTGGGCAGGGACAGAAACAAGTTTTATAAAACTTTCAAAGGATTAAAATATAGACAATATTACATAAGATAAGAAATTTAGATAAGACCCGTGACCCGCATCTATACCCGCACCTGAAAATCCTCCCCTCATCCCGCAGGGTGTCTGCATTTTTTCCGGGTAACCCACAGGTACCCGACCCGCTGCAGGACTCTAATAAAGGTATGGGAAAGTTTTTTGATGGCTAGATTAAATTGTTTATTTTGATGACTATCTACATAATTGCAGTTGTGCAAAGATGGCAGCATTTGTTCTACGAGTCATTGAAGATACTTCAATTTTGTAATGCGCTTGTTTAGGTCCACTTGTGACTCAACAACCACGGCACAGTTCATTTTGATACTAAACACAGGAAAAATCTGATACCAAAGAAAAGTAGGTGCAAAAACTTTGTGTATGCTGGTTTAAATGCAATACTTCTCCACCCATATTTGCAACTGGAGGCCTATTTATCAACATTCTCATTTTAGTCATTTGAGAGGTGTTTGAAACCATGACTAAACTCACTTTCTCGATAACCATGAATGTCATGAGATTTAAAAAAATATATGAATTTAAAAAGCATGAACAAAAAAAAGAGCTGAACCTTCTCAAAACAATATGAATACCGCTAAAACATGTAAAAATATTACTTTTTCGGACACGTATTGTGAAAAAAATCCTAAACCCTCTAAAATTCCGAATTGATTAAAATCAGTCCAAAAGTATCAGAGCAGCTCCCATTGACTTTTATAGGACCTCGACTTTTACTTGGTGAATTTTTGATTTAGAGGTGTTTGTGGTTTTTACACTTAATAAATCTCAAATGTTTAGAGATTTTAAGAAAAATAGAAAAAATACATATTTTTCGAGATTCGTGGAAAAAATTTCGATTCGATTGTTAGTAAATTCGCCCCTTAGTGCTGTGGTTATGTATTATAAAAACATTTATGTTAATGTCAATGCTAAATTGTTTCTTATTGGTGATTTTTACATTGTACAAGTATGGGATCCGTTATCCGGAAACCCATTATCCAGAAAGTTCCAAATTACGGAATGGCCATCTCCCATAGACTATAATGAAATAATGCAAATTTTTAAAAATGATTTACTTTGTCCCTATAATAATAAAACAGTACTTTGTACTTGATCCAAACTAAGATATAATTAATCCTTATTGGAAGCAAAATCAGCTTTTTGGGTTTATTTCATGTTTACATGATTTTCTAGTAGACTTCTATCTGAAAAACCCCAAGTTCCGAGCATTCTGAATGGCAGGTCTCATACCTGTACATAATAAAATGTTGTTTTGAAAATATTTTTATTGTTTATCTGTGTTCAACAACTCAAAGTAAGTCTCTAAAGATCTGTTTCTATAACCTTGCAATACAGGTTGAATCCGAACATTCAGGCTAAGAATAAGAAGTAGTGATGGACAAATTTATTCGCTAGGCGCGAATTCCCGCATTTTGCTGCCTGCGAATAAATTGCAAATTTTTCAGCGAAACGGGACAAATTCGACCATCACTAATTAGAAGAGTTAAAAGGCACAATGAATTGATGAGTTTTAGGCAAGATCTTGAAGTACATGCAACTTACACAACACTGATCTGGGCAACAATGATTTTGGAACCTTTAAGCTTTATTATTAGTAGAAAATGGTCAAAGAAAAAATATCACATCCTATAAGCTTTAGCAGTAAACAAATGGAAAGCTGACAAATATATTTCCAGACGGCAAAGAGGCTCATTTACTAACAATAGGCAAATTTATTGCAGTGCAGTAACCTATAGCAACTCTTTGCCAGTGAGTTTTCATTAGCCTCTTGCAGGTCAAGTTCTGAAAGCAAATCGGATGGTTGCTACTGTATGTGTTTACCTAGTGCTTGTAAATACAGTGCAGTACAAGCCATTGTTATCCGATTAACCATCTCAAAAAGGTGTGAATATAAGAATTCTCCACGTTTTTATTCTCTCCATTTCTTATCAGTCTTTCATCCGAGCAGCATAAAGCAGAGAGATAATTGTCTGTCAGCTCTCAGATCCAAGCTTTAATCATCTCTCCTGCCAATGGAGAGTTCCCACAGCCTTGTAACCAGAAGTACGATAAGTCTTTGAAAAAGCAAATCTGCCGGACGAAACTGCATAACCCTAAATCAGTCAGAGTTCACAACTTCAGACTCTTCAGTACTGTGTATCACCTTTTACTTCAAGCTTAAATGACTCAATTATGATATTGGCTGTGATCAGCAGGTTCAAACAGAAGTTTGCTGCTCAGAGGAGCATTGATTTCAGACAATAAAATCTCAATTCACTTCCCTATAACCAAACAACCACATTTTGTGAAAGAAATCGCAAAGCTCAAAGGATCGTGATCAACACATTTCCAGTATTATTCTTTCTTAAATCCTTGAGATAACCTGGGGCTGATTTATCAATATCTGATTTTTTTCCATCAAGTGCTAATGATGGTTACCAACTGGTATAATATCGAGCATTTTGAAGGGATACTGTCATGGGAAAAAAAATCTTTTTTCAAAATGAATCAGTTAATAGTGCTGCTCCAGCAGAATTCTACACTGAAATCCATTTCTCAAAAGAGCAAACAGATTTTTTTTATATTCAGTTTTGAAATCTGACATGGGGCTAGACATATTGTCAATTTCCCAGCTGCCCCAAGTCATGTGACTTGTGCTCTAATAAACTTCAATCACTCTTTACTGCTGTACTGCAAGTTAGAGTGATATCACCCCCCTACCCCTCCCCCAGGAGCCAAACAAAAGAACAATGGGAAGGTAACCAGATAGCAGCTCCCTAACACAAGATAACAGCTGCCTGGTAGCTCTAAGAACAACACTCAATAGTAAAAACCCATGTCCCACTGAGACTCCTTCAGTTACATTGAGAAGGAAAAACAGCAGCCTGCCAGAAAGCATTTCTCTCCTAAAGTGCAGGCACAAGACACATGACCAGGGGCAGCTGGGAAATTGACAAAATGTCTAGCCCCATGTCAGATTTTAAAATTGAATATAAAAAAATCTGTTTGCTCATTTGAGAAATGGATTTCAGGGCAGAATTCTGCTGGAGTAGCACTATTTACTGGTGCGTTTTGAAAAAACATGTTTTCCGATGACAGGATCCCTTTAAAATGTATATTTATCTTTTCTGTGCTGGTAAATCTGGGGTAATTAAACAACACTGGGCACAGTAACCCATGACACAGTGTCTGTGCACAGTAACCAATCAGATTGTTGTGTTCAACTAGGGAATAGTCCAAATTATCATGAACTTCGACTATTCACCATCTAAAACCTGCCAAATTTAAATTTTTTAGCCCATAGGAGACCTCCTAGAACCCATTTGGAGTCAATTGGTGGACTTTGAAAAATCAACGTTTTTTTTTTGAAAATACTTTGAATCAAATTTGATCAAATTCGATCTTACTTCGATTCGAACGATCGAATACAGCCTATTCACCCGCACAAAACTTCGATTTTTTCAATAAATTTTGGTTGGTCTTTTTTTTATTCGAATTTCAAAAAAACTCCCATACTACTTCGAAATTCTACTCTTGATAAATCTGCCCCTAAGTGTGTTTTATCCGTGGTTGTAAGCTGAACAATAATGAAATATCTTCCTAAGATGTTAACTGTGGACAGTTACTCAATTGCCGGCAGCTGGGTCGTAATACATTAGCAGGGAACAGAGACAGGGGGGAAAGTCATTGAGAAAAACTGCCAGGTCCAAACCACTGCTCCACCCATGGCTAAACCTGGAGAAACAGCTGCCAGTTTACAGCAGGTTCCTGGTTCTAAGAGAGGGAATTTCTGACACCCAATCACACAGGGGCATTTCTGCATTTCCCCACAAGTTACCAGGGGTGGCAAAAATTTTGCTTTTATGTTTAAGTAAGTGTGGGTGGCGAGGGGTGGCATCGCGAATGCGGCTTCAGGCTTGCAGGTGCTAAATGATGCACAAGATAGGGGTGCGCCCGTTTATGCTCCTGAGTCATTTACCTCCGATGCCTCTTCTATGCAGAGAGAGCTCAAAGAGTTCAGTCTATTGGAACAAAATAAATGGGGGTAAAGCACAAAATACAACAAATATGGTAGCCTGTATCTCTGCCTTAGAGCCTGTGTAAATCTTGCTAACTCAAAGCACTGGCAAATAGGGGTGAGGAGTTTAGCACAAAACAGTTTTAGACCATCATCTACATTAAGAGGGTTCATAAGCATGAAATGTGTTATGTGACCTGTGGAATAAAAAGCAGGTAAAGCATGCCAGCAGGAGGACAGAGACTATAAACAGGGCAGGAATGGGACCCATTATCCAGACTGCTTGAGATTCTGGATATGGATCTTTCTGTAATTTGGATCTTCATACCTTATGTCTAATAGAAAATCATTTAAACATTAAATAAACCCAATAGGGCGGGTTTACCTCCAATAAGGATTTATTATATCTTAGCTTGGATCAGGTATACGGTACTGTTTTATTATTACAGAGAAAAAGGACATACATTTTTAAAAGTTGGATTATTTGGATAAATTGGAATCTATGGGAGATGGCCTTCCAGTAATTCGGAGGTTTCTGGATAACAGATTTCCAGATAATGGATCCCATATGTGTGCCGTGAACTTGTGTGTTGCACACTGACAAAATATTTTGTAATTTTTATGAATGTGTCAGGTTCCCTCTTTGTGCACCATAGGTTATATGAGATTATAAAGCAGAGATGCAACATTATGATACTTTTAAAGGACAAGGAAAGTCTAAAATAGAATAAGGCTAGAAATGCTGTATTTTGTATACTAAACATAAGCATGAACTTACTGCACCACAAGCCTAATCAAACAAATGATTTATGCTTTCAAAGTTGGCCACTGGGGGCTGTCATCTTCTAACTTTGTTAAACATCTTGGCCTGACCCTGCACATGCTCAGTGTGGTCTGGGCTGCTTAGGGATCGTCATAAACAAAGCTGCTAGAGGTCTGCATGGCTGGGAAGTAAGGCGGGGCTCCCCCTGCTGTTCATAAGTATGATTGTTTCCCTGCAGTGCAGTTAGGGACCATCTGACAATTACTATCCACAGCAGTAAATGAAGGGAGAATTTCACTGCATACAGTCAGGTTTCTTATAAAAACTGTACACATTTTTTAATTAAAGTATTTTGAAGAAAGGTTTATTTTTCATTAAAGAATGTAAAAATGGGATTTTATTGTTTTGCCTTTCCTTGTCCTTTAATCATACATCATGCATTATGATGGAAACATTAACCGTTTAAGATAAAATTATATAGCTTGTTAAGCCTCTTATTTTATTGCATTTATGCAGTTCTGTCACATATTCTCTATAAAATTATTTTATGTTAACTTATCCGACAAATGAAATGAGTATCCTGTGGCCCTATAGCTCTTGCTGAACTAGATAATGTTTCCATGGCTGCTGTCAGTCTGAATAAGATTAGTCTGCACTATCCTGAAATAATCATAACCATAACCCACAGTAATAACATACAAGTGATTAAAGATGGGATATTTCTTTATGTCAGGATAATGTCAATTGAATAAAAAAGCAGAAATGACTTTCAAAAGCACTTAGATTGTAGGGGATTTGTGCAACAGAATATGTGCAATGTATGTTGGAGAAGGAGAAAAATCATGGCTAGAATTCTTACAGGGTTTAAAAAGTATCTGTAACACTATACATTGCATTTTGCTCATTGACACAGGGGACACATTATAGTCACTAATGTAACAAGCTTATAATGTACTCCATATTCACACTAAGGGGCAGATTTATCAAGGGTCGAATTTCGAAGTGTAAAATACCTCGAGATTCGAATTAAAATACTTCGAATTCGAATATCGAAGTATTTTTCACCGAATTTGGCCATCCTGCGATCGAAGTAAAATTGTTCGATCGAACGATTAAATCGTTCGAAGCGAAGGATTCGAGCAATTTTAGAGTACGATTAGGGATGGGCGAATTTTTTCGTCTTGTTTCGCTGAAAAAATGACGCCCATAGACTTGTATGGCATTGTGTGTCAAAATAAAAAGACGCCCATCAAAATTTTTTTAACGCCCATAGACTTTAATGGCGAAACGAAACAGGTCAAATTCGCCCATCCCTGTGTATGATACGTTTTTACTTGGATGTGTAAATACTTAGAAAATGGTTGTAGAAGGTCCCCATAGGCTAACATAGCACTTCGGCAGGTTAAATTTGGCGAAGTATTGAAGTCAAAGTTTTTTTAAAGAGACAGTACTTAGATTATCGAATGGTTGAATATTCAAACTATTTTTACTTTGAATCGAAATCGAAGGCGTAGTATCCTATTCGATGGTCGAAGTATCCAAAAAATTACTTCAAATTTTCGAAAACTACCTCGAATTCACTTCAACCCTTGATAAATTTGTCCCTTAATAAAAGTTGCAGTTCCATTCTTTATAAAGTGCATATCATACCCAGTATAATATGCAAATACCCAGTGCCCCAAAATAAATTGGTGTAAAAATGCTTGGATATAAATGTCAGCAGTGGCGTTACTGGGCCCCACAGCAAATTACTTTTAGGGCCCCCAACATAACCAGAGGTTGTCCTTTTTACTAATATTCTATTGTAATTACTCATTATTTAGGGCCTCATGGGACCCCTTTACCTCCTGGACCTCCCTGCAGGCGCAGGGCCTGCTTCCTCTGTATTTACACCCCTGAATGACAGTTGTGTCTTATTGTGGTTGCAGTTTGGGCAACAAGTTCTAATATAATGCTACATGAGTCTACAATGTTTAATGGTATAAACATCAGCTGGAAGGTTGTTCCAGACTAAAACTCTCTGCCTAGTATAAACACAATGAAGAACCTTGTTGTTAATAGTATGTATTAATAGCATGTGCCAAATGTCACCTACTGACTGAAATTTGGACTTTCCTGTTCTTGGAATGATCCAATTTACTGCTTTCTTTCCCTATTGTATCATAAATTGCTACAAGAATCTACCTGCTAAAAAGTGGTTCTTGATTTTGATTAAATAGCTATTGCATATAATAAATTGCCATATTTCTTGCAGGGAGCTCACCTTTACCAGTGAACAAATTCGCCAAACGCAAATTTGCAGTGAATTTACATGTTTCGCCATTGGCAGATAAATTTGCGAAACTGGCGTGAAAATTCGCAGGCGTTAAAAACTTTTGGACGCATGCCGGAAAAGTCTCTCAGGTCAAAAAATTGCACATCAACAATATTCGGACGCCAATTGACTTTAACGCCGGCGTCAAAATTGCAGCGGGCATCAAAATTCACATTGTGCATGGGACCAATTCGCCCAGCCAGTTTAGTAGCCAACAAACTACTGTGTGCCTGGAGTTAATTAATTCAATGTTTGCATGCAACGACTGCAGCCATTTTGCGCAACTGCAACTGCTGACCCCTTACCTTTGCACCCATTCACAGCACCTAATAGAGCAAAATCACAGTGATAAAGCACAGCCATGTACATTGTGGAATATCAATCAGCTGCCCTTCAGGCTATGCAACTACAGTATACCCAATTAATAAGTAAGTCAATGTGTTCTGAATTAATTTTATAGTATGGCTTATTTAATATAATCTGTCAATTATTTTAGCAACGTTTTAAGTATATGAATGGGCACAAATTCAGTAATAAAGAGTAGGTATGTTGGCAACTGCACATACAGGCAGGCTGCCATTGCATGTAGCCATTGACACCAGATTTAATTAAATAGAAGTAATTATCAAGGTACAATAAGACACATATTGGATCAGTAGCTCAGTCTCTGAAATATATTGTACAGTTTGACTTTGTTTCAGTATTGCTCTGTTTTGGTTCATTCTCACAACCAGGGCCGCCATCAGGGGGGGACAGGGGGGACAAGTGTCCCGGGCCCGGGCATGAAGGGGGGCCCGGCAGTGCTGCAGTTTTGAAAGAGCTGGGCCCCCTTAAGCGCGCCCGAGCATTTTGCAAGCCCAGAATGCGGAAGTGCCGAAATGCAGAACAGCCGAATGACCCGAAGCCATGAAAACAGCCAAAGTCGAAGTCCCGAAGCGGCGAAAAGATCCGAAGTCACGAAAACAGCCGAAATTGAAGTCCTGAAGCGGCGAACAGACCCGAAGTCACGAAAGGAGGTGAAGGAACACCAGTTTGTGTGTTTTTTTTTTAATCCACTGGCCACCAATGAATTATTTTAATATTCTATAGGCCCCTGCCACCCATGTTTTTTTTTTAAACTTCTAAGGGGGCCCTGGCACCAATTTTTTTTTAAAAAAAAATTTTTGGGGCCCCAATTTTTTTTTAATTTCTAAGGGGGCCCCTGCCACCAATCTTTTGTTTTAAAAAAAAATGTTGGGGGCCCAATTTTTTAAACTTGTAAGGGGGGCCCTGGCGCCAATGTTTTTTTTAAAAATATTCTTTGGGCCCCAATTTTTTTTAACTTGTAAGGGGGCCCTGGCAACAATGATTTTTTAAAAAACTTTTATGGGGCCCTGGCCCTGGCACCAATGTTTTTTTTTTAACTGATAAGGAGGCCGTGACCATCAATAGCTTTTTATAACTTGTGTGGGGGGGTTACTTTTTTAGCGCTGATGTCTGTGTGGTCTTTTAACTTTGATGTGGATATGGGGTGGGGCTTGGGTGCCAGTGTGGATGGGGCCCCGTGATTTCTAATGGTGGCCCTGATCACAACATCACAGATCTGCAAAGCCTGTGATGAAAAGATACCGAAATAGTAAGGCTATTGTCACACATTTCTCTATTTAAAGAAACAGGTGATTAAAGCCTGCAGCTTTGAAAAATTTAAAATAAAACATCATAATCTGCCACAATGCACAAACGAAAAATTAGTTCTGCCTTTGTTGCTTCTGAATGCTACTATATACACTGTATGCCCACTAACAGGGCATATATCATTAACAAAATACCTGAAACATAAATGAAGTTATGTTTTCATAAGCCATATTTGCTACTATTAAAATGAAATTGTGGCTTAATCTATAACATTCTCAAAGCCTTCTTTTTTAGCTAGGGAGAGCAGTTTCAGCACTTAGACTGATACTAAAAAAAAATATCAATCTCTTTTAGCTTCATTAAGGCGAGGAAACGAACAATTGAAATACTTAGCTGTAGAAACAGTAGAAACAGCAAGCAGTAATGACCCATTTTTAATGTTACTTTCATTCTGCAGTCAGCTGAAAAGTCTTACATACACGACAACCTAAACCTATTATAAAGCCATCACAAAAGATTCATTTTATACCTGTAATCCCTAGAATCTGTAACCAGGCCAAGTGGTTCCCTCTTTCATGGCTGCAAATTACTTGGTCTTGTTAAGATAAAATAATGTATTTTTTTTTATTAAAGTACAGAATAGCAAGTGTATGGATACTCAACTTTGGGTGTGTGCCATGATAATACATGTTTCTATTAAATTACTTTAAGTACAGAATAGCAAGTATTTGGATACTCAACTTTGGGAGTGTGCCATGGAATCACTCAAGCCTTGGCAGCATGTATTGATGTACAATCACACCTATCACTCTTCCTGTATGCTTTTGGGTTGTGACTTTAGCATATACGTATCGTTGCTTGATTATCTTCTGAACCTATGTTGTCTATTTATTAGAACATGTTTGGCTCTGCCTTAGCTTTTTCAGCTCTGATTTGATAGTTACATACGTTGTATAATAATGGTAAGTTTATTCTTATCGTTGTTTGCTTTTAATTGATTAGATCACTGAGAAATATACAGATTATGTGAGTATAACTCAGTATAACTCTTGATAACTAATAGACTCCGCCCTACCTATAAACGTTAAAGCAAGTCTGGCAACTGAAACCAATGATAAGTTGTTTTATATGGATTTGTGACCAGATAGGTAATATGAGCGTTATTTAAGTTAGAAATATCAATTTTTTCGTCTTACAGAAGCAAATGATAAAACAGAGAAGAAACCACACATTAATTAGGCTAAGATTCATACAATGTCTACTAGACCCCTAATCATCTTCACTTCTGGCAGCTGCATCACACATGTCCTTGTTAGGGCTCTATGATTGATTCCATTATATTTTGCCAGGGTTGTACTCATGAGCCTTTAGAGTCCAGATACTGTAGGTTTCCTGCTATGTTCTGCCTTTCCTATGCTCCCTCTGTGTGCCATACTCTGCCTGTACCATGATCCCTGTGTGTGCCATACTATCCCTGCCCTATGCTCCCTGTAAGTGCCATACTCTCCCTGCCCTATGATCCCTGTGTGTGCCATACTCTGCCTTCCCTATGCTCCCTGAGTGTGCCATACTCTGCCTGCCCTATGCTCCCTGCGTTTGACATACTCTACCTGCTCTATGCTCCCTGTGTGTGCCATACTCTGCCTTTCCTATGCTCCCTGTGTGTGCCATACTCTGCCTTTCCTATGCTCCTTGTGTGTGCCATACTCTGCCTGCCCTTTGCTCCCTGTGTGTGCCACACTTTGCTTTTCCTATGCTCCCTGTGTGTGCCATACTCTGTCTGCCCTATGATCCCTGTGTGTGCCATACTCTGCTTTTCCTATGCTCCCTGTGTGTGCCATACTCTGTCTGCCCTATGATCCCTGTGTGTGCCATACTGCCTGCTCTATGCTCCCTGTGTGTGCCATACTCTGCCTGCTCTGCCTACTCAACCCATTATTAATATATTAAGGACATTGAAACAATTTATGCCTTAAGCTACTAAAAATGCCTTATACTTTAAACAAAACTGGGAGAGAGGGAGACGTGTTCTGCTTTTTGGATTGCCTTTGATTAAGTGCTGGGTGAGAATGAAATGCATTAGGCTCCAGGTGGGGTTATTGATGTGTATTTTAATATGATATCATAAATATATTTTTTAAACAGCATGAGTACAGAGTAATATTTTGGAGTTTAATGAAGTGAGTGTGGTTTAAAACCTGGCCATTATTGACCCTCTACCACAGAGGCCAGAAAAATTCCAGCCTCGGTAGCACAGAAGTTGGATAACACTGCACTATAATTGCAATGAAGGTTCAGCAATTGTGTAAATAACATTGTCTATGCCAAGCTTCCTTTATTAAAGGACAGTAGAGCATCTTGCCTGTTCTCAGCTGTATTCATTCAACCACATAAGCAGAATAAGACTAGTTTTCTAACTTAGTCCAGCATAAAAAAATGGATCTATTTGACCTTTAGTTTGGCATAAAAATAATTGAATTCATGGTCAGCCACTTGTTATGGGCTCTTATAGATGATTAACAGCAATATTATTAGGGATGCACCGAATCCAGGATTTGGTTTCGGTTTCAGCCAGGATTCAGCAGAACTCGGATTCGGCCAAATCCTGGTGTGTGACCGAACCGAAACCGAATCCTCATTTGCATATGTAAATTAGCTGTGGGAAGGGAAATCACGTGGCTTTTCATCTCAAAACAAGGAAGTAAAACATTCTTTTCCCACTTTTTCCTTTCCTGCCTCTAATTTGCATATGCAAATTAGGATTGGGTTCGGTATTGGCCCGAATCTTTCACAAAGGATTCAGGGATTTGGCCTGATGTACATTTTATGCTTCCATGCCTGTATGATATTGATTTCTCAATCCCTGGTAGATGAAGGTTTGCATTAACTGGTTAATGATTTGAATGGTGGGGATTTCTATGGCATAAACTACAGAGATGGATGGTTATAACCATTATTTTTGCTGCTAACAGTGACACCTATTGTTCAAAGGACAGAAATATGCAAGCTGCAGCTTGTTCAACATTTAGATTTCTATTGTATTTTAAAAGGGCAACCTAAGTGGTATTTTTATTTACTTGTTGCTATTAATTGGTATTACTATGTGTATGTCACACATTCTCTCATTTATCTTCCTTCTGTCATTAGTAACACTGAGTTCTGGGGTAAATCACAGCATAGCAATCTAATAATAATTTATTTTAATGTATTGAAACTGATCCATGATCCCTGGTATGAGATAAATAGGCCCAACACCATAGTATGAGAAACATCCCCATATCATGATGTTTGTGCCACCGTCTTCACACTCTGTGACCTGAATTCAGTGTTTTTCGGGGTCTTCTGACAAACTGTCGGCGGCCCCTAGACCCAAAAAGAACAATCTTGCTTTAATCAGTCCACAAAATGTTGTGCAATTTCTCTTTAGGCCTGTCAATGTGTTCTTAGCAAATTGTAAGCTCCTCAGCACGTAATTTTTTCAACAATGGGACTTTGCGGGGGCTTCTTGCCGATATCTTGGCTTCACATAGGCGTCTTCTAATTGTAACAGAACTCACAGGTAACTTTATACCTTCTTTGATCTTCCTGGAGTGTTTGCCATTTTGGCTATTCTTCTATCCATTCCAATGGTTATTTTCTGTTGTCTTCCACGTCTTTCACATTTTGGTTGCCTTTTTAAAAAATTTGAGATCCTTTTTACTGAACAGCCTATCATTTTCTGCAATTCTTTATATGTTTTTCCCTCTCTAATCAATTTTTTAATCAAAGTACCCTGTTCTTCTGAACAATGTCTGGAATGACCCATTTTATTCAGAAAAAGCACTATAATCAGTATATGCATTTGCTCATTTTCACAAAATGAAAGACCTCACTAACTCCACACTGCTGTTGTTTGGAACAAGCTGTTATTATTTTGAACACTGCTATTATTTGGAACAAGCCTCAATTAATGATTTAATTACACAGAATCAGCAGCATACATGTCGTGACTGTTGGGTCGGTTGGTTTTCTATTACTCTACTACACCTACTAGTAAATTATTTGCCATGTAGAAATATAATTTCTACAAAAAACAGGTTAGTGATGTTGAACTGCTATTATTCAGAATATATATATTTATATGAATATATATTTACGGTATATATGAAATGTGAACGGTATACATTCAACCCCTTGCCAAGCCAAAAGGTGCAAAACATGATAATAATTACAAGGAGCAACTATGGGTGTAAGTACCTGTAATGAATAATGTTAATTTGTGCAAGGACCGTGTCAATTTTTGCATTAATGCTACTGCAGTTGCAGATGTAAATAAGCCCATAAATATGTATTTAGAATTTCTTTTACTGAAGCATGAAGGGGGTATTGGCCTCCCCCTGGTCAGAAAGCTGCTCTTAAAGAACCAGTAACATCAAAAAATTTAATTGTTTTAAAGTAATACAAATATAATGCAGTGTTGCCCTGCACTAGTAAAACTGCTGTGTTTGCTTCAGAAACACTACTATTATTTATATAAATAAGCTGCTGTGTAGCCATGGGGGCAGCCATTCAAAGGAGAAAAAGATCAAGTTACACAGCAGATAAGCTCTGTCTGTCTAATGGTATTATCTGTTATCCATTATCTATCCTGTGCCATATAGCCGTTTTTCAATTTCCGCCATTGCTACTCAGCAGCTTGTTTATGTGAACTATAGTAGTGTTTCTGAAGCAAACACACCAGTTTTACCAGTGCAGGGCAAAACTACATGATATTTTCATTACTTTAAAACACTTTCAGTTTTTGTTGTTACTGTTTCTTTAAGCTCACTTACAGAATGCTGCATTCTGTGCACAGCAGTGATCACTCAAATGCTTATGCTTCTAACCAATGCAGAAGTGCCAGAGAGAGACATGAAACGCGTCAGGTGACTAAACATGTCATAGGGTAAGAGTACATCTGTAAATGGATACATGTTTGTTGTTTTTAAATACCCAAATAAAGCTGGATATTTGTTTTTATTCTTCACGTGGAATGGTTTTCTCCACCACTAAACTCCCAATACATGATGTCTACTGGAATGGAGACCAGCGAGAGGAACAATGGAGGAGTGACCCTCTGGACAGGGATATGTGAGTTTTTTACCTTTATCTAACCAATGCAGACAGTGTTATTATATTTTTTAACAGAGTAGTGGCTTTGGTTAGGAATAGGTGAATAAATTCGCCAGGCGCGAATGCACGAATTTTGTGGCTGGCGAATAAATTCGCGAAACTGGCAGAAAAATTCTGCCGGCGTCAAAAAAATTTGCAAGCACGTCAGTAAAGTCGCTCTCGGCAAAACCATTGCGCATCAACATTATTTGCAACTCAATGGAAAGCCTGTCCTCTAAATTCAATTTGTTCAATGTCAAAACTTTAAAAATCAATGTTGTTTGTTGCAAAGGGAGTTCATTAGATGAGATGAGTTACTGCTTTCAATATCCAATTAAACTGCCTAGTGCCTCTCTTTTTTGAGACGTGCTAATCAATGCTGTCCTATGCAAGAGGCGACTGACCCATTCCCTTCATTCAGGAGAGGAACGCTTTGTTCCTTTGTCAATCAGGGGGGTTACTTACTAAAATTAGTTTTTTTCTCCAAAAAATTGAATCGGGGAAAAAAACTAAGAACACCCCAAAACTCGCAAAATTCATGAAGGTTAAAATCAAATGGTAGGGACAGCTGCCATTGACTTTCACATGAATTCTACAGGTTTTAGATGGAGTATTTACAGATTCTGAGTTTTCGGCAGCTTCGGGCATAACAAATCTCGAAACAATTTGAGTTTTTTGTTCTCTAAATATTTTAGTTTTTTTCTGTATGCCTTTAGGAGACTATATTTTTCATGATTGTTGATGTTTTATAACAGCAGCCAAATTTCAGCGAGAGATAAAATCAATTTCTGTCATGAAAATATCTATGTAAAAATCAATTTCTCACTTCAATGAAACTTGCTGACTACGGAGAAGTGAAGAAATAGAGACCAATCATACTTGCCTCTTGATTGACAACATTTTGATATTTTTTAGTCAAAAATTTAGCAACAAGAAATATTCTGGAGATTAAATATGCATTTTTTGACAATTCCTTGGTGAATAAAGCTTAGGTTGTTGCAGTGCCAGTTCTATCCGTTGCAAAGTCATCCCTGTAAGCATTCTTCTTTGGTGGCACAAAAAAACACCTTCCATTCAGTAAGGGGCAGATTTATCAAGGGTCAAAGTGAATTAGACGGAATTTTCGAAGTAAAAAAATTAGAAATTCAAAGTAATTTTTTGGATACTTTGACCATCGAAAAGGATACTACGACTTCGAATTTTATTCGAAGTAAAATCGTTCGAATATTTGACCATTCGATAATCGAAGTACTGTCTCTTTAAAAAAACATCGATTTCAATACTTCGCCAAATTAAACCTGCCGAAGTGCTATGCATTTTTTGGAAGTCGAAGTAAAAGTCGAAGAGAAATCATTCGATCGATCGCTGAAATCCTTCAAATCTAATGATTTTACTTCCACTGCAGGATACCCAAATTCACTGAAAAAAACTTCGACTTCGATATTTAAAGTTGAAGTATTTCAATTCGATGGTCGAATTTCGAAGTATTTTTAACTTCGAAATTCGACCCTTGATAAATCTGCTCCTATGTGTACTTACAGTTAGGTCCATAAATCTTTGGACAGAGACAACTTATAATTTTGGTTCTGTACATTACCACAATAAAATTCAAATGAAACAACTCAGATGCAGTTGAACTGCAGACTTTTAGCTTTAATTCAATGAGTTGAACAAAGAGATTGCATAAAAATGTGAGGAACCAAGGGCTCTTACTCACGAGCGTTTTTACCTGCGCTCCCCTGCGTTCCGTTTTTCGGCGTTCAGCCGCAGGGGAGCGCAGGAATAGACGCATTTCATTATTTCAAATGGGGCTGTACTCACACAGGTGCATGTAGGCGCCAAACGCAGGAAAAATGCAGCATGTTGTGTCTCAACCTGCGTTCGGCGCCTACATGCGCCTGTGTGAGTACAGCCCCATTTGAAATGGCGTTCCCCTGCGGCTGAACGCCGAAAAACGGAACGCAGGGGAGCGCAGGTAAAAACGCTCATGTGTAAGAGCCCTAAAGCCTTTTTTTAACACAATCACTTCATTTCAGGGGCTCAAAAGAAATTGGACAATTGACTCAAAGGCTATTTCATGGGCAGGTGTGGGCAATTCCTTCGTTATGTCATTATCAATGAAGCAGATAAAAGCCCTGGAGTTGATTTGAGGGGGGCTTATATGTGGAAGATTTTGCTGTGAACAGACAACATGCGGTCAAAGGAGCTCTCTATGCAGGTGAAACAAGCCATCCTTAAGCTGCGAAAACAGAAAAAACCCATAAGAGAAATTGCTACAATATTAGAAGTGACAAAATCTTCAGTTTGGTACATCCTGAGAAAGAAAGAAATCACTGGTGAACTCAGCAACGCAAAAAGACCTGGATGTCCACAGAAAACAACAGTGGTGGATGATCTCATTGCCAGCAAACGGTTTTCAACTAAGTATTAGAAATGAACATTTTATTTTCAGTTTTTTAATTTGTCCAATTTCTTTTGAGCCCCTGAAATGAAGTGATTGTGTTAAAAAAAAAGGTTTTAGTTCCTCACTAGTGATGGGTGAATTTGGGGCATTCCGCTTTGCCGAAAAATTCGCGAAATTCGCAAAACGCCAAAAAATTTGTGAAACAGCGCTGGCGTCTCATTTTTGACTCAAAAAGATTGCATAAAAATGTTAGGAATAGTGATGGGCGATTTTATTCGCCAGGTGCGAATTTGCAGTAAATTCCCGTGATTCACCGCTGGCAAATAAATTCGCAAATCAGCCGCGCAAATTCGCTGGCAAAAATGTCCTTTTTTTGACGCCGTTGAATTTTCGCGGCAGTTTCACGAATTTATTCGCTAGCGGCGAATCGCAGGATTTCGCCACTAATTTGTACTCGGTGAATAAATTCGCCCATCACTATTCCTCACATTTTTATGCAATCTTTTTGTTCAACCCACTGAATTAAAGCTGAAAGTCTGCAGTTCAACTGCATCTGAGTTGTTTCATTTAAAATTCATTGCGGTCATGTACAGAACCCAAATTAAAAAAAAGTTGTCTCTGTCTAAATATTTATGGGCCTAACTGTATATAAAAGTCTGGACTCCGATACAACTAGGAACTGTGCCTGCCTAGAGCTACATGCTGAACCCACTTACCCACAGCTTCCATGTTACTCATTTAATACGATGACAAGATAAGAATAAGAAATTAATTATAAATCCTGGGTTGTTATTTCTGTAACAACTTCTTGCATGGACATAATAGATTAATGTCATTAACAGCGTACAGCTGAAAAATGGTTGCTACTTATAAAAGTACTCCTATGTACTGTACCGCTTTGAGACTGGCCAATATGTTACTATATATCTATCCATCTATATTTACATATTCATATATACAGTATGAAATCTGGTAGCCAGAAACCCATATTCTGGAAAGCTCTGAATTATGAAAAAGCCATTTTATCCAAATAATCCAAATTTCTAAAAAGTATTTGCTTTTTCTATGCAATAATAAAACAGTTTATTGTACATGATCCAAACTAAGAAATTCTGTAATTAATCCTTATTGGAAGCAGATCCAGCCTGTTGGGTTTATTTAATGTTTACATGATTTGCTCGTAGATTCATTATCTGGAAAGCCCTGAGCATTCTGGATAACATGTCCCATACCTGTATTATATTATTAACTATAATTATAGCTGCTATTATTCTTATTGGCTATGACAGATTTTTTTTACCTGAGAACCAGGTTATCAAAGACTATTTGTCCACCAGATTTATCAAGGGTCGAATTTCAAGTTCAGAGTTTGTAAAAACTCCCATAAACTTCCACGAACGCGAAATTAGAAAAAATAACGACCAATCGGAATTTTTCAAGAAAATTTTAAATTTTCAAATCCGAGTGAATGGGATTCGAATCAAATTCGATTCGAGTTTTTTTTACCAAAAAAACCCCTAAATTTTCAGGATTTTTCTCCAAACACCTCCAAATTGATTCCAGGATGTCCCCCATAGGCTAAAACAGCAATTCAGCAGGTTTAAAGGGATCCTGTAATCGGAAAACATGTTTTTTTCAAAATGAATCCGTTAATAGTGCTACTCCAGCAGAATTCTGCACTGAAATCCATTTCTCAAAAGAGCAAACAGTTTTTTTTATATTCAATTTTGAAATCTGACTTGGGGCTAGACATATTGTCAATTTCCCAGCTGCCCTTGGTCATGTGACTTGTACCTGCACTTTAGGAGAGAAATGCTTTCTGGCAGGCTGCTGTTTTTCCCTTCTCGATGTAACTGAATGTGTCTCAGTGGGACATGGGTTTTTACTATTGAGTGTTGTTCTTAGATCTACCAGGCAGCTGTTATCTTGTGTTAGGGAGCTATTATCTGGTTACCTTCCCATTGTTCTTTTGTTTGGCTGCTGGGGGGGAAAAGGGAGGGGGTGATATCACTCCAACTTGCAGTACAGCAGTAATGAGTGATTGAAGTTTATCAGAGCACAAGTCTTGGGGGAGCTGGGAAATTGACAATATGTCTAGCCCCATGTCAGATTTCAAAATTGAATATAAAAAAATCTGTTTGCTCTTTTGAGAAATGGATTTCAGTTCAGAATTCTGCTGGAGCAGCACTATTAACTGATTCATTTTGAAAACATTTTTTTTCCCATGAAGTATCCCTTTAAGGTTGCAAATAGTCTACCGTAATTCAAATTCTGAAAGGGCCAGTACTTGATATATTTCAAAATTCAAATAAATTTTTTTTTAAAAAACTCAAATCAAATTTTAACTATTCCCTAGTTGAATTACACTAAAATAAACTTGAATATTCGAATTCATAATTTCAATTTTCACTTTGACCCTTGATAAATCTGCCCCTATGTATTTTTTCAAGTGGTGTTTAGGGACAGGTTTCTAAAAAAAAAAATGGCAAAAGTTACAAGATACTGATATCCATTTTAATGTTGTGCTACTCTGTGTAAAATCACACACCTGGATAAAGTTGTGTAATGATTTAGCCAAACATGTAGGAAAAGACTTTACCTTGAAATATGTTGTGCAAAATATTGCAGTCAGTCAGGGGTAAGAAAAATTTACATATTTCTAAATACATCAATTAGCTCTGTGCAATGGATTTTTTTATGTGAAAAATAATTTCTTAAAGGTCAGAGCACACGCTCAGATTCCGGAGATTAGTCACCCGGCGACAAATCGCCTCTTTTTCGAGGAGATTAGTCGACTAATCCCCCCGAACTTCCTCCCGCCGGCTAGAATGTAAATCGCCGGTGGGATGGCACTCAGAGCGATTCGTTTTCCAAAGTCGCCTGAAGTTGCCTCACTAGGCCCTTCGGGCGACTTCGGAACACTAAGTGCTCCGAGTGCCATCCCGCTGGCGATTTTCATTCTAGCTGGTGGGAAGGCAATTCGGGGAGATTAGTCGCCTTGAAGAGAGCGTGTGCCCTGACCCTTAACACTTAAGTGCAGCTATGGGGCTTTATAAATATAACAATTAATTTATATAACTACTTTGGGACTAAAATATTTTTACACACATTTATAACTATTCCCATTAGTGTGTCACTGTCCTGATAATTAATTGGGGAAGATGTTAGAGAGCTCCCAAGTTACATGATTACCTGCAAAGAGTTTCATACCCTTGGCATAACCTTTAAATAGATAAACGTTGTACTTACAAAAATGCAGAACTGTTTTTTGGTTTTTTTTAATGTGACTTGCATTTTATTTTTATTTTATTTTCATGTTTTATTACCCTGGGGAATGTTGCAAGAACTACATGTAACAAGGGGTTGAAGAGAATTCCTTAGAGAATGGAAGCAGCCTTTTTCATAAGCACATTGTACCCAATTAAATAATACAGTTGTAAGGGTTGTAACCTTGGGGATCACTCACCTAATCTGTTTACTTTCCCATCCTTTTCAAGTAATGCTGTTTATTGCCATTTCATTTCAACTACATGCAATTTTTTTTGTAGTCCCATTCTGCTAAGCTGCCAATCTTTTTGGCATTTGAATGATTGATAATAAAAATACATGCATTGTATAATTCAGTAACCTCAGCAATCAAACTATAATTACTCAACAATATTTGTTTCTGGCCCATTGATTCCTTTGTTATACACATGCTTCAGTTCCAGCATAGAGGGGAATGTTCCCTTCAAACAGTACAGGGTTCAGAATAATTACAGACCCAGCCTCTTGCTCTGGATATATACAGTATTTGTAAAGCCTTCTCAAATTTGCAGCTGAATGGTTTTAGATGCAGGGATGGGCGAATTTGACCCGTTTCATTTCGCCAAAAATTCGCCGCCGGCGAAATGTCGCAGACGCCCGTTAAAGTCTATGGGCGTCAAAAAAATTTGTCGCGCGGTGAAATTATTTTGTCGCACGTCTTTTTTTTTGACGCACGTCTCCATACAAGTCTATGGGCGTAATATTTTCGGCGAAACGAGACGAAAAAATTCGCCCATCCCTATTTAGATGTAATTAGATCCAAGACTTCTCTGTATACACTACACACAGATTATCTCATCAGTTTACAAGCTGCGCTGTTTACAGAAACCATGCAAAATGTAAATTTCTCACCCTTCTGAATACTGAAATTCCCAAATCAATCAACTGCCTCAAACAAAAATGGCTCACACTGGCACTGGAATATCAGCAGAGTGGAAGTAAAAAACAACAGATATCTAGTGAGAGAGTACACAACTAAAGGCTCACATAAATCATCTGCAAATTATAAAAAAAGAGCAAATATCCGTATAAAGGACACAACCATGATCATTCTAACAACAGAGACACTTTTCAGCCATATTAGTCTTAAACCTAAAGATCCAGCTTCAGAGGCAGAGATGTCAACTAACACCGTGTCACTTGGGTTTTAATGATCCACTCTGGCCATTTTTAGGACCTTATTCCATGTTATCGTTGAGTGATAAGGAATTAAATATTAAATAAATACATTTTATATAAATAAATTAAATTGGGTATTCGATATTGCACAGGAAAAATCAAATATCAACAGTGGTGGGATCTTGATGTTGGTTGGTGTCCCCAACCTGTGGCTTGTGAGTAACATGTTGCCCCTTTGATGTTGCTCCCAGTGGCCTCAAAACAGGCACTTATTTTAAAGGGGAAGGAAACCTAGTCAGCGCAAACCCCCCACCCCCCCTCCCGTTTGTTGCCCACCCTCCCTCCTCCCCCTGGCCTACCCGTCCCTCTGGGCAAATGCCCCTAACTTTTTACTTACCCTTCTGCGCAGATCCAGTCCAGGGAGTTCACCGACGCCATCTTCTTCCACGCGATCTTCTTCCTGCTGTGAACGGCGTTTTGGCGCATGCTCAGTAGGATCATTTCGCCGGTACGGATCTACTACACATGCGCCAAAAGTCATGCGCAGTAGATCGTACTGGTGAAATGCTCCTACTGTGCATGCGCCGTTCAAAGCAGGAAGAAGATCGCGTGGAAGAAGATGTCGTTGGTGAACTTCCTGGACTGGACCTGCGCAGAAGGGTAAGTAACAAGTTAGGGGCATTTGCCCAGCGGGACGGGTAGGCCAGGGGGGAGGAGGGAGGGTGGGCAACAAACGGGAGGGGGGGTGGGGGGTTTGCGCCGACTTGGTTTCCTTCCCCTTTAAGGGTCGGACTGGGGGGGCCTGAGGCTCACCAGGGCTGCTGTCTCTGGGCCCCTGACCCCTTGCTCCGCCGCAATTGCACATGCATGCCTGTTTTTTTTCTCCCCACGATCGACCTGAAGATAATTTTTGAAAGGAGTGGGCTGAGCTGGTGGGGCCCCCAAGAGCCGGGGCCCACCGGATTTTTTCCCGGTTTCCCGGTGTTTTTGAATATAAGAATTGGAGGCAAGTTTTGGTTGCATAAAAACAGAGGTACTGCCAAACAGAATCTTCTGTAGGCTGTCACTTCCACATATCCAATCAGAGCCCTTATTTGGCATCCCCAGGAACTTGCTCCCCAACTCTTATTAGCAGGCCCGGATTTGTGGGAAGGCCACCTAGGCCCGGGCCTAGGGTGGCAGGATTTTAGGGGGGCGGCATGCTGGCCAACCACACCCACATTGGTTCAAAAACACTGGGGATGCGCAGGAGATACAATCTCCATGAAAATTTGCATGAATAAAGGGTAGGGAACAGGGGGGACAAACGGCAGTGGGCCTAGGGGTGCCCGCTATGTAAATCCGGCCCTGCTTATTAGAGATGAATGTGGCTCGCGAGAAAATAAGGTTGGGGACTCCTGGTCTAATGAGACTATGTAGGAATGCTACAGAGTCTATACTTTTACTCTCATGAGGAGACAAATAGGCAAAGTGAATAGTCAGGGTGAATGCGGTTGCTTACTTCTGGTGAGGGATGTAAGTGAATTAATCTGTATCTTAATGACCTGTATTTGCACCACTCTCTGTTCTTAGCTTCTGGAGCAAAGCCTGGAGTTAACATGGTTGACAGCCACTTTGCATCTCTTCCTCTGAGAAATATGTATTTAAGTGGGCAATAGCAGTGTTCAGCATGCACCATTAGGGCAGAGACAACACTCAGATTTGAGGAGATTAGTCACCCAGTGACAAATCTCCTCTTCTTCAGGGTGACTAGTCTCCCCTAACTGCCTCATGCTGGCTAGAATATACAGTAAATCGCCGGTGGGATGGCAATCACTGCGATTCATTTTCCGATTCATTTTACCTCACGAGAAAACTTCAGGCGACTTCGGAAAACAAGGCAATTTACCTTCTAGCCGGCAGGAGGCAGTTTGGGGAAATTAGTCACCCTGAAGAAGAGGCGATTTATCAACGGGTGACTAAATCTCCCTGAATCTGCCCTTAAAGTAAATTTAAGGTAAATGTAAAGATAAATACACCATTGTGTGTAAGTTCACACCCTAGACTTTTGTATTCAATATAAAATAGTCGTTCTCATTAATTTGGGATAAAATGTACAAAGGAACAACTGTACATATTTATGAAAGGGGAGGGTGAGCTTATCAGGCAGGCATAATAAAATCAAAAGTCTTAAATGTATTATACAGTATAATATTTAGAGATAACCTTTCATGCAGTTACTACAGTTCAGCTAAATGTCATCTGCTGGATTTTTCTACTGACTAAAGCTGGCCATAGACGCAAAGATCTGATCCTACGAATCGAGGATTCGTACGATTTTCGGAACGTGTGTGGAGAGTCCCGACATTTTTCGTCCGGCGGAGATCGGTCGTTTAGTCGATCGGACAGGTTAGAAAATTTCTGTTGGCTGCCGATAATATCTCTGCGTGTATTGCCGATCGTACGATTTTCAGTGGGAGACTGTCACTAGCTTTGGTTGGACATAGATATCGTACGATTGCTGTCAGGGGCAGAACATTGCTGATCTGTTCTTTAACTAATCTGACTGGTAAGACTTTGATCTGAATGGTTAGTGGCCAGCGCCGTTTCTGTATCCATTGCCGCCTGAGGCGGCTCCAGTAATGCCGCCCCCCCAGCCCGATTCGATTTCCGGGGGGGGAGGCAGCAACGCTAGTGCGGAGAGCGCAATTGCGCTCTCTCGCCCTAGTAAAGCCGAATTTCCGGTTCAAAAACCGGAAATTCGGCTCTTAAAGGCACCAGGAGCGGCTTTTTGCCGCCCCTGGAAACCTAGCTGGCGATGCCGCCTGAGCGAGCGTCTCAGCTCGCCTCATTGGCGGATCGCCCCTGTTAGTGGCGGGTCGGGAGATGGGAAAGTCCGATCGTACAATGATTCGTACGATCGGATCTTTGCATCTATGGCCAGCTTAAGCACCAACATTTCCCCTGCTAAAATGTACTGTAAGGTTTAATATAAGTTATCATTTATAATTAAAAAATCTGTCCCCTAAGGTGGATTCTCTCCAGAGCATACTTTAAAACAGAGTCCAGGCAGAAATTGTACTGAATCACTGACTCAGATTAATTAAAACTTGACCTTCAGTGTTATCTGATTTAGAAAAGTCAAGCAGCAATGCCCCAAGTATGCCAAACCATTGATTCATAGATTTTGTAGCATATTTGCCTGCAGTTCAACGCACGTGTCCACACTGTCTGACTTTAAGATCAATAGAGGCTCACGTATATTAGCAGAACATTTAATGCTTGATTACATGTTATTCTTTCAGACTGCAGGGCACACTGGGCCAAACTATAGTGCCTCCGCTTGCAAGGGAATACAGACATAGGCTAGCAATATGCAACTCTATAAGTATAAACAAAATCTTGCCTTTTATAGCTGATCATGTAGTTCTCAAGTATTCAAGATGCTGATTAATCAGTTGCTTCAGTGAAGTGGAAAGGTTTCAGCATTTCTCCAACGGACACTGAAAGTTGCTGAGTATCTCCTGTGGAACCTACATAGTAATGATCAAAACCCCAATGCTAGAGAATTGCATTCCTCCATAAAAGAGAGCACCGCCTCAGAAGCAAAAAGTCAAAGGATAGAACAAGATCCTTTGAAAAGGTTAAGCTGAAATCGCAAAAAATCCTATTTTTAAATTAAAGGACTTCCAAAATGATAATGTAACCATTTCCAAGAATTTAGAAAACCCCTCTACCACCCAAGTGGACAATTCACGACGAAAGATGTTTCACAAGAATAAGAAAGGGAAAAACAGGTATCGTCTGAGTTCATCTTCATCAGACGTCAGTCAACAGAGTCACAATAGGGCAAGTGTGTGCACCAGCAAAGAACAAAGTTGTACTAAACTCCAGTTCTCCAAGTTCCTTGACGAGGTTACAGCCAGCGTGCTGAATCCAGCAAGTAACAAGGCATCCAGTCCTGGGAAATATAAAGGTGAACTCAAGTATACTGCAAAAAGTCTGAATGATATTCACAGAACCAAAAATAGTACGAGCTGGAAAGAGGATGCACTGTGTAACGCCTGTCTTGAAACAGATACAGATTGCATGAGGATTGCTGATTCATTTCATGCAATATCCTTGTCTGAGACTAAAAAGGTTTTAAACATTGATGCTAACTATTTCCAAGATAATTTACCTTCAAGGCACACGTTAACACTGATTGTGGACCAACAAGATATGCCATCAGAAGAAAATGACCTTACTGAATACAACTACAATTCAAATTTTATAACAGAGATTCCAGATGTGGTGAGTATTCTACTATTTGTTCAACTAGTATACATAATAGTTTATATGCTCATTGGTTATCAGTGCTGCTGGTGTCCTGAGCTCTATTCTGATGTGTATTTTCTGTGTGAATTGCTCAGGGCACCCTGTTTTTGTCCCATACTCAAAAACATTGTTCATAGTTAATTGGCTCTTGATAAAACCACCCCTAATGCATTGCTATGTGATACAATAGAGACAGCAAACTGTAAGCTCTACTGGGGCAGAGATTAATTAGAATAATGGCCAATCCCTGTCTACATATTAATTCTCTAAGCAGAAATGGAAAGTGTCCTGTTTGCGTTGACTTTAGAGTTGCTCTAAAGGGGTTGGGTATTTTATACCACAAATAAAGGTAATAGTAAATACTACACATAATGCATGTGTACAGGTGTAATGTATGTGTAATGTACCCATACTCAATGTAACTGAGGGAGTCACAGTGGGACTTGGATTTTTAGTGACGGATTTAGTGATATCTACCAGGGAGGTATTATCTGGTTACCATTCCATTGTTCTATTAAGGCCCCCATACACGGGCTGATAAAAGCTGCCGACAGACTGAGTCGGCAGCTTATGGCCCATGTGTGGGGCCATCCAACAGGCTTCCCCGATCAATATCTGGCCGAAACTTGGGCAGATCTCAATCGGGAAGGTTAAAAATCACGCCCGCATCAGTGCGTGTATGCAGTCCTGCGATCTGACCGCCAGTGTCGGATGCATTATGATTCAATTAATGGGCCATCGGGCCCACGATCGGATCAGCCCCATATCGCCTCAATGTCGCCAAATGAGCGGATCTTTAGGTCTATGGCCACTCTTAGGCTGCTGGTGGGGGGGGGGGGAAGGGAGGGGTTGACATCACTCCAACTTGCAGGTAGCAGTAAAGAGTGCTTACAGTTTATCAGAGCACAAGTCACATGACTTGGGGCACCTGATAAACATACATTATGTCATTTAAATATCAAATTCCTTCGCAAAAGATTTGACCGGATACCAAACCGAATCCTAATTTGCATATGCTAATTAGCGGTGGGAAGGGGAAAATGTTTTTTACTAACTTGTTTTGTGACAAAAAGTCACGCAATTTCCCTACACACCCCTAATTTGCATATGTGATTTGGCCGGGCAGAAGGATTTGCCCCGAATCCAAATCCTGCTGAAAAAGCCTTGAATCCTGGCCAAATCCCAAAACGGAATCCTGGATTCTGGAAACTGGAAATTAATAATTAAATGTAAATTCTTAAAGTGCTTATAAAAGCACCCTGGGCATTTGTTTGCATCCCTATAAATAAAGAAGTCAAGTTCTATATTTTGATTTACTGCAAAGTGCTGCAGTTCTCAGCCTGACAGCGACATAGTACATCACCAAAATAACTTTTTTTTCAATGTACACTTCTGACCAATCTGGGAAAGGAACACACTTAGGGGCCGATTCACTCAGCTCGAGTGAAGGGTTCGAATGAAAAAAACTTCGAATTTCGAAGTTTTTTTTGGGTACTTCGACCATCGAATTGGTTAAATTCGTTCGAATTCGATCGAAGTCGAACGAAATCGAACGATTCGAAGTAAAAATCGTTCGACTATTCGACCATTCGATAGTCGAAGTACTTGCCCTTTAAAAAAAACTTCGACCCCCTACTTCGGCAGATAAAAGCTACCGAAGTCAATGTTAGCCTATGGGGAAGGTCCCCATAGGCTTGCTAACCTTTTTTTGATCGAAGGATTTTCCTTCGATCGTTTGATTAAAATCCTTCGAATCGTTCGATTCGAAGGATTTAATCGTTCGATCGAACGAAAAATCCTTCGATCGTTCGATCGCAGGATTAGCGCTAAATCCTTCGACTTCGATATTCGAAGTCGAAGGATTTCAATTCGAGGGTCGAATTTCGAAGTATTTTTAACTTCGAAATTCGACCCTTCGTGAATCGGCCCCTAACTATCAGTGCAGGGGTTTATGCAGCAGATATTCAATGACTGTGCTAGGCTCAAGGATTCCTTTCTGTCCATGAAGAATCCAGTACAGGCTAAAGATGTTGATGGGAAGCAGGGTTCCTGCAAGAATTTGGGTCATATACAGTGTATCTTTCATGTTGTTGCTTTTGGTTACGTCACAATAATTTATCCATATTGATACCAAAATATTTTGTAGAGCATGCCAGTAGATTTCTATCATCAGGCACTTTCAGAGAAGCATAATTGGACAAATATTTTGCAATATGGATGCTGAACTCACCAAGTCTGAGATTCCTGTTGTATGAAAGTTATCCCTGTCGTACTGTTATATTGCATTTAAAAAATGAGCATCTTTGGGGAATTTTAGTGGGAGCAATGGTGCTTGAATACCAGCAGCAGTTTTAGTCTGGTCAATACATCATGGATTCTTTGCATGTTTGCATCCCGCAAATCCCAGCTAAGCTTCACAGTAGCACAGGTATAAGAAACGTGTTAATGCTGATTTATAAAGCTGAAAACTGTTGTAGGGAAAAGTTAAGTAATTGTCAAAGCAGCAATAGAAATTTAATAGACATTATAAAATGTTATAGGTAGGGATGCACCGAATCCACTATTTTGGATTTGGCCGAACCCCCGAATCCTTCGCAAAGGATTTGGCCGAATACCGAACCGAATCCGAACTCTAATTTGCATATGCAAATTAGGGGTGGGAAGGGGATTTTTTTTTACTTCCTTGTTTTGTGACAAAAGTCACGCGATTTCCCTCTCCACCCCTAATTTGCATATGCAAATTAGGATTCAGATTCGGTTCGGCCAGGCACAAGGATTCGGCCGAATCCTGCTGAAACAGGCCGAATCCCGAACCGAATCCTGGATTCGGTGCATCCCTAGTTAAAGGGATCCCAATATTTGTCTGGCATTTAAACAACTTCAACAGAATTGTCTGATGGGAAATGTCAATTTCCTGAAAAAAATTCTGCTTTCTATAGGAAATATTGTATTGATGGTTTGGTCAAGGCAGACGTCAGAACTGAAGTTCAGCGAAAAGAACCTTTAGATATAGAAGCAGAACGGCACTAAATAACTCAATAAAACAATTTCATTGAAGCTGGAGTTTCAAAACAAAATCTGAAAATTATGCAAATTACAATCATTTTTCCAGCCTCATCATACTATAAATAGGCCTTTAAATGCTAAAAAGAGCTGATAAATTGCAACCTCTATACAGTTGTAGTAGGTTGTTTAAAAAAGAAGTCCTTGCGTCACTATGCTGTATTTTAGCCCTGATTAGGTGAAAGTACAGCACAGTGTTTCATGCACGGTTGGGGGCTCGGGCAGCCCAGAGGTTGCCGTTTAATGGAAATTCGAGCCTTCTTTAAAGATCCCGTTGCTTCAGAAGTGCTGGATAATCAAACGGACTATTTCTGTAACTTACTGTTTGAAGTAGACATCTGTTAATGGGTAATTGAAACGTTCATTAGAACTCCTGGTGCCTTTATAAATGTTTGTTTTTCAACATAAAAAAAAACACAAAAATCAAAAGATAAAGCATCAAACTTAACTCGGAATTTCTACCTTTTTTTTTTTAGATTTTTGCTTTCATTAACTAGCTCAACATTTTCTGCTGCAAACTCCGATCAAATCCATTCGGGTTTTTTACGCTTATTTACTATTACATTTTCCCAAAGATTTGCTTATGTTTTTTGCCCAAAAACTTGCAGGTATTGCACGAAACCCAGCACAAATCAAAAAATCATTGGAACTTCTCCCATTGACTTATATGCAACCTCCACAAGTCTGAGATGCCGGATTTTCTGATTAGGACTTTTCCATCCTCTGGGTTTCATAAATTCCGAAAAATCTGTGATTTTTTAAAAGTCTGATTTTATTTTTAGTTTAATAAATACGTTTAATAAATAAGAGTCACTTTGATCTCTGTTGAAAAAAAGTATCTAAGTATAAAAATCCTTGTTGGGCTAATATACTGTATATGTAAAAGCACAGTTAATGTCACATAACAAGCATAAATATCTCCTTGAAAAGTGATTTTTAACCTTTCTTCTTACCTCTTACTGTTCTTCCTATTTCGTAGGTATGCAGAGTTCTTGGAAAAATAACCCCCCCCTCACCTAAATAAATGAATAATTCTATGGGAACCAGTACTAAAGAAAATATCATTCCCTAAATACCTGTCATATACACCCATGGGGTACAAGTACCACGAAATTCGCGTAACAGTGAAAAATTCACGAAACGACACTGGAGTCTCGTTTTTGACGCCGGCGTCCGTTTTTTTTTGGATGTCGGCGCACATTAGCCTTCGAAAATACGCCGGCTTAAAAAAACGGACGTCGGCGTCCATTTTTTTTGACGCACAAATTCGCACCAATAAATTTGCCAATCACTAAATGTGAGCCATATTACTTGTTTCTGTAGAGTTTGGTGGGTCAAAATTTTACAGTTCCTATACTGCAAAACCTATCATATTTATTTTACTTATATGCTGGGAAAGGCATTTTATTTACTGGCTGACTGGGGAATATTGTACAAAAAAAGTAACTACTGTTTGATAAGTACTGCTCACTTGACAGTATGCTTTTATTAAGATAAATTGTTGTATCTGTTCCTAAAAATATTGTGCTATGCAGAGTAAAGTAGTTCTTTCTTCCAAAAATAGATTTTCTAAGTTTTTTTGGCAGAGTAAGGAAAATGCGTTCTCTCTTAGTAGTCATGTGATTTTACCCTTTCCGTGGAAAAACAGAAATTCCTGATATGATTTTAGTGGAGCACAAGTCAGGATAAAGTAAGTAAAGCAAGAAAGATCCATTCTCTGACGGATCCAGCAATTCTGTAGTTAACAAATAAGGCAACACACACAAACAAATCAAATACACTTTGTTAGTAGGACCAAATACATTTTAGAAGGACATTGTATGGGTTGGGTTAGGTGCATTGATATGGCGTTAGTACTATACAAAAAGAATGCTGTTGTGATAATATTAAGCATGCCTCAATTATTTACTTTGGAGGACCAATTGTGATTGGAAGTTATCCCGTTTGTTTCCCCTTGCCTCCAGGACCAGGAATTCTATATCTTTGCAGTTAAGTATAGGTTTTCCATGTTTTCCCTTTTATTTTACAACCGTTTGTAATTGTATTATTGAATGTATGTCTCTTTTTGTAACATCTTTTTGTATATTGCACTGTTATACCTTTTATAATATTAAAGAGAATTTAATAAGATTGTCTTTGGTGCTCTAAACGAACCTAGCCTGAAAGAGTGTAACTGTGAGCCTTAACCCTCTGCATGCTGAAGTACTTGTTGAGTCAGTAGGAACTAACTGACTATAGTGAGTGTTTAATGCATTGGTGTATTGTGAGTTATTACCTGTTAGAGAGAACAGGGGAATAGTCACATTAGGTTTCAATCGCCTGTGAATGGTGGCAGCGAATGAGTTTGTGGGTGTTGGTTGGTGTTTGGGGTGCTTTTGTGTAAAGCTCCCCATAGACGCGACGATTCTTCTTGCCGAACGACCAATTTTAGGGAAGTCCGACCAATCCTTCGAAATTATCGTGCGGTTAGTGGTATTCGAGCGATCGTACATCTTACGATTTTTCGGCCGACATCTGTCGGGAAATTGATCGGCCAGGTCAAAAAATCATTGTCGGCCCCAGTGCAATCTATCTATGTTTGCAGGGCCAAGCAGGCAGCTCCCCTTTGTTTTCCTGGTAAATTGGTCTTTTTAGTTGATGGTAAATTCATACGATGGTACGATTGTTCTGAGAAGATCGTGGTCTCACGATCAGGATCTGATCTTTTAAAAAACTCAACATCTATGGCCAGCTTTAGACTAACCTGTGTGCAAGGTGGGTGAGAGACTGAGTGAGTCACCCCTGATAGCCACACCTAAAGTCACGTGCGGTTGTAAGTAATGTGTTCGTGACAGATTGGTGCAATATGTTGGCGCTATATAAATACATGTTTATAATAATTAGAAATATGGTAGAAATTATTTTTTAAAATGTAAATCTACATGTATAAAATCACCGGAGCAGAGTATTTTATATTAAAAGTCACCAAAAATTCCCAAAGCAAGAATACGATTATACACATTTTTAATTGAATAAATTGTTTATAGGGTGCCGTCATTTTCCCCAGCGTTGTCCCATTCTTGCTGGGTACATTCACCGATGAACTCTCAACACTTTCATGTGATCAGAATTCCTGACACTTCTGTCTGTCCCATGTGCTTTAAACCTGAAAAATAGATATATCAGTCTGACAGTGGTATTTTGTATCCACATCTCAGCAGGGGTTCATTATCAGCCTGATCAAAGTTTACTGTCTCTGCCGGAGCACCACCTGTTGCCCCTTATATAATACCCAGTGTGTGTAATAAAGGTGCGTAGAAAAATGTTTTGCTACAAAAGCATTCTTTGATTCTATACCTGCTCTTAACTGGCTAACATGAAAACTTACATGTAAAAAAAATGTATATTGTGGTTATTAAGGAAAACTTTGTATATAGTACATACCTAATTTAATCTACGCTCAGCGTTTCAGCGCAATCTATCCCGTTTAGTTTCCATCAGAAAAACTGAGGATCAATTAATGCAATTGGAAGATCCCTTACAAGAAAAAGTTATTTGTGGTAACATGATATGACTCATTGGCTAAATTCAAGCTTTCAAGATTTAAAAAAAAGTACATCTTAATCTTTACCTAGGGGCAGATTTATCAAGGGTCAAATTTCGAAGTAATGGGAGTTTTTTTTTTGAACTCCCATAACTTCGAAATTCGAATTAAAAAAGACCAATCAAAATTTATCAATCTATTTTTTTTTTTTTTTTTTTTGGCCGATAAGGTCAGTTTTCGATCAAATTTAAATAGTGCGAATTGAAGTAACAGAGCATTCGATCGAATTAGATTTGAAGTTTTTCCAAAAAAACCTTCGATTTTTCAAAGTCCACCAATTGACTCCAAATTGGTTCTAGGAGCCATAGGCTAAAACAGCAATTCGGCAGGTTTTAGACGGCGAATGGTCAAAGTCGAATTTTTAAAGAGACAGTACATGATCAATTTCGGTATTCGAATTTTAAAAAAGAATTCAAATTCGAAACGAAATTGGACTATTCCCTAATCTAAGTACACAAAAATTAGCTTGAAATTTGATATTTTTAAATTGAATTTTCACTTCGACCTTTGATAAATCTGTCCCAGTGCGCAAAAATGAGGAGTGCCCCCGATCTGACCACCGACCCTGCCCCCCCTCCGCGGTCACAAAACAATGAAGTAAAAAAAAATTCCCCTTCCCACGCCTAATTTGCATATGCAAATTAGGATTCCAATGCGGTTCGGTATTTGGCCGAATCTTTCACAAAGGATTCTGGTGTTCGGCCGAATCCAAAAATAGTGGATTTGGTGCATTCCTAGAAGAAAGCACTCACGGCAAAGAACTGATAGAAGCAAATATAATGCTTTACTGCATCACAACAAATTGAGACTCCCTAGGGACCGTCGTCAGGATGTGCACACAACAAAATTTAAACTACTTATATACCCCCACCCTCAGTCGTCACACCCACAAGTGTCATATACGTAATTCCCCTGATTCATCCTAGTGAGCAAAGTGAATTTTACATAATCAATCAGTTAATACAGCTTATAAAATATATATGTATATATATATATATATATATATATATATATATATTTATATTTAGAAAATATTATTTATAATGTCTATTATACATTACATTGTCTAAAATGTATTTGTGCATCTGCTTTTCAGATCTTGCTCTGCTGAGCTATTCATATACAGTAGTAGGTAATCACCAAGGATCCATTTCTCAGTTCTTGGAGAAACCCTGTGAGTTATTCCCTTACAATATCAGGTTACTGTCATAAACATCATTACATTTTATACCAGGAATGTCACCAAAGGGTGAAGGAAGGTGAGCCTTGCCTGGTTAGGAATGCAAGGAGGACAGTATAGACAAATAAGGGGGCGGAGGAATGACCAGTTAGAGAATATAAAAACAGGTTACGGGGAGTTCTTCTGTTTGATAACACATAAATGTTGTTTAAATGATTTAGTCACAACTGTGGTTTGGCAAGCGGAGGCAATGCTTCACTGGTTGGTCATATTCCCCTGTATAGTAGAGTGCAATTCAGGTCTTGTAGTTGGGATCATTTCTAAGGGATGATAAAATGCAAGATTATAATCCTGGCCAAGGTTTAAATGTGTGATTATTGTGGTTTTTAATTATTGTGGAGTTCGGGCGACGATGGTTTTGTGGTAATTTGTTTTTAAAGGGAATTTAAAGCTACCGTATATGGTTAATTCCCTAACTAACTGTATAGTAATGTGCCTAAAACCCTCATTGTCTGTATTTTGGATAAACTGCTCCATTATTGTGTAAAATACTAATATAGTATAACCCTAATTTGGTTACTGTCTCTTTAACTTATCCATGGCAATCCAGGGGCCCTGAGTCCTTTTTGCGTATGAAAAGTACCGGGAACTGGGAATTACAGCACAGTGCCTCCACCTAGGGAACACTGAGGAACACACCTCAGGGGGATTCCACTAGGAATAATAAAACACACAGTTTGCAAATGAAACAAATATAAACTGTATATAAACTGCAGTAAAACTTGGGCAAACTAATACACCATGCACTCCTACACTGGGGACACTACCTAAATCACTATTAGGCACTTAACTGATGCTCCAACACAGTCCTTTTTAATATCAAAGTCCCAATCATCTGGTAGGGGTTAATAACCATACAGTTAAAATTAAATGTCCCTTCCCCAGAGCTCTTATTCCCCAGGTAGCGCTACAGGTAGCGCTACAATAGCAGGTAAATACACAAGACTTGTCTTCACTTCAGGGCCCCACGCTTGTTTCCATGCCAGTATCCTCCCTTGGGTGGCACACTCACCGGGGTGCTCTCAGAGGTAATCACACTGGAGATTATAGGCAGCTCTACAGTAGGATAAATCTCACCAGTGGCACCTTTCTCCTTCTGAGTCTCTAGCAGCTTGGCAGGGAACAGTATGGGCTCAATCTGTACCTCCACAGATTTAACAGCGTCTCTGTACTTGACAGTCTTACAGCTATTCGTGCTGGCTCTGTTCAGCTCTCTGGGAAACCCCTTACATTTGGCTCCAAAGTCAGGCACACCCTCTCTCCCAAGGATGCACTGGGGTGCGCAGCCAATCGGATTGGTCTCCAGCCTGTAACTCGGCTGGATGATGTCACAGGCAGAAAAACAGGGGAAGTATTCCTCTTGTGCCCTACAATAGCATTATGCTTGAGATGTGAGTATTTAACTAGAACCAAATCCATTTTAAACTCAATAAAGTGTATTTTTATTGATAAAGATTTATTTGAAATTTAATTTCAGAGCTCTATTATCTAGTTTATTTAGGATGACAAGATGCCTTAAAATGTCCTGTCAATAGATACTGTGAAACTTACATCACTTGTGCCAGAATCCATACCTGCAACTAAACTACATGGGAGATTTTGTAAGATGGTGTTGGATCGACAAAAAGCAGTGGTGCAACTACAGACCCCACAGTTGCAGAAGGCACAAGGAAAAAGGGAGCCCGAGACCAAGGGGTTAGTTTCCTCAATAGCAACTTACTGCAAATTTGCACACGCACCCGCTGCCTGAGATGGCAAACACACATGCACTTGAGCTGCTCCCTGCACAGGTGCTCGAGTGCTCAATCAGGTGGGTGGGGCAGGGGAGAGCCGGGCAGAGCCAGGGAATTTGCAGTCCGTGGTAGGCCCCTTTATGATGTTGTTACTGATGTCTGATTTAGTCGCATGGGTTTAAATAAATTGGTACTGCAGCCTGCATCATCATCTGACTAAAACTGGATGCTGTCTGACAGACCTTTTCTTCTCATTAAAATACATTGAGAGGGTTATTTATTTTTTCCTGGAAGGAATTTTAAAAAGGGAAAAACTTTTTTTGTAGAAAAAGAATTTTTTGAGATTTATTAAACCCTGAGGCTGCTTAAGGTCCGAATAAAAAAGTACTCCATCTCAGACCTGCCGAGGTCATGTAGAAGTCAATGACAGATGCCCCATTTACAACTGGAAGATATCTGCGCTGGGTTTGTACAATATTCCAAATAATTTGTGATTTTCGGGGGATAATCTGAAAAAATCATGCAATTTAAACAAGTCTTTTCCCACACCAGATTTTTTTGAGTAAATGTATTGATAAATACAATAAAAATGTGTCAAAGGGATTCTAAGAAAATAGTGAGACATTGTTGGATTTTAGTAAGTAACCCCCTGAATGTCAGATATAGATGCATGAACAAATCACACAATCTGAATTTATCTCATCCGATTTACATTACAGTTATGGGGATCAGATGCTGTTGCATGAGAAGATTTTGTGGATCAGATAAAATCTGACCCGGAAAATCTGATCAAAATCTCCCATGTAGTTTAGCCCTTGATCTTTTAAGTCATCGTGTAGACACCCAGTTGAGGGCATCTTATTCTATTTATATTCAATTTATTTACAGCAGTAGAGTTGGAAAGACTTATTAATTTTAGCACCATTTATTTCTGGAATTACATGTACAGTGTCGGACTGGCCCACCAGGATACCTGGAAAAGTCCCGGTGGGCCAAGGTGTCAGTGGGCCCTTATGCTGCTAGAAATGTGGCCTATTTAATGGCCATTCCCTATTTCTATGAGAAAAAATAGGCTAAATAGATGGAATAATAGATTATAGTATGTAAAGAAAAGAGACTAGGTTGAGAGGTTGAGTGAGGAGAGGAATAAGATTAATTGGTGGGCCCCTAGACAAAGGTTTTTGGGTGGGCCCCTGGTCTCCCAGTCCGACACTGAGCATATAAGCAACATGCACAGGTGGAAAGCAACACATTGCCTTCCGCCTGCGTTTGGCGCTTACATGCTCCTGTGCCGGTATGGGCACGAATGAATTAGATGTGTTCCTTCCTTTAAAACAGAACACTGTGGAGATCAGATTTGAGCACTCATCAGTACGAGCCCTAATGGTGAGAAACTGCATTAGGCAGCTGAGATCACACCGCAGATCCTAATTACTCAGTGCTATTAATTAGAGCAACTAATGCCTGTGTTTCACCACAGATAAGAAATACAACATGATGGCCTTTAGCAGCTGTAATAGAAGTAGGTTTATTTTAAGTAATGATTAAGTATTTCAAGAGGGGAGAGAATTCTGGGGTAAGAACTCTTACTGACGAGCGGTTGAAGCTGCGCTCCCCTGCGTTCCGTTTTTCTGCGTTCAGCCACAGGGGAGCGCAGGAATAGACGCATTAAGTTCTTTTCAATGGGTCTGTACTCACACAGGTGTGTGTAGGCGCCGAACGCAGGTTGAGATGCAACATGCTGCATTTTTCCTGCGTTTCACGCCTACACGCGCCTGTGTGAGTACAGCCCCATTGAAAAGAACTTAATGCGTCTATTCCTGCGCTCCCCTGCGGCTGAACGCAGAAAAACTGAAAGCAGGGGAGCGCAGCTTCAACCGCTCGTCAGTAAGAGCCCTAAGACTTGCAGGGGGGAGGCAGGGAGGGGGACCAACGGAGGGGGGCCAATGGGGACTTAACATTGCGGGGGTTTAGTTCTCCTTTAAAAGTCCCTGAGAGGGAGACTAGGAAAGTGTCTGCAAAAGCTAGGGAAAAGTTTATTAACTGAACATATAAGCGTCTATGGACCTGTACACACACATTATTACCTGACAAGAGATTTCATCTGATTCATTAAGAATTCCATTGCTTCATTATACATTTTACAAAGGGACTAAGTTTTACCTACAACTTACTTGCTGCTTTCAAAGTAAAACTCCCAAACTTGGCTGCCCTTTTATTAGACACCAGTGGGATCACCTGACTATAGCTGGGAAGGGTGGGAGCTACAACATGGAGCTGGTCACTGCTCCTGTTTAAATTTGTCTAATAAAAGGGCAGCAAAGTTTATCCCTGTTTTGTCTCTGTCTTAAATATATTGATAATTGGTTGAGTGCAGAGGACTCTTGTATTTGTCTATATGTATTTTGTGGTCACAGCCTCATTGCACCCCCGCCTAATGGTTTTAATAATTAGTGGTGAGCGCAACTTTCCCTTGTTTTTCATCCGTACAAACCATATGATGCTTAATTCCATATTCTGATTTTCTGTCCTTTTGACTATAACTTTATAATAGTTTTTATGAACAGCTGAAACTGTTGAACCAATGTCATTTTCCACCCTTACAAATCATATGATGCTTGATTCTACAGTCTTCATTTAGTGTAAGTGGAGGCATACTGTAAATCTTTGTGATTGCAGAGATCAGCAGTTGTGGATCTTTGAATCAATATGTAAAGCTCACATTGTTCATGTAATATGATCACTTATATCACTACTCTCTCTCTCTGATAACTGATTTGTATTTGATGCTGCTATAATGGAACATTTGTTAGAAGCAATTCCCAATACAACTTCTTTTAAGATGCAATATGTAAATTCTAATTCTGCTATTGTATAAACTACTGCGCCAGTTCCCTCTTGATAATAAAGGTGCATTTATGCAATGTTGGACTGGACTGTCAGGGTTACCAGGGAAACTCCCGGTGGGTCCAGGTGTCAGTGGGCCCTTATTTGGCCTATTTCATGGCCATTCCCTATTTCTTTGGCTAAATAGATGAAAAAATATATTGTAGTTTGTAAAGAAAAGAGACTAGGAGAATAGCGGTTGAGTGAGGAGAAGATTAATAATAGTACTGAGAGTGGGCGGCCTCTGGTCTAAGGTTTTCAGGTGGGCCCCTGGTCTAAGGTCTTAGGGTGGGCCCCTGATAGGGATGTAGCGAACTGTTCGCCGGCGAACTAGTTCGCGCGAACTTCGACTGTTCGCGTCCGCCGAATGTTCGCGAACGTCGCGCGACGTTCGCCAATTGGTGTTCGCGTTCGATTCGAAGTAAAATTTCGTTCGACCATTCGACCATTCGACCGTTCGATCGCTAAAATCGAACGATTTCCATTCGTTCGAACGATTATAAGCATTCGATTGAATTAAAATCATTCGATCGAATAGCTTCGATCGTTCGATTCGAACGAAAATCCTTCGATCGTACGAATAAAATCCTTCGATCGTTCGATCGAACGGTTTTATCGAGCGTTCGAAGTTCGCGAACTGTTCGCGAACTGTTCGCTTTTTTGCCGGTGTTCGCGAACGGCGTTCGCGAACACATTAACGGCAGTTCGCTACATCCCTAGCCCCTGATCCAAGGTCTTCAGGTGGCCCATGGTATCTCAGTCCGATACTGCACTTATGACGTCTATATAGGAAGAACTATTGATCCAGGTTTAGACTTACTTTTTTATGGTGAATCATTTTTTTGTGGGTCATTGTATCTGTCACATCATGGCACATTTTCATTTTTATACAACATGGTAATACTTGGACTTTGGATGATAATAAAAAGTTTTCTTCTGATAACTGGGTGAGATGAACCCATCTGAAAAAATTATCTAAGTACAGTTCCAAAGACTGTGTAAGAAGGCATTTTCCTTTTCTGAATATGATATTTTAAGTTTTTGATGTAGCCCTAGCTAAGTTCATTAGAAAAAGGTGCAGTCATTTCATGAACTGTTACAGTCATTGATGGCACAGTGGTTTGTACTGTTGTACTGCAGTGCTAAGGCTTTGACCAAGACATTTGTAGACTCTTTGCTGGTGCTCCAGGTGCTTATGGATCTCTGCTATAAAACCAGTGGTTCTGTATGCATAGTTGGCCAAAGGGACATAAAGGTGTGATTTGCATGTCACCACCCATAATGCTTTGTGTGAGCGTCAAACTATAATTTTTGGTATTAAGGTATTGCTATGTATGTGCATTTCTTGCAAGTGAAGGGCTTTTTGGCTCCTTTTAGCCTATCTCACCCTAACCAGGTTCACTTCTCTTATGGTACAAAGAATACTGGTACAGTAGATTAGTTGCCTCCTTATAAAAGGGCACCATTGTTGTGTGTGTTTTGTGTATGCCGTAGGGAAATCGAAGATTGAACATTTACTGGTGAAGGGACATGTGTACTTGATTAAATTAATTGCAAAGTAACAGGGTAGCACTAAGCAAATAGTATAATCCCAATATATAATAATCAATATGCAGAGGATTATCCAGGAAACTAATGACAACAAGGCAAAACATTTCAAATCTCACTTGGGGGCAGACTTATCAAAATTTAAATTTTAAAAACTCGAAATAATGCAAAGACTAGAATGTCAGGAATATGAACTTGTAGAAATCGAAATTTGAACACGATTGCTTAAAAACTTGAAAAAACAACCCGAACATGGTAAAGTCCCATTCTACTCTTTCTTTTCAATGGGTTTGCGCACTGTGTTTTTGCCACAACCAGCTCGAAGAAGGGCATGTGATTTAATGCATGATGGCTCGAAAAACTGCAATGTGGTACAGCAGGAATAATCTATATGATCACATGCCCTTGCAATTTGCGTTATATAGGGAAAACGAAGAGAGCAATGTATTAAAACTAGAGATGGCGCGAACTGTTCGCCGGCGAACTTGTTCGCGCGAACATCGGGTGTTTGCGCTCGCCGGAAGTTCGCGAACGTCGCGCGACGTTCGCCATTTTGGGTTCGCCATTGTTGGCGCTTTTTTTTGCCCTCTCACCCCAGACCAGCAGGTACATGGCAGCCAATCAGGAAGCTCTCCCCTGGACCACTCCCCTTCCCTATAAAAACCGAAGCCCTGCAGCGTTTTTTTCACTCTGCCTGTGTGTGCTGAAGAGATAGTGTAGGGAGAGAGCTGCTGCCTGTTAGTGATTTCAGGGACAGTTGAAAGTTTGCTGGCTAGTAATCGTTTTGATACTGCTCTGTTATTGGAGGGACAGAAGTCTGCAGGGGTTTGAGGGACATTTAAGCTTAGGTAGCTTTGCTGGCTAGTAATCTACCTTCTACTGCAGTGCTCTGTATGTAGCTGCAGTGGGCAGCTGTCCTGCTTCTGATCTCATCTGCTGACTGCTGCAATAACAGTAGTCCTTGTAAGGACTGCTTTTATTTATTTTTTTGTTGTTTTACTACTACTACTACTACTACTACTACTACTACTATAAGAGCCCAGTGCTATTAGTCTAGCAGTGTTGGGGAGTGGGACTGGTGTGCTAATCTGCTGCTCCTAGTAGTTCAGCAGCACCAACTGTAATTTTTTTTTTTTAATATTCATTTTTTTTTTATTTTACTTTTTTTTATTTTACTACCGCTGTAGTAGTGTATAAGTTGACCTTTTAGGCATTATTTGCCCTGTAGGCATTTTTTGCCCAGTGTGTTATTCAACCAACAGCCATCTAGCTGTGTGACCTTGTTCACATTCTGTCTAAATATCCATAATATTACCGTCTCCAGAAAAAACACCGGAGTGACTTTTTTCAAGCAGCCATAATAAATTTTACGTAATCCGTATCCATCGCTGTAGTAGTGTATAAGTTGACCTTTTAGGCATTATTTGCCCTGTAGGCATTTTTTGCCCAGTGTGTTATTCAACCAACAGCCATCTAGCTGTGTGACCTTGTTCACATTCTGTCTAAATATCCATAATATTACCGTCTCCAGAAAAAACACCGGAGTGACTTTTTTCAAGCAGCCATAATAAATTTTACGTAATCCGTATCCATCGCTGTAGTAGTGTATAAGTTGACCTTTTAGGCATTATTTGCCCTGTAGGCATTTTTTGCCCAGTGTGTTATTCAACCAACAGCCATCTAGCTGTGTGACCTTGTTCACATTCTGTCTAAATATCCATAATATTACCGTCTCCAGAAAAAACACCGGAGTGACTTTTTTCAAGCAGCCATAATAAATTTTACGTAATCCGTATCCATCGCTGTAGTAGTGTATAAGTTGACCTTTTAGGCATTATTTGCCCTGTAGGCATTTTTTGCCCAGTGTGTTATTCAACCAACAGCCATCTAGCTGTGTGACCTTGTTCACATTCTGTCTAAATATCCATAATATTACCGTCTCCAGAAAAAACACCGGAGTGACTTTTTTCAAGCAGCCATAATAAATTTTACGTAATCCGTATCCATCGCTGTAGTAGTGTATAAGTTGACCTTTTAGGCATTATTTGCCCTGTAGGCATTTTTTGCCCAGTGTGTTATTCAACCAACAGCCATCTAGCTGTGTGACCTTGTTCACATTCTGTCTAAATATCCATAATATTACCGTCTCCAGAAAAAACACCGGAGTGACTTTTTTCAAGCAGCCATAATATATTTTACGTAATCCGTATCCACCGCTGTAGTAGTGTATACGTTGATCTTGTGGGCATTATTTGCACAGTGTTTTCTTCAAACCGCCATCTAGCTGTGTGAGCTTGTTCACATTTTGTCTAAATATTGATAATATTATCGTCTCTAGAAAAACCACTTGAGTTACTTTTTTTCAAGCAGCATTCTTATATTTTACGTAATCCGTATCCACCGCTGTGTATACGTTGACCTTGTAGGCATTATTTGCACAGTGTTTTCTTCAAACCGCCATCTAGCTGTGTGAGCTTGTTCACATTTTGTCTAAATATTGATAATATTATCGTCTCTAGAAAAACCACTTGAGTTACTTTTTTTCAAGCAGCATTCTTATATTTTACGTAATCCGTATCCACCGCTGTGTATACGTTGACCTTGTAGGCATTATTTGCACAGTGTTTTCTTCAAACCGCCATCTAGCTGTGTGTATTATCGTTTCCAGAAAAACCAACTGAGTTTTTGTTGTTGTTGTTTTTTTAAAAATAATGCCAGGCAAAGGCAGGCCGCCACGCAGAGGCCGTGCTAGGGGCCGTGCTGCTATGCAATCCTGTGGCCCTAGCAAATTGCCCAGTTTTAAAAAGCCAATGACCCTGAACTCCCAAAATGCTGAAGAGGTAGTTGACTGGCTTACACAGCACACCCCATCCTCTACCGTTTCTAACTTTACCACAACATCCTCCTCATCCTCCACTGCTATGGCCACCCCACGTAACACTTCCTCCACCACCGGTGCCCCTTCTTCACTGGAGTCAGAGGAGTTATTTTCCCATGAGTTTCTTGAACTGAGTAATGCGCAACCATTATTGGCAGAAGAAGATGAAGGAGATGAGGACGTTACACCAGATTTAATTCTGGCAGAGAACACGACAGAGATGGACATAATGATGAGTGATGAGGAGGAGGTCCCCGCTGCTGCTTCCTTCTGTGATGTGTCAGAAGAAATTGATGCATCTGAGGAGAATGATGATGAGGAGATTGATGTTTTGTGGGTGCCTAGTAGAAGAGAGCAAGAGGAGGGTAGTTCAGATGGAGAGACGGAGAGTCAGAGAGGCAGTAGGAGAATAAGACTTAGAAGAAGCAGGGAGGACAGCCCGCAGGGATCAGTAGGGCAACAACATGTATCGGCACCTGTGTTCAGCCAGCCAACGCACCCGCCATTGCCGCCAATGCCGCCAACTTCTACTGTTACCGCCAGATCGCACACTTCCAAAAAGTCAGCAGTGTGGGATTTTTTTAATGTGTGTGCCTCTGACAAAAGCATTGTAATTTGCAATGAGTGCAGTCAGAAACTGAGCCTTGGTAAGCCCAACAGCCACATAGGTACAACTTCTATGCGAAGGCACATGAGCGGCAAGCACAAAGCACTTTGGGAGCAACACCTCAAAGGCAACAGGCAAACTAAAAGCCACACTCCTTCTGGTCCAGCATCTTACTGCTCTACCTCTGCTCTCCTTGACCCATCTGAACCACCCTCCACTCCGCCTTCCACCTTGACCACCTGTTCCCATTCCCAGTCATCTGCCACCAGCCAAGTTTCTGTGAAGGCCATGTTTGAGCGTAAGAAGCCAATGTCTGACTGTCACCCCCTTGCCCGGCGTCTGACAGCTGGCTTGTCTGCACTCTTAGCCCGCCAGCTTTTACCATACCAGCTGGTGGACTCTGAGGCCTTCCGCAAATTTGTAGCAATTGGGACACCGCAGTGGAAGGTACCCAGCCGCAATTTTTTTTCTAAAAAGGGAATACCACACCTGTACCAACATGTGCAGAGCCAAGTTACCGCATCTCTGTCACTTAGTGTTGGGCCAAAGGTCCATATGACTACTGACGCATGGTCCTCCAAACATGGTCAGGGCAGGTATGTCACCTACACTGCCCACTGGGTGAACTTGGTAATGGCTGGGAATGGGAAGCAGGGAATGGGTAGCTCAACAACAACAACAACAGTGGAGTTGGTGTCACCGCCACGGATTGCACGCGGTTCTGCCACCACCTCTACTCCTCCATCGCTCTCTACCTCGTCTTCTTCCTCTTCTTCTTCTTACTCTGCTGCTGGGTCCTCCTTCTCCTCCTCCACACCTGTGCACCCCCAGCTCCCCCTAGGCTATTCGACGTGCCAGGTACGCCGTTGTCACGCTGTCTTGGGGATGACGTGCCTGGAAAGCAAAAACCATACCGGATCTGTACTCCTGTCATCTCTGCAGTCACAGGCCGATCGGTGGCTGACCCCACACCAACTGCAGATCGGAAAAGTGGTGAGTGACAATGGAAGCAATCTGTTGGCAGCGTTGAGACTGGGAAATTTAACACATGTGCCCTGCATGGCACATGTGTTAAATTTAATAGTCCAACGTTTTGTCTCCAAGTACCCAGGATTCCAGGACGTTCTCACCCAGTCCAGAAAGGTGTCGGCCCATTTCAGACGTTCCTACACAGCCATGGCACGCCTTGCTGACATTCAGCAGCGCTACAACATGCCAGTCAGGCGTTTGATTTCTGACAGCCAGACTCGCTGGAATTCAACGCTCCTTATGTTGGAACGTCTGCTGCAACAACAAAGGGCCGTCAACGAGTACCTTTTTGAACTGGGTGGTAGGACTGGATCTGCAGAGCTGGGGATTTTTTTCCCCCGTTACTGGGTGCTTATGCGCGATGCCTGCAGGCTCATGCGACCTTTTGAAGAGGTGACAAATATGGTCAGTCGCACCGAAGGCACCATCAGCGACCTAATACCCTTCGCTTTCTTCCTGGAGCGTGCCGTGCGACGAGTGACAGATGAGGCTGTAGACCAGCGTGACGAGGAGCTGGAAGCGCACGATTTATGGTCGGAATCACCAGAACGAACCCAGGCACCTGCTGCAACGCAGGGAGAGGTGCCAGAAGTGGAGTCAGAGGAGGAAGGTGGCTTTGTGGAGGAGGAGGAGGAGGACCAACAGGAGCAGGCTTCCCAGGGGGCTAGTGGTGACCTTTTGGGGACCCCTGGTCTTGTACGTGGCTGGGGGGAGGAGACCGTGGATGATGCAGTCCTTGATAATGAGGAAGCGGAGATGGATAGCTCTGCATCCAACCTTGTGAGAATGGGGTCTTTCATGCTGTCATGCCTGTTGAAGGACCCCCGTATCAAGAGGCTTAAGGAGAAGGACCTGTACTGGGTCGCAACGCTACTAGACCCTCGGTACAAGCATAAAGTGTCAGAAATGTTACCAACATACCACAAGTCCGAAAAGATGCGGCATTTACAAACCAGCCTGCAAAACATGTTGTACAATGCTTTTAAGGGTGATGTCACTTCAGGAACTCATCAACATTCCAGGGGCAGAGGTGCCAGTAATCCTGCCACGAGCACACCTGCAAGGACAAAGCCCTTTGGCCGGTCTGTAACATCAGACATGCAAATGTTTTTCTGTCCAAGGCAGCGCCACAACCCTTCTGGATCCACCCTCAAAGAACGCCTCGACCGGCAGGTAGCGGACTACCTGGCATTAACTGCAGATATCGACACTCTGAGGAGCGATGAACCCCTGGACTACTGGGTGCGCAGGCTTGATCTGTGGCCAGAGCTGTCACAATTTGCCATGAACCTCTTGTCTTGCCCAGCCTCAAGTGTGCTCTCAGAAAGGACCTTCAGTGCAGCAGGAGGGATTGTAACTGAGAAGAGAACTCGCCTAGGTCACAAAAGTGTTGATTACCTGACCTTTATTAAAATGAATGAGGGGTGGATCTCGGAGGGTTACTGCACGCCGGAAGACTTGTTCTGACTTCTATGCAGCTGTCCTTCTCTTCAAGCCTCATGGCTCCACACAAAGCTGTCCTTTAGCGTCCTCCTCCCTCCGCCACCGTTACAAACTAGGGTGCAAACCCTACTGGTTTAATTTTTTCTGGCCTCTGTGCTTCAGTGGCTGCAACCAAAAAAACTGGGCAAACAATGTCTACAAGGTCAACGTATGGCGAAAAATGACTATTTTCAGCATTTATATGGCATATTTTTTCTGGCAACTGTGCTTCAGTGGCTGCGTCCAAAAAAATGCATATTTTCTGCATTTATATGGCATAATTTTTCTGGCCTCTGTGCTTCAGTGGCTGCAACCAAAAAAATGCATATTTTCTGCATTTATATGGCATAATTTTTCTGGCCTCTGTGCTTCAGTGGCTGCAACCAAAAAAATGCATATTTTCTGCATTTATATGGCATAATTTTTCTGGCCTCTGTGCTTCAGTGGCTGCAACCAAAAAAATGCATATTTTGTCCATTTATATGGCATAATTTTTCTAGCCTCTGTGCTTCAGTGGCTGCAACCAAAAAAATACATATTTTCTCCATTTATATGGCATAATTTTTCTGGCCTCTGTGCTTCAGTGGCTGCAACCAAAAAAATTTATATTTTCAGCATTTATATGGCATAATTTTTCTGTCAACTGTGCTTCAGTGGCTGCGACCAAAAAAATGCATATTTTCTGCATTTATATGGCATAATTTTTCTGGCCTCTGTGCTTCAGTGGCTGCAACCAAAAAAATGTATATTTTCAGCATTTATATGGCATAATTTTTCTGGCAACTGTGCTTCAGTGGCTGCGACCAAAAAAATGACTATTTTCAGCATTTATATGGCATATTTTTTCTGGCCTCTGTGCTTCAGTGGCTGCGGCCAAAAAAACTGGGCAAACAATGCCTACAAGGTCAACGACGTTGACCTTGTAGGCATTGTTTGCCCAGTTTTTTTGGCCGCAGCCACTGAAGCACAGAGGCCAGAAAAAATATGCCACATAAATGCTGAAAATAGTCATTTTTTGCCATACGTTGACTCAACGTATATGGCAAAAAATGACTATTTTCAGCATTTATATGGCATATTTTTTCTGGCAACTGTGCTTCAGTGGCTGCAACCAAAAAAACTGGGCAAACAATGTCTACAAGGTCAACGTATGGCGAAAAATTACTATTTTCAGCATTTATATGGCATATTTTTTCTGGCAACTGTGCTTCAGTGGCTGCGTCCAAAAAAACTGGGCAAACAATGTCTACAAGGTCAACGTATGGCGAAAAATTACTATTTTCAGCATTTATATGGCATATTTTTTCTGGCAACTGTGCTTCAGTGGCTGCGTCCAAAAAAACTGGGCAAACAATGCCTACAAGGTCAATGTATGGCAGTTGTTTAAAGAGAACAGTAGATTACTAGCCAGCAAAGCTACCTAAGCTAAAATGTCCCTCAAATCCCTGCAGACTTCTGTCCCTCCAATACAGAGCAGTATCAAGCAGATTACTAGCCAGCAAACTTACTATCATCTGTCCCTGAAATCACTAACAGCTCTCCCCCTACACTATCTCTTCCAAGCACACACAGGCAGATTTTTCAGATACATTTTTGCCCTTGATCCCCCTCTGGCATGCCACTGTCCAGGTCGTTGCACCCTTTAAACAACTTTAAAATCATTTTTCTGGCCAGAAATGTCTTTTTTAGATGTTAAAGTTCGCCTTCCCATTGAAGTCTATGGGGTTCGCGAACCGTTCGCGAACCGCTCGCATTTTTGCGCAAGTTCGCGAATATGTTCGCGAACTTTTTTTCCGACGTTCGCTACATCCCTAATTAAAACAACTTCCACTAAACTCCCATCCACAATTGTACTTTATTTATCAATAAATTAACTTGAAAAATCTGGTACGGAAAAAGACTTCATAAATTCTACTGGTGTTGAACCATTAAACAGACATCCAAGTTAAAGATTGTGCATTTTTTTTCCTCAGTTGCCCTTATGTCCTAAGATTTCCAGCCAAATTCCTCTTATCCAATATTGCTCTTAGATATTGGGAAAGTGAACACTGCTTTATTTCTGCCAAGCTTTACATTGACTCTAATTCTAATGCATACCACTGCAGTAATTATATTTAGTAATTCCCTTGCATAGCATTTTATAGTATCAACAGCTACTTCAAATATAATTTCTATTACTTATTAACTTAAATGTCTCCTTTATTTTTTTCAATTAACTGTATGCAATTTTAATTTCAGCCTCCCTTTATATATTATAGCGCCACCAAGAACAAGTGTTTTTGCAATTTGTTTGTCTCTACTGTTTAGCCCAACCTTAGGGCTGTGGATTTTGATCATACTAAGACATTTACTAACACCATTGTTGGGTGAAGCACTACTCAGAAGGCTTTTCCATTGTTATTAGGTGGTGCCCTGTGCTTAGCACATGCCAATGCACCTTATTGTACCCTGCAGTGCACCTTACAACTATTTGGAAACAAAATTGACCTATGCAGTGGGAAATCTATGAAGTAATAAACTAACAATCATGTATTCTTACAGACACTGACCTGATAGGACAACTAATTCACAAACCTTGTAGTCTATAGAAGAATGGTTCTGAAGAGTCATAGAAAAAAGCTCATACTGTACAATTACACACAGGGAACACAAATATGTGCTTACCTGACCCTCACCCTGTACCTTAGTATAATAACTCCCACCAATTGAGCAGCAGGTTGGCTGGGTCCATGCCTAGAAGATGAGCCCTTGGTGAGGTTTGAGCAGGTTGTCGGCCATGCTTTAAGCAGGGCCACTCCCCTTTTGTGATGTAATAGTGCTGCCCTCTACCCTATGATTGCTGAATTCATATAAGAGTCATCAGAGGGGAGTCCACTGAGTGTGGGTCATAAAGTAGAAAAGGATAGGGATGGGCGAATATGACCCGTTTCGATTCGCCGCCGGCAAATTGTCGCAGACGCCCATAAAAGTCTATGGGCAGCAAAATCTTTTTTTTTGACACACGAATGCCATACAAGTGTGAAAAAATTCACCCATCCCTAGAAAAGGACTTTGTGCTGGTTTGGGTGCAGCGTTGAAAGTAGTGGGGTTAGGGTCATATTCAGCTTGAAGGATTTCTGACTTTCTCATCCCTGCATAATTTTCTATAGGTACTTAATATATACCTATATATATCATACCTAAATCTGTTGAGGGGTCACATCAAAACAAAAATCTGTGTAATACTTTCTTGACATATCTCAACACACAAACCCTAGAATGACTGTTCCCCGCTCACTCCCCCACCACTCTGATGGCCAGTGCTCCAAACACTAAAAACAAACATTATAGAAGGAAAACAGCACTTTTACAGCTTCTACATCAATCCAATGACTTACATGTAGGTACCTGAGCTGGAAACCTTGTGAAAAGCAGCTCTAACAAGGGGATTTAATGGTAATTGAGTGACATCTGACATGACTGCATACCTTTGGCTATAAAACTCTAAACTTTAGTTATATTTCCTGTTATATTTAAAGATAAAAAGATATCCCCTTAATTAATTCTATTATATTTTTATTTAAATAAGCTAATTGATTTCCAATATATTAGGATTAACTACAATTTTTTAATATTAATTTAAACAAAGTATGGCATCAATTCAAAACAAAACTTTCTAAAAAGTGCTTCGATATTACAACCCTTAGATTTGTAAAGTGCTAGTGCAGAAATAGGTTTAATAAATTAAATTAATCTTATAGGCATAAAGTGACTGAGTGCTCAAAATTTGATTTAGTCATTTCAGACTATTGTATTCCTAATAAAGTGACTTAGTGCATAGGACAATTGATAAATTAACCAATTAAGAAAATTAATGATTGTTAAGAAAAGATTCAATTACACCCACTTCCATAAACTCAAACAGGTGATTGATATAAATCAATTCTCGTTTCATTCAATTCATTAATTTCAATTGCTTAGATTCCTAGATAAGATTGAATAAGAAAATTAGATGGTGGAGAAGTCCCTTTAGAACTGTCTTATCTTTTTCTATCTTAGGGACCCCAGAAAGGGAGAAGTCAGGGACACTGGGACTGTTGTACCTAGTGATAGATCTACCTGCTATCTCAATTATCTATTATATGTATACCAGTTTTTAATGTATTTTTCAAATACATTAAATTACCAATTGAATGTATTTAATGGCTTGTGCTAGATAGCACTAGTGCTCTCACCCATAACTACCAATGCAATTTATTGTTTGAAATGTTTGACTACCTGGAGTTTTTCAGATTAGTTAAGGTTAATTATAAATATAATATTTAACCATTAAAAAACAGTTGATCTGTAACTGGTTCATTGCAGAAAAAGGACATTTTGAGCAGTGGCACACGCTGCTACTGGGGGAAATTAGTCGGCCAATGACTGATCTCCCCTAAATGCCTTCCCGCCGGCTAGAATGTAAATCGCGGTGGGGTGGCACTCAGAGCTCTTTGTTTTCCAAAGTTCGGGCAACTTCGGAGAGCCAAAGCGATCCGAGTGCCATCCCGCCGGCAATTTACATTCTAGCCAGCGGCAAGGCATTTAGGGGAGATTAGTCATCCGAAGAAGAAGAGATTTGTCGCTGGGCGGAAATTAATTCTACATTATGCAGCTTGCCTTTGAGATATTTATTATGCAGAAATGTATTACCCAGGCATATCTGAAATACAGCTCTGGCCTTGAAAGCTTGAAATACCATTGTTTTTTTCCTATAATTCGGCTGCTGAGACATTTAACAGCGACATTTTGTGATGCTTGGAAACACTGCAGCCCAATTTGGCAATAAACTTGTTTTTCTGAATAACAATTTTGACAGCTTTGTAATGTATCCGATTAAAAGCTGAATCTGCTTGAACCAAGGTTAAAAAGCTTTTGTTGCATTCTAGTGCCCCCTGGCAGTGAAAAAGTTAAAAGTATTTGCTGGTATCTAGGAATTCAAAAAAGCTTCCAGCAGCGAACTGGCAAGGGAGATGTTAAATGTTTTTGCTGATGTCTCTGAATACATTACAGCTTGTGAAAAGTTAAACCCCATTCTCTGTGCGATTATTGACCGTTCAGTTACAAATGTGAAAATTTCAACTCTTTTCTGATAGTGGAGGTTGCCATGAAATCAGCCAATTGCATGCTTCTGCTTCTGTTGCTGCAATGATGTTAGAGAAATGCTGCAATCTTTGTAATGCTGGGTTTCAGGCACCTCTATCCGCCTGTGTAACCCCGTCCATGCAATGAGCAAGAGAGCGAGAAGGTTCAACTTTCTCTCGGAGAAATTCAGCAGGCACAGAACCTGTTACATGACTTATCCTTTCCAGCCCCCCTCCTTCACATTCTCCTTCTTAGCTCTACAACTGACTCATTCTGTTGCCTATGGCTCCTGGTTATGCAGGGTTTGTGAAGTGCTGCAATATTCCTCAGCTCGTCAGTCAATGTTTTTTTCCTGCTAATGCAGATGTGACTCCGCTTAGCGTCTCTCTGCTTAAAATCATCCATGCAGCCTGAACTATGCATTTATATGAAGAGTGAAATCTTAATAGCAGCATTCACATGAGACTCCTGTTTGGTTTCTTGTAGGCCTCCACTGCAGATATGGAGAAAATAAGGTAAGTGTCTCTATTATTTATATCTTCTAAAATCCGGAATGTCCAGGTGCAGCAATTTTTGACACAGAGGAGATTGGCGTAACGCAGGTGAATTGTAGCAGCAGGCTGGAGGGAGACAGTGGGGATTTGAAATGAATGTTTTGTTTAAGCCTATATCAGTCCTACAGGCAAAGCTTTGCACAAGGGAGAATTCCTACCAGTAGTGCACTGCAGATGAAATGCATTCTTTTTATTATTCTTTGTCTGCTTATTCAGATCACACAGCCTTTCCTTATTGTAATCTAAAATGGATAGCAGCATGGCGAAACAGAACAATCTTTGAGTTTTCAACATCTGATTGTGTTGCGTTCTTGCAAATTGCTCCGACTGCTGTGTCGCTGGCATATGTTGTCTGTTTTATATTCTGGAGAGCAGCATCTACGTTTTCTTTTGTGTGCAGCTGTGTCATATTGTACTGTAACGGTTTGAAGTCTCATCTATGTGTTGATTGAGAAGTGATGTTCTATGGGCTGAGAGCATTGCTGTGCAAATTTGTTTTCAATGTACCTTTTCTGCTCCTAATTAGCTCGTCTGCAGACAGTTACATATGCCTATATTAAATGAACGAATGGCACTTTTTAGATCAATGTGACTTTTTAGGAGAGTTGGGAATCTTTTTATATGAATTCTATGCCTAACTTGTCTTGGGTATGCAACTGCTGAACTGCAGAAAAAAATATTCATAAAAACCATACCCTGACAACCATATTGCCAACTACATGGGCTGTTCTGCAGGTGGTAGCGCAATGCCTGCCACTGAATGAAAATAACAACTTTAATGAGAAAGAATACAGTGATAGAGAGGTGTTATCGTGTTCACGGGAAAATGAATGTTAGGGACAGGCAGTCATTTTGAACTCAGTTGCAATGCTCAGCATCCTTGTCCCCAAGAAAATCTGCGAGTTATATTAGTGGAACAGCTGGAGTGTTGCCCATTCCCAAAGCACTGATCTTTATTAAGAACATGGAAATATGAAAGATGAGGGCGTTGCAGTTTTTTTTTTTCGGAATGCCACAGAACAATAGATCAAGCTTTGGAAAAAAGTTGTTTTTACATTGTACGTCTCTTTGTTCATAGTTTCTTCAGCGATAGATTTCTGCAAAACGTATTATTACGAATGAAGAGGTGTAAATATTAAGAGATTTCTCCACCTCTGGCAAATAAAATTTCCAGTTGTTAGATTAGTAATGTCAAACTTTCCAAGTGATGTCAAGTCAGGATCCTCAGAAGAAGCGATTGGCTGAGGAACTAAGTAGATCTCACCACAGGAGGGCCATGTGCTCACCTTTAAAAGAGAAGGAAAGTCGTCTTGCACTTGCACCAAATGTTAGGCACCTCCAAGTGATTGTATTGACTTACCTTAAACCATGGCCCAGTGCTCCTATCATCAGAAAACTGCACCGACCCGGTTATACCTATGAGCACCACAGATCGATCCTCTTCCGTCTTCCTCTTTCTTTGCGCGGTTGCACATGCGCAGTAGAGTGAAAAGCCAAACTTTAACTAAAAAGTCGCCTATTTTGTTCTACTGCGCATGTGTCTGCCCCGGAAAAATCTGAAGAAAGAAGAAGCCGGAAGAGGATCGCTCCGTTGTGCTCACAGGTATAACCCCGGGCCGGTGCAGTTTTCTGCTGATAGGAGCACTGGCCTGGGGTTTCAGGTAAGTAAATACAATCACTTGGGGTGCCTAACATTTGGCACCCAAAGACTTCACTTCTCCTTTAAATTAATTTTTAGTTTTTAGTTTGACATAGACATTGATATTCTGAGGCACTTTACTAGTGGCTTTTACAGTATTTTTTGTGGTTTTTCCATGATTTAGCTATTGGTTCAGTGGCTGGCTAGTATGGAATTTCAGCAGCTATATGGTTGCTTGGATCTTGTTTACCTGAGCAATCATGGTTTGAATAAAAGATTAGAATATGTGCAGGGGAAGCAATACATAGAAAAATAAGGAATAGAAAGTAACAATAATGCAGGTGGAAAGCAGAGGGACCTGAAGTCCAGAATCCTTCACTTCACAATGGAGCAAGGTGAAGAAAGGGCTGCATTACAGTGGGGAACTCATCCCTGTGAACAGAAAGAAACTATCATGGTTTGCTTTCAATATGTGAAATCAGATATGCCTGTGTAAAAAATATATATTTATTTCTGGAAGGTGTGTATGTATATATATATATATATATATAAAGGGTAAGGCATTTTTCAGTAGCAGTATGCACAAATGTCGCTGTCTTAAATATATTGATAATGGGTTGAGTGCAGAGGACTCTTGTATTTGACTATATGTATTTTGTGGTCACAGCCTCATTGCACCCCCGCCTAATGGTTTTAAAAAATAGTGGTGAGCACAACTTTCCCTTGTTTGTTATAGTTATACAGGAGCAGTGACCAGCTCCATGTTGTAGCTCCCACCCTTCCCAGCTATAGTCAGGTGATCCCACTGGTGTCTAATAAAAGGGCAGCCAAGTATGGGGGTTTACTTTGAAAGCAGCAAGTAAGTTGCAGGTAAAACCTAGTCCCTTTGTAAAATGTATAATGAAGCAATAGAATTCTTAATAAATCATATATATATATATATATATATATATATATATATATATATATATTTCTACATTAGCGAAATTGAACGATCTCATGTCAAAAAGGTTGGTATATTTTCCCTTTAAAACACTCTTGTGATTCCCAAGCATAATTAATGGCCTATAAAGCAGGGCATAACTTCCATAGTTTTACTTCAGGTCCATTACCCAGTCTTAATAAAGTAAAGGAACCTAACTTGCTGTTGTCCCTCTATTTATGCTTCTTTATATCAATATTGACCAGTGAGCCTCACTTCCTAATACTATTGGTCAATATAGCTTTCATTAATATAAGTGGGTGGGGTTGGAGTACAAGGAAGAGAAAATTTCTGAGACTGTTGATAATCCTGTGACCTGATTGTCTCTCTCTGCAATGACTATAGATCATAGTGTGCTTTGTTGTGTCTCAAAAGATAATTACCCAGAAGTTACAATTGTCTATGGCAAGGCATCCCTAGATTTTACAGCACTAATCCCACACCAGGTTGGCCATGGAGACTTTCTTGTGTATAGGCTGCTTCCTATAGGTCTATCTTTAATTTAGGGGTGAGAAACCTTCCAAAATCCTGACTTTAATCAAATTGAAGGGCTCAACAAACGAAATAGATTTTTTCCTCACCCATCAGTTTTTTTTTTGTAATTTACAATTTCCAATTACTTCTCATTCTCCTTGTTTACCCTTACGTAACCTAGCTCTTCACTTCATCCAACCTTTGATCCGTACACTCCGGACATTGTTTTTCTGACCCGTTTCTATTTCTTTGTAATCTTCCTTTTTTTATCTTATCTTTCTTCTGACCCTTTTTCATTCTTTTTATTGCTTTCCTATTTCTTTCCCTGCATTTCATGTATTTTTCCCTCTCTTCCTTTATGGTCTGTCTCTTTCTTCCAGTTCTTCTTCTTTAACTACTTGCAAGGCTAGAAGATCTTTTATCCAGAAACTTGATATCCAGAAAGCTCTGCATTTCTCCATTTCTCCATTTGATTACCCAGTCTGTTCTATGCTAAATAATGTATATGTTCTTAAGATGATCAGTATAGCAAAATTTATGGATGTCTGATCAAAAGATGCAAGACAGGACATCTATAAAAAATGTATTAAGAAGTCCTGCTTGCTCCACCACAACCCTACATTATGCATTTAAATGTGCCCCTTGCATTAATGGAAGACTTACTAAAATTATTCTAGATTTTCATACACATTACAGCTTGCTCAGATAGCTACTGGTAAAATAATTCACAGTGAATATAAAATATGTACTTGGGAATAAATGCATTTGAACATTAAACACAACCAAGGAACCTCCAAGGAAATAAGCAGTAGTTGCCTAGCACGAATCGCAGCCTTGCTGTGAGCGTGCAATTTCGCCATTGTCATGGCAATGGCAGTTACTAGGCACCATTTGTTTATGCTAGCTAGGATTTTAAAATGTTTTCAGTGTTGTTCTTCAGCACATGGTGAGGCAGCTCCCATGAAATAAAAGACAATGATACCATGGTCTGGTCTGGTTCTAAAGAATATCTATATTGTTCTTAAATGTTGTAATGATTTTGAACAACATACAGCATCTGACTCACTGTCCGCCTTTTACATACTATAGATGACTTCAGTGGGCTGGTGGAAATGAAGTCAACTCTCTTTTGTGTTCATGGTGCCATCTTTGATTAAGATACTGCACCAGGACTATATGAAATAGCACAATAGTTGACAAACAATCTCAAACATTGATCATAATTATAAGATGTTTCATTTTCTTTAAAAATGAAGGCAAATCACCAAAACAGTGGCTAAAATATTAACAGATGCAAAAAAATTACAGTTACTAAAACTCGACTTTTTCTCACTCTGTTATAAAAAAAAGTTTCCAAACTCCCAAACCCGATTCCCTTAATTTACCAATGACAAAATTGGTGCGACAAAAAGTTTCAACAAAATCGAGTGACATTCCACATTGTGCAACTTTTTCAAATTGTCACTTTAAACACTCGACTTTATTATTTATTATTGATCCAATTATTGAACTAAATAAAACTGCTTGAGACTATTAAGAATCCTCCTGAATGTAAAAAACATGTTCCAAATGTGAAAGGGACCATCTGTCACTGACTTTTACATGATTTCAACAGGTTTTGGCTGGGATAATTTCAGATTCACATTTTTAGCAACTTCAGAGCATAATAAATCTCTGAAAAATTAAATGGGTTTTTTTCCCTATAAAAATTAAAGTTTTTCCCAACCAGAAATATTTGCGGTTTAATAAATATGTCCCTTCATTGCTGTTTTTAGGTATGTGGTACTTTTTAACTGTTGAGGTCTTTGAAAAACAAGTCGAACCAAGGGTAGAAAAATGGAAGTATCCTCCGCACTCATTCTAAAACCTATTACCAAGAATGTAAAGATTAAAATCCTTATTCAAATTCATCACTTACGTGCTTCTTAAATGAATGTCCTACATAGCAAATAGAGGAGGACCATATGGGGGACCATATTTTCATTAGACGTTTATGCCTTTAGTCTGGTTGGGGTTATGCCATCTCGGTGGAATCTAAATATAAATAAATTTCTACAGTAAGTGGCCTCTTAAAATACTGAGTGCACTAGCCATGGCATCTATCTCAGAAGACAAGGTTTGTCAGTTGAATTGTTGACACAACAAGTAACAAATATCTTTAATAATCATTTAGGATGATATATGATAAGGATTTTTTTGCAAGGAAAATTAACTTAAATTATGGAATAGAGAATCTTTATAAGTATTGCAGCTTTTGACATAACTTACATTTCTGTTCAGCATCTAGTTTCTTCATTTGTGACCAGTACGCATTGTTAGTTGGTCATAGGAGGAGGATTGGTGGGGAAATATTTGCCTTTAGTTTTCCATTAGTACCCAGAGAGTAAACAGGGTGATAAAAAGAGTTATGGACATCCCTAAACACATTTGCAGCCATTTGTGATGCTAGAAGAGGCTGAGATTCTGTATAAGGTACAAAAAGTGGTATCGAAATTCACAAAAATTTTAATCCCCTAAGAGGTGCAGAAGTTCAGATTTTTCTGCTGAGTGATGCATGTTTGCTGACCTTTTCCATTTTACAGCTCATTAGAATATTCATTTATTAAGGTGAATAGCAATGAGATGACTTTAATGTTGCTGTTGTGTTTTCAGTACATGCACCCTCAGTAATGAGCCAATGTAACACATAACACTAACGCATAGACCCTGCAATTAGCGTTGCCACCTGACCAGTATTTTACCGGCCTGGCCTGTAAAAATGTTGCTTGATGCCAATGTAATTTATAGGGAAAGACCAAAAAAATATAGGAAGGCTGGTATTTTTTTCCAGTAAAGGTGGCAACTCTACCTGCAATTTGTACTACAAAACCCATCATATCCTAGAACCAATCATCTATTGGAGAATCCTTTGAGTTGTTGCAAAGCAACAGAGGGACTGCTGCTAAAGTTGTAAAGCTCTAGTTTAATACTTAGCATTGTGTAAGTAATAAGCATAATTTTATCTGACTACTATTAATAAGGCCACAGTCCCTTGAAATGATGGTTCCATAGAAAGGCTAACCTTTATAATGTACTCCTGTAATTGTAATGTTACATAAAGACTGTAAGACAAGTTCAGACAGGCCATTGCACATTGAGCCATTTGATTTCTCCAAAGGAAAGAAATCACTTTGCTGGGAGCAGGGTTGCCAGGTCTAATGTTCGAAACCAGCGAACTAGCCAAGAGGTACTTCAAAAATATCCCAAAAATAGCACTATGCGCAGTGAAAAAAAAAGGTCTTAAAAATAAATTAATATATGTGAAAATATGCCTTTTTAAAATATTCGCTCTTTCTCAAATTTTTCCATTTCTACACAAGTCAGTTCCATTGCATGCTGGGTATTGTAGTTTTACATTAAACTTGGCAGTTAGCAAATTGTTACACAAAAACCACATTGCCCAACATGCATTGGGAGACTAAGGCTTGGCACATTAGGGCAAAAAAAACAAAAAACTTTGGCTGGTTTCCAAAGTAAAAACCAACCAAAGGTTCAAAAAGTAGCTCACATCTGTACCTTGGTTTGTACTTTCAAAATCCGCCTGGGCTTTAAATTAGTAGCCCAATTTGGCTGGAAAACAGCCAACCTGGCAACTCTGGCTGGGAGGCATGCTATTACAAAGGGTAAGTAGCAACAAAAACAATGATAATTGGTGGAATCACAACCACAAGCACAATATAGTCGTAGCTCCAAAACTACTTTTTCCTATCCCATGGAACACAGATTAAATAATAGATACACAGTAGCACTTAAATAAATCCAATAGGCTATTTCATTTATTTCCCTCGAAGTTCAGGTATAATCTACATTTTGCCTCTATAATGGATTAATAAGGATCAGCATATTTACACACGTCTTAAGAGGAATTACAGTTTGTTATGGCTGCATTGAAGGCTATTGCTTTTTCTAGGAAATTTATTTTCAGATGTTTTCTTATACAGTACCATTCTACTTTGTTAATACTGTAAAAGTTATATTATGGTAGAAAATACCTGTAATATGGTTGGGTAAACCCAGAATGGCTCATTTATGAACATGGGCGCTAGACTGCACAAGTGCCGTTGTCAATAACAATAAATTCAGTCTTGAATTTAACTCATGGTAGACAGATCTAAACTAATTGCTGATTGGTTGCTATTGGCAACTGCACTGCCAAGCTTTACAGGACAGCTGAACTACATAAGCTTGCACATTATTATAGTAAACCTCAATGTAACGACCTATTGGTAAAACAGGAATTTAAACAGAACACAGAAATATGGTAACCATCTGGCAGGGATACAATGTGAAATAAATAATACACATTACAGAGCAAAAGAACATAGTCTAAAACCATAGCCATCATTGACCTCTCATGGTTTATAACAGCTAGGATATATTGCTAGTATCACACTGCCATGCACTTAGGAAAGCCTGCTGGATTCCGTAGATCACGGAGCTCTTGATAAGCCAAGGCATTTCCATTTGACAGCTCACACTGACTTTCTTTCACAGATTTCTGATCTTGTGTCATTATACAAGAAAAAAAAATTGGTATAAACTGCCCAGCTGAAACTGCTGAAACTGGGCCCATCTAAAAGAAATTCTCTGTAAGGCTACAATTTATTGCAGCTTTGGTATCACTCATCTTTCTATTCAGGCCCTCTTCTATTTAGAATGGAGTCTATTATTCAAATCAATTTGTATTACATTGCAAACAGATTGCTGAAATGGCAAATTGGAAAGCCGCTGAATAAAAAGCGAAATAACTCAAAAACTCAAATTATCTCAGGATCTCACTCACTATATCATACTTAAGTTGAAGCCTTAATTCTCTTTTTACTGGGTAATGACGAAAGGGCTGCAGGAATGAGGTGATATGACCTGCTAAGGCCAGACATGGATTCTTCTTAAACCAGTTTTTCTAGAAATCCAGTATTTACAAAGGCAGTGCTTTTTCCCTTCATATCCTGAAGGTTCCCTTCCAGATATACCTTGTAAATAGTTGAGGATGGGTTATAATTGGATCATTTTATTTCCTCATGTATAGTATTTATGCAAAGATGTAGAACTGTATTCCTGTAACTTTGTAAACTGTTCTTTTACATCACTGTTGATTATATTCCATGTAGTGATGAGCGAATTTGTCACACTTAGATTCTGCAAAAAATTTGCGCATTTCCAGGGAAATTCGCGAAACAGCGAACAATTCACTAAGTGCAAATTTTGACACTGGTGTCAATTTGATGCACATTAAAGTCAATGGGCGTGCGTTTGATTGTCGCCTGCATTGGAATTGGCGCCGGTATAAAAAAAACGTTGACACTGGCAAATTTTCGCAACAAATTTGCCGCAAATTCGCGAATGCCAAATAAATTCGCCCATCACAATCCCATATATACCCTCAGTAAATGAAATAGCCCAATGCCTGCCTCTGTACTGGTTGTAGGGAATAGGGATGTAGCGAACGTCGGAAAAAAAGTTCGCGAACATATTCGCGAACTTGCGCAAAAATGCGAGCGGTTCGCGAACGGTTAGCGAACCCCATAGACTTCAATGGGAAGGCGAACTTTAACATCTAAAAAAGACATTTCTGGCCAGAAAAATGATTTTAAAGTTGTTTAAAGGGTGCAACGACCTGGACAGTGGCATGCCAGAGGGGGATCAAGGGCAAAAATGTATCTGAAAAATCTGCCTGTGTGTGCTTGGAAGAGATAGTGTAGGGGGAGAGCTGTTAGTGATTTCAGGGACAGATGATAGTAAGTTTGCTGGCTAGTAATCTGCTTGATACTGCTCTGTATTGGAACAAAAAAATAAATAAAAGCAGTCCTTACAAGGACTATTGCTATTGCAGCAGTCAGCAGATGAGATCAGAAGCAGGACAGCTGCCCACTGCAGCTACATACAGAGCACTGCAGTAGAAGGTAGATTACTAGCCAGCAAAGCTACCTAAGCTTAAATGTCCCTCAAACCCCTGCAGACTTCTGTCCCTCCAATAACAGAGCAGTATCAAAACGATTACTAGCCAGCAAACTTTCAACTGTCCCTGAAATCACTAACAGGCAGCAGCTCTCTCCCTACACTATCTCTTCAGCACACACAGGCAGAGTGAAAAAAACGCTGCAGGGCTTCGGTTTTTATAGGGAAGGGGAGTGGTCCAGGGGAGAGCTTCCTGATTGGCTGCCATGTACCTGCTGGTCTGGGGTGAGAGGGCAAAAAAAAGCGCCAACAATGGCGAACCCAAAATGGCGAACGTCGCGCGACGTTCGCGAACTTCCGGCGAGCGCGAACACCCGGCGAACAGTTCGCCGGCGAACAGTTCGCGCCATCTCTAGTAGGGAAGAATGGATGGAGGTTGGTGTGTACATGAGACTCTAAGAGATGCATGTAAGTATGTAGCACTGGGAGTTTGTTGTTACCTACATTTTTTTGAATCATTACAAAAAAACCAGGCTGTCACATGAGATGATAACATATAAAGTATCTTCAGTGATTTTATTGTTATGATGCATCCTTATTTGTGTGCAACTATGCTCAATTATTGCCTTCATTTTAAAGCTATGAAGGGAATCTGTATGCCTTTAAAATTTCATTTTTTATATGTTCAAAAATATTGCTTTATAAAGCCAAACAAGCATAATTAACATGACAAACAAGCTCCAATGTTCATAAAAACCTACATTTCAAATCTGTGTCATCACACTTAATCACAGAAGATTTATCAGTCCAGGTAAAACAATTCTATCTGAATGGAATGGCATCCTGATGAGATGGCAATGATGAATGGTACATGCCGTCAGTCTTACTAATTGCCATCAGTATATTTGCTCCCACCAACTGCAAAACTCACAGAAACCTCTGAATGAAATTAATGAGAACATAGAGAAAAGCGTGGGCCCTGTCTTAGTCATCTCAACTATAAAGACCAGTCATGGCTCATCTTTCTTTCAAGTATCCAAGCTATGATGTCATCAGAGTTCTGTAAAATAAATTAAATGTAAAATGAAAATGCTGACTTTATTCATATTGCCTAAATTTTTACTGTGCATAGCACTCACTATGCCTGTGACATTTTGTGTTAATCATTTTCTAAAAAAAAATCTTACTCTAAAATTATTCCATCACAATGTTTGACAGATTGATAACAGTGAAAAGCTTTAACAATTAACCCTAGGCACATAGTTATTGGCCATAACCTGCGTGAACTCCATACTCATAATAAAGCCAAACCATTGATTATACAGTACATAGGTAGAAATCTGCTTGTTCTCATTCTTTTATTCTCAAAACTACTAGAACAGCACTTATACAATGAACTCTCAAACTACCTAACATCTAACTCCCTACTGGGCCCACTACAATTTGGCATTTGCCTCCAACACTCCACAAAAACAGCCCTTACTTGCTCCTAAATAAAAGTGACACTACTCTCTCTTAATTTTGCTTGACCTATCTGCATTTTGGCACTGCAGATCATTCTTTCTTGCTCCATATTCTGTCCTCAAGAAATTGGTCTTTCCAGAAACTGGTCTATCTTGGATCTCCTCCTATCTTTCTAATTGATCCTTCAGTGTCGCCCATACAGACTCCACCTTCTTTCAGTTGGGGTATCTTAATGCTCTGTTCTTGAACCATTACTATTTCCGTTCTTGGTCATCTAATCAACTCATTTGGGTTTCAGTATGATTGATATGTATGATACTTTTATCCACCTCCCTTCTTAAGACTTACCCATGGTTTTGGCGCAGTCTCTCTTGTCCAGAGCTCATCTAGTGGCCAAGTACAACAGGAGCATCTCCTGTATTCCTAGAAATCCCTAGTAGGACCCAGAATCACAGTGGAAGCCCCTTATACCACAACAACAAGTACACAAACATACATACAGTAGATTTTGTAAATGTTTAGGGGTAACCTTTTATACATTTAGCTTGTCATCTGTACTTTCCTTTTAACTCCTTTGTTAAAACATCTAAAATACCTAAGATCTTCACATTAATTACTGCATGCAATCTATTTTGACATCCAAATGCAGAGTCAGGTGTACATGTAGCAAGCAACCCCAAATCTTTCTATTTATTCAATCAGTGCACATATTCTTCTATGTGAATACTGTCATTAGCCCATTGTTAATTGGCAGCTAGCATGTAATTTGATTCATTCTCCCACCACACATACTGGGAACTGTTTGGTCAACACTTAATTAGCGACCAAACATAAAATCAACTGTAAGGGACCGTTTGCAGATTTGTTAACTCAATTATGTTTATGCATGGCATCAATTCCTGTTAATAATAATATTATTTAAAAACACTGCTAGCTGTCCCAAATTATTTTTGGAAATGTTTTCAAATAACTTTGCTTTGTGCTTTTAATAGATTTTGTGATGGGGAATTTATTTTCTGAACACCAGCAATGTGTTATTATAATAACAAGCTCCTGGTCTAGCACAGTAACTTATCAGAAGTCTCAATAACCAAAGGGGTTTTTCTCCACTATGTGGTCTCAATTTGCCAATTCATTTTCAAGTTATGATGGACACATTTTGCCAAGTCAGTAATAGTACCTATCAATGCTACCACTAGTGAAACCATGGAACTTGTGTCCAGACTGGCAGTTATCCCAGTGTTCCCTAGCATTAGCATTTGAGCAGGGAGTGCTTGGAATGCTTTGGAACTCTCCACAAGTACTCACAAGTGCTAGGAGTCTATAGTGATCTATGGATTCTATAATGATCTATAGATTCTAGAACCCCTATTAAGAAGAATCCTATTCAAGAGCAATGAACTTCTCATTTAAAAAAATCCTGTAATACTATTGTAATTGTAAAGCTATTTTGGGCTATATTAGTACAAAAGTCATGTCTAGCTATAGCAAAACAGCATGAATTACATTGAACTCTAACACGACAGGCAGGGACGGGCCTTAGTTAAGTGGAAGTTATGAAGGGATGGTGTAGTTGTACTACAAATCACATTGGCTACTGTGCTTAAAAGTAAAGAAAGGATGCCAGGAGGTGCTTGCAGCAAACAACAGGAGTGGTCCGGATCCCATACAGTGGAATAATCAGGGAGGATAAATATAAAGCCTGATACTAAAGTCCTGCTTGGAACTAATTTTTGAGACCCGAACCGCAATCCACAAGTTTACCTGCTTGGATCTGCTATCCTACCCAGCCCACAATACGATCTGCAACCCGCGAACCACCATTAAACAGGAAGTGCTGTTGCTGTAAACTGGAATAGAAAAAATGTTTTGTAAAATATAGACAATATAATATAAGATAAGAAATATAGAGGAGACCTGCAACCCGACTGGTGGCCCGCAAACCTGCATCTATATCCACACCGAAACTCCTACCCTCATCCTGCAGGGTACCCACGTTTTTGCAGGTAAACAGCGGATACCCAACCCTCTGCAGGCAGGGGCGCTCTGCCAATGAGGCGAGTTGAGTAACGCCCCATTAGGTACCAGGGGCGGCAAAAATGCAGCTCCTGGTACTTTAAGAGGTAAATTTCTAGCGCAGAGAGCGCAATTATGCTCTCTGTGCTAGCATCCTGGCCCTCTCCGCCGCCCTCGTGGACCTCCCCCGGGACAAAAAGGTGAACGCACCAGGGGGGGCAGCAACACCAAGCTGCCTCAAGCAGCAGAGGGGCCATCATTAGAGGTACTGGTCCCTCTAGGGCAGAATGGCTTTACTGATCCTTGGTGTACCCAGGCTCCCTAGAACAGATCCAACTAGGTCCTAAGGGCAGAGACAGACGTGATGATTCGGGGAGATTTAGTCACCCATCGACTAATCACCTCTTCTTTGGGTGACTAATCTCCCCGAAAAGCCGGCTACAATCTAAACCCGACGGGATGTTTTCCGAAGTCGCTCAAAGTTTCCTCAAGAGGTAACTTCAGGCAACTTTGGAAAATGAAGCGCTCCGAGTGCCATCTGCCCTATAGGTTCCCTGGTATATTGGAAGGTAGGTTGTGATAAGATCATTTTCTCCTCTGTTTATAGCAGCCAACTAAAACTCTAAAACAGATTACTCAATAGCACAAGACCTTATAAACCTTTAAATGTTCTCTTCATATTGTGCTATTATATCTTACACAAGTAATGACTGCTCTGTCTACACACCCATGGGGCGCTTATGGCCTCATGCTTTAATATGATCACTGAACTCCTCTATGACTTTTAATAACATTACAAAAATCTTTAGGATTTGAAATAATCAGCAGAAGAAAAGCCTCTATAAAGACTAGTGATGGGCGAATTTGCGCCGTTTCGCTTCGCCGAAAAATTCGTGAATTTCACGCGAAATTCGCGAAACGGCGCCGGCGTCTCGTTTTTGACGCCGGCGCCCGTTTTTCCGGTGCCCGTTTTTGACGCCGGCGTCCATTTTTTCGAAAAAAATTTTTGACGCCGGCGAATTTTTTGACGCGAATTTTCGCGTGAGTTTCGCGAATTTATTCGCTGGTGGCGAATCGCGCAAATTCGCCTCGAATTCGCGCCTGGCGAATAAATTCGCCCATCACTAATAAAGACAGTATGTGAGACTTGCATATCTGTGCAAACATAACCAAAGTTGAGATAGGAGTTCTTGTCCATGTGGTTATTGCTGTCATTCACTTGCGTCAGGTACTAAAACGAAGCTGAATGCCTCCTGCCACTCAGAACTGCGACCCAGCGTATTAATGTAAAATGGCAGCATAGAGAGAGACACCTTTTAGACTTATTTAGCTTTTTTTTATTCAGCAGCTGTCCAGTTTGCAATTTCAGCAGGTCCAAATGACTCTAGCAATCATGCATTGATGTGTATAAGATACTTGAATATGAATAGGAGAGGGCCCAACTAGTAAATGAGTAATAAAAAATAGCAATAACAATAAATCTGTAGCATTATAGAGCATTTGTTTTCAGATGGGGGGTCAGTGACCAGCTGACCAGTTGAAAAGTTGCTTAGAATTAGCCATTCTATAACATACTGAGGGGCCGATTCACTAACTTCGAGTGAAGGATTCGAAGTTAAAAAAACTTCGAATTTCGAAGTGTTTTTGGGCTACTTTGACCATCGAATGGGCTACTACGACCTTCGACTTAATGGCTGCCTGCTTTGCCAGGCAGCCATTAAGCCTCTGCACTTGGGGGTGGCTGGGGGAGAGAGGCGTCTTGCGGCTGAGGAACTGGGGGAGGGAAACCTGGCTGGACAGGGGCCGCATTGAGGAGGAGGAGGCTGCAGAAGAGGCTGAGCTACACAGTGGCTGCCTCCGACTGTGAGCCCCAGAATCCTCTTCACCTGCTGCAGGGTCTGGGGAGCTAGCACCTCTTCCCTGAGGAATGGGAGGAGGTGGACAGGAAGCACCACTGCCACCCGGTGCCCTGCCACTTTGGTGCTGCTCCCACGTCATCCTGTGATGACGTTTCATATGGGAACTTAAAGCTGATGTTCCCATATGTGACCCTGCCTGCCCCCTTCGAACCTTCTGCCGGCAGAGCTGGCACACTGCTATTGCCTGGTCCTCTGCCTGGCACGTGAAAAAAGCCCACACTGCTGAAGTGCGGGCCACTGCCTTGCCTGCTGTGGAGGGTTGAGGATGGTCCCCACCCGTACGCACATAGGCTTTGGACCTAGGCGCAGTGCTGCCCTGTTGCCTGCCCCCCCTAGCAGTGGTCGGTGGAGCCGGCTCTTCATCCTCATCAACAACAAACAGTTCCCCCCCTGAACTGCTGCTGTTATCCTCTGGAGCCGGCTCCCAGGGTCTGTCCCTGTCATCGTCCTCCCCCAGACCAGACCCTGCCTCATACATGGCATCAATACCCACATCCAGCATGCTGGTGTCTGACCCCACACCAGCAACTTGCTGCCCTGCCATAAGGGGACCCTGCCCAATATCCCCTATTGATGTGGGCTGTGACATGACCACCTCCTCCTCTTCATCAGACATGAATGCCCCCCCCATTCCTGCCTGATCATCAAAAAGATCCAGGGTGTCTGGGCCCAAGTCCACCTCAGGATCAAATAAGAGGGATGGGGTGTCATCCCACACTGAGCTAGCAGGTGATGCCACCTCCTGCCGCTCACTGGTGCCTGCTGCAGATGAGGTAGCCTGGGTCAGCCAGTCTACCACTGCCTCTGCCTGCTGCGACCGTATGGGTCGCGAAGCAGTGGCAAAAAAATCGGGCACAGTCCTACGTGGACCAGTTGCCCCGCTGCTGCGACCCACAGCCACCTGCTGCTGTGGCATTTGCTGCTGCTGTTGTTGCGGCTGCTGCTGCTGTTGTTGCGGCTGCTGCTGCAGTTGTTGCAGCTGCTGCTGCTGTTGTTGTTGCAGCTGCTGCTGTTGTTGTTGCAGCTGCTGCTGTTGTTGTTGCAGCTGCTGCTGTGATGGCAGCTGCTTTGATGGCAGCTTGTGCTGCGACTGATTTACAGTGCCCAGACTGGGCATGGCACATGGCTGTTGTGGGGTTGGATGCCCACGGCCAGCACCACGGCCTCTTCCTCGGCCACCCCTCCCTATCCCACCCTTCTTCCCACCACCACCACCACCCATCCCTAACCCACCCTTCTTCCCACCACCACCACCCATCCCCCCTCTCCCACGGCCCGTCATATTGGGCAACTAAACTTAAAAAAAAAAAATATATATAAGGGGGGGGTTTGGATATTTCGGGGAAGGAAAGGAGAAAAAAATAAAACCCTCAACTAAATCCCCTCAGCAGAAGTGTGCACCCACAAGGAGTACACACACCAGCACAGACAAAGACAAAGACAGTTAGCCCTAAAAAGGGCTATTGGGTGGTGAGCAGGCAAGCAGAAGAGGGAAAACAGTAAACTGAAATCCACAACCTCCACTTGCACTGACTCAGAAAAAAAAAAAGCTCTCTACACAAACTCCACTAGCTAAATCACACACAAATCTCTCACTATCCTGCTCTCTCTACCTCTACCAGAAACGCCACGAGTAATGGCCGCCTCTGCAGCTCCTTATATAGCCAGTGGGTTGGCTCAGGGATGGCTCACATCTTATTGGCTGCTGTGGGTGATGTTTAGTTTGTCGCGCGTCTTTTTGTTTTGACGCGCATTAGCGGCGTCGCGGCTCGACGCGCGGCGAAACGAGTCGCGAGGCGAATTTTTGCCGCAATTTCGCGAAAAATTCGCCCGCGGCGAAACGCAGAAATTCGCCGCGAATTTAACCATGGCGAATTTATTCGCCCATCCCTACTGTAAAGCATTAAAGTGCTGCATCTGCCCATTAGCATATATTTGAGGTTAAAGAGTACAGATAAGAATCTAATACAAAAGTGATTCAAGTGGGAGAATGGAAATAAAAAAAAATATATAAAATTGGATGAGCAAGCAGAGCACTTTTTGGGCAGTTCTGACATTATAATAGGGATACTGGCCAGTCTGGTGCCCATGAGTAGATTCATTATGCACACTCCCTATAGGCCAGCCCTGGTATTACAAGGATATTAAAAGTTAGCAAGGAGTTCCTGTACTGTATAACGGTCACATGCAGGGTATTTATTTGAGTGTATCTCAAGCAGTAAGCTCTCAGAGAACACACTGAGCATCCACAGGTTATGCTTTCATAGCAGAGCCTTGCCTGAAGCAAGGGGACAAAAAAAAAAGCTTCTAGTACATTATTTTGCATTATAAAATAATTTTAAGGATTACTTCTATTTCTCATATAAATATAAATGTAAGTTTTGGTAAGCACACCAAACACTGCAATTAGTTTGCTGGAGTGATACTAATCTGATCTAAATAGCTGTAGGCATTAATTCAAAACATTAATTCACATTTTGTAACTGCATGCACATATCAAAGTCATATCTTTGTGCAGAACGCTAAACTGGCATACTGAATACTAAACAGGATTTCAGATTTTTATTTTATAACTTGAACACAATATGTTAAAGTCATATATATATTGAGTACAAAAATGGATAAACAGCTCTCTTATGTCATTGCATGTACAGGCATGGGATCCACTAACTGGAAACCAGAAAGCTCCAAATTACGGGAAGGCCATCTCCCATAGACTCCATTTTAATCAAATAATTCAGATTTTTAAAAAATTATTTTATTTTTCTCTATAATAACAAAAAAGGACATTGTACTTGATCCTAACTAAGATAAAATTAATCCTTATCAGTGGCAACATAATCCTATTGGGTCTATTTATTGTTTAAATGATTTTACCAGACTTAAGGAATGGACATCCAAATTATAAAAAGATCCCTTATCTAGAAAACCCCAGGTCCAAAGCATTTTGGATAATCCATTCTGGACAACAGGTCCCATAACTGTATAGCCATCTTAACCCACAGCAAATTTGCTTCTAAAGAATAACTAAGAGTAATCAAAGGCCAATTATGTTTTAGAAACTTTGTATCTTTTTCCAGCTGTTCATTGCAGGTGATCAAAGAGAAAGTTGGGACTGTAGGTTGAGCTGTCAAAATCAGGATTGTCCCGCAAAAAACGGGACATTTGGGGGTATGACCTGGCCGGTCACAGAGCCAAATAGGCACTCTCGTGAAAATGGTGAGTGGGGACCAGACCAGACTAGGGGTAGGAATCAGAGAAGGTGGTTGGCTGGTGCCCGCCACCTTTGCGCTCTATTCACATGCCTACTGTGCCTACCCCTAGCTCTGGCCCTGTTCAAGAGACACTGTAGTGTTAAGCAACAGCCCTTTTTATTCAGATTATTCTATTCATGTTCATTGCTATGCAGCACTGCTAACATTAGAGGGCGCCCTCTATTGCAGGCCAGAGAGTATCCTATGCACTATGGTTTTGACATAGCCATGTGGTGCAGAGTTGGCAGTTCTACAGCCTGTTAAGTAAATCCTTCATCCAAAGCTTGTGAGTCTGAGTGAGTGAGTCACGATTTTACAACACCAAAGGAGTAAACAAAAAAAGAGAAATGAAAATATCTGTAACAGAGCCGGGCCACACCAGCCAGGCACCTAGGCAACCGCAGTGATGCCGGCCCGCATGCTGCTTTTGCTCAAACTAAAACTACCTTATAAATACAAGCTGAGGGGTTTATGTAATAAAAGACCCTACTTTTGTCCAGATACAGTAACCCATAGCAACAGGTAGCATTTACTGGTCATCTGTTCAGAATCAAAAATTGAATTGGCTGCCGTGGGTTACTGCACCTGGGCAATTTTAGTGCCTTGTATTACATGTGTGGGTGAGAGTTTTGCTCCCCAGGAAGTTTCTCCACATTATCTGGCATTCATCTTGCTTTATAACAAAGGGCAGCCAGTCTTTTAACCTGCCTTTGTATTCAGTGCCATTTCTCCCAGCATGTCAGATTTATCATCTCTATTAAATCATAAATAGTTAACAGGGGTATAATTAAGCACCTGCTATAACAACCCACACAGAAATACAACCAAAAACCCAGGTTGTTTTTTCCAGTAGAATTCATGAACAGTATGTCAGTATGTAAGGCCCATGCGAGTCACGATGACTTAAAATCAATAGTCAATTCATTTAATTTTACATAAAAGAATATCAGACACAAAAGGTAGCTGTTTTATCAAGAGGCTCTAAAGTCTAATAGACTTGACTTGCATTGCATTCTTAATAGTGATACAAACTACTTTGCATTATGCATTGGATATTTTTGGTAAATTAATTGTTTCAAAAATCTTTTATTTTATCCCCGACTTTCTTAAAGGAGAACCAAACTTTTTTTAATTAACATCCCCTACCCCCTCTTTACTTACCTCTCGTTGCAGATTCATGGCATTGGAGTTCAAGAGCGCCATCTTCTTCTCTTCGGTAATCTTCGGGTCTTCTTCTGGCACCTCGGCAACTTCCGTGGCTTTCGGCGCATGCACAGTTTATCGGAACCGGAAGATTGCGCCAACTGCGCACGCACCGATACACCACTGTCTTCCTGAAGATTACCGAACAGAAGAAGATGGCGCCCGTGAATTTTGATGCCCTGAATCTACAATGAGGGGTAAGTAAAGAGTTAGGGGCATTTACTCAGGGTAACACCTAGGCTGGGGGGGGAGCAGGGAGGGGGGTCTATGTAGGGTAGGGGGTAGGGAATTTTAATAAAAAGGGTTTGGTTCTCCTTTAAAATTTAATACATGTGAGGGCTGACTCTCTTGCTCTCAGGAGTGGGTCTACTATGCAGAATGCCAGCTAAGTGGTAACTAGTAGGCATACAAATAGTGATGGTGAATCTCGCCAATTTTGCTTTACCAAACGTATTGAAGTCAATGGTTAATTTTCACGCAACACTTTTTATGCTATACGTTAAAGTGTATGGGAATTTTTTTTTGTTGGCATATTTCCTTCATCCCTACATGCAACTACAACATTTATACAGTAACTTCTCTGTTAGTAACTTCTTTGTAATTAGGGATGCACATAATCCAGGATTCGGTTCGGGATTTGGGCAGGATTTGGCCTTTTTCAGCAAGATTCAGATTCAGCCGAATCCTTCTGCCTGGCCGAACCAAATCCTAATTTGCATATGCACACGCAAATTAGGGGCGGGAAGGGAAAAACGCATGACTTTTTGTCACAAAACAAGGAAGTAAAAATAGTTTTCTCCTTCCCACCCCTAATTTGCATATGCAAGGTTTCAGATTCGGAGTGCAGGATTCAGATTCGGTTTGGGATTCAGCCCAAATCTTTCACAAAGGATTTGGCCGAATCCAAAAAAGTGGATCCGGTGCATCCCTAGTAGTAATGAAACACATCTTGTCATTCACCGTTGGTTACTGCTCTGGAGAGTACACAGGGACACACAGGCCCTCCACTATGGGGTGCCGTTTGTCCCAAATACATTCTGTATACAAAACTATCCCTAATACACAGAATGAATGTCTCTCGTGTTATATAAGTATTTGTGACCATACACAGAGAAAAAAAAATATACAAAAGACTTATTTCTATTAAAGAATGAAAACAAAATCTAGTTAGTGCACAAAAGGATGTTATTATATCACAAACTCCATTCTGTACAGTTTAACAAGCAATCTGTCTCACAAATGTATAACCTCCATGTAAGGGACGCACTTATGTGCAAAGTTACTTACAGAATGAATTATGTAAAAACAAAGTTGGACATAATATATAATAGTGTAACTAACTAGTGCTTGTCAAGCTAGATTTGACTGACAAAATAGATATCTGTGACAGAAAGCAAGATTTTATAGTACAGGATTCATTCTTTCCACAAAATGACAGTTTTGTTTCACAAAACAGATAAAATAACCATTCTGTGAAGCAACCAATAAGAACAAAGCTTATTGCCATATACAAACAAGATTAGAAGTTCCAGCTCTACTCCACATGGCTAAGGCAAAGTATCTGACTTGCTATAGAGGGCGCCCTCTAATGTCCCCTGTGCTGCATAGTAATAAACATGAACAAACATTTCCTAAAAGAGCTGCTGTTAAACACTACAGGTTCATAAATGGAAGTTTTTACAAATGGCTAAGAAATATAATGCTGCACTTATAATGATTGTAGAGAAAGAAAAGTATGCAAAACTTATATAAATATGATCATTTTAGGCAATATGGCTATTCTTATTGTAGCAACCTGCTTGTGTGACCATTTTGGTTAAGGGCATTCCTGCTGTTTTGCCATTATCTTATGACTCACTCCTGTTCCTCTTCCTGTCTAAGCTGAGAGCAATAATGGGACAGGCCACACCCACCTGCCATATTGTATTAAATGTACCAGAAATTACTGTGCTTGTCTGGCTGCTTATGAGTTATAAGTTTTGTATATGATAGTTAGACTCCAATGTCTCCTCCTAGCTGTAATCTTGCACCAATTAGCTTGTAGTAGTCTCTTAGTAATGTGCTTAGCTATAGTTCAACTACTACATAATAGCTTTAGCCAGAGACTTGGGACTGATAGGGTTGCCACCTTTTTGTAATTTAGTTACCGGTTGGTGGGGGGTGGGAAGAAAAAGGGTCTTACAGGGGATTGGGGGCGGGCCGAGAGGGTCTTTATAAGGGTATTACAAATGTACCGGCAGCTACATTGCCGGTAAATTTGTAATACCGGCCCTGGCCTTGGCTGGTGTTATACCGGCTAGGCTGGTAAAATACCGGCCAGGTGGTAACCCTAGGGACTGATAGAGTTGCCACCCGGCTGGTATTTTACTGGCCTAGCCGGTAAAACACCTGCCAGGGCCGGTATTGCAAATTTACCGGCAATGCAATTTACCGGCAATGCAAAAATTTTTTGTCATGTAGCGTGGCAATTTTTTTGACCACACCCATTTTTGTGGCCACACGCCGTAATTACCATGTTCATTTTACAAAGTTTGGCAGGTTATAAAAGTTTGAAAATATTTCTCCTTATCTAAACTGTTAAAATTACTTATTTTCTTATTTTAAAATTGTTACAAAGTATCTTAGTTGCACCTGTTAGCTGTACTGGCCTCTCTGCCAAAAGCCAATTAAGTTAGAAATTTTGGACACAATAAAGATCTTTACACTTTGAATTGGTGCCTGCTGGAAGTCTGCGTCCATTGAGTGCCTGCTCCTTTTTACATTTCGGTTCGTCCGCCCCCTATGCTGAGGGCTCAGGGCAGTGCACCTGGGCCACTTCCCTTACGTGGTTAGTAATTAGTTTACCACATTGAAGTACCCATACTACAGATGACTTCTTGTAAGTTAGAAATTTTGTTTCTTTTTCTTGCTGTTCAGTGCAGAGAAAAGAGGGACTGTCCCTCCAAAAAAGGGACAGTTGGGAGGTATGTCATACCTCCCAACATTTTGGAAATAAAAAGAGACAAAATTTATTTTTTTTTGCATGTAGTGCAGCAATTTTTTGACCACACCCATTTTGTGGCTGCACCCCCTAATTACCATTTTCACTTTACAAAGTTTAGCAGGTTATAAAAAATGTAAAATATTTCTCATTATCTAAACTGTTAAATGTACTTATTTTCTTATCTCAAAATTGTTATAAAGCATCTTAGTTGCACCTGTTAGCTGTACTGGCCTCTCTGCCAAAAGCCAATTAAGTTAGAAATTTTGTTTCTTTTTCTGGCTGTTCAGTGCAGAGAAAAGAGGGACTTTCTGGTACAAATGAGGGACCTCAGGTTAAGTTGTCAAAAGAAGACTGTCCCTCTGAAAAAGGGACAGTTGGGAGGTATGTGTGCACATGATCAGTCCCAAGTCTCTGGCTAAATCTATTATGTAGTAGTTGAACTATAGCTAAGCACATTATTAAGAGACTACTACAAGCCAATTGGTGCAAGATTAAAGCTAGGAGGAGACATTGGAGTCTAACTATCATATACAAAACTTATAACTTTCTCTGAGAATCAGGCAAAGCAGCCAGACAAGCACAGTAACTTCTGGTACATTTAATAGAAGATGGCAGGTGGGTGTGGCCTGTCCCATTATTGCTCTCAGCTTAGACAGGAAGAGGAACAGGAGTGAGTCATAAGATCATGGCAAAACAGCAGGAATGCCCTTAACCAAAATGGCCACACAAGCAGGTTACTACAATAAGAATAGCCATATCACCTAAAATCATCATATTTATGTTTTGCATACTTTTCTTTCTCTACAATCATTATAAGTGCAGCATTATATTTCTCGGCCATTTGTAAAAACTTCCATTTATGAACCTGTAGTGTTTAACAGCAGCTCTTTTAGGAAATGTTTGTTCATGTTTATTACTATGCAGCACAGGGGACATTAGAGGCACCTCTATAGCAGGTCAGATACTTTGCCTTAGCCATGTGGAGCAGAGCTGGCCACTTCTCATCTTGTATATGGCAATAAGCTTTGTTCTTATTGGTTCAGGAATGTGACTGACAGTGTTGCTTCACAGAATGGTTATTTTATCTGTTTTGTCAAACAAAACTGTCATTTTGTGAAAAGAATGAATCCTGTACTATAAAATCTTGCTTTCTGTCACAGATATCTATTTTGTCAGTCAAATCTAGCTTGACAAGCACTAGTTAGTTACACTATTATATATTATGTCCAACTTTGTTTTTACATAATTCATTCTGTAAGTAACTTTGCACATAAGTGTGTCCGTTACATGGAGGTTATACATTTGTGAGACAGATTGCTTGTTAAACTGTAAAGAATGGAGTTTGTGATATAATAACATCCTTTTGTGCACTAACCAGATTTTGTTTTCATTCTTTAATAGAAATAAGTCTTTTGTATATTTTTTTTCTCTGTGTATGGTCACAAATACTTATATAACATGAGAGACATTCATTCTGTGTATTAGGGATAGTTTTGTATACAGAATGTATTTGGGACAAACGGCACCCCATACTCCACATAGCAAAAGTCCCTCTCTTTGAGCTAAAGTGGGCAAAACAATAAATAATAAATAATGTTTTTAGTAGAGCAGTAAGCAAAAATAAATGTTATCTGTGATCTCTATTGAGTTCAGGAAGGCACCACCAATTGTCTTTGCATATTTTGAACATTAGCACAAGGGATCCTGATAATGCTTTTTATTTATATGTTGTTGTGGGTTTTCAAAACTTTTCAGATGCAAAGCGTTTGTCGTCATACCTACATCTATGGCATGCGCGTTTTCCTGATGCTTGTGTAGTGGTGCACTCCCCTTTCATTAGGAGCGTGCTGTACTGTAATTGGGCACGTCTAAAGGAAGGGAGCACATCGCTAGTACTAATCTCATGCATTCTCCAGTTTAGGGCTCCCTGTTCTTCTTCTTCTAGACTCTGCAATTTACAGGGGCAAATATATAATTTGAGGCGATCAACATAGGCCATGTACACTCACCTAAACAGCTTTATTCAGAATTTACCAGATTCTAGTAGTCAATGGATATAGAGATTTAAAAGTGATCAAAAAACCACAACATTATATCAGCAATTCATAACCAGAGAAGATTCTCTATTGACCTCCTTTGTTCCATTTGTTCCAGAATTGTCTCCCTGAACTGCAAGAAGCATCTAGTACTGTTAACAGCACTCTAGGGATTTAGGGGCAAATTCACTTACCAACGAATTTTCGGGAGCGTCCATTTCACACCCTTTGCAACAATTTGCAAGGCGCAAATGCACTCAGACTATGCCAATTCATTAATATGCATAGTTTTGTCCTGGGCGTCGAACGGTGGTGACTTTTCACTTGCATTACTTTGGCAGTAAGAACACTATAGAATAAAAACACTTTTGGATTGTCCAATATCCGCCAGGCACCGCATAAGCAAATTAACAAAATACAGTTTAGAAAGCGCACACCCAAAAAGAAATGCTGAGGTGCTAATACCTAAGGGGGCCGCCCAAAGAAGCCTCCTAACATATACAAACTCAAAAAGTAAGGATTGTATACTCAGTCTTAAAGATACAAAAATAATTTTATTAAACACTTACATAATAGCAGGTCGTCCTACGCGTTTCAACCACATGCGTGGTCTTCATCAGGGGCCAAATATTATACAAATACAAAAAGTATACTTTTTGGCCTCTGATGAAGACCACGCATGTGGTCGAAACGCGTAGGGCGACCTGCTATTATGTAATTGTTTAATAAAATAATTTTTTATTCTTTATTTAAGACTGAGTGTGCAATCCTTACTTTTTGAGTTTTCATAAGCAAATGAAGACTCAAGTTGACGGCCAGATGCCCCCCACTAACTACTCCAATTGCCCTTCTGCGCTCTATAGTGACCGCCCTGATCTGAGAAAGGTCTAATCCGTGGATATGTGGCAGTTTCATCCCCCCTTCAGGTATAATCTTTCATTCGTTGCCATATAAAGAGACGGGCAGCGAGGGCATACGTGGCAACGCTGGCGAAAAATCGCTCTTTAGTAAATCTACCCCATAGGGTCAAATTTACCAATTTTTATCACCAGTGGAATGACAAAAAATACAATTTCCAGTTTTCTGTTACCTTAAGGGGCCGATTCACGAAGGGTCGAATATCGAGGGTTAATTAACCCTCGATATTCGACTGGGAACTAAAATCGTTCGACTTCGAATATCGAAGTCAAACGATTTTGCGCAAATCCTGCGATCGACCGATCGAAGGATTTTTCGTTCGATCAAAGGATTTTAATCAAACGATCGAAGGAAAATCCTTCGATCAAAAAATCACAGGCAAGCCTATGGGGACCTTCCCCATAGGCTAACATTGACTTCGGTAGCTTTTAGCTGCCGAAGTAGGGGGTCAAAGTTTTTCTTAAAGGGACAGTACTTCGATTATCGAATGGTCGAATAGTCGAACGATTTTTACTTCTAATCGGTCGAATTGTTCGAATCGTTCGAATTCGATCGAATTCGATCGAATTTAACCAATTCGATGGTCGAAGTACCCAAAAAATACTTCGAAATTCGAATTTTTTTTTATTCTAACCCTTCACCCGAATTTCGTGAATCGGCCCCAAATTGTGTGTTTTTTAAAATGATACAAAAAAATTCTTTCAAGTGGCCAGGGTTTCCTTTAGGCTTTTTTTTTATAGCTCATAAAATGTGAAAAAGATTTGATCTATAGGAAAATTACACATTTTTAAATGGAAAACAGCTTTGATAGTTCTAGCCTAAACATAGTCTTTGTATGTATAAATTCAATACATCATTAACAGATAACATTCCAGCTGAGTGTGCTTAGCTGAATAAAAAGAAAAACTGAAAGAATGTGGATATCATTGTTTGAACTAAAATGGGGGACATATTTCATCAGTAGCAGGTGTTCTTGACATGTTAGACTTCAAAGAAAAGAAACTTAATTGTTATGCACTTGCTTGTGGATATTGCTGTACAGCATTGCTGTAAATTATTATCATGTCAGCCTGGTGTTTTGGGGTCTGTATGTGACCCTCTCTTACCCTCCTCATCTCCTCATCTAACATACACAAGCTTTGCAAAGGCAGAACAACAACAAAAAAAGAATGTGAACATAAGTTTCTGATACATACAGTTACAAAACAAAGTCCAAACAGCTATTACAATTTAGAAAATGAAAGGAAAGGCCTAGGGGCAGATTTATCAAGGGTCGAATTTTGAATTCATGGGAGTATTTTAAAACTCCTATAAACTCCCATGAACTCGAATTTTGACCAATCGAAATTTTTTAAAAAAATAGAATTTTCAAAACTTGGGTGAATAGGATCGACCCAAAAACTCGAATCAAGTTTTTTCTCCGAAAAAAACTCAAATGTCAGGAAGGCAGCAAACAACTCCAAATTAATCCCAGGACATCTCCCATTGGCTAAAACAGCAATTAGGCAGGTTTTAAGTGGCGAATAGTGGAATTCGAGGGCCAGAGTATGATAAATCTCGAAAATCAAATTTGAATTTTTTTTCAAAAACTCAAATTGAATTTTAACAATTCTCTAGTCGAATTTGACAGTTTTGGCCATAAAAAAACTAAAACATTTGAATTCGAAATTCGTTTTCAATTCGACCCTTGATAAATCTGCCCAATAATGTATAATTTGAAGTAGAAAACTTTGGCTATTATCATATTCATCAAAGATCTAAAACACAGCCTTAGACTTAGGGGCAGATTTATCAAGGGTTGAACTGAAAATTCGAATTTTTAAATTCAAATTTCCAGTTTATTTTAGTGTAATTCGACTAGGGAATAGCCCAAATTTGATTAGAGTGTACTGTCCCTTCAAGAATTTGAATTTGACTATTCACCATATAAAACCTGCTGAATTGTTGTTTTAACCTATGGGGGACCTCCTAGAATCAATTTGAAGTCGTTTGGCGGACTTTTGAAAAAAAAAATTTTTATTTATTTATTTTTTTCTTTTAACTCAAATTTGATTTTAATTTGTGGGCCAATCCTATTCACCTGAATTTAAAAAATTAGATTTTTTTTTCATAAATTTTGATTGGTCGGGTTAATTTTTCGAATTTCGAGTTTATAGGAGTTTTGATAAACTTGTGCCCCTTAGGTCAAAATCAAGAAAAGTTTACTCAGCTGGGATTGAGGATTTTAATCTTCCATTGATAATGCAAGAAATGCATGGCTGGTAAGGAAGGTGCACAATCCACATGCTAAGATACTTCTCTCCTTTGGAATTAAATAACAGGTAAGATAAAGGCTTCAAATACACTTTATAATAGGGTGATATATAACAGCCTTTCTGCTTCCATATTTTATATCATAACAGATATCCTTTTGTGAGGGCTATTTAATTAGTGTGCCAAATGATGATATGTATACTCTGAAATACATTTTGTACATTATAAAATATACCTCATTAAGTGCCAAAGTTAAGCACTACTCGCCTCCCATAGGCAGGTTGTTATATTTTATAAGCTAGTGAAATGGGTTCTATACTTGTGGGCTGAGTCTCCTGAGCTCACATTTAGGGGCAGATTTATCAAAGGCCGATGGGAATTTTCGAATGAGAAAAATTTGAATTTTGAGCTATTTTTGTGTACTTTGACTGGGGAATAGTCCAAATTAGATTCGAATTTGAAAAAAATTGAAACATTTGAATATCGATATTTATCATGTACTGTCTCTTTAAAAATTCGACTTCGACCATATGCCATCTGAATTTTCAGTTCGAAATTCGACCCTTGATAAATATGCCCCTTACGGTAGACAAATTTCTGAAGGAAATTCGGTCAAAATGGGTTGGGCTTTCACTTTAGAGGTTTAAGAATGCTGCTCATGGGAAGAACCTTATTACAAAGTGACAGTAACTTAACTGTGAGGTTTAGTTACACTTCAAACTTCTTTAAAGGGATTCTGTCATGATTTTTATGATGCATTTTTTATTTCTAAATTATACTGCTTACACTGCAAATAATTAATTCTACAATATAAAATGTCATTCCTGAAACAGCAAGTGTTGTAATATTGGTGTGTAGGTGCCATCTCAGGTCATGTGCTTTCAGAAAGAGCCAGCACTTTAGGATGGAACTGCTTTTTGGCAGGCTGTTGTTTCTCCTACTCAATGTAACTGAATGTGTCTCAGTGGGACCTGGATTTTACTATTGAGTGCTGTTCTTAGATCAGGCAGCTGTTATCTTGTGTTAGGGAGCTGCTATCTGGTTACCTTCCTATTGTTCTGTTGTTAGGCTGCTGGGGGGGAAAAGGAGGGGGTGATATCACTTCAACTTGCAGTACAGCAGTAAAGTCACATGACTGGGGGAAGCTGGGAAACTGACAATATGTCTAGCCCCATGTCAGATTTCAAGATTAAGGGGCCGATTCACGAAGGGTCGAATATCGAGGGTTAATTAAACCTCGAGATTCGACTAGGAACTAAAATCGTTCGACTTCGAATATCGAAGTCGAACGATTTTGCGCAAATCCTGCGATTGATCGATCGAAGGATTTTTCATTCGATCGAACGATTAAATCCTTTGAATCGAACGATTCGAAGGATTTTAATCCAACCATCGAATGAAAATCCTTCGATCAAAAAATCACAGGCAAGCCTATGGGGACCTTCCCCATAGGCTAACATTGACTTCGGTAGCTTTTAGCTGCCGAAGTAGGGGGTCGAAGTTTTTCTTAAAGGGACAGTACTTCGACTATCGAATGGTCGAATAGTCGAACGATTTTTAGTTCGAATCGTTCGATTTTCGTAGTCGAAGGTCGAAGTAGCCAATTCGATGGTCGAAGTAGCCCAAAAAAACTTCGAAATTCGAATTTTTTTTCATTCGAACCCTTCACTCGAATTTTGTGAATCGGCCCCTAAATATAAAAAAATCTGTTTGCTCTTTTGAGAAATGGATTTTAGTGCAGAATTCTGCTGGATTTACCAATGACAGTATCCCTTTAAGGAAAACACCACCCCTACCATGGGCCCCACATTCTCTCCTCAACTTCATCACCCTGACTCGCAAATGGTTGTTTCATCTCCCCTACCTGTTTATAGGGTTGTTACCTTTACTAGAAATCAATGGCATCAAATATTTTAATCATCCTGTATATTTTATTTTTATTAGTAACATTTTTCCAACTAGGCCTGTAAAATACATGCCAGGAAGCAAACCTGATGGCTGCCCATTGGTCAATGGGCATGGGGGGAAATGGAGTCACGTTTGAGATGATGCTGCAGGAAAGGTGAATGGGGCTTTCTGTGTAATGCTCAGAGTTAAATATATAGGATGTGCTACTACCATAGATAATTCTATGTGCATATAATAGTAGCAGATAGAATTTACCAGGGAAGGTTGATTTGTAACTGTACAGATGCCCATAGCAACCAATCAGGTCTTTGCTTTTATTTTGCAACTTGCGGTAGTAGTAGACTGCTCAAATACAATTGCTGGTTGGTTGCTATGGGCCAAAAGACTTCGCATTCTGTACTGTTCGTCTGTAAAATAACACCGTACCATTGTTTTCTATATTTTACTTTTTGCACAGTAAATCAAAATATTTTATTTTGTTCCTTTTTGTGCTGTTTCATTCCTTTTTGAAAACCATCTAACAATATCTCCACCAGTTCTATGAACTATTTAAATAGGTACAGCGGCAATCACTGTGCTTGTTATTGGGAAAAAGGAATAACTTGCACTGCCAGTTAAACCTTCCATATATATACTGTCATTTTTTAAATCTTTTGGAGATTCCTTTTTATTTCATTGTTTCTGTATGCTGATCATCCTGATGGCATTAGCTACTACAGTAAGTCTGCTTTAAGTCATTTATCCTGACAAGGTGTCTTGCAGGGACTGTCTCAGAGATCATTATTCACTCTAATGAATAGTGATGGGCGAATTTGCGCCGTTTCGCCGAAAAATTCGCGAAATTCGAGAAACGGCGAAAAATTCGCGAAACGGCGCCGGCGTCTCATATTTGACGCCGGCGCCTGTTTTTGACGAATTTTTCCCACGAATTTTCGCGGGCGTTTCGCAAATTTATTCGCTGGCGGCGAATCGCGCAAATTCGCCGCGAATTCGTGCCTGCCGAATTAATTCGCCCATCACTACTAATGAACTCAATTTTATGCAGGCTCTTTTCAATTGGTCTCAAAGGAACTCAAGGCTAATGGCACAAGGGTCGTTATTTCGCTGGCATATGCACGCCAATGGAGAAATGCCGATCCGCTGCTTTTCATATGTGTGCACATGGGGCAGATTTACTAATGGGAGCAAACGCTGGCGACAACTTGCCAGGTTACTGCACACAGGCCCTAATTCATATAAATATTTCAATAATCATTGATAAAACAAGCCAAACTCAAGATATTTTGAGGGGCCTACATGCCCAACCACAATACTTAGGGGCCCATTTACTTAGTTCGAGTGAAGGAATAGAGGAAAAATAGTTAGAATTTCGAATGGTCAAATATGGCTACTTCGAACATCGACTTCGAATCGAAAGATTCGAACTAAAAATCGTTCGACTATTTGACTATTCGATAGTCAAAGTACTGTCTCTTTAGTACAAATGTAATCATGCTCGGTTTCATTCAAAAAAAAAAATGTATATATTGTGATTGTAATTTTCCAAATGTTTATATCTTAATCAATTACTAAGAGGCCCATTTACTTAGCTCGAGTGAAGGAATAGAGGAAAAATCTTCGAATTTCTAATGGTTTTTTTGGGTACTTCGACCATCGAATGGGCTACTTCGACCTTCGATTCGAATGATTTGAAGTAAAAATCATTCGCCTATTCGACCATTCAATAGTCGAAGTACTGTCTCTTAATAGTCGAAGTACTGTCGAAGTACTGTCTCTTTAAAAAATTCTTCGACCCCCTAGTTCGCCGCCTAAAACCTGCCAAGGCCAATGTTAGCCTATGGGAATGTCCCCATAGGCTTACTAACAATTTTCGTTTGATTCAAAGGATTTAATCGTTCGATCGTAGGAATAGTGCAAAATCCTTCGACTTCGATATTCGAAGTCGAAGGATTTTACTTCGACCCTAGGTAAATGTGCCCCTTAGTTTACCATTTACTCCATTTGTTCATTTTAAAGGATTTGTTGTCTAGGTCCCTAGAGCACCCATGTTTCCATATAGGTGAACAGATTTATATTTACTGCCACCAGATTTATTTTGCGTTTCCCCCAGAAAGCTCACCTACCCTCCAAATATTCCACCTACTGTGGCTTCAGTAAATGTGATAATCTGCTATCAGCATGTGACCTTCCTAATATTTCACTCAATGGGGCAAATTCACTAAGCCGCGAAGCGCCGAACGCTAGCGTTAATTCGCTAGCGTTTGGCATTTTCGCTACTGCGCAAATTCACTAACGCACGCTGGCGTAGTTTCGCTAGTGTTACTTCGCAACCTTACGCCAGGCGAATTTTCGCTAGCGACGAAACTACGCAAATTCACTAACTTGCGCAGTGTACTGAACGCTACCTTTTAAGCTAGACTTCCTTCGCCACCTCAGACCTGGTGAAGCGCAATAGAGTAGATAGGGATTGTTTCCAAAAAAGTCAAAATTTTTTTAAGTCCCAAAAAACGCTGGCGTGTTTTCTACATAATGGGTGATAGGCTGAAAAAGATCGAAATTTTTTTTGGGGCTCCCCTCCTTCCCCCCTACATTTCCTGACTCATGGCAACTTACCTAGACAGTGGGCACATGTGTAGGGCAAAATAAAATTTTTATTTGCAGATTTGAAGGTTTTCTAGGCATTTGTAGTGGTGATACGTGTTCCTCCATTGAAATTTGAATTTCGCGCCGTATGCAAATTAGCCTTCGCTAGCGTAACTTCGCTTTACATAGCGAATCAACGCTAGCGCAACTTCGCAAACTTACGCTACCCCTGAGCGCAACTTCGGATTTTAGTGAATTTGCGGAGCGCTGGCGAAACTACGCCTGGCAACTTCGCATCTTAGTGAATTTGCCCCAATGTCGGAGCACATATGTGGAGGAAGCTAAATTACTTTTTTTATCTAGAATGTTCATATCAGGATGTAGGGAAAGTGAGGCAATGATAGGGTTAAGTCAGCAGGTAATGTGCAGCATAAATAAGTGACTGATGATGGCAAGACTCACTTTGACCCTTTTAACAACAGCTCCAGAGAAATGTGCCTAATATTTAGAAGCTCTAAATTCTCTTTAATCAGGCTTCAAAAAATGCGGAAGAACCAAAAGCCAATGAGCTGTCGGCTCAATCACTAAGGTAGCCCTAATTTAAAAATTGGCAGAGAATGAATAAAATATGGTTGCCATAGTGACAAATATTCTTACAAAACAATGGGTCTTGCGGTTCTTCAAACAGAAAGACTGAAAGGGATTTTTATATTTACAATTTAAATTGAGTTTTTCAGTCTTACTGACATTTATCTTAGCTCTATAGGAAGTACTACATGATTTTAAACAATATCCTTATTTGCTGATTAAAAATAACACTGTTATAACTGTTAATGCTGTGACCAATGTAAAAATTGTCATTAATATTCAATAACTATCCACGTAATAATTACAAATAATTATTTTATTCCTCAAACATCGGCAGTAGTATAGCAAGTTTTATTTGTAATGCTTTTGATACAGAAGTAACAGCAATATTTAAAACCCTGGATGATCAGTAATAGGTTAAACATATTACTTTTCCTCTATGTGCTTTCTTCTCTGTACAACTGATGCATTATAGAGGAGCACAGATTTTATGAGATTGACTGTATATCATTAACAGGCTATATGCTGTCCTATCATCAAAGACTACACACAGGCAGATACAGCTGCCCATATCGGTCCTTTAGAGCTATTCAGCAATTTATTTTCCGATGGGTCTTCCCGATCGATATCTGGCCACGATAACGATCGGGAAGGTTTCATTTTTCCGGTGACCTACCCATCAGAGCCCATTGCTCCTTGTTGTAAACCAATCGTTCGGCCCTAGGGCCGAATGTTCGGATTACTCCGATATAGCCCTGCCGTTGGTGGGCATGGCCATCTTAAGCTCCTGGGTGTGCTATAAATCTTGATATATCATTATTTGAATCTCTGTATGTCCAAAATATTTTATTTACTGCCATTGCTGGCATAGCACCTGGGACTATGACTCCATGGAAGGTTTTTAACTCTCTGCTTGTCCTTACTTATTCAATCTGCTGCCAGCCCTGTGCTTGAAGTATGATAAGTAACATTATTAAAACCTCCATTCCCTTTGCTACTGGACTATGGCCTGTTATTCAGTGTCAAGCTTCAATTTAAGGCCTTTCAAGTTCCATGTGTCCCTGAGACGCTAGAAAACTATGTGATATATTACAGTGGCTACTTAGGGACCCTATAGTGAGGACAAAGGGACTGGGAATACAGGTGGATGTCTACTGGAGAGTTGGGATCTAAGCAGCTGAGAGGGGTACAGTTCTGAAACCCTTCTCCCTTCCTCCACACATACAGTATACACAAGGTCCCAGCTTAGAGTCTAATGTCTACTCAAATATCGTAGCGCCTTTTCAGTAAGCGCCGAAGCGCCGAACGCTAGCGTTAATTCGCTAGCGTTTGGCATTTTCGTTACTGCGCAAATTCACTAACGAACGCTGGCATAGTTTCGCTAGTGTTACTTCGCATTCTTACGCCAGGCGAATTTTCGCTAGCGACGTAACTACGCAAATTCACTAACTTGCACAGTGCACTGAACGCTACCTTTTACGCTAGACTTCCTTCGCCACCTCAGACCTGGCGAAGCGCAATAGAGTAGATAGGGATTGTTTAAAAAAAAGTCTAATTTTTTTCTAAGTCCCAAAAAACGCTGGCGTGTTTTCTACATGATGGGTGATAGGCTGAAAAAGATCGAAAACATTTTTGGGGCTCCCCTCCTTCCCCCCCTACATTTCCTGACTCATGGCAACTTACCTAGACAGTGGGCACATGTGTGGGGCAAAATAAAATTTTTATTTGCAGATTTGAAGGTTTTCTAGGCATTTGAAGTGGTATAAGTGTTCCTCCATTGAAATTTGAATTTCGCGCCATATGTAAATGAACCATCACTAGCGAAACTTTGCTTCGCTTGGCGTATTAATGCTAGCGCACCTTCGAAAACTTACGCTACCCCTGTGCGCAACTTCGGATTTTTGTGAATTTGCGGAGCGCTGGCGAAAATACGCCTGGCGAAGTGTGGCGAATTGTGGCGAAGTGCGGCGAAGTTGCGCCTGGCGCAACTTCGCATATTAGTGAATTTGCCCCTTAGACTGAGGGTCTGATGTAACCAATGCTCTACGATATTTAAGTAGAAGTAAGGCGGCACGTTGTTACACTGCTGTGAGTACACTGTTTACTATAGACAATGTTGCAACATTCACCTTTCATGTATTACAGTATTTGCAAATATTTCTGAAATTTTATCAGAACTTATGACACAACCGGACTGGAAACCACTGAAATTTGAAGTTCCTTGTGGAATGGAAGCAGAATGGCCTGCAAATTCAAATCATTAAAGTTCTAAATATATGAAATTTAGCAAATATAAATTGCAAATGCTAAGGGGCACATTTACTAAGGGTCGAATATCGAGGGTTAATTAACCCTCGATATTCGACCCTCGAAGTAATATCCTTCGACTTCGAATATCGAAGTCGAAGGATTTACCGCAAATACTTTGATCGATCGATCAAAGTAAAAATCGTTCGATCGAACGATTAAATCCTTCAAATCGAATGATTCGAAGGATTTTAATCGATCGATAAAACTATGTTTCTTCGATCAGAAATAGCTTAGAAACTTATGGGGAAGGTACCCATAGGCTAACATTGTAGCTCGGTAGGTTTAAAGCGGCAAAGTACTGTATGTAGTATTTTTTAAAGAGATAGTACTTTGACTATCGAATGGTCGAATAGTCGAACGATTTTTATTTCGAATCGTTGTCGAAGTAGCCTATTCGATGGTCGAAGTACCCAATCGAAATTCTAAGTTTTTTTTTATAATCGAATCCTTCACTCGAGCTTAGTAAATGTGCCCCTAAGTGTTCTATATTATAGGAGCAGTCCAGGATTTGCCCCTAGTTTCTTATTAAAGTGCATTTGCTAAGGATTACTTCTCCATAGAACATTATGATCTTCCTGCATGATAGCACCTTGGATTTGAGCTGTCTAAGCAAAGCTTCTTTAGGGACACCTATGACTCACGCTGTTCCGCACAGTGAAGGTGAGTCACTCCCCACAACATAACTGCTCAGTGTGGCTCAGCACATAGAACTGCAGAAACGAGCTCCAGTTTAATTGGATGAAATTCAGAACCAGTTCAAAGCCAACATGTATGCCAGTTTTTTTCCATAGTCTGATAAAACCCAGATGACATTGTTTTGGAAGGAAGTGATATGTGGTGACTGTTATCATACGCATTGAGCAATAAGCATCTATGCCAATTATTTATTAGACAATTTGGGGTGTATTTATTATTCTGTGTAAGAAAACAGAGGGATAATACACCACACATCGCCAGGCTTCATTGTGGAAAAAATGGCATAAAAAATGGCTTGATTTTTTTTACCTGTTTTTTGTTAGAGTCAGCGACTTCTCTAAAATAAGAGCATGAAATTTGGAGTTCACATGGTGGAAAATTACACACACTTTGATCAATTTGCCATTTATTTTACACAGCTTTTTACACCGTTTTTTTTTTCCGGTGAATTTCGTTACACAGCATAATAAATATGCCCCTTTGTGTAGGATTTTTTTTTTAAATGAGTGTGATATTGTTTACAGTTAAAGGGATACTGTCATGGGAAAAAAAATTCAAAACGCATCAGTTAATAGTGCTGCTCAAGCAGAATTCTGCACTGAAATCCATTTCTCAAAAGAGCAAACATTTTTTTTTTTATTCAATTTTGAAATCTGACACGGGGCTAGACATTTTGTCAATTTCCAAGCTGCCCCCAGTCATGTGACTTGTGCTCTGATAAACTTCAATCACTCTTTACTGCTGTACTGCAAGTTGGAGTGATATCAACACCCTTCCTTTCCCCCCCAGCAGCCAAACAAAAGAACAATGGGAAGGTAACCAAATAACAGCTCCCTAACACAAGATAACAGCTGCCTGGTAGATCTAAGAACAACACTCAATAGTAAAAACCCATGTCCCACTGAGACACATTCAGTTACATTGAGAAGGAAAAACAGCAGCCTGCCAGAAAGCATTTCTCTTCTAAAGTGCAGGCACAAGTCACATGACTGGGGCAGCTGGGAAATTGACAAAATGTCTAGCCCCATGTCAGATTTCAAAATTGAATATAAAAAAATCTGTTTGCTCTTTTGAGAGTTGGATTTCAGTGCAGAATTCTGCTGGAGTAGCACTATTAATTGATGTGTTTTGAAAAAAACATGTTTTCCGATGACAGGATCCCTTTAAAGTAAAAATTTAAATCAGACGTTTTCTCTCTAGTGTTTAGACAGTACCGTAACTAGAGGGGGCGGGTCCTGGTGTGTGACGCGCAGCCGGGCCCCCGCCCCCCTCCACTCGCACCCCCTGCTCCCCCGATAGTTCCGCCACTGTGTTTGAAAACACTGGAAGTCTAAAGGAAGATTGCTATGCCATTTAACATCACACTTTGCATTTCATGACACTTTGGAATGACAGGCTTCTGTATCATTCAAGCTAGTGGGAAAACTTTAAATAAGAAGGAAAGCTATAAGTAAAAATGTATATATATCTATATAATACACAAAAGCCATGAATATCTTGTAAATTATATCCTTATAAACGGTGAGTTCTGATATCATCAGTTATAAACGGTGAGTTCTGATGTCATTTCTGTCACATGACTCACTAAAATTTGTGTATTATAATAAATAAAGTACTCCCAGTTGCAAAATATGAGGATATTAGAAGTTACCTCGGAGTTCCATGACCTGTATAAAAACACTCGGCCTTCGACCTCGTGTTTTTATATGGTCATGAAACTCCTCGGTAACTTATAATATCCTTTACAAGAGGGGGTACTTTATTCACTATATTATTTATCATCTGCACTGATAACAAGGGCAAGTCAGCTTGTGATGCTTGGGCCATTTTTTCTGTATTTATTTCTAATCAGCCTTATATTGTGACATTTCTATTCTATGGAGCAGATTTACTAAGCTCGAGTGAAGCTTAGTCGAATTCGATCGAAACGAATGATTCGAATGTTTCGAAGTAAAAATCGTTTGACTATTCGATAGTCGAAGTACTGTCTCTTTAAAAAATACTTAGACTTCATACTTCGCCACTTTAAACCTACCGAGCTGCAATGTTAGCCTATGGGGACCTTCCCCAGCACTTTTCTAAGTTTTTTTTGATAGAATAAAAATCCTTCGATCGGTCGTTTAAAATCGCTCTCATCGTTCGATTCGTTCGAACGATTTTTATTCGATCAAAGTATTTGCACTGAAATCCTTCGAATTCAAAGGATTTTACTTAGAGGGTCGAATTTGAGGGTTTATTAACACTCGAAATTCGACCCTTGATAAATCTGCCCCTATGTGTACTGTATATTGTGACATTTCTATTCTATGTGTACTGTATATTGTGAGTGGGTCCCTAAGCTCAGAAAGTGACAGCAGCACAGAGCATGCAGGGCTGGATTTACATAGTGGTCGCCCCTAGGCCGACTGCCGTTAGTCACCCCTGTCCCCTCCCCTTTATTTGTGCAAATTTTCATCATCTGGACTGGAGCAATGGGGATTGGCGCACAGGAAATGTAAAAAATGATCGTATCTCCAGTGTTTTTGAACCAATGTGGGTGTTGGGCAGCATGCCACCCCCCTAAAATCCTGCTGCCCTAGGCCCGGGCCTACGTGGCCTTTCCACAAATCCGGGCCTGAGAGCATGTGCAGTGAATCAGCAGAAAAGAAGATGGGGAGCTACTGGGGCATCTTTGCAGACACCGATCTTTACTGCTTAAGGGCTGTGGTTGCCTTGGACTAGAATAACTGTATGTTGTACAACATATTATATGGTTTCTTCTGTGTCCTTGAATTCTCTTAAATTTTTGACCACCTGGCAACTAATATGCCTCGCAAGATCCTATCCAGTTCTAATGAAGAGCAGGCTGCACATTGCACACAGGGCGATCCTGGCCCCTCTGCTGCCTGAGGCAGCAGCAGTGGCTGCTGCCCCCCCTCCCCTGGAAATTCGCTCTTAAAGTACCAGGAGCAATATTTGTCGCCTGAGGAGACAGCCTCAACTCGCCTCATTGGCGAAGCACCCCTGATTGCACAATAAGCACTGCCTCTGGATAGTGAGGGATAGGCAAGGGTGGAGGTGAGGACCTGTAGCACTAACACTCAGTCAAGGCAATCTCTGCTCCTAACATGGAGCTAGTAATGGAGATTTAAAACTCATGCTAATATGTCACTAGGGGAGACATAGGCACTAGGCAAAAATAGCCACTAATTGCATCCTGTTCAGTAACATTTACATTTGTTTATAATATGGAAGGATATACAGTTTTTTCCTTTTTTCTATAGGAACCACACTAGTGGCCCGGTGGACATTGCTATAAAATATGTGCTGCAGTCTCCTCCTTGCTGTATCCCAATGCACATTTCATAATCCCTTCCAATTATTTAATTCTATCCCGTAATCCAGCCATATCCCTTATCATTGCTGGCGAATTATTTACACTGCCTTTTTTACTAGTGATGGGCAAATTTATTCGGCAGGCGTGAATTTGCGCCGAATTCCCGCGATTCAGCGCCACGAAAATTCGCCAGCATCCAAAAAAAAAATGGACGCCGGCGTCTGTTTTTGGACGCTGGCGCAATTTTGCCAAAGACAGACGCCGGCATCAAAAACGAGACACCGGTGCCGTTTTGCGAATTTTTTGTCGTTTTGCGAATTTCGGAGGAAATTCGCTGATTTTTCAGCGAAGTGAAACGCCCCAAATTCACCCACCACTATTTTTTACCCTGTTTGATAAAATATCAAGTTATTGGTGTCTATAGGGGCCAGCTAATGTCTAACAGCTGTACTTGCATATAGCTTTTCCCTTGCTTCGCAGTGTTTTAACAATTCTTTTCTAGCCAACATGGTTTCTTTAATCCTCTTGTTTTAATAGTTTTTATTGGCACTTAAGCTAGTGCCAAAGTTTTAAGGGCTGGAAGTCACAGAGAGTTATAAACACTGAATAGGTCATTGAGAGTTATACACACTGAACGGTTTTGTAGGTACTTACAGTGCAGCTGCCTATATAAAACAATATTTGTGTTGCCCTTTGAGACACTAGCAATTTTCCAGATTTGTTTCACCATAAACTCAAATGCAACATTCTATAAATCTTCAGTACTTTTTCCTGACATGATCTTCAATGAATAATATTTACTTTTATGGCAAATCAATAACCATTTTACTTTAATAGTTGTTGTCATGAGCAAGCATTCGCTGCATTTCCTTTTGCTGTTACCAGGCATGAATTGACTCCAGTTTTAAGCTGGCTTCCTTTCTACACTGCTGCCTATAAATTACTAAATATATTTTATACCTTCTTACAGGCAACACAGATCTGAAAAACCTTATTTATCATGTCTAGAATTGAGTTTTAAAATCTCAATCTCTTATTGCAATTTGCATTTTGTGGCCTCTGGTCTATACAAAAACCCAGATTTACTAAAGGGCGAAGGGACTAATGTTAGCGAAAATTCACCAGCGTGACATAATTTTGTTACTTTGCCGATTTACTAACGGGCGCTGCCGAAGAAGATAGACTCTAGTGGTAATTCGCTCCATTACACCTGGTGAAGTTGCGTCTGGCGAATGGACGTAACTACGTAAATTCACTAAGAGGCGGATTTTACTGAACGTTACCTCTTGCGCCAGACTTGCCTTCGCCACCTCAGACCAGGCGAAGTGCAATAGAGTAGATAGGACTTCCTCAAAAAATAGTTGAAAATTTCCCAAAAAAAGTCCCAAAAAACGCTGGCGACTTTTCATTTTTCAGGGTGAGAGGCTGCAAAAGATCGTAAATTTTTTCTGGGGTACCCTGCTCCCCCCCTATATTTCCTAACATATGGCACATAAATTATACAATGGGCTCATGTTTAGGGCAATATAACAACTTTATTTTATTTTATTAAGGTTTCCCGGGTTTGTGTAGTGTAATGTATTTGCTGCAACATATACGTCCATTCAATTTTAACTTCCCGCCAGATGCAAATTAGCCAAAGCTAGCGCAACTTCGCTTCACTTGCCGCAGTAATGCTAGTGAAACTTCGCCAGCATTCGGCGCCCTGGACGCAACTTCGGATTTTAGTGAATTAGAGTTGTCCAGGCGAATCTACGCCTTGGCGAAGTGTTGCAATGTGAGCGAAGCGGACGCTAGCGCAAATTCAGTGCTTAGTGAATCTGCCCCAGGGAGAGAACTATGTCTATGGGTGCTGGGTTCAGGGTGGGGAACCAATCAGTGGGTAGTATGCTGTTCAGTAAACATCTGATTGGTGAGGAGAGGTCACATTGGACTAGGAGCAGAACCACGAGGCAGTGATTTTATACCGGCAAACTTCCTTTGTACAAACTGAACGAGGACTCTGGGACTGTATGCACTATGTGCCTCATCCCAATTTAACAAATGTGAGTGCAATACAATGCTTTTTAATCTTTTTAATAATTAAACACTATTACACTATTGGGCTTTTCTATTTTTAATTCCTGTTTAGAGTATCTGAGACATTGGAAGGAAAGACAAAGAGAGACTGTCTGAAAAATTATTCCATGCAGTAATCGTAATGATTAGTCTGGGAGTAGGAATTTCTGCTAATTGGTGACGGCTCTCTGAATATAACCAATCTCTCTCTCCCCTTTTTTTAAACACACAACACATAATATACCTGTACCTACTTTTAAGGGGAAGTACACAATTGAATTGCTTTCCAGCTGCACCACTGTTGTGTTGTGAATTAATATACTACACTATATACAGTAGGTTCCTGATTTCTCTGTTGCCATAGGCGTTGAACTATTTGAATATTATTAGTTGCCATGGAAAAAACTTTGTTATATTACATATGGGAGAATGTGCCTTACTTTTGTACCCAGCCTCTGCCAACTCTGTTTGGGAAATACTGCAGCTCACTTATGTTTATTTTTTAAGACACTTGCAAATGAAACATTTGCTTCTGAATATATACTATGGGGCAGATTTATCAAGGGTCGAATTTATGGGAGTCTATAAAAACTCCTATAAACCCCCATAAACGTGATTTTCAAGTAAAAAAATTACCAATCGCAATTTTTGAAAAAAAATACAGGTTTTTAAATTCATTGAATGGGATCGACCCGCAAACTCGAATTGAATTCAGATCAAATGCGATTTGAGTTTTTTCTCCAGAAAAAAATATAATCGACTTTTGGGATGCCACCAAACAACTCCCAATTGATTCCAGGACGTCCCCCATAGGCTAAAACAGCAATGCGTCAGGTTTAAAGTGGCGAATAGTCTAATTTGAATTCTTAAAGGGTCAGTACATGATACATTTCGAAATTCCAATTCAAATTTTTTTTAAAAACTGGAATCAAATTTTAACTTTATTATTCCCTAGTTGAATTACACTAAAATAAACTCGAAAATTTGAATTTTTAAATTTGAAATTCAAATTTTCACTTCGACCCTTGATAAATCTGCCCCCAAATGTTGATTTGGCCACTGTTACCCATAGACTGATACGTATGCCAAGGATTTTATGGATACATTCTGGTAAACGCAGGGTACAATATTAACAATAATCCCAACTTTCTCTGCAGTGATTCTTGCTGCCTCAGAGTACCTGAGCTTGCATCCCATCTCTTCCAGTACCAAACACTAAGGGGCCTATTTATTAATTGATTTTTTTCTGGTCGAGTTTTTAAAGGGAAAACTCGACTCGAGTTTTTGAGAAGCAAATTGAAAAAGTTGAACAACACAAATTGTTGCACAATTTTTTTTCGCACTGATTTTATTCAAGAATAATTATTTGTAAATTAAGGGGATTTGGGTATGGGAGTTTGGTTGAATTTTTTTTAACAATGTGAGAAAAAGTTGAGTTTTAGAAAATAGGCCTCCCAAGGTCTATTGCTGCTACAGATCATGAATAAGCCATTTTTATCTTTTCTTTATTGCCTGCATGTTTCAAGTCCTGCCTGGTTAAGGATTTTATTGTTTTCCTCCTACCGAGACCTTAGTCAGGACTTGGACCTGAAACTTGCCAGTTGATCAATGGCCTTTTTGCAGAAGCATGCTGTCTTCTCTGACCCATTGTTGGAACTTAGATTCTAGCATTATACACTACTTTTGCTGCTGTACAAAGTGGGGTTGTTTCTCTGTAGGTAATGCTGCTTCTACTAGGGATGCACCGAATCCACTATTTTGGATTCGGCCGAACCCCCGAATCATTTGCAAAAGATTCGGCCGAATACCATACCGAATCTGAATCCTAATATGAATATGCAAATTAGAGGTGGGAAGGGGAAAAAAATTTATTTCCTTGTTTTGTGACAAAAAGTCACAAGGTTTCCCTCCCCACCCCTAATTTGCATATGCAAATTAGGATTCTGTTCAGTCGGGCAGAAGGATTCGGCCAAATCCGAATCCTGCTGAAAAAGGCCGAATCCTGAACTGAATCCTGGATTCGGTGCATCCCTAGCTTCTACACTGCCCCCAGTGCTCAAACTGGACATTGGTGAACACTAGTCCCTGCAGAGAAATGTAGCTACAGGTAGTGGACCCATCTCTGAGAAAGATAACCAATCAGCGGGCTACTAGCTGAGGAGAAGCTGTACCAACATAAAATAGTCATGTAGTCGATAACGTTCCTATGAAGTCTCTGACATTTCTCAAGAGTCAAGACATTTGTGTCTTGAAAAAAATATACAACCAAATCCATTTGTAATTAGAATTTTATGAACCAAACATCACTGATCACTTTAAGAAGAGTCCAATCGTTCTAAAAAAAAAAAAAACACCACATTTGGCACACTGTGGTCTTCAGTGGAGGAAAATTAGTAAAGACGCTAATTTAGCAGTGCACAGATTCAGTGACTGATCACACAACATATTGCCATGGATTATTAAGTCTGCTTTTTATATTAACATGTGTAAAAGGGTAAGTAGTACAGATGGAGCACAATTCAGAGCACCATCTGGCTCACATTTTGCAGAACACTTTTTTTGAGCTAGTTACTGAAGGCAGTGAGCTTAAATTGGTGTGTGAAAGAAGTCAATAACAGAGTTCCCTACAGCCCCTACAATTTAACGTTGAATGAAAGCTTAGCAAAGGGATAGGCTGGTTTATAATGTATCATGTGTATAACACTTACTAGACCAGCCTAGTGTTATAGCAGATATATTTAAGTAAAGACCCATGCCTTTGAAGATGCCACTACAGTTTAACTCCATCTTATTGTTCTCAGAGGTTTTGCCACAAAGAGGGCAGGAAGTTAAAGATCACCCTCAGAGGAGGGAAGAGAAATATCTGGATTAAAAGATTGGCACCTTTTAGCACAGAGACACACGTGGAGATTCGGGGAGATTTAATCGTCCGGCGACAAATCGCCTCTCCTTCGGGCGACTCATTTTCACAAAATGCCTTCCCGCCGACAATTTAGACTCTAGCCGGCGGGAAGCACTTTGTTTTCCGAAGTCACCCGAAGATGCCTCACAAGGAAACTTCGGGCGACTTTGAAAACGAAGTGCTCAGAGTGCCATCCCGCTGGTGATTTGGATTCTAGCTGGCGGGAAGGCCATTTGGGGGGGTAAGTAGCCTGAAGAAGAGGCAATCGACTAATCTTCCCGAATCTCCACATGTGTCTCTGCCCTTAAAGGAAAACTATACCCCCCAAACAATGTAGGTCTCTATTAAAAGATACTGAGTAAAAAAGCTCATGTGTAAAACCCTGCTTCGTGTAAATGAACCATTATCATAATAATATACTTTTTTAGTAGTATGTGCCATTGGGTAATCATAAATAGAAAATTGCCATTTAAAAAAATAAGGGCCGCCCCCTGAGATCGTAAGATTCACTGTGCTCACATACAAACCACATGTAAGGTCACATGAGCCAATTAACAGACAGAGTTCTGCCTTTTGCTTCCTCACTTCTTCCTGTTACAGTTAGTGTTGTAGTATTTCTGGTCAGGTGATCTCTGAGGCAGCACAGATAGAGTCACGAAATGGTGGTTCAAGGCAAGAGATGTAAAAGGGCAATATTTATGTAAATATATATTCCAGTTTGGTAAGATTCTTTAATATGTCATTCAATTTGATATAAACTATCTGTTGCTTAAGTATTCATTTTGGGGGTATAGTTTTCCTTTAAACTAATTGTACATGAATATTTAAAGAGTCATGGATTGCACTATGTCCTGAAACGACAGGAAATGTCAGCCTCCCTGTGTTTGTGCATGTTTGCTCCAGGTGCTTCGGTTTAGCTAATAACAATGGCTTCAGATAGCAATCTAGATTTTGATTGTAGATGTGTTTGTGGACTTTTTACACAGAAATTAGTAAACTCCACTGGGCCAAGTTTGATTTGAATGCTTGAAAATTGTGTGTAAAGTGATATCTAAATGCAACAACTCAGAAGGGAGGATAGATGGAATAAATGGTTGGTAAACACAATGGAACAAGAGCTTTATGCAAATGCTATTTTGTTACTGTGTATTTGTTTATGTGCTTTTCTATTGTCTAGTGATTTGCTTAATATGTGTTGCTTTTCGTCCATGTCATAGTCATATATTCGTATGAGCTCACGTCTATTATAATTGTTTTACATATTATAAAAAAAGTCCACGCCACCAATAACTTTTTAAATAACATCTGTTTGTTTATTGCAAATAATCATTTGTATTGCCACAGTTGTACTGATTAAGAAGAAGCATTCAATTTAAACATTTTACGTTGTATTTAGAAACACCATTGCCTATTTGCAAACATAATTCATTACTCTAAGAAAAAAGATGAAAACAGGCAAAATTAAGCCATTCATTATAAGATTAAAACCTTGTTACAGTAAATCCATTTCACAGAGCATCGCCAGGCTTACAAAACAAGACTGGACTGGGCTTCTACTTCTTAACACCTTCATCAAAAAAAATCTGCTATACCCTCAAGGAAGTTTTTATAACCCTTTTTTACACATAATATAACCCTTCTTGGCTCTCCAGCTTTAGTCCTATACCCAGCTGGTTACAGAGTTGCAGTGGAAATCAATACCCATTTATATTCCCTTAAAGTGGCCATAGACGTAGAGCTCTGCTCATATGGTGATGTCACCAACGAGCAGACCTCTCCCCAATATGCCCACATTGAAGTGGGCGTTATTGGGCTGATCCGATCGTGGGGTCTAGGGCCCAATGATTGGATCATAATGCATCCGATATGGATGTGGGACTGCATAACCGCACAGATGCGGCTGCGATCCGACAGGATTTTCTTTCGGCAAGATATCGATCGGGGAACCCTGTTGGATGGCCCCACACACGGCCGACTTGGTCTGCCAACAGCTTTTATCGCCCGTGTATGGGAGTCTTAAGGAAAAGAATGGTCATTTTGGGAATGCAACCAAGCAATAATACAATTAGCCCTGTAGAAGCTCCAGATATGTGACAGACCAAAAGGAACAATGGTAGAGCCAGGGCCGGGCCAGGCCAGGTAGGCGCCCTAGGCCACCCGGCCTGGCAACCCCCCGCGCGCGTGCTTTCGTGTCCAGGTGTGACTGAGAGAGTTGAGAGCAATCAGAGAGCAGGGAGGGAGCAGGCCGGCGTGACCCCAAGATAAGGGGAGGGAACCGAGAGCAGAGAGAGAGCCTGCCGGCCGGCCTGACTGACTGACTGACAGAAGAGGGAGGGAACTAAGAGGAGGGAGGGAGCCGGCCGGCACGACTCAGAGATGAGATGAGGGAACAGAGAGGAGGGAGGGAGTAGGCCAGCATGACTGACAGAGGAGAGAGCGAACAGAGATCAGGGAGGGAGCCAGCAAGCGCGACTCAGAGGGGCGAGAGAGAAGAGAGGGGAAGGGGTGAGTGAGGGAGGGAACAGCGATGGAGAGGAGGTTCACAGGAGGGAAGGAAGACTGAGGAGTGCGGACTAGGGGTAGGCAAAGGACAATTTATAGGTAGCTGCCCAGCGCCCCCCTATCACTGCACCCTAGGCAGCTGCCTCTTCTGCCTACCCCTAGTTCCCGCCCTGGGTAGAGCATTTTCAAAACTGTACATCTCAAAATCCTTAATCATTTAAAATTTCTCAGTTCTGCAACAAAGGCAAACTCCCTACTTCTAGTTAGCTGCACTGTCATGGAGAAAAGGACAGCATGAACGGCATCCCTAAAATGAATATGTGTTCTGCTGTGATAAATTACCTAGGCATAATGGGTATATTCATATTGTTACACACTGATTAATACCCATACCACTGCTGCTGTAATTGGCCGTGATGTGCAGACCATCATCTTTTTCATTGGTAGATACAACCCTTAACTTAATTATAGTTATTCATACTCCCTGAACCCTATCAGAATAGCACAACATGTATTAGTGGGTACATGCAGGAATGTGAATGGAGGCCATGCAATACATGACAGTAATACCCTGTGAGCTGCAGATTAATATCATAAATAGGGGTCTGTAAAATAAAGAAGAACTGAATAAAATCATGATGGGAGGAAGGAAATGAAATGATGTATTGGGCAATATAGAGAGTTTATTGTTATTGCTGATAACACCCATCACTTAAGGCCCCCCATACACGGGCCGATAAAATCTGCCGAAATACCAAGCCGGCATCTTATTGGCCCGTGTGTGGGGCCATCCGACGGGCGTCCCTGATCGATGTCTGGCTTTAAATCGGGCAGATGCCAATTGGGCAGGGTAAAAAATCCCATCGGATCGCGGGCGCATCTGTTCGTTGATGCGGTCCCGTGATCCAACTGCCCGTATCGCCTCCTAGGGCCCATGATCAGATCAACCCTTTTAAAAGGCCAAACGAGCGGACCTCTCTGTGTATGGCCACCTTTAGTGTTTAGTTTGCTAGGATACAGCAGTTGCCACAAACAACTGAATTCATGAACTGTACCCACCCAGGTTTCCAATGTTATCCATAGGAGACATATAATGCTTTAGAATCATGTTTACAAATATGCAGTATCTATTTTTGGTGATATTTCTTTAATAAAGACAAGTTGCTGGATTTGTTTTCCTGATAAAACATGACCTGGTAACCAGAATGCACAGGACCTGGGGTTTTCCAGATAGTGGATCTTTCTATAGTTTGGAGCTTCATACCTATAAAATCTAGTTTACTAGAAAATCATGTAGGCATTAAATAAGAAGGTAAATAATTAAAAAACCAATAAAAAAGAAAAAATGAAGGCCAATTGAAAAATTGCTTAAAATGATCCATTTTATAATATACTAAAATTTAATTTAAAGATGGGCCACCCCTTTAATGATATTATAGTTTGTATGAAGTACAAGGAATTGTTAAAAAAAACTTGGATTACTTGGATAAAAATTGAATTTATGGGAGACGGCCCTTCCATGATTCTGAGCTTTTAGGATAATGGGTTTCCAGATCCCATACCTGTAACAGTAAACTGCTGGGCTTATTTACTGCAGAATGAACAAAATGAAATTGCTTTGCTTCGACCAACCATTAACTTTTATCTGAACAGTTACTATAATAAAACCATAGGTCTGACATTTAATGGGGCTATCTGGTCTTTTCTTTTATAAGGTTAAAATGGTAAATGCCCAGAAATAATTTATATATCTGTGATACCCATATAACAACATGACGTGGGTTATCATGTGATTTGTGTCTAAATCTTTTTTTTTTGTTTTTTTACTGTTTAAAATATTTTATTTGATTTTCATATTAAACAAATGAAATCAAAATGTGTCTAAATCTTAATGTTCAGAAACAAACTGATCTGTGACTGTTTAAAGCCCTGTTTAAATAAGGATTATATTAAGTTGTGAATTACGTTGTATATACCTAGCAATGACTTTAACTGTTATTAGTTATACTATTAAAAAATGCAAACATTTATTTAAAGTGCAACACATCTAGGGACAACTCAAGCAAACAAAGAACACAGAAACAAAGCAAAATAGAGCCATAATGCATCAGCTACATGTTATATCACATTTATATTTAAAAAAAGACCATGGTTGAAAGAAAAGAAAAATGTATTATGGAAGAGATTGTGCTATAAGCCTACTTATTCTGAAATTAAATCCACCCAGAACTGAACTATTGTTGGCCTGTAAAGAAGTGCTCATAGAAAGCTTTCTCTTTTCTACTGCAAATCCATAAAGGACCAGAAACACCAATACAACTTATTTATTTGAAATATCATACAATGTAATTCTGTCCAATATATAAAATGTATTGGTGAACTGATTTTGGCTTTATAGCCATGTTTCTTATCTTACTCATGGCAGACACCAGATTCCCTACTAAATTAAAGCTGTTTTTAGTTAAAGGGATACTGTCAAGGGAAAAAATTTTTTTTCAAAATGAATCAGTTAATAGTGCTGCTCCAGCAGAATTCTGCACTGAAATCCATTTCTCAAAAGAGCAAACAGATTTGTTTATATTCAATTTTGAAATCTGACATGGGGCTAGACATATTGTCAATTTCCCACCTGCCCCTGGTCATGTGACTTGTGCCTGCACTTTAGGAGAGAAATGCTTTCTGGCAGGCTGCTGTTTTTCCTTCTCAATGTACCTGAATGTGTCTCAGTGAGACATGGGTTTTTACTATTGAGTGTTGTTCTTAGATCTACCAGGCAGCTGTTATCTTGTGTTAGGGAGCTGCTATCTGGTTACCTTCCCATTGTTCTTTTGTTTGGCTACTGGGGGGGAAAAGGGAGGGGGGGTGATAACACTCCAACTTGCAGTACAGCAGTAAAGAGTGATTGAAGTTTATCAGAGCACAAGTCACATGACTTGGGGCAGCTGGGAAATTGACAATATGTCTAGCCCCATGTCAGATTTCAAAATTGAATATAAAAAAATCTGTTTGCTCTTTTGAGAAATGGATTTCAGTGCAGAATTCTGCTGGAGCAGCACTATTAACTGATTCATTTTGAAAAAAAAAAATTTTCCCATGACAGTATCCCTTTAAATAGGTCTTCTAGATATGAAAATACTCATTGATTGCTCTTACCTTGTCTTTACCAGTAGTCAGTGCCAGAAATTTTCACCAAGATCACGGATGCAGAAAAAAGCAAACCCGTTATACTACTACCATAATGAGAATAGCAGCACACTCTTCCTTAGTTTAGCAAAAGCTGTTGAGGAAAAAGTTTTAACTAGTGAAGGTGAAAGCACAATTTGGCGTATTGTCCCAGGGAGCGATGAAAAAGATGCAAGTGTTTATTTATGAGCAACCCCCAACATACTGATGACTACATAATTGTGGCTATTGGCTTACCATCCCCCATATGTAATATATGGCACTAAGTTTGCCCAGGAGCAGCAAGCCATAGCAACCAATAAGAGGTTTGCTTTTAAACAGGTGACCAGGAAATGCTACCTTCCGATTGATTGCTATAGGTTACTGCTCCTGGGCAAACTTAGGGCCTTTTATTACATAACCCCCCATATGCCTTATACTTGCATCTACCCCTGGTTCTGTGCAAGTTTGGTTTGCACCCTTGCACACAGTTGCATCTTTGTTTGCAAATCTAGCACAAGGTGCAAAGCAGAAACTATGGGTCTTATGTACTTAAAGGAACAGTAACACCAACAAATGAATATGTTTTAAAGGAATGACAATATAATGTATTGTTGCCCTGGACTGGTGAAATTGTTGTGTTTGCTTCAGAAATACAAATATAGTTTAAATAAACAAGCTACGGTGTAGGCATGGGGGCAGACATTTAAGCACAGGATACACAGTAGATAACAGATACCCTCTAAAGAATCTCATTGTATACTACAGAGCTTATCTGTTATCTGCTGTGTATCCTGTGCCTTTTGAACTTTTTCAGCTTTGAATTGCTGACCCCATGGCTACACAGCAGCTAATTTACTAGGGATGCACCGAATCCAGGATTCGGTTCGGGATTCGCCCTTATTCAGCAGTATTCGGATTTGGCCGAATCCTTCTGCCTTGCCGAACCAAATCCGAATCTTAATTTGCATATGCAAATTAGGCATGGGAAGGAAATTGTGTGACTTTTTGTCACTAAACAAGTATGTAAAAAATGTTACCCCTTCCCACCTCTAATTTGCATATTAGGATTCGGTTCGGTATTTGGCCGAATCTTTCGCGAAGGATTCAGGGGTTCGGCCAAATCCAAAATAGTGGATTCGGCGCATCCCTATTGTTTACATAAATTATAGTAGAGTGAAGCAAACACACCAGTTGTACCAGTGCAGTGCAACAGCACATTATATTTTCATTACTTTAAAAAAAACTTTCATTTTTGGTGTAACTGTTCCTACCAATATGTACCAATATGTTTGGCACCCCTCTGTAAATCCAATTAATATGTTTATCCCTAGTCTGTGCTAGATTTGTTACCCAGTCAACCCCTTGGCCAAAGTCTGGGCCAAGGGGTTGACCGGGGAACAAAACGGGGCAGGCTATTTTATTTATTTTTCCCCAGACCAGTCCATATTTTTGGTGCACCAGTTCAGGTATAAAACAATGTGATTTAATTGACTGAGGGGGGCGGGCTAACAATTTAACTGTAACGCCACCCTGTGAATTACTCCAGATGTGCCTGTGTGTGATATTCATTAGGCACATGATATTCATTGGTACCTAATAAATATCAAGCTAGTAAGGAGCATGCATGTGAACACCCATGGACCTCCCACATGACACTCTATGCCTTTGCCATAGGGCCCTTGTTTATTCATTCAGGCCCACATATTTTATTGCTTATACAACTTGGAAAGACTTGGCTAGTCAGGCTTTGTGTGCTCAGTGCTGTTGAGATAAAAATCTCAAGATCCAAATAAGTGGAGAGAGAGAGATAGAAAACTCTTTAAACCATATTTATGAAGAAAATATTACGCTCACTACAAAAGTGTTTTTATTTTAAGTATAAATATGTTTGCACTATATTTACGTCATATAGTATTCAAATCCAATATTTGCATGAGACCCTAGAAACTGCAATTTAATAACAGATTGTAGATTGATCCCTGTTCCATTAGGCAGATTCCATAACTTGGCACTTTCAGCTGTTGTGGAACTAATGAAACATACAAATGGATGGCAGAAAAATAACTAGTGTATTTCATGTTGTTACAGATTCAAAAAAGCCAGAAGTCAAGTTTGGTTATGTTTGTCAATTTTATAACCTTAAGATAATATTTCATTTATGGGGAAATGCCCGGATGGATCAAACTTTATCTAGACATTCGGCTCAGATGGCTCAACTTGCCCCACAATTTTAACCCAGTTAAATAGATCAACACACCTTCTCTCCTGTTGAAATAAATGTTGCTTTGCTGTGGTGTCCCACGTGAGTCCTGTGATAGCAAAACCGACTCCTTTATTTAGAGACATGTAGAATAAATACTGCCATGGTGATCTGATATTTATTACTGTATGAGCCCAACCCAGCAATGGTTAATCCTCTATTCATGCTGCAGGGTACGAAATTCCTGGGTGCCAACCTGTCTATGGCAACCTAAAATTCTCCAAGGCAGTCACGCAAAATCTTCTTCTAACCTCTGGGACAGGTAATTACATGTGATGTTTTGTCAATGTATTATTTGTTTTAGAAAACCAGATGTTTTTCTCTCTCTCGCTCTCTGTTTTCTCATCCATTTGCTTTCGCCCATTCTATATACCCCTCTTTCTCTTCTGTGTTGTACTAACTACTTCTCCTCTCCCTTTAAACCTTCTCTCTCCCACCCCCCATTCCCCACTCCATAACTTCCACAAAGAAGGAAATTGGGGACAGGGGTTTTGCTGTTATGTATCAGTATTTCCCTGAATACTCCTGTCAAATATTAAATCATTGGGCTTATTGTTTCAAGAATAACAGAGTTACTTAAAGAGGTTGTTAACCTTCAAACAACTAGTTGTTTTCAGATAGATCGACAGAAATAATGACTTTTTTCAATGACTTTCTATTTTCTATGTGTGACCGTTTTCCTAATATTGAAGTGTAAAGTGTCATTTTTCACCTTCTAAAGCAGCTCTGGGGGGGTCGCCGACCCATTAAACTGTTCTAAATGGATACATTTAGTTGATACATTTCTTATCTTTGTCCCTGCTGAGCAGAATCTCTGGGTTTCATTACTGGCAACTGTTAGGGTAAGAGCACACAGGCAGATTCGGGGAGACTAGTCACCCCAGCGACAGATCTCCTCTTCTTTGGGGAGACAATCTCCCTAAACTGCCTTCCTGCAGGCTATAATGAAAAATCGCCAGCGGGATGGCACTAGTGTCGCTTCGTTTTTCGAATTCACCTGAAGTTTCCTTGTGCAGCGACTTCAGAAAACGAAGCGCCGTGAGTGCCATTCCGCTGGCGATTTTTCATTATAGCCGGCAGGAATGTAGGGGAAGCCAGGGTTGGATTTGACAGGCGGGCGCCCCTTGGCTGCACAGTTTTTATTATATTATAGTTAATTATATCTTAGCTGGGATCAGGTAACATCTACTGTTTTATTATTCCAGAGAAAAGGGAAATTATTTTTAAAGATGTAGATTACTTGATTATAATGGAGTCTATGGGAGACAACCTTTCCCTAGTTCTGAACTTTCTAGATAACAGGTTTCCGGATGTCGGATCCCATACCTGTACTAACAAATCGAGGCAAATTATATTTCGTCTTTGCAACTCTAGGTAGAGTATACAGTATATCTCTCATCAACTGGAACGAATGTCCCAGAATGGTTCTTACATGATGTTACCATAATAGTAAAAAGACACTAAGGGGCATATTTACTAAAGGGCAAAGTGACTAACACTGGCAATGATTCGTCAACGTTACAGTTTTCAGGGACTTCGCAGATTTACTAATGGGCGTAGGCGTCACTTCGCTAGCGAAGGAGATAGATGCTAGCGATGATTCGCACTCTATCGCCAGTCGAATTTTTGCTCTGGCGAATGGACGTTACACTGCAAATTCACTAAGATGCGGATTTTACTGAACGTTACCTCTTTCGCCAGACTTGCCTTTACCAGTCCAAAAAATGCTGGCGTCTTTTTTTTTTTTCAGAGCCATTTTTGATAGCCAGCAAAAGTCCTTAATTTTTTTTTGGGGTAAACAGGTTCCCCCATACATTTCCTAACATATGGAACATTAAAGGGATACTGTCATGGGAAAAAAAAAAATTTTCAAAATGAATCAGTTAATAGTGCTGCTCCAGCGAATTGTGCACTGAAATCCATTTCTCAAAAGAGCAAACAGATTTTTTTATATTCAATTTTGAAATCTGATATGGGGCTAGACATATTGTCATTTTCCCAGCTGCCCCAAGTCATGATAAACTTCAGTCACTCTTTACTGCTGTACTGCAAGTTGGAGTGATATCACCCCCCTCCCTTCCCCCCCCCAGCAGCCAAACAAAAGAACAATGGGAAGGTAACCAGATAGCAGCTCCCTAAAGGTGGCCATACACGGGCCGATAAAAGCTGCCGACAGACTGTGTCGGCAGCTTATTGGCCCGTTTATTGGGGCCCCCGACGGGCGACGATTGGATGGGTTTAAAAACCCTGTCGGATCGCGGCTGCATCTGTTCGTTGATGCGGTCCCGTGATCCAACTGCCCATTTGCGAATGCTAAGATCCGATCGTTGGGCCCTAGGGCCCACGATCGGATCTGCCCGATATTGCCCACCTCAAGGTGGGCATATCGGAGGGAGATCCGCTCGTTTGGCGACATCGCCAAACGAACGGATCTATCAATGTATGGCCACCTTAACACAAGATAACAGCTGCCTGGTAGATCTAAGAACAACATTCAATAGTAAAAACCCATGTCCCACTGAGACACATTCAGTTACATTGAGAAGGAAAAACAGCAGCCTGCCAGAAAACATTTCTCTCCTAAATTGCAGGCAAAATCACATGACCAGGGGCAGCTGGGAAATTGACAAAATGTCTAGCCACATGTCAGATTTCAAAATGTAATTAAAAAAAATCTGTTTGCTCTTTTGAGAAATGGATTGCAGTGCAGAATTCTGCTGGAGTAGCGCTATTAACTGATGTGTTTTGAAAAAAACATGTTTTACGATGACAGGATCCCTTTAACTATACACTGGGCTCATGTGTAGGGCAATATAACAACTCTATTGTCTTTATTAAGGTTCCCTGGACTTGTGTAATGTAATGTATTTGCTGCAACAAATACGTCCATTCAATTTTAAATTTCCCGCCATAGAAGAAGACCGCTAACGGAGTTGCGCTAGGCAGAGTTGAACACTAGCACATCTTCACTTTGATTTGCTCCCATTGCCGAAGCAACGCTAGAGAAATTTGCCACTTCTTCCCAAAATCTAAAGGCCAAAATGACTTTCAGAAAGCAGAGTTTGAAGTGGGTTAATCTCTAGGCTGTGATAAATTAGGACAAAGCAAGGACAGATGCCATTTGTTAAAAAAAAACAAGAAGAGAAAAAGCACTGTCTGCAATTAAAGCTCACTAGAGAATTAAACAAGTAAATATTTGGCTTCAGGTTCTGCTGATTCCATAAAAACATGAACAATATACTAATATAGTGTTTGTTGTGTCACCAGATTATCCTCAATTCTGTTGCACGGTAGAAGATTTGACCCTTCATTGTCATTTTCATCTAAATCATCAGCACTATATCACAATTTGATAGCAAAGGGTTCTTTATATAGGTTAATGTGGTTATTCTCTCCAGCATGAGTATTTAGCTAAAAGTAAAAAAAAAAAACGGAGTGCTGTATGATGTGCTTTTAAATGCTCGTATTATCCCGAGGCCAGAGCTTCACACAAACAACATATGCTAATTGCCTTTGCTGTTGATAAATGATTCTTTCTACCGTTCCTTCTAGGATTTATTTAACAGATCACCAGGCAAATGTTCTATAGTTATATTTACATTTCTGCTGGAGGGTAATTGCAAAACGCTGTCACTTCATATTCTAAGTTTGATTTATTTTCAGTGTTTTTATATGAGAAACAACTTTTCCATGCTGCAGTGTCTATCCTTTCAACTGCATAATTTCCCCAAACTAATAGCGAGATGGAAGGAACGGTTACACCAAAAAAACAAAAGTGATTTAAAGCAATGAATAGATAATGTCCTGTTGTGCTGCACTGGTAAAACTTGTGTGTTTGCTTCAGAAACTCTACTATAGCTTATATAAACAATATGGGGTAGATTCACTAAAGGGCAAAGGGGCAGTCTCTAGCAAAAAATTAGTTAGAAATAGTGATGGGTGAATTTATTCGCCAGGCGTGAATTCAAGACGAATTTGCGCGATTTGCCGCCAGCGAATAAATTTGCGAAACGCCCGCGAAAATTCGTCCGAAAACATAATATTAACTCTTTGGTCTTTATTAAGGTTCCTTGGACATTTGTAATAAAAAGTGGTAACTTCAAGCATTTGCACCATCTCTAATAAAGACATCGATACAACTTTAACGTACCCGCCCAATTCAAATTGACTTAAGCATAAGAAGACTAGTGAATTTTCGCTAGGCACAAACGAATGCTAGTGCATCTGCGCTATGAAATGCTCGCACTGCCGAAGTAACTCTAGTGAAAACTCGCCAGCGTTCAACGCCCAGGATGCAACGTCGCATATTAGTGAGAGAGCATAGTGGTAGCAAATTTGCGCCTGGCGAAGTGGTGAGAGGTCTGTGAAGAGGTCGCTGGCGACAATTCACCTTCTAGTAAATCTACCTCCATGCTGTGTAGCCATGGGAGCACCTATTCAAAACATCATTTTGCCCCTTTATAGGGCCTCACCTTGAGTATGCAGTGCAGTTTTCGGCTCCAGTCCTTAAGAATGATATAATGAGCTGGAAAGAGTGCTGAGACGTGCAACTAAACTGGTTGGTGGGATGGAAGATTTAAATTATGAGGGTTCGGGTTGTGCATGATGGGCACATGGTAAAATCCTTAACTGTATGCAACACTGTATTTAGGTCTGGTTTGTTGTGATAAATTCTGAGGCATGAGATTAAAAAAAAATTTCCACCAAACTTTGAGTCTCTCTCACTCCCCACCGGCTTCAGTGTCTCTTAGATCTCATTACATTTAGATATACTGTATATGCTTCTGTTCTCCTGTTTTTTGGGTTGTGATCTCTCATTCCTACCGCCAGCACCTCTCTGCTCCCCTCAAAAATACAAGATACAGAAGCAGTTGTGCGCTGCCGTGATATTGACACAAGGTCCCTGTTTAATTTATACTCACAGGATCCTCCAGATACAGTCGCGTGTTGGTACTTATTCGCCGTATAATCCTGATTGCAGTCCTGTCTGTTGCCTCCTGTTCCACTGCTCCATGCTCACCGCTTCACTTCCTGTACCCTTCGTCTCAACTACGGATTCTCAGTTGGGTCAGTCAGTGAAGTCCAAGAGTTGTGGGCTGGGAAATCGTTTCTAGCAACAGGGATATCTCCTTGTTGCTAGAAACGATTTCCCAACTCACAGCTCTTGGACTTCACTGATTGACCCATGTGAGAATCCGTACAGTGGCGTAACTACCGGGGAGCAGGGGATACAACTGGGCCAGGGGTCGCACCCCCGCAGGGCCCCCGGGCAGATTGCACGCGATGCAGCCGGCTGGAGTAGGCTGCAGCCGCAACGTAAATTCGCACGGACGAGGGTGGGGGGCGGCGGCTGCACCAGGGCCCACCCCCACCTAGTTCCGTTACTGAATCTGTAGTTGAGATAAAATCAAATTATTTGATTTAGCTTTTATTACAGTAACAATAGTACACATTTAAAATAGGAGTTTTTGGCCTAACAAGTTTCGTGATTCTCTCACTTTCTCAGAGGAACAGCAGCAAATATATCTAAATTGAACGAGATCTAAGAGACTCTGAAGCTGGTGGGGAGTGAGAGAGACTCAAAGTTTGGTGGAACAATTGTTGCAGGAGGCGCATACATTTTAAAATTATTTCTGACATTTTGGGGGTGGAATCCTCTGTTGTGTTGCTTATCCGACTATTATAATTGTGCAGGGTATAAGTTCTTTATGAGATTAAAACACAGAACTGCAAACTGATTGTTATGAGTAATACACACAAATGCCACCTTGGAAGAGGGACACACAATGAGAAATACACAGTAATTGAAGAAATATACAGTAGTTGCACAGTGCTCTTTGGGAAACACACTGCAAGAGCCATCAACACACTTCTGTAGCCAGAAGCCAGCCAAGTATACGTTATATTACACAGGAGGAATTCCATACCCAACAATAACACAGTAAATCTAATGCAAAATAAATACTTGGGATAATGTTTTCCCCCAGTGGCATAGCCAAGTAATGTTATAAAATAGCTAGCTGCTTAATATTAATAACAGTATCAACTAGGACCTGCACAATAAATTCCCCACAGATTTATACTTCTCTGGCTGTGGAGCTATAAATAATTCTAAATGTGCCCATATCTGATATTATTTTATTAGAAACGTTAGTGACAATACAATATTATTTCTGCATATCATATTCGAGCAGTGCTCCCCGAAACAATTTAGCTGTTGGTTGTCACAGTTGTGACAAAGAGCAAACTCACTCGACAATATACAGCGACCATATTTTTCAAGTGCAGATTAATGTTTTATATTAGGAAGATTAGGACCGATAGCATTAATTAGGGGATTATAATGAACAGTACTAGCACAGGAATGGTTCTCAATGCACACATGAACAGATTTGCTGATTTTAACAATACACTCTAAGGGGCACATTTACTTAGTTTGAGTGAAGGAATAGAATAAAAAAAACTTCCAATTTTCGAATGTTTTTTTGGCTACTTCGACCATCGAATTGGCTTCTTCGATCTTCGACTACGACTTTGAAACGAACGATTCGAACTAAAAATCGCTCGAATATTCGACCATTCGATAGTCGAAGTACTGTCTCTTTAAAAAAACTTCGACCCTCTACTTTGCCATCTAAAACCTACCGAACCTCAATGTTAGCCTATGGGGAAGGTCCCCCACAGGCTTTGTAAGCTTTTTTTTTGGTCGAAGAAATTAAAATCTTTTGAATTGAGCAATTCGAAGGATTTAATCGTTCGATCGATTTTTCGTTCGAACAAATTTCGGTAAATCCTTCGACTTCGATATTCGAAGTCGAAGGATTTAACTTCGGCAGTCGGATATCGAGGATTAATTAACCCTCGATATTCGACTCTATGTAAATCTGCCCCTAAGTGGTTGATTTGTTAGCGTTCACATTTGAATCTTCGCCACAATCGGATTTTTTTTTTTTGCACTAAAACCCCTGAATTCCAAATATGCTTTTAAAAACTTGAATGTATGATTCAGTGCAGAAAAATGTATGAATGAATGTAAAATTTTGGCACCTAAAAGCATCCAAGTTCATGGGGGAAATTTACTAAGGGCTAAGTGACTAATGCTGGTGAAAATTCAACGGTGAAGGAGATAGACTCTAGCGCTACTTCACACTCTAACGCCAGGCGAATTTTCGCTCTGGCGAATGGACGTAACTACGCAAATTCACTAAGATGCGGATTTTACTGAACGTTACCTCTTGCGCCAGACTTGCCTCCGCCACCGCAGACCAGGCGAATTGCAATAGAGTAGATAGGACTTGCTTTAAAAAAGTTTAAATTTTTTCAAGTCCCAAAAAACGCTGGCATCTTTTACTTTTTTAAGAGTTATAGGCTGAAAAAGATTGTAAATTTTTTTGGGGGTACCCTCCTTCCCCCCTACATTTCCTAACATATGACACCTAAACAATACAGTGTATAGGGCAAAATAACAACTCTATTTTATTTTATAAAGGTTTCCCAGGCTTGTGTAGTGTAATGTACTTGCTGCAACATATACGTCCATTGTACTTTAACTTGGCGCCGTATGCAAATTAGGGATCGCTAGTGTAACTTCGCTTTGCTTGACTAATTAAAGCTAGTGCAATTTTGCTACATTTCGCCTCCCTGGGTGCAACTTTGGATTTTAGTGAATTTGAGCAGCCCTGGCGAAACTACACCTCGCGAAGTGCGGCTAGCGCATTTTCATCGCTTACTGAATTTGCCCCTTTGTATGTGTGGAAGAAGAGAGAGAGATGGGGGTGATCACTGGAATAAATAAATAACCATGCATGTGGTTATCACCTACTTTAGATTTACTTTACACCTACTTTAGATTTACTTTACACCTACCGTACTTTAGATTTACTAATTAATTCTATCTTCATAATACGTTATTGGCATTTGTACCTGGTAGAAGCATTCAATATGCTTTCTCAATAAAATGTTAATTAGAAAAATACATTGAAAATGTACAAAGTAAGATTGCTAGTTTCTTAATTTAATCTGAATGCAGGGAAAAAAAAGTTTCTATTTTTAGATCACCCTGTGAATTTAACGATGGCAATGTGTTAATTAGTACATTTCTGAGATTTGCATTAATAAGGGAAGTGTACAAATGGGCTTGAACTTTAAAGAAAAGCCGATGACAGAACATCAATTTTAGGCAAGGTAAATTCATTTGAGGGTGATAAGATGGATTTTAATCACGACTCTCCAGAGATACAGGATATTGGAACGAATGAGAGAAAATCCTATTTCTTGAATACATTGGAGAAGTAGTTCAAGAAAGGTCTATTGAGGCATTGCTCTTCAGGGAGTGAATGCCTAATTTGAATTTCAGTATTGAGTAAAATAAAAAGCCTGCAATAATGTTACCTGTAATGCAGTTCATGGTTATCATAGTGTACAGGAATACTTTACCCATTCTCAAACATTATGCAGTGCAACAATTTCCTTTTCATTTTTTTCCTGAATACATTAACGTGGAAAATATTTTAAATCCTTTCTTTTGAGTTTAATAAATGTAAACTTTAAGGGGCCAATTCATTAACTTCGAGTGAAAGATTTGAAGTAAAAAAACTTAGAATTTCGAAGTGTTTTTTGGGCTTCTTTGACCATCGAATGGGCTTCTTCGACCTTCGACTACGACTTTGACTTCGAATCGAAGGATTCGAACTAAAAATCGTTCGACTATTCGACCATTCGATAGTCGAAGTACTGTCTCTTTAAGAAAAAACTTCGACCCCCTAGTTCGCCACCTAAAAGCTACCGAACCCAATGTTCGGCTAAGTTTTTTTGGTCGAAGGATAATCCTTCGATCGTTGGATTAAAATCCTTCGAATCGAACGATTATTCCTTCGATCGTTCGATCACAGTTTTTGCGCAAAATCCTTCGACTTCGATATTCGAAGTCGAAGGATTTTCATTCCCAGTCGAATATCGAGGGTTAATTAACCCTCGATATTCGACCCTTGATGCATCTGCCCCTAAACACTTTTTCAGACATCAGAATTGTAATGTGATTCATTTCTCCTTACAACTCCTGGCCAATTAAACTATAATCGCATTTCTTCTCTACGTTACAGTATGGTAACGCATGCAACCAATAAGAAGTTACATTTTACTAGTTTATTGTAGTAACAATAATGAAAGCAAGAATTTTTTTTGGAATTTATTGGTAACTGATCTTGTGAAATTTGCTCAAGTAACTACAAAACCTTGTGTGTTTTTTTATTTGGAAATTATGGTAAATAGGATTAGGGTTTGGGTTATGTTGAAGTCATTGCAGATAAAAAAAACCATAATTCCTTTTTGTCTGGTATGGATAAATAAAGAGGGAGCTGGTTGTAATGGATAATATATTTGTATTATGATATAGATTTCCCATGTGTCGGTGCTGAGACATAGGGGTAGATTTACTAAAGGGCGAATTGTCACCAGCGACCGCTTCACACACATTGCACCACTTCGCCAGGAGCAAATTCGCCACTACGCTAATTCACTAATATGAGAAGTTTCCCTCTGGGCGCCAAATACTGGTGACTTTTTGCTAGCGGTACATTGGCAGTGCCAGCATTTCATAGTGAAGATGCTCTAGCATTTGTTTGTGCCTAGCGAAAATTCGCTAGTGATCTTGCACTTAGGTCAATTTGCATTTGGCGGGTAATTTAAAGTTGTATGGAAGTAAAGCAATAAATCCAGCAGCACTCGGATATGTGATTCAATTATTTATTCATGCCATTAGCAGAGCGACGTTTCGGGCTATTCCAGCCCTTTAAAGTTGTATGGAGGTCTTTATTATAAATGTTGGTGCAAATGCCCGAAGTTACCACTTTTTCTTACAAATGTTCGGGGAATAATGATGGGTGAATTTGTCACATTTGCTTCGCCACGTATTTTGCGAAAAATTTGCGAAACTGCAATTTTGACACCTGTGACAATTCACCGGCATCAAAATGGGTGCCGTCGTCAAAGTTGATGCCGGTGCCCATTAAAGTCAATGGGCTTTTTATCATATTTATCGTCGCCAGTGTCAAAATTGACGCCAGCAAATTTTTTCGGCAAATTTTTGAATTTATACGCCGGTGATGAAACTGCCAAATTCGCCCATCACTACCAGGAAGCCTTAATAAAGACAAGAGAGTTAATATAATGCCCTACACATGAGCCCACTGTACAATGAATGTATCATATGTTATGAAATGTCTGGAGAAAACTGGTTACCCAAAAAAAGTTTACCAGAACTTTTGCAGGCAATTCTGCTTCAGAAAAGGAAAAGTCGCCAGCGTTTTTGGAACTTTAATGCATTTTCAGCACACAGGAAATAATGTAAGTGACAGAAGATTGAGGAAGATCTAGCTACTTTATAGCACTTAGTCTGAGGTGGCAAAATCAACTCTGGCGAAAGACGTAATGTTCAGTAAAATCCGCACTTTAGTGAATTTGCAGAGTATTGAACCATTCGCCGGAGCGAATTTGCGCTATGACGGTCTAGTTCACTAGCAAATTGGCACTTGCTTCTGTCCTTGCGGGTGGCAATGCTAGCGAATTGGCGATAGCGTTAGCAACTTCACTCTTTAGTAAATCTGCCCCATAGTCTGAGCAAGACGGCTATAGCAAAGCCAAGGGATGTTGTATTTCTCTTTATATAAACATGTTCAATTCTATCCATCAGTCACTAGGGTTAGTTCAATGAATATCCATATAGTTTTCCTGTATTAAAGCCCACTTTGTTTTGGTCTGGGCATGGCTTCAGCTAGAGGATAATGTGGTAGAAGAAATGATAGCCCTGGCATGGTTATAGTTCCCTGGCTTTCTGTAAAATTCAACCACCTGATTGAAATAAGAAAAGCCCTAGTCTACATTTTTATAAATTCAACTACAAAGATGAAATATGAAGTCGCTGTTGCAAATTCCACTTTTAGTAAAACAAATCCACTCTATGATCCTCTTTTTCATTTTCTTTTAAAAACTCTATTTGCAAAGGTTCAATCCTGGCCATTATTTATGTAGGAGCCAATCCAATTTGCCTATTTTTAGAAACATTTTTCCTGTTATCAAGATTTTTTCAATTCCATCAGTGTGGATGATGGGCCAAGATCCCAACAGACATTATTAGTAATACAGGTATGGGACCTGTTGTCCAGAATGCTCGGGACCTGGGGTTTTACAGATAACGGATCTTTCCGTAATTTGGGTCTTCATCCCTTAAATCTACTAGAAATTCATTTAAACATTAAATAAACCCAATAAACTGGTTTTGCTTCCAATAAGGATTAATGATATCTTAGTTTGGATCAAGTACAAGCTACTGTTTTCATTTTTAAGATCATTTTTAAAAATTTGGATTATTTGGATAAAATGGAGTCTATGGGAGACAGCCATTCCGTAATTCTGAGCTTTCTGGATATTGGGTTTCCGGATAAGGGATCCTATACCTGTACCATTGAAAACAAATCTCTTCAGTGCTTTTCAATGCTCAGACAATCAACATACAGCACAGAGTCAGATTTATATTTTCAGAGACTGTAAGCATTGTTTGTCAGTGAAAGCTGGACCTCTGGTTTACTCTCTGCCCTAATCCCAGGCACTAAAAGAGGGATGATGTCCCACTAATTAATACTCAAACTAGACTAAACTCTATGCTGAATGGCTGATACCGGCAACCACACTCGTGCAATTTAGCATCTATGTTAGGAAAGAGTCATATAATCTAAAGATCAAAAATACGACTAATTGACCTTTCTGATATATGTTTTATGTATATATATATATATATATATATATATATATATATATATATATATATATATATATATATATATATATATATATATATATATATATGCATCTATAGCTGCCCTGCATGCTTCTAATTACACTTGGGGGCCTATTCATTAAGTTTGAGTGAAGGAATAGAAGAAAAAAAACTTTGAATTTCAAAGTGTTTTTTTGGCTACTTCGACCATCGAATGGGCTACTTCGACCTTCGACTACGACTTCGACTTTGAATCGAAGGATTCAAACTAAAAATCGTTTGACTATTCGACCATTCGATAGTCGAAGTACTGTTTCTTTAAGAAAAAAATTCGACCCACTAGTTTGCCACCTAAAAGCTACAGAACTCAATGTTAGCCTATGGGGAAGGTCCCCATAGGCTTGGCTAACTTTTTTTGGTCGAAGGATAATCCTTCGATCGTTGGATTAAAATCCTTTGAATCGTTCGATTCGAAGGATTTAATCGTTCGATCGAACGATTATTCCTTCGATCGTTCGATCAAACTATTTGCGCAAAATCCTTCGACTTCGATATTCGAAGTCGAAGGATTTCCATTCCCCAGTCGAATATCGAGGATTAATTAACCCTCGATATTCGACCCTTGATGCATCTGCCCCTAATTGTATTTAGTGAATTGACAATATTCTTGCATCTGTTTAATAGACCAGAAGTTTACAGTTGATTGATATAACTGGGTTTACTAAAAGTGGAATTTGCAACAGTGACTTCATATTCCATCTTTGTAATTGAATTTATAAAAATAGAGACATTAGATTGCAAGCTCCACTTGAACAGGTGGTGGTGAGGTGAATGATGGTTACCGTAATCACAGTGCTATATAAATTAAAAAAAAAGTCAAGACCAGTTTACAGTGATGTTAAGCAATTACTGGATCCTAATTCAGATAGATATATATATTTCAGATGCATCTACCATCAAGCTATAAATGTCTGGTCTATCTATCAATCACAAGTTTAAAAATGACATCAAGTCACATGTTACAAAACCACATGTTACAACCACATGATATAATCATGTATCATACCAATAATCTCTTATTCGAAAAGTATGCACCATTATAGTCTATGAGCCAATACACATTACTGAGTATCCATAAATGTTTACAAAACACAGTACAACTTGTAATCTATCTGTAATATACAATCAGTAAGGTGCCGATTCACTAAATTCGAGTGAAGGATTCGAAGTAAAAAAACTTTGAATTTCGAAGTTTTTTTTGGGCTACTTCGACCATCGAATGGGCTACTTCGACCTTCGACTACGACTTCGAATCGAAGGATTCGAACTAAAAATCGTTCGACTATTCGACCATTCGACCATTCGATAGTCGAAGTACTGTCTCTTTAAAAAAAAACTTCGACCCCCTAGTTCGGCAGATAAAAGCTACCGAAGACAATGTTAGCCTATGGGGAAGGTCCCCATAGGCTTGCCTAACTTTTTTTGATCGAAGGATATTCCTTCAATCGTTGGATTAAAATCCTTCGAATCGTTTGATTCGAAGGATTTAATCGTTCGATCAATGGAATAATCCTTTGATTGTTCGATCGAATTTTCTGCGCTAAGTCCTTCGACTTCGATATTCAAAGTCAAAGGATTTCAATTCCTAGTTGAATATCGAGGGTTAATTAACCCTCGATATTCGACCCTTGATACATCTGCCCCTAAATGTCACCCAAATAAAGAAAAAGAGAAATTATAAACTAAAAAGCAAGAAAAATCAAGAATTAAAGAAACACATACAAATCATAATCCTTGTTAAGGACACCTGATTTTTCAATCTATTGATCCAGTAAAACTCTCTACATTTGAGTCTCTTGACTCGATCTCCCCCTTGTTGTCATTTTGCAACATGTTCCAGTACCATAAACTGTATATCATTGTTAGTGATGGGCAAATTTGGGGCGTTTTGCTTCGCCGAAATAATTGCGAATTTCCAGCGAAATTCGTGAAACGGTGAAAAATTCGTGAAACTGATTTTTTTTATTTATTTTTTTTATTATTCTCCGACGGCGTATCGCGGGAATTCGCCGTAAATTTGCGCCTGGTGAATAAATTCGCCCATCACTAATCATTGTGATTGTGTTCACACTCCAAATAATGTCTTGGCACAGGAAGTCACTTGTTTACATTTGATACTGGACCTATGTTGTGAGAAGCAATCACATACTTTTTGTGTTGTTTCTTTTATATTTTATATACATTGTGTACAAGATCCACACCTAAATATGCCCTGTTTTGGGGGGCTCAAAACGTAAAACATACTTGTTTAGGTGAAGCAAATGCAGTCCTGACTTATTTCTCAATGTGCACAGTCCTTTATAAGAAACAAGAGGAATAGATCGAAGTTCTTGTTGTTCTATGATCCATTAAAGTTAGTGACTAATGCCACTCTGGGAGAAGTCTTGTGTCAAATGGCACATATTTGTCAGCCCATATACAGTATATATATATATATATAAATGTTCAGAAAGTACCTGCACTCGGTCCCTTGCGATACGTGGTGGGTGCTCCATTTCTCAAAAGAGCAAACAGATTTTTTTATATTCAATTTTGAAATCTGACATGGGGCTAAACATGTTGTCAATTTCCCAGCTGCCCCTGGTCATGTGACTTGCTCTTTCGAGAAATGGATTTCAGTGCAGAATTCTGCTGGATAAACACTATTAACTGATTCATTTTGGGGGGAAAAAAATTCCCATGACAGTATCCCTTTAATTTGCTTGTGAACATATCCCAAAGAGTATACAATCTAAGTTTGTCACTCAAGGTGCTTGAGATTAATTGACTTGCTCCAGGCAACTGCAAACTTTAAGCCATCCTACTCCAAATACTTGACTTGAATTATTTCCATATACACCACTGCCTGACGCGTTTTATGCATTTAATCATAGGCCTATGATCAAGTGCCGAGCATGCAAAATGCATCAGGCAGTTGTTTTAATGGATATAATAAAATACACATCCTGCGTTGTAGGGGTGCAATAGCTCAGATTTTGTTGCTGCTGTTGTTACACCTACAAGCTCAGGTCTTCTGCACCCAGGCCACCGTGGCTTTTAAATCCCTTTGCATAAGGAACTTCCTATAAAGGATTATGTATTTTTGTACTGACAATTGCAGATGTTAACACAAGGGATTGACTTGTGCTAGTTCATACCAGTGAGTGTGGTTTGGACTGTAATATGTGAAAGACTTGTGTGTGTATTGGTTTACATTGGTCATTTTGGGAGGGGACTGAATTTAAGATTTCTGCATTTTTTAGATGTTTAAGTGCAGTGCTCCCTTATGCAAAGAAAATTAAATGTTTCTCTTTTTGTTGACTCGACCCAGGCCACAAGGACTGAATTACAAGGAATGAAACCAGGACAGGTAGACCATGAACCATGGTCAGAAAAAAGCTAGGCTGCTCCAAACTCACTCCTACGGGGTTATTTACTAAACTCCGAATGCAAAAATCACGAAAAAATTTTTGGAATTTAGTAAACCCCAAGGATGGAAAAGTCTGAATCTGAAAATCCGGCATCTCAGACCTGTCGAGGTTGCATATAAATCAATGGGAGAGGTCCCAATGATTTTTTGATGTGCACTGGGTTTCATGAAATAACCCGACGTTTTCAGAGTTTTCGGGTTGAAATTCAAAAAAAATCGTGAAATTCAGATGAAAAAATTAAAAAAAAAACAGAAAATCAGATTTTTTCCCAAAAAGCAAATTTTCGGCAAAATGTAATAATAAATAAGTGTAAAAAGCCCGAGCGGATTTGATCGGAGTTTGTAGCAGAAAATATTGAGATAAATTCAGACAAATAACTAGTGATAGGCGAATTTATTCACCAGGTGTGAATTCGTGGCGAATTTCCGTGTTTTGCCGCTGGCTAATAAATTCACAAAATTACCAGCGAAAATTCTCTGGCGTCAAAATATATTTTAACTATTCAGAAGCTGGCAACAATATACAGTAGTTGCCGATGTCAAATACATTTTGACACCAGCGAATTTTCGCTGGCAATTTTTTTCGCCAATTTTGCAAATTTATTAGCCGGTGGCGAAACGCAGAAATTTGCGTTTCTCTAATTTTTCGCCGTTTCACTATAAATAACCCCCATAGTGAGTTATCTTTAAAGGAATTGTTCAGTGTGAAAATAAAAACTGGGTAAATAGATAGGCTGAGCAAAATAAAAAATGTTTCTAATATAGTTAGTTAGGCAAAAATGTAATGTATAAAGGCTGAAGTGATTTGATGTATAACTTGTCAGTCAGAACCCAACTTCCTGCTTTTCAGCTCTCCTGGTTTACACTGACTGGTTACCCTGGTTACCAGGCAGTAACCAATCAGAGACTTGAGGGGGGGGCCACATGGGTCATATCTGTTGCTTTTGAATCTGAGCTGAATGCTGAGGATCAATTACAAACTCACTGAACAGAAATGTCCCATGTGGCCCCCCTTCAAGTCACTGACTAACTCAGAGTTATAGAGCTGAAAAGCAGGAAGTTGGATTCTGGCTGTTTTATTAGACAACTGTTCACTCCAGCCTTTATACATTACATTTTTGGCTAACTAACTATATTAGAAACATTTTTTATTTTGCACAGCCTATCTATTTACCCAGTTTTTATTTTCACACTGAACTATTCCTTTAATGCAGCTCCATTTAATATCCCGGATGCTCCACCACCAGCGTTCCCACTGTAATTAGAAGTGCTCAGAGAAAATTAAAGGCGGCACCTGACGTCTTTCGGGAGCAACTCCTTTAATCATCGGCTTGATTAAGGGAGTTGCTCCCGAAACGCGTCAGGTGATGTGATCTGTTGCAATAAACCACCAACATTTTAATGCAGAGTGGCGCCTTTCATTTTCTCTGAGCAGACCATGAACCAAGCTCTGTTGACATAACCACTGAGCACTACTGAAGGAATATATAGGATTGTATATACTGAGAAAGTAGTGATGGACGAATTTGACAATTTTTTGTCCAGTCCACCAATTTACTCCAAGTAGGTTCTTGGAGGTCCCCCATAGGCTAAAACAGCAATTTGGCAGGTTTTAGATGGCGAATGGTCAAATTCGACAGCACATGATAAATTTCAATCGATTTTTCAATTTTGAATTTGGACTATTCCCTAGTCAAAGTACACAAAAATTACCTTTAAAATTAAATTTCTAATTTTTACATCGACCTTTGATAAATCTGCCCCTAAAGCTGGCCATAGACGCAACGATCCGATCGTACGAATCGTGGATTCGTATGATTTTCGGACCGTGTGTGGAGAGTCCCGACATTTTTCGTCCGGCGGAGATCGGTCGTTTGGTAGATCGGACAAGTTAGAAAATTTCTGTCGGCTGCCGATAATATCTCTGCGTGTATTGCCGATCGTACAATTTTCAGTGGGAGACTGTCACTAGCTTTGGTTGGACATAGATATCGTACGATTGCTGTCAGGGGCAGAACATTCCTGATCTGTTCTTTAACTACTTTATTTGATCGGAATGGTAAGACTTTGATCTGAATGGTTAGTGGCGGGTCGGGAGATGGGAAAGTCTGATCGTACGTTGATTCGTACGATCGGATCTTTGCGTCTATGGCCAGCTTAAGAGAGAGGTTTACACAACATGTTTGCATGGTCCACTGGACAGTAATTAAAAGTGAAATCTCTGTGCATATTTACAGATATGGAATCCACTATCAGAAATAGACTTTCCAATATATACTCTTCATATTAGTGTTTTAATGTAAATGTTAAATATTTTTTAACACATGACAATCCTTGTGTCTAGCCGAAACAAACCCAAATCCTAATTTACATATGTAAATTAGGGTAAGGGAGGGAAAAACATTACTTTTCATCACAAAACAAAGAAGTAAAAAAAATATTCACACCTTTTCCTTTCCCGGCCCTAATTTGCATATGCAAATTAGGATTCAAATTCGGTTCAGATTCAAATCTTTCACAAAGGATTATGTCTGTCCAAAAAACCATCCAAGCCACTCTTAAAGGCATTAACTGAATCAGCATCACAACATCACCCGGCAGTGCATTCCACAACCTCACTGTCCTGACTGTGAAGAACCCCCTACGTTGCTTCAAATGAAAGTTCTTTTCTTCTAGTCTAAAGGGGAGGCCTCTGGTACGGTGATCCACTTTATGGGTAAAAAGGTCCCCTGCCATTTGTCTATAATGTCCTGTAATGTACTTGTAAAGTGAAATCATGTCCCCTTGCAAGCGCCTTTTTTCCAGAGAAAACAACCCCAACCTTGACAGTCTCCCCTCATAATTTAAGTCTTCCGTCCCTCTAACCAGTTTAGTTGCACTTAGTCTCTGCACTCTCTCCAGCTCATTTATATCCCTCTTAAGGACTGGAGTCCAAAACTGAACTGCATACTCCAGATGAGGCCTTACCAGGGACCTATAAAGAGGCATAATTATGTTTTCATCCCTTGAGTTAATGCCCTTTTTTATGCAAGACAGTTGAGTTGAGTTGATAGTATGAGTGTCAACATCTTACAGACCATACATTTTCCCACTAGACACCTGTTCAAATTCTTCCTTAATAGTTGCTGTCCTAACCTACATGTCAAGGGCCTCTTCGTAAAACAATTGCAAAATGCGCAAAGTGTAACTTTTAGATGCAAACTGCCATATTTTTTACCCACGCTGTAAAATTTTTCCAAGAATTTTAGCATCATTTTGGGTGTACACTAAGCAGCCTCCACTACGACTTTCACACAATGCACAAATAACAATATTTAGATATCCAGGACCTCGGACAACACTCTAGTCCTTGGCCCTGTCTATTAGCACCCAGGTTTTGTTGCTGCATATGGTGTGCAACCTTTAGATTATCTGGTAATAAAATACCAATATGTTGCTTATGAATTGTGTTCAAGTTGTAGAGTGCAGATCCTGTCCCTTTTGGTGGCATCCATATCACCACTAGCATCCAATTTGCTTTCATGGATACAACCCTGTAGGCTAGCCAGACACATTGGTGCTCGCAGGTAGCTTTGTAGATACCATCATGCTGTATTTTGCCTTCATTCTAACACTTTTTATTTTGTACTTGCTTTTTAAATGAACCTGCAGCCATTCATGCATGAATACAATAATAATAACTAACTGCGGAGCCCTCTGAAATGATTTCAGCATTTCTTTTATTTCTGTCATCATGTAACAAATTCCAGGGAGGAAGCAATTGCACTCTCAGGCATATCCCGCATTCTGCCAATTCCTACTAAAGAATACATTAATACTTAATGATCATTTGCATCTAGGAGACTTTATTGTGGGCCTCAGATTAGATCTTAAAATACACAGAACTGCGAGAGCGCTGAGAGAAAAACAGTCTTTTTTTATTGGCAGTGGAAAAACAACACTTCACACCCTGGATAATCACACTTGGTGGAATATTTGTTTCTTTTAGCAGCTTGCAAGACCAGAAGGAAGAACTGCAGAAGAGATTGTCTTATACGACTCACAAACTGGAAATGCTTGAATCGGAATTTGATTCCACGCGGCAGTACCTGGAAACTGAATTGAGAAGGGCACAGGAAGAACTGGAGAAAGTGACAGAAAAGCTCAAAAGGTCAGGCTCTATTTTACTCTTCTTCTGTAAGACCCTTTGAACCGAATACATTATGGGGCAATATTTTGAGAATGTTTTACCATGTAGACAATATGGTATTGATTGTAGGGCATTTTAGCAAGAGTTTCTAAGTACAATAAGGTTGTATACATAATCTCCCAGAGAGTGTACAACAGATGTCTGTATGAGAAAAAAAATAGAAATAGAAGCTAGTTTTATGCCTGAGCAGAGGATTTAGCCTTTTAGCCAGAAAATATCTATGTTAATATTCATTTGTGGAATTATTACATGATGTCTCACTATTTGCCTCCGGGTTGTCCTAGTTGCAGCATTTGAGCTTGAGCCTTTGATTTCTAAAGGGGATGCTTTGAGTTGAAATCACATCTGTCCTGTCACAGAACAGAAATCCACGCTTTTCATATTTTCTTTTACTTAAAATTGGTGCCCCACTCGCCTTGCTCTGGATCTCATTTTCACTAACTGACCATTTTATGGCCCCCAAATAACAACACACTTTAATGGTTTCTCATCACTGTCAGACTGTAAAATGATGCGAAAATGTAAAGAGTTTTATGGCAATTAAATGACATAATGCTGTAAATGTTATCAATTAATGATACCCAGAGGCAGGGTTGGAAGCAGAAAAGGCCTTTTCCTTGTCTAAGCCCTTGTCCTCCCTTCTGGCAAGTTGTTAACACGCATGTATTGATCACACATACAGTATGCGCACGGGGGGGCCACTTTGCTTAGGGTGTTTGCTGGCTTGGCCTGGCACTGCCCAGATGGGTTAGATAACTCCAGCCCCTTAGTTTGGTAGTTCACATTAACACTAGTGATGGGCAAATACATTTTCGTATTTCACTGACAGCGAATAATTTAGTGAAACTGCGGCGAAAATTCAAAATCGGCTGCGGCAAAAAAAAATCGGCACGTCAGAATAGACATAAAAATTGTAACGTGTCAAAATTATTCAGACAGCCATTGGCTTTAATGCATTTGGACAAAATAGGCATGAGTATAAAAATTGAGGCCTTAAAAATTAAAGGCAATTTTTTTTGCCGGTAAATTTGAGACAAATTCACCCATCACTAATTAACACTGTTAATTTTGTGGTATCTCATACCATGCCAGTGCCATAATAATACTGGATTAATGAAATCTGTTTCTTTCATTGAATTCCTGGTGTGTTACTAGACATCTCACAGCTAAAAAAATAGGTCTGATATGTTATGTTTTGGTAGCCGAGGATGAGTAGAGTATAACAGTGCTTTATTAGCAGGCTCATGCAGCCATTACACAACAGTAAGCAACTCTAACACCACAAGCTGTATAGAAAGTATGCACAGTATAAGTCTTGAGCACAGTGACATCTACAGGCCATTTGTATAAACACCCATAATACATATAACGTTAAATTGTTAGTTCGCTGTTTGCTTAGTATTCCTCTGAGCACCTCATGGGATCAACTTGGCACCGTTCCTTGGTCACAGGATCAATTGTAGATCCTGAAAAAAAATGTATATTTAGAGGAAAATTTATCAGTGTTCAGAATAGAGGATGTTTGCTCTAAAACTCAAATTAGATTTACAGACACTCGACTTTTTGAGATGTATTAATCTCTCTGTGTCAGTGACTCTTGCAGCCCCATGTTTGGATGTTTGGATTTTTAGTCAGTAAATCAGTATTGTAATAAAAGTCGCAAAGAGCAAAACAATTTGCACAAATAGGAATAAAAGCTCGCATTTCACAATATAATACTCTTATATTGTGAAAAAGGGATACTGTCATGGGAAAATTAATTTTTTTCAAAATGAATCGGTTAATAGTGCTGCTCCAACAGAATTCTGTACTGAAATTCATTTCTCAAAAGAGCAAACATAATTTTTTTATATTCAATTTTGAAATCTGACATGGCACTAGACATATTGTCAATTTCCCGGCTGCCCCAAGTCATGTGACTTGTGCTCTGATAAACTTCAATCACTCTTTACTGCTGTACTGCAAGTTGGAGTGATATCACCCCCCTCCCTTTTCCCCCCCCAGCAGCCAAACAAAAGAACAATGGGAAGGAAACCAGATAACAGCTCCCTAACACAAGATAACAGTTGCCTGGTAGATCTAAGAACAACACTCTATAGTAAAAACCCATGTCCCACTGAGACACATTCAGTTACATTGGGAAGGAAAAACAGCAGCCTGCCAGAAAGCATTTCTCTCCTAAAGTGCAGGCACAAGTCACATGACTAGGGGCAGCTGGGAAATCGACAAAATGTCTAGCCCCATGTCAGATTTCAAAATTGAATATAAAAAAATCTGTTCTTTTAAGAAATGGATTTAAGTGCAGAATTCTGCTGGAGCAGCACTATTAACTGATTAATTTTGAAAAATTTTTTTTTCCCCATGACAGTATCCCTTTAAGCCTGAGATTCACTAGGTTTCATCCCCTTGCACCTCTGCACCTGTATCTGCACACAGAATCCCCTGATCAATATTGGTTGTCAGAGGATAATGGTATATTAGACATTGTACAGAATTTACATATACAAGGACAAATGACATTGATAGTTTTCCTTCAGTAAAGTGTCTCTAGCATTTTTTCTCATAGTTTTTACTGGCAAGAAGGACACTAATTGTATTATGTGTAAATCACTGCCATTTAAATAATCTTACTTGCAAAATTCTATAGAGCCATGCAGACTGGCAGGGACAGCTCTGAGTCATTGTAATTTGAACCCATTGAATAATTAGAGTACACAGAAAGTCATTAATGAGCTAGTAGGAGGAATGTGTGCCATAACCCTACTGGAAAAAAGTAAATTTGCTTCACTCTTGGCAATCACCACTATAAGACATATACTGTATACGCAGAAAGGCCGCAGCCAGTTTTTTGTCATTTCCAATTACTGATTCACCCTGGCACTGGCAGTGTATTGGAATAAAGAGATTAAGTAGTATTGGAGTGCTCTAGGAAAAGAAATGATCAGCATCTTGCAGGCAATATCCACAGATGTTCAATCTTATTCAATCTCTTATCTGATATTGGTTGAAGCCTCTACCCAACACGATTGGTTTTTAAGCTTCTGTGCTATACAATGCCTGTTTATGATTGAATTTGTAATTATATGTACTATATGTCCAGTCTTGTTATCAAACCTGCCATGATAAAAAAAATCTATTCAACGCTGTAGCATATATTTCTAAAACAACAGTATTGACTGGAATCGGACAAGTTACAGATAAGGTTGTAGAAAAGCTGTACGTGTATTTAGGTTGTCCTCAGAAAAAATAAACACATTTGTACGGTGCAGGATTGTGCCTGAAAAGTGCAAAATTAAGTCAGATATCGGCCATTCTTTTGCACTTTGCAGGTTGCGTCCTGCATTGTGTAAGTAGCCACAGCCCTCTGCACTATCTGGATTGGTAGAGACCTACATGAATCTGTTTTTTATTATAACTCTTACACGAAGGGGCAAATTCATCAAAGGTCGAATTTCGAGGGGTTAAATCCCTCGAAATTCAACTGGGGAATAGAATCGAATCGAATAGGCAATTCGGGCGAATTTACGCGCTGGCGAATAGTCAAATTGGCGAATAGGCGCTCAATCGAACATTTGCTCGAAGGATTTTCATTCGAATGCCTTTTTATTCGATCAAAAACTTGGAAAACAAGCCTATGGGACTTTCCCATAGGCTTTTAAAGCAATTCGGTAGGTTTTAGGTGGCGAAGTAGGCAGTCAAAGTATTTTTAAAAGAGACAGTACTTCGACTATCGAATGGGCGAATAGTCGCAACGTTTTTGCGCTCGATCCAGTACTTCGACTATTGAATGGCGAATAGTCGCATCATTTTTGCGCTCGATCTATTCGAATAATTCTACTCAGGAGAATTTTTGCCAATTCGATAGTCGAGGAGCACAAAAAACCACTCGAAATTCGAAGTTTTTTTACTTTGAATCCTTCACTCGAGCTTGGTGAATTGGCCCCTAAGTCTGACCTGTACCCACTTTTACCATCTATGACGCGGCAATTGAGGATTGGACAATCGCCGTGTCAATCAAGAGAATGTTGCCCGGTTTTCCAAATAAGAAAAACCAGGCAGGATTCCCTCGATTGAAGTTTGGACCCCGACAGCCGTTCAAAATACTGGGCAGTCTGGGTCAAAACCGGACAGGTGGCAACCCTAGATCGAGTACCTGCTACCACCTGCAAAGTGGGCAAGTTTAATCCTGCCAAAACGTGATCACATTTCGGGTATTCCATGGGCAACCACAGTTACCCAACCCCATGCAGGACTCTAACCTATGGCAGCCTTCACTAATACAGCGCTGACTGCATTTATAGAGACCTGCAATGTTCAGGGGGAGAGTTTTCCTATAAACTGCATTCTGTGCTTTGCTATTATACAACTGAGCTGCTTTTATGTTACCAATTCTTTTATTTTGCTCTCCCACCCTTTGTAATGTTGTTCCATCCATTCCTGTAATAATTATAAATGTTCATTTTAATATGCATTAGTAGCTTAGCACTGGGTGGAATAATGAGAAAGGTTGGACACAGGTAGGGGAAGTGAAAAGGATGGAGCAGAGAGTGTGGAGAGAACAGTCAGGAATAAGCTGACTTCTACCCTCCAGTCTGGCATCTCTGTGTGCATTCTTCCAGTTCCACAACACCCTACACTGGGTTATCACACCCTTGGCAATCTAATGCTATTCAGGCCAATGTCTCGCTTGCTCTCTCTATTGTACCACATTAGGGTTAGTTCATACGAGGAGATTCGGGGAGATTATGTCACCTGGCGACTAATCACCTCGTCTTCTGAGCGACAATCTCCCCAAACTGCCTAAGAGTGTTTTCCCATAGGCTATAATGAAAAGTCGCCTGCGCTAAAGCACACGCAGCGATGCGTTTTCCATAGTTGCCCGAAGTTGCATCACGGAGGGATCTCTACCAAAAAGTTTTTGCCTAATGAGAGTCTGACTTTTAGGGTAGGACTCCACGAGCGATTTTGTCGCGATCTGATGCGCTGTTACAAAACGCATGCGAATTGTCGCATGTGACAAAAATAAGGTAAGAGATAGAATTGTCACATGGTGTCGCAGCGTTGATCTGACGCAACATGATTGTCGGATCGCGACAAAATCGCTCGTGGAGTCCTAGCCTTAAAGCAACCATTCTCCCCCAGGTCTGTTAATCAGCTGGATTCTGCTACATTGTTTCAGGAGTCAGAGTCAGGAGTGCAAACAATGTAATCGGTCAACCAGGCATAGCAATTATATATCCAAATACAAAAATCTATTGAACTATTTTAATGAATGAACATTGGAAAGTTGCTTAGATTTACATTTTCTATCATTGTACAAAGCATCTCTTTAACTATAAAACAGATGGTTCAAACACTTGGAAAATTGTTTCTTTTCCAACATGATTTTATTCATTAGCTGCCATCTATCCTCAGTGATATATTATGTATTTTATTCTCTTTTCTAAACGAAGACTTTTTCTAACAGAGATAAAATACTTACTATGTCTATTTTCCCTTGGATTTGGTCATTATGACATTACGCATCTGTAAATGAAGTACATAATGAGAAGAGGTTGGAGTAGTTAAAGAATAACATTGCTAAACAAGTAGAAAAACAAAAAATATGCCTTACAGGAAGGTAGATAACCATGCTGTGCCCTGTCTTTCAGAATACAGACCAATTACTTGTCTTTACAAAGGATAAATCAGGAGCTTGAGGAGAAATTACATAGAATGGTAAGTTTTTATATTTTTTTTGGTTTATTTACAGGCTGAAATAAATCAATCCACACGGATTTTATTCAGCAACAATTTACAGTGCTGCTGTTTCCATTGTTGTCATTGTTTTTCTTTGTTTACATTTCTCTTGATGACTAAAGGAAAAGAAAAAAGGGATAAAAATTAAATAATGTAGTTTAGTCAATGGAACAATTCAGCCTCATAAGAGAAACATGATTTGAGGGGGGTGGGGGGGGGTTTAAGCTTCACAGTGCATCACCCCAAAAATGCATTGAAGTAGAAAAATATTAAACACCATTGCACATCTGCGTTAAAGGGGCTCTCCATTCAACTGCATTTTTGCACTACACTATTGTAAGCTACTTTACTATATACACTGACTATAAATGATTTTAACGTTATTTTTATTAGGTTGTGGAATGCCCTGCCGGATGATGTTAAAGACTTCAAAGGGGCTGTTCACCTTTACATAAAATTTTAGTATGATGTAGCGAGGTATATTCTGAGACAATTTGCAGTTGGCTTTCATTTTTTTATTATTTGTGGTTTTTGAGTTATTTAGCAATTTCAGCAGTCTGGTTGCTAGGGTCTAAATTACCCAAGCAACCATGCATTGATTTGAATAAGAGACTGGAATATGAATTGGAGAGGCCTGAACAGAAAGATGAGTAATAAAATCGAGCAATAACAATACATCTGTAGCCTTACAGAGCATTTGTTTTTTAGACAGGGTCAGCGACCCCCATTTGAAAGCTGGGAAGGTCAAATAACTAAAAAAAGTAAAACATAATTAATGAAGACCAATTGCAAAATTGCTAAGAATTCTATAACATACTAAAAGTTACTTCAAAGGATAACCACCCTTTTAAGAGTGGCTTAGATGATTTCTTGGACAAGCATAATATCCAAAGCTAAAGTAATCTAAAGTGATCCCAGAGCAATCTATCGACCCAATGCAGTTACACCAAAAGAACAGGGGGCACACATCACTCTCGCACACCAAACCCTGGACATGATACAAACAAATATAGAAAATTCCGTTTTGACTTATTGGCTGCAGTTGTGTCAGGCTCATCTCTTTCCGGGAACCACATTTTTGCTGAATCGTAGGGAGAAATGTAACTGAAACACAGAACGGTATTTGCTCCTTTCTGAACAAATGTTTATCTAGTATCTCATCAGCCCAAGAGTGGTGGATTCATAGAACTTGCAATAGGATAACCAGTGTTGTTGTGGTCACAAGGGGACATTGCACTCGACACAATGGTTCCTGATACGTCAACATTAATGTAGTTGCACTTGGACTTTACCATTAACCAAACACACTCAGACTGAAGGTTTTCCTAGTCTGTTTGAGTGATGCAGGTTCCAGATTCTGGAAATGCAAGTGTGCTGTGCCTATTGGTGTAGAGCGCATATAAAGCTTTCCACATGCTACATACATTGCAATATAGTATTATTTGGTCTTTGGGTGACCACTCTGTGGATGCATTGCACTTTACTATGGCTACTTTCTTCTATGTGCTTTTTGTCTTGTTGTCTTGTTGTTTCTTTTTTTTTCTTTTTTTTTTAAATCAAGTAAATGTATTTATTATGTGGAGTAACAATTGTAGGCAGTCTATGCATAGCACAGATAATGAATACATACATCTCATACATACTTGTACTTTTACAAGCCCAATCTTTCTTTTCAATTGTTTTTATTGACATTTTTGAATAAACAAAAAGAACAAGGAGCAACAAAGTAATAATACTTGTCAATTACAAAATAAGAAAAGAAATAGTATGCAACAATGAACAAAACATCAAAAAAAAAAACAATACCAAAATTCATCAAGGAAAAAACAAAATTATATAAAATAAGATAAGATAAACCTTCCGCTCTATCAACAAAATATAACAAAATATTTAGCCAAATAAAAAAACAAAAAAAAAATTATCACATCCTCAGTCAATCGTAGAGCTTCAATGAGCAGAGAAAGAAGAATTTTCATCTGAATTATACATAAATTTTTCTATGTAAGTTCTATCTTCCGACTTCAGAATGTTAAAAAGGGGAGACCAAAGTTAAAGAAAATTTTCTCTCAGACCTAAATTACCATACCTTACCATACCCTAAAACCTATTGCTTCATCAATGCAGAGAGATTTAAGATAAGACAGTACAACCCTTAAATCTGGGGAAGTTTCTTGGGTCTTGTTGTTTCTGTTATGCATCTACTACATCTTTCTTCCACTGTGTAGCTGTTCACTAGATACATGATGGCTATTGGTTCAATAGCTTTGGTGGATGGGGCATTATTTTGTTTCCTTTTTTGGAACTATAGCTGTAAATCTGAGCTGAGACATTGGTCCTGTCTACACACTAATGCATAAAGTTTCCCCCCCCCAATATATACTTGGTTATATTAAGAACCCAGACTGTATTTATACCTACATGCCTTCTCTCTCTAGCAGTTGTGTTCAGAATAATAGAAGTCCGGCATCACTAACTCGATCAATCACTGTTTTTGGTAGAAATTATACTTCTACATGGCAAATAATTTACTAGTAGGTGTAGTAGAGTCATGGAAAGCCAACAGATCCAACAGTCATGCCATGTATGCTGCTGATTCTGTGTAATTAAATCATTAATTATGTGCCGGTGGCACCAGCATCATGATATAGGGATGTTTCTCATACTATGGTGTTGGGCCTATTTATCACATACCAGGGATCATGGATCAGTTTCAATACATCAAAATACTTGAAGTGATCATGTTGCCTTGTGCTGAAGAGGAAATACCCTTGAAATGGGGGTTTCAACAGGATAATGACCCCAAACACACCAGTAAATGTGCAACATCTTGTTTCCAAACCAACAAGATTGATGTTATGGAGTGACAAGCCCAATCCCTGGACCTTAATCCAATAGAAAACTTGTGGGGTGACATCAAAAATGCTGTTTCTGAGACAAAACCAAGAAATGCAGAAGAATTGTGGAATGTAACAGGTGCCAGAAGTTGGTGGACTCCATACAACACAGATGTGCAGCAGTTCTCAGAAACACTGGTTATACAACTAAATATTAGTTCAGTCATTCAAAGCGAAATCTTGAAACATTTTTCAGTTTATACAGTGAATGTTTGAGTTTGTAAAGAAGAATTCAGACACTGCTATTTTTTGGAACAGCCTAATATTTCCCTTTTCTTCACTTTCTGTAAAGGAGAAACACAAATGTGATACATTTTTCTTCATGTTTTGATTTGGAATAGAATGTGCAGTGTTCCCAATGATGTGTATGTATGGAAATAAGCTTTATTCACTTTTTAAACACCGTGCTGTTATTCTGAACACAACTGAATATAGTAATGGGGTACTGTGTGTTTCCCCACATGCGTGATTGTCACATTGTAAAGAAGTGGCCCTACATTCCCTTCTATAACATACTGTAACTGCCAGTCCTGTTGTGCTATGTACTGAATGTTGTTTTTGCAATCAGTATCCGTAATAAGGCAATCAATCCTGTTCACGCCCACCATGTTCCAGATTGCTCACGCTAGGCTCTGCAGTGGTAATAAACTAGTAGTCAGCCCAGTAGTAGGAGGGAAAGGGTAGATTGTCAGCGCTACAAATAAAAAAATCTATCTTTGTATTACTGTGACATACACATTGTCTCACCAGGGTATGTTTAAGGGCAACAGCTTTGTTGACAAGAAGGTGGAAGCATATTAAAAATAAAGAATTAAGTAAAAATAATTCTTACACCAAGCCTGCTGTGCTAAACTGTAGTTTTGAATAGAACATAGACCTATGTATATTAGACATATTTTTAGGCTGAGAAGAGCATTTAACGGAGGTTCTTAGTAAAAATAAATAAATAAAAAAAAGCAGCTAGAAACATTGTTAGTGGCCATACTGTGGGTTTTGTCTACGCAAGGCATTCTGTTTTTATGAAGAATTGTATTCTCGGGAAATGATGGGTAATGCTTTCTTTGACAATGTGGGTCTCAGGAGGTGCACCACACTTGACTTCAAATCTAGGCTTCATTTGTGTTTTCCAGAAATAAGGGCTTGGAAAATGATGATGGAAACAGAAATATCATGCCTTTTGAATTCTTAGCCATTATCATGAGAAACAAAGTCAGGGTTTTTAACAAAGAGCTGTATGAAACGTTCCGTAGCAAACAAAAAGCAAACAAACCTAATTGCTTTACAAGGAAGTGTGCTGTGGGGCTATATAGTATATTATAGAAAATGATAATGTTTCTCCAGCATTAATGGTTTTCTCTGTGTATCAGTATTATAGTCATTGTTCTCCTTAGTCATTTACAAATAAAAGGCATGTGGGAAGTATTTTTATTATATAATAACCTACGAGCTTAAATTCCCAGTAGCATTAGTGTTAATACTATATATCTTAATTAATTTTGCTGCTGTATGGATTTCCTTCGACAGCAGCTCTGTACATACAAGCCTCACTAGTTTTCCCTGCTATACATGTAGTATGATCTCATCTATAAACATATTCATTTATTTATTTTTTTTTTTATACAACTTTGTTTTCCCTTAAGGGCACACATGAAGATTCAGGGAGAGTTAGTCGCCGGCGATAAATCGCCTCTTCTTTGGGGCGAGTTTTTCCAAAGTTGCCTCACGAAGAAACTTCGGGCAACTTCGGAAAACGAAGCGCTCCAAGTCACTTCCCCCAGGTAATTTAGATTCTAGCCCACGGGAGGCAGTTCGTAGAGATTAGTTGCCCCAAAGTAGAGTTGATTTATCTCCTAGGCGACTAAATATCCCCGAATCTTCACGTGTGCCCTTACCCTTAGACGCCTGTTTTATACATCAGCCAACACACTCCTGTCAACTTCCACACCTCCTGTTGCTCCCAGCCCCACTCAGTCCTCCAATACAGCTGGCCTCCCTTCTCCTCAAGCCCATCCCACTGTAGCCCTGGTCATGGCTAATAGCAATGTTTAATTGTACTGTCCAGGTTTAGTTCGACAAGTCTGAAGTTGGGGCTGGTGTTTTCTTTACTGACCAGCACATCAGATCTTCTAAACGTCCATCTGTGTTCAAGCAAAATGGTAGGGTATAACCAGCGTAGGCTAATATTAGAGCCAACACAATGCACTATTTTCAAGCCAAGGTAACACAGGATCTAGGTGCTGATAAGTCTACAAAGGTATGAGAAAATATAACATCATCATCCAAATAAATGAACAGTCTAACAGTTTTTATCTCCTACACACGCTCCATAAATCCCCGCTCTCACCTGTTTTTTTTTTTGAACCAGCAATATAGGCTCTGTCTCCCTCATCCAACACTTCCTGGAGCAGTTTTTACTTCCAAGTATAGGGCTGAAAGGTCTTCCAATACCGCTCACTGTTGAGGGAGTGTTTTCCATAGTATTTGGGTAATGACCCAGGTGAACCCATAATCTTTCCTATGTTTGGCAGCACTGTCTGCAGAAGTTGTCTTGCTAGTTCATGTCCACATGGAGAAGCCCCAACTATTATAGCAATGCCATCTCTTTTGAAGTCTGTGACCCCAACTGTTGGTTCCCCTATTAGTTGAGCCTCACTCCCCCAGGAGGCAGTACATGCACCTTTCCATTGGATGGAAAACACACTGTTGGAAGGCCTAAGTTTATAATCTACACCAGCACATGACCCTTCTGGACATGTGTCACTGACCGAGCCACTAACTAGTACTCTTGACCTACACAGTCACTATCACACGCAACTTTACTTGCATCCACTACTGCCAAAATTGCCACAGTCTAGGCTTAATTGGTTTCCCTGCAAGAAACTTGATAGAACAATAAAATCAAAGCACAGGAACATTAGAATAAATAATAGTTGAACTTAACACTATGGGTAATATCTCAGTCAACAGTGTTGGACTCACCATGGGTACAGGTGTTAGTGGGCCTCCTGCTTCCAAAAATGTGGCCAATTTTATGGCCAAAATGTTTCCTGTTGTGGCTACAGTGCATAAACTCACATATTCATGGTCAAAGTATCAATAGGTTTAGACGGATTAGAACGACTTTATAAACCAATGTAGCAATGTGCACAGCATCCTAATATGCCAGTTTTGCAATGTAATGTGTGCAATTTTGGTTCAAGGGAAGATCTTGAAATATTAGCAGGAGGGCTGTAGAGAAACTTTGTCTGGATACATGTATATGTGAAATACTTCAGTGCTTGTGCACCCAGTGGTTGAGCTGCAGAAAACTTGTAGTTTCATAAATATGAGCTGCTGCTACAGAAAGGTCAACAGACTAGACTTTTCTACTCCTTGTAAAATAGAAGGATATTATAAGTTACCGAGGAGTTTCATGACCATATAAAAACATGTGTCCGAAGGCTGAGTGTTTTGATACAGGTCATGGAACTCCAAGGTAACTTCTAATATCCTCATATTTTGCAACAGGGGATAATTTATTTATTATACACAAATTTCGGTGAGTCATGTGACAGAAATGACATCAGAACTCACAATTTATAAGGATAAAATTTACAAGATATTCATGGCTTTAGTGTATTATAATACTATTAATATTATATATTAAATGATATATTAAATGATAGTACATTCGTAGGCTGAAAAGCACCAATACTTGTGCTTCCAGTTAGTTGTCATGCAAGTCATCCTGTGCCATAAACATTTAGGTCCCTGGCTCTTTAAAACAGTCGGTTTTGCCATAGCTACTAATGGTCTGTCTGTTTTAGGGTTGATCCCTCACGTCTTTAAATTGATGAAGCCAGTGGCATAACTAGATGTTATTGGGCCCCTCGGCAAATTAATTTTAGGGCCCCCCAAATATGCAGAGGTTGTCCTGTTTTACCAATTTAATTAGGGTCTCAGGGGCCCCCTATACTTCTTGGGCCCCCCCTGCAGCCACAGGGTCTGCTTCCTCTGTAGATACACCCCTGGATGAGTCTTATAGTTTACACATTCTTTTAGTAAAAAGAAAGCATAACCCTTCAAACCTGTCTCTTACAGAGGCTTTTACTGGATTTAAAAAGTCTTGACTCTGCTTTTGCCATTGTGATACCTCTAAAATACAAATAAAATCCGTGCCTAGGAAAGCTTTGTGCATTACAGAACTGTATAAAAACACAGAAATCTCATCCCACTGACATCAATTCCTTTTATTTAAAAGGTAAAAAGGAATGTGCGAGTCCATAAATTAGAATTGTGGAGACAAACAAATAATAATGCACTCGCTATAGCTAGCACAAAGCACCGGGGAGTCAGCCGTTATTCCTAGGAGTAGTGTAAATTGCTGAATGTGCCCCAGGTAATCCGGTAAAGACTGACTGCCAAGTCAGAGGCAGAGAAGCTTGCAGGAAAGTATATTCCCTGTAGTGTTAATATGGCTGAGATACTGCTGTCTGCCTTGTATGAGCAAGGGAAGCCTTGATGCAAACACAGCTTTTTTGCTGACTTTAAAATGCATTTTCTATAAAAACCATGGCAAACTGCATATCTGCGCAGATCGGTGACATGTCCCTGTTCTTTACAGAAATCTATTTATAACAGACATAGCCACTGATTTATTCTTATACGGTAACATTCAGTATACCCCCACCCCAAAGAAAATATGAGTAGTAGGAGGAAAGAGTTTGAAAGCCTTAGGATTAAGCCCATGTTTTTTTCCTTTACACACCCCCTTAATCACAACAATTCCAGTCACGTCTTTGTCTAGGCTGAAAACAGTCTAAAGGCTACAAACAGCACGCACATTTGTATAGTTCTACTATGTTATTCACAAATAAGTAGTGATGGGCGAATTTATTGGCAGGCGCGAATTCGCAACAAATTCCCACAGTTCAGCGCCTGCAAATAAATTCACAAAACTGCTGCGAAAATTCTCCGGCGTAAAAAAAAAACGAGATGCCTGCGTCGTTTCGCGAATTTTTCAGCGAAGGGAAAGGCCCCAAATTCGCCCATCTCTACAAATAAGTCAAGATGCATTTCGGAATTAAAGGGTCTCTAAACTGATTGAAAAAATGCCAATTCACACAGGAAAACACTACCTACACCAGCACAAAAGAAAAAAAGGCAGAACTCTCGGGGTGCAACTGCACCAGGACCTGCACCGTTGGCAGTACGAGCGCTTGTGACTCAACCATGATCTCTGCATAGCCTGCACTCGGGCCCCGCACCGGGTACTTCAGTTACTGAATAAGACTAAAGAGATAAGCCGAATTGGATGAATCCCATAATAGATATTGTCTGGGATAGGAATCTCTAAATACAGTATCATGTATTGCAAAAAAATAAAATTTTAATGCATATCCAGTCTGGATTTATCCATGTAACTCTCTGCATCTCCACTTCTTAATGCCGTTTCCCTACACCCTCTGTACTTCTGTCTCTTACTGAAGTGTTCTTGCACCCTCTGTACCACTGCCTCTAAATGCTGTATCCTTTCATCCTCTGTACACCCATCTTTTAATGCTGTGTCCTTGCACCCTCTGTACCCCCACCGCTTAATGCCATGTCTTTGCACCCTCTGTACCGCTGTCTCTTAGTGCCATATCCTTACACCTTCTGTACTCACACCTCTTAATGCCATATCATAAAGCTGGCCATAGACGTGCGAATTACCTTCATATCGGACGAACAATCGTTTGGTGCCATCTCCCGACCTGCCACTAACCATTCAGATTAAATAAAGTAGTAAAAGAACAGATCAGACGATGTTCTCCCCCTGACAGCAATCGTACGATAGTTATGTCCAACAATAGCTGGTGACAGTCTACCACTGATATCGTCAGATTGGCAATACATTCAGAGATATTGGGGCAAATTCACTAAGCAGCAAAAATGTGCTAGCGACGGATTCGCCACACTTCGCCGCATTTCGCCAGGCAAAGTTTCGGCAGGGTGCCGCTAATTTACTAAAATCCAAAGTTGCGCTCAGGGACCAGAACGGTTGGGATGTTGCACTAGCATTAATTCGTCAAGCAAAGCGAAGTTCCGCTAGCAATTCCTAATTTGCATACGGTGCCAAGTTAAAGTACAATGGACGTATATGTAGCAGTAAATACATTACACTACACAAGCCTGGGAAAGCTTCATAAAATAAAATAGAGTTGTTATATTGCCCTATACATGTGCCCACTGTATAGTTTAGGTGCCATATGTTAGGAAATGTAGGGGGGAAGGAGGGTACCCCCAAAAAACTGTATGACCTTTTTCAGCCTATCAACCTTAAAAAAAGGAAAAGACGCCAGCGTTTTTTGGGACTTAGAAAAAATTTCAACTTTTTTTGAAGCAATCCCTATCTACTCTATTGCACTTCGCCTGGTCTGAAGTGGCGAAGGCAAGTCTGGCACAAAAAGAGTAAAAAGAGTTCAGTAAAATGCGCAAGTTAGTGAATCAGCGTAGTTACGTCCCATTCGCCATAGCGCAACTTCGCCTGGCATAAGGGTGCAAAGTAGCGCTAGAGTAGGTCCACTTCGCTAGCGAATTTACGCCAGCGCCCGTTAGTAAATCGGCAAAGTAATGAAATGATGTCACACTGGCGAATTTGCGCTAGCGTTACCCACTTCGCACTTTAGTGAATTTGCCCCATTATCGGTAGCCGACAGAAATTTTCTAACCTGTCCAATCATCTGAACGACCGATCGCCATGGCACGAAAATTGTCGGGACGATCAAATCTTTGCATCTATGGCCAGCTTTACACCATGTGTAACCCACCTCTTAAAGGACATGTCAACCCAGATCTATAAGTGTTGGAAGTTTAGTAGTCTCACACCTCATTCCAAACTTTAGGTGGAGGAACACAGGGAGTAAGAACACAGTATTGAGAGGCAGAGGTACAGAAGGTGCAAGGATATGGCATTAAGAGCCAGAGGTACAGAGGGTGAAACAATATGGTATTAAAGGGCATGTCAACCCAAAAAAAATGTTTTTGCCTAATAAAAGAAAACACAATTATAAGCAACTTTCCAATTTGAATTTATTAAAAATCGTTAGTGCTTTAAAAAATATTTATCAATGTAATTGCTACTGAAAGCAACATTTGCTTAACTCCTGGTTGTTACTTTTTAAACTGTTGCAAAACGCAATCTCCTCCAGCAAGACAGGTCCGTTAATACGTTTGGTTTATGTTACATTATTTCAAAAAGCTAAAGTCAACAGGCCAGAAAATAGAAAGTGACAAACACTGCTTTCAATAGCAATACATTTACAAATAACATATACAAATAACATTAAAAAAAAACATAGAAAATATGTAATGAATGTATATTGCAAAGTTGCTTCGAATTATGTTTTCTTTTATTAGGCAAAAACAATTATTTTTTGGGTTGACATGCCCTTTAATGCCATATCCTTGCACCTTCTGTACCTCTGCATTGAGAATGCTGTGTCCTCACTCCCTGTGTTCCTCCACCTAAAGTTTGGAATGAGGTGGGAGACTACTAAACTTCCAACACTCAGGGGCCGATTCACTAAATTCGAGTGAAGGGTTCGAATTAAAAAAAATTCGAATTGCGAAGTTTTTTTGGGCTACTTCGAACATCGAATGGGCTACTTCGACCTTCGACTACGAAAATCGAACGATTCGAACTAAAAATCGTTCGACTATTCGACCATTCGATAGCCGAAGTACTGTCCCTTTAAGAAAAACTTCGACCCCCTACTTCGGCAGCTAAAAGCTACCGAAGTCAATGTTAGCCTATGGGGAAGGTCCCCATAGGCTTGCCTGGGATTTTTTGATCGAAGGATTTTCCTTCGATCGTTGGATTAAAATCCTTCGAATCGTTCGATTCGAAGGATTTAATCGTTCGATCGCAGGATTTGCGCAAAATCGTTCGACTTCGATATTCGAAGTCGAACGATTTTAGTTCCTAGTCAAATATCGAGGGTTAATTAACCCTCGATATTCGACCCTTCGTGAATCGGCCCCTGTAAGATCTGTACATTTATGTGTTTGAGACTTTTATTCTAAATAATGTAGCAGATGTGCAACTGACTACTGCAGATGGGTTTTATGAAAGAAATTCAAAGCAATCAAGTGGCATACTTGTTATAGTTGTGCCAAGAACAATCCTTCTTTACGCTCACTGTCTAAAGATGGCAGCTTGAAGCGCTGAACACTTGTGTGCGTAGTATTCCTAATAATAAGGATGTTGAACCAAGGCATGCATTAAAGAAGCAGAAAGGGCAGAAAAACATCTACAGATCTTAATTGGATGATAAGTCCTCTTTCCTTATATGGGTGGAACAGCTGTGCAATGACAACTGCTGTCACAACAAAGGCAGGGAGCTTGGTGAGACCTTAAATCCAACCAACACACAGATTTTAGCAAAAAAAATACAATTCGAGTGAACACTGTGTTCCGGATGGAAACTGGTTGAAAGGAACTGTTCTCTGTTACATATCACAGCTTCACAAAGACAGAATAATGAATCTGATCCAGGCAAAAAAGAATTCCTCTAAAAACACAAGTACACTTTATGGAGAGAGAATTTGTTTTATGACCTAGAACACTGCTGTCTGACTAGCGGCATGTTGGCCGCATCCGGCCTGCGAATCCTCCTTTTTGTGGCCCCACACATGAAAGTCTGCCTGCTGTGACTGCTTCCCTTGTGTAAGCTTTGAAAGGTATCAGTAGTACTGCATTATGTACATTTCAAATTCATACAGTAAACTCCTGCATTCACACCTGTAACACCTCTATTGTTCACAGCCCCAAAGCCCTGTACTATTCACAAACCCAGACTCAGTTGCCTACATTGTTCACACCTCAGAACAAACTGCTGGAGGGTCACCAGTTTTGTGTCACTGTATGTAGCACAATATGAACGATTCATATTAGAATGATCCTGATTGATTTTCCTGCTCTCCTGCTCTATTCTGCCTGCATTATGCTCCCTGTATGTGTGCCATACTATGTCTGCCCTATGCTCCCTGTGTGTGCCATACTCTGCCTGTCCTATGCTCCCATATGTGTGCTGTACTCTGCATGCCATGTGCTGCCTGTGTGTGCCATACTCTGCCTGCCCTATGCTCCCTGTGTGTGTGTCATACTGTGCCTGCCCTATGCTCCCTGTGTGTGCCATATTATGTCTGCCCTATGCTCCCTGTGTGTGCCACACTCTGCATGCCGTATGCTCCCTGTGTGTGCCATAGTCTGCCTGCCCTATGCTCCCTGTGTGTGTCATACTCTGCCTGACATATGCTCCCTGTGTGTGCCATACTCTGCCTGTCCTATGCTCCCATATGTGTGCTGTACTCTGCATGCCATGTGCTGCCTGTGTGTGCCATACTCTGCCTGCCCTATGCCCCCTATGTGTGCCATACTCTGCCTGCCCTATGCTCCCTGTGTGTGTGTCATACTGTGCCTGCCCTATGCTCCATGTGTGTGCCATATTATGTCTGCCCTATGCTCCATGTGTGTGTCATACTCTGCCTGCCCTATGCTCCCTGTGTGTGTCATAATTTGCCTGCCCTATGCTCCCTGTGTGTGTGCCCTAGTGTGACTGTGGGATGTGAGCATGGTAAGGTTTGTTCTGGGGATTATCATTTTGAAACTGTTGTTAGGGGCCCCTAAGGTGTATAATCATCTGCTGGGGGTGCTGTGTTATCCACAGGGGAGGAGGTGGCATATGGATTTAAGGGTATGTTTTAATATGACTTACATTTTTCACATATGAGTGATATATATGCAGTAAGCACCACTAATGGTGTGCTACCACCATTAATGTGGATATAGTCTTAAACAAAGTAGATGAAGAATTAACAGCTGTAAGGCAGTATTAACAAACTGCATGTGTTTCATTTCATTCAACAACTGAAATGTTGTGGAAAGACATAGTGAACAGTTCATGCGAGGAAACCCACCAACATCCAAGAGCTGAAGCTGTTATGTATGAAGCAATGGGCTAAAATGCCTCAGGGTTGATGTGCAGGACTGATCAACAGTTACCGCAAATGTTTTGTTGCAGTTATTGCTGCACAAGGGGGTCACACCAAATACTGAGAGCATGATTCATGATTACTTACTGGATCATTTTTTTTCAATAAATACCTCACCAAATATAATCATTTTTGTTTAATTTTTTTAACTGGGTTTTCTTCATCTACTTTTAGGACTTGTTCGAAAATCAGATGATATTTTAGGTCACATTCATGTAAAAATATAGACATTTTTAAAGGGTTCACAAACTTTCACACACCACTTTATTAAAAGGCATGAGTGTTACACCTATGTCGTTTGCCTCAAATGTGGGTTTGGGAATAATATTAGCCAGGGATTGTTCAACTACTTTTGCTCAGAGCTTTTCTTTTGAGGATGGTGAATTGGAAAGGCCAGAGAAATCTGTAAAAGAACTCATTCTAAAATCTAACCAAAATTAAAGGCTTCCAAATAAGTGTAGTAGTTGAAGGGAGGGGAAACAGTAAGAATCAACTTTATTTTCTTTGATTTAAATGAAAACTATACCCCCAAAATGAATACTTAAGCAACAGATAGTTTATATAAAATTGAATGACATATTATAGAATCTTACCAAACTGGAATATATATTTACATAAATATTGCCCTTTTACATCTCTTGCCTTGAACCACCATTTCGTGACTCTATCTGTGCTGCCTCAGAGATCACCTGACCAGAAATACTACAACACTAACTGTAACAGGAAGAAGTGAGGAAGCAAAAGGCAGAACTCTGTCTGTTAATTGGCTCATGTGACCTTACATGCGGTTTGTATGTGTGCACAGTGAATCTTATGATCTCAGGGGGCGGCCCTTATTTTTTAAAATGGCAATTTTCTATATATGATTACCCAATGGCACATACTACTAAAAAAGTATATTATTATGATAATGGTTCATTTACATGAAGCAGGGTTTTACACATGAGCTGTTTTACTCAGTATCTTTTAATAGAGACCTACATTGTTTGGGGGGTATAGTTTTCCTTTAAGTATATAGACACCTGTAACAGACACATATTTTTCTGTATTTTACTACATAGGATGAAGGACAAGAGAAATGACTTTCCAAGTTCAGGTGTGTTCTGCAAAACATTTAAATTTTTAATTTCCCCAAGACATAAAGGTTGTGCCCACTTACTACACCCATTAGACATACAAAGCCAGTTATCTACAAATTGGTAGATGTCACACTTTACACCACAGGCCCTGGTGCATAGGCCTTCCACCCCAGAAGATTTGCTGCTCAGTTGCACTTACCTTCAGAGCCTTCCTGCACGTGGCGGCCCTACTGTGGGTGGGGTCTGGGTGCAGTCACACCCACTGCAGGGCACATTACAAGATGCAAAGCTCTGGATGTTAGCTTGTACATTATAGCCATAGGAATTAGGAGTTGGAGGCATGATAACAGGTGAATTTGCAGCAGTGCTCTACCCTCAGAGAAAATGAAAAAGGGGGCACTCTGGATAAATGGATGGTGGTTAATTGTAACAGATCACATTACCTGATGCGTTTCTGGAGCAACTCCCTAAATCATAGGCCTATGATTAAAGGAGAATTCGACCCTCTTTTTACCTCACTAGTTTTGTCCTCCACATCTAAAGCCAGCTTTGTGGCATGGCAAATGACCCTGTCTGACCCCAAAATACCTCTGCATTTGCATTGTATCCACTCCGCCACAGGCTGATGCTGTAACATAGACTCGGTAAAGGTAAGTGCCAGCCTCAGTAAGCATTTCAGCTGGGGCCCTCAATCCCAAGTCATACGTGTGTATTACTTAAAAAATGTGAGTAGGGTTGAATTCTCCTTTAAGGGAGTTGCTCTCGAAACGCATCAGGTGATGTGATCTGTAAATAAACCACCATCCTTTTATCCAGAGTGCCGCCTTTTTCATTTTCTCTGAGCACGTCTAATTACAGTGGGAACGCTGGTTGCGGAGCACTCGGGATATTAAATGGAGCTGCATTAAATATAACAGACTAATGGTGAATTTAGAGCGGCCTAATTTCTTTGTGACTTTGAGGGGCACATTTACTTTGCTCGAGTGAAGGATTAGAAGAAAAAAAACTTTGAATTTCGAAGTTTATATGGCTACTTCGACCTTCAACTACGACTTTGACTTCGAATGGAGCAATTCAAACTAAAAATCGTTCGACTATTCGACCATTCGATAGTCGAAGTACTGTCTCTTTAAAAAAAACTTCAACCACCTACTTCGCCACCTAAAACCTACCGAGCACCAATGTTAGCCTATGGGGAAGGTCTCCATAGGCTTTATAACCAATTTGTGATTGAATTCGTTCGATGAATTAAAATCCTTCGAATCGTTTGATTCAAAGGATTTAATTGATTTTTCCTTCGATTGTTCGATCGAACGAATTGCGGTAAATCCTTCGACTTCAATATTCGAAGGATTTAACTTCAATGGTCGAATATCTAGGGTTAATTAACCCTTGATATTCGACCCATAGTAAATGTGAATGAGTGTTAGTACTCTACCCTAATCCTAATTTGAGGATTACTTACTAAATATCTGTACCTTATAGTTTATGTTCCTAGATGAGGGAATGTGAATTGTTGGTTGCTATGCAACTGTAATTGTGGGACATGCTGGCTAGATTGATAGGGTAGGTGGAAAAAATAGGATTATACACATTTGGCACAAATACTGGATTTAGAATCATAACAAAGCAATATACTGTATGTGCAGTGGGTTTTGTTGCTGTGATCGGCTGCATGTGCTATTTAACCCTGAAGCAGAATACAAGGGATTCGTATACTCGCAACTCTAGCTGAGCAGGCTGCATGTGTGATACGTGTGTCCTAATAACTGTGTAACCAAAGCAAACCATGGGTGACTACGTATAGTCAATCAGGATTCCCTTTCATCTACAAGGATGCTATAATGGGCAAAAGGAAATGTGTAAATTATTTTCAAGTGATCGTCAAATTGAGGCATTCTAGTCACTTATAGGCTGAAAGACACTTCATAAATGGCTGAAGTACAAAAAGGGGCTGAGTGGAACAAATGATAAATAAAATGCGCCTGACACCTTCATAATATTGGCAGAAATCATTCTGTTACTACCAGGAAAAGGAGGTAATAAAGAAACCATGTTTACCATGTGCCCAATATGTCTCATTGCCAGTGTGTAAGGGAGAGACACTCGACGGCAAATGCCAATCTTGCTCTGGAATCTAGTGAGTAATAGGAATACATTCGAAAAACATCGCAACTTGGAAGGCTACAAACTGTACCTTTTGGTTCTTGTTGTGCTTTTATACACAGGGAGTTCTTGAGTTACATACACTAACTTACATACAACGCATACTGACAAACAGAGTATTACAGTAATGTACTGTGGTTTGCTTGACTTATTAGCATTTCGTTTTAACAAACCATCTGCCCCAATCACCCCTGGAATGTGTTGTCTACTGCAGAGCACAGAAAGGTAAAAATAAATACTATGTTAAGACAAACATCTTACATACAACTTACATACAAATTCAACTTAAAGGGGACCTGTCACCCAAAAACATTAATCAAAATCCTATTTTATCACATTAGTCAAGCAAAATGAACTTTAATTACGGTATATAAATTATTTGAATCTTGTTTCCTTCAGTCTGAGAAATCATAATTATAACAAGCAGGCAGGAGCCATTTTGTGGACACTGTTATTATGGCAAGTCTTGCATCACCTCCGAATCTTGTTTGTGCACCAGAACAGGGGACCCGATGTCCATCCCCATGCAATGGCTACTCAAATTTAACGGTGAAGAGAACGGGGTAATGTGGGGAGAGCAGTGACATCTAGGAAGTGCTGAATGGAAAGTGAAAGTAATTGTCTGCCCCACCTCTATGCCTAGGCATAGAGGAGGGGCAGACAATATTTGATTGACAGCTGAGATTTTTAAATGAGCTTACAACAGCTATGAATGATTTAATAAAAAATAGAAATTGGATTTCATGTTTAATTTGAAAAGGACTTTTATTATACAGATTTTGGTGTCTAGGTGACAGGTCCACTTTAAAGCGGAAGTAAAGTCTAAAATAGAATAAGGCTAGAAATGCTGTATTTTGTATACTAAACATAAACATGAACTTACTGCACCACAAGCCTAATCAAACAAATGATTTAAGAACCATCTTGTAACTTTGTTAAACATCTTTGCAAGACAAAGACTGTGCACATGCTCAGTGTGGTCTGGGCTGCTTAGGGATCGTCATAAATGATCAAAACAGCACAAGTCAAATAATATCTGCCAGAAGCCAATACAGCAAGACTGATTAATAATCAGAATATACAGACTGCACTGGGTCCTGTGTTGTCATGTAATCTAATGTGGATTTTATAGTTTTTGTATTGTTTAATACAAACTTTCTCCAACTCTGCAGAACCAGTGGCTGCAGCAAAAGTATCCTCCAAATAGAATCCCAGTTTATCTGTTTAAATCTGGATCCATGATTTTTGTCCCTGCAGCCTGTTAGAAACAGTAAAGGTGATGTAAAGGCAAAAATAAAATCCAATACAAATCTCTACACAGTCGCCAACTGCTCTACAGGGAAACAAACAAAGCTGCTTGAGTTCTGCATGGCTGGGAAGTAAGGTGGGGCTCCCCCTGCTGTTCATAAGTATGATTGTTTCCCTGCAGAGCAGTTAGGGACCGTCTGACAATTCCTATCCACAGCAGTAAATGAAGGGAGAATTTCACTGCATACAGTCAGGTTTCATATAAACATTTTTTAATTAAAGTATATAGGAGATAGGTTTCTTTTTCATTAAAGAAAGTAAAAATGGGATTTTATTTTTTTTGCCTTTACATGCCATTTAAGAACAAAACTGCCTGTACTCAAGTGTTCAGATTCACAGACAATATAATGATATTGTTGAGAAGTTGTCAGAACTGTATAAAAATGAAGATTTTGTTGGATATTATGTATCTTATTTAGTGTTTTGAAAATATACTAAAATTAAATTGAGGCTGAGCAGTACAGTGTAAGGTTTTAATATGCCCAGAAGCAGCATTCCACTTGGGCTGTAAGCTGGCTGATAATTTGTTCTAAATAGAGCAAACATAATATATCGCCATTGTACAGCATGCGGCTTCGCACATCCAATATAATTGACAGAAACATTTTGTGCTATGGGCTACACCCCATTGGAAAAAAACGTCTGCAGTCCTGAAGCTGCATCTAAAACTCACACAAAATGACATTCTCCGTGAGGCTGTGCACTAGAAACTGAGACTGTAGCAGGAAAGATACAGCTCGCTAAAACTTTCTAGCAAGAATAATGGGAGTAAAAGTATTTGAAAAACAGCAAATGATATTTTAAAAAAAAGCACATTAAGGTTCAGATTTACTAAGGTTCAGATGTTAAATTCGAATTTTCAAATTTGTTTTGGTCAAAATTCCCAATTTCGAATTTAAAAGCACTAACTCGAATTTGAATTAGATTGTGAGATTTATCACAACTCGACCCTGGAAACAATTCCAATTCGAATATTCACCACCTAAAACCTGCCAAGTTCATGTAGAAGTTAATGGCAGAGGTCCCTTGAATTATTTGTTAATAGTATTGATGAGCCAAAGTTTTGCTGCGAAAATGACAGCGCATAGACTCCAATGGGAGAAAAAAAGTTGCACGTCAAAAAAAAATAAAAGAAAATTTCCAAAGGAAAACTCAGTTTCTTAGTAATACATACTAAACAGTTCTAGAGGTTGAAAAGAACCCACCATTTTCAAGCAGGTTATAAAGTAAATAGCCACTGAGAATTACTTTATCTGTTAAGATCTCGGCTCTTTCCCTAAATTTCAGGACTTTCATGCATTTCTGCTCCAATCTGTTACATCGTTATTCCCTATACTTGGAGTTTTCCACTAAAAGAATGATTAGGCTTTCACTCTTACTAATTGGGCCATAATGTTGAATTATATTTTCTTTTTCTTTTTTTGCTGAGTTTTTGTAATGTGACATCATTTAAAAATTGTGAATAATTCATGCTCAGTTTGAATTATTGAACCTGCTAGTTCGCAAATCAAGTTCTGCTTCAGACTTAAAATATATCTGCATATGTCGTTATTTGAGAGAAAACTAATTAAACATTCTAAAGGATGGAACAGTAAAATGAGAATGAATAACACACAATATCTCTGCTGCGTAAATATAAATTATACTGGGGATGACAAATAATAATACACAACACAGTTATTGTTACATGGAAAAGTATTTATATTGTAGAAAAAGTGAAATATTGCTTAAAATACATCATATTTGATATCGGACATCATTTACAAATTATTAAAGGGTTATAAAAATAATGAAAGGGTTTTCTATGCCTTTTATATCAGCTATACTGTTATATTTCACTGATACCAAGGGGGTTATTTATCAAAGTCCAAATTTTTATCAATATTTGCTGAAAAAAACTCAAACTCAAATCCGCACAGGTTTTTTGGTTTAATTTATTAATACACTTTCCCGAAAATTCCGATTTTCATGGGGTTTTTTTCTGATTTTTCACCTGAAAACTCAGAATTTTGCCCGGAAACTCAGAAAACTTAGGGGTATTGCCGAAAACCCAGCGCACATCAAAAAATCATTGGGACTTGTCCCATTAAGTTATATGCAACCTCGGCAGGTCTAAGATGCCAAATTTTCTGATTCTGACTTTTCCATCTGGTGTTTAATAAATTCCGAAAAATTCCGTTTTTTTAAAAGTCAGATTTTATATTAAAAAATTCGAAGTTTAGTAAATAAGCCCAAAATGTGTGTGTACCTTAATATAGTAAACAAGTTACAGTGTAGCCAAGAGGACAGCCATTCAAGGGCTTTGGGTCACATGGTTATATAGTGGATAACAAACAAAATCTGTAGAATATAATAATTTCAGTTCTTACACATAGGGGCAGATTTTTTCAAAGGTCAAAGTGAATATTCAAATGAAAAAACGTTGAATTTCGAAGTAATTTTTGGGTACTTCGACCATCGAATAGGCCAAATTCGACTTTGATTCGAATTGAAAATACTTCACAAATTTGACCTTTCGAAAATCGAAGTACTGTCTCTTTAAAAAACTTCGACTTCTACACTTCGCCACCTTAAACCTGCCGAATTGCTATGTTAGCCTATGGGGACCTCCTAGAACCTATAGCCAGTATTTGGCTAAATTTTGAGAAGTCTAAGGAATTTTTTGTAAAATTGTACGATCGTATGATTAAATCATACGATCGTATGATTCGAAGTACGATCAAAGTACGATCTTAAAAATCCTTCGACTTCGAATGTCAGACTACCCTTTTCTATGGTCAAATTTCGAAGTTTTTTTCACTTCGAAATTCGACCCTTGATAAATCTGCCCCATAATGCTCCTTATAATTCTTGAATGAAAAACACCTCTAATAAGTGAGGACAGCGGTTGTCAAGAAATAGTGTAGACGTTGGACAAGCAGATACAAAATTTAAATGTAAGATACGTTGGTAAAAAGGATGGGATCTTCAAGCACAAAAAGGTCAGTGCAGTCCTGAAAGAGTCAGCAGCCTTTTTTGCACTTTTGAAGCACTTGAGGCTATTACATGCCCCTTGAAACTTAGTAGCACCAAACTGCCACATAAAGGGGCAAATTTACTAAGGGCAAAGTGGCTAACGCTAGCAAAAATTCGCCAGTGTCACGTCATTTTGCCACTTCGTGATTTACTAACGGATGCTGGTGTAAATTCAACCTACTCTAGCGCTACTTCACACCCTTACGCCAGGCGAAGTTGCGCTCTGGCGAAGGGACGTAACTACGCTAATTCACTAGCTTGTGGATTTTCGTGAACGATAACTCTATTGCGAGACTTTACGTCGCAGACTTTACTTCGTCAAAGACAGAGATGCTGCTCTCTGTCTTTGACGAAGATGCTGCTCTGCTCTTGAGATGCTGCTCTTATAGTTAAATACTTTTTCTACCCTGTTCCTATAAAACACCAAGACCAGGTACAACTTATCCCAGTCACTCGCAGTAGCATATACAGGTATGGGATCTGTTATCCAGAATGCTCGGGACGTGTGATAATGGATCTTTCTGTAATTTGGATCTTGATACCATATGTCTACTAGAAAATCATTTAAACATTAAATAAACCCTAAAGGCTGGTTTTGCTTCCAATAAGGATTAATTATATCTTAGTTGGGATCAAGTTCAAGGTACTGTCTTATTATTACAGAGAAAAAGGAAATCATTTTTAAATATTGAGATTATCTAATGATAACGGCGTTTATGGAAGACGGCCTTTCCACAATTCTGAGCTTTCTGGATAACAGGATTCTGGATAATGGTTCCCATACCTGTAGTGGAAGAGAGATTAGAGGGATCTATTTAGATCAGTTGATAAATCAGTCTAGTCTCTGATCAATCTTGCACAGTCACAATAATGATACATAAAAGTACACAGGTTAATGGTGCACTTACATTAAAAATGAGGCCCGATGTTTTCAATGGTCATTGATAGTGATGGGCAAATTTGTGCAGTTTCGCTTCGCCGAAAAATTCGCAAATTTCGTGCGAAATTCGCGAAACGGCGAAAAATTCGCGAAACGGCGCCGGCGTCTCGTTTTTGACGCCGGCGCCCGTTTTTGACGCCGGCGCCCATTTTTCCGACGCCGGCGCCCGTTTTTGGCGCCGGCATCCGTTTTTTCGAAAAAAAACATTTTGACGCCGGCAAATTTTTTCTGCAAATTTTCGCGGCCGTTTTGCGAATTTATTCGCCGACGGTGAATCGCGCAAATTCGCCGCGAATTCGCGCCTGGCGAATAAATTCGCCCATCACTAGTCATTGATTAATTATTTGCTTCAACACTCTGGTTCAGTTATTTGCTTTTAATTCTGGCAAAGAAAACATGACATTTTAAATCCTTGTTGGTAGAGATGGGCGAATTTATTCGCCAGGCGCGAATTTGAGATGAATTTGCGCGATTCGCCGCCAGTGAATAAATTCGCAAAGCGCCCGAGAATAAATTCGCAAAACGCCGGCAAAAATTCGCTGCAAAAATTAGCCGGTGTCAAAAAAAATTTCGCCGGCATAAAAAAACGGCCGCCGGTGGCAAAAACGGGCACCGGCGTCAAAAACGAGACGTTTCGCAAGTTTCGCGCTAATTTTTCGGCGAAGCAAAACGGCGCAAATTCGCCCATCACTACTTGTTGCCAGACAATCATCTTGGTATCTTATTTGTAAATGTTCAATGTAGCCAAAAGGCATGGAGCTGCACATTAGAAAACAATCATTCTCATTCCCAGGAAGAATTCCAGAAAATAAATTCCATGTTATCCTTAATTTATCATCTACCACAATGGGTGCCACAACCAAACAACAAAGCAGTCCAGATTGTTCCTTACCATGTCCCGTTCTGCTGCTTACCACTGGTTAGAAGATATATAACAAAGGTAGGGATGCACCGAATCCAGGATTCGGTTCGGGATTCGGCCAGGACTCTGCTGCCCGGCCAAACCGAATTTGAATCCTAATTTGAATATGAAAATTAGGGGAGGGGAGAGTAATTGTGTGACTTCTTGTCACAAAACAATGAACTAAAAAATTATTTCCCCTTCCCACCCCTAATTTGCATATGCAAATTAGGATTTGGATTCAGTTCGGTATTCGGCAAAATCTTTCACAAAGGATTCGGGGGTTCGGCCAACTGCAAAATAGTGGATTCGGTGCATCCCTAAACAAAGGAATCTGGAACCAAGCAGGATAACTGCGTCTGTGATTTTATCCATACAACATGTTTAGCGGTAGCATGAACACATCTGATAAAGGATTCATGTTGTATAAATAAAAGCTATCCTTCTTGGTTCCAGTTTGCTTTGTTATATACGTTACATCCTTCATTTATATGTTGTTGACATATTTTTCAAAACAATTTACAGAGACTATACATAATTCTAAATCCTGTCTCCAATGGAGCTTTCATAAATTCCTATCACATTAACACACACAGACACACACACACACACAAAGGTCGGTTGTTGTTTCGCAGCAAACCTGAGTACTTTGAGGAACCCTGTTAATGGTTAACATTTATATCACTATCCAAAAAGCACCTACTTTATTCTTGTCTAGGGTCAACACTATGAAGAAGAGAAAAGAGCACTGGGCCATGAAGTCATTGCACTTAACAACCATTTACTGGAAGCCAAGGTGACAATTGATAAATTATCAGAAGACAATGTAAGTATTTACCTTCTGTAACCTCTTGTGTTTTTCAAATCCACCAAGTTTTGTCCACTAAGATTAAGAGAATCTTGACCGATGGAACTTTCTCCAGGGTATTTAAGAAAGACAGACTCATGGGTAGTAGACATTTTCCTTCTTCTGGTCATAATGATTTACATACAGGTTATTATCCTAAAAGAATAAGGAAGACATTTGAGGTCTAAAGGTGAACTTGATCCAAGCAATAAGCTTTCTGGCCACCTTCTAAACATGAATTTACAGAGGCTGAATAAGATGTACTTAGGGGCATATTTACTATGGGTCGAATATCGAGGGTTAATTAACCCTCAATATTCGACTAGGAATTTAAATCCTTTGACTTCGAATATCGAAGGATTTAGCGCAGAAAATGCGATCGATCGATCGAAGGATTATTCATTCGATCGAACGATTAAATCCTTTGAATCGAACGATTCGAAGGATTTTAATCCAACGATCGAATGAATATCCTTCGATCAAAAAAACTTGGGCAAGCCTATGGGGACCTTCCCCATAGGCTAACATTGAGTTCGGTAGCTTTTATCTGCCGAACTAGGGGGTCGAAGTTTTTTTTAAAGAGACAGTACTTCGACTATCGAATGGTCGAATAGTCGAACAATTTTTAGTTCGAATCGTTCGATAGTCGTAGTCGAAGGTCGAAGTAGCCCATTCGATGGTCGAAGTAGCCCAAAAAAAACTTCGAAATTCGAAGTTTTTTTTAATTCGAACCCTTCACTCGAATTTAGTAAATCTGCCCCTTAATGTTTCACTGATGTGGCACTCACAAAAGGAAGAGACCTGTTTACTATGGGCAGGAACAGAAGTGTTAAAGTACAACTAGGCATATAGAATGTCTAGACAAAGACTTAAGGTGGCCATACATTGATAGATCCGCTCGTTTGGCGATGTCGCCAAACGAGCGGATCTCCCTCCGATATGCCCACCTTGAGGTGGGCAATATCGGGCAGATCCGATCGTGGGCCCTAGGGCCCAACGATCGGATCCTAGCATTCGCAAATGGGCGGTTGGATCGCGGGACCGCATCAACGAACAGATGCGGCTGCGATCCGACAGGGTTTTTAAACCCATCCGATCGAGATCTGGCCGACTTTCGGCCAGATCTCGATCGGGGAAGACCGTCGGGGGCCCCCATACACGGGCCAATAAGCTGCCGACACAGTCTGTCGGCAGCTTTTATCGGCCCGTGTATAGCCACCTGTAGACCATGAATTCTATTGTCCTCTTGACAACTAAGAGGCACATTTGCTACAATTCCAAAAGCTACACCTAAAGGGGACCTGAAAGCATAGCTTAAGCAATTCTTTTCACACAGCTCCCAAATCTAACTTTGTAATTAAAAATATCAAAATGGCAACAAATGTATTTTTAGAAAACCAATATGCTTAAGAGTAGACATATGGGAATCTTGTGCAATTTGGAAGTTAATGCTAAAGTGCCCATTACCATTATTACCACGTGTCTAACATTCTCTTGACAAACATTTAATACTTGTCACAAGGGTGTTAGCAGAAAATAGAAAGCCTTGACTTGCTCATTACAAGAGATGTAGTAATAATTGTAGAAAAAAACAACCAGCGTGCATTATGTTTCTACTGATTAATTTTGAAGTTAATCATTATTTTTATGGTATGCTACACATTGCTTTTATAAATTAAAGGAGGAGGTGTGTGTAGACATCTGTTTTCATTATTACATATTACATTTTCCATCTTTGCTTCCTATATTTTTAGATGACGGCAGGTAGTTGTAGACATAAAAGCTTTATTAGATTTCATTTACATACAGCAGGAGAAGGAAAGTTCTTTCTGCTTGGGGGTGCCAAAAGTAAGGCACCCCCAAGTGATCGTATGTACTTACCTGAACCCCCGGGCAGGTGCACCTATTAGGAGAAAACTGTACATGCCTGGGGTTCTTCCAGCGATCGGTCGTCTTCTGGCTTCTTCTTTTTTTCCACGGCTGCGCATTTGCAGTAGCGCAAAAAGCTGAACTTTAGCCAAAAAGATGGTTCTACGGCACATGTGTCTGCTTGGGGAAATTTGAAGATAGAAGAAGCCGGAAAACAATCGCTCCATGGTGCTCGCTGGAAGAATCCCGGGCTGGTGCAGTTTCCGCCTAATAGGTGCATCGGCCATGGGTTTCAGGTAAGTACATGCGATCTCTTGAGGGTGCATAACTTTTGGCACCCCCAAGTAAAAAGACCTTTCCTCTACAGACATAACACAGGCAATCGCTTGAGCAATAAAGACATTATCCCATTATTGTTACGTGTTTGTGGAATAATGAGTCCTTTTGGATTCTTTTGTATAGCCGGTCTTTTCACAGTCTCTCCAACTGTTTTCAAATGTTCAAATACAAAAAAGAAGAAGATTTTTTCTTTTTTTCAGACCAGCGCCTGCGGCAACAAAAGAGTTAAATACCAAAAATGGTGCAGTATCTTTGGTTCAAGTAGTGTCACCCGATGTGAGTTGTGACTCTAGCGAAATCTTCACTTCTCACTTGCCCAAATACACCTTATGTGGATTCTCCGTTAGTGAATTTAAATACTTTTATTTCCCATTCACCAGATGAATATTATCCTTAAATGGCCAGAGGGCCTACTCACAGACAACCTGGTGTCAAGCGCCTTAAAACTGGGTTCCCCACATATTCCTCTCCAGCCTTGCACGTCCCTCCAAATGCTTGATAATAAGGGTAGGAAAACGCAAAATAGTGTAATACTGTTTAAAATGACTATTTAATAAAAAACAATTACACTCACATTTCACATGTTAAAATCATCGCATGAGTCCATTTGGGTGGTGTGTGTTGTAGTCCGTCCACCCTTGTGGAGTACTGTGACCCTCCCTTGGACCTTCGATTCGCCTAACGCGTTTCGCTGTATCAGCTTCCTCAGAGGCTATGAAATTTATTGGATTTCATAGCCTCTGAGGAAGCTGATACAGCGAAACGCGTTAGGCGAATCGAAGGTCCAAGGGAGGGTCACAGTACTCCACAAGGGTGTACGGACTACAACACACACCACCCAAATGGACTCATGCGATGATTTTAACATGTGAAATGTGAGTGTAATTGTTTTTTATTAAATAGTCATTTTAAACAGTATTACACTATTTTGCGTTTTCCTACCCTTATTATCAAGCATTTGGAGGGACGTGCAAGGCTGGAGAGGAATATGTGGGGAACCCACTTTTAAGGCGCTTGACACCAGGTTGTCTGTGAGTAGGCCCTCTGGCCATTTAAGGATAATATTCATCTGGTGAATGGGAAATAAAAGTATTTAAATTCACTAACGGAGAATCCACATAAGGTGTATTTGGGCAAGTGAGAAGTGAAGATTTCGCTAGAGTCACAACTCACATCGGGTGACACTACTTGAACCAAAGATACTGCACCATTTTTGGTATTTAACTCTTTTGTTGCCGCAGGCGCTGGTCTGAAAAAAAGAAAAAATCTTCTTCTTTTTTGTATTTGAACATTATCCCATTATTACAGTACTAATCATTAATGCACATTACCATAAATAAAAGTACACAAATGGGCTGTATTTTACTATTACGGCTCCTGAGGTTCATGTCTAAGCTACGAAAATACATCAGTGGTGTTGGGGTCTCCAAAGAGTATAAAGGTTACTCACCACACAGTGGAAGTGGCCCAGGTGCACTGCCCTGAGCCCTCAGCATGGGGGGCGGACAAACCGATGAAACCAATATGGAGCAGGCACTCAATAAGGCAGACTTCCACTAGGCAAATGTTCAGAAATGAAGAAAGTTTATTGTGTCCACAGCCTGACGCATTTCGTGTTACAAACACTTAATCATAGGCTGAGCTTTCAAATTCAGAAGGACATTTTTCAGGTGCCTATATAAATATAATGACCGTTCTCAATTATTTTCTGTTTCTTTTTTTACCTTTTTCTGTAGCCGTGGAAAGCAGGCAACTAATGCATCACATTGCAACTGCTGCCATCAAACGTTAAGTAAAGTTTTAAACGTGCGCAGTGAGGACTAGAGCTTCTAGGGGGTAATAAAAAAAAGGTTTTTTTAAAAAAAAAAAAACAGTAAAAAAAAAACTAAAACAAGTCCATTACTTTAATATACTACACCTTTAAATATTTGGAAGTGTACCCTAGTTAATATATGTATATATTTGTATATCAATGAAACAAAAGATCAGACCGCTCCAGCTCACAGATACTCCCCTCGTCCAGGCGCTCAGTCTACAGTGTCCCCATTGTAAGTATAACAAGAACTCCACAGGCAGACGGCACTTCTGGATAGATTTATTGGGAAAAAGGCTGCTGTATTCCGCCTAACGCGTTTCCATATTGTACCCCTTAATCATAGGATAGATTTATTGGGAAAAAGGCTGCTGTATTCCGCCTAACGCGTTTCGGGATTGTATCCCTTAATCATAGGCTATGATTAAGGGATACAATCCCGAAACGCGTTAGGCGGAATACAGCATCCTTTTTCCCAATAAATCTATCCAGAAGTGCCGTCTGCCTGTGGAGTTCTTGTTATATATTTGTATGTACTATAGGATGAAAAGATGTAAATGGTGTATAGTTCAGTATCTCATTACAATTGTGTGTAGGGATCTACATTTTTCCTTCTTTATGATTAGTTTTATTGTCAGTTGCCATATTGACTCCATAAATATAACTCTAACCTAATCATTATCGGCATCTAAGGAGCCCATTTTACCATTCTTTTTCCTGGGCAAAACTGCCACTTTTTCCTGGTGTAAGTCGTAATAATGCTGGCGGATAAAGGAACTCTACTATTTTACCTTAGAAAGGGATGCACCATGGCACTGCCCTTTATTTTCATAAGTGCTAATAAAATCTTAGTTACAATGGACACATCTTCATAAAATGAAATCTTTACTTTACTGACATACAGTGAAATTGTTTACCTGTCTAGCATGATGTTCCCTTCCAAATCTGATGGGTGATTCCATATGATGTACACCAGTCCCAAACACTAACCTAATGGGATGGTTCACCTTTAAATTAACTTTTAGTATGCTATAGAATGGCTTATTCTAAGCAACTTTTCAATTGGTCTTCATTTTTTCTTTTTTATTGTTTTTGAATTATTTGCCTTGTTCTTTTGACACTTGGGGGGGTCACTGACTCCTTCTAAAAACAAATGTTCTGTAAGGCTACAAATGTATTGTTATTGCTACTTTTATTACTCCTTTTTCTATGCGGGACTCTCCTATTTATATTCCAGTCTCTTATTTTAATCAGCGCATGGTTGCTTCATTAGGACACTAGCAACCAGACTGCTGAAACTGCAAACTGGAGAGCAGCTGAATAAAAAGCTAAATAACTCAAAAACGACAAATAATAAAAAATGAAAACCAATTGGAAATTGTCTCAGAATATCACTATCTACGTCATACTAAGGGGCAGATTTATCAAGGGTCGAATATGGAGGGTTAATTAACCCTCGATATTCGACTAGGAATTGAAATCCTTCGACTTCGAATATCGAAGTCGAAGGATTTAGCGCAGAAAATTTGATCGAATGATCGAAGGATTATTCATTCGATCGAACGATTAAATCCTTCGAATCGAACGATTCGAAGGATTTTAATCAAACGATCGAAGGAATATCCTTCGATCAAAAAAACTTAGGCAAGCCTATGGGGACCTTCCCCATAGGCTAACATTGACTTCGGTAGCTTTTATCTGCCGAACTAGGGGGTCGAAGTTTTTTTTTAAAGAGACAGTACTTCGACTATCGAATGGTCGAATAGTCGAACGATTTTTAGTTCGAATCCTTCGATTCGAAGTCGTAGTCGAAGGTCGAAGTAGCCCATTCGATGGTCGAAGTAGCCCAAAAAACACTTCGAAATTCGAAGTTTTTTTACTTCGAATCCTTCACTCGAATTTAGTGAATCGGCCCCTAAAAGTTTATTTAAAGTGGAACAATCCCTTTAATGAGCACCCTGAAATATGCTGTAGAGACAGATTCCATAAAAGAAGAAAAATTCAGAACAGCGAGAATTACTTAAGTAATAAATAATTAAATATCCGTTTCACCATGTGTCTGATAATATAAAGAGCCACCTCCTTATGTGCTCCCTATAACTGAAAATCTTAAAGCAGTTTATGTATTCAGAGCTAAACTAAGCAGTAAGTGGGCACTTCAAGGGACAAGATTGATGGTACCAGATTGACTGTGCTAGGAACAGCCTTTGTGACAAACAAAATCAACCCTGGGTGTCTGTAGGTGTTAATAAATTGCCATCTTGTTGTTTATGTGGTTTCTGTTTTCTTTATAGGAACTATACAGAAAAGACTGCAATTTAGCCTCACAGCTGCTGCAGTGTAGCAAAAGCTACTTCCGAGCCCACAAATTATCCGAGGTAAAATGAAAACCACAATGACTGACGCATGATGTGACACCATTCAATAGACTTAAATGAGCGTGTGCCAACGAATAATTAAGAAAGCTGAACTGCTTTTTCGCAGACTTACTCTGCTACATAATAATTCTGAAGTGATTGTTATTATTTCCACTCAATGCATAGGGCAGATGAGGGCAAAATGAGTGGGTGGCACGAGAATGCAAATACTAAGGTTTTGGATTAGATAGAGGGTTTATATATTAACATGGGCAAAGCCCTCCGTGTCCATTGACCGGCAGCAACTGAAGAGATGTTTGTTTTCATTATTCTATCAATACAAGGTCCCATAAAAAGTCTATTGTTACCAGAACCTTTGTTCATGCTACAACACAACCCTACAGTTTATGAAAATTGGGCACTTTGCTTAACTTGTAAATAAATGTGTTATCCCATTATGATTTTGTTTTTCTGCAGTTGCCAGACGACTTCCAGGAAAGAGTAAGTCAACATTTGGAAAATCATGGATGTAGCCTTTCTGTGCCACTTTCTAACACAACATATGCTGACAGCATTCCTACTTGTGTCATTGCTAAGGTTTTGGAAAAACCAGACCCGGGGAGCGTCTCTTCACATCCATCAAGCGCTTCAATGAGAGATCTTAGCTATGAACAAGGAGGTCAGGCACCTGAAGAGAAACTTCACCAAAGGCAGCAGTTCAAGTCAGAAATCTACTGCAGTGACACAGCTCTATATTGTCCAGAAGAAAGAAGGAGAGACAGGCGGCAAAGTTTTGATGTACATGTTAAAGATGAGGTGTTTCTAAGGTCTCGGAACTCTACAGACAGCACTGTTGAGGACGGATTCCATTCGAGTTTCTCACATGAAGCCTTCAATGAATATGTAGCATCTCTACCAACCTCTAGTTCCTACTCAAGCTTCAGTGCTACTTCAGAAGAGAAAGAGAACAACCAAACCAACACTTTAACTGCCTCACAGCAGGCAATATATATGGGTAACAGGGAGGACCTGTTTGAAAGAAAATCAACAACAGGTTATGAGCATGCAGCAAGTCCAAGATTTGTGAAATCAAAGTCTGTCCAACACATGGAACATCCCGCAGAAAACACTGCATTGCCTAATTTCACAAGATCATCTTCCTATGTAGAGGAGCCCTTTCATTTCTCTAGAATACCTACACAACAAACATTAAGCGCTCATAAATCCCACAGTGAATGTAGGACCTCTCACCTTTCAGAAGAAGACCTGCCAACCCGCTGGAGACAGCTGAGTGCGGAAGATATTGGAGCGTACTCATACAGCAATGCTGGAAGAATTTCGCCATGTAGTTTTACGGAACAATACTTTGCACACAGTCCTGTTAAGCAACTGGAAAGCAGAATGAGTCCACTGTATGCAAGCTACAAACAGGACAGCTTTTCGGAGGGTGAGGAAGTTTGTCAAACTAGAATGGGTGATTCTTGTTTTCTGAGAACAGACTCTGGCTTAAAAATTGACATCAGTGCCAGCTGCAAACAAGAAATGTTATCTACTTTTAAATCAAAGGAAACAAGAGACCAAAAAAGTGAGAGGATGTCAGTCCAAATGAGTAATAAAAGTATAGACTCTAGTTCTTCAGTTAAGAGGGAATATGTTGATGTTAGTCCAAATAGTTCAGCAGAATCCCTCACTCAAAGCCCTGTGGAAGCTTCCGAAATGCACCAGTCTTCCATTGAGCAAGGACATTCAAGTTTCCATGGAAAGCCCCAGCAATTTCAAAGAACTGGAAGCATTGGTTTAACTAGAAAAGACAGTCTTACAAAAGCACAGTTATATGGGACCCTTCTGAATTAATGAGCTTCCAAACTGCAATAAAACAGAAACACGATCAAGTTTTACTGACCTAAAAGTCGAAAGACCAGATGAGAATAAACTGGGTTTGCTTACCAGAATTAGAAAGCTGACAATTTTTTTGGACTTTGTACAAGAAGTACCTTAAAGCATATGAGTAAACAGTTTATTTTTAATTTTGGCTAGATATAAATGAAAATGAATTAAAGGAGGCAGAATGGGTGTGTAAACAGAATATGGTATAAAATAAAAAGTTTTTAAAAAAAAATATAACCAAAGCTTAAAACCAGACTGATGTTCTGATAGAGCCATTTATTACATAATGACATACAGTCGACCCCTGGTTTTAGATTTCTGGTGGGTGTAAATCACAGAAAAACCTAAAATCTGGGTATGCAAAATTGAGGTTTGACTGTATACAAAAATCCCAGGAATCTACAAATTATGCACAAGCATAATAAATGCAATGATGCTGTCGTAGAGCAGGAAAACTATTAAGTCTAGGGGGCACATTTACTATTGGTGGAATATCGAGGGTTAATTAACCCTTGATATTCGACCCTTGAAGCTAAATCCTTCGACTTCGAATATCGAAGTCGAAGGATTTAGCGCAATTCGAAGGAATAATTGTTCGATTGAACGATTAAATCCTTTGAATCGAAATTGGTTAGAAAGCCTTTAGGGACCTTCCTAACATTGGTGCTCGGTAGGTTTTAGTTGGCGAAGTAGGGGGTCAAAGTTTTTTTTAAAGAGACAGAACTTCGACTATAGAATGATCGACTAGGTGAACGATTTTTAGTTTGAATTGTTTGATTCGAAGTCGTAGTCGAAGGTTGAAGTAGCCAAAAAAAACTTAGAAATTCGAAGTATTTTTTATTCTAATCCTTCACTCAGGCTAAGTAAATGTGCCCACCAAGCTAGTGTGAGGTACATCCCATGAAACTGTGCGGCCCAATTGGACAGTCTACATTTTATGAACATATTCCAGATTAGTCTCAGTGCTGTTATTTTTAAATAGACTTAATCTGGTGCTGCTTTGAACCAACTCAAAATGTATTTCAGTTTATCTTTCCAGTATTGTTGTACTAAATCTTCCATGGGTTGTATACCCAGATATTTTGAGCACTTTTTCGTAGATCAGTACATGGTCCTTATTCACTTTTAGCAAACCTTTCTCAGTTGCAAATCAGTCCATTCAAACAAAAAAGCAACTGTTATTTCAGGTATGGGATCCATTGTCCGGAAACCCATTATCCAGAAAGCTCCGAATTACGGAAAGGCCATCTCCCTTAGACTCCGTTTTATCCAAATAATGTGGATTTTTAAAAATGATTTCCTTTTTCTCCGTAATAATAAAACAGTAGCTTGTACTTGATCCCAACTAAGATATAGTTAGTCATTATTGGAAGAAAAAAACAGCCTATTGGGTTTATTCAATGTTTACATGATTCTCTAGTATATTTAAGGTTTGAAGATCCAAATTATGGAAAAATCTGTTATCCTGAAGCAGGTTCCAAGCAGTCTGGATAGCAGGTCCCATACCTGTATTGATCACTTTTGGATTCTTTCATATACCAAGTCCTCCATTGAAAAGTAGAAGCAAGACTAGAGCAAATCCATTTACCTTATAGACTAATTGCACACGGAGCACTTCTAAGTAGGGATGCACCGAATCCAGGATTCGGTTCGGGATTCGGCCAGGATTCTGCCTTTTTCAGCAAGATTTGGATTCGGCCGAATCCTTCTGCCCAGCCGAACCGAATCCATATCCTAATTTGCATATGCAAATTAGGGACAGAGAGGGAAAACACATGACTTTTTGTCAGAAAACAAGGAAGTAAAAAAAGTTTTTCCCTTCCCACCCCTAATTTGCATATGCAAATTAGGGTTCGGATTCGGTTCGGTATTCGGCTGAATCTTTCACAAAGGATTCGGGGGTTCGGCCGAATCCAAAATAGTGAATTCGGTGCATCCCTACTTCTAAGTCAACTTAAATGCCATAATCACCTCCACCACTTGACTTGAAATTTTTAGCCTAGAGATAGGAGTACTGTCAGGCATTTACCGTTCAAGTTAATGGGTAGCATCAAGAGGTGATTTTTGTACTATGTACTATGTACTATGTGTGCCATCAGAAACAAATGGCAAACCACTACATAATAAATGCAATGGGTGGATGCCAAAAAGATTTAGGGGCAGATTTACTAAAGAGCAAAGTGGCTAATGCTAGCGACTTTTGGCCAGCATTGCCACCCATAGGGACATCGCCAATTTCATAAAAGGCGCAGGCGCTTATTTGCTAACAGATCATCGGTAGCGCTCATTCACACTCTATCGCCAGGTGACTTTTCGCTCTGGCGAACGGACGTTACTCCGCAAATTCACTAAAATGCGGATTTTACTGAACGTTATCTCTTACACCAGAGTTGCCTTCGCCACCTCAGACCAGGCAAAGTGCTATAAAGCAGCTAGATCTTCCTCAATCTTCTGTCACTTACATCATATCCAATGAGCTGAAAATGCATCAAAGTTCAAAAAACGCTGGCGTCTTTTCCTTTTTCAGCGTGATTGCCTGCAAAAGTCCTAACTAACTTTTTTTGGGGAACCGTTTTTTTTCCAGACATTTCCTAACAAATGGAACATTCATTTTACACTGGGCTCATGTGTAGGGCATTATATTAACTCTATTAAAGTTCCCTGGACATGTGTAATATAAACCGGTAACTTAAACCATTTGTAGCAACATTTATAATAGACGTTCGTACAACTTTAAATTTCCCACCCTATGCAAATTGACCCAGGCGCAAGATCACTAGCAAAGTTTCGCTAGGCACAAATGAATGCTAGCGCATCTTCGCTATGAAATGCTCAAATAACACTAGCGAAAAGTCGGCAAGGTTGGACGCTTGGGACGAAACTTCGCATTTTAGTGTATTCGCATCGTATTTGCGCCAGGCGAAAAGGTGCGATGAGTGAGAAGCTGACGCTGGTGAAAATTCGCCCATTAGTGAATCATCCCCTTAGTGAGCTGCTATGTTCATAACAACATTTGGGGGGGAGAGTTCTTTCTATTCTCAGGTGGAAGGGAGGAGTCTTTTCTTCCTAAAAATGGATGTGAATACAGTAGATCATTAAATATCTTGGGCACCCACCCATTGTAGTTATTATACAGTGGTCTATACTTGTTTGTGGAGAAGCCAGAATATAGAACCCACTAAATTTGTTTTGTGTGCCATCAGCCACTGGCAGAAAAAACCTGATGATCATATAGCCAAATGAAGGCCATGGTGCATACACATTATTATTAGCACCCACATATTACAGGGTTTTGTCAGTAAAAAAAAACACAGAAAATGCATTTTGTTTACGTATTTGTGATTTAACTGGTGAAAATGCTATATTTTAAATAGACCTATGTAATTATTTAAAGAATCTAGGAAATCATTAGAAAAAAGAATATATATATATATATATATATATATATATATATATATATATATATATATATATATATATAAGAATATACGGTATATATTTAATTTAAAAACTAAAATCCAATTTTTCTTTCTTTAATGAAAAATATCCAATATACTTTAATTGAAAAATGTGTACCACTTTTATAAGAAACCTGACTGTATGCAGTGAAATTCTTCCTTCATTTACTGCTGTGGATAGGAATTGTCAGACGGTCCCTAAATGCTGAGCAGGGAAACAATCATACTTATGAACAGCAGGGGGAGCCCCCACCTTACTTCCCAGCCATGCAGAACTCAAGCAGCTTTGTTTATGACGATCCCTAAGCAGCCCAGACCATACTGAGCATGTGCACAGTCTTGGTCTTGCAAAGATATATAACAAAGTTACAAGATGGTGACCTCCTGTGGCCAACTTTGAAAGCATAAATTATTTGTATGATTAGGCTTGTGGTGCAGTAAGTTCATGTTTATGTTTAGTATACAAAATACAGCATTTCTAGCCTTATTCTATTTTAGACTTTACTTTCCCTTTAAGAAGTTTCAAAACCTCAGAATTTAAGAATTTCTGTCAAAAAATAAAAAAAAAAACCACCAACCATAGCCAACCCTTTCTTTATAATGAGTAGTGGAACTAGAAGGGTGATTTATTAGGAATTGTATTAATGCTGGGTCAGAAAGACTAGAGATGTACAAGTTTGAGTTTTCCTACTACTGTAGCTCCTCATGTACTACCTCAAAAGTAATTGAGGGGTTACTTGTTAATTTGTTTTCTATAAGCTTGCATTTCTATTGGTAAAAAAAAGCATGAACTGTCCTCGATGGTGTTGTATTTTGCATTTCTAAATAAAAGCAACAAATTGAAATATTTAACTTTTTTATGATGATGATGTGTTTCCAGGAATGATGAATAGTATCCCCCCATATGTGTGCGAGGATTAGGACCTTCGGCACAGCAGGTAAAACCTTTGAGGTGACTTTGGTCTGGTTTCTATTAAATGTACTCAAACTAATTCACGGCACTAGATGTCTTTCATATATGGAAATATGACGTTTGTTTTCTCAGGAATATGTTCCATTAAATATGAAAGCTGGATGGGAGGTTTTACAGAAATCTGGACACAATATTACCCAGTATTATAACTATCTTTTCATAGGGGGTTATTAACTAAATTCCGAATGCAAAACTCCCGTTTTTTTTCTATAAAATCTGACTTTTAAAAAATCACACATTTTTCTGAATTTATTAAACCACGAGGATTGAAAAGTCAGAATCAGAAAATCCGGCATCTTCGACCTGTTGAGGTTGCAATGGTTTTTGATGTGCGCTGGGTTTCGAAGTTTTTGGGCAAAAAGTATACGTTTTCAGGTGAAAAATCGTGAAAATCAGATTTTTTCCCGCAAAGCAATTTTTGGGGAAAATATAATAATAAATAAGCGTAAAAAACCCGAGCGGATTTGATCGGAGTTTGTAGCAGAAAATGTTGAGATAAAATCGGACTTTGATAAATAACCCCCTCAATGTGTGTTCTGCATCTAGAACAAAAGTCGCTGAGGAACAAGACAAATCCATTTCAGCTAGTGACCCACCTTCCTAAAAGTAAAGCTAGGCTATCCCCTTGCTTTATGGGTGAGAGATATGCAGTTGCATTCTCCTTACATTCCTATAATGTATGTGATGCAGGTAAAGCTAGTTGTTAAATGCATTGCACCTGCCTCTTTGTCATCCTTTTGTTCATTAGTTATCCACTGTCCCCAAAATTGTCTATTCTTCTAGTCTTCTAATTGTGAATTTTCAATTTTTATGGATAAAAAAAAAGGAATGCATTTTGAATCATTTTGTAATTTTCACTGATGAATACTCAAATAAAAATGTCAGTAGAAATACAATTGTCAGGTTGTGTATGTTTGTAATGCAAATGGATGTGTTTTGACGGAACAAAGATGGTTAGATACAGTAGCTATTTATGAATTATATACAAATGTGTATAAAGTGATTAAATACATTGTGACAGATGAATCCATGCACTTTGTATAAATATTTAATCTTAGGATTCCCTGGACTTCATCAGTTCTATGCCATTTAGTAAAGAAACAGACTATATATATATATATATATATATATATATATATATATATATATATATATATATATATAAATAAATAAATTGACACACTCTCCATACAAAATATCAGCAAAATTATCATATATTTTTCAGTTTTACTTTGCAGTCTATGCTATGGGGCTGATTCACTAAGGGTCGAATATCGAGGGTTAATTAACCCTCGATATTCGACTAGGAATTGAAATCCTTCGACTTCGAATATCGAAGTCGAAGGATTTAGCGCAAATACTGGGATCGTACGATCAAAGGATTATTCCTTCGATCGAACAATTAAATCCTTCGAATCGAACGATTTGAAGGATTTTAATCCAACGATCGAAGGAATATGCTTCGATCAAAAAAACTTAGGAAAGCCTATGGGGACCTTCCCCATAGGCTAACATTGACTTTGGTAGCTTTTAGCTGCCGAACTAGGGGGTCGAAGTTTTTTTTAAAGAGACAGTACTTCGACTATCGAATGGTCGAATAGTCGAACGATTTTTAGTTCGAATCCTTCGAATCAAAGTCGTAGTCGAAGGTCGAAGTAGCCCAAAAAATACTTCGAAATTCGAAGTTTTTTACTTCGAATCCTTCACTCGAATTTAGTGAATCGGCCCCTATGTGTTCAGAATAATAGCAGGGTGTTTAAAAAAGTGAAAAAAGTTCAAAATCCTTATATTAGCTTTTATTTCCATACAGGCAAATGCATTGGGAACACTGCACATTCTATTCCAAATCAAAACATGATGAAAAATGTATCAAATTTGTCTTATTCCTTTACAGAAAGTGAAGAAAGGAAATATGAGGCTGTTCCAAAAAATAACAGTATCTGCATTCTTCTTTACAAACTCAAACATTCACTGTATAAACTGAAAAATGTTTCAAGATTTTGCTTTCCTTTGAGACACTGAACTAATATTTAGTTGTATAACCAGTGTTTCTGAGAACTGCTGCACATCTGTGTTGTATGGAGTCCACCAACTTCTGGCACCTGTTACATTCCACTATTCTTCTACTTGTCTTGGTTTTGACTCATAAACAGCATTTTTGATGTCACCCCTAGTGATGGGCGAATTTCCGCCGTTTCGCCGGAAAATTCACGAATTTTGGACGCCGCGGCGGAAAAAAATTTTTACACCGCAAATTTTTTCAGCCGAATTTTCGCGTTCGTTTTGCGAATTTATTCACTGGCGGCGAATCGCGCAAATTCACTGCTAATTTGCGCCTGGTGAATAAATTCGCCCATCACTAGTCACCCCACAAGTTTCCTATTGGATTAAGGTCCAAGGATTTGGCTGTTCACTCCATAATGTCAATCTTGTTGGTCTGGAACCAAGATGTTGCTCGTTTACTGGTGTTTTTGGGGTCTTGACTTGTTGAAACTCAAGGGCATTTCCTCTTCGACAACGTGACCTCTTCAAGTATTTTGATGTATTGAAACTGATCCATGATCCCTGGTATGTGATAAATAGGCCCAACACCATAGTATGAGATACATCCCCATATCATGTCTTCACACTGTACTTTGGCTTGAATTCAATGTTGGGGGGTCGTCTGACAAACTGTCTGCAGCCCCGAAACCCAAAAAGAACAATCTTGCTTTCATCAGTCCATAAAATGTTCCACCATTTCTCTTTAGGTAGTCAATGTGTTCTTTGACAAATTGTAACCTCTTCAGGGCAAAAAAATAAAAAAGTGGTATAAAGATGATACCTTTATTGGCTAACTATTTTATTATTTTATTATTTTTTTTGCCCTGTGGCTGGCTAACAAATTAACCTCTTCAGCACGTCTTTTTTTCAACAATAGGACTTTGCGGGGGCTTCTTGCCGATAGCTAGGCTTCACATTTGCATCTTCTAATTATAACATTACTCCTAGGTAACATTAGACTTTTTTTGATCTTCCTGGAGTAGATCATTGTCTTTGTGATTTTGGTTATTCTTCTATCCATAAAATGAGATCATTTTAGCTGAACAGCCTATAATTTTCTGCATTTCTTTATATGTACACTGTTCTTCTGAACAATATCTGGAAATACCCATTTCTCAGAAATACACTATAAGCAACATGCACAATATTTGCTGCCTTCCTTCCATAAATAATTGACACCTGTTTTTCACAGAATGAATGAACTCACTTATTGAACTCCACGCTGCTATTATTTGGAACAAGCCTCAATTAATGATTTAATTACACAGAATCAGCAGCATGTCATGTCTTAACTGTTGGGTCTTTTGGCTTTCTATTATTCCATTAATTATTATTATATACACCTACTAGTAAATTATTTGCCATGTAGAAATATAATTTCTACCAAAAATAGTGATTGATGTCTGCTATTATCCTGAACACAACTGTATGGGGCAAATTCACTAAGATTCGTAGTTGCGCCAGGCATAACTTCGCTGCACTTCGCCGCACTTCGCCAGCGCTTCGCAAATTCACTAAAATCCGAAGTTGCACTCAGGGGTAGCGTAAGGTTGCGAAGTTGCGCTAGCGTTGATTCTCTAAGCAAAGCTAAGTTACGCTAGCGATGGTTAATTTGCGTACGCCGCCAAATTCAAATTTCAATGGAGGAATATGTAGCAGCACTACAAATGCCTGGGAAAACGTCAAAACATCAAATAACATTTTTATTTTGCCCTACACATGTGCCCACTATATAGTTAAGTTGCCATGAGTTAGGAAATGTAGAGGGGAAGGAGGGGAGCCCCATAAAAATTTTCGATCTTTTTCAGCCTATCACCCATAAAATAGAAAAAACGCCAGCATTTTTTTGGACTTAGAAAAAATGTGAACTTTTTTTGAAGCAATCCCTATCTACTCTATTGCGCTTCGCCTCGTCTGAGGTGGCGAAGGAAGTCTAGCGTAAAAGGCAGCGTTCAGTACAATGCGCGTGAATTTGCGTAGTTACGTCCGTTGCCCAAATTCGCCAGACGCAAGGGTGCGAAGTAACACTAGCGAATTTACGCCAGCGTTCGTTAGTGAATTTGCGAAGTAACGAAAATGACCAACGCTAGCGAATTGACGCTAGCGTTAGGCGCTTCGGCGCATAGTGAATTTGCCCCAAAGTTTCAGCTGAAGCAAGTAATGTGACAAACTAGATTTGTATATTAGATACAAAGTAAGGTTTAAGAAAACATATAGCGCACCACCAGCAGTCAAATTATCATGAAAATGTAATACTTTTTGGGGTTTACAGAGCAAATAATTTTAAGTAGCTTCATTGATGGACCCTTTTGCATACGAATGCTGGTACGTACCTCCTATAGAAACTGGAGACACCTGGTTGTTCTCCTCAGTAGCGTATGGAGACAGTGGCCCTTGCAATCCAGCTTGCCGAGCATCTCAGTATGTATGTGGCACCTAAACTCATGGGTTGGCACTTGGAATCAGAATCAGTGTACAAAGAGTACAAAAAAAGCTAATATGATACAAAAATGAAAGCCAACACAGAGTTTGCTCTGTTCAAATTAAAGCTACCGAAGTGCAATGTTAGCCTATGGGGACCTTCCAGAGCACTTTTCTAAGTTTTTTTTTTGATCGAATAGAAATCGTTCGATCGATCGCTAAAAATCGTTCGATCAACCGAACACGGTAAAAATCCCTCGAAACCACATTATATATTTGGTTTTCCACCATGTGGCTGTGGAAAGCCCTGCCTGGAGATGTTGTGGCAGCAGATTCTTTAATCACTTTTAAGTGGGTCTTTAAATTAAGGGGTCAGCAAGTGAAAGGATATGACAGATGTTTGCTGTATGTGGGATAGTCAGCTAGTAAAAAATAGTCACAAGAACTTAAATGCCAACCACATAATGTATTTCTGGAAATACATGTTGGAATCATTCCCAAAGTACCAGAGGAGATTGGAACAAACTAAAACTACACAAAAAGATAAGTGCTGCCTTGTAAAGACATTGTGCAACTAGACCTTCCACCCACTCAGAATGAAATAAAACACCAAGGTTTGGATTGACATCAGTGTACTGTATATACCAAATGCAAATTCCATTCTGTATTACCTGAAGCTCAAGATGCATCAGACTTTTTATATCTAGACATTTTATTATAGCTTAACATAATTTATTATAATAAGTCTGTATATTTATATTTAGCCTGGCTAAATACCAAACCTTATGCAGTGGATAAACTACTGAAGCAAGTCAATCGTTTTCTAGAGTTTAATTCCCTTTTGAGTATAAGGGGCAGATTTATCAAGGGTAGAATTGAAAATTTGATTTTTTAAATTCAAATGTCACGTTTATTTTAGTGGAATTAGACTAGGAAATAGTCCCAATTCAATTTGAGGTTAAAAAAAAAATTCAAATTCAAATTTTCAAAATTTATCATGTAATGTCCCTTTAAGACTCTAAAAAGAGATGAGATAAATAATTTCTATAACTGCCAATTGAAGTATGTGGTCTTTCTTATTCAATGTACCTGCATTTTATTACATATGGGGAAAACTATTCACCCATTAACAAAAATAATTCGGGAACATATGAGGAATAGAAGGAGGAAGAAAACTGAGGAAAAGGGGGAATCTGCTTATTTTTATTAAAAAACTTTGAAATTCGACCATCGAATTTGATACTTCAATAGTCAAAGTATTTTTTCCATTGAAAACAGCAGTAAAATCGTAAGATCGATCGATGAAATTAATTCATGCCACTAATCTTTAGGGATGCACCGAATCCTCTATTTTGGATTCGGACAAACCCCCGAATCCTTTGCGATAGCTTTGGCCGAATAACGAACCAAATCCTAATTTGCATATGCGTGGGAAGAGGGAGAACATTTTTACTTCCTTGTTTTGTGACAAAAAGTCATGTGATTTCCCTCCCGCCCCTAATTTGCAAATTAGGTTTCAGTTCGGCCTGGCAGAAGGATTTGGCCGAATCTGAATCCTGCTGAAAAAACCTGAATTCTGGCCGAATCCTGGATTTGGTGCATCCCTAGTAATTTTATAATGCTAAGAACGCATCATATAACGCATTCATCATTAATTAATCTGAAACAGCCTTTAAATAAAAACATTGTCATTCTTATTAATTAATGCTCTTCTGCTTCTCCTGTTTGCTTCTTCCTCACGCGGGTCATTGCCATTAATTGAAGAGAACAGTATAAATGCCAAAATATGGCTTTCAACTTCAGCAACAAAAGGTTAAGTTCATCTTGCAGAGAATCCTATAAATAGATTCAATAATTGCTTCGCAGCCAATCCCTTGTAAGCAAATAATTAAATGGACGGATATTGATTCTGCAGTAATTTCAGGTCAGCGAATTTGCCTTCGAGCATATGAAGCTTTAGAAGCAAAATATTCATTTGAAGGTCAAATGTTGAAGGTGGGCATTAATTTCCAGTTCTATTTGTCATTTTCTGGCTTACTATTGCTCACTTAGACAGACTGAATTATACGACTACAGCTTGCGCAGTTATATTGTTTTTTGTTAAGGATTCTGAAGGTCATACAGTGTTCTCACTGACAACTGATTTCAAACAAGGTCATAATTTGAGCAAAATATCACTGGGGTCATGTTTAAGATACAAAAAACGAACAAGAGTCCAAGATCGTGGTATCCGAGGGGTTAAACAAGAGAATAGTCAAAATCCAGGCAGAGTTTTAGGAGGTTTCAGTGTGCAGGGCGCCCTTTTATGACAAAATCCCGGCACCAGTGATGACGTCATCATGCAGCGACACTGCACCCATGTGTTCAACATGGGCGGCGCCATCTTGGATTTTTCATCGCGACCGCCGGGAAGGTGAGCAGCGCCGTCGGGTGCTTCTGGCAGTCCTGACAGTTAGTAATGAAGTGAAACCTCACTTGCTGTTTTTATACCCACTAAACTATGCTGGACTAGGAACTCCCTGCACCCACTATTCACCCCATTGTTTGTGCACACAGTTGTAATGAGGGTGGTGGCATATTGCATCATACAGTTTGCAAAGAATAATGGTGGTAAAGTGCTGTCATTATTGCAGATTCCTGATATATACCAAATTAAAGTGGACCTGTCACCCAGACATAAAAAATGATATAATAAAAGTTTTTTCAAATTAAACATGAAATCCAAATTCTTTTTTTTTTTTTATAAAAGTATTCATAGCTGTTGTAAGATCATTTAAAAATCTCAGCTGTCAATCATGAATTCCCAGACCGAAGGAATCAAGGTTCAAACAATTTATACAGTGTAGTTAAAGTTTATTTTGCTTGACAAACATAATAAAATAGGATTTGGAATATTTTGTTTGGGTGGCCGGTCCCCTTTAAGAAAATACAAACAAAACTATTCCTCGAATATAATATTAAGCTTGATTCTTCTGATTCCCCAGCTATTTACTCTCTCAATCAATAGTTAATACCATTGTACATCAAACCAAGGTTGCTGAAAAACAGTCATCTCCTTCTGCCAGTATTTTCAAGTTCAAGTATCTTTACTATTTCATCAGTTCATTAATTCTGCATGAAACCTTTCTTTCTATATTTTCTTATCAACAGTCCTTTTATTTTAAAGACTATAGTTCTCATTGGCTCTGATGAGTATAAAATATACTCTAAAAAGAATATGGTTCCACATAGTGATGGGCGAATTTGCGCCGTTTCGCTTCGCCGAAAAATTCGCGAATTTCACGCGAAATTCGCGAAACTGTGAAAAATTCGCGAAACGGCGCCGGCGTCTCGTTTTTGACGCCGGCGCCCGTGTTTGACGCCGGCGCCCATTTTTTTTGACGCCGGCGCCCGTTTTTGACGCCGGCGTCCGTTTTTGGCGCCGGCATCCATTTTTCGAAAAAAAATTTTTTTGACGCCGGCGAATTTTTCCCGCGAATTTTCGCGGGCGTTTCGCGAATTTATTCGCTGGCGGCGAATCGCGCGAATTCGCGCCTGGCAAATAAATTCGCCCATCACTAGTTCCACAGAAAGGCCTGTGGTCATCTTGGTAAGTCAAAGGAACCTGTTACATCATTGGGTACATCATTATCCCAGGATTCACATTATCTTGTAGACTCTACACTGGTGGTTGCCAAACTTTTTTATCTTAGGGCCCCACTGAAGGTCCATCCTTTATTCACGTCCATAACAAGCTTACAGATATAGGAAAATAACAGTGTTTCCATATTTTCATCCAAAAACTATTTATGAATTTTTAATACAATGAGGTTTTATTCCAGCCAATGCACTATTTGCCAGTGTCAGACTTAAGGGGTGTGGGCCCACCGGGGCTGCCACACCAGAGGCCTGCAACCCCCCGCCTCCCCTCCGCTACCCCCATTGCCCACAGCAAATCCCCCTCGTTCTTCCCTGGGTTTTTCCAGAGTGTTCTGCCGGCCCAGTCTGATGCTGCCAGCTGCAAGAAGTCTTGTAAGGATACCTGGGAGGCAGAGGGGAAACCAGCTGACTCGTCTGCGTGGACACCCACAACCTTCCTCCTAGTTGCGCGCAGTTCTTCCGGGAGTGAGTCAAACACAGATTTGACACACAATTCTTTTCATTTTGGCAAGCATGATATCATCGCACATGGATCAAAATTCAAATATTTAAAGATGCTCGAATTTTTACTCACTGCCCAAAGGTCTATTCCTGATGGTTCCTGGGCGTGCTTCTTGTCTGTGCTACTGTTCCTTGACCCTTGCCTATCCTTGACCACCGCTGCATCACTGCCTCAACCGACCTTTGCCTGTTATTGACCATTCTTCTGGATTCTGACTTTGTACTGTGCTGAGCTGACTGTTTGGTTTTGACCCAGGCCTGTTTCTCCTGACTACACTCCTGGTTCCTGATCCTGTACTGCATTAACTCATTGGTTTTGGGCTGGCCATGCTCACAACTACACTTACCCTTTGCTCGTTCCTCAGTCACCCATTTCGATTCCCTTGCCTTCCCAGAACCCTCACCTTGGTTCTCTCACTTTAAGTCCTGGCGGCATCAGAGTAGCCAAGGGCTCCTCCCTACATGAAAGGCAGCTGTTATATACAGAAGCGTGAGCCATGACTTAGCATTGATTCTGGGTTTTGGGATATCTGTAAGGGATCACCCCGCTCCCAGATGTATGATCTCATTAACCTTGTGAAACGGTGGCTGCAGGCGGACTTGCTTTCCGCGCCTCAGATAGTGGAAAGGGTCACAATGGACCGATACCTGAGAGCGCTTCCATCTGAATTATGGCGGTGGGTAAGCCAAGCCGAACCAAATACAGCAGACCAGTTGGTGGAACTGGTGGAGTGATACCTTGCCGCTGAGGACTTCACTACACGGGCGGTGCCCACCTCAAAGACGACTCCTGCAGTGGTCCCATCCAAGAAGTCGGCTACAGCGGAGAAGCCCAGCCCAGTAACACCGGTAACCTAGGTCTAGAGTCGACAAGAGGAAGATCCCGCGGAGACAGCGCCCGCCAGACCCGCGGAGCTCCCCAGTGCTGGAGGTGCAGAGAGCGGGGACATATTGCTGCCAACTGCCCAGTTGATCCAGAACCCAACTTGTGTCGTCCAGATTGGTTAGCGCACTGTGAATGCACTATTAGACACAGGTAGCTTAGTCACACTGGTAAACACACAGCTCCTGAAGGACTGTCCTTTAACCCAGCGTCAAGTAGGAGTGGTGTGTGTGTACATGGGGACTGTAAGAAATACCCCACAGCACGAGTGACTTTTGTGACCCCCGCAGGGACTGTGTGCCATGAAGTGGCAGTGTCTCCCATACTCTTGCACAGTGTAATTTTGGGCAGAGACTTTCCCTTATATCGAGAACTGTGCCAGGAGCAAGCTCCAGAGACTATGAACAGTTTTGAGCATGGTGAGGTGAGACCCCACCCTATTGAACTGGATACGTCTATAAGAACTGTTAAGGAGCATAGAGGGTCTGGTGTTATTGTAAGTGGTAACGAGGATGGGTTGGACGAGTTGTTTCCCTTAGCTGTATTAGCTGGTGGATCTGAAGTAACTATGGAACCTAGTATGCCTGAGCTAAAGGTCTCCTGGGATAACTTTGGAATCGCCCAGCTAAGGGACCCGACACTCACTAAAGCTTGGGAAAATGTCAAGGTTAATAATGGGAACCCCGAAAACCCTGGGGTGGATTGCGTATTTCCCTACCTTGCTTTACAAAATGACTTGTTTTACCATGTGGATAAGGTTCGAGGAGAGATTGTGGAACAGCTAGTGGTCCGCAGCCATATAGGTGTACAGTTCTCAATCTGGCCCATTCTCATCCACTAGGTGGCCATCTAGCGTATGAGAAAACCAAAGACCGAGTGCTACAGTGGTTCTTTTGGCCGGTGGTACATGCAGATGTAAAGAACTATTGTGAATCATGCCCAGAGTGTCAGAATTCGGCCCCAATGCCCCATTTTCACAGCCCGTTAGTCCCATTACCTGTAATCGAAATCCCATTTGAGCATATTGCCATGGACTTGGTAGGGCCACTAATAAAATCTGCTAGGGGGCATCAGTATATTTTGGTGGTCATGGACTACGCCATTCAGTATCCAGAGGCTGTCCCCTTAAGGAACACCTCTTCAAATAGCTCGAGAGCTGTTCCACATGTTCACCCGCACAGAAATTCCGAAAGAGATCCTACAGATCAGGGGACTCCCTTCATGTAGTCTGCAGGTTTCTCCAAATCAAACAGTTGCGCACATCTGTGGATCATCCCCAAACTGGCGGGTTGATAGAAAGGTTCAACAAGACCCTTAAGGGGATGTTAAAAAAAAGTAGTGGATAAAGATGGGAGGAACTGGGATTGTTTACTTCCATGTCTCATGTTTGCCATTAGAGAAGTCCCACAGGCCTCTACAGGGTTTTCACCCTTTGAGTTATTGTATGGCCGCCACCCACGAAGGCTGTTAGACATGGCAAAGGAGACATGGGAATCTGAAGCCACCCCACACAAAAGTGTGGTGGAGCATGTTGCAGACATGCAGGACAGTCTTGCAAAGGTAATGCCCCTTGTGAGAGAACATGTGCTTCAGGCCCAGCAAGCTCAAAGCCGCATATATAATAGACTGGCTCGTGTCTGAACTTTCCATCCTTGGGACAGGGTGTTAGTCCTGGTTCCTATGGTGGAAAGTAATTTCCTGGAAATATGGCAAGGCTGGACGTAATTGAGGAGTCCTATAGTGAATGGTCCAGCCCCGTTGTCTTTGTCCCAAAACCGGATGAGCAAGTTTGATGCATATCCAATGCCCCGGGTAGACGAATTGATAGAAAGGCTAGGGCAGGCATGGTTCATTACCACCCTAGATCTTACCAAGGGGTATTGGCAGGTACAAATTCGCCGGTGTCAAGAAAAATTCAGGAAAAAAATGGACGTCGGCGTCGAAAAAACGGGCGCTGGCGTCAAAAACGAGACGCCGGTGCCGTTTCGCAAATTTTTCGGTGCAAATTCGCCCATCACTAGCAGTGGCAATATAAACGCTTACCGTTTGGCTTACATGGGGCCCCAGCCATGTTCCAGAGAATGATGGACCGCATTCTCAAACCACATTGAGTATATGCTTCAGCTTACCTGGACGATGTGGTTATCTTTAGCCCAGACTGGTAAAGTCATTTGCCATGGGTACAAGTGGTCCTTGACTCTATATGGAAGGTGGGTCTGACAGCAAATCCAAAAAAGTGTGCACTGGGGTTAGAAGAGGCCTGCTGTTTGAGGTATGTTATTGGAAGAGGGGTAGTCAAGCCACAGGTGTCCAAAATTGAGGGAATTCAGGAGTAGCCCCGGCCCAATTCCAAGACGCAAGTGAGGGCCTTTCTTGGGATAGTGGGATATTATAGGAGGATTGTCCCCAATTTTGCCACCCTAGCAGCCCCACTTACTGACCTCACAAAAGCGAGTAAAGCTGGAACAGTTACATGGACCCCAGAGGCAGAGGACGCCTTTCTAAACTTGAAGGCATCCCTGTGCAGATACCCTGTGCTGATAGCTCCTGACTTCTAGAAAGAGTTTCTTGTACAGACTGATGCCTCTGAGGTTGGGTTAGGGGCTGTTCTGTCACAAGTAGTGAATGGGGAAGAACACCCAGCAGGAATCTAGCCCCCGCTGAACGTATTGTAGAGAGAGAGTGCCTGGCCATCAAGTGGGCACTGGAGAGCTTGAGATACTATCTGTTGGAAGGCAGTTCAAACTTGTCACTGACCATGCCCCACTTAAATGGATGGCTCAAAATAGGGAAAAGAACGCCAGGGTCACCAGATGGTTCCTGTTTCTTTAAAATTTCAAGTCCTCAGTAGGACATAGACCTGGAAAGGTGCAAGGGAATGCAGATGCTCTCTCCATGGTACATGCATTGGTGGCATACTGTGCTCAGCCCTACGGGCTTGAGCAGAGGAGGGGATATGTGGTATGGTGATTGATGGAATGTATGTTGGGCCACAGATTCTCAGATATTGTTACTGAGGTGAGACCAGTAGTGCTGTTAGCAGAGAAACACTATGGGGCCGATTCACTAAATTAGAGTGAAGAATTCAAAGTAAAAAAAACTTCGAATTTCGAAGTGTTTTTTGGGCTACTTCGACCATCGAATGGGCTACTTCGACCTTCGACTACGACTACGACTTCGAATCGAAGGATTCGAACTAAAAATCGTTCGACTATTCGACCATTCGAGATTCGAAGTACTGTCTCTTTAAAAAAAACTTCGACCCCCTAGTTCGGCAGATAAAAGCTAACGAAGTCAATGTTAGCCTATGGGGAAGGTCCCCATAGGCTTGCCTAAGTTTTTTTGATCGAAGGATATTCCTTCGATCGTTGGATTAAAATCCTTCGAATCGTTCGATTCGAAGGATTTAATCGTTCGATCGAAGGAATAATCCTTTGATCGTTCGATCGAATTTTCGCCGCTAAATCCTTCGACTTCGATATTCGAAGTCGAAGGATTTCAATTCCTAGTCGAATATCGAGGGTTAATTAACCATCGATATTCGACCCTTGATACATCTGCCCCTAAGTCTCTCTGCAAGGTTTTTGTAATTGATGATCCGGGGCTGGTCTTACTCGGAATCCGCAAGAGTAGGGTGGGGCGGATTCCCAAATCCGTAGGCCAGGTTTTTCAAGAGGCCCTAGTCCCTATTTAGTACACCTGATGCTGGGCTGAATGTGTGTGAGACAAACTGCTGGTGTTCTCAGCTTCAGGAGAAAAAGAAAAGCATTTATTTTGTGTTAGCCAGGAGGCTGGATATTTCTGTTGAACTGCTGTTTTTCGGTTACCTTCGACCTACGAGGGGAAATTTCTGCAGCCGCTGGAAAATAAATGTGGGCAGGAAGCCCTTAAACCGATCCTGGTGTGTGAAGTCGCTTCATTTGCAGCCTACCAGCGAGTGAACCCCCACAATATATATATATATATATATCCATAATTATTCTCATCAATCCAACAATTATATTCTAAGCCCCAGTCTTGAAATGCCCGTAAAGATGGCAGCATCCTTTGTTTAGATTTTACATAAATTTTTAAAGCAATTAAAGTATATATTTTTTTAATTGTACTTGAAATTAGATAAAAAGAAAGGTAGAAGATGAGGGGAAACGAACAGGGAAACAACATAGCTGTCAGGGTTGAAGATGAATGACAAGGAGATGGCTAAATCACACATGAATTGTCACTAATACTGTATTACTGCCAATTCTTGTCATTTATCTAGTGACATGTAACAAAAATACACATTCATTTCTTAGTTGCCGATCAAGACAGACATATGCAAAATGAGAGGCAGACATGGTATAAATAGAATCAACACCGATGAACATAAGGTAGAACTAATATGTGAAACAGTCAATTCTGTAAATCCATTGAGGTAAAAAGGTTTTCAAGCTGCTTTTCAAATTTTCCTGGAACTCTGAGAAATATGGCCCACAGAGAGTGGAAGGCTTCTCCCTCTCAAAAACAATCCCTTTGTAGAAGGTTGCAGAACTTAGCCCTTGCCAAGCACTGGACTATACTCAATGTCCACAAAAGCTGCAGCAGTCCTTTTGTATTACAGGTATAGGATTTGTTATTCGGACACCCGTTATCCAGAAAGCTCCAAATTACGGGAAGGCCATAGACTTTATTTTATCTAAATAATCGCAATTTTAAAAATTGATTTCCTTTTTCTTTTTAATAATAAAACAGTAGCTTGTACTTGATCCCAACTAAGCTATAATTAATACTTCTTGGAAGCAAAACCAGCCTATTGAGTTTTTTTATGTTTACATGATTTTCTAGTAGACTTAAGGTATGAAGTTCCAAATTACAGAAAAATCCATTATTCAGAAAACCCCAGGTCCTGAGCATTCTGGATAATGGGTCCCATATCTGTACTGGTTCTTGAGCTTTAATAACAAATTAACAAGACAATCTTACTAACCGAGACCCTATAGCAGTGATCCCCAACCTTCTGAACCCGTAAGCAACATTCAGAAGTAAAAGGAGTTGGGAAGCAACACTAGCATGAAAAATGTTCTTGGGGTGCCAAATAAGGGCTATGATTGGCCATTTGGTAGCCCTTATGTGGATTGTCAACCTACATTGAGGGTCTGTTTGGCAGTACACCTGGTTTTATACAACCAAAACTTGCCTCCAAGCCTGGAATTTAAAAATAATCACCTGCTTTGAGGCACTGGGAGCAACATCCAAGGGGTTGGAGAGCAACGTGTTACTCACAAGCTACTGGTTGGGGATCACTGCCCTATAGTTTTGTACTTTTTGTTGAACATTACAGGAGGTTGTTTAAAACACTCAATTTCAGCTAACCCATCTTTTAATAATTCCCAATGTCTCCTTATAATTTTCGCAACCTCTCGGCTGGCAGTAGTATATCTTGAGATAAAGGGGATCCATTTCACCTTTTGTTTCGACGGAATTTGAGAGTCCCTATCCTGTGATTCAACTAGAGCCCGTTGTTTCTTTGAGAGAGACATTGAGTACCCTCTCTGCAAGTATTTATCTTCCATGTTGTCCAGCTGTTCAGTTAACCTTTGGTCTTCAGAAACTATTCTTTTCACCCTTAAAAATTGTGATTTGGGTAAGGATTTACGTGTCTGTACTGGATGGAAAGAATCATAATGTAGTATAGTGTTTTTGTCTGTGGCTTTCACAAAGAGATCAGTCATTAGACAATCACCCTCCTTAATCACCACAGTATCCAAAATTTGTATATTGTATAAATCAGCATGAATTGTAAATTTAATATGGGGGTGATACCGAATTTATATACTCATGGAACAATTGCAGGGTTTCCTGTGGCCCCGTCCATATAGCGAACACGTCATAGATAAAACGTAGCCATACTAAACGATTTTGTTGAAAGCTCTCATTAGTATATATATATATATATATACTTATATATATATATATATATATATATATATATATATATATATATATATATATATACATACATATATATTCTCAAAATTATTCATAAAAATTTTGCATATGACGGGGCCACATTAGACCCCATTGCTGTCCCCCTGATTTGCATGTATAAATTGTCCTGGAACAAAAAATAGTTGTTACATAGTAAATATCGCCAGGAAAAAAGAAACATTCTGCCTGAGAAGCTGTAAAGAAGTGAATCAACTGTTGACATGCTTTTCCATGCAACTTTAACTAAATTTTAAAACAAAATGGTGAAAAAATTTGTAGAAAGTTGTCATATCGTCAATCAGCTAATCTTGTCTACAGAAAGCAACAATGCCTGAACAAGACCTTAAAAAAGGTCTTCCAAAACCAAATTAAAAACTAAAAAATAACTTTAATATTTAGTCGTCTTTTAATATTTTGCATCTAGCTGCAAGAACTTTACCTGACGCGGAAAGAATCAGTAAGGAACCTTTACGCCCCTTTGTTCCAAAACGTGCATTTCTAAAACAGTTTGCAACGATGAATAATACAGCAAACGAAAGAATAATAAAATAAACTTTGCATATTGGTAGCTAAAAAGAAGCTACTGGCACAGTGAATGAACTCCATGTACCTTATTTGGTAGATTTTAATGGCAAATGTAATCACTGTGACAGATGGAAAGGCTATGGATAATAAGGTCAAAAATTGAAGCTCCAATGGTTAACAGAAGGCTCTAAACAATTACTTCACATGATTTAACTAAAACAGAATTCGTTGCTGTGACCCTAATGTGCAAAGTTACTATAGAAACATCATTTGTTCCTTACTCTAGTACATGGTTCTCTTCATTATGCAGTTTAAATTCTTCTTTACCAAGTATAAACTTACAAGAACTACTGTCCTGATTCTCATTCTTCAAATGGCGCTCACCCTATTATTCCTCTTTTAGTAAAATTTTATTTTAAAATATAATTGAAAAAACCTCATAGATAACAAGTGCTTTCAACAAAAGTACAATCTGTTAATGGACTACATGCTATATGTCATGATGAAGACAATATTTGCCAAGGGACTTAAAGGAGAACCAAACCCTTTTTATTAAAATCCCCTACCCCCCTCCCTGCTCCCCCAGCCTAGGTGTTACCCTGGGTAAATGTCCCTAACTCTTTACTTACCCCTCCTTGCAGATTCAGGGCATCAGAGTTCACGTGCGCCATCTTCTTCTCTTCGGTAATCTTCGGAAAGAGAGTGGCGTTGTCACAAGTGCCCGATGGCGCATCCCTTCTCTTCAGCGTCAAAGCCAAAATGTACCATAGCTACTACATGGGTAGCAGTGGCGCTGGTGCAGCGACGCCGGTGTGATGACATCACACAAGCCGGAACCAAATTCAAAATGTCAGGACGCCGGTTCAATGCCCGATTATAGGTTTTGTTTTGAACATTCCTGGGTGCTTTATAATTCTTGTTGAACTGATTTCTGGACTTTGACCCTGTCTGAATATCGAGTTTGATATTTATCTGCCTGCCTTTTGAACATCTGCCTGGATGTTGACTATGATTACTCTTGATCCCCATTTATACTGTGAACTTGGACTTTAACCCTTTAGCTTCCTCCTTGGTTCAGACTACTCCTGCTGGGAGCCGTTGTGCCGAAAGCCATGGAAATTGCTGAAGCACCAGAAGAAGACCCGAAGATTACCGAAGAGAAGAAGATGGCGCCCATGAATGTCCTGAATCTGCAATGAGGGGTAGGTAAATATTTAGGGACATTTACCCAGGGCAACACCTAGGCTGGGGGGAGGGAGGGGGGTCTATGTGGGGTAGGGGATTTTAATAAAAAGGGTTTGGTTCTCCTTTAATATGTATCCATCCCAGCCTTTGGAGCGGTTACTATGTCAGACAAAAGAAAGGCTTGAAAGACAGTTGGAATTACTAAAACAAAGAGGAAAATCACCTTCTTCAAGCAAATCTCTGGGTATTCTGTCCTTCATGTAAACATTGCTGACCATTTCCAAGGAAAACTGATTTATCAGGAATCTGCTATGCTTAGAAGGTCCATGAAGGTCCTAATTACTTTTATTATACCTACAAGTTATTTTTTTCTATCTGTAACTTTCTAATTTACTGCCTATAAACCCTTTTTCAGTGATCTAACAATATATATATATAATGTGCCTTTTCATCTTTCATTTGTATTTTGCCTGAAAAAGGGGCCTGTGTGCTCCAAAGGCTTGAAATTGTTACTTATTCAGTTAGCCAATAAAAGGTATCACCAAACATTACATTTTTATGCATCTCTATTCTGTATATGTGAATTCATATAATAATTCAAAATCCTAGTCACATTATTATGGAATAAAGCCATGTGCACATTCCCTTTAAACCAAGGAAGTATTAAAGTGGGATCTGAAAGACAACATTAAATAATATTTGCACCTTCATTTCAATGATTCTCAATTTTCCAGTTGACATCATTTATTGCATTTCCCCTTACAGCTGTTATATAATGTTTTGCTTCACTGATAGAAATAGAAATGACAGAAGCACAAATAAGCTTTACCTGGCCTCCGGCTGCACTTAGGCCGCAATGAAAAAAGTTGCCAACAAAGAAAAAGAAGAATACCTTTTGTATAAATACTAAAATATCTGCTAATGTTTCCATGTAATAGAGCCCTTAGAATCAACCCATGTGAATACTGTGCAGTACCCGAATGACATGAACAAGACAAAGAGCCAACATTTTATTCTTTCAAGTCATCACATGATGATGGCTAGCTATGGGTAAGATTTCTTCCAAAACCTCTGTTCTCCCACGTCTGCTTCAATTTGGTATCAGAACAGAGTCGTTTGAAGGATAGATGAAAAATGATGTTAAACAATACCTTGCAATGGGCTGTATTTTTGCAAAGACAGATCTCAGTTTAAAGGTTCAATTTCGCTTGTGGAGGTTTAAAGGGAAAGTAAAGTCTAAAAAAGAATAAGGCTAGAAATGTTGTATTTTGTATACTAAACATAAACATGAACTTACTGCATCACAAGCCTAATCAAACAAATGATTTATGCTTTCAAAGTTGGCTACAGGGGGTCACCATCTTGTAAACATCTTTGCAAGACCAAGACTACGTACATGCTCAGTGTGGTCTGGGCTGCTTAGGGATGGTCATAAACAAAGCTGCTTGAGTTCTGCATGGCTGGGAAGTAAGGCGGGGGCTCCCCCTGCTGTTCATAAGTATGATTGTTTCCCTGCTCAGCAGTTAGGGACCGTCAAACAATTCCTATCCACAGCAGAAAATGAAAGAAGAATTTCACTGCATACAGTCAGGTTTCTTATAAAAGCGGTACACATTTTTCAATGAAAGTATATTGGAGATAGGTTTCTTTTTCATTAAAGAAAGTAAAAATGGGTTTTTATTTTTTTTTGCCTTTACATGCCCTTTAAATGTCAGCTTAACAATACATCTCTGCATCCCATAATAGATATTTCCAAAAAGGTATTTGCCAAATGTTTTCCAGCAGAGACTTGACAGCTGTATTATTTCTCCATTTTCCACAAGGGCTGTTTCTTGGAACCAGAATGTGGAACGGCACTGAGAGGTGCTGAAGTGTGACTGGCCACTCTTTAAACACACTGTGTTGCATCTGCTTTTTTGGGAAATTCATGCATTGATGTTATCCGCTCTTAGTGACAGTAATGGTAACAGATATTTTATATCAAATGTGCAGCGAAACACACTGTACAACGGAATGGTCAAAAACAGAAAAGACATCACAGAAGACTTAAAGGGGTGGTTCACCATTAAGGTAACTTTTATTATGTTATAGAACAGCCAATTCTAAGCAACTTTTCAATTGGTTTTCTTATTTATTTTTTTATAGTTTTATAGTTATTCTTTTTCTTCTGACTCTTTGCAGCTTTCAAATGGGCGTCGCTGACTCCCTTCTAAAAAAAAAAATGCTCAGTAAGGCTACAAATGTATTATTATTGTTACTTTTTTTTACTGATCCTTCTATTCAGGTCCTCTCCTATTCATATTCCAGTCTCTTATTCAAATCAATGCATGGTTGCTAGGGGAATTTGGACCCTAGTTCCCAGATTTGGCCATTGAACGATCAAATTAAAATTGTATGATTAAATCGGAATAACTATTTTAGCATGCGATCGAATGATTTTACTTCGATGTGTGAAGACTTATTGAAAAATGGTCTAGGTCCCCATAGGCTAACATAGCACTTCGGCAGGTTTAATTTGGGGACGTATTGAAGTCAAAGTTTTTTTAAAGAGACAGTACTTTGATTATCGAATTGTCGAATATTCAAACGATTTTACTTAGAATCTAAGTAAATTCAAAGTCGTAGTATCCTATTCAATGGTAAAAGTATCCAAAAAATTACAAAGAATTTTGAATTTTTTTACTTCGAAAATTCCCTCGAATTCACTTAGACTGTTGATAAATCTGCCCCTATGTGAACTGGGTCGAAATCTACCAAACTTCTGAAGAATTCACAAAGTGGCAACATTTTGCCAAAATGCATTGGAGTCAATGGAAAGGGGAAATCACATTGTGGTTAAAGGAACAGTTCAGTGTAAAAATAAAAACTGGGTAAATAGATAGGTTGTGCAAAATTTACCCAGCTTTTATTTTATACTGAACAACTCCTTTAAGGCATTTTAAGCTCTACAATAACACACATATTGCCCTACCACGTTGGAGAAGCTCCTTTCCACTATACTACAACTGTTTTTCATAGAAAAAAAATTAGTTTCCCATATTGCCAATTTCTTCAAAACACAGCTTCTTAGATAGACAGAGAAAGCGATGGGGAGAACTCCAATTTCCTAGGTTGATGTTGAAGGCAAAGTAAGAACATCTGTTTTTTTTTTTCCAGGCAGAACAAAATTCTAGTACAATCTGCTTAAGCTTGTACAGCAAAACAACCATTTAACATGCTAGATGCCCTTAAAACACTTCCAAACACTTTTTTTCTGTCCAGTTGTTTTCAGATTGTTCCCCAGAAATAAAGACTTTTTTCAAGTACTTTCCACTATTTATTTTTTACTGTTTTTCCAACATTTAAAGTCTAATGTTCGTGTCTCTGGTGTTTGAGTCTGACAGCTCAGTAATTCAGGTGCAGACTCTGAACGGTTACAATTTCGCAACATTGAGTTGATCCATTTCTCAGCAGCATCTCTGGAGTATTAGCAACTATTGTATCAATTCTAACAGCTGCCTGTAATGAAACCAAGAGATTCTGCTCAGCAGGGACAAAGATAAGAAATGTATCGACTAAATGTATCAATTTACAGGGTCGGCGACCCCCATCCCAGAGATGCTTTAGAAAGTGAAAAATGACACTTTACACTTCAATATTAGAAAAATGGTGACACATAGAAAATAAAAAGTAATTGGAAAAAGTTGTAATTTCTGGTGATCTGATGAAGGTGAACAACCCCTTTATTAATAATAATAACCCTCTTTATGTTTTTGTATTCGCATAATTGTTATTCAGTCAACATCTGCCAAGAACAGGAATGCCAAAGAATCCTGACAAGTAATCTTAGCTGGGTCTGATGTGGCTCCAACTGAAACAACACTGCCTGCTCAACCGTTTATTTACAAGACTTGTTTCATACCACCCAGAGCAAATAACTACACAGACTTTTATTTCTACTTATGTAGTGCCAGAAAACCCTAATCCTGAATGAACATAAAACAGGGCAGATAAAAATATGACGTATGGCTTGTCATCTGTTATGGAAAAAGTTAGGAATCTGATGTATTTATAGACTTTGTCAATATTTATCTGAAACAAATCCAAAATATATTTAGCATTGCTAAAGCACCACATAAACTAAGAGGATTATCTAGGCTAGATACATAGCATGAACGTCAAAGCATTTTTTCTTAAGTCATGTATAACCATTCCGCTGGATGCATCTTTATTTTTCAAACATGTAATGAGCACATCCTTGGAAGTCACCTGACCAGACGACATCCCAAGCAATTGATAGGTAGCATTTATTGGTCACTTGTTTAACAGCAAACTTCTAATTCCGTATAGTTCAGCTTATCACAATCCTCCATCCTTCCATTTTGAATTGGGAGCTGCTTTGCCTATTGACACAGGGGTACACTTGAATCATTGACCTAACCAGGTGGTAGCTCCAGGGTTAACGTTGCATCTTCCATCAACAGGCGCAGCACACTTGTGCGAAAAGAATCAGGTGCAGGAGTCACTTGCACACCCAACAAAGGAAACGATGCCAGGCAGCCTTTGAAAAGTCCTCCCAATTTGCAATGAAACGCATGTTCAGTTGTGACCATTTTGGTGAACAGGTTGCAATAGCAGTCGGTAAAGCACAATTGCAGCAAGAGAATCACTATTTGCATTCGCAATCACACTGCTATTCTGGGAATAAACACTGCATAGTAGGAAAAAAAAATGCCCGTTGCTCTTAAAAATTGCACGTTGCAATCTCATTGCATCTAGGTACCGGTAAATTAAAGTAAAGTAAATTCGCCCTACTTACATCTTTTTAGCAGTAAGGATGACGAAGAAGAAAATTAGCTACCATATGTTCCATTTTAAGGGGAGGACTAAGTAGAAACACTAAACAGCTTTATTACCTTTAAATCTGCCAATTTTTATACATGGATTGAAAAACAATACAAACATATTTTTATTCCAACATTTAAAGGAGAGACAAACCCCTTATTAAAAAAAACTCTACCCCGGCAAATGCCCCTTAGTTTTTACTTACCCCTTGGTGCAGATTCAGGGATCAGAGTTTATGGCAGCCATCTTCCGGGATTTTGTGTCTTCTTCCGGTGATTCAGCAATTTCCGTCCATTTCGGAGCATGCGCAGTTGTCGCAAGCTGGGAAATCGATCGAACTGCGCATGCGCCGCTCCGCCGGTCTCATTGTCAGATTACGAAGACCCTGAAGATGGCTGCCGTGAACTGCGATCCCTGAATCTGCACCGAGTGGTAAGTAAAATGTTAGGGGCATTTGCCCGGGGTAGTAGCTAGGCTGGGGGTGAGGAGGGAGAGGGGTCTATACGGGGTAGGGTTTTTTTAAATAAGGGGTTTGTTTCTCCTTTAACACACAGTATCGGCCAGTGCGCAAAACAAAAGTTAAAGCATTAAACTGTGATGTACCATGCTTGTGTCCATAGATGCAGCAAACTGCAGTAAAGACTTTTTCATTTTATAGGTGGTAGATCACACAGTCCCAACAGATCAGTAGTTAGGAGACCCAATTAACTGCATGAAAGAAGCATTAAATGGGCAGCACACTTGGATTAACTGGTGCTTTGCTGTCATCAAATCCAAAATTTGTAATTAAATAATACGCACACAAATTGTAAAGCTGCTATATAGGTTCATGCAATTTAATAAACACTAATAAATACTTGTCTAAACACCAAGCAGCTTCTACAGAAGAGGAGGTAATTGTGTCTCGTCTTCAGAAACCAGGAGCCATTAGCACAGCAATGAACAGGCTTTATAAGTCTAGCAGTGATAATAAGTAGGAAACCTCCCAAGGCAAATAACAGTGCCAACCCCACATTTGTGCCCTTGACAAATTTCTCATGGAAATGGTTATTGACCAAATAAAAGGGTTATTATAATATACTTTTAATAAGATTTTTATTAATGGGGGATGCATAATATCAGCTTTATAGCAATAGAGTAGACATATTTGTTTGAATACAGAGTTTAGCAAGCCCTTTTCAGCTGATAAGACATTATAGAGAGTTATAATAAAATCAATTAACACTGAATACCAATTACGCCAGACTACAACATTTGAGATGAGGCAGTTTCATAACATTCTGCATTCAATTTTCATTAAAGGACAATTACTGTAAAGACATAGCATTGTGCTGTGATTTATTAGACCAATTTTGGCCCAGCACATTACATAGATGTGACCAGGAAAAAAAAGCCAATATGTTGTCTGTCACATACAATTCTTCTTGTTGTATTAATCTTTTAGGAAATCAAAATGGACTGTAGAAGGCTGTTGCAATTCGTTTGCAGTATGAATCGAACAACAGATATCCAGCCTGTGCTCAGCCAACTACTGATGACCGTAACTTCGGCAAAGCACCAGCTGGATAGCCTTATGTTTCATTATATTGACAGAAAGAACATGATTGCAATTCAATATTTATATTTTGTTATATAAAAGTCAACTAAACTTCATAAAAAATAAACCACTGTAAGAAATAAACAAGCCTCCTTTACACTGAAACGATAGTTTACTTTTTAAGGGTTTTATATATAATCATAATTATTTTGTAGTCCCAGACCCAAAGTAAGCTGTGTATCATTTTTCTGCACTGAGGTATACCGTAGGGTTGCCCATTTGTGTGGCTCACGATCCGAGAAGGGGGCAAGGCCATTACATCACCGGGACGGGTCAGTGACTTTGTGGATGGGGCATGCTATGTCACATGATGTAGCAATCAGTGATTGGCTGATCACCGTGTAACTCAAGGGAGATCCTGCCTGGTTTTCCTTTATTGGAAAACGGGGCAGATTGTCTTGAACCGGGCAGTAGTCTTGCATCAGGTCGGGTGCCGTGGAATACCCGCAAGGTGATCGGGTTTTTTGGAGAGGAAATTTCAGAGAACCTGATTCTGAGGGTAGTCCATCTGTGTACCCGGCTATGTTGCAGGACTGGTCCCTCCTACACTCTCCTGAGTTTGTGGTTGCGGAATAGGGTCTCACGTGATGTAACTTCCGGGTAAAAGTGATGCCACTTCCGGTTAAAAAGTGACGCACTTCTGGTCTTCGCGGGGGACACAGGGTCGGGGGTAAGTGAGCTGTTTGTGGGCTTGGGTAGTGGGTCTGGGTGGCGGGGCATAGTCCGTGGCGGGTCAGCTTGAAGATCTGCCTGATTGGACCCGTGCAGGACTGAAAACTGGGCTGTCCAGGTCGTATCCAGACAGGTGCTTTGAAATTAAATTTGGTTAACATGTTAAACATGATAAATACATCCACGTAAGTCACCTGGAAGGTCTCACCTGCCATGTGAGACTCTTGCTCGCCATGCTCTCATGAACGCATGTGTTTGCACACAAAATTCTTCATGCCCACCACAATTTGTTGTGTGCGCTGGCCTCAAAGTTAGTGTGTATACACCTTATAGGGAACATCGATCCCCATATATTAAATTATACACCCTGAAGAGAATGTTGCCAACCCAATGAAAGCATATTGTCAAGATTAAGGGGCCCATTCACCAAGCTCCAGTGAAGGAATAGAGGAAAAATAGTTTGATTTTCGAATGTTTTTTTTTGGCTACTTCGACCATCGAATTGGCTACTTTGACCTTCCACTACGACCTTCGAATCGAACGATTCGAACTAAAAATCGTTTGAATATTCGACTATTCGATAATCGAAGTACTGTCTCTTTAAAAATTTCTTCGACCCCCTAGTTCGCCACCTAAAACCTACCGAGGCCAATGTTAGCCTATGGGGAAGGTCCCCATAGGCTTGCTAACACTTTTCTGATCGAAGGATAATCCTTTGATCGATGGATTAAAATCCTTCGAATCGTTCGATTCGAACGAATTGCTCAAAATCCTTCGACTTCAATTAATTCGGCAGTCGAATATCGAGTGTTAATTAACCCTCCATATTCGACCCTAGGTAAATGTACCCTTAACTGTGTATAAAACAAACTTACAAATGACTATTTCAGGCTCATTGCAGAAATATATTAGGCAAGCCGATGTATAATCAGTTGTACGCACTGTACCTTATCTGTCCTCATATCCCAGGCTCTCAGCGCAGGAAAGAATCCGGCACATACTAAAAGAGTATGATCATTTGGGTGAAACCGAATTGCTCCAATCTTAGATTAATTTCTTGCACTAAACAGTGCTTTGCCTAAAAGAGATAGTGTTTTAATAATGAGTCAAATAAAAAAGGGATATCAAGCAGATGTTTCAAATAAAACCCTTTGCAAATTGATTTATTGTTAAAGCAGGACAAACATAAATGTTGGCTAGTTGTTTTGTGTTCTAGCACATAATTATGAGCAAATTGCATTCAGTATATCTTTTAACACAAACCCTCACTGTGTAGCTGGACTCATTTAATTTCCCTAAGGAGAAGAATACCAACATATTAGAAGAGGGCAGAGTGGTTGCTATGGCTACACTAGTTGAGATATAATTATGTATAGAAATATTAGCACGAGTCACTAGTTACATACAACACGTTTATGAACCAAAACCTTTTGCAAATTGCTTGACAATGTCAGAAAATGGAATAGTTCTGAATCCAGAGCAGTTTAAAAGTTTTTTATATGGTAATTATAGAGATATATTCTGTTGTCACCATTCCCTCCCCTCATACACCAAGTTTCGAATTAGTAGCAACTATGGCTAGCAGAATCAACACTCTTTATCAATGTCTTATATTCAGGGCCAGATTTACATAGCGGGTGCTCCTAGGCCTGCTGCCATTCATTGCCCCTGCCCCCTCCCCTTTATTCCCGAAAATTTTCATCATTGGTATTAGCGCAGTGGGAATTTGCGAGCGGGAAATTTAAAAACCAATTGTATCCTCTGTGCATCTCCAGTGTTTTTGAACCAATGTGGGTGTGGTTGGGCAGCACGCCACCCCCTAAAATCCTGCCTCCCTAGGCCCGAGCATTGGTGGTCTTTCCGCAAATTCAGGCCTGCTTCTATTCCCTTGAGTTAAACATGTCACGGCATAATAATGGCTGCCTAGTACAGGTAGTTAAAATAATTAGGGTCCCACAGAGCTGTAATGGGTGCACTTTAATTTTATTTAATTTGTTCAAATATGACTTAGGTGAGGGTATTGTCATCTATCAGTGTTTGTACATCAGACAAAGCTATGAATTCCAATTAATTCCATACAAGATGTGGCATCCTTGCAGAAGGATCTTGACTGGCACTCCGGGTGGATAAGTGCCATATTAAATTCGATGTTGACAAATGTAAGGTTTTGCATCTGGAGTCCTTGTAGACAATAAACGTGGCTGTAACAAGCAATGCCCATCAAAAGCTGCAACAATGAAGAAGGTTTTGAGCTGTACTAAAACTGGTAAAGATTTACCAGAAGGAGAGGGCCATTCTTCCACTTTACAAAGTACTGGTAAGGCCCCATCAAGAACATGCAACCAGGTGTGGTCTCTAGTGCTCAGGTGAAATATTATTGAATTAGAGAGTGTCCTAAGAAGGGCAAAAAAGGCTATTGAAAGTCTCATTTAAGAAGAAAGATTGTCCAAGTTGAGGTTGTTTGTGCTGTAGATGAGTTGTTTGGGGGAGATACGACTTTAGATGTTTTTTTTTACCTTCCTCTGAATATCTAGCAGCTAGGCAGGTGTATATAGACTCTGAACTCAATGGACGTGAGTTTTTTTTCCAACCAAATTTAATAGGTTACTATGTTACACCAAAACTACCAACTACAAGAAAGAGGAAATATAGGGGTATATTTATCAAAAAGTGAAGTTGGAGATCGCCACAGTCCCCTGAAGTGAAATTCTGCCACTCTCCATTCATTTCTATGGGATTTTGAATGGCATATTTATCAAAGGATGAACATTAATTTTCACCCGTTGATAAATACTCTTTTAAAAATCCTATAGAAATGAATGGAGAGTGGCGTAATTTCACTCTAGAGGACTGTGGCTACATTGATGGTGCATAACCCTTGGAACAATAATCAGCAGCATATTTTACGTATGACCATGCCATAACATCAAGTACTTGCACTTTAAGTTCTGTATGTTCACATAGGCAAAACTAACCTGCGTCCTAAAGTAGATGATATAAAGAGTGCAACATTTCAGGACTATAGGCATAATAGAAATAATCTTGTTTGAAAGTGTAGTAGAAGAAATGGCGAAATTAACATAGTAAAGTTGGGTTGAAAAAAGACCAAAGTTTATCAAGTTCAACCCCTCCATTGAAACCCAGTGCACACACTGAACTGGAAGCCAAAACTGCACTGCATACTCCAGGTGAGGCCTTACCAGGGACCTATAAAGAGGCAAAACTATGTTTTAATCCCTTGAGTTTATGCCTTTTTTTAATGCAAGACAGAACTTTATTTGCTTTAGTGGCCACAAAATGGTGTGGCACTGCCTGGAATTAGCCAACTAATTATCTACAAAAACCCCTAGATCCTTCTCAATTAAGGAAACCCCCAACACACTGCCATTTAGAGTATAACTGACATTTATATTATTTCTACCAAAGTGCATAACCTTGCATATAGAAATCATTTTCCAGTTTTCTGCCCAGTGGCAAAGTCGCAACATTCTGCACGAGTTCTGCATAATTTGGTATCATCAGCAAAAATTGAAACAGGACATTAATGAACAAATTAAAAAAGTAAAGGACAGCAACCTACGACACTTAATAATTTACTACCACTCTTTGTAATCTATCCTTCAGGCTGTTCTCTATCCAAGTACAAATACTATGTTCCAAGCTAATATTCCTTAATTTAACCATTAAGCTTCAATGTGGAACTGTATCGGTAGCTTTAGCAAAGTCCAAGTGAATTACATCCACTGCCATCCCAGAGTCAAGATTTCTGCTTACCTCCTCATAATTAATTAAATTAGTCTGGCAAGATCTGCTACGCATAAAACTATGCTGGCAAAAACTCATAGCATTATTATTTGCAATGAAGTCAAGTATCGTATACCTCAATACCTCTTTGAAAAGTTTTCCTACCACTAACATCAAACTAACCAGCCTATAGTTTTGAGGCTGAGAACAGGATCCCTTTTTGAATAGAATAGTCTCTTGGCACCATGCCGGACTTTAATCCTGAAAAATTAAGTAAATAGGTTTGGAAATCACAGAGCTAAGCTTTTTATATTAAGGGTTGTCAGCAAGTGTTCTTTTTGCAGCTTGAGTAAGTTCTATCTTAGCTACCAGGCCCGGATTTGCGGCAAGGCCGCATAGGCCCGGGCCTAGGGTAGCAAAAAATAGGGGCGGCATGCTGCCCAGCCGCATTATGGGGACGTGTGCGTCCCCATTCAATTACACCAGCTGTGCCGGCGTTTTTTTGCTGGCGCTCTGGGAAGGGGAAGTGTAGGCGGGCGCTAGGAACGCGCGACCGCCTGGTCGGACTGCGCAGCCTAGGGGTGGCCGGCAAAGAAATCCGGTGCTGATAGCTACTGAATTATGTTCAACAACTGTTAAAAGCAAAGTCTGTTTTCCATGGCCACCACTAATAACAATGACATTCATGTTTTCCCTCATTACACATAAACACATATAAACATCGTAATAAGGTACTGAGCATTTGTGACAAAATTATCCAAATGAAGTTGTTAACAAACCGAAGTCGACGTACTAATTTCAAATCCTGCATTGCCATTTAATAAAATAAGACACTGGAACAGAAAAGGTAATGGTGTGTGTAAAATTAGATTTAATCAAATCTGACCACAGCAAGCGTGATTTAGGTCTGGAAAGAAACGAATCAGTGAAAAATTAAAGGTTTATGGTTTGCACAGTGCGATTTTTGAATCCCCTAAGGACAAAAACTTTTGTTAGTATACCTTAATGTTATACTAAATATTAAAGCCTTTTGCATTGCATGGAACTTGCTGGTGGGTTTATACAGTAGTTATAAAAACTATTAGGAGATATTCACTATAAGATGGCAGTTTACAGCCCATCAACAACTGCCAATTCAATCATTTCAGCAGTTTATTGGCAGATTCTTGGTAAAAAAAATACATTTTTTTTTATAGATATTGTAAGCGGAGTCTCAGGTGCTTCTTAATGAAACTGCATTGCATTAAAAGCTTGGCCAAATCAAGTAGATCACACCTACTGCCATCCCACTTATTACTTCCTACTTACCTCATCATAGAAATTAATTACATTAGTCTGACATGATCAGTCCTTCATAAAGTCACGCTTGTTACTACTTACCATGCAGTTCTCCAGAACATAATATTAAATGTGATCCCTTAACAAACCTTCCGCTAACATGCCCACAACAGATGTCAAAAGTATGGACCAATAACTGATTACTGAAAACGTAATCACTTTTATTAATATTATAATTTCATTAGCTTTTCTCCAGTCCACTGGGGACACAACAGAAAAAAAGTGTCTTGAGAAAATCAGAAAACGTGGCATGGCTAAAACGAAACTCTATGGGGCAGATTTACTAAAGGGCGAAGTGACTAACACTGGCAAAGATTCGACAGCGTTACCGTTTTCAGGGACTTTGCCGATTTACTAATGTAAACTTCGCTAGCGAAGGAGATAGACACTAGTGGTGATTTTCGCTCTGGTGAATGATGTCACTCCACAAATTTACTAAAATGTGGATTTTACTGAACGTTATCTCTTTCGCCAGACTTGCCTTCGCCAGCTCAGACCAGGAGAAGTGCACTGGAGTCAGGACCGCCATCAGAATTCACAGGGCCCCATACAACAACATTTCCTGGGCCCCCTGGGCTGCGCCCACCGCAAGCTACTCCTACAGGTCCGCCCTCCCCACCCCACAGGTCTACCCCCCACCACACAGTAAAAAAAACAAAAAAAATATTGATGGCTAGGGTTCCAACATGTTAAAAAAAAGATATTAGTGGTCAGGGCCCCCCATAAAAAATATTGGTGGCTAGGACCCCACATGAGGAAAAAAAATTTGTGGCCAGGCCCCCCCTCCACATTATAAGAAAATTGGTGGCCAGGGGCCCTTAAATGTCCATGCCTTCCCGAAGTCAGCAGCTCACAGAAAGATGGGGGGCCCGGCTAATCAAGTAAGTGTGGTGTGGCCAGGGCCCCCCTTACCCTCGGGCCCCCTACAACTCTCCCCCCTGTCCCCCCCTGATGGCTGCCCTGACTGGAGTGCATAGATCTTCCTCATTCTTCTGTTACTTACATCATATTTTTTAGTGGAAAAAGTTTCTACGTCCAAAAAAAGCCAGCGTCTTTTCCTTATTTCAGAGTGACAGGCTGCAAAAATCCTTAAAAATTTTGGTGAACCAGGTTCCCCCATACATATGAAACATAAACTATACAGTGGGCTCATGTGTAGGGCAATATAACAACTCTATTGTCTTTATTAAGGTTCCCTGGACTTGTGTAATGTAATGTATTTGCTGCAACATATACGTCCAATCAACTTTAATTTCCCGTTGTATGCAAATTAGCCTGAGCGAAGAGCCCTAACGAAGTTGTGCTAGGCATAATTGAACACTATCGCATCTTCACTTTGATTTGCTTGCATTGCCAAAGTAACGCTAGCGAAAATTCACCAGCATTCGTCAACCTGGACGCAACTTCACATATTAGTAAATTAGCGTTGTCTGAGCAAATTTTCGCCTGGTGAAGTGTTGCGATGGTGAATTTTCGCCGCTTAGTAAAATTACCCTTATGCAGGCCCGGATTTGCAGCAAGGCCGCATAGGCCCGGGCCTAGGGCGGCAAAGAAATAGGGGCGGCATGCCGCCCAGCCGCCGTTCAACTGCACCAGCTGCGCCGGCGTTTTTTCGCCGGCGCGCTGGGAAGGCGGGCGCTAGGACCGTGCGGCCGCCTGGTCGGACCGCGCGGCCTAGGGGCGCCCAGAAGTGAAATCCGGCGCTGCCCCTATGTGTTCAAGGGTGTATTCCATCAGGCCCTGTTCCCTTGTTCATATTCATTTTGCTTAAACATTTAGCGACCATAACCAATGTCATCAGTTAAGCACATTTGATTTTTCATCCATTGTTACCAAAATATCTAATTTTTGAATGGATCTACACTATCTCCCAGGGCCAGAACTAGGGGTAGGCAGAAGAGGTAGCTTGTGGCAAAAAGTCATGAAATTACCCTCCCCGTCCCTAATTTGCATATGCAAATTAGGATTTGGTTCGGCCAGGCCGAAGGATTCAGCTAAATCCGAATCCTGCTGAAAAAGGCTGAATCCCAAACAGAATCCTGATTTCGGTGCATCCCTACAAAAAGATTAGAAAGCACAGAAAACTCACTATATGTACAGCATTTAACCTTAGCCTATACATTGCTGCTGTGCTGTTTCCAAACACACGTGTCATTCAGAACTTGTTCAGACTTATGCACTCCTTTGAATAGAAACATCACATGGTGCTTTTCTCACAGTCAACACAAAAACAGAGGGATAATGAAGATATGAAGATGTGTGGAATAATCTGTGGAGGAAAAAACACTGATTGTTCCGCAACTCTGTACAGCTGAGTGACAACAGAGATATGGCAGTTGCAACAAAAACAAAAAAGACCACAAGTGAATAAATAGGGCATCGCTTGTGAGAGTTTAAAGTCTCATTAATACTTAACTGAATATAAACTTTGGTTTCTCGTTCCGCTCAAGGATGGAATGGGGCGGCTGTTACATTTTACAACATTAAGATGTTCTTGGCATGAAATAAATAATTTAAACGCTCATTTTGCTTCTTCAGTTGGTTAAAGAACAAAATGTACTTGCAGACAAAAGAAATGCCTTACAAATTTAAATGAAATTATAAGGGAGCTGCTTTCATCAAATGCTTCAAGAATAACAATGAGGATTTACAGACTTCTTAAATAACTTATCAGAAAGCGATAGAAGGTGATAGAAAAATCACTGTCGGGAAGGCTTTAAAAATAAAACCTCATCTCCTTATATAAATACCAGCAATAGTGATGGGCAAATTTGGGGCGTTTTGCTTCGCCGAAAAATTTCTGAATTTCCCGAAATGGTGAAAAATTGGCAAAACGGCGCAGGTGTCTCATTTTTGACGCCGGCGCACGTTTTTGCCGAAATTGCACAAAATTTTTGCATCGGTTTCGCAAATTTATTCGCCGGCGGTGAATTCCGGGAATTCGCCGCAAATTCATGCCTGGCAAATAAATCCGCCCATCACTTACCAGCAATTATCAGTAATATTCCCAAAGCAATATTTGTGGTCCAAAAAAGAGCTGATATAGTACACGAACATAGAGAGAAAGTTGCTTCTCAAGGAAAATAACATAGAATAAAATACCTATGCCCATATTAGAAATACAACCATATTAGCAATACAGCCCTCATCACTGGAACCAGTCGACTTGCATTGGCATGGCCCTTCTCTTCTCCTTAGGCCCAGAATAATGACTTCTAACTGATTAATACAGTTTATGTGTATAGCAGACACGTGTGTTGCTCAGTGAAAGATCAGTCCAACTGTGCCTTAAATTGACACAGTTTCTTCCCTTAATACGTGTGGCTGTTTTTTTTTTTTTATTTAGAAATAAGAATTGGCAGCCATATTTGAGCCATTATGTTGAAACCTGCAACTTTGGACTGGATGTGTTTCTACAGAACTCTTTTGCAGAGCTGTATTATAAGGGAGTCTTTAAGGAAGGAAAAAGGCGAAATAGAAAACTCAAAGATATACAGGTATGGGACCTGTTATCCAGAATGCTCGGGACCTGGGGTTTTCCGGATAATGGATCTTTCCATAATTTGGGTCTTCGTGCCTTAAGTCTACTAGAAATTCATTTAAACATTAAATAAACCCAATAGGCTGGTTTTGCCTCCAATAAGGATTAATTATATCTTGGTTGGGATCAAGTACAAGCTACTGTTGTATTATTACAGAGAAAAAGGAAATCATTTTTAAAAATTTGGATTATTTGGATAAAATGGAGTCAATGGGAGACAGCCATTCTGTAATTCGGAGCTTTCTGGATATCGGGTTTCCGGGTTAAGAGATCCTATACCTGAACAAAGAATCTGAATAAAAGGAAAAATGCTGTTGATCACATGGAGACATGGATCACATATTTTACAAATAAGAAAATGTATATAATTTAGCACTGCTATTAATAAATAATCCCCACAGTGAGAAGAAGAAAATGGGTGAAGTACTGACCTACGAACTACAATGCACCAGTGCAGTAACCCATAAATAACTGGTGCTATGAGCAACACTGGTGCCACCCAAATTAAAAAAAAAAAAACGAGGGTCATTGTTCTCTTCTCTGTAAAAAAAAAAAAGAGATACCTTGGTGCTATGAACAGGTACAACTTAACAACTAGGGTTGGAATCTACAAGTCCTCCTTACAAATGAGCTGAGACAGGTTCAGATGCCGACTGCATGCAGCAACTTAATTACCACACACTGTTACAGCTAAATCAAATTTAGGCACAAAATTTAGCAATCACCCCATTTAATGGTTGTAAGGGCTCTTACTAACGAGCGGTTGAAGTTGCGCTCCCCTGTGTCCCGTTTTTCTGCGTTCAGCTGCAGGGGAGCGCAGGAATAGACTCATTAAGTTCTTTCCAATGGGGCTGCACTCACACAGGCGCGTGTAGGCACCGAACGCAGGTTGAGACGCAACATGCTGCATTTTTCCTGCGTTCGGTGCCTACATGCGCCTGTGTGAGTACAGCCCCACTGAAAAGAACTTAATGCGTCTATTCCTGCGCTCCCCTGCGGCTGAACGCAGAAAAACGGAACGCAGGGGATCGCAGTTTCAACCGTTCGTCAGTAAGAGCCCTAAAGCTTAGCTAAATTAAACTTTAATATAAGCTTCATCACACTGAAATAAGACATTTTGTAAATGCAATCGATTGAATATTCTGCATTGTTTCTAAAATAATCAAGTTTATCTTCACTATCCCTCTCTCAGCATCTTTTTCTCTTCATTCTCTCTTCATGCAGTAGTTGGGTGTCATATATTCATGGACAATTAGATCCAATATATCCTATAGGGGGGCTTTCTTGCCTAGCAGATGTATTCGATTTCACTCAAATAACTGATTCCAGTACAAATAAAATCTAACACAATAACTGCCTTTTGCACAAACCCTGCATGTAGAGAGACATGATGTCTGATGATTTTAATACACTGAGATCTAATACATTTTATAGGCAAAAGGAGCCCCCCCTATAAGATATATTGGATCTAACCGTCAATGAATATCTGACACCCAACTCCTGCATAAAGATAAAATGAAGAGAAACAGATGCTGAGAGAGACACAGTGAAAAGAAACTTGATTATTTCAGAAACAGTGCAGAATTTTTAATTGATTATATTTAGAAAACTTCTTATTTCAGTACGCCAAAGCTTATATTAAATTTTCATTGCCACGATAGTTCCTCTTTAAAATAAAATTAGTCCGTCAAATCCTGCTTCATACTATGCCAAATATACACGCAGCAGATAGAAAAAATAATCAACTGAAGTCATATGGATCATGTTACGTTATAAATCTGATCACTGTGTCATTTACAAATACATTGTGTATTTAACAATGAATTTGAATTGGTTATAAAAGCAGTAGCACTAATAAAATAGGTTTTATAAGGTGCATCCACAGATAATATCTATACAGGACTCACGGGCAGAAAAAAAAATGATCAATTATCAAATATCGATTATTAAGTGACTTAAGCTGGCCATAGACTCAAAGATCTGCTCGTTTGGCGACATCGCCAAATGAGCGGATCTTTCCCCGATATGCCACTAACGGCATGGCTATATCGGGGGTAATTCGAACGTTCTGCAGTATGGCCGAACGATCGAATTACGATGCGCCAAGGGGCTCCGACGGGTCGGTCGGGTAAAAATCCAACCTTCCCGATCGATATCGTGGCCAGATATCGATCGGGAAGACCCTCGGAAGCTGTCAAATCGGTCCAAACGACCGATATCGGCAGCTTTATCTGCCCATGTATGGCCACCATTAGGCTCAAGCTATGTGCTGGAGCCCAAATGTTTCTACTAATTCTGTTGATGCAAGTATATTGTCTCTGCTGACCAGGAAATACATAGAAAAACAGGCAAATAGATACATCTGTTTACAACGTATCAGGAATTCACAGCAAGTAATTACTGGCCTAAATGCTGCATGATTATGAGAGTTATTTGTTTTAATCCAATCCCGTAGGTAGAATTAGGATATCAGCCTACTACAGAGATAAATCATTTAATGATTTATGAATCGTCCCTGGCACTAAAGAGATAAAGAAAAATGAAAACCAGTCCTATGGGTTAGATAATTCATTCTATGTTCAATAAAGGCTTTTTTTTCCGTAGCCCTCTTGTGCCATCGCTAGAGTGTGACATGCTATAACATAGCAGCCATGTCTGTTGGCAGAGCAGAACTGTAAGTGGAAACTGTTCAGTACAGTGTATCTAGTATAGGTAAATCTAAAAACAACTGGACTTGCTGACATTTCACTACTCATCCGAGCAGCTTCTTCAGTTCAACTGACTGGTGTGGGAAGTTCCCGGCATATAAACTCTTCCACCTCAATCCAATCACAATGGCACATTGTAACTCTTCAGAGAGGTGACATCTGAAAATTCACAGAGGTGTAGATTCTGTGTAGTTACTGAGATAGGATTATCCAATGTGTCATGCAACTCCTAGAGAGAGGTGTTACTTGTGAGAGTTGCATGAATGGACGTGTGAAGTGTTCTGAATCCGCCGGGGTACAGATGTTAGAACAGCATTGTATGTAGCAGACAGGTGGTGTCGAAGGCCCCCGCCTCTGTTCAGGGATGGTTTCTCCACCTTGACATGAATCGTCTCTTTCACGCCTCGTTCAAACCAGCGGTCTTCTTTATCCAAGATTTGGACCTTGCTGTCTTCAAAGGAGTGTCCCTTTTTTTTTAGTTGTAGAAAGACAGCTGAGTTTTGCCCTGTAGAGTTCGCCCTCCTATGCTGAGCCATTCGCTTGGTGAGCAGTTGTTTTGTCTCCCCAATGTATAGATCTGTGTACTCCTTGCTACACTGGACTCCGTATACCACATTGCTTTGTTTTTCTTTTGGTGTTTGATCCTTTGGGTGTACCAGTTTTTGTCTCAGTGTGTTGCTAGGTTTGAAAAACACAGGGACGTGGTGTTTGTTGAAAATCCAGCTACATATGGGATGACTATGTTTTGCCTACTATGTGTCTCAGGGCGGTTATTTCTATTGGTGTTCCTGTTGGGCTTGGTTGCTGCTGTTTTGACAAAGGCCCAGTCTGGGAAGCCACACGCTTTCAAAGCTCCTCTGAGATGTGTAATGAATCCCTACCCTGGTGGTCCAGTGGTACGGCTCCGTGTCTGGTGCCATCTTTGCTTCCTAAGGGCGCGCGCCTCCTTGTCATTTAAAGGCGCAGGCACGCTGGAGTGATGACGCCAGCGCGCAATGGCACCAAATTTGAAAAAATATAAAAAGCCTCTTGAAGCCACAGGACCTTGCCCGTGATAGGAGTTTGTTCCTGGTGCTTCTGTGCGTTTGCTATCCTGTTCTTGAACCTGTTTTGATTCCTGTTGTGACTCCTGCCTGGCTTTTGACTATTCTGACTTCTGGATCCAGACCCTCGCCTGTATACCAACTACCTCTTCTGCTTAACCCTTCTGATTGACTTCCTGGTTTGACCCTTGCCTGCCTGACTACAGTTATTCACTGCCTGCCCCGACCCGGCCTGATCTGACTACTCTTTTGCCTAACGCCTTGTACTACGACCTTCTGCCCAAAGACTCTCGCTAACAGTCATGCCCCTCTGCCTATCCAGAACATCTTGCCTTGCACCTCTCATTTAAGTCCTGGTGGCATCCAAGTAGTTGAGGGCTCCTCCCGAGGCCAAAGGCGGTCACACTACAGATGAAGCACGAGCCGAGACCAGGGTGCTTGCCATTTGTTCTGGTGTTGGGTGCCGACAGTGACAAGATGTTTTTGCTCTTTGTCTTTGGACTCTGTATCACTTGCCACACATTACTCCCTGTGGTGCAGAGTTCTAATGACACCCAGCACAGAACGCTTAGGGGCAGATTTACTAAGCTCGAGTGAATGGTTAGAATACAAAAATATTCGGATTTCGAAGTAATTTTTTGGGTACTTCGACCATCGAATCGGTCAAATTCGATCAAATTCGTTCGGATTGAATGATTCAAAGTAAAAATCGTTCGACCATTCGATAATCAAAGTACTGTCTCTTTAAAAAAAACTTTGACTTCATACTTTGCCAAATTAAAGCTACCAAAGTGCAATGTTAGCCTATGGGGACCTTCCACAGCAGTTTTCTAAGTTTTTTTTGATCAAATAAAAATCATTCAATCGATTGCTTAAAATTGTTAGATTTCTATTCAATCGTTCGATCGAAACTTTTGCGCTAAAATCCTTAGAATTCGATATTCGAATTCGAAGGATTTTACTTCGAGGGTCGGATTTGAGGGTTTTTTAACCCTTGAAATTCGACCCTTAGTAAATCTGCTCCTTAGTTCTCTGAAGTCGCCTGTAATTGCCTCATGAGGAAACTTGGGCGACTTCAAACTTTTATAACCTGTGAAATTTTGGTAATTAGGGGGTGTGGCCACAAAATGGGAGTGGTCAAAAAATGTGTCCCTCTTTTTGTTTCCAAAATGTTGGGAGGTATGTATATGCTATGTGGCACAGTGGTCATTTAGAAATGAGGGGCAACCCTAGATAACAACATCTGCTGCAATTTCTCAGAATTCACTGCTGAAAGCTGCAAACATAATTTAATCGGCGTAGAAGACTCCTATGTGCAGAGCCCAAACTGCATATCCTACATCTGCATACGTATTTATGACTCTAAAACTGACAACAATAAGTTTGTTTCTGGCAATGATACTGAAGTACACTTTCAAGTAAATAGAGACATGCTGAACATGATTAGGTTTCTTTCTATCATGAAACACCATAAACACTATTCAGATTCATTAAGAAATATGAAGTGTTGTTACTGATACCATCTCCTGCAAAGTATTTATGCTATAATATCTTACCCCAAGAGTAAAGGCAACTTGCCTGATTATGTGCTTGTTGCTAATGTTCTTGAAGTACTTGCACATTTAGAAAATTACAAGCTCGGTATGTGAACAGCAGAATCACATTCAAAAAAAATTAAATGGGAAACAGCGTGTGGCTCTGAGCCCTGTTTGATACAGAAAATACTAGGAAAGTGTATAAGCAAAGGAAGAGAGATGAAAAGATGTTTCAGGCCCTATCATTTAAAACATTCATGTAGAATTTAAACCTATTGATCTGTATTAGAATTAAGCTTGTATCTGGAACTAGGGGTAGGCAGAAGGGGCACTTGCCTAGTGTGCAGCGGTGGGGGGGCACCAGGCACGTACCTCTTCCATCACTTACCCCTAGTTCTGACCCACTCCTTGGGGGAAATTCACTAAAGGGCGAAGTGACTAACGTTAGCGAAAATTCGCCAGCGTGACGTCATTGCAGGTCTTCACAGATTTACTAACGGGTGCAGGTATAACTTCGCTAGCGAAGGAGATAGACTCTAGCGCTACTTCGCATTCTTACGCCAGGTGAAGTTTTGCTTTTTAAAATATTTTTATTTATGAGACTTTTCATACAAATAAACAGTTATATGCTACAAGTGTCTTATTGAAGTGTGTATTACAAAAGAGAAACAGTACAAGTTCAAGTTTCATACAACAAAACATTAGTAGAATATCTATGATAGCTGGGAATATTCCGATTATTTCAAATATCAGTTCCATACATGGCAACTAAGATGCACCTTTTACTCAACGTTACCTGTTCCATCAGACTTGCCTTCGACAGCTCAGACCAGGCGAAGTGCAATGGAATGTACAGGGCTTCTTCAATTTTTAGTTGAAAAACTTTCTAACTCCCAAAAAACAATGACGTCTTTTACTTTTTCAGGGTGATAGGCTGCAAAAGTCCGTAAAAAGTGTTTCGGTACCCAGGCTCCCCCCTACATTTCCTAACATATGGCACATAAACGATAAACTGGGCTCATGTATAGGGCAATATAACAACTTTATTTTATTTTAGTAAGGATTCCTGGGCTTGTGTAATGTAATGTATTTGCTGCAACATATACGTCCATTCAACTTTAACTTCCCACCATATGCAAATTAGCCAACGCTACTTTGCATTGCTTGGCGCAGTAACACTAGCGCAACTTCGTCAGAGTTCGGCGCCCTGGGCGCAACTTCAGATTTTAGTGAATTAGCGTTGTCCTGGCAAATCTACACCTGGCAAAGCCGGCGCTGGCGAATTTCCGCAGGTTAGTGAATTTGCCCCCTTGTCTCACCGTACTCTCATGCACACACTCGGTCGTACATATGTGTGAAGGGGGTTAAGGTACTATATTATACATATAATAACAGTAGATTCCTGTTTATCTGCATTTGAAGTGCACATATAAACTCCCCTAGAAGCAAAAGCCCGCTTAGCTGCCTTCCACCGCATCCCCACTTCTCCCTCCGTGCACAGCATGTTAGGCAGAAAGTTGCCCCTATTTAAAAACCTGAGCCTAAAATGCAGAGCAGTGCAGCGTTGCTCCCCAGCTCCATCTTCTTCAGGGCTCCTCGCTGAAACTAAGGGGCAGATTTATCAAAATGGGAGATTAGAACTCACAATAGAATTTCCATTCATTCCTATGGGATTTTTAGAATCGTATTTATCAGTGCAGTTCACCATTTGATAAATATGCTTTAACAATTGATTTACTTTTTATTTTCTTCAGGCACTTTGGCAGCACTGTATTAAAAACCAAACAGGATTCTATAGTGAAAATGACTGCACGGGCTCAGGAATACTTACAAAAGCATTGTCTAGAATTCTAGAATTAAGATAGCGATGTGGAATCCACAAAGATATGGCAGAAAAGGTTCGGGACACCAGGTGAAAAGGAATAACACAGATAGGTGTGCAACGTGTTCATTTGGCTATGATGTACCACAATACAAAAAGGAAGAGTAGAGATAAATGGTGGGGCATATATTACAGAAGAGGATGTACTAGAGCAGATTGTTCTGAATATGTGGTTTTAGATGAGGAAAGGGATGGTTCTCGAGACCAAACAGACGCTGCGCCTGCATCAGATCAACGCTGCGACTTCATCCGACATTTCCATTACTTACCTTATTTCCGTCGTATGTGATTTGATGCTGGCGTTTTGTTGCAGCACGTCGGATTACGCTGAAAACATCCATGTAGTCCTACCCTAAATGTAATGCAATTAAAAATAGGATACGTTGATGTAAGATATCTGCCAAAATACAGGTTAAATTGCCTTCAAATAGAAAATTCAATCTCCCAAGAGATGAAATAAATAAGCCATCTAAACCAAAAGCTTTGAGATTATAAACAAAGCCTGCAAAGCATTGCACATATTTTTTAAAGACAATTTTCAAGTTAACCTTATATAACTATTTGACAATGCATCATCCATACTTCAAAATCATCATCCCTTTGCTACTGTCAAATTTGCATTAATTGTTAGAAGTGTTAGAACTTTTTTTCAGTAAAATGTATCAGCTATTACAGGAAAATAATTACAGTTACCTCGTTTGATGGGTTCAGCTTTGCAATTATGTAAAAGCCTTTAGAAATACAATGGTTTTGTTAAAGATATATCAGGCATGAAGTAGAAAAGATTGTGGAAAAAGCTATGGTGAGGCTGGTTTACTGCCAGAAAAAAACATCTATGGGCATATTTACAAATATAGGTGCTCTATTGCAGTTGCCATCAGCAACCAGTGAATTGTCTGCTCTTATTTTCTATCTTTTAGTATACTGATCTTGCACCTACGTATGTTTGTAAATCACTGTAAATGTTAAAATTACACTTAAGGGTAAGGACACACTGGACCATTTGTCGCCAACGTTTTTAAAAAGCAAATCGCGGCAACATATTGCTCGTTTTGTCTCTGAACAAAACCAAATGAAAGACGCCAGCTCCTATGCCCACAGCGCGTTTGTGAATCGCCTGTAACTCCAAAACGCACCGAGACCCTTTTCCGAGCGATTTATCAGAAATAGCATGTACTTAGAAAAGCACTGAAATCTCCTAGACACGCACACACATACAGATAAGTAGCAGCAATTGTATTCAAATTACAATGCAAACGCAATGACGCAAGAACAGAAAGACGCCAGGTTACAGCGGGAAGCACAAACCGTTTCCGGTTTGGGTGGAGCACGTACCGCACAGAGTAATGGGATACAAATGGTCTGTGCCAATAGTCGATGTGAATCGTCTGTTCAAAAAAGACGATCGTCTTGTCGCCGCGATTTACTTTTTTAAAACGTTGGCAACAAATCGTCCAGTGTGTCCTTACCCTAAAAGGAAAAATTGTATGTGAATATACTATAAATATATATATATATATATATATATATATACATATATTGAATAATCAAGTATTTGTGAGACAGTGAGTCAATCTCACTAGCTGATAAATATACAAATACTGAATGTAACTTGTTTTCATCAATAAAGAGGCACAAGAGGTGAGGCTGCAAAGGCCAACCAGTAAACTTTTTTAAGCAAGTATCTTACACTGGTTCAAGAACACATACATCAATACACAAATTATCAGTAATACACAGATGAGAACAGGAACCACGTGACCTTAAAATGAGAATAAATAACACTATACACTTGATTTAGTTACACTTTATTTATTCCAAAGTCCATATAAGAAAGTGGTTTCCAAACTGGTGGAAGGTCCAGTCTAAAGGCCAGTAAGGATAACATTATACAATACACAAAAGCCATGAATATCTTGTAAATTATATCCTTATAAAAGGTGAGTTCTGATGTCATTTCTGTCACATGACTCACTGAAACTTGTGTATTCTAATAAATAAAGTACCCCCAGTTGCAAAATATGAGGATATTAGAAGTTACCTTGGAGTTCCATGACCTGTATAAAAACACTCGGCCTTCGGTCTTGTGCTTTTATATGGTCATGAAACTCCTCAGTAACTTATAATATCCTTATATTTTACAAGAAGGGCTTCTTTATTCACTATATACTGTATTATATACCTTTGACACTAATGGACAGTGAGTAAAATGTAAAAAAGTTATGAAAGATAATAAAGAATAATGGTAAAGAAGTTGTGCTTTGACCATGAAATGAGAAGATAACCACACCACTGGAAGGTCTCTTATTATTGTATGAGTGGATGAAGTAGTAAGAGAGCCTGTAAGAGGGTGGCAAATTAAAATGTAATGCATATAATGAGTGCAATGCATATATTTTACCTCCTTTCTAGACTTTTTTCCAGAGTGGCTCCTTTTCTCTAGAAGCCTATTGGAAGACTCCAGGTAGGAGAAGCTTTCAGGGTAGCTAGGATAGGAATAGTTTTTGTCACAGCTCATCCTCGGGATGAGAGGCAGAGAGGGAACAGCTAGCAAGGGTAGTATGTGCCACACCCAGGATTAAGAAGGGGTTAGTACCTCAGTGGGTAGTTTGTAAGTTAGGCAATAATAACATGCAAAAATGAAAGTCAGGTAATGAAATGCAGTTGATATAACAGAGAATTATTGAAGGTAGAAGAGGAGGGAAACACTACAATTAGGAGCAGATTTATCAAGGGTCGAATTTTTTTTTAAAGAGACAGTACTTCGACTATCGAATGGTCGAATAGTCAAACGATTTTTACTTCGAATCCTTCGATAGTCGTAGTCGAAGTAGCCCAAAAAAAATTTCGAAATTCGAAGATTTTTAACTTCGAAACCTTCACTCGAAGTTAGTGAATCGGCCCCGTAGTATCCTATTCGATGGTCGAAGTATCCAAAAAATTACTTAAAATCTCGAATATTTTTACTTCGAAAATTCCCTCAAATTCACTTTGACCCTTGATAAATCTGACCCCTAGAGTCAATTTACTCATTTTAATAGACAATGGAAAAGTAAGACAATTGGATTTTTAACCTGTGCTCTAATAGGATATCAATCCTAACATAATTTTACTTGGGTAACAGCCAACTTGTTGTAAGAAGAGATGTGTAGCAGAACTATTATCACCATCACAGTATACAATTGCAAATGTACAGACTGACAGTTTACAACTAAAGACCATAATCTACTGTTATATCACATGTTCTCCTCCATAATTACCTACATAAAAATGCTAATCAGGTTACTGTGATAAATGAACAGATCCATACCAAAGTTTTGTTGGAGCACCTTTAGCTATAATACTTTTCCTTATATGTGTGATTCAATAAAATGGCTTTACTGTTATCTTCGTATTCTATTTACATGTGTTATAAATTAAGTACAAATTAAGAAAATTGTATATAAAATGCAGATGTTCTGGACTGATGAAGCAGTTTTCTATTATTAGTTATTCCTGGATCTACAATGCGCTCTAGTGTGAGATTACCTCATGCAGTGATATCAAATTATTGGTTCTATATTTAATTGCTCTCTCCATGAGTGGGATGTACCTAAGCAGCATGTAGGGTTTTCTTAGCTCTGGGTGTAAATTTGCCAGAGACATGTCAGTATGTGGCTTCACTGAAATCCTGTTTGGGGAGTAATTATGTTTTAGAAGTGTACAGAAGAATGTCTCAGGCATTCTGCTCCCTTAAAAAGAATTCAGGCTACTGATGAAGAGTAAAAAATAGAAAAGTTAATCACAGATAAACACCAGCTGAACCCTGAGTTTTGATTATTTGGTTTAGCAAAAAAGAGTGGTTTGTATTTTAACTGTATCTTTGTAGTAATACTTCAGTCCTTTGCCTTCATCGTGGGCATTTCTATCTGCATTCTTGCATTACTTGTAACCTAGTAGTAAAAGATTATAAAGCATTCTGCCTGATAAGTAGTTGTTTACAATAGGTTCTCCACCATCCCCACCAAAAAAAAAAAGTTTTCTCATAAATATAAGGGCAAAAAAATAAAATCCCATCTTTACTTCCTTTAATGAAAAAGAAACCTATCTCCAATATACTTTAATTAAAAAATGTCTACCGTTTTTATAAGAAACCTGACTATGCAGTGAAATTCTTCCTTCATTTACTGCTGTGGATAGGAATTGTCAGACGGTCCCTAACTACTGAGCAGGGAAACAATCATACTTATGAACAGCAGGGGGAGCCCCTGCCTTAATTCCCAGCCGTGCAGAACTCAAGCAGCTTTGTTTGTTTCCCTGTAGAGCAGTCTGCGACAGTGTAGAGATTTGTATTGGATTTTATTTTTGCCTTTACATCCCCTTTACATCCCTTTTACTGTTTCCAACTCTGGCTGCAGGGACAAAGATCATGGAGTCAGATTTAAACAGATAAGTTGGAAATCTATTTGGAGGAAGGAGAAAGTTTGTATTAAACAATACAAAAATTATAAAATCCAAATTAGATTACATGACAACACAGGACCCAGTGCAGTCTGCTTATTCTGATTATTAATCAGTCTTGCTATATCGGCTTCAGGCAGATATTATTTGACTTGTGCTGTTTTGATAATTTAGGATGATCTGCAAGCAGCCCAGACCACACTGAGCATGTGCACTGTCTTGTGTTTATATGGATTTAGTAGGCTTTAAGTTGAATTAGCAATAATAAGATACATGAAGCACATGAGCCCTCAAATATTCAATTGCAGGGAAAAAAAGACCATAGACTACAATCCAGAGATATTAAAAGTGTCTTAAAGGGGTTGTTCACCTTCAAACAACTAGTTGTTTTCAGATAGATCACCAGAAATGACGACTTTTTCCAATTACTTTCTATTTTCTATGTGTGGCCGTTTTTCTAATATTGAAGTGTTAAGTGTCATTTTTCACCTTCTAAAGCAGCTCTGGGAGGGGGTCGCCGACCCTGTAAACTGTTCTAAATTGATACATTTAGTTTATACATTTCTTATCTTTGTCCCTGCTGAGCAGAATCTCTGTGTTTCATTAAAGGCAGCTGTTAGAATTGATACAATAGTTGCTAATACTCCAGAGATGCTGCTGAGAAATGTATCAACTAAATGTTGCAAAATTGTAACAGTTCAGAGTACAGTCCTACTGCGGGGCAGGTACGCGCGGATAATCGCTGGTTACCTGTAAAAAAAAGTGCGGTACCTAGCGGGTTGCTGATAGAAGTTCTGGGTGCGGGTATAGACGTGGGTCGGCGGTTCTGCGGGTTTGCGGTTCGCGGGTCGGAGAGGGTGTCTTCTCATTAGCGATATTTACTCCTTTTTTCTGGCCATGTCTACTTCCGATTACATCACTTCCAGTTTACAATGACAGCACTTCCTGTTTTACTCCTTTTTTTCTGATCGCAGCTACTTCCGATGATGTCACTTCCGGTTTACAATGACAGCACTTCCTGATTCTTGATGGTCAGCGGGTTGCGGGTCCAGGTTGCTGATAAGGTACTTGTGGGTCAAGTAGAGGGTACAAGCGGGTAAGAATGCGGGTTGCGGGTCCGGGTTGCGGAGTGCAGGTTGCGGGTATGGGTCCCAAAACATAGACACAGTACTCTAGTTCAAAGTCTGCCCCTGAATTACTGAGCTGCCAGACTGAAACACCAGAGACAGGACAGTTTAACTTTAAACTTAGATTTTGGAAAAACAGTAAACAATAAATAATGGAAAGTAATTGAAAAAAGTCTTTATTTCTGGGGAACAATCTGAAAACAATTAATCTGAAAAAAGTGTTCGGAAGGTGAACAACCCCTTTAAACAGCTAAAACAACAATATCTTCATGCTCCTTTACAGTAATAGGAAAACGACAGTTTATTAAAATGGATATGTATAAAGTACCTTTGCACTGTGCCCCCTTGCTATCAATGCATAACTGATTTTACATCTGTAAGAGCTGTTTTAAAAGGTATAATTATAGAAGGAACAACTGGCAGGAAATACATTTCTGTTCAAGCAGAAAAAATGATATTTATATATAAAAAAATACATAAATTTTTAGCTGACTGGCAGGCAATTTTTATTTTGACATTCAAAAAGTATGGGATCAATAAAATAATTCACAAGCAGTTAAACAGACTTTTGCAAGAACTATTCATGTGGCAAAATCAGTTACTCTCTGAATGCTGTTTGTCTCTTTGGACTACTAATATGTGACAGAAGGATTGAACTGGTGGGTACATAGCCCACTGGGGCAGCCACCCTGGGGCCCCGCACCCGCCAAGGGGCCCCCGCCATGCCCCACACTCCCCTACAGGGGTAGTCCGTAATCTGCCCTCCCCCGAGTGCACGTAAATTAAAATTACCTAAATTGCATCAAAGGGATGTAAGCGGTTTGGGGAAACACCAATGGGGATCAGGTCTGGGCCGGCGAGAAACTGGGAAAAGACCCAGTGGGCCCCTGTCCAACCCCGTGTGACAGGCTGGTGCCACAGAATGTGAAATCTAAAAGAAGCAGAATCCTTCATGTAATTTTTTTGTAACCATCTGCCTGTGAAGAAGCATGGTTTGAAACCACCATGGTGGCCCTAATCGCAGGCATTTGTTTTGTTGAGAATTCAGTCAAGGAGGAACACATGTAATCAAGGCTAGATATAATGGAATAAAAAAATCACAATAATAAGAACAAAAACATAAAAATCTTTGCATTTAGCAATGTGATAATGTTCATTAGAGCACATCTTAAACACACGTTTTTCAAAACTAGCTTGAAGGTGTCATTTTCTGGGGACGCAAAAAACTGCTTTTATACTGCCAATGGCAACAACTGAATGCACATGGTATATTTTTTCCATAAGCAGCTGAGTTGCTATGCAAATCATATATTACTATGTACAATGTAAAGATTATATAAAAAGCACAAAATTTGTATGTTGTGTTTGTACATTGCACATATTTTATCCATTAAGTTTATCTTTTACATTACCAATGAGGAGAAGGAAAGTTTTCTTGCACTTGGGGTTGCAAAATGTTAGGCACCCCCAAGTGATTGTATTTACTTACCTGAAACTTTAACTATAAAGTTGGCTATTTCGTTCTACTGCGCATGCGTCTGCCCAGGGAAATTTGAAGAAAGAAGAAGCTGGAAGAGCATTGTTCCCAAATAGTTTTTTACTTCAGTAAAATCCTCAATTTCCAGGGAAGGGAAAACCGCCTAGATTAAAACATGAACTATTGATACTACCTAAAGATAAGGGGGGACTAGGCCTACCAAATACATTTCTTTATTACATCTCTGCTGCCCAATTTTCAAGGATTTTGGAATGGTTCTCTGTAAAAAAATAAAAAAATTACTTAGATTGGGTTAACCTTGAGCAAGCTTTAGACTATTATCCATTACAAAATACTTTATGGACTGAGAATAATAATTCCTTACTGGGAGGGATTTCTGATCATCCACTAAATAAGGCAACATGTAGGGGCACATTTACTAATGGTCGAATATCGAAGGTTAATTATTTGATCGAACGATTCAAAGGATTTCAACCCATCGATCGAACGATTTTCCTTCAATCCCAAATTGCCTAGAAAGCCTATGGGGACCCATAGGCTAACATTGCACCTCGGTAGGTTTTAGGTGGAGAAGTAGGTGGTCGAAGTTTTTTTTAAAGAGACAGTACTTCGACTATCGAATGGTTGAATGATTTTTAGTTTGATTCGAAGTTGTAGTCGAAGTAGCCAATTCGATGATCGAAGTAGGTAAAAAAATTGATCGAACGATATTTCTTTGACTATCGAATGGTCTAATGGTTGAATAGTCAAACGATTTTTAGTTCGAAACGTTCGATTCAAAGTCGTAGTCGAAGGTCGAAGTAGCCAATTCGATGATCGAAGTAGCCAAAAAAATCATTTTTTTCAAAGTTTTTTTCATTCTATTCCTTCACTCGAGCTAAGTAAATGGGCCCCTTAATGTAAAATTTGGAATTTGCTCCTAGCATGGAACCGGGATCATTCAATAGATGAATTACGACAATTAGTGATCTCTTTATTGATAATAAAATTATGACCCTTGAAGAGATTCAGAAAAGGTGGGGTCGGCACCCTAGGGATATATGGGGTTATAGACGGTTATATTTCCAGTGATAGACTGGAATAGGTAATTGACAGTATGGGAGCAGTTATTAACTTCTCCAACAAGTATAACTAAACCACTTTCTAAAAGTTATTTACTTCTAGAACCCATATCTAAACATGATAAGCCATTTTGTAAAAATGGGAAAAAGAACTAACAGCTAAAATAACAATGTGGAGGAAATTTTTTTTTAAATACCTCCAAATTATCAATAGAGCATTGAGGACTAGGGAAGCTGCATATAAACTGATTAGTAGATGGCACTATACTCCAGTTAGTAAAATGTTCCCTAATTTGTCCAAGATGTGAAGATAACGAGGGATCTCACACGCATATGTGGCTTACATGCCCAGTCTTAGAACAATTTTAGAGTAAAGTAATCCTTATAATTAATAAAGTATCTAATTTTCGGGCTGGACATTAATAATCAATCTTAAATTCTACTGAATTTTTCCATCACTAATAATAAAATTATCACTAACCCTCTTGTTTCTCCTTTACTGAACGCAGCGAAAGCACTCATACTGAAAAACTGGAAATCTTTAGAGGCCCCCAATATTACTGAATGGTTCTCTTATGTAGAGGATATAAAACAAATGGAAGAGACCACACACATAATACAAAACAAAAGCAACCTATTCTGGGAAACTTGGTCCCTTTGGATAAATGATATGATGACAGTAATTTTGATGAAAGTATATCGTTTGCTTATCACATTTTTATTAAGGGACTTTCGCTAATCAGGCGAGTAAATGTTTCGATGACTGCGAGTAAATGTGTCGATGACTGGATTCATCGTGCAGCTGTGAGTAGTGAAATAGTGGCTTAATACGCATTGCATATTTTCTTAATTTCAATCTTTTCTCTTTTTTTTGATTCTGTATTTCTTTCACTTTGAAAATAAAATAAAGAATTTTAAAAAAAGTAAATAACAATCCCTTGGGAGTGCCTAACATTTGGCACCCCGAAGTGCAAGACGACTTTCATTCTACTTTAACTGTGGACATTTTATTAAACAACCCTCCATGTACTTTGTGGCTGAAGCTTCCTCTACACATTCTGAATTATGGTATCAGTCCAAATATTGATGTGTCTTTTATAAAGAACGTACAACAAATGTTATGCACTCCACCATGTTTTCTCTGCGCTGCAACACCCCAATCACATAAGGCAGCAGCATAGCACCATTATGGAGAAAACTCTATATAATTAATTTGATACAAAGCCATAAGCAATACATGCATTAGCTTGATTGTAGCAAACAGTCTGAATGATTTCCCTTCATGTTGCTTCTTCCTTTGTACACACACCTTACAATCAAACTGAGAGCAATTGAAGTATTAGCATCTTTTTTGTAGGGTGAACACATTTAGGGCTCTTACACATGGGCGGTTTTTTCTGTGCTCCCCTGCGTTGCGCTTTCTTCCGTTCAGCCGCAGGAGAGAGCAGGAGTAGACGCACTCCATTATTGTGAAGGGGGCTGTACTCACAGAGATGCATGTAAGCGCCAAACACAGGTGGGACACAGCGGGGCAGATTTGCTTATGGTCAAATATCGAGGGTTAATTAACCCTCGATATTCGACTGCCGAATTGAAATCGAAGTTGAAGGATTTACCGCAATTCATTCGATCGGATGAAAAATCGTTCGATTCAATGATTCAATCCTTCGAATCGAAGGATTTTAATCCATCGATCGAACGATTTTTCTTCGACCTAAAAATTGTTCAAAAGCCTATGGGGACCTTCCCCATAGGCTAACATTGACTTCGGTAGGTTTTAGGTGGCGAATTATGGGGTCGAAGTTTTTTTTTTTAAAATGGTACGATCGATTTTTAGTTCAAAGATTTGAAGTTGAGGTCGAAGGTCGAATTAGCGAAAAAAAAAATTGAAATTCGAAGTTTTTTTTATTCTATTCCTTCACTCGAGCTAAGTAAATGGGCCCCAGCATGTAGCATTTCCCCTGCATTGGGCGCATACATGAAACCGCCCGTGTGTAAGAGCCCTTAGAATAAGAATGATATTTTAAGAATGCACCGAATTTGTGATCACTCTTGCACTGGAATATTTGCCAGTTTGTCTCAAACAAATGGATCACAACATGACTAATAATTGTATGGATCTGTCTGCAATGTAGATAACATGTTGGGTTGTATAGGCTGTTTTAGTCCCTTGACTCAGAATCCATGCAAATAAAAATCTAGAAATTGCATACATTTTCTCTACCTGGCTCCAGTTGTGGGAGGGGGGCAGCAACTGGCATATTACCATTATTGAGCTGTTCATGTTTCCTTGATTAAAATCACAGCTAAAAAAAGCTGTATAATTAATAAGCATAGAAGATGCAATCACAGCTACAAAGTGACTAGTGTAAACAAGCCCTCAGGTGCATGAATGGCTACACAAAGCTGTCCTCAATGAATATTTAGTACAATCACTTTGGCATCTGCTTTCTTTAATTGATTCAACCAGTCAGTTTCAGAGTCAGTTTAAGTGCTCTAGGGGTGGAAAAAAATCAGAACTATGGAGGAAATGCAGACTTTAGGACACAAAAATATAGAACCAATTTCTGCTGTCATGGGGTCTTCAAAAAAAAAAAGAAAGAAAAAAATGAGCTGCCAGGCTTGTGTTTCCTTGACAACAGGACAAGTAAAGAGAGAAAGATAGTAAGAGAGTGTGAAAGGTAGAAATGAAAAGCTCTTCTTACCTGCAAAAATAAATCTGCATTGAAAATGCGTTAAGACTAGTGATGGGAGAATAAATTCTCCAAACTGCAGGGAAAAAATTTTTTTTCTGGTGAACTGTCTTAAACCAAATGAACTTAAAGGAGAAGGAAAGCTACCGAGGCATTTTATTGCCAATAGATTAGCTGCAATAGTGCAAGCTAGAATGCTTGAATTTATTCTGTAAAATGTTTTACCATACCTGAGTAAAAAGCTCTAAAAACTCTGTTTGTTTAGGATAGGAGCTGTAGTATTAATGTGGTGTGACATCACTTCCTGCCTGAGTCTCTCCCTGCTCTGGGCTCAGATTACAGTAGAGAAGGGAGGGGGCGGGGGAAGAGGAGCAAACTGAGCATGCTCTTGCCCAGGGCAATGAGGTTTAAGCTGAAGGCAGGAAGTCTGATACAGAAGCCCATGAGTACACAATAGAAGGAAAGAAATGTGGTGTTTCTTTTGACAGGGGACTCAGAGCAGCACTACTTTGGGGGTTTACTGGTATATTTAGATCAGTGATCCCCAACCAGTAGCTCGTGAGCAACATGTTGCTCTCCAACCCCTTGGATGTTGCTCCCAGTGGCCTCAAAGCAGGAGCTTATTTTTGAATTCCAGGTTTGGAGGCAAGTTTTGGTTGCTTAAAAACCAGGTGCACTGCCAAACAGAGCCTTAAAGTAGGTTGACAATCCACATAGGGACTACCAAATGACCAATCACAGCCCTTATTTGACAGCCGAGAACATTTTTCATGTTAGTGTTGCTCCCCAACTCCTTTTACTTCTGAATGTTGCTCATGGGTTCAAAAGGTTGGGGATCCCTGATTTAGATGGACCTTTCTGATAAGGCTTACTTAGTTTTAACCTTTCCTTCTCCTTTAAAATAGTGTTGGAAAGTGAACAACCCCATAAATCAATTACAAAAAAATCCTTTTTGCACAGAATCTGGAGATTAGATACACCATGTCATACAGTGCTGAGTGTGATATCTTATGCATGGCATCACAGAAACATACAATTTAAAAAAATCTTGTGATTTTTTTGGTTTACAGATGGTACATGTGGGCACTGTGCTCAAAGGCTTTTTCCCATGTGAAAACTGTAACATTTGTTTTGGTGTAGGGGACTGGTAAAATAGCTTTGTCTCAGGGAGTCCCCTAGATCTTAGACAGCTAAAGAGAATTTCTCCTGCCCGTGTTAAAGGGGAACTCCACAAAAACATAACTTAAGGTTTTTGAAAAGTAAACATAATTTCAAGCATCTTTGCAATATACATAAGTTAAAAAATATGCAGACTTTTCATCGTTTTTAATGGTTTCTGGCAGTTCCCTAAGTGTTTGTAAGGTGAACAACCCTTTCAACTACAATGTAATGTTGCCTTTCCAGTGCGATTTGGATAATTTTTTTGAAATTTTTTCTGCATTTTGTACATTTTTCTCAATTTTTTGAAATTTTCATCACTAGTCACAGGTAATGTCTGGGGGGCAGTTTGAGCAGCTAGATAAGCAGACAAGCTCAAGCCTGCTTTACCTGCTACATTATAGAAACATAAACTGTGTTGGAAATAAGTGTTTTAAAAGTTCACAGGTACAATTTCTTGATGCCCCAGGTAAAGAGCCACAGAAGACTAGGTTCTTACCTTGACCAATTAACCAGTGAAAATGTTTCACAAATAAGTGGCAGAACTGACCTGACTAAGCGGACACCTTGATCAATGTTACCTGCTTTATTAAAGGGGAACTATCGCTAAAATGAAAATTAAATATAAGCTTCAGCACACTGAAATAAGAAACTTTCTAAATACAATTAAATAAATATTCTGCATTGTTTCATAAGTTTATCTTCACTATCCCAATCTCAGTATCTGTTTCTCTTCATTCTGTCTTCATTCAGGAGTTGGGTGTCAGATATTCATTGACATTCATTATAGTGGGCTCCTTTTTGCCTAGAAGATGTATTAGAGCTCACTCTATTAAAATCACAAGAAATCTGGTCTTTCTACATGCAGGATTCGTGCAAAAGGCAGTTATTTTGTTAGATTTTTTTTGTGCAGGAATCGGTTATTTGAGCTAGCTCCGATTCATCTGCCATGAAAGGAATACGCCACGGAAGCTTATATTGAATTTTCATTTTGTGATAGTTCCCCTTTAATAAAGCAGGTAACATTGACCACAGTGTCAGTTTAGTGTGCCATCTGTTTAATGGTACCAATTATTGCAATACATAAGTCTAACACAATGAGCCTGACACCACTTACTGTATGAATCAGTCGCAAATCTTGCTACACTGCATGTTTTTGTGTGGACAATTGATATTGCTTTTGATATTTCATGCTCAAAGGTTACAATCATTTTTGAAGAAGTAGATCTGTTTCAAAAGTAAAAATTGAGCTTGATATTTGCAACTGAAAAGACCTGTGCTGAGATGAAACATCTGTAAAACATTTCACATAATGAACTGACGAGACACAAGAGAGGGAATGCAATGGGTAAGTGTGATATTGTGTGTTAACTAAAGCCCCATGTTATGCAAACGAATTACTGGCCTATTTGATATTTATTCTTTTAGTAAAAAGAACCCATTCAGTTATACCTAGTGGCTCACAGTAAAGATGAACTGAAGATGTGAAAGTTATGTTATTATGGATAACGAATACTACTTCTATGAAACAGAAACTTTTGCCACCAAAACATTGTGTAGTTTTAGACAGATAAATGCTGTGCTAGTAGATAAGGGAGAGGTTCTGCTGATTCAATTAAGTACCCTGACCCATATACACATTTGTGCCCACAAACGCAAGGAACCCTGGCCTGGAAGAAAGATATTAAAGATGGTGGGGCTGCCTCTACTATTATAAAAATAGTGTGGTGTTTTGTGTAGAGTAAAATCGGCACTGGAGCTGATTAAGTGTTAACACCTCCCAACATTTTTGGAAATAAAAAGAGGGACAAAAATTGTGCTTTGTCTTTTACCATGCCCATTTTTGTGGCCACACCCCCTCATTTCCATGTTCATTTTACAAAATTTGGCAGGTTATGAAAGTTTGAGCATATTTCTGTGTTTTTTTTTCCAGTTATTACAAGGTGAATTGCCCTTAAAGCTGTGAGTCTAACTTTTCCCAAAATTTTACTCAAAATTGTTTCAAAAGTATCTTATCTGAACTTCATGGCTGTTCTAGGCTCTCTGCCAAAAGCCAATTAAGTTAGAAACTGTTTCTTTTTTAGCTGTTCAGCACAGAGAAAATCAGGACTTTCCAGTACAAACATGGGTCTGTGGGTTGAGCTGTCAAAAGAGGGACTGTCCCAACCGGACAGTTGAGAGGTATGAGTGTTATTTTATTAAACAAGCAGTGTACACCCTTTTTCAACATTAATTCCGTGATAGAGCAATACTTTTAATGCTTTAATTTGTAAATGTGCAAGTTTTTTGTTATTTGCACTATGGTTTGTATTGTTGGTGTTGTTTTGCACTAGACAGAAAAAAATCCTGAGGCTGAAAGTAAAGTTACCATACTACTTTCAGTTCTTACAAATACAATCAAATCACCAGTCCACCGAGATGATCTCTTAATAAACAAACCCATGCCTTCCCCCAGTGGTAGCCTGTGATAGGCTTTGTAGTAAGGAACAGCTTATTATACAGAAAAAAAGGACAATTTTACATCCGCTGATTTTAAATTTTCCCTTATTTTACATTGTTGTTTTTTGGTCCCACCTATATATTGTGCATAATACATTTCCCTGATTTTCATTTTCCTGGATTTTCCACCATTTTTTCTGGTCCCCTGAAAAAACAGAACAGTTCTACTGTAACTGCGAACTGTTATTATTTAAGTTGTAATGGGGGGGGGGCAACAGCATGAAAGCTGCCTCAGAGCGGTAGAGCCATCTTCCGGCTCTTCTGACTTCTTTTGGAAGGGATTTCAGTTGGAGCAGTCTTCCAGTTCATAGCAATTGCGTCTGCGCATGCACCAAAAATTCTGGAAATTGGAAGGAAGAGGACCTGAAGAATACCAAAGAGCCAGAAGATGGCGCCCATGAGCTCTGCTGCGCTTACTCTGCACCTATACGTGAGTCATGAGTTAAGCTGGCCATAGATGTAAAGATTTTTAAAAGATCCAATCATTATCGCAAGACCACGAGTATTTTGAAACAATCATTTAAATGTACGATGTGTCCATCAACTAAAAAGACCATTTCAGGCGATATTGGCATCAAAACTGAACGGTAGCTGCCTGCTTGGCCCTGCAGACATAGATAGATTGCACTCGGACCGATAAAGATTTTTTAACCTGGCCGATCAATTTTGTGACAGATGTCGGCCGAAAAATCATAAGCCGTACGATCGTTCGAATCCCACTAACCGCACGATAATTTCGAAGGATTGGTCGGACTTCGCTAAAATCGGTCGTTCGGCAACAAAAATCTTTGCGTCTAGGGGGAGCTTTAGGGGCACTGTCAGGGATATTCAAATATGCGGGGGGAGCAGGGTTTTATTATTGGGGGGTTTAGTTCTCCTTTAATTTACAATATTGCAACTGACCGCTCTATCAAAACCATTTTACAGACATTCCATGTCTTTTCCAGGGTTGCTGCAGTTCTATTTAAGGCATTTCTTTGTGGCTTAAAGGAATTCCATAATATGAAGCATATTTGCAAACCTTTCCCAATAAAACCATGCACCATGACAGTGTGATTGGCAGATGCACAGCCTGTCTGACATAATAGAACAGAACAGCATAATTAAACCTGTTCAGAGAGCTTTGATTCTGGTCCATTTTAATTATATTTGTATACTCCCTGCTATCATCTCTAGAATATAAAACACAAATGGGAATAAAACTCACTCTTAAACTACCTAGATAGTAATAGCACTGATTACTTAAGCGCGTTCACCCAGAGATTGTCAGACTTGACTCAGTAGCTTCTGAGTGTCTAAAACTCTCAGTATTCTCTCTCTTTTTTTTTTTTTTTAATTCCAGGTTTCCCCTAGCAAATGATATACATGGCAACACAAAATAGGATGCTAAAGCCATTTCCGAGGACCCCATACTCATTATGAAACTTGCTTGCAATATCACAATTTGCAGGTACTAATACGTGTATATGTTAGCACATCATCTCCAAGTTGCAGGCAGTTATACGTCTTGGGTGCTCACAATTACACTAGAATTATAGGAGAATATTATATTGTTTGTTATCGACAATTCATCAGCATTTCCATCCACAGGGACATCGCCTATTCACTAACAGGCACAGGCGTCAATCCGCTAGCAAAAGAGACTGTCGCTAGTGTTCCTTCGCTCTCTATCACAAGGCTACTTTTTGCTCTGATGAAAGGTCTTTACTCCACAAATTTACTAAAGTGCAAATTTTACTGAAGGTTACCTCTTTTACCAGATTTGACTTTGCCATCTCAGACCAGCAAAGTGCTAAAAAGCAGCTAGATCTTCCTCAATCTTCTGTCACTTACATCCTATCCTGTGTGCCGAAAATGTATTAAAAGTTCAAAAACCGCTGGCGACGTTTCCTTTTTTATTGCCTGCAAAAGTCCTAACAAACTTTTTTTGGGTAACTAGGTTTTCTCCATACATTTCATAACATCTGAAACATTAATTTTACAGTGAGCTCATGTGTAGGGCATTATAGAGTGAATAAAGTACCCCCTATTGTAAAATATAAGGATATTATAAGTCACAGAGGAGTTCCATGACTATATAAAAGCACAAGGCCAAAGGCTGAGTGTTTTTATCCAGGTCATGGAACTCCGAGGTTACTTCTAATATCCTCATATTTTGCAACAAGGAGTACTTTATTTATCATAATACACACGTTTTAGTGAGTCATGTGACTAAAATGACATCACTACTCACCGTTTATAACTGGTGACATCAGTACTCACCGTTTATCAGGATATAATTTACAGGATATTCATGGCTCTTGTGTATTATATTAACTCTCTTGACTGGACATTTGTAATAAAAGTTGGTAACTGCAAGTACTTTGCACAACCTCCATACAACTTTAACTTTTAAAAACTATGCAAATTGTCATAAGTGCAAGACCACTAGCGAATTTCCATTAGGCACAAACAAACGCTAGCGCATCTTTTCTAAGAAATATCTGCATTGCTGAAGCAACGCTAGCAAAAACTCGCCAGCGTTCAGCGCCCAGGACAAAACTCTGCATATTAGTGAATTGGCGTATCGTAATGCATTTGCGCCTGGTGAACTGGTGCGAGCTGTGCGAAGCTGACGCTGGCGAAAATTCACCCATTAGTGAATCTACCCCTTAGTGTCTCTATTTTGACTTTTGAGTATTCATAGCACTCTAAGAAGTTCAGGCATAGGGGCACCAAAGTTCTTAGTTTGGAAGTACCTCTACAAACATACGTTATCCATTGTGTTTGGTAGTAGCTCCTTAGAACTGGCCACAATTTATAGCATTTACTGAATAGACTGCAATCTGATTAAGTCAGTTCTGCTCCTAAATGTCCCTTTTCAGAGGGTCTCAACAATGTAAAGGGAATTCATTTATTTCTACAAAATATAAAATTACCATGAACTGGACAAAAGATTTAACAGGATGAGTGAGGAATTAGAGCAGATTATTGTTAACGAAAGAAGAACAGGGAATGGATAGGTTAGTGCAGAGTACTAACCCATAACATTAAATAATTGATTTTAAACTTAATGAAGGACAAAGGTTGCTCATAAAAGGGCCGGCTGCATTGCTGGTTTTTACAAATCAGCAATCACACTGCAACGCTAACATTTCACCTTTGTTACATTAGTAGTAGCAGCTCTTGCCTATAATATTTCATTGCTAAAACTTCTAAAGTGCTGATGTTGGTAACGCTAAAGACTGTTCTATTGGTTTAGCAGCTGATTACGCAGTTTTTATAACAATACAAAATATATTCACAACCTTTGCTGCTTTGCCACACATCATTAGTGTTTAATTTACAAAGCGATTCTCTGGAGTCAAGCGCTTAATGAGAAGTTTTACCTCTAAGCCCTAATTGGGATGCAACGAAAGGCAGGTTAAACGTGCATTTTAATTCTTCAGGAGATAACTGGCTCCAACTTCTCTGAGGTTCCCTAAGGAATAAGGTAAGAGTGGTGCACAATGAATACTAAATAACACACAAAATCTCAGCACAATCAGCCATTTCAATACAAGTATCTACTACAGTTATAGCATTAAATAAGGACTATAGCATAACTAGCAGTTGGTGTATCAGCAGGATCATCAGAGGTAACTTATTATATAGGTATGGAACCTGTTATCCAGAATGCTCGGGACCTAGGGCTTTCAGGATAATGAATCTTTCTGTAATTTGGATCTTCATATCTTAAGTCTACTAGAAAATACTTTAAATATTAAATAACCCCAATAGGCTGGTTTTGCTTCCAAAAAGGATTAATTATATCTTCGCTTGGATCAAGTACAAGGAACTGCTTTATTATTACAGAGAAATAGGAAATCATTTTAACATTTTGAATTATTTGGATAAAATGTAGTCTATGGGAGACAACCTTTCTGTAATTCGGAGATTTCTGGATAACGAGTTTCTGGATAATGGTATCCTCTACCTGTAGTAGTGCTAAAATGTTAACTATTTGTAAAAACAGCACAACCTGCTGTTCATTGTAGCCATCAAGTTGAAAATGAATTTCCTGATAAAAACAACACCTTGTGATGTTGCTCTACTCAGAACATTAAGTTAGTGGCCAGAGAAGAGTCATCTGACATTTTTCAAATTCAATTTTGAAATCTGACATGGGGCTAGACATTTTGTCGATTTCCCAGCTGCCCCTGGTCATGTGACTTGTGCCTTGTTTCCTTCTCAATGTAACTGAATGTGTCTCAGTGGGACAGGGGTTTTTACTATAGAGTGTTGTTCTTGGATCTAATCAGTTATCTTGTGTTAGGGAGCTGTTATCTGGTTACCTCCACATTGTTCTTTTGTTTGGCTGCTGGGGGGGGAAAGGGAGGGAGGTGATATCACTCCAACTTGCAGTACAGCAGTAAAGAGTGATTGAAGTTTATCAGAGCACAAGTCACATGACTTGGGGCAGCTGGGAAATTGACAATATGTTTAGCCCCATGTCAGATTTCAAAATTGAATATAAAAAAATCTGTTTGCTCGTTTGAGAAATGGATTTAAGTGCAGCATTCTGCTGGAGCAGCACTATTAACTGATTCATTTTGAATAAAAAAAATTTTCCCATGACAGTATCCCTTTACACAAGGTAAGCAGTCACAGCAGCAAGACAACAGCATTAAATATTTTGGTGGTTAGGGGTTTAAAAAAAATAAATAAAAAAAACACACATTGGTGTTGAGTAGAACTGAACTTTGGCTCCTTTTGTGGCTTCAGGTCTTTTCGCGGCTTCGGGACTTTTCTGCTCTTCAGCAGTTCAGAACTCCGGAAGAGGCGGCACGGTTGCGGCGCTGTCAAGGGGGGTCGGCTATTTTGAAAAGTACAGCACAACAGGGCCCTCAGCCAGTGTTAATTAAATAAAACATATATACTTCAATGTAACTTCGGAAAGACTGCAACAGAAATAGAGGCAAATATTTGTTAGTCATTTAGCAATTTTCATGTAACAGTGTTTACTTTTAAAAATTGGAACAGAAAACAATTTTTTCAATTTAAAATAACATAAAATCAGTATCTCAAGCCAATTATCACAGTAACAAACACAATACTGCTGCTTTATTTTAAGCAATAAAGACACATAAATAAAATATATATTGAAAACAATTATCTGGTTTTTGTGTTTTGTATTTTTTTTTTTTTTTTAAGTAAAGCAAGTGAAATGATTTTTTATAAAAATGCTCCCTCTTGTGGTACAACATAAAATAATATGCTGGGAACTGAAGCGATTTCCACACACACACACACAAGTTTATTATACTGTATACCTGTCAACTGGCCCTATTTACCTAGGAGCTAACAGTTTATTCGACTGGCGCCCTCATGTCCCATTGCTACGCCTTATTCCCCAAGTTTTCTCATTTCTCTGGCAAAATCCAATTTGAAAATGCACAGCAGCATTCAGTGGTGTCAGTGTAGCAGTGTCAGTCAATGGCTTCAGACGAGTTTGTGCACATGAGCAGTGAGGTCACTTCTGGATTGCAAAAGTCTATAGGGGCAAATTCACTAAGATTCGAAGTTGCGTCAGGCGCAACTTTGCCGCGCTTCGCCGCACTTCGCCAGGCGTATTTTCGCCAGCGCTCCGCAAATTCACTAAAATCCGAAGTTGCGCACAGGGGTAGCGTAAGTTTGCGAAGTTGCGCTAGCGTTAATTCGCCAAGCGAAGGTTCGCTAGCGATGGTTCATTTGCATACGGCGCCAAATTCAAATTTCAATGGAGGAACACGTATCAGCACTACAAATGCCTAGAAAACCTTCAAATCAGCAAATAAAAATTTTATTTTGCCCTACACATGTGCCCACTGTCTAGGTAAGTTGCCAAGAGTCAGGAAATGTAGGAGGGGAGCCCCAAAAAAATTTTCGATCTTTTTCAGCCTATCACCCATCATGTAGAAAACACGCCAGCATTTTTTGGGACTTAGAAAAAAATGTGACTTTTTTTGAAACAATCCCTATCTACTCTATTGCGCTTCGCCAGGTCTGAGGTGGCGAAGGAAGTCTAGCGTAAAAGGTAGCGTTCAGTACACTGCGCAAGATAGTGAATTTGCGTAGTTACGTCGCTAGCGAAAATTCGCCTGGCGTAAGGGTGCGAAGTAACACTAGCGAAATTACGCCAGCGTTCGTTAGTGAATTTGCGCATTAACGAAAAATGCCAAACGCTAGCGAATTAACGCTAGCGTTCGGCGCTTAGTGAATTTGCGCCTATGTGCACCACAGTTTTCACAAATCGGTCTACATGAAAGTTGACATCTCTTATACTGCATGAATGAAATCTTCATTTATAAAGAGCTGCTGGTGCACACAGCAATGTACAAATTACATATTAGCATTACAGTGCAAGTGCCAAGAATGTGCAAAAAATTTTGACTGCCAATTATAGCAAGCTATTCCATTTATGGGGTGTAATCTTTCCCACGGACAATATTGAAAACGAGATTCCTCTAACCTTTTGGAACTATATCATTCCAATATATTTGTCATCCGTCTCTCACCTGAATAATGGCATAAGAACAAATGTGAAAAATGATATATTATGAGCTATGGCTCTTGATGTTGGCAATACTTACAGTTTAACCCTTGCTACCTTGCTTAAGTCACCTCTCGAGATAAGCATATTTTGCTTTCTGCGTGCCAAACTAAAACACACTCAGTGACCATCTTGGATGCATTATATGTGAACCTTGTGAAATATTAAAACTGTGACTAGCAAAGTGTTGTGGAGCACCTTTTATTAACATGTATTTTTATATATACAGAATGGCATTCATACATAGCGACCACTAACCAATACAAAAGGCAATGGTCCTGTTTAAAAGAGCTTACAATCTAAAAGGGGAGGGAGTTGAGACACAAGGTGTGGGAGTGGGTAAGATCAGAAATAAGGGAGATGTACAGCATATGCGTAGGCTTCTCTAAAGAAGTGTGTTTTAAGAGATCTTTTGAAAGCAGAAAGGTTGGGAGAGAGTTTCAGAGGAGGGGTGCAGCCCTTGCAAAAACATGAATGTAAGTAAGTGAGGAGGTAATGAGAGAAGAGTTAAGGAGCAGGTCAGTAGAGGAGTGTAGTAAGCAGTTGGGTGAGTATTTATAGATAAGTAAAAAGATACAGTGTAGGGCAGAGTTATGAAATGCTTTAAATGTCAGGGCCATAAATTTCATTCTGAATGGTGTAGCAGAAGACAGCACAGGGCTTGGCAAAGTGGTATGGCAGAGAAGGAGCGGTTGGTGAGGTGTTTAAGCCTGGCAGCAGTATTTATTATGGACTGGAGAGGTGACAGTCTCTGGTACGGGAGACCAATTAATAGAGAGTTACAGAAGTCTAGACGAGATATGATGAGAAAGGGAACTAGAGCTTTGGTAGCATCTTGGGTAAGAAATAATTGTATTTTGGATATGTTCCTTTGATGAAAGTGACATAATAAGTGACTGGATATGAGGAGTGAAGGACAGGGCAGAGTCTAGGATAACCCAAGGCACCAGACCTGGGGAGATGGAGTGATAGTGCAATTGTTAACTATGAGAGATACTTAATAGTGCTGCTACAGCAGGCATCTGCACTGAAATCAGTTTTTCAAAAGAGCAATCAGATTTTTTTTATATTTAATTGTGAAATCTGACATGGGGCTAGACATATTGTCAGTTTCCCAGGTGGCCCCAGTCATCTGGCTTGTGCTCTAATAAACTTCAGTCACTCTTTACTGCTGCACTGCAAATTGGAGTGATATCAACCTGCCATGCACAGTTGCACAAAGTTTCACAATGTCTTATTCCGATAAAAGGATGACTGGAAAAGCAAGGTAAGCGTGTGTCGCAAAGCATGTTAAGCATAAACCACATGATTCACACATAGTAAAAAAACATTAAACATTGAACCATGCAGCTTAGTTACAATCAAGTACAAGGTACTGTATTATTATTACAGAAAACATAGAAATAATTTTTAAAAATGTGGATTATTTACATAAATTGGACCCAGAGGCAGAGGCTTTCTGCAATTCAGAGGTTTTTTGGATATCAGATTTTCAGATAAGACATTCTATACTGTATACATTGTTGACAGGTTAGAGGAAAACTTTTTAGTTACAAAAATATATGAACATGAAATGTTTGTTAACTAGGCAACAACAGACCAGCCTTTTTTTCTTCTCAGCAAGAAAATTGTGAATAGTATTTATTGTTTTCCTATTGCTGGGCACTTTGTAAAATTCCCCATTACCTAATAACAACACAGTGGCATTTCATGGTGAATTCATACAAATAAAAAGGGACTTAAACTTGAGTTGATGTGACAAGTGTTGAGGCTGAATGCAATATTCAAACAACAAAATTACATCTAATGATTAAAGGGCAACATAAGTATGAATGTCCCAGATAGGAATAACAATATTTCAACACAGATAAAAGCTGAGACACAAACTCAGCACACAGTGCCAGAGGAAAAAAAATCCATTGTTACCCAGAGAGAGTTAAAAGACTCCTTAACTTCTTGGCTCAGGAGCGATTAGCATTCTCCATTAAACAAACCATGGGGGAGGGGCTGTAGAAGGGAACCGATTAACCCGGTCCTATTACACAAGTACACAGACTATACTTGGGGAGGGTAAAGCTGGCCATAGATGCAAAGATCCGATCGTACGAATCATCGTACGATCGGACTTTCCCATCTCCCGACCCGCCACTAACCATTCAGATCAAAGTCTTACCAGTCAGATTAGTTAAAGAACAGATCAGCAATGTTCTGCCCCTGACAGCAATCGTACGATATCTATGTCCAACCAAAGCTAGTGACAGTCTCCCACTGAAAATCATACGATATCTATGTCCAACCAAAGCTGGTGACAGTCTCCCACTGAAAATCGTACGATCGGCAATACACGCAGAGATATTATCGGCATCCGACAGAAATTTTCTAACCTATCCGATCGACCAAACGACCGATCTCCGCCGGACGAAAAATGTCGGGACTCTCCACACACGTTCCGAAAATCGTACGAATCATCGATTCGTACGATCAGATCTTTGCGTCTATGGCCAGCTTAAGGGACCTATGGCCCCTAAAAGCTTGAGGAGACTAGGGAAGCTACTTTTTCTTTTACATCCTTTTGCTCCAAGTTGTATGTTTAATTTCTGAATTTCTATTAAAAAAATACTTTAAGACATCTGTCAGCACAAAGTACAAACAGTACACATCCAAGCTGTGCTTTTCTTAACGCCATTTTTAAAGCACAGAAAAACACAATTTGCTTCCTACATTTAGTGTTTAAGCCCCACAAACCCCATCTTACACCAGGTAACAGATAGAATGGATTCAGCGCTGTAGTTCTCCAATAACTGGAGTCCCGAACACTGCCTGCTGTTGATTTATACTGTGTTCTGCACATTACATGCTGCTTTATACAGCACTTAGATTGTTGGAGTCACAGCTATTTTGCAATTGATTCTGAAACATATGAAAGTTCTCAACAGCACAGGTGTGAAACTGGATTAGTTATTGTATTGATTGGTTTCTGGGATAAATATAGAACAGAATCCATGGAGGAAGGACAAGCCTGCTGTTCGGGGAATATAACTACCAGAGTTCAACCATCTAATTTTAGTAGCAAGTCACAAAAGACATCTCTGACACAATGCTACAAAAATCTAATATTTTGAGACCTACCATACTTTCTTAAAGCTAAAGCTTGTGCTGCTGCTACACCTGTTACTTACTTTAGCACTGGTAATCTTTTAGAGCAGGGATCCCCAACCATTTGAACCCGTGAGCAACATTTAGAAGTAAAAGGAGTTGGGGAGCAACACTAGCATGAAAAATGTTCCTGGGGTGCCAAATACGGGCTGCGAGCCATTGGTAGCCCCTATATGGATTGTCAACCTACATTGAGGCTCTGTTTGACAGTACACCTGGTTTTATACAACCAAAACTTGACTCCAAGCCGGAAATTTAAAAATAAGCTCCAGCTTTGAGGCCACTGAGAACAACATCCAAGGGGTACTTGGTGGCTTCACCTGTCTTTAGCATAACCATAACAATCTTTTTTTTTTACTTGTTTATTAAACAGTGCTGTGGAGTAAAACCAAAATCATGTTAATTGTGCACTTGTCCCGCATGGTTTTTAAAATCAACTTTGGGAGAGAGATGAGAAAGGAGTAAGCACTTAACATCCCTAGGTCAATTTCATGTAGGGATGCACCGAATCCACTATTTTGGGTTTGGCGAACCCAAGAATCCTTTGCAAAAGATTCGGCTGAATACTGAACCAAATCCTAATTTGCATATGCAAATTAGGGGTGGGAAGGGGAAACCATTTTTTACTTCCTACGCAAATAAGGATTTGGTTCGGCCAGGCAGAAGGATTTGGCCAAATCCAAATCCTGCTGAAAAAGATAGAATCCCGAACCGAATCCTACATTCGGTGCATCCCTAATTTCATGTATAGTAAATGCCTCCTTGTCTTTTTCACTGGGCTCCCTGTCCCAAAGTGAGTGCCCAAAGAAGTACAGAGTAGAGCACAGTCGCCTCCCAAATGCCTATGACAAGCAGTAAGGGAAGGGTTAAGTTTCTCCTGCAAAAAGCATAAGTTCTTTTCTTCATTTGGGGGGGAGGGGGGTTACTTTAAACCTGTTTATTGAGAAAGAAAATGTAGTTCTAAACAACTTTGCATTATATTATATTAAAAAAAAACATTTTAAATGGTTTATTAGTAGAAGTAATTATTATTGCGAGCAGTAGCTTTCTGATAACTTATATCATCAGCTACACTTGCTCTGACTCCTGAAACGATGTAGCAAAATAAACATTTGAGTTAGAACGTAAAAAAATGGTTTTCAATTGCATTTACAAATAATAAAGCAACACCATATATTACTCATTATTGCCTACAAAATTAGGGTTTTTAATTTAGTAGGTTTTTTCATTTATCTTATGTCTCCTTTACTGCATGGGCAGATTCGGGGAGATTTAGTCACCTGGCGACTAATTGCCTCTTCTGCCAGGCGACAATCTCCCCGAACTGCCTTCTGCCTACTATAATGTGAAAACACCTGCGCCAATGCGCTTGCTGCACTTCGATTTCAGAAGTCGCCCGAAGTTGCCTTATGAGGAAACTTCAGAAGCAACTTCGGAAATTGAAGCGCAGTGAGTGAATTGATGCAGGCTTTTTCTCATTATAGCAGGCAGAAGGCAGTTTGGGGAGATTGTCAACCAGCAGAAGAGGCGATTAGTAGCCAGGCAACGAAATCTCCCCAAATCTGCCCGTGTGCCCCTGCCCTTAAAGTCACTGAGTTTGCCCAGGAGCAGTAACCCATAGCAACCAGTAAGAGGTTTTCTTTAAACCAGGTGACTAGTAAATGCCTCCTGCTGTTGCTATGGGCTACTACTGCACCGGGGCAAACTCAGTGCCTTCTATTCCATACCCCAATAGTATAGTATTGCAACACAACCCTGCACTACACGCCTGGAGCCTTTACGCTTATCAAGGAGGGGGCTGAGCAATTTTCAGCAGCATTTCATCACTACTTCCCAGCACTGGCTGTCAAATACCCTGGCTCCGACATCTCTTCCCTCCGTGCGGAAACAAGACGCGCAAAAACGAGTTCCATCAGAAATAATGGAGCTGACGTACCTGAATGAGCATGCTGCACGCTATTAACTAAACACGCTGCTGTCTTCACAAATCAGTCCTGGCACTGCAATCTACGGCCTCCTGTGTATTATAAGTGAGAGCAGCTTTAACCTGGCAGCAGAGGGCTAGAGGTTGTCGTGTAACAGTGAATGTAGCGGTGTATTTATTAATGTATTTATTAGACATATTCGCGCTTCAGGGGCTGCAGGAGGGTAGGGTCTGATCTTTTGTCGGAACTCTATCACTTGTGTCGCTGTTTCCGGTCGGTGCTACTGGATGTTGCACCCATTGCTTTCTGCTGCAGCTGCTAGAGATTGCACCATACAGAGAGAACCGGCAACTACAAGATACACACACGGCGAGCAGAGTGAGTTGGTCGTTGATGATGGGCCGAGTTTCGGGTGCTGGTGAGGGAGTCTGAGGGTGAGGGAATCTGGGGGGGAATGTGAGGGAATCTGAGGGAGTGTGAGGGAATCTGAGGGAGTGTGGGGGAATGTGAGGGAATCTGAGGGAGTGTGAGGGAATCTGAGGGAGTGTGGGGGAATGTGAGGGAATCTGAGGGAGTGTGAGGGTGAGGGAATCTGAGGGAGTGTGGGGGAATGTGAGGGAATCTGAGGGAGTGTGGGGGGGGTGAGGGAGTGTGGGGGAATGTGAGGGAATCTGAGGGAGTGTGGGGGAATGTGAGGGAGTCTGAGGGTGAGGGAATCTGAAGGAGTGTGGGGTAATGTGAGGAAGTGTGAAGGTGAGGGAGTGTGGGGGAATCAGAGGGTGAGGGAATGTGAGGGAGTATGAAGGTAATGGAGTCTGAAGGAATGTGAGTGTGAATATGAGGGAGTGTGGGGGAATGTGAGTGTAAGGGAGTGCAGGAATGGTAGTTGTGTCCGGGCTGAACACCCTGAGCTCACGTAGTAACATATGTTACAAATTTATCCTTAAAGGGGAACTACTGCGAAAATATATAAGCTTCAGCACACTGAAACAAGAAGTTTTCTAAATACAATCAATTAAATATTCTGTACCGTTTCTGAAATAATCAAGTTTATCTTCACTATTCCTCTCTCAGCATCTGTTTCTCTTCATTCTGTCTTCATTCAGGAGTTGGGTGTCGGATATTCATTGACAATATATCTTATAGGGGGGCTCCTTTTGCCTAGAGGATCTATTAGAGGTCACTCTATTAAACTCACCAGACATCATGTCTCTCTAGATGCAGAATTAGTCCAAAAGGCAGTTATTTTGTTAGATTTGGTTTGTACTGGAATCGTTTATTTCAGTGAGCTCTAAATACATCTGCTAGGAAAGGAAGCCCCCCCTATAAGATATATTGGATCTGTCAATGATTATCTGAAACAGTGCAGAATATTTGATTGGATTTAGAAAGTTGCCTATTTCAGTATGAGGAAGCTTATATTAAATTTTCATTTTCACGATAGTTCCCCTTTAACATGGCAACAGTAATCAAAGAGAAGCTCATGTAGACTCACCGTCGTCAAGGAGGGCCCAGGTGCTTTCAGTTACGGGAGTGGCATTTACACTAATGTAATGTAGCAACGGGAACTCAGAAACCAAACATCCAGCTGGGTGTGTAATATCAAAAGTAAAAATGTATTTTGTAGAAATCAACAGCCTTATGCTTTTAATGTAACAATTAGTCCTAGTCCTGTGTGATCTCATGGACTTTAACATCATGCCATTGCCATCCCTCAACAGTATTGTGCTTACGGTACAGGGGATGAAAATGGAAGTATTGTACAAATATAATGCATACATTGTGTCTCAATATAAAATAATGTATCTCTGGCATAACTAGAAATGACTGGGCCAACTTCAAGCAGAGCATTGCAAACCCTTTTTTATCACTTTAGTCAAGCAAAATAAACTTTAATTACACTGTATAAATTATTTGAATCCTGTTTCCCTCAGTCTGGGAATTTATAATTATAGCAAGCAGTCAGGAGCCATTTTGTGGAGACTGTTATTAAAGGAAAACTATACCCCCAAAATGAATACTTAAGCAACAGTTCATATCATATTAAGTGGCATATTGAAGAATCTTACCAAACTGGAATATATATTAAATATTGCTCCTTTACATCTCTTGCCTTGAGCCACCATTTTGTGATGGTCTCTGTGCTGCCTCAGAGATCACCTGACCAGAAATACTACAACACTAACTGTAACAGGAAGAAGTGAGGAAGCAAAAGACACAACTCTGTCTGTTAATTGGCTCATGTGACCTAACATTTGGTTTGTATGTGTGCACAGTGAATCATACGATCTCAGGGGGCGGTCCTTATTTTTTAAAATGGCAATTTTCTATTTATGATTACCCAATGGCACATACTACTAGAAAAGTATATTATTATGAAAATGGTTTATTTATAGTGCTGAATGGAAAGTGAAAGTAACTGTCTGCCCGGCCTCTATGCCTAAAGGTGGCCATACACGGGCCGATAAAAGCTGCCGACAGACAGTGTCGGCAGCTTATTGGCCCGTGTATGGGGCCCCCCGACGGGCTTCACCGATCAAGATGTGGCCAAAAGTCGGCCAGATCTCGATCGGATGGGACGGAAAATCCAGTCGGATCGCGGCCACATCTATTCGTTGATGCGGTCCCGCGATCTGACCGCCCGATATTGCCCACCTCAAGGTGGGCATATAGGGGAGAGATCCGTCGCCAAATGAGCGGATCTCTCAGTGTATGGCCACCTTAAGGCTTAAAAAATCTCAGCTGTCAATCAAATATTTCTAATGAGTTTACAACAGCTATAAATTCTTTAATAATAAAAAAAAGAATTTGGATTTCATGTTTAATTTGAAAATGACTTTTATTAAACAGCTTTTTATGTATAGATGAAAGGTCCGCTTTAAGGCCTACTCCATAATGGAAGGGGATCACAGGTTTAAAAAATCGTTGAAATACTGTGGGCAAAGTTATATTGTACATAGATTTTAAATGAGTTAACATTAGGATCACATCATCGTTTAGCTGCAGATTCTTCTTTACTATAACAATTTTGTCAATATACATATATGAAATATGTAATATATTCTAGTCTTTTAGGCTATTAGTCTTCAGTCAACCTTCATCTACTGTATTACATTAAATGTGGTATCTTTACAGCCTTCTGCATAGTTGCATTATGTCCGACAGTGGAACAAGCACATCTGGGTCCCTTCTACCTATGGACTTGTATAACCAAGTAACGGCACAAGGAGACAAAATTCGAGTGCTCAAATCTGAAAAGTCTCCCAAGGTATTTAATTATAGACCTGCATGCATTTATTTGTTTGTTACTACACAATGAGGAAACCATAAACCTTAATTAGTATTTCAGTGAATTCTGAAAGCTGATTTAAAAAAAAAAAAACAAAAAAAACTTGCAACATGCTTTAGGGAAAGTACAACGTATGTATTGAATGTAGTAATTGTATAGTGCACACTATTATAAATGATGTACAAAGAACCTTTTAACATTTTGTCCAAAGAGGGAACTTGGCATTAGTGTAAGCTGAACTTCCTTTTCCTCCTTTTTTTCAAAAATAAAGAACAGCGTTTGGGCCAAAAACAGGGGAAACATCTTTTATTTGCTCATAAGTGAAAAACCAGGTTGACAACAGTAGGACATGTGCTGGACGAGGCACAAAACTCTAGTTTTACCTGCTAAATCTCTTAATTAGGTGCATGTTTGAGATGTAGTTGGTGCTTCTCATTGGCAGTCACTGGGAGGGGAGGCTCAAACCATGGGCTCAGCTTCCTTATTAGTATAAAAATCTCCCCTTTCCAGCTACTGTTTTTCTTTACAGACTGCACTGGTTTATATGCTGCCATGTAATGTGAATCTGAATTTGTAAAAACGAATGAAGTGCAGCATGAATACTTATTAATTTAGATGTGCATTGCATGATTGTTTACATCAGTGCCAATACATAGACAATGAGTCATCTTACAGTAAAGGAGCAAATATTGACCCTTTGATTGTCTGACTTTAAAGTTACATTTAAGAATTTATGCTTCCAAAGATGACCATAGACGCACCAATAATTTTGTATGATACTCGGTGTGTATGGCACTAAATGAGCCGATGATATTGGCAGAAGACTTGGATTTCGGCTCATTGATCGGCTGGCTGGAAATTTATGATCTGGCGCCTTTGAAGTAGGGATGCAGAGAATCTGCTATTTTGGATTCAGCTGAACCCCCAAATCCTTCGCGAAAGATTCTGCAGAATACCGTCCCGAATCCTAATTTGCATATACATATAGTGAGTGGGAAGGGGAAAGCATTTTTTATCCACACCATTTCCCTCCCCTCCTCTAATTTGCATATGCAAATTAGGATTCGGTTTTGTCAGGCAGAAGTATTCAGCCGAAACCGAATCCTAGCTGAATCCTGAAGCAAATCCTGGATTTGTTGCATCCCTACGTTGAAGGCTACCAAACATCAGCCACTATTTGTGCCAAATCATATCAGATTCAGGTAAGATTCTGTTGTTTCTACCTGTATATCTGATGATTCAGCTCTACACATGTGTATTAAAGACAAGGAAACCGTTAAATATGTGCTGTGCCTGAGAAGAAGAATGAAGCGGGGAGCCACTGGGGAGCAAATTCAGAGCAATCATCAATGCTATAGAGCAGTGGGGGCCTATTTGGGCTTTAGTTGTTATACACTCTTGTAGGAAAATCCTATTTCTTTATTTACTCTGCTATATATTCTGATGTCATCAGGAAGAGATTGATGCAGCTGTGAAGCTTTTATTGGCTCTCAAAGTGGATTATAAGAATGTGACTGGGCAGGATTACAAACCTGGTGTTCCTCCAGCAGATGACATGCCCACTAACCGCAATGGACCATCTACCCCAAATGACGGTGATGATTTTGTTGATCCATGGACTGTACAGACAGGAAGTGCAAAGGGTGTAGATTATGACAAGCTTATTGGTGAGTTAGAAATCAATGCTACCTAATGTAAATATTCTGCCAATGTATAATCATTTTAAATCTACAGATTAAAGGACAACGATTAATTAAAATGTTTATGCTCAGTAGGAGGTGCTTTACAAACTGGAACCCCATAGTGTGCATAACCCCGAGCCAGTACAGAACAAAATAACAAATTGGCCTTTGTTATGGAATTTGGCACTGCCATTTTCTCCCATCTCTCAAGGTTTTCATGATCACACACACACACACACACACTCTCCTTATACCCTGATTTGAATTCTTAGAAAAGCACTGCACCTGTATAGCAAAAGATAAGCTGCTTAACAATTTGGCACCCACAATTTTTTTTTCTAATGTTTCGTTGTCCCTTAAAGGAGAAGGAAAGTCATTTATATATAGAGGTGCCAAAAGTTAGGCAACCCCAAGTGATTGTATGTCCTTAGCTGACACCCCAGGCTGGTGCTCTTATCAGCAGAAAACAACACCTGCCTGGGGTTCTACCAGCGAGCAGCACAGTGCAAGCCTCTTCCAGCTTCTTCTTTCAGCTTGTGGCCGCGCATGTGCAGTAGAGCGAAAAGTCAAACTTGAAGGAAAAAATCGGCTATTTCGTTCTACTGTACATGCGTCTGCCCCGGGAACTTTGAAGAGCGAAGAACCCGAAAGAGAATCAGTCCAAGTATAAAACTATTTTCCTTTAATGTATGAACTAAATGTTGTAACATTGTAATTGTTTAGAGTCTGCACCTGAATTACTGAGCTGTCCGACTCAAACACCAGAGACCGGAACATTCTACTTTAAACTTAGATTTTGGAAAAACAGTAAAGAATAAACTAGAGAGGTACATTTCCTGAAGAAAATGTGAGTGGTGCTTGCCGTGGCAAAACTCAGGCCCCCCATATATGTTGGGTGTCTTGCCCAGTCGCCCCCGGTGCCTAGAGAGTACACAAAGTCGGTAGAATCCGGATTAAACCGGTGAAATTTAAAGCCAACCAAATTTTACCATTGAAATCAATCCAAACAAACTGGCTATTTTTGGCTCCGCCCACTTTTAAAAATTTGCAACCCAGTCACCAAATGGACCAAGTTTGAGCACTCTTACATTAATAGTGTAAGAATGACAGGAATTTAAATATTCCCATTGAATAGCGTTAGGTAAAATTTGATTGGCTGTCTTAAGCTCCGCCCATTTTTCTGAATTTTAACCCCAGTTACCTAGTCATGGTCAGTGCCAAGTTTGGGGCCTCTGGTTTTAAAACGGTGAGAACGGCGGTATTCCAAAATTTTTGGAATTTTATATTGAAGTCAATAGGTGAAAACTGATTGGCTGTTTTTGGCTCCACCCAAATTTTGACCACGGTCACCCAGTGAGTAATTGAGCCAAGTTTGGTACACCTAGCATTTAAACTGTGATAATAGCAGCAGTTTATCATTTTTCATTAAGGTCAATGGCTGAAATCTGATTGGCTGTTTGTGGCTCCGCCCACTTTTCCTAAATTTTGACCGCAGTCACCCAGTGACGCACGGTGCCAAGTTTGGGAGTTCTGGCTTTGATACTGTTAAAAAAATTCCTATTTAATTGAATGGCTGAAATTTGATTGGCTGTTGTAGACTCCACCCACTTTTTGTAAATTTTAGCCGCAGTCACCCAGTGACCCACGGTGCCAAGTTTGGGAGCTCTGGCTTTGATACTGTGAGAACAGCAGTAATCAAAAATTTTACATAAACTGATTGGCTGTTTTTGGCTCCACCCACTTTTCCTAAATTTTGACCGTAGTCACCCAGTGAGTAATTGAGCCAAGTTTGGTAGACCTAGCATTTAAACCGTGATAATAGCAGCAGTTTATCATTTTTCATTAAGGTCAAAGGCTGAAATCTGATTGGCTGTTGTTGCCCCGCCCCTTTTTTTCCTAATTGTGAACCACAGTCACTCAGTGACTAACATACCAAAGTTTGGGAATGCTGTCATTTAATGTCTAAAAATGGCAGCATTTCTATTTTTTTCTATTGAAAATCAATGAATGAAATTTGATTGGTTGTTGGTGGCTCCGCCCACTTTTTCTAAACTTGAAGTGGAAACCCCCAGCGACCACATTTGTGATATTCAAGGTCCCTGACATCAATACTGAGAGAATGGCAGCCTTCTTAATTTTTCCCATTAAAACCAATCAAAGAAATCTGATTGGTTGGTTTTGGCTCCACCCACTTTTCTTAATTTTAATCCCAGTCCCCCAGTGACCAACTGTGCCAACTTTGAGGAGGCTGCCATTAACCGTCTAAGAGCGGCAGCAGTTTAAAATTTTCCTATTTAATTGAATGGCTGAAATTTGATTGGCTGTTGTAGACTCCGCCCACTTTTTGTAAATTTTGGCTGCAGTCACCCAGTGACCCACGGTGCCAAGTTTGGGAGCTCTGGCTTTATTACTGTGAGAATTACAGCTGTTTACATTTTCTCATTGAAGTCAATAGGGAAAATCTGGTTGTTTGCGGCTCCGCTCACTTTTTTGGGTCCCCAAAATAGGACAGAAAAGTCACAACACCCCATTCCCGAATAAGCTGAACGGTTTGACACCTCATTCATGGGTCTGCGACAAACTAATTATTCGATAAATTCCCCATTATAAGTCAATGGGGCAAATTTGGGGACCTCTCCTGCCCCGGGGGTAAAACTTATACCCTCGTGTGGGGTATCATCTGACACAGGTCGCAAACCTCTTCAAATGTGGTAAATTTAACATTTCTACAAGATTCCCTCTCTGCGCTAGAATCCGTCAAAAGTTGGCCTCAATGTTAATCTATGGGACTTTTTGGGGTTGTTAATTGCCCCCGCAAGGGGCAATTAACCACCCACCCCTTAGAAAAGTCATACCACCCCATTCCCGATTAAGCCGCACGATTTGACACCTCATTCATGGGTCTAGGACAAACGGTGCGGGACTAGTTACGCGCCAAACTTTCATACGGAAGAAGAATAAAAATAAGTTTGCAAGATAACAGTAGTGATGCTTTGCTTCGCAAGCACCACTAATAATGTAAAGTAATTGAAAACGTCTTTATTTCTGGGGAACAATCTAAAAACAACTGAATTGAAAAAAGTGTTTGGAAGGTGAACAACCCCTTTAATCCTCAGACCACCAGCTCAGAGAGTTGGCAGTAGAATAAACTGCTACAATCTTTAAATCTTTGTAATTGTATATAAATAATGAAATATTTATTCCACTTTTGTAGTACGGTTTGGGAGCAGTAAGATTGACCAAGCACTCATTGATCGAATAGAAAGAGTCACTGGACAAAAAGCACATCACTTTTTACGCAGAGGAATATTTTTTTCACACAGGTATTTCATTTATTATATTTTTAAGAAACAAAATTGATATATATTGGCACAAGAACAGTACAGTATATAGTTTTGCAAGTCATGTTAAAATGCCAAATGCACATTTGTCCTGACGCTCCACATATGTAATTTAATCTGGAGGTTTTTGCTTGGAAACAGTATGTATATATGCCTGAAAAAAATGTTGGAACTAAGTTAGCAAACAAGAACCAAATCTATTTGTATGGAAAATAAACTGTGTTTGCATGTGGAATTGTATACATTTGGTACTTTTACTTCCTTCTTGAACAAAAAATAGCATCTGGTTAATGTCTTTGGAAGGTTTGTAGTTCCAAAGTCTAAAATAGAATAAGGCTAGACATGCTTTATTTTGTATACTAAACATAAGCATGAACTTACTGCACCACAAGTCTAATAAAACAAATGATTTACGCTTTCAAAGTTGGCCACAGGGGGCTGTCATCTTGTAACTTTGTTAAACATCTTGGCCTGACCCTGCACATGCTCAGTGTGGTCTGGGCTGCTTAGGGATCGTCATAAACAAAGCTGCTTGAGTTCTGCATGGCTGGGAAGTAAGCTGGGGGCTCCCCCTGCTGTTCATAAATATGATTGTTTCCCTGCAGAGCAGTTAGGGACCATCTGACAATTCCTATCCACAGCAGTAAATGAAGGGAGAATTTCACTGCATACAGTCAGGTTTCTTATAAAAACGGTACACATTTTTTAATTAATGTATATTGGAGATAGGTTTCTTTTTCATTAAAGAAAGTAAAAATGGGATTTTATTTTTTTGCCTTTCCTTGTCCTTTAAGTACATACAATAAAGCTTATGTGACTGTAACAGACATGTCCTTTATTGCGCTTAGAGATATGCACCAGGTCCTTGATGCTTATGAGAAGAAGAAGCCATTTTACCTGTACACAGGAAGGGGCCCTTCTTCTGAAGCAATGCATGTGGGTCACCTCATTCCATTTATCTTCACAAAGTAAGTGCAGACCTGAAACTTGAGAATGTTACCATTGGTGTATTTTTCCCATTCATTAAAAATACATGAACAGACATTGTTAATCTTTTTTTCTGAAAATTAAAAATAAACTGTGTTTGGTAGTAATTATTAAAATTAGGATTGATCGCAAAACAGGAACTCTCACTGCTGTGATAGTACAGTTATTCAGGGATATAGTAATATTCTTACCAGCTAACAAATTAAGACATTGCTAATGGTAGTCATTAACTACTTTAAGGAAAACTATACCCCTCAAACAACGTAGGTCTCCATAAAAATATATTGCATAAAACAGCTCATGTGTAAAACCCTGCTGTTACAGTTAGTGTTGTAGTATTTCTGGTCAGGTGATCTCTAAGGCAGCACAGATAGAGTCACGAAATGGTGGTTCAAGGCAAGAGATGTAAAAGGGCAATATTTACTTAAATATATATATACCAGTTTCATAAGATTCTTTAATATGCCACTTAATTTATTCTAAACTATCTGTTGCTGAAGAATTCATTTTAGGGGTATATTTTTCCTTTAAAGAAGAGAAACACCTTCCCAGCACCAATCACCTATTAGCAGAATTATATTAGGTGTTCCATCCTTCTTGTAACACGGGTTGGTCAATTTAGATCAAGTTATATTCTTATGGGCACCATCAGCTTATTGTAAACTTTACCTGGCTTTATTTTCTTCTCTTCACAATTTAAAATGGGTAAATAAGCATGGCTAAAGCATTTCAGAAAAGCAAAATGACCGTGTGTCGGTAATTTTTCTTTGTTGTATATTGGAGGGTGTCCTTCCCTTTTACTGTGAACCATACGATCACTGAAAGAAGAGGGTGTGCTGGTGGGTTATCATTGAAGCATTTAAAGGAGAAGGAAACCCAGTGGGCGCAAAAACCCTCCCCTGTGTTGCTTCCCCTCCCTCCTCCCCCCTGGCCTACCTGTCCCGCTGGGCAAATGCCCCTAACTTGTTACTTACCCTTCTGCACAGGTCCAGTCCACGGAGTTCACAGGCACCATCTTCTTCCATGCGATCTTCTTCCTTTGACTTTCTTTGACCGGCGTTTTGGCGCATGCGCAGTAGGAGCATTTCGTAGGTACAAAGCTTTCGTGACTTTTGGCGCATGCGCAGCAGATCCGTACCTATGAAATGGTCCTACTGTGCATGCACCGGTCAAAGCAGGAAGAAGATCGATTGGAAGAAGATGGTGTTGGTGAACTCCGTAGACTGGACCTGCGCAGAAGGGTAAGTAACAAGTTAGGGGCATTTGCCCAGCGGGACAGGTAGTCCAGGGGGGAGGGTTTTTGCGCCCACTGGGTTTCCTTCTCCTTTAAGGCACTGTGAATAAGGGATTTAGGCCACATGGTTAAATCCCAGGGGATTGTACAAATCATTGGGCAGAAATTTGAGATCACACTAGCAGGTCATTAAATCAATTAAATCATATTCCTGATCAAGAACAATATATGGTATGCATGTTACATTAAGATGTATTTTGTACCTGTTTCCTTTGTGCTGCTCTATATACCAGTCAAAAAAGATTTATAGGAAAGTGTCCCGCAAACAACTGTATTTCAAAGCTGTCTCTTTATACCAGTGTGGTATACGTTTGCACTTGCAGATCTTTCTATTTAGTCCTCATATTTTTTTCACCCTTAAAAGTGTTTTGTTTTATTCTGATACATTTGATATGCATTTTACTACAACTGATTTCATGTTCTTTTGAATCCCTTCCCTTATAAGGTGGCTGCAGGAAGTGTTCAATGTCCCCTTGGTTGTACAGTTAACTGATGATGAGAAATATCTGTGGAAGGATCTCACATTAGAAAAGGCTTACCAATATGCAACAGAAAATGCCAAGGATATTATCGCATGTGGCTTTGATGTTAATAAAACATTCATCTTTTCTGATCTTGAATACATGGGGTAAGCAATTTGCAAAGCATATGGATATTTAGAGACCATTATCTTTAAATCAACTTGCTTTCTTTAGTCTTGCTGGTATTGGTGAATGCTCCCTCTTTGCAGTCACCAGGGTTTTTTGTGTACTATAGTTTCATTTTATTGGACTTGCACTTTATTTAGCCGGAGAGGCAGTGACTGATTTGGCACGGCTGAAAGGTGAGCAATTATTATATCTTTACCGCTTCTTGGAGCAAACAATTGAAGGGAAAATAAATGCATTTTTCTAATCACAATATCAAAAGTATAATGCCGCAAAGGAAAAAGGAACGTACAGTGTCACATGTCACTACTTTGCAGCCGTAAAATATTGCAACTAATATTGGGGTTAATATTTTTTGTATTTAGGAAGAGTTCAGGGTTCTACCAAAATGTGGTAAAGGTCCAAAAACATGTAACCTTCAATCAAGTGAAAGGAATATTTGGCTTTACAGACAGTGACTGCATTGGTAAGAATACATTTTAATCCTTTGGAATATCATTCATGTAATTCACTCTTGGGTGCTTAAACGATGATTCTTAGACTAAAATACTGACCTTGTGTGAACTCCAGACTCCTTTCTTTGTTTACATTGGCAGTAACTTGTGTGTGTGAATTACTTTGGTAAGTACCTTACCGTATATGGGTAATATGTTTATCTTACCCACTTTATTGCTTATAGGGAAGATCAGCTTTCCAGCCATACAAGCCGCTCCATCTTTCAGCAGTTCCTTCCCAGAAATATTCAAGGGTAGAAAGGACATTCAGTGCCTCATTCCTTGTGCCATTGACCAGGTAATAAAAAATGTTTTTCAGTGGAAGTATAAAAGGACTTATAGCAAATGTAAAACTGCTGCCTTACAAAAAGTAAACTCTTTAATTGTTAGGGATGCACCAAATCCACTATTTTGGATTGGGCCGAATCCTTCGCGAAAGATTCGTCCGAATACCGAACCAAATCCTAATTTGCATATGCAAATTAGGGGTGGGAAGGAGAAACATTTTGACTTACTTGTTTTGTGACAAACAATCACACAATTTCCCTCACTGATATGCAAATTAGGATTCAGTTCGGCCAGGCAGAAGGATTCGGCCGAATCCTGCTGAAAAAGGCTGAATCCCGAACCAAATCCTGGATTCGTTGCAACCCAATTAATTGTTCATACGTTTTTGTATATAGATATGAAATATATCTATACACTTGTAGCAAATGTAAAACGTTTTAGTCAGTGACAGAAAAGCGAGGATCATCAACATTGAAGTTAAAAAAAAAAAAGTTTAAAAAAAAATATCACTGGAGAAAGGCAAAACGTTTATTGACTTCACTGGTGCCCTAGAACATATTTTTGAGGAGCCATACGAATACCTTTCCTTTAAGCCCTGGGTTATGATCTTCATATTCCATTGTGGGCAAGTGTATGTATGTATAACTTTATTTGTAAAGAGCTGTTAAGGAGAGGGAGCACTGTACAGTGCATAAAAGTACAATATATATATGTATACATAGGGGAGACTAATCACATAATAAATATATACAGAATCATAGGACAAAGAGCTTAAGTGCTATCTGGTAAGAGACGTAGTGGGAAGGAGGTCCCTGCCCCGTAGAGCTTACAATCTTAAGTGGATGGGAGGCTAACATACACGTACAAAGTGGAGATGAAAAAGTGCACAAAGGTTAGGCATAGTCAGTAGGGACAGGACTAGGCTAATGTTCTAGTGCTCCAAAAGGTAGGCTCTTAGTTTTTTCTTAAAGTGATTAAGAGAGGATTCCTTATGGAGGAATTCAGGGATGGAATTCCAGAGGTAAGAAGCAGCAAGATAGAAGGGTTTGAGATGAGAGGTGGATGTGGATGGTGTGAAGAGAAGGTGACTCTGAGAAGAGTGGAGAAGATGACCAGTAACGTATAGTGAGACAAGAGAAGAAATGTAGTGAGGAGCAGAGGAGTGAAGTACTTTGAATGTTAGTAGAAGGATTTTATATGCTATCCCAGGGGTAGGCAACCTGCGGCTCCGGAGCCTCATGCGGCTCTTCATCCTGCTTGCTGCGGCTTGGTCTTGCGGCTTTGCCTGTCACGTCATCTATACAGCCCTCGCACTTGCTGGTGGCTTCTTGAGTGTGAGACCACGTTAAGCCAACGGTTAGCTTACCGCGGTCGCACACTCAGGAAGCCGCCAGCAGGTGATAGGGCTGTATCACCAGGAGTGACAGGCAAGACCGAGCCGCAGCAAGATGATTCATCATGGTCCTTACTGCGGTCACACACTCAAGACAATAGAGGGAAGACCAACATGGAGCTTCAGAAACAGAAGTCACATTAAACAGATGAGAACACTAGCATTTAATAGGGCTATTCAGTGTTTAATTTATTTCAAAGTAGGCCTACACATACACACTGCACTGCACTTCTGTTTGTTGTAACAGTTAAAATTAAAATAAGGTTAAAACTTTTTAAAGTTTATAAGCTGTGTTCTGTTCTGCGGCTCCAGACTATTTTTCTTTAGTGGAAGAGGGGGCAAAATGGCTCTTTTGATAGTAAAGGTTGCTGACCCCTGTGCTATCCTTTGCTTAACAAGCAGCCACGCTAAGGATTTTAGTTGGGGTTGAGCAGGTTCCCTTTTAGGAGAGAGCAGAAGGATCCTGGTAGCAGAGTTTAAGATTGATTGGAAGGAAGAGAGATGGGAGTCAGGAAGACCAGTTAGGAGGAAATTGCAATAGTCTAAACGGGATAAAATAAGGGCATGGATTATTGTTTTGGCTGTTGTGGTTAAATATCCTGCCCATGGTCTGCAATACAGGGAAAAAGTAATTAGCACCAATCATGCATCTTTAAGGAAAGTGTCACTTATATGTTCTACCAATATTTTGCAAAGACACACAAATTTCTGCCCTTACTGGGTGCTTTTATGTGGATATCAGGGGAGAGGGAGTTGATGCAGACTGAGTGAGCGCAGTAGATGGTCAATACCTGAATTAAGTAGAGTGTCTGTAAATCAGCCTAGAAATGTCTGGTTGCTTTGTAAATATAACCCATTTTATTTGTTTTATCTCTAAATAACATTGACCTTTTATCTGTTATAGGATCCATATTTCCGCATGACTAGAGATGTTGCTCCTCGGATTAATTATCCTAAACCTGCATTAATGCACTCGACATTTTTCCCAGCACTTCAGGGAGCACAGACAAAGATGAGCGCCAGTGATCCAAACTCTTCTATATTCCTTACAGACACAGCAAAGCAAATTAAAAGCAAGGTACCACTTTCTAAATTTCCAGCACTGTAGCATTTGTGTGTGTGTGTGTGTGTGTGCGTGTACATCTCTCTAGCAGAGGCGAGTTCATATCTCTTCCTTCATTGACTATCCGTATATTTGCCTCTTACCAAAATACTTACTCATACTTTTTAATACTAGATCAACAAGCATGCTTTCTCTGGGGGAAAGGACACTATTGAAGAACACCGGCAATTTGGAGGCAACTGGGAAGTTGATGTCTCTTATATGTACTTGACGTTCTTCCTTGAAGATGATGAAAGGCTTGAACAAATAAAACAGGTAAGGTATTTCCCTGCTTGAATGTTGCAATACAAATCTCCTTGTTACAATATACTGTAACCCCCTTAAATAGAATAGTGGGACAGTGAGCAGAAAAGTAAAAGTACAGCAAATAAAAGTAGGAATGCACCAAATCCAGGATTCGGTTCGGGATACGGCCAGGATTCGCCCTTTTTCAGCAGGATTCGGATCCGGCCGAATCCTTGTGCCTGGCCGAATCCGAATCTAAATTTACATATGTAAATTAGGGGCAGGTACGGAAATCATGTGATTTTTCGTCACAAAAGAAGTTTTTTCCACTTTTTCCTTTCCTGCCCCTAATTTGCATATGCAAATTAGGATTTGGTACGGTATTCGCCGAATCTTTCACCAAGGATTCCCTACTTTAAAGTAAAACTGGTGTGTTTCCTTCAGAAAGACTACTATAGTTTATATCCGTGATCCCCAACCAGTAGCTCGTGAGCAACATGTTTCTCGCCAACCCCTTGGAGTTGCTTTCAGTGGCCTCAAAGCAGGAGCTTATTTTTGAATTCCAGGCTTGGAGGCGAGTTTTGGTTGTATAAAACCAGATGTACTGCCAAACAGAGCCTCAATGTAGGCTGACAATCCACATAGGGGCTACTAATCCACATAGGGGCAGCCATTTAAGACTCAGATTACATAGCAGATAACAGATGCATTCTGCAGAATACCATTGTATTCTAGTACAGAGCTCATCTGTTATCAAGTAACAAGTAACCTGTGCCTTTTCTCCTTTTTTAGCCTAAATGGCTGCCCCATAGCTACACAGCAGCTTGTTTATATAAATTAGAATAGTCTTTACAAAGCAAACCCATAACTTTTACCAATACAGGGCAACAGTACATTCTGTTTTAATTACTTTAAAATGCTTTCATTTTTTGGTGTCACTGTTCCTTTAATCTTTTACCATATAATTTCACAGGGCAGCCTCCTTAATTCTCCTATATATTATCCTACTATATTTACACCTCTAATAGCGGGCCAGTTACTGGAGTTGGAATAGTTGGGTTTTTATTCATGCACTACTTTAGTATAGCCACATGCTTATATATTTTAATACTTCATATCGCAACCCTTTATATATCTGGATAAACAGCCAACTCTATTACTATGTATTAAAAAGATTTTGGTTGGTTTTCTAGGATTATTCAAGTGGTGCCCTGCTAACAGGAGATCTTAAGAAAATCCTGACAGAAACCCTGCAGCCAATGATAGCAGCGCACCAGGAAAGAAGGAAGCACATTACAGAAGAAACGGTCAAACAGTTTATGATGCCAAGAAAGCTGGCGTTTGATTTTTAGAACTGTTTTAAAAGAAATGATTCTGCAATCCAACATTGTACTGTACAAATTAGGGATGCACCAAAATCAGAATTCAGTATGTTATTCGCCCTTTTTCAGCAGGATTCGGATTCGGCCAAATCCATCTGCCTGGCCGAACCGAATCCGAATGCTAATTTGCATATGCAAATTAGGGGTCGGGAGGGAAATCCTGTGACTTTTTGTCACAAAACAAGGAAGTATTTTTTTTTCTCCTTCCCACCCCTAATTTGCATATGCAATTCAGGGTTCGGTATTCGGACAAATCTTTCGCGAAGGATTCGGAGGTTTATAGTGGATTCGGTGCATCCCTAGTACAAATAATTATCAACCAAATAAGATCGCATTTGCACCTCCCGCTTAGTTTGGAATATGTGTCAAATTGACATATTTAAGACAAGTTATGTGGATTTGTTGATCTTGGTATGACACTCCCAGGGGACTTAACGTGAAACTTCTCCAAGGTATCCAATGCCGCCTTCATAATTCGTATTTATAATTTTACGTCTGTGCTATTAAACCATTCTAACCTGTGCTAAGCAACCTAATAAAATAAATATGATTGCACTACTTTCTTATTTAGTGATTTTAACAGCAAATTACTAATCGAGTCAGTTTTACATGGACATTTAACTATATTTTCCTCACATCCCCAAGGCAGCACTTACAAATTAAACATCTCTTCCCACAAGTAGGAGAGACACCACCCAGCATTTCTTTCCTTCTATTGTGTACCCATGGGCTTCTGTATCAGACTTCCTGCCTTCAGCTTAAACCTCATTGCCCTGGGCAAGAGCATGCTCAGTTTGCTCCTCTCCCCCCTCTTCTCTGCTGTAATCTGAGCCCAGAGGAGGGAGAGACTCAGGCAGGAAGTGATGTCACACCACATTAATACTGCAGCTCCTATCCTAAACAAACAGAGAGTTTCTAGAGCTTTTTACTCAGGTATGGTAAAACATTCTACAGATATAGCATTCTAGCTTGCACTATTGCAGCTAATCTATTGGCAATAAAATGCCTCCGTAGCTTTCCTTCTCCTTTAAGCAATTTAAAGATTATAGTGGTCAGGCTGTAATGACAACGCTGACTACACGATTAGTCCACTAATCCATCCTTTGCCTTGTTTTTAAATGTGTGTTTTTTAGGGACACGGTCCCGGACTTCCATACACTTATAATGGAGTCTGATTTGGCATTGTCTTTGTGGGTGCGTGGGTGTTTTTAACTTACCTAGATTAAAAATTACGTTTAATTTTTCACACACTCTCAATATTATTTTATCTGAACTGGTTAGCTTGGAGTTAACAGGGTTTAAAAAAGTCCTTTACTTTCCCTGCTTCTCTGGTGGTTGTTTGAACCCTATCTGAGACCCAGCAATATATTACATTGCATTCAGTCTAAGGGGTTATTTACTGATTCTCGCAGAATGGCGTAAGACAGGAAATAAGTTGCGAAGGAGTGGCAGTCTCTGATCATTAAAGCAGAGGAGCCTTTGTACAGCCCAAGAAACCCCTCCTCTTTCACAATTGTCAGTTAATGGGGCCCAGTCAGCAAAGAGCATGCGGTAGAATTAGGTGGGCACATTTGGGTCTGTAGACGAACTTTCGCCATGTCAGCAGGAGATGAGACTAAAACCTAGAATAGGAAACAGTCATGATAAGCGACCTATACACATAGGGGCAAATTTACTAAAGGGCAAAGTGACTAACGCTGGGCAAAATTCGCCAGCGTGACGTCATTTCGGAACTTTGCCGATTTACTAACAGTGGCTGGTGTAATTTCGCTAGCGAAGTAGATAGACTCTAGTGCTACTTTGCTCCATAACACCAGGCGAATTTGCGCTCTGTCGAATGGAGGTAACTACGCAAATTCACTAAGATGCGGATTTTACTGAACATTACCTCTTGCGCCAGACTTGCCTTCGCCACCTCAGACCAGGCGAAGTGCAATAGTGTAGAAAAATAGTTGACATTTTTTATAAGTCCAAAAAAACGCTGGCGTCTTTTCCTTTTTTCAGGGTGATAGGCTGCAAAAGATCGTAATTTTTTTTTGGGGTAAATCGCTTCCCCCCCTACATTTCCTAACATATGACACATAAACTATACACTGGGCTCATGTGTAGGGCATTATAACAACTCTATTTTATTATGGTTTATTTTATTAATGTAATGTATTTGTTGCAACATATACGTTCATTGTACTTTAACTTCCCGCTGTATGCAAATGAGGCAACGCTAGCGCAACTTCTCTTTGCTTGCCGCAGTAATGCTAGCGCAACTTTGCCAGCTTTCGGCGCCCTGGACGCAACTTCAGATTATAGTGAATTAGCGATGTCCTGCCGAATCTACGCCTGGCAAAGTGTGGCGATGTGACTGAAGCTGTAGCTGGCGCATTTTTGGAAGTTAGTAAATGTGCCCCTTAGGCAGTCATGTTCCGCCTCTGTGACAGAACCCCATGCAGTTCTTTGCTTAGATGAAGTTAAATCTGCAAGCTGAGCCTGAGACTGTAGTGGAAGGCCAAGCATAAAGGAAAAATAAATATACACTTAGCTCTTAATGAATGAATCCAAAAGAACAATTGAAAATGAAGTGGCCATTTAACTACAAATACGTTTGCACTGTTTCTCAAACATCTATTTATGCGTATATACTGCATATATAAGAACATTGATATATACTGAACAATATAAGAAATAAGTAGCATGTTATACATGTTATATAAGAAATAAGTAGCATGTTATACAGGCAGTTCCCAGGTTACGTAAAAGATAGGGTCTGTAGGTTTGATCGTAAGTTGAATTTGTATGTAAGTTGAAACGTATAGATTTACTTATTGAATGCAACTTACACAGATGTGTGTAGTATTATTTTTACCTTTTTGTGCTCCGCAGTAGACCACACAGGCCAGAGGGGATTGGGGCAGGTGGTTTATTAAAGCTAAATGCTAATAAAGGTCAAGCAAAAACCACAGTACATCACTGTAACGGCCTCGGTTTGTAAGTATGAGTTGTATATAAGTCGGGTGTATGTAACTCGAGGACTCCCTGTGTATCGTTACACTATAATAAAAATAGAGACACAGGGGTAGATTTACTAAAAGGCAAAGTGGCTATCGCTAGCGACAATTTGCTAGTGTTACCGACCGCAGGGACATCGCCGATTTACTAATGGGCGCAGGCACCAATTCGCTAGCGGTCATTCATACTCTATCGACAGACATTATATTCTGTGAGCGAAGATGCATCAAAGTCCAAAAAACGGTGGCGTCTTTACCTTTTTTCATTCTGATCTAACTTAAATTTTTTTGGGGAACCAGTTGTTCCCTATACATTTTACAACATATGGAACATTCATTTTACAGTGGGCTCATGTGTAGGGCATTAGAATAACTCCATTGTCTTTATTAAGGTTCCCTGGACATGTGTTATGAAAAGGGCACCAACATTTAACATAAAGACGTCCATACAACTTTAAATTTCCCACCCTATGCAAATTGACCTGAGCGCAAGATCCCTAGGAAGTTTCACGAGGCAGAAATAAACGCTAGCGCATCTTCACTATCAAATGCTCGCATTGCCGAAATCACGCTAGCGAAAAGTCACCAGGGTTCAGCGCACACGACGACACTCCGCATTTTAGTGAATTGATGAGGTCTGAGCGCATTTGTGCCTGACGAAGTGTAGCGATGGGTGCGAATTGGTTGCTGACGACAATACTTTGATGTTGCCTGGGGTAATAAGCCAAAAATATGATGTGGGATGCAGCAGCTTCCATAAAGAAACATCGAATTCTGCATTATGTGTGTGGCCAGCATTCTTGGTGGTGCTGATATATATATATATATATATATATATATATATATATATATATATATATATTTTTTTTTTATTTCATATTTAAAGTTTATTGATCATAGCACAGGTGGTGCTGATATTGTGCCAATGGGATGTCTTAGGGTGGCCACAACATCACTTTCTAAACGTGAGAGAAGAAAGCTGTGAAAGGTGTATCTTAGAACTCAGGCCTAGGCAACTGGTTGGATCTCTGAAAAGCTCACCAGATAAAAGTATTATCAAGACTTCCAAAATGAGCTCACTGGGGCTCATTTATCAACACTGGGCAAATTTGCCCATGGGCAGTTACCCATAGCAACCAATCAGGGAATAGCTTTTTAAAGCCAGCTGCAAGTAGAACAATGGATGCAGCAATTTGATTGGTTGCCATGGGTTACTGCCCATGGGCAAATTTGCCCAGTGTTGATAAATGATCCCCAGTGTCTTCAAGATCAAAATCAGTAACAACTAAAAAGCAGACTGCTTTGTTTTCTTGTTCTTGTTTGCTGTCAAAATTGCCCACAGTTCCTTAGAGCAGTGATCCCCAACCAGCAGCTCGTGAGTAACATGTTGCTCTGCAACCCCTTGGATGTTGCTCTCAGTGGCCTCAAAGCAGGTGCTGATTTTTGAATTCCAGGCTTGGAAGCAATTTTTAATTGCATAAAAACAAAGTAAAGTGCCAAGTAGAGCCTTCTGCAGGCTGCCATTCCACATAGGGGCTACCAAAAAGCCAAGCACAGCACTTATTTAGCATTCCAAGTGACTTTTTCATGCTTGTGTTGCTCCTCAACTCTTTTTACATTTGAATGTGGCTCACGGGTAAAAAAGGTTGGGGGCCCCTGACTTAGAGCAACAGCCTTTCGGTTAGGCCTATCATACATGTTTATAGAGCTTGGTTACCTTATTTGGCTTTTTTTGGCTTTTTAACCTGTACCATTTACTTCAGATATTTTGCAATAGAGCAATCACTTAAAGGGGTTGTTCACCTTCAACACACTTTTTCCAGTTCAGTAGGTTTCAGATTGTCCACGAGAAATAAAGACTTTTTCCAATTACTTTCTATTTTCTATACTGTATGTGACCTATTTTCTAATATTGAAGTGTAAAGTCTTGTTTTTCCCCTTCTAAAGCAGCTCAATCATGTGTGAAATTCCTTTGCAAAGGATGCCTATTTTTATTGAAACCAAAATGAAGGGAAAACAGTTATTTGACCACCATTGCAACACTAAGGGGCCGATTTATCAAGGGTCGAATTTCGAGGGTTAATAAATCCTCGAATTCGACCCTCAAAGTAACATCCTTAGAATTCGAATATCAAATTCGAAGGATTTTAGCGCAAATACTTAGATAAAAAAAAAACGTAGAAAATTACTGGGGAAGGTCCCCATAGGCTAACGTTGAACCTCGGTAGGTATAAACTACCGGAGTATGTAGTCAAAGTATTTTTTAAAGACACAGTACTTCGACTATCGAGTGGTCGAACGATTTTTAGTTTGAATCGAAGTCGAGGGTCGTAGTAGCCTATTCGATGGTCGAAGTACCCAAAAAATACTTCGAAATTCAAAGTTTTTTTCATTCGAATCCTTCACTCGAGCTTAGTAAATGTGCCCCTAACAGGTGCTCCAAATTTCCCCTCTGACCAGCAATAATATTCATGTATGCGTTACACTGAGTTGCCTATGCCCAGAAGACTCCATCACATATAGTTTGCAGGATGGTGCAATATATATTACAGTATGTGGTGTTTATCTACACACTTTGAAAGACAAATACATTTGGGGGCAAATTCATCAAGGGTCGAATATCGAGGGTTAATTAACCCTCGATATTCGACTGGGAATGAAATTACTTTTAAAATCGAAGTCGAAGGATTTTGCGCAAATAATGATTAAATCCTTCGAATCGAACGATTCGAAGGATTTTAATCCAACGATCGAAGGATTATCCTTCGACCAAAAAAACTTAGCCAAGCCTATGGGGACCTTCCCATAGGAAGGTCCCCATGTCACCACCAGTCAGCTGCTAGGCTGAAGAGCCCTTGCATCATAATTCATAGACAAACTGAGTACATGAATTTAACATTGCTCTACCTAATCCTTACTCATGGGTTCAGTCATCCTGGTGTAACATGGGCAAAAAAATGAATTGATGCATAGTTACTCAGAGTGCATCTCTGAAACCCTTATGCCAGTGATCCACAACCAATGGCTCCCAAGCAACATGTTGCTCCCCAAGCCCTCAGATGTTGCTCTCAGTGGCCTTTTTCATAAAAAATGGAAGGCTGCCAGTCCACATAGGTTCTACCAAATAGCCAATCAGATCCCATATATCATTCCTAGAGACTTTTTTCAGGCTTGTGTTGCTCTCCGATTATTTTTACATTTGATTGTGGCCCACGGGTGGAAAAGGTTGGGGTCCTCTGCCTTATACAATATATAATGCATTACTTTTCTAACTGAGCCTAACTGAGTATATGCACCGCCAACATACTGTATGTGTATCTCTCCAGTAATAGTAAGGTAGTTGCTTTCAGCCCCCACTGGAGGGTAGTAAATCAGCAACAGCCACTTTATAATCCGCACATCTTCATCCTTAGATTACAAATACAATTACTGTACCGAGGATTATGTGCATAAAACTGTAGGGAAAAGAATGCCTTGTAAAAAGGAATACCGTGTATTACCAAGTTTAACTGTAAGTATATTTGTCAAGATTAAAAATTTACTGTAAGTAGGATACAATTCATTATTATAAATCCCAGTACAATTTAATGTAGAGATACAGCACAAAGCCACATACTTAGGAATATACACTAATGTTTCCTAGACTGAAAGCAGAACGTTAATAGAAAGCACTAACATAATGCTGTGAGCAACAGGTGCAGGAAAGGCTTGTTGGTATGTATGTAGAAGCAGTTTAGGAAAAGTTTAACGTGATCCCTTTGCATCATTTTCAGCTCAGTGTGTAACTATGTATACATGCAATAACTGTACCTCCAAAGGCCCCAGCAATGAAGTCAGACATCTGACAGTGTGCTCCAGTTACACTGTCTCGCTGCGTCTCTCGGTGATAAACTCAAGCCCTTCACCAATAACTTAGTCAGCTAATGATTATTCTAATAACATTAATTCCAGTCAATGTACTTCCGACCTTTATTTCCTACTGGCTCATAAGCACCTTTCCTCCTCCTGGAATGAAGAGCACAGGCCATGAAAAAATGTGTGTCCAGTACGGAGTGCAATGAAGTACTGAGCCAATGCTTAGAGGTCAGAACAGTCAGTACAGCCTCCTACCCATCCTTCCACCTCAGCAACACTCCTAGTCTGTCACGGTCGGCACCCAACACCAGAACATACACCAAGCACCCTGGTCGCGGGTCGTGCTTCACCAGTAGTGTGACCGCCTTTGGGCCTCGGGAGGAGCCCTCTGCTTACTTGGATGCCACCTGGACTTAAATGAGAGGTGCAAGATGAGGGTTCTGGATAGGCAGAGGGGCACAACTGTAGATTGCGTCTTTAAGGCCAAAGGTCACGGTACAAGCAGGAATAGGCAAATTCATGGTCAGACAGGCAGGATCGAGGCAGGTAGATAGCAAGGATCGTCAGGCAGGCAAGGGTCAAACCCGGGTAATCAATCAGATGGGATGAGGCAGAATCGGAATCAAACAACAGGCAGGAGTCAAACCAGGAAGTCAATCAGGAGGGACAAGCGGAATCAAAGTCGGTTTCAGGCAAGGGTCAGGTTTTCAGAGTAGTCAAAAGCCAGGCCGGGTCAAACACAGGAGATCAGAACAGATTTCAGGCAAACAGGAACAAGCACAAGGCTCAAGAAACTACCAGGAATCAAATCCTATCACGGGCAATGAGAACAGTAAAAATGCTCCTTTAAATACCTTTAAATTTTGCGCCATTGCGCGCTGACGTCATCACACCAGCGCACATACGCCTATAAAACCCGGAAGTGCGCGCCGCAGCATGGCGGGCGTCCCCACCGCACCACTAGACCACCAGGGTTAGTTTTCGTTACACAGTCATTGTTATAAAGGTGAATTCACAGTGAGACACTATTGCTGAAAGTAAGATTTGTATCAACAGCTACACTGCAACTTCAATGAATACATATGTAAAACAATCCGCCCATTAACTGAAAATGCGATATTTGATACTGAGCAAAGCAGTTTTCTATGCACATGCAATTTTTGTTATCTTGTGTCATAGTAAATTATCACTGACACTGATTCCTCTTGCACTGATTTAAAAATATCAGTGTAAAGCTGGCCATAGACGCAAAGATCTGATCGTACGAATCTAGGATTCGTACGATTTTCGGAATGTGTGTGGACATTTTTTGTCGGGTGGAGATCAGTCGTTTGGTCGATCGGACAAGTTAAAAGATTTCTGTCGGCTGCGGGTAATATCTCTGCATGTATTGCCGATCGTATGATTTTCAGAGGGAGACTGCCACTAGCTTTGGTTGGACATAACTTTCGTACGATTGCTGTCAGGTTCTTTTGTACTTTATTTGATTGGAATGGTTAGTAGCAGTTCGAGAGATAGGGAAGTCTGATCGTACGTTGATTCGTACAATTGGATCTTTGCGTCAGTGACCAGCTTAAGAGGAATCAGCTTTCCTGTATATATTGTTTCCAAACAGTGGAGACCAAAGTTTAATCCTTCACTGCCATCAACAGGCTGGATTTCTAGTAAATAGATAGTAAATTAGATAACTAAATGGACTGATCATTAGCTCTACTGTTTTGCAAGAAAAGTCAGAAGCCATTGCTTTATATCAGGGAACCCGTGAGCAACATTCAGAAGTAAAAGGAGTTGGGGAGCAACACCAGCATGAAAATTTACTTGGGGTGCCAAATAAGGGCTGTGATTGGCCATTTGGTAGGCAACCTACATTGAGACTCTGTTTGGCAGTGCACCTGTTTTCTATGCAACCAAAACTTCCCTCTAAGCCAGAAATTAAAAAATAAGCTCCTGCTTTGAGGCCACTGGGAGCAAAATCCAAGTGATTGGTGAGCAACTTGTTGCTCGCATGGGATCCATTATCTGGAAACTTGTTACCCAGAATGCTCTGAATTACTAAACGTTCATCTCTTATAGACAACATTTTGAGCAAATCATTTATTTATTAATTTATTTTTGCATTTTTTAAAACAATTTCCTTTTTCTCTGTGATAATCACACACTGCCTTGTGCTAGGTCCCAAAAAAATAGATCATGAATCCTTATTGGAGGCATAATTTGGTTTAATTCATGTTTAAATTAGTTTTATGTTTTTATCTGTACTTTTTACGCAGAGATAAATGCTCTGATTATCCAAAATTTGAATAATTCGTAGTTTTCAGACAAAAAAAAGCTACGAATTTTTCGGAATTTATTAAAGCCTGATGGTCTTCAAAGTCCGACTCCGAAAATCCGGCATCTCAATGTTCTCAAGGTCCTGTATAAGTTAAAAAGGTGCTGTCCGTACTGATATCCAATAATTTCGGGGATTTTGGACCAAACACTGGATCATGGAGTCGCTAAGTTAATGTTAGCAATCTTAATTAAGATATCACAATACTGTAAAGATTTGAACTGAAAAGACATATCTGTATATCACAATTATCCAGTTTATGAATATACCTTCATTATTGGCCCAACCTGTACAGACTGTTGTTTCTTTTGGGTAAAGTAGAATTTGGAGTGACATTTAGGGGCCGATTCACTAAGGGTCAAATATCGAGGGTTAATTAACCCTCGATATTCGACTAGGAATTAAAATCCTTCCACTTCGAATATCGAAGTCGAAGGATTTAGCACAGATAGTTCGATCGAACGATCGAAGGATAATTCCTTCGATCGAACGATTAAATCCTTCGAATCGAACGATTCGAAGGATTTAAATCCAACGATCGAAGGAATATCCTTCGATCAAAAAAAGTTAGCCAAGCCTATGGGGACCTTCCCCATAGGCTAACATTGACTTCGGTAGCTTTTAGATGGCGAACTAGGGGGTCGAAGTTTTTTTTAAAGAGACAGTACTTCGACTATCAAATAGTCGAACGATTTTTAGGTCGAATCCTTCGATTCAAAGTCGTAGTCGTTGTCGAAGGTCGAAGTAGCCCATTTGATGGTCGAAGTAGCCCAAAAAAAGTTAGTGAATCAGCCCCTTAATAAAATAGAAAGAGGAAATGTACTGTGATCCTTCAAACCAACAGTTACAGGATTATCCTGTTTTAAAATACTTGTAAACAAGAAACAATGTATAAGCCATGCCTACAGCAGTTCTTTACTAGTGACGCAATTTATGTTATTAATGGAACCTGTTAGTATTACATTTGAGAATTTGTTTTAGTTTTATGTTTACCCCAATGTTTGCTTGAAAGTGTATCTGTGCTACTAAACACACATTGTATCTATGTACACAAAATTACTTTCACAAACAGTCCTTTCACTTTCTCTTTTTTTTTGGCAGCCATGGACTGTATACAGCTATACTATCCCTAAAAGTAGAACCAAATCAGGTTATGGAAGGCAGATGTTTATGATTGGAGGGCTACTGACCTAACAGTCCATGCTCCAAGCACTCCATCTACTCATGTTCCACAGGTAGATTGATCTTAAAGGAACAGTAACATCAAAAAATGAAAGTGATTTAAGGTAATAAAAATATAATAAAGTGTTGCCATGCACTGGTAAAACTGCTGTGTGTTGCTTCAGAAACACTACTATTGTTTATATAAATAAGCAGCTGTGTAGCAATGGGGGCAGCCATCCAAAGGAGAAAAGGCTCAAGTTCATACCTCCCAACATTTTGGAAGTAAAAAGAGGGACAAAAAATTGTTTCCCGCATGTAGCACAGCAATTTTTTTGACCACACCCCTTTCTGTGACCACACCCCCTAATTACCATGTTTGTTTTACAAAATTTGGCAAGTTATGAAAGTTTGAAAATATTTCTCCTTATCTAAACTGTGTTTTTGTGTCTCAAAATTGTTACAAAGTATCTTATTTGCACCTGTTACCTGTTCTGGGCTCTCTGCTAAAAGCCAATTAAGTGAGAAACTTTGTTTCTTTTTCTGGCTGTTCAGTGCAGAGAAAAGAGGAACTTTCCAGTACAAATGAGGGACTGCGGGTTGAGCTGTCAAAAGAGGGACTGTCCCTCCGAAAAAGGGACAGTTGGGAGGTATGCTCAAATTACACAGCATATAAGCTCTGTAGAACATAATGGTGTTATCTGTTATCCACTATTTAACTTATACCATGTAGCCTTTTTTCATTTTCCGCCATTGCTACACAGCAGCTTGTTTATATGAACTATAGTAGTGTTTGTGCAGCAAACACATCAGTTTTACCAGTGCAGGGCAACACAGTACTTTAAACACTTTTCATTTTTTTGGTGTTACTGTTTCCTATAGGAAATGTAATTGTTGCAGATCTGGTTGCCTTGCTCAGATCCTGGGAATACCAGAATGCACATTTTTAGCAACAGAGCATTACCTGCCATGCCAACCCAAATCCTACTTGTTAAAAGGTGCAAATGTACACTTTCATGCAGGCCCGGACTGGCAATCTGTGGGTTCTGGCAAATGCTAGAGGGGCTGCTGTAAAGTCCCATACACAATCACTATTCAGTGGGCTGGTGGAGGACTATTTGGGCCTCTGTGTACTTGGAATGCCAGGACCTATTTTGACTCCCAGTCCGGACCTGCTTTCATGTACAGATAAATCTGCACTTTAAGGCTACATAGCAGTGGCAAAAAAACATTTCCACCAGTGACTACAATAAAACTTGTTTACAGGTTGGGTTTAGGTGGGGGCAAGGTCTAAAGTTCTAGTACTATAAATACCCAGCCATGCTGTGGAAAATGGCAGTTAAATATAGAGGTCGCAACAGGGGTCGATACGTTGCGCTTGTGAATAACAACAATGCTCTTTGGCAGAATGTGGTCAGAGCCGGCTGATACTAGAAGTCTATGCATATAGTTTCCTCAGGGGAGTGTCAGTCAAAACAGCATTGATCCAGCACAAATTGGTTCTACTGTTCTACAATGTTGGCGAAAGAAGCAGTTTAACCCCTTCACATTTAGGCAACAAAAAAAAATAAAACCCAAGTTGCCGGAAGCCTTTGAAGTATCACAGGAACACAGCATTGTGACAGGGCTGCAGAACAACTCACTCAAATGTCATAATGCAGAGAGCGGAGATTAAAATAATGCACATACCGTAGAAGCATAATAAATAATAGTAACACAATGAAAGTACGAACTAGGTCTATGGGGCAGATATAATTATGTTTTAGAGAATGTTATACGATGTCCCTGTAATCTCAGCCAACCATTATCTTCTTACACAGCTTATCCATCCCTTTCTCTGTAGAAACACAGGGATATTTGTGCAATTTGTCTAAGCTCTCGGTCATCCCCCCTCCCCTTCAGCTCCACCTTCATCTGAATAGGAGCCAGGATTGTCCATCACTTCCACCTCCCCTACTTTTTGCAATCTTTGCAAAAGACCTCTTCAATGTAAAAGGCTATTGCCTCTTTCCTTTCGAATTATAGCCCAGTGTATACAGGCTTAAAAAAAACAATATTTAAAGGGGTGGTTCACCTTCAAACAACTAGTTATTTTCAGATAGATCACCAGAAATAACGACTTTTTCCAATTACTTTCTATTTTCTATGGGGCCCAGTCACTAAGTTCGAGTGAAGGAATAGAGGAAAAATAGTTTGATTTTCGAATTTTTTTTTGGCTACTTCAACCATAGAATTGGCTACTTCGACCTTCGACTTCGAATCGAACGATTCAAACTAAAAATCGTTCGACTATTCGATAATGAAAGTACTGTCTCTTTAAAAATTTCTTCGACCCCATAGTTCGCCACCTAAAACCTACCGAGGTCAATGTTAGCCTATGGGGAAGGTCCCCATAGGCTTTCCAAGTTTTTTCTGATCAAAGGATAATCCTTCGATCGATGGATTAAAATCCTTTGAATTGTTCGATTCGAAGGATTTAATCGTTTGATTATTCCTTCGATTGTTCGTAATTGGCCTAATAGATGCAGGATTTACTTAGGAACCCTATGGGGCCCATTCATTAAGTTCGAGTGAAGGAATAGAAGAAAAAATACTTTGAATTTCAAAGTGTTTTTTTGGCTACTTCGACTACGACTTTGAATCGAACGATTCGAACTAAAAATCGTTCGACTATTCGACCATTTGATAGTCGAAGTACTGTCTTTTTAAGAAAAAACTTCGACCCCCTAGTTCGCCACCTAAAAGCTACCAAAGTCAATGTTAGCCTATGGGGAAGGTCCCCATAGGCTTGGCTATCTTTTTTTGGTCGAAGGATAATCCTTCGATCGATGGATTAAAATCCTTCGAATCGTTCGATTCGAAGGATTTAATCGTTCGATCGAACGATTATTCCTTTGATCGTTCGATCGAACGAATTGCGCAAAATCCTTCGACTTCGATATTCGAAGTCGAAGGATTTTAATTCGCCAGTCGAATATCGAGGGTTAGTTAACCCTCGATATTCGACCCTTGATACATCTGCCTCTATGTGTCACTGTTTTCTAATATTGAAGAGCAAAATGTCATTTTTCACCTTCTAAAGCAGCTCTGGGAGGGGGAGTCATCGAAAACTGTTCTAAATTGATACAGTTCGTTGATACTTTTCTTATCTTTGTCCCTGCTGAGCAGAATCTCTGGGTTTCATTAGAGGCAGCTGTTAGACTTGATACAATAGTTGCTAATACTCCAGAGATGCTGCTGAGAAATGGATCAACTAAGGGGCAGATTTACATATGGCCGAATATCGAGGGTTAATTAACCCTCGATATTCGGCTGCCAAAAGTAAATCCTTCGACTTCGAATATCGAAGGATTTACCGCAAATAGTTAGATCGAACGAAAAATCGTTTGATTGAACGATTAAATCCTTCGATTCAAAGGATTTTAATCCATGGATCGAAGATTTTTATTTGAAAAAAATTGTTAGAAAGCCTATGGGGACCTTCCCCATAGGCTAACATTGCACCTCGGTAGGTTTTAGGTGGCAAAGTAGGGGGTTGAAGTTTTTTTTAAAAAGTACTTCATCTATCGATCGAATGGTCGAATAGTCAAACGATTTTTAGTTCAAATCGTTCGATTCGAAGTTGTAGTTGAAGGTCGAAGTAGCCAAAAAAAACATTCAAAAGTTTTTTTTATTCTATTCCTTCACTCGAGCAAAGTAGATGTGCCCCTAAATGTTGCAAAATTGTAACAGTTGCACCTGAATTACTAAGCTGCCAGACTCAAACACCAGAGATAGGGACATACAACTTTAAACTTAGATTTTTGGAAAAAGTCTTCATTTCTGGGGAAAATAACTGAAAAAAGTGTTTGTAAGTTGAACAACCCCTTTAACAAAACTGTTATTTTACAGTGTATATATCTGATGAGCCCTATGGACCAAGTTATACTTGACAGATTAAAGGAGACATAATGTGTAAAAAAAAAAACAAGAATGTGCTAATGCATTGTACACTACAAAAAGTAGTATTTCAGGTTCATTTATTGATAATTTTTTTTTCTCCAAAAAAATCCACTTCCTGCTGTCTCCTTTCCCAGGCTATGCAGGGGAGCCAGCACACTGCATTGTAGGATAGTAACCAATCAGCATTAAGGCTGACCTGATAGGGAACTGCTTGTGTGACTGCAAACTCCTAGGCGCAGATTTACTATGGGTCGAATATCGAGGGTTAATTAACCCTCGATATTCGACTAGGAATTTAAATCCCTCGACTTCGAATATCGAAGTCGAAGGATTTAGCGCAGGAAATTCGATCGATCGATCGAAGGATTATTCATTCGATCGAACGATTAAATCCTTCGAATCGAACGATTCGAAGGATTTTAATCCAACGATCGAATGAAAATCCTTCGATCAAAAAAACTTGGGCAAGCCTATGTGGACCTTCCCCATAGGCTAACATTGTGTTCGGTAGCTTTTATCTGCCGAACTAGGGGGTCGAAGTTTTTTTTAAAGAGACAGTACTTCGACTATCGAATGGTCGAATAGTCGAACGATTTTTAGTTCGAATCGTTCGATAGTCATAGTCGAAGGTCGAAGTAGCCCATTCGATGGTCGAAGTAGCCCAAAAAACACTTTGAAATTCGAAGTTTTTTTAATTCAAACCCTTCACTCGAATTTAGTAAATCTGCCCCTTACTGTGCTCCTGGCAGCCACCCCTTATTTGAAACAAGCACAGGGACCATAGTAGATCTATAAGGAACTCCAATAAAGGGGCAATTTTTAAAGATAATATTCATTTTTAGACCAAAGTAAAACCAGCACCATATATTATTCATTATTGCCTACAATATTAATGGGGTTTTCACTTATCCTATATGTCTCCTTTAAAACTTGAATGGAAGCTGGAGAGAATGTAAAAGCTTAGGGAGAATGCAAAATAGAAGGAACACAACCAAAACCATACTATACCGAGTTACCAATGTCAATATAACCAGGACACCAGCAACAGCACTACCAAACCACAACTTGGAAAAACCATCCTTGGCAATTGAGACACCTAGGGGCCCATTAGTTAACAATGGAATTGCATTTTTTTCCATGAATCTTGAAAAATGTGTGGTTTTCCTATATTTCTTAAAAGCTCTATACATTTGAGATGTATTAAATGTAAAGGCCACAAAAACCTCTAATAAAATAAAAAGTTGTTGAGATCTTGTAGAAGTCAATGGTAGCTGTGCTGATCTTATTGTACTGCTTAAATTAATTGTGACTTATGAGGTTTTCTGATTTTTTTCGCTAGCAATTGTCAGAAAAACTCATTTTTAGACCTTGTTGAGGTATTCCTATTTTTTAGTAAACTGTTCAGTGCTTTTTTTTTTCAACTTTGTGAGTTTAGTCTAATAAATAAGCCTCCTAGTATCCCACATCCTAATAGCAATAGTAAGCAGATATTGGAAATCCACAAACATCGCAAATGACCATGATAACACCCTCATACTCAGCACAAAGCAGGGAATCCATGATGATCTGAAAAAACTGGAAAAACACCTTCTACTTAAAAAACAAGATGAGCAACTCCATCTGGAAACTTCACTCAAGAGAGAAAGGAGAGAACTTCTGTCACCATATCCACCTCATTAACCCACCACCCCTACATCTAATTCCCCTAAGTTATTCACCCTCCTGCTTTTACTAACCCCTAAGACATTGCACCACTGCTGTAAAGCATGGCCTACGAACACAGTTTTTCTTGTTTATATGAGAAAAAAATAAAATTCCTAAATTTGAAATGGAAGCTCATGATGGCTTCAGGGAATTCCCTACCACTGCAGTCGAACTGAAGAAGCCACTCGGATAAATGGTGGAACGTTTTCAAGAAAAACTCTAAATGCCCAGTTGCCTTTGACTTAATTCTACTAGTAATACTGTACATCATGACCTGGATAAATGAGAATCTTCATAGACATATGACTTAAGGTGGCCATACACGGGCCGATAAAAGCTGCCGACAGACTGAGTCGGCAGCTCATTGGCCCGTGTATGGGGGCCCCCGATGGGCTTCCCTGATCGAGATCTTCTCGATCGGATGGGATTAAAAATCCCGTCGGATCGCGGCCGCATCTGTTCGTTGATGCGGTCCCACGATCCGACCGCCCGTTTGCGAACGCTAGGATCCGATCGTTGGGCCCTAGGGCCCACGATCGGATCAGCCCGATATTGCCCACCTCAAGGTGGGCATATCGGAGGGAGATCCGCTTGTTTGGCGACATCGCCAAACGAGCGGATCTATCCATGTATGGCCACCTTTACTCGGTAGAAGCCAATTATGCCTTTGCGTTTATTTTATCTATATTGTAGCTGTTCGAAACTGCTGATTGGTTGTGCAATTGCACATGTTATTGGTAGGGATGCACTGAATCCAGGATTCGGTTCGGCCAGCATTCTGCCTTTTTCAGCAGGATTCAGATTCGGCGGAATCCTTGTGTGTGGCCGAACCGAATCCGAATCCTAATTTGCATATGACTTTTTGTCTCAAAACATTATTTTCCCACTTTTTCCTTTCCCATCTGTAATTTGCATATGCAAATTAGGATTCGGATTCAGGTTCGGTTCGGCCAAATCTTTCACGAAGGATTCGGATTTCTGGTATTCGGCCTAATCCAAAATAGTGGATTCGGTGCATCCCTAGTTATTGGTAAATAAGCCATACTGGCTGCAATGTTCCCTCTAATTCCTTCTTGGAAAATAAATTCTTTTGTGTGCACATTTTAAACACATTTTAAAAACGGTTTGCTCAGGTCAAAAATTTTCACACAGAATTCCTTGAGAATTAGAAGCCAAACCCAGGACGTACCGGTAGAATTGCCAGCCAAACACAGGGAAGTCTGTAGCTGGGTTGCCAGGTCTAATTTTCCAAACCAGCCCAAAACTAGCCAAGAGGCACTTCAACAGTAGCCCAAAAATAGCACAATATGTGCAGTGAAAACATTTTTTAAAAAAAATAATTTATGTTAAAATACACCTTTTTAAAATGTTCACTGTTTCAGAAAGTCTCCCATGAAGCAGAATGGCACAGATTAGCCCATCGCCAGGGGGGGGCCAGGAGGTGCAGTTACAAATCCATTTCCTCAGCTCTACAAATGGCGCCTAAATCAGTTTATTTTGTGACTGGTAACCTTGACATAATAACCACGTGCCTGGGGACCTCCTATTGTGTTTACTATGAACGTAATTCAGCCGGCCACATTCCCTTCCCCTCATTTGTCAGCTCCTCCCTCCTTAGCCTCCACCATTCCACCATTGGGCAGCGCTTTTATGATATACCGGTAAGCATTTCCCTCCTCCCCCTCCTCCTTTCTTCTTGGTGCAGTCTTACCTCAGCTACTCCCAAGAAAAGGAGGCGTTCATTGCTAGTCCTGGGGGTGTTGTCTTCTGCTCCCGCTTTCATTGGACGAGGCTCATTTCCTAAATAAGGACATTTGCACCTTATTTGGTGGCGTCAGAAATAGATAAGGGCAGATTTATAGAGGCTGCTGTGAGAGTTGCGCGCTGCTCCGGGGAGCCGTGTGTCAATCTCTGTGGATCTGGGATCAAAGGGGAACAGAGCGCATCGAGCAGCTGGTACCTGGGAGCCTTGTCACTACAGCTCCTTGGGATTGAAGGGTTAAGTGACTGGCACAGGGGAAGCCCTGCCATTGGCTGATTAGATCCTTTCAATCTCATTTCCATTCGTGCCCGACAGGAATGGCGTTGGATTTCTTTGCAGGATGCGCAGGAGGTGAGACAGACTCGATTCTCTATCAATTATTCATTATAGGCTGCTGTTACTGCCGGATGCTGGGAGCCCAGTTGCCCACAAAGGGACACTTTGAGGCTCATTTATCAACCAATCAGTGATTAGCTTTATGAAGAGAGCTGTAAGCAGAACAATGAATGCAGCAATTTGATTGGTTGCCGTGGGTTACTGCCTATGGGCAAATTTGCCCAGTGTTGATAAATGAGGGTTGCACAAAGGATAGTGAGAGCCTGGCTGTGTGGGTTCTGGCAAATGTTGTAAGTTGCCATAGACAGTCACTATTTATTGTAGAGATGCACCGAATCCAGGATTCGGTTCGGGATTCGGCCAGGATTCTTCCTTTTCCAGCATGATTCAGATTCGGCCGAATCCTTGAGTGTGGCCCAACCAAATCCTAATTTGCATATGCAAAAATCTTTCACAAAGGATTCGGCCATATCCCAAATAGTGGATTCGGTGCATCTGTAATTTATTGGGCTGGTGGGGGCAGTGTCGGACTGGGATGCCAGGGGTCCACCATAAAAAAAACCTTAGACCGTGGGCCCATTCCCCAAGCTAATTTTCTTCTGCTTCTCGTTCAATCACTTTAATTTTCTTAGTATGTTTTTCTTTACATGATATAATCTAGTTTCCATCTATTTGCCCTCTTCCATATAGAATTAGGAAATGAAAGTAAAATTGTTGGAAATGCTTCGAAACAGGAGGGCCCGCTGGCACCTGGAGTTTTCCTGGTATCCTGGTGGGCCAGTCCGACACTGGGTTGGGGGGCTTTATAGGCTTTTGTTTACCCAAAATGCCAGGGTCTATGTTGAATCTCAGTCCAGACCTTCCTGGCAGTGCCCAGAATACTGTTGTCTGGGCTCTATGTACCTCACATAAAAAAGGAGGGGGGTGTGGGTTCCCTCATTAAGGTGGGGGGGTAAGTGTACCCTTTATGCAGGGGTTTAGGCGCTGTATATTTACATCCCCTAAAATAAAGCCTGTGTAACCACAGAATAGCTTTATACCATTTGTATAGGGATGTTTGTGCCCCCCTCATTTTAATGGAAGTGAGGTGCCCTAACTACAGACGAGTTGGCCATGTGGGGGAGACTATTCATGTCACAGAAGGGAGGGTGCCAGGATACAAGAGAGAGTCTTTGTCCCCCAGAATGGGAGGTGGTGTTTGCCGGCGCCCTGACTGATCTGAAAGGCAACGTGACTGAACTATAATGAGGAAGCTGCAGCCTGGCGGGATCTCTGGCTTTGTGCCCGTCATGCGGGAGTGTGTGCCATAACACTGAGACAGCTGGTGCCCAACATGCAGGGGTGATGTGCGCTCCAACTGGGCACTTATCATGATGGGGGGGAAGGAGTTGCAACATTTTAGTTTTACAAAATCACACTTATCTGCTTGGTACTGATCGGGTGCTAATAATAATAACCCAGCGGCATTGCCACATATTTCCAAGGTAGAGGGGTAGGTAAAAGCCCACAGCGGACTCATGTGTCGCCTTCCTTGCACTGGAGACTTTGTCCCTCTTGAGATTATGCAGATTACAGGGGAGGGTCTGTGACCTCAGACTCCCCCTGGTCAGGAGGGAGTGGGAGAGGCTGCTGCAGGCTGGATGGAAGGGGTAGGGATGAGAGGCTGCTGTTTGCTGGGTCCTGGTACCAGGAATGATGGTTTGTAAAGTTGCAGCAGCAGACTGAGTGCTGTCCTAGGCTAGGCAGGTGTATGTGTGTGAGACTGCAGCAGGCTGGGTGCTGCCACAGATCATATGAATATGCTGTGTATATATATATATATATATATATATATATATAGATATTGCATTAGCAGCCCTCTTGCACCCCGAGACTCTCCAAATAACAAGTTGCTGCAGCCTGAGGAAATGGACTTACTATCAGCCGGAAAGCAGAGTGTGCTGGATCAAAAGCAGAAATAAAGCAAACAATTGCCTGGTATCAACAAGAAGAGGAGGGGTTATAGGTGCATTGTTCATAATGAAAGTGTTCAGAGCCTTAGTGGCATGTTTGTACTTGGGTCATTATTCGTTTCTCCATTTGTGACTGGTCAAAAACTATTTAGAACAGCAGCCCTGTGCCAATATTGTTATCTATGAGAGGTATTCGGGAATGTGGTTCATGGAGAAGGTGTCAGAAATCTGTGCACATATAAACGCACACGTATAAAGTGAGTCATATTGGCTCCTTATACCAGCCATGCATGGACAGATACAGCTGCTTCACATTGCTGCCAGGTATTTGTATCTGAGGCTGGTGTTGTTGCACTGGTGGAGTCCCAAACTGGCTAGCTCTGGCACAGACCCAGTCTTTGCTAATCTCAGTTGTGGGTTAGGAAACAGATTCAGTATTCAGGTTGATCATTTCCAGACAATCGTACTTTTGCCAATACTTGCACTTATCCACTTACTACTAGGGTTGGATTGGCCTGCCAGAGCCCCATAGAAAATCTAGTGGACTAGTGGCAGAACTACTGGGGGTGCAACTACACTAGGGCCCACATCCCTCAGGGCCCGCTGGTGGTTCACACATAGGGTTGCCACCTGCCAGTTATTTCACCTGCCTGGCTGGTAAAAATTAAGCTTGATCCCAATGTTATTAATAGGGGAAATGCATAAAAATATAGGAATGCCGGTATTTTTTTCAAGAAAAGGTGGCAACCCTATTCACACAAGCGCCGCCAACATTGCTTGTGGAAGGGGGTTGGGGATTCCCGGCTGTATGGACAGCACCCAAGCCCCACGTTGGGTAGTTCCGTTACTATAATGGACAAGGCCAGGCCAGATCGGCCGGGCACCCCAGGCAACCCAGGCGGCCGCATTGCCCCCTCCACCACACGTGCAGTCATATGTGGCCGCACAGGCTGTGTCAGCACGCACCTCACCCTCCACTCACTTACGCTCAAAGAGCAGGATTGGGGTAGGCAGCAGTTAAGGTACGTGCCTGGCGCCCTCAAACTTTGCACCCTAGGCACGTGCCTACTCTACTCCTAGTTCTGGCCCTAGTAGTGGACCTAGTGTAGGAAATATTTTTACCAACTACAGGCCTATACAGTATAACACCAATATCATTTAGCACTTACTACTTCAAATGTTTGTCAGAGTGGCCCTTGTCAGGACCAGATTGGCAATCTATAAAATTCTGGCAAATGGCTGAATTTGCAGAGGGGCTGCTGTAAAATGCCATAGGCAATTACTATTTATTGGGCCTATTTTGACTCCCAGTCCAGTTGACTTGATATAAAAAAAACTTCTGGTAGGAGCTACAGGGCTCATTGCTTTGTTAATATGTTCCAATGTTTCAAAAATGTCGCTGTAAAAATAGTCTACCAAAAATTATAGGAAAATGTGGAAGGTGTTTTTTTTTAAAAAAAAAAATGTATATTGACATTGAATTAAATGCTTTATTAGGGGCAGCTTGTGCAACTGTCTCAGAACAGTAGGCAGTGGGGCTTATTTACAAACATAGGTGCTAAACCATACCAGCACACTTATCTACAGCGTCGGACTGGCCCACCAGGATACCAGGAAAACTGCTAGTAGGCCCAGGTGTCAGTGGACCCTCATCCTTCTAACTATTTGGCCTATTTCAAAGTCATTACCTATTTCTTTATGGGGAAAAAAGGCTTAAAATGGAAGACTAGAGTATAGAAAGTAGATATAAAAGACTAGGAGAATAAAGATATTGAGTGAGGAGAGGAAGAATAATAGTTTGGAAAGGGGATGACCCACAGTCTACAGTTTTCCAGTGGGCCCATGGTATAAGGTTTTCTGGTGGACCACTGACATCCCAGTCCGACGCTGCTTATCCATAGCAATTAACAAGATCTTTACTTTCAGTTTCTAACTTGTAGTAGACCATTACAACCTTAGTGGTGGGTTGCTATCGGTGGTAAAGTTAGTTAATCTTTCCTAGCAAAACAACAAATGCAATTAGAGGACTCCTATTAGGAATCCATTGTTTTCAGTCTCCTTTTGAGACCATCATTATATGCATCTGAAACATTTATGACTTTAGAACACACATTCAATTGCTTGTTTGTCTTTTAACTGATGCAGTTACACCTACGATGCACATAGGCAATATACTCACATGATTAGAGCAGTGCCTTTTTATATAAATACACCAGTGAATGCAACGGTGACTGCGCAGCAGAGAATATGTGATGGGTAATTTTAAGATATCTGGTAAGGCCATTAAAGTAAATGACAGACTTTCATTTATGCCGTAGTATCAGAACTGTACAGATATTAAAGCACTGTCTGGATATGTGATGAAACCAATGGCAGGTCTGTTTATTTGCTCTGCTCTTTACACCCCAGTTAAAGGAGAAGGAAAGCTAATGTGGCTTTTTATCGCCAATAGATTAGCTGCAATAGTGCAAGTTGGAATGCTATATTTATTCTATAGAATGTTTTACCATACCTGAGTAAACAGCTGTAGAAGCTCTCTGTTTGTTTAGGATAGCAGCTGCCATTTTAGCTTGGTGTGACATCACATCTTGCCTGAGTCTCTCCCTGCTCACTCATAGCTCTGGGCTCAGATTACAGCAGAGAAGGGAGAAGGAGAGGAGCAAACTGAGCATGCTCAAGCCCTAGCCCTGGAGGTTTAAGATGAAACCAGGAAGTCTGATACAGAAGCCCATGAGTACACAATAGAAGGAAAGAAATGTGGTGTTTCTTTTTACAGAGGACTCAGAGCAGCATTACTTTGAGGGTTTACTGGTGTATTTATATAGACCTTTCTGATAAAGCTTACTGAATTTTAGCCTTTCCTTCTCCTTTAACCCTCTTTACTCACCTTGTTTCAGCTTTAGCTTTTGTAAATTGCTATTCCCAGCATGGTCAGTGTGTGTATGGACTTTATCATTTGCCACAGGAGGCAGGGTGTGTTACTAATAGATATGTACACATTGCCCATTCAGATTATAGTTAATACAGCTTTAATAGCTGCTCTGTGGCCTAATTCCATTTACAATGTACTTGCCATATACTAAGCACATGTCCCAAGGCAGAAGGCACCAGACGGCCTGGCGACTAATCGCCTCGTCTTTTGAGCGACCATCTCCATGAACTGCCTCAGCGTTTTTCCCTATAGGCTACAATGAAAAGTCGCCTGCGCTAATGCACACGCGGCGATGCGTTTTCTATAGTTGCCTGAAATTGCCTCACTGAGGCAACTTTGGGCAACTATTGAAAACGCATCGCCGCGTGTGCATTAGCGCAGGCGACTTTTCATTGTAGCCTATGGGGAAAAACGCTGAGGCAGTTCAGGGAGATAGTTGCTCAAAAGACGAGGCGATTAGTCGCCAGGCGACTAAATCTCCCTGAATCTCCTCGTGTGGACTAGCCCTTATGCGGGAGAAAATAAAATTATTTAATAGATTTAAAACAAAGTACAACAAAGATCCTGCTTGCCAAACAAAGCTCATTATGTATTGTCACTGTTTGAACAGTAATCCCAAGGACACAAAACAGGATGTATTCCACCCACACCAGCTTCATCCAAAAGAAACATTACGCATGACATTGTGTTGATTGTGATACTGGGAGAGAACCAATGATTGGCAAAGGAAACAAACAACACTGGCCTGTTGTAAGGTATATAGTCTGGTCTGGCTCATTGTATATAGATCTGTCTGTCTTAAAGTTTCAGTATTACTTTCCAGCTTTCACTCTGAGTTCTTTTCTTCCTGTACAAGATGCCCTGGTGTAAAAAGAGAGCTAGGATCAGTTTTCAGTCTCCTGCTTTTAGCTCTGTGTGATCAGATCATGTTAGCAGAGTTCTGACTTTTATGGATTATGCCTTAAAGAGATATTGTACTTTTTCAATATACTGGTGCTGAATACAAAAGTTGTGAATGTATGTCTGTACTGAAAAGCTAAAGGTCCTGGTCGGATGTAAGTTCAGGTCACTTATTTTTTTTCCGTTAAACTGCATCCTGCCATGTTTGTGATGACTTGGTATATATATATATATCAAAATAGCCAGCACTGTCGAAAATATATTTCAGCTTGCCTGGGTGCAGTATCCAAAATTACAATATGTAGTCGGCAAGAACGGTCTGCACTCTCAGGTCTTATGTAGAAAGTAAAAAAGTTTTATTGTTACATACGATACTAACGTTTCGGCCTCCTCCGAGGCCAAAGGCATCGGAGGAGGCCGAAACGTTAGTCTCGTATGTAACAATAAAACTTTTTTACTTTCTACATAAGACCTGAGAGTGCGGACCGTTCTTGCTGAATATATATATACAGTATATATATATATATATATATATTTTAGTTTTTATTTTTACACGGAACTGTTCCTTGAAAGGGTTGTTCAAGGTTTAAACACAGGAGGCTCTGGATAAAGGTTGCACAGATGATCTTACACCATGGCATTTATCCCAGAAAACCATTATCTGGAAACCCAATCGCATGGCTGCTAATGATGCTTTAAGCCTATATTGAAAGACACAGGCACTATTACGACCTCCCCAACTGAAATCACTGAAGTCTTTAGAGATTTCTATGTCAGCTATTACAAATCAACTGAACTGTACTCAAGATTCTGTAAATACTTCTAAGGGACTTCATTGCCCACAACTAAACCAAGAGCATAAATATTTTCTTGAAAACTCCATTACTCTACAGGAATTAGCTGAAGCACTCCACGAATTTCCCAGTAATAAAACTCCAGGCCCGAAAGGTCTCCCAGCTGAATGGTATAGACAGGTAGCTATTGATTTGATTCCAAATTTCCTACAAGTCTGGCAAACTCCCATCATTTTTATACTCTGCTTTAATTGTATTGATCCATAAACCGGGTAAAAACCTGGACCTGTGCGTTTCATACCACCCCATTTCTTTGATAAATACTGATGCCAAATTACTAAAGACCTGGCATCTAGAGTTCTAAAGGTTATAACCTCAACCATACGTCAGGAGCAGTCAGGCTTTATGGCGAGTATTAAGAGTGGCCATACACTATAAGATGCGCTCATTTGCTGATCTTTCCCTGATATGCTAGGCGGGGCCATAGCAGGCTAATCCTATCCCAAAAGATCGAATTACAGCAATGCCAACGGGGACCAACGTGATGAGGACGCATCAACTAGCCGATGATGTCCAAAGGAAAATCAAACCTGCCGATCGTTATTGGGCAGCGTTTTGGCCAGATAATAAGCGGGAGGCCTGTCAGAACACCCCATACACTGGCAAATAAGCTGCCAAATAGGTCTAAAGGACCGGTCTATAGTCTACTTCTATTAACCTGGGCAGACTGTACACTAACTTACAAATTGTTGAATGTCAAACAACCTTTTATTGTGCATTTATTAACCCAATGTTCAACAGAGCTTTAGCTGTTGTCGCATCATATTATCACTCACATTCATAGCAAATACTGAACTATGATTCCCACGAAGTTCTATCCGGTATCAAGTTTCTTTTTATTCATCCCATTTACAATGTTACAGTATATGTAACAACATTAAGCAGTGAAAATAGGTCTCACTCTTTCTTTAATCTATTGTAACCTTTTTTTTCTGGGATATGTAATTTGTCCTGAATCTTCCTCAAGGTGCATCCAGATCAGGAGTGCCCACGCTTTACTAATGCAAGGTCTACTTTTAGCAATGTTTTTCCATTATGATCTACATCCATAAAAGCTCTGTTAGCATTCTGTTCCATGGAAAATATTACTTAAATAGATTTATTTAACTAAACTATTTCTTATGTAACCATAACCTAACAAATATCTGAATGAAAAGCATGAATACGAGGCTCTTTTAGACAAGCTGTTTGTTGACATTGTCTTGACATCTACTGATCACCAGCTAAAGGTCTACTGGTAGATCCCGATCTACCTTTTGGGCAAAAAAGATTCAGGAAAAATGACATTCCCCAGAAAATTTTCCTTAAGCCGTCACACCCAAGGCTGTCATCAGAAACTGACTTTTTTTTTCAGATGGTGCCTTGTACAAGTAATAAAAATATTTGAATGTAATACAAATGGAACATTGCTAAGGATTTCTTTTCAGAGCCCTTGCAATGGATGGGCCTCCAACTTGGGTCCCTAACAGTTTTCCCTTGCTCATCACTATGGCATCTCCTGGCTGAAACCAATGAGCAGATTGTCAAGAAGACTCATCCGAAACTCAAAATAGAAACTATAAAAGCCACTAGCAAAAAGAGTATAATATTTATTTATATATATATATATACATGCAATAATCGTCTAGCAAAATGCAATTGGTTATTGACTGTTCCTTCTGTTTTTGTATGTAGGTGCAGCTGGTGTGCTAGTTGGACATCCATTTGATACCGTTAAGGTGAGTTCACTTTTTATATCCATTAGATTCCATTATTTGGGGCATTTATGATGTTTAAAAACTAAAATACATATCTTGGCCACTTATATTCCATAGCTGTTACATGACCTAAAAACTATTGATCTACATTTTACTGGACTTAAATTGACAATTATGTAAAACATTGTTGGAGGACTGTTGATGAGCAAGATCTATTGGGATTTTTTTGGTGAATGGTGGCACAGGGGGATCTTCTTGACAACAACGCTGCAAGTAGCATACCTGTGGTCATTGTTGTTGCAAAATGCAATGCTGTGTATGGACGCAACCCAGAAGCCATAAACATAATGGGGCTGTTGTAAAAGCTATCTCTACTTATACAAAAAATGCACATTTGCCGTGTATTACTATTATACTTATTTCTCTTTCTCTCTTTTGTTTATATTTTCCTTTTTGTTATGATTTTATTATTTTTATCTTTTATTTTCACTGAGTTACCTCAATCTGTATAACAAACGATGTTAAACTGTAGGTTTTATTTTGTAAGATCTTTCACAGAAACGTATCATTGTTCTGTATGCCTTTATTGCACAATAAACCTGCAAATTGAAAAAAAAAAAAAATGCACATTTGCTGAGAATGTTCCATGCTCTTATGTAGAAATAGGGTATATTTCCCTATAACATTCACAGATCTATGTGTAACAGAAACTACACTATACTGTACATTTTTTTTCCAGCAGGCAAGGTATTCATATTTCAAGGAAATGTTTCCTTTACTTTGTGAAAGATCTCCAATCTTTTTTATGTTATATATTGTTATAAGCCAAATCTAGACTTTTATATGTACACAAGTGTATCTTTTCATTATAGTTTTTTTGCATTATAATTCAATTTTGATAATAAAGCAGTCTAAAGCTAAGATTTTATTGTGTTAGAATTCTTTTATATTTTGATGACTCAAGACTGATCAGGATTTATGTATATTCATGAAAAGAAACCAGCATGCCAAACTAGAGCAAATATTTTAATATGTTCCAGTACAGCTTGCATGGATAATCCTTTTCTTCTAACACATGCTGACATATGACTACAAATCCAAACTCTAGCACCTGATTCTGTCTCCACATCTAATAATAATATGACTAAAGGGTTGAAAATGTTTTTACGTTGAAGGTTAATGTTTTTTGGTTGAAATGCATGGGGATAAAATAATGTTTTAAAATTTTTGGGGCTGGTGGTCTTAAAGGAGAACCAAACCCTTAATTATAAAAACCCCTACCCTACATATACCCCCTCCCTGCTCCCCCCCAGCCTAGGTGTTACCTTTGGTAAATGCACCTAACTCTCTACTTACCCCTTGGTGCATAGTCAAGGCACCAGAGTTCATGGGCACCATCTTCTTCTCTTCAGTTTTCTTCAGGAAGTAAGGAGCAGATTTACATAGGGTCGAATGTAAATCGAATATCGAAGTCGAAGGATTTACCGCAAATAGTTAGATCGGACGATTTTTCTTCGACCTAAAAATTGTTACAAAGCCTATGGGGACCTTCCCCATAGGCTAACATGGCACCTCGGTAGGTTTTAGGTGGCGAAGTAGGGGGTTGAAGTTTTTTATAAAGAGACAGTACTTTGATTGGTCGAATAGTCAAACAATTTTTAGTTTGTTTTAATCGTTTGATTCGAAGTAGCAGTCGAAGGTCAAAGTAGCCAATTCGATGGTCGAAGTAGCCAAAAAAATCATTCGAAATTCGAACTTTTTTTCTTCTATTCATTCACTCGAGCTAAGTAAATGGGCCCCTAAGTGTCTTATTGGCACATGTGCAGTTGGAGCAGTCTTCAGGTTTCTGACAACTGCGCATGCGCCGAAATTGACGGAAAATGGCGAAGCGCCGGAAGAAGACCCAAAGATTACCGAAGAGCTGAAAGATGGTGCCTGTGAGCTAAATTACGATGAATCTGCCTAGAGATGTAAGTAAAGAGTTAGAGGCATTTACGGAAGGTAACAGCTAGGCTGGGGGGTGCAGGGAGAGGGGGGCTATGTAGGGTAGGGGAGTAGGGTTTTTTATAATTAAGGCTCTCTGACAGAGCCATTATATGAGCAGATTATGTGTTATAACATCACAAGCTACAGTGACTGCTTGCTGACAAACTCTTGTTAGTAACGCCCTTGGTGCCAATGTTAATATGTACTTGCAATTTCAAATCCAGATTCAGCCAGTGAATGAGATGCCTTTAATACAAATAATAATAAAGGATGGCAAACGGTAGCATAATTGCAGTTTTCCTGAAAAAAGTATTCTGTTTTTGGGTAGATGTCAGAAGTACCACCATGAACATATGAATGATTAAAGCCAGATGCATTATAAACATCCGCTAACCTTACTAGTAGGCCTACTACTGCAGAACGAGTAATGAATGCACTGTTAGTTCAGCAATGTTGTTGCATTACCATCACTTTAGATGTGTTCCTGTAAACAGGAAGAGTGGTCTCATCATAATGAGACGTTAGATGTATCTAGATCTGATACACGTCTGTACTCTGTCCTTTATGCTAGTATCACATTAGGTGCAAGAGAAGCATCTGGTAGCCATATGTCATGTTCCAGTGTAGCTTGTCCCAGGTAAATCCCTAGAATTTCACTGATGATGCAACACTTGTGCTTCATGCAGTAGGCGGCATCATCTTATGGTTGGCAATGGAGATCAGTTGTAATGTCAGTGGAGATATGCAGCAGCCATCATGTTCTGGGAAGCAGCTCAGCTTACCTGTATGGCTGCTCAATGCTTTGTTAAAGGGATCCTGTCACCGGCAAAACGCATCAGTTAAAAAAAAAATTCAAAATGAATCAGTTAATAGTGCTACTCCAGCTGAATTCTGCACTGCAATCTATTTCTCAAAAGAGCAAACAGATTTTTTGTACTGCAAGTTGGAGTGATATCACCCCCCTCCCTTCCCCCCCCCCCCCCCCAGCAGCCAAACAAAAGAACAATGGGAAGGTAACCAGATAACAGCTCCCTAACACAATAACAGCCTGGTAGATCTAAGAACAACACCCAATAGTAAAAACCCATGTCCCACTGAGACACATTCAGTTACATTGAGAAGGAAAAACAGCAGCCTGCCAGAAAGCATTTCTCTCCTAAAGTGCAGGCACAAGTCACATGACCAGGGGCAGCTGGGAAATTGACAAAATGTCTAGCCCCATGTCAGATTTCAAAATTGAATATAAAAAAATCTGTTTGCTCTTTTGAGAAATGGATTTCAGTGCAGAATTCTGCTGGAGCAGCACTATTAACTGATTCATTTTGAAAAATTTTTTTTTTCCCATGACAGTATCCCAAGCTTAGCTTCTCAACAGCCGCCCAGAGCCCACTGAGCATGTGCAGGTGACATACACTCCTAACTAAATCCAAAATTCCTGTTACAGCTTTGAAGGCTTCTCTTTATCTTTAAATGCCAAAGAGTAGCTTAAATATGGCTCCAGAATGGGATCAGTTAATAGTTCTGTTCCATTAGACTTATGCACTGAAATCACTTTTTCAAAAGAGCAAACTGATTTTTTTTTATTTTGAAATCTGACAGGGGCTAGACATATTGTCAGTTTCCCAGGTGCCCCCAGTCATGTGACTTGTGCTCTGAACTTTAGTCACTCTTTACTGCTGTACTGCAAGTTGGCGTGAGATCACCCTCCTCCCTTTCCCCCCAGCAGCCTAACAACTGAACAATGGGAAGGTAACCAGATAACAGCTCCCTACCACAAGATAACAGCTGCCTGATAGAGGTACACTTCTTGGGTTAGGAATTAAATTTAACATGGTACAGTGAGTTATTTGCAGTGTAAACACTGTAATTTAAGAATAAAAACGACACCATAAAAATCATGACAGAATGCCTTTAATAAAAAGTAAATTGTTTGTGCCTTTTGTTTCTGATACAGTGTTATTGTGTTCTGTATTTTATGGTTTGTTTGGGTTCTCAATAAATATGCAAGTGTTCGAGGGCCCCACTGGAATTTTGAAGAGTACCAGATGTAAGTCATTCCCTGGCATTATGTCCAAACCATTAGATACCATGAAGATAGTTAGCAGTGGCGTTAAGATAGAGAAAGAAGACCCCAATGTCTTTTGGAGTCTGTGTATTTAAGGAAATTACAGTCCCCAAAAATCTCCTTGTCAGAACCTTCACTTTTGCTTCTGTAAAGTGGAAGCACAAATGAAGCTGAATTAGACTAGAAATCAGTTCTTGACATGCTTACCAGTAACCCAGACTAACATGATATATTAAACTGTCACTGTGTGGCTGCATAGAATATTAGGAAGCCCTAAAGTCAATATTAATATTGTCCTTCATTCAAGGGGTATACAACTCACTGGCAGTACCAATTCCAGTGGTACAATCAGAGTAGGTGCACAAAGGCATGAAATGTGTAATGTCCCCCCCCTCCCAGTCATTTCTGCAACCAGGGTCCAAAGTAATGAACATCAATCAATGATTTTATTTTGTAATTTATCGTTCGGTATTGGGAGTACATTCCTTGAGGTATACGTATTTATCAAAGAGATCACCACAGTCCGCTACAGTGAAATATCAAAGGGTGAAGGTGAAAGTTCACCCTTTGATAAATACGCCTTTAAAAATCCCATAGAAATGAATGGAGAGTGACGAAGTTTCACTCTAGCGGACCGTGGAGATCTCTTCACTTTTTGATAAATATACTGTACCCCCTTATGGATTATGACTAGGGTTGCCACCTTTTCTGGAAAAAAATACCGGCCTTCCTATTTATTTAACTTTTTTCCCTATTGATAACATTGGGATCAGCCATCATTTTTACTGGCCAGGCCGGTAAAATACCAGCCAGGTGGCAACCCTAGTTATGACCTTACATTCAAGGCCCAGGCTAGTACAATATGTTTATTCACTATAACAAACACGGCCCATTACTACTTAATTAATGCTGGTTCCCGTCTCTCTTGTGTGTGTTCTGTGATACATTGCCTTGTTGCTTTTAACGACCTTTACTTTTTAAGCTAGGGGCTGTCTCATTAATAGCAAAAGTGTTACTTTGTTGTAGATGAGAGATAAGCCTCCCCACAGAGTTACCTCCGAGTAAGTATAGACAAGGTGAATCCTTGTGTTTCTCTAAGTATCATGTATTATAATTTTAACTTCTAGATCAATTTAAATTCATTTTAATCAATCTATCTCACAATTGAAGCTTCCATTGTTTTTGATTGTACCCTTGTTTTAGCAAATACAGCTTATAATCAAGCTGCTACACTGATAATTCTTGTTTATATCCAGTTCCCCTAACTTTGTTTTGTGTGTTTTAGCTTTAGGGTCAGTGCACACAGGCAGATTCGGGGAGATTAGTCGCTCGGTGACAAATCAACTCTTCTTCGTTTTCCAAAGAGGAAACTTCAAGGCGACTTTGGAAAATGAATCCCCCCGGCAATTTGCATTTTAGCCGGCGGGGAGGCAGTTCCGAGAGATTAGTCGCCCTGAATGAAGAGGAGATTTAACGCTGAGCAACTAATCTCCCCGAATCTGCCTGTGTGCCCTGTCAATTTCCCAGCTGCCCCAAGTCATGTGACTTGTGCTCTGATAAACTTCAATCACTCTTTACTGCTGTACTGCAAATTGGAGTGATATCACCCCCAGGGTTGGAGTGATATTCGCCCCCAGCAGCCAAACAACAGAACAATGGGAAGGTAACCAGATAGCAGCTCCCTAACACAAGATAACAGCTGCCTGGTAGATCAGCACTCAATAGTAAAATCCAGGTCCCACTGCGACACATTCAGTTACATTGAGAAGGAAAAACAGCAGCCTGCCAGAAAGCATTTCTCTCCTAAAGTGCAGGCACAAGTCACATGACCAGGGGCAGCTGGGAAATTGACAAAATGTCTAGCCCCATGTCAGACTTCAAAATTGAATATAAAAAAATCTGTTTGCTCTTTCGAGAAATGGATTTCAGTGCAGAATTCTGCTGGAGTAGCACTATTAACTGATGTGTTTTGAAAAAAACATGTTTTCCGATGACAGGATCCCTTTAAGATCCATTCATTCGTACCATCTGTGTGAAAGGCCAAAATGGTCAGTATCCAGACATTCAGCATGTGGGCCAGTTGGTTGGATAGCACTAAAGTGAGTCAAATAATGCCCATTTTAAAGCTCATGGGGTTTGTCTGTATTCAGCCCAACAGGCCCAAATATCACTCTTGTGTGTGATGAGCCCAATTGATGCTCCTGTGTAACTGGATTAGTTATTGTTTGAAACTGAAAATGATTGCTGGAAGATTAGATCCATTATCCAATATAAAAGGCAGTGCAAATGCCCACACCTTTTACCCATAATGTGATCTTATTCACTGTTTTATAGGAATTTGGGCATCAAAATGTATGGACAAATAACAGATAATTCGGGCCTTGTCCCTTTGCTAGAGTATTGGACTACAGCTCCTATGGACTAATCATGTAACGCCTTTGTACATGCTTGTGTTATTATTGTGCCATTTTTGTGTTATTATTGTTTGAATACATACAAAAAGTCACCACCTTTCCACAATAATGTAATGTTGGACACAATAATCAAAAGATCAGGCTGAGTGAGGGAGTTTAATTCAGCCAGAAGCCTTGGGAGTATTTACACTTGCTGCAGCCTTGGATTCTGTGGGATTTTCCATCAGTATAAAAATACCTTCAGTGCAGGGTTCAGCATATAATCTTTGCCTATGTCAGGCTGGGAATGGGGGATGTTTAACAGTTTATGACATGGGAAGGGACTGGCCTTGGCTTGAGAATTCTTTATCTAACTCCTGTGCAGCCAAGAAGGGAGGAAAGTTCAATGCAGCTGTTTATCATTGGCGTTTATTGTGTATTTCCCTAATGAAGAACTACCACAAACTATCTTTGTTTCATATAGTGAGGGCTTTTACACACGGCCGTTTTTTGCGGTGTTCCGCTTTCTTCCGTTCAGCCGCAGGGGAGCGCAGGAGTAAACGCACTCAATTATTGTCAAGGGGACTGTACTCGCATGTAAGCACCAAAGCAGGTGGGACGCAGCATGTTGCATTTCACCTGCATTTGGCGCTTACATGCGTCTGTGTGAGTACAGCCCCCTTCACAGTAATTGAGTATGTCTACTCCTTCGCTCCCCTGCGACTGAACGGAAGAAAGCGGAACGCAGGGGAGCGCAGCAAAAAACGCCTGTGTGTAAGAGCCCTTGGGAAGAATGCACTGTAGTCTGTGTTTAGTTATCATTAGTTGTTTTACCAGTTGGTGCTTAACTGTACCACTTGCAAAATGATAACAGTAGTTGATAAATTGGGCCCTTATTTATTTGAATTATGATACATAAGGCACTGTATTTGGGATTGGACAGAGTTATAGGCAGATGGAAATAAGAGAAAGTGGGTGATATGTTCAGATGAGTACTGGAGTATTATTATTGGATAGAGGAGTGGCAAAAGATACGTAGGAGGGAGAAGACACGGCACAGAAGATGCAAGTATGACAGGGTATTAACTGCAAAGTGCAAGGAAACAAAGGACTCTACATTCACATTCAAATTTTACTTCTGTTCCGACATGATGAGACTAATGTCAGGCTTCACGTTGGATGCGCTGAATGTAAGGTAAGTAATACAAAAGTCAACGTACAAGCTGATTACATCCGTTACAACTGTCGAACGGGAACGTTGCATGTTGAGTCTTCATCCGACAGCTTCTACTTACGATATTTGTATTACTTACCTTAGATTCGGCGCATCCAACGTGACGCCTGCGATTAGTCTCATCGAGTAGGAACAGAAAGTATCGCAGGAAAAATCGCCCTTGGAGTTCTACCCTAAAATCGTAGGGGCCAACAAGTCTAGTTATTCCATTGGCTTCCATTCATGCGAATATTGAGTTATAAGCAGTTCAATCACAAACTCCCATTGCCATATAAAAAAATGAATCAAAAATGAGAATTTTTGGCTCAATTGGCCATAACTAGGGGGAGCAGCACATGGTCTGACAAACGCCATAGAATGTGGCCCAATGGTAGGCAGCCAGATAGTGTGAATGTAGCTCCTCAGATACTGCTTAAAGGGATACTGTCATGGGAAAAAACATTTTTTTTCAAAATGAATCAGTTAATAGTGCTGCTCCAGCAGAATTCTGCACTGAAATCCATTTCTCAAAAGAGCAAACACATTTTTTTATATTCAGTTTTGAAATCTGACATGGGGCTAGACATATTGTAAATTTCCCAGCTGCCCCAAGTCATGTGACTTGTGCTCTGATAAACTTCAATCACTCTTTACTGCTATACTGCAAGTTGGAGTGATAACACCCCCTCCCTTCCCCCCCCCCCCAGCAGCCAAACAAAAGAACAATGGGAAGGTAACTAGATAGCAGCTCCCTAACACAAGATAACCGCTGATCTAGATCTAAGAACAGCACTTTATAGTAAAAACCCATGTCCCACTGAGACACATTCAGTTACATTGAGAAGGAAAAACAGCAGCCTGCCAGAAAGCATTTCTCTCCTAAAGTGCAGGCACAAGTCACATGACCAGGGGCAGCTGGGAAATTGACAAAATGTCTAGCCCCATGTCAGATTTCAAAATTGAATATAAAAAAAATTGTTTGCTCTTTTGAGAAATGGATTTCAGTGCAGAATTCTACTGGAGTAGCACTATTAACTGATGCGTTTTGAAAAAAACATGTTTTCCAATGACAGGATCCCTTTAACTTCCAAGCTGTGCCATAAGAAGTAGTGCACAGCAGCACACTATTCTAATAAAAAATCATCTTTATTTGTGCTATTAAAATAGGTAAGGCCCAGTCTTACTTTTTTAAGAAGCTCCAGTTCTCAAGCCATAACTAGAGGCTTTGGGGAGCTGACAGTAAATACTGGTTCTCTTGCGTTGGTTTTGAAGTGAGGTCAGTGAGCATGTCATGTAACAGGTTAGATTAAAAGTAATATGCACGGAAAGATAAACCCGGTGTAGTACGTATTTCTATGTCTTCTAAATGCTCAAGGTTCTGTTTTTAAGCATAAATCTGCATATATCTTTGATCCAGACAATCTATAATAACTGGCCCAAATGTGATAAATTTAATTTCTATAAAAATCAGCTTCATGTTCTTAAACGCCGACATTGCCTTATGAATACTTGACCCTTTATTCACAGGTGCGTCTTCAAGTTCAGAGTGTATCAAATCCCAAGTATCGTGGGACCATTCACTGCTTCCAGTCTATTATCAAGCAAGAAAGTGTAAGTTGCTTGTGCAAACGAAATGAATTAATTATTTGTATCAATTATTATACCAACAGTAAGTTGCCATTGTATGATTGGTGTATTTTCAGCACCAACCTCCTTGTCTAGTGATTTTGTTGTTCATGTTTATGGCCACTTCTTGTGTGTGGAGCTTACGCTGGTTTTCTCATAGACCTTGCACTACGGTGCTTTTCGTACCATTGCCCCTTTATTCTTCTTTTATGTCTTGCACAGCCATCTTCTACTTTGATCTGCCCTTTTCATTTCTTCCCCACTTTTACACCTTTTTCCTTTCACTCCTTCTCTATCTCATTCTTCTTCTGAATGTTTTCATTTATGGAATAAGTGGCATTCTTCTATCAGCCTACTCTTCAGTACCAATCTCTCCACCCAACTACCAGCTCTACTTTATCCTACATTGTATTTATTAGACATGTCCTTCTACCTTCTTTTGCACCTCTTTTTTCAGGAACAGATTTAGTTTTCCCCAATAGAATTCACTGTTTTTTTACCTTTTGACTCAATGGTTTTTACCTTTTATATCTGATAAATAAATCTAACAAAAAAAAAACGTTACTAGTGATTAGAAAGCTGCGAGATATCCCTGATTGTGGTAAGATCTATTGACTAACATACCCCATTGTGTTGATTAGAGCCTTCATAACATAACTTGCCCCCAAAAGCCCTTTAATATTTTATCTCCTAATTATTGGAACTAAATCCCAAAAGGAGAACCATCTTTAAATGTACACTCCATTATTAATCCATGAAGTCAGTTGAAACCATGTGATTGGCTCAGTAGATCTATTATCCCAGGTAATGTACCACGAGGGCCAGTCCGACAGGTACTTATACTTATATATTACCAAAAATATGTATTTTATACCTAGTCTTTACTGTTAAAGGAGAAGGAAAGTCTGTTTGCTTTGGGGGTGCCAAATGTTAGCCACCCCTGAGTAATTGTATTGACTCACCTGAAACCCCGGGCCGGTGCTCCTATCAGCAGAAAACTGCACCGGCCTGGGGTTTTTCTAGTGAGCACCACAGAGCGATCCTCTTCCGGCGTCGTCTTTCTTCAAATTTCCTGGGGCAGACGCATGCGCAGTAGAACGAAATAGGCGACTTTTTAGTTAAAGTTTGGCTTTTCGTTCTACTGTGCATAAGCAACCGCGCGAAGAAAGAGGAGGCATGAAGAAGATCTTGCTGTGGTGCTCACTGGTATAACCCCCGGTCCGGTGCAGTTTCTGGCAATAGGAGCCCGGGGTTTCAAGTAAGTCGATACAATCACTTGGGGGTGCCTAACATTTGGCACCCCCAAGTGCAAACAGACTTTCCTTCTCCTTTAAGGATAAATGAACATGTTATATTTTGAGCAGATCAGTTTAGAATAGGGATGCACCGAATCCAGGATTCGGTTCGAGGTTCGGCCTTTTTCAACAGGATTCGGCCGAATCCTTGTGTCTGGCTGAACTGAATCCGAATTTGCATATGCAAATTAGGGGTGGAGAGGGAAATTGCGTGACTTTTTGTCACAAAACAAGGAAGTAAAAAAAAAATTCCCCTTCCCACCCCTAATTTGCATATGCAAATTAGGGTTCGGATTCGGTATTCAGCCAAATCCTTTGCTTAGGATTCAGGGGTTACAAAATAGTGGATTCGGTGCATCCCTAGTTTAGAATGGATTCTGGTTTAAATTACATGTTCTTTTATTGTTATTTTTTTTAGACTCTGGGACTCTACAAAGGAGTTGGATCACCCATGATGGGACTTACATTTATCAATGCCCTTGTGTTCGGTGTTCAAGGAAACACTATAAGATATCTAAGCAAAGACACTCCATTAAACCAGTTTCTTGCTGGTGCAGCCGCTGGCTCCATTCAGTGCGTCATCTGTTGCCCCATGGAATTAGCAAAAACAAGAATGCAACTTCAGGGAACAGGGGAATACAAATCCAAGTCAAAAAACTACAAAAATTCTCTGGACTGTCTGGTGAAAATCTACCGCAAGGAAGGTCTACGAGGCATTAATAGAGGGATGGTAACCACCTTCCTTAGGGAGACCCCAAGTTTTGGATTTTACTTCTTGACATATGATTATCTAACGAGGTATATTGGATGTGAAATCAACGACAAGTTCATCATTCCAAAGCTTCTGTTTGCTGGAGGAATGTCTGGGATCGTATCATGGCTCTCCACCTACCCCATCGACGTGATCAAGTCAAGGCTTCAGGCAGACGGCATTGGAGGAGTGAATCATTATAATGGGATTATGGACTGTGTACGAAAGAGTTACAAAGAGGAAGGCTGGAGAGTGTTTTCAAGAGGCCTCACCTCTACTTTACTCCGAGCCTTCCCAGTTAATGCAGCTACATTTGCTACAGTCACCATGTTCCTTATGTACATGAGAGGAGAAAATGACCGAACTGAATGTGAGGCTGGTCCAACCATCCAGCAACCCAATAGCATGTGATTGCATTTTAGCAAATGTGACCATCGATCTCGGAGAGTTATTTTTTATATATGGGAGCTGTACAAATTGGATGTACATAACTTTTATGTATAGTTTGTTTTTATGCTTTTAGACAGGATTTCATCTCATTGGTTTTATCATAGACCGTCTAGAATGGAGAGGTCACAGTTATGTAGATTCTGCTAAGTAGAGGGTATTGCTGAAGGTTGCTGAGGTATCGGGACCTTCCAGCAAAAAAAAATTACTTATCTTCAGAATCTATTCTTATAGAATTTCTGCTGCTCTCAATGCGTTCATTACTCCAGCTATGTGAATAGCCATTATCCATACTGATGTATGAGAGTCTTTTCAGCTGCTACAGCTGGTTCTAAATGTTACATTACATGGTATGCTGGATTCAGTCGTCTGAAAGGTAATACAGGTATGGGATCTGTTATTTAGAAACCTGTAATCCAGAAAGCTCTGAATTAAGCGAAGGCCACCTCCCCTAAACTCCATTTTAATCAAATAATTAGGGATGCACCGAATCCACTTTTTTGGATTCGGCCGAACCCCCGAATTCTTCACGAAGGATTCGGCCGAATACCGAACCGAACCCTAATTTGCATATGCAAATGAGGGGTGGGAAGGGGAAAACATTTTTTACTTCCTTGTTTTCTGACAAAAATATGCAATTCCCCTCCCTGCCCCTAATTTGCATATGCAAATTAGGATTCAGTTCGGCCGGGCAGAAGGATTCGGCCGAATCCGAATCCTGCTGAAAAAGGCAGAATCCCGAACCGAATCCTGGATTCGGTGCATCCCTACAAATAATTCAAATATTTATTAACAATTCCTTTATCTGTAAAAATGAAATAGTTCCTCTTCTTGATCCCAGCTAAGGGGCAGATTTACTAAGGGCATTAGAACAACTCTATTTTCAGTATTAAGATTTCCTGTTTGTAACGTCCATTCGGACATCGTCAATTTACGAAAGGGCGCAGGCGCCAATTCGCTAGCAAAAGAGACAGGCGCTAGCAGTTATTCACACTTTCTCGACAGGCGACAATTCGCTCTGGCGAATGGACGTTACTCCGCAAATTCATTAAAGTGCGGATTTTACTGAACGTTACCTCCAGACTTGCCTTCACCACCTCAGACCAGGCGAAGTGCACTGGAGTAAATAGATCTTCCTCAATCTTCCGTCACATTATATTCTGTGAATGGAAAAAGCATCAAAAACCGCTGACGTCTTTTTCTTATTTTAGAGTGATGGCCTGCAAAAGTCCTTTAAAAATTTGTTTTGGTAACTGGCTTCCCCCATACATTTTTTAACATATGGAACATTAACAATATAGTGGGCTCATGTGTAGGGCATTAGAATAACTCTATCGTCTTTATTAAGGTTCCCTGGATGTGTTTTAAAAAGGGCACCAACATTTAACATAAAGACGTCCATACAACTTTAAATTTCCCACCCTATGCAAATTGACCTGAGCGCAAGATCCCTAGGAAGTTTCACGAGGCAGAAATAAACGCTAGCGCATCGTCAGTATGAAATGCTCGCATTGCCGAAATAACGCTAGCGAAAATTTGCCAGTGTTTGGCGCCCACGACGAAACTCCTCATTTTAGGGAATCAGCGTAGTCTGAGCGAATATTCGCCTGGCGAAGTGTTGCGCTGGGTGCGAAGTGGACGCTGGAGAATTTTCGCCAGTTAGTAAATCTGCCCCAAAGATGGAGACAGAACAATGCTATTGTGTTTAATACATGTTTAAATGATTTTTTTTTAGTAGACTTTAGGGGGCCCGTTTACTTACCTCAAGTGAAGAAATAGAGAGAAAAAAACTTCGAATTTTGAATGTTTTTTTTTTGGCTACTTCGACCATTGAATGGGCTACTTCGACTACGATTCAATCTAAATATCGTACCACTATTCGACCATTCGATAGTCGAAGTACTGTTTCTTTAAAAAAAAAAAAAACTTCAACCCCCTAGTTCGCCACCTAAAAGCTACCGAAGTCAATGTTAGCCTATGCGGAAGGTCCCCATAGGCTTTGCTATCTTTTTTAGCTCGAAAAAAACTGTTCGATTGATGGATTAAAATCCTTCGAATCGAAGGATCGTTCGATCGAACGAATTGCGGTAAATACTTCAACTTCGATATCAGAAGGATTTCAATTTGGCAATCGAATATTGAGGGTTAATTAACCCTCGATATTCGACCCTAAGTAAATTTGCCCCTAGGTGTGGAAATTCAAATTAAGGAAAGACCACCTATCTGGAAAACCCCAGGTCCCGGGCATTCTGGATAACAGGTCCCACACCTATACCAAATATAATCAGTCATTACCATTCAAATAAGGCTGCTTCTCTTAATTGGCCAGTAACAGCGCACAATGGAAATGGCATACGAAAGAATTGCTTGTGTGTGACGCAAAAGTGTTATTTATTACATTGTGTGCTGCTCTCAGCTGCAGTGTCTGTAGACAGTGTTTATCAATTGTCAATGTAATACAGTCAGTGTTTAGCGGAACACTGATGCATCCATTCACAGCCAGTGATGGGCGAATTTTTACCGTTTTGATTTGCCGAAAAATTCATAAAACTCACATTTTGAGGCCGGCATTAAAGTCAATGGGTTTCCGAATAATGTTGACGTGCGACGGTTTTGACGCGAGCGACTTTTCTGACGAGCGTCCAAAATGTTTCACTGCGGTTTTGCTCATTTTTTGCCGGCGAAACGCAGAAATTCGCCGCAAATTCACGCCTGCCGAATTTATGCGCCCAACACTATTCACAGCCTGGGTTTGGAAAGCCCTACAAGATGAAAGTATTCTACAGTAAAATGCGCTTTGTAAAAATGTTGCCGAATGAATATGCAGAAGTCATTTACATTTTCTGCCATCACTGGTCTCTTAAGAGCAAATAAAACGATATAGGTGACTTATGGTTCCCCATACCAAGCACAGTCCTTTGTTTTAATTTATTTATTACAGTACTCCTGTCTACACCGAGCAGATTATTGGCTTCACAATCTTAAATTTGTCTGTTATATAATGTACCTGTACCAACTGCACTGAAAGGACAGGGGCGATGCAGAAAGTTACAGCTCTATCTCCTCAAACGTTTGGAAGTGCTCAGTGTGTGTCTTGACTAAATACACGACTTACTAGCTCAGAAGATACTATAGTCTATGCAATGTTGTCCCAATACAATCACAGTACTCATAGTTCATACACATAAATGACATACTCCACTGATATTACTGGACACTAGCTAGCCCCCTTTTTTTCAACATTTTTGCCTATTGTTTTAATCAGCAAATATTAAAGGGTAGGTATACATCTAAAAAAAAAAAATGTTGCTAAAAATGAGCACATTAAAGGGATACTGTCATGGGAAAACATCATTTAATAGTGCTGCTCCAGCAGAATTCTGCACTGCAATCCATTTCTCAAAAGAGCAAACAGATTTTTTTAAATTTCATTTTAAAAATCTGACATGGGGCTAGACATATTGTCAGTTTCCCAGTTGCCCCCAGTCCTGTGATAAACTTCAGTCACTCTACTGCTGTACTGCAAGGAGCAGCTCAATATACAGGACTGTTATAGTGGACTGTTGACAGCACTATTCAAGGCAATAATGTTAATAAAGAGGATATACTGCCCCTTTAATGAGGTTTTTGCCTACAATGAGAACATTACAATTGTACAATAGGTGTGTAATCTGGGCAACCTTATTACATGATGGTTGGTAAATGTGTGGTCAGCTTTTGACTTCTCACAATACAGACTTTCATGCAAGTTAGTCTTATTAGATTTAGATCAGTCATCGGAGTTCACGGGCGCCATCTTCTTCTCTTCGGTAACCTTCATGAAGTAAGCTCTGTATCGGCACATGTGCAGTTAGAACACCAAACCCTTCATATTAAAATCCCCTAACCCTACATAGACCCTCTACCTGCTCCCCCCCAGCCTAGGTGTTACCCTACATAGGCTGGGGGGGGGGGTCTATATAGGGTAGGGGCTTTTAATATAAAGGGTTTGGTGTTCTAACTGCAGAAAGAATCCCAAGGAACACAGGATAATTGAGCTTGATGCTTGAGAATGGGGCGTGACCCCGAAACGTTGCACTTCGCAACAAACACGCAAGGCAGCTTGCTTGCAATTATTCTGTGTGCCTTGGGATTCTTTCTGCTGGACTGTTTGTGAGGCGGCCGATCCTCTACCTTCGTGCACCAGGTGTCGTTACTTTAATTTACTATGGGTGTGCGAGAGCCATAGTTGAACTACTTTGGTGTTCCAACTGCACATGCGCCGATACAGTGCTTACTTCAAGAAGAGAAGAAGATGGCACCCGTGAACTCCGATGCGCTGAATTTGCAACGAGGGGTAAGTAAAGAGTAAGAGGCGTTTACTGAGGGTAACAGGCTGGGGGGGAGCAGGGAGGGGGTCTAAGTGTTACCCTCGGTAAATGCCCCTTACTCTTTACTTACCCCCTTGTTGCAAATTCAGTGCATCGGAGTTCACATGGCCATTTTCTTCTCTTCGATAATCTTCATGAAGTAAGCGCCGTATCGGAGCCGTTTTTTTTAAACAACTACGCATGCTACGAAAGTCACGGAAATTGCCAAAGCGCCGGAAGACCCGAAGATTACCGAAGAGAAGAAGATGGCTATAGATTTCCGTGCAATACAGCTGTGATCAAACTATGCACCACATTGTGTAGAAAGACCCAGAACATTTTTAAAGAGTAATCAATAGGTTTTTTTTTTTTTTGCATCGATCTAGTAGGATCCACTCGATTCATGAATATCTGTAGTGTGAAATAATATACCCTGAAAGCATGAATATTATCAGGGTTAAAATCAAGGTCAGAATTTATTTGTAATATCCAACTCCAAGCAACTCCGAATTCCCGAATGGACCTCATTTATGAAGAAGAGAGCCTGAAAAATAGGGTTGTCAAAACTCCGAAAACTTCAGAGCTTCACCCCGAAAACCCCTAATTGTTCTGAGTTTTCCCACAAATACTACGATTTTTTTGTGCCGAAACCCCAAAATCATCGGATATCGGTACGGACATCAGCGCAGACACTGGGACCTTCCCCACTGACTTATACAGCACCTCGAGAGCTTTAATAAATGTAGAATTTTTTTTTTGCTCTGAAAACTAAGAATTATTCAATGTAGAATTTTTTTTTTTTTATAGAGGCAATTTGTGGTAGTGCTTGTGGCAGCCTGGCTAGTAAGTATTTCTGCATGTCCTTTCCCCAGGGGAATATTTTTTCATAATAGTGTCCATTCTGCTCATTTTAAGCAATATGAAACCTCTAGATTGTAAGCTGTCATGGGCAGGTGTCTATTTCCTTTGGTCTGTCTGATCTTGACACAAAATTGATTTTCATTGTTCTCTATCATGTTTTGTACAGTGCTGTGAAACAAACTTGCTGCTTTATAAATAAACTGTAATAATAAGTCAATACTGGATGTAGGTTATTAAATCTTTAGAATTGGTCTTGATCTAAAGCAGTGGTCCCCAAACAGTAGCCACTTGGATGTTGCTCCCAGTGGTCTCAAAGCAGGTGCTTATTTTTGAATTCCAGGCTTAGAAGCAAGTTTTAATTGCATAAAATCTAAGTATAGTGGCAAGTAGAGCCTTTTTGTAGGCTGCCAGTCCATAAAGGGGCTACCAAATAGCCAATGACAACCCTTTTTTGGCACCACAGGAACTTTTTTCATGCTATTGTTGCTCCCCAACTCTTTTTACATTTGAATGTGGCTCACGGGTAATATGAATATACAAACTGATGACCAACTGGAAAATTAAAGTAGCGGTATATTTTTTATATTGCTTCTGTACCTGCGCAACAAAATATTAAGAGGTGAATGTACAATTGGCTCTTACAATTTGCCTCTTATTTACCCCACCCTCAGTTTTGATATAAGTGTCAGTTTTTGCCTTGAATGGTCACATTCGGGTGGCTCGGACAGTTGTGAACAGTATCCATTACAGGGACAATAGGTTTTCTGATAAGTTGTATGGAGAAATCCTCCAAACAAGATTCCCCTACATTGAGCATAATTCTACAGCAAAACGTACGGGTGTAGCAACACTATGACTATGAGTGTTTTATTGATTATTTATTATTATATGAAAACACCCAGGGATTTTTTTTACTTGCAATTAGGGATGCATCGAATCCAGGATTCGGCCTTTTCAGCAGGATTCGGATTCGGCCGAATCCTTCTGCCCAGCCGAACCGAATCCAAATTTGCATATGCAAATTAGGGGCGGGAGGGAAATTGCATGACTTTTTGTCAGAAAACAAGGAAGTAAATGTTTTCCCCTTCCCACCCCTAATTTGCATATGCAAATTAGGGTTCGGATTCGGTGAATCTTTCACCAAGGATTCGGGGGTTCGGCCGAATCCAAAAAAGTGGATTCGGTGCATCCCTACTTGCAATGTACCTCAACTTTGTTGCATTAATCTCTCAGGAAAGCTCAAGGAGTTTTGCATTTTTTAATTCTGCTGCCCCAAACCTATTATTAATTCAGTGGGAATATACAGCAAATAGAAACAGGCTAATTTGTGAGCAACCACCCTATCAATTCTATTCAGCAGATAGTTCCATTCATCAGGTACAATGTACTATACTTTAGTCTGTGTCTTACCCCATTACTGAAGTTTATCTGCAAAAGACAGCAATAGCTGATGGGACAGTCAGACATTCGTTGATACGGTTTCACTCCTGGAAGAAAGAAAGTTATTTTCAGCAGCAAACTTTTGTTTAAATACACAATGCTTGGTATCACTCTGCTATTGGCATACACACAAATATACCATTATTCATCCACAAGCAATCCATTAGGAGTACCTAGGAGCACGTTGACAAAACAAAACTGAAACCGCTATTATTTTTGGGAAATAAATGTATTTACAGTATTAAAATACAAAAATTACGCCCACTGTTTTGGAACACAGGTAGGAAACTTTCTCGACCAACATCATTCAATAACTAGCTATATGTATGTGTACTGTATATATCCAGACAAAAATTTTCATGCTGGATAAAGGTTTTTTTTTTCCAAAATGTAGAAAATATAGCAAGAGTGCAGAAGGGAAGAGGACCGTCCTTAGGCGTCAGAAACTTTATGTGGTTTCTACCTAAACCATGCTGGGATAGGGCTGAGTACTTCTATCTTCTCACATCAGCATATAGTAGCTGCCATGCACAAACACCAGGCCATTTTCCAGCAGACGATTGGCCAAATATGGGCCAATCATGAATGGCTGGTGAATCAGAGCTGCACGGCAGGGTGCTCTGTGCTGGCATTTCATTCTAATATTACACTCAAGGGAATAAATTAGCATCAGTATGCTGATCACAAAGTAATTTTAAATATTTGCTTTATATATTATGTTTGCTTAGTACAAAATAGATTTTGACAACTGATTTAAAAATATAGGGCCTAACTGCATAAGCACTGCTACCATCAAGGCAGAATGAACCCCCTCGGAAGTCGGCAGAAACAGTACTTTGATACAATCATAATGATATTAAATAAATCAATTGATTGGCTTAGGGAAAGAGGCGGTTAATCTGCGTTCAGTTCAGATTATTGATCCTCTTACTTTAGACCCTGCTTTTATTGCCCCATTAAACGTAATGCAGAGAATAAAAAGGTCAGTGTCTATACAAATACATTCTACACCGAGCACCAAGTTCTGTAACCGAACAGGCAAATAAAAAATACAATATACATCAGTGTCTGGCAAGTCCTCCTTCCCCAACATAAGTGACTAAAATGGATTTAATGAACACTATCTTAAATCACATCTAATAGTTGGTGCTACAGGATTCCAATACAGCTATATACGATACAGTTATACAAAATGTGTCAACATCTAAAAATACAACCAAAATAAAGAGAGCAAACAGAACCTATAAAGTTTTTTTTCTTGTTTTTTTTTTTTTTTTTTTTTTACAGGAAAATACTTTTGAAGTATGCATGTAGTACAGTAACTGTCCATTCTTTTAAAGAAAATCTACTGCAAGCAAAGTTATCAACCTCCAGAAGAAATCACGTAGCAGAAGTATATACCCAAAAAAGTGTACAATATGCACACTTGAAATTACAAATAAAAAAAATTAAAAATAAAAAAATTTGAACAACTGGTGAGCGTCCATTTCTAAGCATAGAAAGTCCAAATTGAATATGTCGGTAGAAATTCAATGCATATTGGCGACATTGTTCTCCTGCTTGGAAAGGGGGGAGTGAAGAGGCGGGGGGGGGCACTTTACAAAAACACTCATGAAAACAGGGCAACAGATCATCGTAAGCATTGAATCAGAAAGAGGCTTCCTTTTAATAAGTTTTCTACAGTACATTATCAAAACTGTCTCTCGGCTGAGCAGGATTCGTTTAAAATTCATGTATTCCCGGAAACCATATACAAAGGAGGCGTATTGTTTAGCATACACCAGTTACGGATGCTGCAGAGGGTAAAATGTCTTTCCATCTGTAGAGTTTCACTGGTTATTTTTGGCTTTAGCGTGTGTTAAAATGTGCGATTTCAGATTGGTCGACTGAGCAAATTTTTTATTACAGCCATCGAAAGGGCACACATAGGGCCTATCACCGGTGTGAATCCGCACATGAGTACGCAAATTGAAGTCCAATGAGAATCGCTTGCCGCAGCCTTCGAACGTGCACTGTAAGGAAACCAGAGCAAAATTAAAAGCGGTGTATGCAATCTTACAAAGTCTTAGTTTAGCAATGTATACACAAGTGCTGCCCCTGGTTGAAGAAATGAGCAATAGTACACACACAGGTTATTGATACACATCAGTGGCAGCTTTGCTGAACTGTTCGAATGGAATCCATGGTGAGCAGGGGTTCAGCTGGATTTACATGAAAGATGTAAGCAGTAACAATGTAAATATATTTGTGTACACATTAAGCCATACAGCTACAGTTTGCTACTGAAGAAAGGTGAAACATTCAGAAGGGCTCATTTAACTACGTCATTTTGATGCTAGGGCTGCAGTTGCTTGCAAAAGTTTAAAGGAGAACTAAACCTTAAAAATGAATAGACCTAAAAAAACAGACATTTTATATAGTGAACTTATTGCACCAGCCTAAAGTTTCAGCTTGTCAATAGCAGCAATGATCCAGGACTTCAGACTTGTCACAGGGGGTCACCATCTTGGAAAGTGTCTGTGACACTGACATGCTCTGTGGGCTCTGAGAAGCTGTTGAGAAGCTAAGCTTAGGGCTCGTCACTAATTATCCAGCAGATAATGAGCTTCCCCTGTAATATAAGCTGATGCTACAGGACTGATTATTAAATTCTGATGCTAATTGCACTGGTTTCTGTGCTGCCATGTAGTAATTATCTGTATTAATTACTAATCAGCCTGATATTGTGACATTTCTATTCTATGTGTACTGTATATTGTGAGTGGGTCCGTAAGCTCAGTAAGTGACAGCAGCACAGAGCATGTGCAGTGAATCAGCAGAAAAGAAGATGGGGAGCTACTGGGGCATCTTTGGAGACAGATCTTTACTGCTAAAGGGCTTTGGTTGCCTTTGGCTGGTACAGAAGCTCAAAACATAAGCTACAACATTTCTAGCTACTTCTTTAGTTTAACTTTCCTTGTCCTTTAAGTCGATGGCCAACTTTTGTTAGCATTTGTTCAACAAGTCCCTTATACCACAATAAGTATTATGCCAATCAGAAATCACTTGTTTCCTTTATATTTTAAAAAGAATCCGGATTCTATAAGGTCCAAGTAGAGCCAAATCTGTAGGACCTATTTAGCTGGCTCCTTTGCCAAAGGCTGGATCATAATTGGGTTCTAGGGATAGCTGTTGGAAAGGACCACAAACATGCAATAAGGTCATCAGCATTGATTATATTTTCTAACCTGTCAGATGTCAGTTGTGAGGGCAACTGGAGGGCCCTATACACAGCCCAATTAAATGCTATGTCTGCAGCTTTCATGGGCCATCTATAGCCACCATAAAGAGATCCTGTCATTGAAATTTATTTTTTCTCAAGAGTGCTGCTCCAGCAGAATTCTGCACTGAAATCCATCAAAAGAGCACATTATATTTTTATATTTAATTTCGAAATCTGACATAGGGCTAGACATGCTGTCAGTTTCCTAGCTGCCCACAGTCATGTGATAAACTTCAATCATTCTTTACTGCTGTACTGCAAGTTGGAGTGATATAATCCTGCTCCTTTTCAACCCCAGCAGCCTAACAGATCAATTAAAAGGTAACCAGATAGCAGCTCCATAACACAAGATAACAGCTGCCAGGTAGAACTTAGAACAGCACTCAATAGTAAAATCCAGCTCCCACTGCAACACTTGCTGGCTCAGGAATGAAATTTTATATTGTAGAGTGAATCATTTGCAGTGTAATTTAGAAATAAAAAATACATCATAAAAATCATGACAGAGCCCCTTTAAGGTTGCCCCAAGATAACAGATCAAAAGACTGTCAAGTGCAGAATAAAAAGTAAATGACTGCACAACTGCCTCATTAGCCAACATGTAAACGGCACATCACGGAAGTATAATACGATCTTAATACCTGAAAGGGCTTCTCGCCAGTGTGGACCAACTGATGTCTCTTAAGTTTGGAACTTTCAACAAAGGCTTTGCCGCATTCTGCACAGACGTGTACTCGTGGACCATGTGTGTGTAAATGTTTTCTCATTGCAGAGTTATCCCTGAACATCTTTGTACACCCCTGTAGAGAAATTCCAGTTATTAATATAATAATATATAGAAAAAAATATATGATAATCACAAAATTCAATTTTTAGGATATATATTAAGTTATTTATGGCTTGTGTATTATAAATATATTAAATGTTTTCATGATGGCAAGTGAAAACTTTTTTTGCCCATGCAGAATGTCCATACCTTGTGAGGACAGGCAATAGTTCTTGGAGCATCATCTTCTTTGATTTTTCTAGGCTTCATTCTTAAATAAAAACAAAATACATGTTCAAATTTTGCGGATGTTTTTGGGATGCATTCGATTTAAAGGACAAGGAAAGTCTAAAATAGAATAAGGGTAGAAATGCTGTATTTTGTATACTAAACATAAGCATAAACTTAGTGCACCACAAACCTAATCAAACAAATGATTTATGCTTTCAAAGTTGGCCACAGGGGGTCACCATCTTGTAACTTTGTTAAACATCTTTGCAAGACTAAGACTGTGCACATGCTCAGTGTGGTCTGGGCTGCTTAGGGATCGTCATAAACAAAGCTGCTTGAGTTCTGCATGGCTGGGAAGTAAGGCGGGGGCTCCCCCTGCTGTTCATAAGTATGATTGTTTCCCTGCTCAGCAGTTAGGGACCATCTGACAATTCCTATCCACAGCAGTAAATGAAGGGAGAATTTCACTACAATACAGTCAGGTTTCTTATAAAAATGGTACCCATTTTTTAATTAAAGTATGTTGGAGATAGGTTTATTTTGCATTAAAGAAAGTAAAAATGGGATTTTATTTTTTTTTGCCTTTCCTTGTCCTTTAATTCAGTTTTAAGAAAGGTTTGAAGGCCTTTTTAAACATTAGAAAATACAGGGTTACTGAAAAAAATAAAGCATAAGTCACTAACCTGATCTAAAAAACAAATGCTTTGTAAGGCTACACATGTATTGTTATTGCTACATTGTATTACTCATCTTTCTATTCAGGCCCATTCCTGTTCATATTCCAATGTCTAATGCAAATCAAATGCATGCAATCAGATTACTGAAACTGCAAACTGGAGAGTTGCTGAATTAAAACCAAAATAGTTTAAAAACAACCAAAAAATGAAAACCAATTACAAAAAACAAATGTATTTAAAGTTGAACAACCACTTTAATCCTCACTGGAGGCAAAACCATCCTATTGGGTTTCATTAATGCTTAAAGAGGAACTATCACAAAAATGAAAATTTAATACAAGCTTTAGCATACTGAAATAACTTTCTAAATACAAGTATAATCAAGGTTATCTTCACTATCCCTCTCTCAGCATCTGTTTCTCTTCATTCTGTCTTCATGCAGCAGTTGGTTTGCTGTGTAGCAATGGCGGAAACTGAAAAAAGTCTATATGGCACAGGTTAAATAATGGATAACAGATAACACCATTATGTTCTACAGATCTTATCTGCTGTGTAACCTGAGCCTTTTCTCCTTCGAATGGCTGCCCCCATTGCTACACAGCAGCTTATTTATATAAACAAAAGTAGTATTTCTGAAGCAAACACATTAGTTTTAACAGTGCAGGGCAACAGTGCATTATATTTTTATTACTTTAAAAAACTTTCGTTTGATATGACTGTTCCTTTAACCGTCAATACACAATGCACATGCAGACACTGTACGTTAATTTTGTACAAAATACTAGTAAAATAGAAGCTACCATCGCCCTATACAGCACGTATACCATTTCCCTTCAAACCAGTTTCACCCCAATCTCATAAAGTCTCCCTCCAGTAGGAAAATCTTTTTGTAAGTTAAGCTTTACTTAAAGGGATACTGTCATGGAAAAACATGATTTTTCAAAATGAATCAGTTAATAGTGCTACTCCAGCAGACTTCTGCACTGAAATCCAATTCTCAAAAGAGCAAACAGATTTTTTTTATATTCAATTTTGAAATCGGACATGGGGCTAAACATATTGTCAGTTTCCCAGCTGCCCCAGTCATGTGACTTATACCTGCACTTTAGGATGGAATTACTTTCTGGCAGGCTGTTATTTCTCCTAATAATGTAACAGAATGTGTCTCCGTGGGACTTGGATTTTACTATTGAGTGCTGTTCTAAGATCTACCAGGCAGCATGTTGTATTAGGGAGCGTCTATCTGGGTACCTTCCAATTGTTCTGTTGTTAGGCTGCTGGGGGGGTGATATCACTCCTACTTGCAGTACAGCAGTAAAGTGACTGAAGTTTATCAGAGCACCAATCACGTGACTGGGGGCAGCTGGAAACTGACAATATGTCTAGCCCCATGTCAGATTTCAAAATTGAATATAAAAAAAAAATCTGTTTTTAAAAAATGGATTTCATAGCAGAATTCTGCTGGAGCAGCACTATTAATTGATGCATTTTAAATTAAGTAATAATGTATATAGCATTTAATATTACCACCATTCAGAAATGAACTAATTTTGACAAATGAGAACTAAAAATCCTATACAGCTAAACAGAGGGGTGAAGTTGTGTCTTTAGTTCAAAGTTTGATAAATGTGCCTTAAAATCAACCAAGAACTTGCTATAAAAAACATCTTAACAGGGAATTAAACCTAGACTGGTCCCATGTTAAGAGGTCTGACAGGAGGCAGGCAAACAAATGGCCATCCAAAGATTATATTTAACTGCATAGAAATGGAGCAAAGTGAAAGGTGTATTAATTATAGAAGGGGAATTATCATACAGGGCCCCTCTTAGTACCACTTTCCTACTAGGGATGCACCAAATCCATTTTTTTGGATTGGGCCGAACCCCCGAATCCTTAGTGAAAGATTCGGCCGAATACCGAACCGAAGAAAACATTTTTGTACTTCCTTGTTTTGTGAAAAAAAAAAAAACACGTGATTTCCCCCCTGATCCTAATTTACATATGCAAATTAGGATTTGGTTTGGCCGGGCAGAAGGATTCGGTCAAAGCTGAATCCCGAACCCTGGATTTTGTGCATTTATATATAAACTCTAATTTTCTTCGTCAAATGTATCAACATTTCTTTTTCAACTTAAAGGACCATTAACATCAAAATTTTTTTTAAAAAAATCGTTAGAATACAACGAAAAAAAAACACCAAGACAAATTAAAATTTCAAAATTGCAAAGCCTTTATTAAGAAATAACTTACCGAAACTCCACTTCCTGTCCTCTTCAGAAACGGCGATATGGCGACCATCCATAGTGCGGTGCTGGATTTGTCCTCCCTGGCTAGCTCCCAAAGTATACTGACAGCAGGAAGACGGTGCTGGATGAAAAGCTGAAGTGCCCGGTGTGTTCCCGGAACATCCTTGTGCAGAGCATCGCGCCTCTGGGGAGATCTTGCGGGGACTCAGACTCCTACTAACCCGGCCCTGCAGCAGCAGCAGGCGATTCTTAGCGAGAGTGCCCCAGGCGGGTGGCAGGGCACACAGACATCGCATGCATTGTGATTGTCTCTTCATCCCCTCCGGGCGCATCTACTGTATCAGCGCAGGAGAGTTACATCGCTCAGATACAAGAAGCGTGTGCGGCTGGTGCCGGTGTCTGTGTGAGGCGCAAGAGTGAGCGCACACAGACAGCCGCACACTTTTTTCACAGGCAGCAGCAGCAGCACTCGGCCATTCTCATGCACGGATTGTAATCTGCATTGCGCCGCTGCTCGGAAGCCTCCTTAGTCCCGCTCTGGAGAGAGGCAGCTGGGATTGTACCGATTCCCCCTTTTGGTTCCACTCAAATCCCTCATCACGGGGCTCCCCTCTTCCTCCTCAGGTTTATCAGCATGCTTAGTGAGAGTGCCACGGGGGGGGGGCCCTGGGTGCTTCACATGCAGGCGGCAGTTGTGGCAGTGACTGGGAGCTGAAGTCGGAGCGATGGAGGCGAAAGGAGGGGAAAGGGGAGTGCTGCTGCTGCCTGTGAAAAAAGTGTGCGGCTGTCGGTGTGCGCTCACTCCTGCGCCTCACACAGACACCGGCACCAGCCGCACACGCTTCTTGTATCTGAGCGATGTAACACTCCTGCGCTGATACAGTAGATGCGCCCAGAGGGGATGAAGAGAATCGGCGATGCATGCGATGTCTGTGTGCCCTGCCACCTGCCTGGAGCACTCTCGCTAAGAATCGTCTGCTGCTGCTGCAGGGCAGGGTTAGTAGGAGGCGGAGTCCCCGCAAGATCTCCCCAGAGGCGCGATGCTCTGCACAAGGATGTTCTGGGAACAAACCGGGCACTTCAGCTTTTCATCCAGCCGTCCGCTTTCCAACACCGTCTTCCTGCTGTCAGTATACTATGGGAGCTAGCCAGGGAGGACAAATCCAGCACCGCACTATGGATGGTCGCCATATCGCCGTTTCTGAAGAGGACAGGAAGTGGAGTTTCGGTAAGTTATTTCTTAATAAAGGCTTTGCAATTTTGAAATTTTAATTTGTCTTGGTGTTTTTTTTCGTTGTATTCTAACGAATTTTTTTAATGTTACTGGTCCTTTAATTGCAGATGTGTTGCTTTTCAGCCATAGCTCCAACGCTGGCTTTGTATCTTCCACACCAGTGTCTTGCTTGTTTGTTTTTCCATTAACATTGTTAGTGCATTCAGTTTCCCTAGTTATGCACTTAACAAAAACAACTCTGTTGAAGGAACAGCAACACCAACAAATAAAAGAGTTTTAAAGTAATGAAAATATCATGTGCTGTTGCTCTGCACTGGTAAAACGGATGTGTTTGCTTCAGAAACACTACTATAGTTCATATTAGGGATGCACCGAATACAGGATTCGGTTCGGGATTCAGTTCGGGATTCAGCCTTTTTCAGCAGGATTTGGCTGAATCATTCTGCCCAGCTGAACAGAATGCAAATTTTCTTATGCAAATTAGGGGCGGGGAGGGAAAATAAGGTGACTTTTTGTTACAAAACAAGGAAGTAAAAAATGTTTCCCCCTTCCCATCGGCAATTTGCATATGCAAATTAGGATTTGGTTCGGTATACAGCCAAATCTTTTGCGAAGGATTCGGCCGAATCCAAAATAGTGGATTCGGTGCATCCCTAGTTCATACAAACAAGCTGCTGTGTAGCAATGTCGGAAATTAAAAAAAGTCTATATGGCACACATAGTGGATAACAGATAACACCATTATGTTGTACAGATCTTATCTGCTGTGTAACCTGAGCATTTTCTCCTTTGAATGGCAGCCCCCATTGCTACACATCAGCTTATTTATATAAACAATAGTAGTGTTTCTGAAGCAAAAACACTAGTTTTACCAGTGCAGGGCAACACTGCATTATATTTGTATTGCTTTAAAACACAATTTCTTTCACGGTACTGTTCCTTTAATGGTGAACTGCAGCATGGTAATAAAAAAGAAAAAAAGCTGCAGTATCATGTGGCAAATATAGAAAAGACAACAGCAAAGGAATAATAAACCTGCAGGCCTATATCATGTTACCTAAAAGGCATTAAAGGAAAGTGATGAACTGGGGTCTTGAGTTTGAACAAAGGCATCATTATGTAGAATTTTTTACAGTTTGTATGTGGGTCACATCTCATAGTATAAGACTTTGGGCAAAATGTAGAAAATGTTGATATAATTTGATGAAAACATGGGAGAATTAGAGCAATTACCTTGCAAACTCTGCCAGCTGCTTCGGATCTGATAAATCAATGCCTGGTATTCCTCCTGGTGGCAACTTCTTTCCAGTCATGTATTCAGAATAATCAGGTGGCGAATTCTCTCCAATAATCTGTTCTTCAACTACTGTCTCATGGTCAATGTCTTTCTTATCATCTGAAAACCAAACAAAAAAAAATATTTTACAGATATTATACATTATTCACATCAGTCCCTGCCCAAGTGCAGCTTCCAATCTGAGATCCCTATTACACAGCTTCATACTATTGATTTTGTGGTATAGCTATGGGACCTGTTATCCAGAAGGCTTGGAATCTATGGTTATCTGGATAACAGATTTGTCCATAATTTGAACCTTCATACCTTAACTCGACTAAAAAAAAAAAAAAAAGGAAACAGATATACCCAGTAGGCTGGTTTTGCTTCCAATAAGGATTAATTATATTTTAGTTTGGATCATGTACTAGGTACTGTTTTATTATTAAAGAGAAAATGGAATCATTTTTAAAAATTTGGATTATTTAGAATGGGATTTATCTGGATAATCGGTTTCCGGACCCCATAAACCCATATGACACATGGGGTGCTGACTGTTGTTGTTGCTCAGATAGAAAAGAACCATGGTCAAATTCTCGCCATCCAACAGTCACTACTTCACATTAAACCAATGGCTGCAAAGCCCTAGGAGGCCAAGCTGAAGGCCAGTAATCGGGAGGAAGAATGCCTGTTTCCTCTATTCCTAAAAAAAAGGCAGATACAACACTTATCACCAATTTATTTCACCTGAGAACAAAGTCGAAAACCCCTGAAATTATGTCTTCCTAAACTAGTAGATCGCAATCTAATTTCAATGAATATGTATCGGATACAAAGCACTGCATATTCCCACGAGGCACATTTGTATTAGCAGAATGGTATTCAGTTGCAAACAGGATTTTAGCAAAACACTAAGCACCACTGAGCAGCAATGACTGGAGAACAAAGACGTAGGTTAGGGGCAAAGAAGCACTTATAGTGTGTACTCAACATAAAGCTGAATATGCTGGATGACAACTCTCCCGCAGGAGAATTTCCATTATACAACACTAACAGTAAAGGGCAGCCATTCAAAGCTGAAAAAGGAGAAAGGGCACAAGATACACAGCTGATAACAGATAAGCTTTGTAATATACAATAGGATTATTCAGAAATAATCTGTTATGTACTGTTATCCTGTGCTTGAATGGCTGCCCCCATGGCTACACATAAGCTTGTTTATATAAACTATAGTAGTACTTATCTGTTATCTACTGTGTAGCCTATGCTTGAATGGCTGCCCCCCCATGGCTTACACATAAGCTTGTTTATATAAACTATAGTAGTACTTATCTGTTATCTACTGTGTATCCTGTGCTTGAATGGCTGCCCCCCCCATGGCTTACACATAAGCTTGTTTATATAAACTATAGTAGTACTTATCTGTTATCTACTGTGTATCCTGTGCTTGAATGGCTGCCCCATGGTTACACAGCAGCTTGTTTATATAAACTATAGTAGTACTTATCCGTTATCTACTGTGTATCTTGTGCTTGAATGGCTGCCCCCATGGCTACACAGCAGCTTGTTTATATAAACTATAGTAGTGTTTCTGGAACAAACAACAGTTTTACCAGTGCAACAATACATTATTTTCATTACGTTAAAAGACTTTCATTTTTTGGTGTAACTGTTCCCTTAAAGTTAGGCAATGACAGGAGCTTTGTTGCCAGTTTCATAAAAATCTTACAGCAGGCGACAAACCTTCCAAAAAATAGTATTTTCCCAATAATATCGCTACCAGTAATTTACTTGTGGCAATAAGGTTAGTGTGTGGCAAGACATTTTCAGGAAGATTTGCCTCCTGTGGTAGCAATTTATTTCAATGTAGGAGACAAAAATCACCATGTGTCATTGGCCTTATAGTTTACAAGCATGAATCAGACACATCAAACGGACTATTACAGGATGCTGAATCTATGGCTCACACCACCCAATGTTGATTTGTCATTTGTCCCCATTGTAAAAAGATTAGACAATATTGACACAAGCTGCCCATACACAGGGACATTTTGTTGCCACCCTGTGAAGGATCTTATCGGCTAAGCCATTGACATTCAACCTCTGTGGTACCAAGGGTCAACTTATAACCTTAAATATACCATAAACATACCCTAAAATCCATCTGCCACCTCCCCCCGCTCTCCCAGCACATGATTAAACACCTTAGGGGCCTCTAACAAAAATTCTAAATGATACACCAATATAACAACCCTACCAGGCTCATGTCTCACAGGGTACAGAGTAGGGCAGGCAGAGTATGGCACACACATGTAGCATAGGGAAGGTAGAGTATGGCACACCCAGGGTGCATAGGGCAGGCAGAGTATGGCGCGCGCACAGGGAGCATAGGAAAAGCAGAGTATGACACACACAGGGAGCAAAGGGCAGGCAGAGTATTGCTGGAACAATTGTAAATATAACGATAAGCTTATCGGGTAATCCTAAAATAGGTCCTTTCACACGTCAAAACTTCCTATGTACAGCCTCCTTAAAGGGATACTGTCATGGGAAAACTTTGTGGCACACACACACACGGAGCATAGGGCAGGCAGAGTATGGCGCACACACAGGGAGCATAGGGCAGGCAGAGTATGGCACACAGGGAGCAAAGGGCAGACAGAGTATGACACACAGGGAGCAAAGGGCAGGCAGAGTATGGCACACATAGGGAGCAAAGGGCAGGCAGAGTATGGCACACAGAGGGAGCATAGGGCAGGCAGCGTATGGCACATACAGGGAGCATAGGGCAGGCCGAGTATTGCTGGAACAATTGTAAATATAACGATAAGCTTATCGGGTAATCCTAAAATAGGTCCTTTCACACGTCAAAACTTCCTATGTACAGCCTCCTTAAAGGGATACTGTCATGGGAAAACTTTTTTTTTCAAAATGCATTCGTTAATAGTGCTGTTCCAGCAGACTTCTGCACTGAAATCCATTTTTCAAAAGAGCAAACAGATTTTTTATATTTAATTTTGGAATCTGACATGGGGCTGGACATATTGTCGATTTCCCAGCTGCCCCCAGTCATGTGACTTGTGCTCTGCTAAGTTTCAGTGACTCTTTACTGCTGTACTGCAAGTTGCAGTGATATAACCCCCCTCCAGCAGCCTAACAACAGAACAATGGGAAGGTAACGAGATAGCAGCTCCCTAACACAACATAACAGCTCCCTGGTAGATGTAAAAACAACACTCAATAGTAAAAGCCATGTCCCACTGAGACTGATTCAGTTACATTAAGTAGAAGAAATAACAGCCTGCCAGAAAGTAGTTCCATCCTAAAGCGCTTGCACAAGTCACATGACTGGGGCAGCTGGGAAACTGACAATATGTCTAGCCCTATGTTACATTTCTAAAATTGAATATAATAAAAAATCTGTTTGCTCTTTTGAGAAACTGATTTCAGTGCAGAATTCTGCTGGAGCAGCACTATTAACAGATGCGTTTTGAAAAAAACATGTTTTCCCATGACCCTTTAAGGCTATGGGCACACAGGCTGAAGGCTCAGCTGCTGTCACTTCATATTTTTGCAGGTTGAAAGAAGCAGATCTGCTCCTTGCCCTGTTGATTTAAAACCAATCAGCCTTGTGCACGCAAACACACACACACCGGAGCTGAAGAGGAGATGCCTCCACTGGTGTTATTTGAGCTCCCCCTGTAATGGCAAGAACAGCCTCAGTCCTGCTAGAACTTCCCATCAGATGGTCACAATGATGGTTAAACCTCTGGTTTATTGAAATTTGTTTGCTCTTTTGAGAAATGGATTTCAGTGCAGAATTCTGGTGGAGCAGCACTATTAACTGATGCGTTTTGGAAAAAACATGTTTTCTGATGACAGGATCCCTTTAAGCACTAGCTGGAGAACTGGAGGTTAATTACAAAATGAAGGTATCTGTTACATGCGGGTGGCTCATTATTCGCTATAAATCATACAATATCACAGCTAGAACATCCACTATAGGCTCTTCATTTAAGCAATTAGGAGCCAGTCGCATTATACAAGAGAGATTTCTTTTTAACTGGTATTTATATTGTGAATAAAGTAGCCCCTCTTGTAAAATATAGTGAATAAAGTACCCCCTCTTGTAAAATATAAGGATATTATAAGTTACCGAGGAGTTTCATGACCATATAAAAACACGAGGCCGAAGGCCGAGTGTTTTTATACAGGTCATGGAACTCCGAGGTAACGTCTATTATCCTAATATTTTGCAACTGGGGGTACTTTATTTATTATAATACACAAATTTCAGTGATTCATGTGACAGAAATGACATCAGAACTCACCGTTTATAAGGATATAATTTACAAGATATTCATGGCTTTTGTGTATTATATAGTGAATAAAGTACCCCCTCTTGTAAAATATAAGGATATTATAAGTTACCGAGGAGTTTCAGGACCATATAAAAACACGAGGCCGAAGGCCTTCTAATAGCCCCATATTTTGCAACTGGGGGTACTTTATTATAATACACAAATTTCAGTGAGTCATGTGACAGAAATGACATCAGAACTCACCGTTTATAACTGATGACATCAGAACTCACCGTTTATAAGGATATCATTTACAAGATATTCATGGCTTTTGTGTATTATATAAGGATATTATAAGCCACTGAGGAGTTTCATGACCATATAAAAACACAAGGCCGAAGGCCTTCTAATATCCTCATATTTTGCAACTGGGGGTACTTTATTTATAAAACACAAAAGTGCCAGAAATGACATCACTACTCTCAGTTTATATCTGATGACATCAGAACTCATCGTCTATAAGGATATCATTTACAAGATATTCATGGCTTGTGTGTATTTTAAAGCACCAACCAACCATTGATAGTCTTGTACAATAAAGATACATGTTTAAAGGCACACAGATTAATTAGCATTTTGAATGACTGAAATGGAATTTTAGGCGCTAATCGCTGTAGTTTAACCATGGGGTCCCCTCGTCAGAATTGTGACTTTTAGAGCAGGACAAGTAACATGTGTGACCTAAAAAACACTAACTGACGCCATTGTCGCAAGTGTATGAAGACAAAGCAGAATTGTGCAGAACACGGAGCGGACTAACGGGAAGTCAAGCTGAAGGGGAAGCGCGGGCAGGACAATTCACCACAGAAACTCTAACACAGAACAAGCGGCGACGGCACAAGAATCCGCAGCCCGTGAGGGATAAAATCCGCAACACTGAGCGCCCGCCCCTCCCCCACTGCCCATCAAGTGCGCCATTGCGGCCTAGTCCCCGAGCCTTCAGCAGCGCGCTCGCTCCCGCTAGGCCGCCATCTTCCCCGGCCCCACACGCCATCTTTTCGGGCCGCCATACTGGCCAGTGAACATGGCGGCGCCCAGCAACATCTCAAAACATGGCTTCCTTTCAAAACAAAATAAACACCGCGGCCAGGGAGCCGCTTCCCGAGCTTTAAATTGCGGGAGCACGGGCGCCGGAAAGCGCGGGGACACGCCCTGAGGCCTAGCCGGGCCAGAACAATGAAGAACTCACCTGAAGCCCACATAGTGACCGAGAACTCCCCCTCCAGGGTCTTGATCTGCACTTGTTTCTGCTCCCATTTCCTCCCGCTCGCCTCGGCCCCACTCAAGTAGCTTTTCTTGCTGCTCTTCTTGCCGCTCCCGCCTCCCCCTTTCTTCATGCGCCCCCCTGAGCTCTTGCCGGCCACTGTCACCAGAGTCTGCTCGATGTACTCGTCCTCTCCAGCCGGTGCAGGTACCGGGATAAGGATCTGGTCCTCGTAGCCATCGTCGGCCCGGAGATCCGAGTCATCCCCCCCGACCACCTCTTCCCGGGTCTGAACCAGGATCACCTCTTGGTGGTGGGAATGGACCCCGTCGTCGGAGTCCAAGGGCTGCAGAGCGATCATAGGCTGCTGGTGGTGCCCTGATTCGTCGTCATCGTCCTCGTCGTCCCCGACCACGGTGGTCTCAATAGTTTCCACAGGGATACATTCCACCTCAATCTCGTGCAATTCCACGATCTCCGCGGGCATCTCGGAGCCATCAGAGGCAATGTAGAGCGTGTCGCCCGATGCCATGTTCATCCCCTGCTCAGTTTCTCGGCTGGTCCCCCCACCCGCACCTAAACATTAATTCCCCCCAGCCCCGGATATATATTTTTTTTATAACACTCTCTTTTCCTTCCTCCTTCAACACAAATACCAACTCGTCCCACCAAATCTCGTCGCCGCCGTCCGCTCCGGCATCATCTCGCGAGACTTGGCATTTCAACGGCCAGGTTGGGAGGAGGCGGCTGGCGACATCCTGGCTAGGGGCATAGAGGGGGAGTGGGCGTGGTTATCATTGCGTCGGGTGACGCGAAGACGTTGTACGCTGAATCGCTAACGCGATTGCGTCATTTCACCCTTGTTTCTGTGCGTGGCTTTGAGTGGTTTTGGGCCGACGGTAAGTGGATCAGGTTTTAACAGATGTTACATTCAGTGTGAGTTTTAGTTACTGAGTAATTAGGTTCGGACAGAAGGTCAGTCAGTATTAATAGTATAGCACCCTTCTTCACACAGGATATTTGGGATGAGGGTTGAGCTAAAAGTACAAGGATACTGTGTGTGAGAGTTCTAGTTTAGCAACGCCTTAAAGAGGTGGTTCACCTGTAACTTAACTTCTAGTTTAATTCTAAGCAACTATTCAATTGGTCTTTTTTTTATATATAGTTTTTGTATTATTTTCCTTCTGACTCTTTCCAGCTTTGAAACGGGGGTCACTGACCCCATCTAAAAAAACAAATGCTCTGTAAGGCTACACACGTGTTATTGTTACTTTTTATTACTCATCTTTATAGTCCGGCCTCTCTGCAATTCATATTCCAGTGTCTTGTTCAAATCAGTGCATGGTTGCTAGGGGAATGTGGAACGTAGCAACCAGATTGCTGAAACTGGGGAGCTGCTGAATAAAAAAGCTAAATAACTCAAAAAGCCACAAATAATAAAAAATGTAAACCGGTTGCAGATTGTCTCTGAATATCGTTTTCTACGTCATAGTAAAAGTTCATTTAATTGCGAACATCCCCTTTAAGGGTTGTCAGGGCTGCATCCCAGATTAATGTTAATTCTTACTCACCTAAGGGGTTGTTCACCTTTAAACGAACTTTTAATATGGTGTGCAGAGTGATTTTCTGAAACTATTTGTGTTTTTTTTAGTTATTTCGATTTTTATTTATTCAGCCATTCTCCAGTCTGCAATTTCGTTGCTGGTTTTTAGGGTCCAAATTACCATACCAACCATACACTGATTAGTATGAGAGTCTGGAATATGAATAGGAGAGACCTACATGGAAATATGTGTATTAAAAAGTAGCAGTAACAATAAGGGACATATGTATCAAGGGTTGAAGTGAAAATTTGAATTTTCGAGTTTTTTTATGGCCAAAACTGTGAAATTAGACTAGGGAATTCTTAAAAAAAAAATCTTTTTTTTTTAAAAAAAAAATTAGATTTTTGAGATTTATCATACACTGGCCCTTTAAGAACTCAAATTAGACTATTCGCCACCTTAAACCTACCGAATTGCTGTTTTAGCCTATGGAAGACGTCCTAGGATCAGTTTGGAGTTGTTTGCACCCTGCCTGACAATTGAGTTTTTTTCAGAAAAAAAAACGCAAATTGACTGATTCAAGTTTGCGGGTCGATCCTATTCACCTGAGCTTCAAAAATTAGTTTTTGTGAAAGCTGGAAAGAGTCAGAAGAAGGCAAATAATTAAAACACTATAAATAAAAAAAAAAGTATAATGAAGACCAATTGAAAAGCTGCTTAGAATTAGTCATTCTATAACATATTTTAACTTAAAGGTGAACTACCCCTCTAATAATGGGTAATAATTTTAAAGGGAATGTTTTTCCCAAAGACTGTCATTTAAATAAAGAAAATGTGTAATTCTAAGACTCTTTCAAATGTTCTATAATTAGAAAATATAATGGTTTTAACATTACCGTTAAATGTAACTGCAGCTGACAGCAGTATGTTTATTCCTTTCTGATCTCTCTTCTCACTCCTGGTTCTGATTGGCTGTTGAAACAATGTAACAGACACAAGTATGACCTCAGCTGGATTCTGCTACATTGTTTCAGGAGTTGGTATTATTGGTAACAGACAGATACTGTTCAATAGCAATTACATAACTTGCAAACCAGTAAAAAGATTCAATGAACGTAAATAAAATGACAGTTTCAGCAATCTGGTTGCTATTTTCCACATTCCCCTAGCAACCATGCACTGATTTCAACAAGACACTGGAATATGAATTGCAGAGAGGCCTGACTATAAAGATGAGTAATAAAGAGTAACAATAAGAGTCAGAAGAAGGTTTTCAATTGGTTTATTATTTATTTTGTATAGTTTTATATTTATTTGCCTTTTTCTTCTGACTCTTTGCAGCTTTCAAATGGGCGTCGCTGACTCCCTTCTAAAAAGCAAATGATCTGTAAGGTTACAAATGTATTGTTATAGCTACTTGATATTCCTCATTTTTCTATTCATCCACTCTCCTATTCCAGTCTCTTATTTAAATCAATGCATGGTTGCTAGGGGAATTTGCACCCTAGCAACCAGATTGCTTTAAATGCAAGTTGAAGAACTGCTGAATAAAAAGCTAAATAACTCAAAAACCTTAAATAATAAAAAATTAAAACCAACTGCATATTGTCTTGGGAATATCACTCTCTACAGCATACTAAAAGTTATCTCAAAGGTGAACAACCCCTTTAAATTAAGTAAATACTGTTAACAATAAAGTAACAATTTTCTCAACCTAATAAAGTTTACTGTCTTCCTCGGGGGGGGGGGGTGGATGCTCTGTATTTCTGTTTCGGTTTGAAGTAGCAATGATGGCAGGTGTTGAGAGATCTATGGAGAACATATTTTGTTGAACCTTATGGGGCAAAGGCATTAGCAATCATCACCCTCTGCCACTTGTAAGGGGGTTGGTTGGATTAAGTGTTTACAGGGTCCAGTGGTATTATCAAATCTAAGGGGCAGATTTATCAAGGGTCAAACATTTGAAATTTTAATTTTCGAGTTTTTTATGGTCAAAACTCGACTAGGGAGTTATTTAAATTCGATTTTGAGTTTTTAAAAAAAATTAGATTTTTCGAGATTTATCATACTCTGGCCCTTTAAGAACTCACATTTGACTATTCTCCACCTAAAACCTGCCAAATTGCAGTTTAAGTCAATGGGAGAGATCCAGGAATCAATCTGCAGTCTTCCTGACATTACTCAAATCCCGTTTTTTAAAATTGGATTAAAATTTGATTCGAGTTTTCGGGTCAATTCCATTCATCCGAGTTTAATTTTTTTTTAAAAAAAATACATTTAGAATTTATTGGAGTTTAGGGGAGTTTTTAAAAACTCACATTCAAAATCAAAATTTGACCTTTGATAAATGTGCCTCCCCAAGTCAGCTTCTTTTTTTTGACACTGGTTTGTAGAAATTTTGGATAACACGATAGTCCCAAACTAAATGTATATAGTTATCAGGTGAGTAATTGCATTTAGGGCATATGTCTGGTATATTCAGGTTGATCAAATACAGTCTAGGGGGGTAAGTTAGGATGTGTGTAGGTATCTGAATTGTAAAATTCTGTTTTTAAAACGAATAAATATTCGACTATGAGCTTTCAGGATATCAGTCCACATTTCAGGGGTAAGATGTGATAAATCCTGGATCCACTTTTCATATAGTTTTAGGAATACCGGGTCCCCAGGTTTGTTTAGGAGAGAATAAAATTGGGAAACTGGGTTTGGCAGATCTGGAGTAAATATCATTTTCTCCAATCTGCAGGGAGTACTATCAGTTATATTTCCAAATTGAGCTTTCAGGGCATGCCTGAGTTGGATATAGTGGAAGAACATCCTGGTGGGTAAGTTATATTTAGCTTTCAGGACATCAAAAGATATTAGTTCCCCCTTTTCTTTTATATGACCCAGGTACTTGATGTTATAGTGAGCCAATAGCTATGGGTTAGGGATGGATAACTGGTGGTAGAGCTGAGGATTGTGCCATAGTGGGGTCCAGATGGAATCATGGTAGTCACCTCTAGGCGATTGTAGTAGGGCTGCCTTCCTAATTTCTACTGCTGCTTTTGTTAGTGGGAATAGAATATTTTGTAATTTAGTTCCTCAGTAAAGTAATTTTCTAAGGGCTTTGTAAGAGCCTACAGCTTTAATAGTAGTGGCAGTATTTTGAGGTGACGGGTTAGCCCACCACCAAGTATTTACAAGCTTTGTAGCTAAGTATTAATAAAATGTATTCAAGGCTGCTACACCTTCTCCCATATCAGAGGGGTGTTGTAAAATAGAGAGAGCCGTCCAGAGCTGTAAGGGGGCCCAATACAACGTGGAGAGCATAGATTTCAGTTTGCGAAAATAGTTAGGATAAGGATAGGAGTTTGGTGGAACAGATATGTGAATTTGGGGACTAAAATCATTTTAAAATGTTTTTTTCCGCCCAAGAAGTGGAAGGGTGGTCCATGCCTTGGTTTTAGTTTCTAATATTTCCCATATCCTTAGTAGTCTAGATTTTACATCATTTTCTGCCAAACCTTAAGGTGGGACAATGAGGTTGTAGCTATAAAAAAACAACTTTGCAGGTTTTAGTTGGCACAAATATATGTCATAAGACTGAGTTTGTTGTAACAAAGTTTACACTTTATTATTTATAAAAGTCCAAAATGCCACTATTTTTCTAAAACCACTCCGACCAAACTCCTGCATGCTTTTTTTACAGTTTTTATTAGATTTCCCCGAAAAAATCTAGTGCAGGAAAAGAATTGTGAATTTTTTTTCACGATTTCACGCCCGAAAACTGACTTTTTTTCGGATATTGCTTGAAAACTACAAGTTATTCGGATTATTGAACGAAACCCAGAGCAAACCAGGATATCTTCCAATTGTCAATGGGACATCTGCTATTGACTTCTAAATGAACTCGGCAGGTCTGACTTTTAACACCATTGGGGTTTAATAAATTACGAAAAATTCAAGTTTTTTATTTCCTACATAAAATGGTGTAGCAAAAATCAGACTTTAATAAATACCCCCCTAACAGTTGTTGCATGGTCGGTTGGTGGCGAGTAGCAGTAAAAAAAAAAAAAAACTCTTGTTCTTATAGATTAATAGAAATACTGTATCTGTTCCATAATATGTCTTTTGTACTCATCACTCACTCTCTGGCTCTAGGAACACAGATGTATGTATATATACAGTGGTGTGCAAAACTATTTGCCCCCTTCCTGATTTCTTATTCTTTTGCATGTTTGTCACACAAAATGTTTCTGATCATCAAACACATTTAACTATTAGTCAAAGATAACACAAGTAAACACAAAATGCAGTTTTTAAATGAGGGTTTTTATTATTTAGGGAGAAAAGAAATCCAAATCTACATTTTCATGTGTGAAAAAGTAATTGCCCCCTGAACCTAATAACTGGTTGGGCCACCCTTAGCAGCAATAACTGCAATCAAGCGTTTGCGATAACTTGCAACGAGTCTTTTCCAGCGCTCTGGAGGAATTTTGGCCCACTCATCTTTGCAGAATTCTTGTAATTCAGCTTTATTTGAGGGTTTTCTAGCATGAACCGCCTTTTTAAGGTCATGCCACAACATCTCAATAGGATTCAGGTCAGGACTTTGACTAGGCCACTCCAAAGTCTTCATTTTGTTTTTCTTCAGCCGTTCAGAGGTGGATTTGCTGGTGTGTTTTGGGTCATTGTCCTGCTGCAGCACCCAAGATCGCTTCAGCTTGAGTTGACGAACAGATGGCCGGACATTCTCCTTCAGGATTTTTTGGTAGACAGTAGAATTAATGGTTCCGTCTATCACAGTAAGTCTTCCAGGTCCTGAAGCAGCAAAACAACCCCAGACCATCACACTACCACCACCATATTTTACTGTTGGTATGATGTTCTTTTTCTGAAATGCTGTGTTACTTTTACGCCAGATGTAACGGGACGCGCACCTTCCAAAAAGTTCAACCTTTGTCTCGTCGGTCCACAAGGTATTTTCCCAAAAGTCTTGGCAATCATTGGGATGTTTTTTAGCAAAATTGAGACGAGCCTTAATGTTCTTTTTGCTTAAAAGTGGTTTGCGCCTTGGAAATCTGCCATGCAGGCCGTTTTTGCCCAGTCTCTTTCTTATGGTGGAGTCGTGAACACTGACCTTAATTGAGGCAAGTGAGGCCTGCAGTTCTTTAGATGTTGTCCTGGGGTCTTTTGTGGCCTCTCGGATGAGTTGTCTCTGCGCTCTTGGGGTAATTTTGGTCGGCCGGCGACTCCTGGGAAGGTTCACCACTGTTCCATGTTTTTGCCATTTGTGGATAATGGCTCTCACTGTGGTTCGCTGGAGTCCCAAAGCTTTAGAAATGGCTTTATAACCTTTGAAATTGAACTCAGGTGTGATAAACCACAGTTAAGTTATTTTTTAACAAGGGGGGCAATCCCTTTTTCACACAGGCCCATGTAGATTTGGAGTTTTTTTTCTCCCTTAATAACGTAAACCTTCATTTAAAAACTGCATTTTGTGTTCAATTATGTTATCTTTGACTAATAGTTAACGGTTTTTGATGAGCAGAAACAATTAAGTGTGACAAACATGCAAAAGAATAAGAAATCTGGAAGGGGGCAAATAGTTTTGCACACCACTGTACGGTATATACAATTTTACTCATAAAGAACCAATGCAGATTAGAATAAATACAATAATAAAATGTAAATAATACAAACCATGTGATGTTGCTCCCAGTGGCCTCAATGAAGATGCTCATTTTTTTCTGACTTAGAGCCTTGTTTTGGAGCCATAATAACTATGTATATTGTGAACCTTATATAAACTGCCAGTCTACATGGGGCTACCAAATAACCAATTAGCCCTTAATGGTCCCCTCCTAGGATCTTTTTCATGCTTGTGTTGCTCCCCAACTTTTCTTGTTTTTTTTTTCCAAAATGTTTATATTTTTTAAAATTTTACATATGAAATATGTAGCAAATAAAATAAAATAACACAAATTTCAAGTACAAATCAAGTTTTGAAGAACAAAATTGGTGACGAACATATTTAGATCCTTCCCAAGTGACCATCACGGCAGTTCAGGTGTACCTCTATCTTTTGAGAACAGAAACAATTTTGTCAGTTTACTTCATGTAGGTAGTGAAGCAAGTAACTAGTGTTTAATAGTTACAGTAAAGGACTTGTAAACAGTCTGTTGAGGTAATGACTCCTGGGGGGTTCCACTGTGGTTCGTTGTTACAAATTTTCTGCACTCATAAATAGTTGTTCCGCTTCCCGGACAAGGTCAGTTCCTCTTAATAATTCTGTTTCATACCAAGTGTTGTGGTGGAAAGTTTGTGTAGTTAGCAGTTTGGTAGTTGGTGGTTGAGTATTTATGTAGGTTAGCCAGGTGTCGAAACCTTTATTTGTCATTGGGTTGCAAGATGTTGTTGGAGTGCAACTCCCATTTTATATTTTCATTATATGTTAACCTATTGTGGGAGTTGTAGTCCAGTAACATCTGGGTACCCAAGGTTAAAGAGGTTTCCAAGCTAAAATGTAGGGGATGGTGATCCCAGGAAATATTCAGCTGACATATCTCTGTTAGTATGATTCCAAAGATAAAAGCAGTAAAACCCCCTCTCTACCCATGATTAACTATCATTTGATTCAACTCAATTAATAAATACCAATTCTTGAAATAATATCCTAATTATTCAGATTAAAACTTTAAAATTAAAATAAAGTACTTGTGCTACAATTATTTGTGTCCACTCACTGCTTGAGTAACCTTGATTAATTGGTAGACAAGGTTACCTTGTGAAAGTGCTAGTGTGCAATAAATATAATGTTATAAAGAGGAGTTCATAATTAATTATCTTAATTCAGACGACCAGCATTTAAGAATTCCTAGATTGGAAAATGGAAAATAGTTGAAGAGGTGGAATTGTCCCAAGAAACTTCTATTAGTGGTTTGTGCTAAGCCCTGGGATACTACACGAAGGAGAAGGCAGGGCACTGGGGACGGTGGTCTCAAAATTGCCTTACTAGTTCAATAGAGAATCTAAGGGACAGATTTACTAAAGGGCGAAGTGACTAACCCTGGTGAAGATTCGCCAATGTGACAGTTTTCAGGGACTTCACCGATTTACTAACGGGCGCAGGTGTCACTTCGCTAGTGAAGGAGATAAGACGCTACCAGTGATTCGCACTCTATCGCCAGGCGAATTTTCGCTCTGGCGAAATGGACATTACTCCGCAAATTCACTAAGATGTAGGTTTTACTGAACGTTACCTCTTTCACCAGACTTGCCTTCGCCAGCTCAGACCAGGCAAAGTGCAATGGAGTGCATAGATCTTCCTCAATCTCCTGTTACTTACATCATATTTTTTAGTGAAAAAAGCTTCTAAGTTCAAAAAACGCTGGCATCTTTTCCTTTTTTCAGAGTGATAGCATGCAAAAGTCCTTAAAATTTTTTTTGGGTACCCGGGTTCCCCCATACATTTTCTAACATATGGAACATAAACTATACAGTGGGCTCATGTGTAGGGCAATATAACAATTCTTATTTTCTTTATTAAGGTTCCCTGGACTTGTGTAATGTAATGTATTTGTAACATATACGTCCATTCATCTTTAAATTTCCCATCATATGCAAATTAGCCTGAGCAAAGACCTCTAACGAACTTGTGCTAGGCAGAATTGAACGCTAGTGCGTCTTCGCTTTCATTTGCATTGCCTAAGTAATGATAGCGAAAATTCTCCAGCGTTGTCTATCTGGACGCAACTTTGCATTTCAGTAAATTAGCGTTGTCTGAGCAAATTTTACCCTGGCGAAGTGCTGCGTTGGCTGCGAAGCCGTCGCTGGCGAATTTACCCCTTAATAACCAGTAAAACCACAGATCCCCAAGCCTTTGGCGTGAAAGGAGAATCAAGAGGAGTAAACGCGGTTGCTGCAGGTTAGTTTCTGGCTCTGGTTCCTATAAAATGAAAGATCTCGTGATCGATTAAATTCAAAGTTAAAAGAGCTTAAAATAACGAAGGCTCGCGTTTCGCTGAACCCTTTTTCAAGGCAAAATATATATATATCTGTTAGTATATGATTGGAATCTGTTTCTTCTTATTGCTGCATAGTAAGAACAAGCAAGAAGTAACCAACCGGGTCTTGTTTGAACAATAAACAGTTTATTACCAATATGATTACATCTACAGGTGTGCACCAATGTACCATTTTAATATTGTGATGAAGTGGAGATTTGTGTTGTCCCCTAACAACATGTCTCTGGTTTTCGTGTGATTTCTGCATTCAATTTTGGTTGGCAAAAGGGTCGTAGCACTGCAGACTATCCGTACACTTACTCTGAAGTCATCCTATAAAAGTAAATGGTTCACGTTGTTTTTTCCTTCAATCTACTACTACATGAAAAAATGATACATTTAAATAAGCAGCTATATGATCATACAAATTAAAAAATAAAAGGCTGACAAATCTTGATGTGCGACGTCAGATGAAACCGGAGAAAAAATCCAGAAGTCATTTTATTTTAAGACTTTTGAGTAAAGTAAATCCAAAGGCAAGTGCTGAGTCTGCTAATAAAAAGGGAGCGGGAACAGTGCAGGGATCTTCAGTGTCAATTCAACACTCCGGATGAATCTGTTTGTGGAATTTATTGAACATTCCCAGACTGCAGTGTTATCTGTCATTATGTTGTACTGATTCTGCTCAGTTCCTGCCTGATAGCTGCAAGAAAACAAATGCATTATGAAGGCATAACACCATCCAGTCTCCTGCTTTTCTCTAGTAGCATGAATTATTCAGAAACTGTTTATTGCAGAAATAGACATATCTGACCTTGTTCTGTATCTCTTGAGATTTTGAGAAAAAATGCCGTAAAGTCAAATTAATTAGACAAGAATGCTAACAGTATTTAATCGGAAAAACCACGTCGGGTGTTGCAGGGTCCTAAAGGGGAATACCACCCAAACAACAGAAGCAATGTAGAAGAGGACAGATATGGTGCAGAATCCTTGTGCTAAATCGTTTACAACCAGAGAATAGAAAGGGGTGCAATAATAACTTTAAACCCATTTCAATTAATCTAAACATAATGAAAAAAAATGTAAATCTAAACAAAGGTTTTGTTTTTTTTTTTGGCTAAAAAGTTGCTTTAAAGAACATTATTGCGGTTGTCTTTTCACATACTTCAGAACTGCTTTGTGTTTAAATGTACTGCAAATTCACGAGAGGCAAGAGTGAGCCACAATGTTTTTTTGCACTTGAACTCAGACTGCTTGAAATACAGTACTTTAACCAATCTCTGTCCTCAGCATGCTTCCCATAGCTGCACATGCAACAAATTAAAGAGTTTAAAGGGACCCTGTCATTGGAAAACATGTTTTTCTCAAAACGCATCAGTTAATAGTGCTACTCCAGCAGAATTCTGCACTGAAATCCATTTCTCAAAAGAGCAAACAGATTTTTTTATTTTCAATTTTGAAATCTGACATGGGGCTAGACATTTTGTCAATTTCCCAGCTGCCCCTGGTCATGTGACTTGTGCCTGCACTTTAGGAGAGAAATGCTTTCTGGCAGGCTGCTGTTTTCCCTTCTCGATGTAACTGAATGTGTCTCAGTGGGACATGGGTTTTTACTATTGAGTGTTGTTCTTAGATCTACCAGGCAGCTGTTATCTTGTGTTAGGGAGCTGCTATCTGGTTACCTTCCCATTGTTCTTTTGTTTGGCTGCTGGGGGGGGGGTGATATCACTCCAACTTGCAGTACAGCAGTAAAGAGTGATTGAAGTTTATCAGAGCACAAGTCACATGACTTGGGGCAGCTGGGAAATCGACAAGATGTCTAGCCCCGTGTCAGATTTCAAAATTGAATATAAAAAAATCTGTTTGCTCTTTTGAGAAATGGATTTCAGTGCAGAATTCTGCTGGAGCAGCACTATTAACTGATTCATTCCCATGACAGTATCCCTTTAAGGTTTGAAAAGACCTTTGCAGTACCGACACTTTAGGAGGGGGGTATTTACTAAACGTATTCTTTTCTTACTATAATAAAAAAAATTGAAACAAACTCTGAAACCTGAATCACCTTAATTTACCAATAAATTGATAGAAAAAGTTGGTGAGAGAAAAAGTCGCGTCAAAATCGAATCATGTGACTTTTTAATTGTTGCCCAGAAAACTTGACTTTATCGAATTGTCGCCTCAACAACTTGAATTTATCGGATTATCGATAGAAAACCAGCATTAACAGCCAAAACTATCGAGAATCAGGAAGGCACAAAACATGTTGTAATGGTTAATTGTTCCATTGACTTTTTAGCAGCTTTGAAGCATCATAAATCTTGAAAACTTTTTTTTCCTATAAAAATTTGAGTTTTTCCTATTAAAAAAACTCTTCCAGTAAAATTCAAGGCCTAATAAATAGGACCCTTAGGGGCAGCTTTATCAAGGGTCAAATTTCGAGTTCTTGGGACTTTGTAAAAACTCCCATGAACTCGAAATTTCAAAAAGAATTAGAATTTTTGAAATTCAGATGAATGGAATCGACCCGCAAACTCGAAATCGAATTCGATTGGAGTTTTTGCACCAAAAAAACACGATTTTCAGGTCGTCTCCAAACAACTCCAGGACGTTCGCCATAGGTTTAAACAGCAATTCGCGAGGTTTAAGGTGGCGAATAGTCGAATTCCTGTCAAGAAAGCATGTATCATGTATAAATATGCAGGGCTGCATTTTCGTGTGCTTCACACCTATTACTTAACAGGTCAGAGAACCTGCAGATGATTCACATTTACCTTGAATGGGGGAGGGGCTGTCCCCTCAAATTAAGGAACAAAAAATATCCATGGCCTAACACAGGGTGTAATATGTGCAAATATGGGATGAACTCATGCATGCGCTGCGTTTTCATCCGACAGTCGGATAAATGTAGTTCTTACATGCGATTCTCCTTCACTTCCTGTTTCTTCACAGCCTCCGGCAAGTCGCATGCGTTTTGCCGTGTCGGCACCAAACGTATTGTGGAATTCCTTCCTAAATTGTGAACTTCAGTTTCAGTTGCATCATTTCTAAGATCTTACTGGTTGCTGTGATTTATTAGACTCAATAAACAATTGTGAAGCCCATTACATTGTCTCTATACGTTTTAGTTCAGTAATGACATATTCCCAAGCAACTGCATCAAGGACTTCATTTTCTTACCATCAATAATCTCTTCTTTGACCTTGTGCAACTCTCTGACAACTTCCTCTAGAATTTCCTTAGGGATCAAATACAAAGAGCCATTAATATAGTTATAGTCACTTACCGTACTGATTTTTCTTTCATTTCAAAATACAACAAATGCTCAAACTAGAGGAAAGGCTCAAATTTGTTAAAGGGGTTGTTCACCTTCAAACCCTTTTTCCCGTTCAGATGGTTTCAGATTGGTCACCAGAATTAAAGACCTTTTCCAATTACTTTATATTTGTGACTGTTTTTCTAATATTGAAGTGTAAAGTTTCATTTTTCACTTTCTAAAGCAGCTCTGGGAGGAGGTCGCTGACTCTTTAATTGTACTAAACTGATACATTTAGATGATACAAGTTTTCAAGTCGATCTGCTGAGCAGAATCCCTGAGGGCATGTAAAGTCTAAAATAGAATAAGGCTAGAAATGCTGTATTTTGTATACTAAATATAAACATGAACTTACTGCACCACAAGCCTAATCAAACAAATGATTTATGCTTTCAAAGTTGGCTACAGGGGGTCACCATCTTGTAACTTTGTTATACATCTTTGCCTGACCCTGACCATGCACATGCGTGTGGTCTGGGCTGCTTAGGGATCGTCATAAACAAAGCTGCTGGAGTTCTGCATGGCTGGGAAGTAAGGCGGGGGCTCCCCCTGCTGTTCATAAGTATGATTGTTTCCCTGCTCAGCAGTTAGGGACCATCTGACAATTACTATCAACAGCAGTAAATGAAGGGAGAATTTCACTGCATAAAGTCAGGTTTCTTATAAAAACTGTACACATTTTTTAATTAAAGTATATTGGAGATAGGTTTCTTTTTAATTAAAGAAAGGATTTTATTGTTTTGCCTTTACACGCAGAGACACGCATTGAGATTCGCGGAGATTTAAGTTGCCCGGCGACAAATTGCCTCTTCTTTGAGTGACTAATCTCCACAAACTGCCTTCCCGTTGGCTAGAATCTAAATTGCAGGCGGAATGGCACTCGGATTGCATCATTTTCCAAATTCGCTCCAAGTTGAATCACAAGGAAACTTCGGGCGACTTTGGAAAACTCTGTGCTCCAGGTGCCATCCCACCGGCGATTCTAGTCAGCGGGAAGGCAGTTTGGGGAGATTATTCGCCCAGAAAAGAGGCGATTTGTCGCCGGGCGACTAATCTCCCCGAATCTCCACATGTGTCTTTGCCCTTAAAGTAGCTGTTAAAATTGATACAATAGTTGCTAATATTCCAGAGATACTGCTGAGAAATGTATCAACTAAATGTAGCAAATAGTGATGGGCTAATTTATGAAACATCAATGGACGTCCGTTTAATAGTTGCTGGCATCAGAATTGTTGCTGGTGACAAAAAAAAACTTTGATGCCGGCGAATGTTTGCCGGTGAATATTTATTCCCCGGTGTCGAAACTCGGAAATTCGCCCATCACTAGTAGCAAATTGTAACAGTTCAGAATCTGCTCCTGGATCACTGAGCTGCCAGACTGAAACACTAGAGACACAAACATTAAATATTAAACTTCAATTTTGGGAGAATGGTAAAAAAATAAAAGATGGAAAGCAATTGGAAAAAGTCTTTGTTTATGGTGAACAATCTGAAATCAACTAAACAAAAAAAGTATTTGGAAGGTGAACAACCCCTTTAAGGTGTTTCAACAATTAATGTTAAATCCATTTCAATTAGTCTAAGTTGCATAATGAAAGAATATGTAAATCTAAGCAGAGGGGTTTTTTTTGGCTAAACATTTGCTTAAAATAATATTGTGTCTGTCTTTTCACATACTTCAGAACAGCTCTGTTTTTAAATGTACTGCAAATTCACGAGCGGCAGGTGCAAGCTGCACTTTTTTTGCACTTGAAATCAGACTGCTTGAAATACAGTACTTTAACCAATTCATTTAAAAATGTACTGTGTTGCATGCTGCATGCCGATTTGATCAGATTTGAGTGCAGTACTGGACTCTTTTAGTATCATGGATGAAACACACTCGCTCACAATGCACCATGCAGCCAATTTTTAGATGACAGAATTAGGGATGCACCGAATCCGTGATTCGGTTCGGGATTTGGCCAGGATTCGGCTTATTCAGCAGGATTCGGATTTAGACGAATCCTTCTGCCCAGCCGAACCAAATCCGAATTTGCATATGCAAATTAGGGGAGGGAAATCGCATGACTTTTTGTCACAAAACAAGGAAGTAAAAAATGTTTTCCCCTTCCCACCCCTAATTTGCATATGCAAATTCGGTTCGGTAATCGGCCAAATCTTTCGTAAAGGATTTGGGGGTTCGGCCGAATCCAAAATAGTGGATTCGGTGCATCCCTAGACAGAATTCTCACTTTAATTCTTCAGTTGTTTTTTTCTTTACATTTTAGTAGATTGATATGGCTGAAGCTACAGATATTTCCAGCCCAGGCCACCACATTTCTGCAACAAATCACTTATCAAAAGTAATATATTCCTTAAATGAACAAAACGTACTGTACATCATAAAATAGGATGAAAGTAACTTCTTACTTGCTTCATTCGGTCGAAATCGAAGGCATCTGAAGATACATCATTACTGCTGCTCACTAGTTTCATCCTATTGAGAATGGGGTAAGGTGAATGAGAAAATAAAACGGAACACCACCAGCAGTTGGGGTAAATAATATTGCTTGGACTTATTATAACATGCAGTTTTCTGGCAGCATAACTTGTAACAATTCACTCTTGTTCCTCGTATATATCTGCCAATAAATGATGGTTCAGCGTTGTATGATACACTGTACCACAAAAGGAAATGTCTGATTTTGCCTGTGTCTATTAGTGATTTGCGGGTCAGGTAAAACTCGACCCGCACCCAACCCTAACCTGCCCGAGCTTGACTTCCAGCTTCCATTTATAGACCCGCCCCCACCAATGACGTCACAAAAGGGGCGGGGTGATCAGGTGCGCATCTATAAAAAAGGAGCTGGAAGTCGAAAGCCGGCAGTGCAAGGTACAGTCCTGTGCAGGTCCATTTTTTTTAACCCGTATCCGACCCGTACCCACACTCTGCAACCCGGACCCGCAACTCGCATTATTACCCACTTGGATCCGCTACCTGACCCAACCCGCAAGTACCTTATCCGCAACCCGCTGACCATCAAGAATCAGGAAGTGCTGTCATTGTAAATCGGAAGTGACCTCATCGGAAGTAGATGTGATCAGAAAAAAAGGAGTAAAAATCCCTATTGAGAAGACCCGTGGCCCGACCTGCAAACCCGCAGAACTGCCGACCTGCGTCTATACCTGCACCCTGAACTTCTACCCGCAACCCGCAGGGTACTACAGGTTTTTGCAGGTACCCGACCAGCTGAAGGACTCTAGTGCAAGATGGTGGGTGGAGAGAACAGGAAGATGAGCTCAACCTGGACCCGCCCACCACCCGCAAAAGGTGATGAGAGGTTGGCCGAACCCGTGAGTCCCGCTGGTATCGAGCCGGCCCGCGCATCACTAGTACTTTCTCCGAAAAAAAGTCAATGTCAGGAAGGCTGCAAACAACTCCAAATTGATCCGAGGACTTCTTCCATTGACTAAAACAACAATTCGCCAGGTTTTAAGTGCAGAATAGTCAAATTCGAGTTCTTAAATCTAATTTGAATTTTTCTTAAAAAATCTAAATTTTAGTTTTGGCCGTATAAAAAATCCCAATTTTCACTTCAATGCTTGGTAAATCTGCCCCAAGTTGTAATTCAGCCACTTGATGGCAGAGAATATTAACAGCTACACAGATGCTGCTTTTAATAGCTGTAACATTTGCAAATAATATAAAAACCACTGCAAATGTATATTGGAAAGTTGTGTACAATTATATTTTGCTTTCATTAGTCAAAATTGTAAAACAAATTCCAGCTTTTCTATATTTTTGTCTTTCTTCCCTATTAATAACATTGGCACTAAACATAATTTTTACCAGCCAGACTGGTAAATATCGACCAGGTGACAGCGGCATAACGAAAAACTGGACCACACAATAAATGTTTTTTAGGGCTCCCAAATAAACAAAAGTTGATCTGCTTCAGAAACCTATAGTGAAATTGTTCCTCACTGGATATGTGATGGTGCCCGTCAGCAGTACCTACTTCTACTATTGTTACATCCTTGAATGATGTTCATAGTGCATGTCGTCCTTTAAGCTTCTTTTGGGCAAAATAATGATTTTTTTAGAGGTCAAATCAACTGTGTACCCCTTCAACTAAACTTCTCCATTGGCCTCAACCATGTTTCTGCATGGTACCCAGATAATGTTTTTGCTCAGTGATTATGTAAAAGTGTTTTGTAAATCACTGCGCAAAGCAGTGGTGTACCGAGATATTACACCACAGCAAATAATTTTTCAGGCCCCCAATATTTATTCGAATTGTATATGAATTAGGGGCTCACGGGCCCCTATACCTCCTGGGCCCCCCTGCAGCTGCATGGTCTGCATCCTCTGTAGTTACACCCCTGGTCCAAAGCCAGCCCCTCCAGAGTTCCATGAGAGCCAAAGGGGTTGAGCTGGTTACTGAATTTAAAGGAATTGTCCAGTATAAAAACTAAAACTAGATAAATACATAGGGTGTGCAAAATAAAAAAATTCTAATATAGTATTTAGAGACTTGAGGGGAGGCCACATGGGTCATATCTATTGCTTTTGAATCTGAGCAGAATGCTGAGGATCAATTGCAAACTCACCGAAAAGTTGTGGCCCCCCTTCAAGTCACTGACTAACTCAGAGTTAGAGAGCTGAAAAGCAGGAAGTAGTGTTCTGTTCTGTTAGACATCCAGTCACTCCAGCCTTTATACATTACATTTTTGCCTAACTAACTATGTTAGAAACATGTTTTAATTTGCACAGCCTATCTATTTACCCAGTTTTTATTTTCACACTGAATTGTTCGTTTGAAGGGTTCAGGAAGTGCAAACCATACAGTAGAACCGATGGACCAGGCCCCTTGATGCCCAGGCATCTACTTTTGAGATAAGTGTGCCATGTTTTGGGCAAACTCCTCTTACTGAGCAAGTCAGATCAATGAAGAAGACTCGACTATGCCATAATCATCACTGAGGAAGGGCCATTTGGATCCAGGTTTTAATTGGGTGTGCAGTGTCTGAAGCACCTTGCAATAAAAGTTGGGAATACCCCGTTTGAAGCACAATAAGGTTATTGTTGTTCTATTTTTGTTTGAAAGTGTATTAAGGCCAGTATTGGTACCTGCACCTCTGCATGATATATATTCTTCAATCTAATATGCCATAAACCTGTTTGTGTAGAGAGATAGCCTCATGGTTTTTGACTATCTTTATGGTTTCTGATAGGAAATTAAATGTCTCAGTTATGCACCTTAAGAACATTAAATTCTATATTATTACATATCCCGTGACATAAAGCTGTAAATATTGCATTTGGAAGCATTTGACAACTATAACAATATGGGGAACTACAAAGTGAAAAAACTGAACATGCTGCAAACAAAGAGCAATACCAATACAACACTTTACAAGGAAAGACAAGAATTTGCACGGGACAATGTGAAACATAGATCTGCACTTTGGCGCGGTACCTAGAGGGTGGTTGAGATTGTATGGGACTCTTAGCTTCTGGACTCTTCACCACTGGTGGGGTTCTATGGCAATGGAATGAGATAGCACATGAATTTAGCTCTCTACAGACTAATGTCATGCATTAACAATATACAGTAGATGATGATCCCACTTACCTAGAGAGTAATGAGGGTACAGGCTTTTCAACTGAATTACTTCTTTCCCAAGGTTTTTTACCCAAGTCTGTAACATGATCATATGAACTTTTAACATGTAAACAAGTTATGGAATAAAGCACAAGGTATACAAGGCGGTATTCTTATAGTTGGGCTGGTCATTGGTCATGAATACTTAGTAAGGTACCGGGAGTTTTATCAGTTTTCTCCCCAGACTGTTGGGCACATCTCCTGGCTATTTTCCCCCACTGCCCACCTCTGCTCAGAAGGACTGTGCCTTGTGTTTGCCGAATCGCACAGTCTTATCAGTCCTTAAAGTGGACTGTCACCCTGACATAAAAAGCTGTATAATAAAAGTCATTTTCAAATTAAACATGAAATCCAATTTCTATTTTTTATTAAAGCTGTCCTAGCTGTTGTAAGCTCATTTCAAATCTCAGCTGTCAATCAAATAGTGCTTGCCCCTCCTCTATGCCTTAGGCATAGAGGCGGGGCAGACAATTACTTTAATTTTCCATTCAGCACTTCCTAGATGTCACTGCTCTCCCCACATTCCCCCGTTCTCTTCACCATTTAATTGTGTAACCAGGGCATGGGGATGGACATCAGGTCCCCTATTCTGGTGCACAAACAAGATTCTGAGATGATGCAAGGCTTGCCTTAATAACAGTGTCCACAAAATGGCTCCTGCCTGCTTGTTATAATTATGAGTTCCCAGACTGAAGGAAACACGATTCAAATAATTTATATAGTGTAATTAAAGTTAATTTTGCTTGACTAATGTGATAAAATAGGATTTTGAATATTTTTTTTTGGGTGACGGGTCCCCTTTAAAACACAATTATTTTAGAGTGGGGGAGGTATGTTTTATTTTTTACCTTCACCCAGATAATTGTTTTTCCTGCCTGGTGGCTTTTTTTTTTTTTTTTTTTACAGGTATAGGAACGGTTGTCCAGAAACCTGTTATCCAAGCTCTGAATTACGGAAATACTATCTCCCATACACTTCATTTTATCCAAATAGTCCAAATTATTTTCTTTTTCTCCGTTAAAATAAAACAGTATCTTGTACTTGCTCCAATATGCAATTAATCCTTGTTGGGAACAAAAAAACAGCCTTTTGGGTTTATTCAATGTTTAAATAATTTTCTAGTGGATTTAAGGCATGAAGATCCAAATAACGAAAAGATCCGTTATCCGGAAAACCTCAGGTCCACAGCATTCTGGATAATAGATCTCATACCTGTACAATATAGGGAAGAGTAAAAGATTTTATTTTTACCGGTAGAATTCTGTGGTGTAGGGCCTCGAGTAACAGGAGAAGATGAAAGACTGGCATCCTCCTAAAATAACAAATAATCAATGTGATTAACTAAGACACGTAATTCGTTATTTGCATATTCACCCACATATGCTTATTACGTGTTAGAAACATTTTTTAAAAGCCTGTGGAGTTACAGGAAATCACTTACGTTTTGGCATTCGTCTTCTTTTTTGTCACCTGGTTTATCCGTTTGCGATGCTGCTTTTCGTCTATATTTTATAAAAATAGAATTGTTATAAAATATGAATCTGTTTGGTCAGTGCAGCCATTATTTTGGTGCTGTTATATAGTTTATAGTTTGCGATATAGTTTAACACAAACAGATTATTTTTTAAAGTTTTACTAGTACTGGGTCCCTTATTATTCTTTTCCACCCCCCATTCCCCCAAGTTAATATCCTGGTGCATCAAACACAACGTTCAAGCCCTCATTCTATGGGCAACTTAGGGGTCCAGGGGCTAAAATAGTCACAACTGTGCTGCTTTATGATTGTGTTTGCTTTGATACTTATAGTAGATTGCTGTAAATACAATAGTCAGACCTCTTTGCCAGCAATTTATTCATCTCCTCCATAAGTCCTCCTCCTCCTCCACCACTACTTGTTCGATTGGCATCAGTTTTTGTTGCTCCACAAGGACTTGAGCTTCCATCTTCTGGCTTTAAAAACAAGACACTAATTAGAATGTATGGAACTTAACTAGGGAGTATATAAGATGCATATGGAAATGATTATAACTTTAACATGAAGTATGCTGGCTGCTATATTTGCAGTGTTCAATCTGGATAAATTATAGACCTGATTGCATGAGCAATACAAGCTAAGAGCTCAAACTTGCCCAGTGGGCTGTTGACAATTTACAGGTGATGGGGAGGGACTGGAGTTTGGAAACATAAGACCAATATAATATTGATCCATCACATATAGGGGGTTATTTATCAAGCTCCGGATATCCGAACCTTGGATAATTCGTAGTTTTCTGCGCAAATTTTTTTTTCGAGATTTATTAAAGTCCGTTGATCTAAAAACTCAGAATCAGAATTCATTTCAGAGTTTTTGGGGAAAGCTCCGAAGTTTGCACAACCCTTCTTTTCGGCTTTTTTCTTCATAAAAAAAGTACATTTGGGAATTCGGAGTTGGATATTAGAAATACTGTGATAAATTCAGACCTTGATAAATAACCCCCATAATTTGCAGACCCTAAGCAATCATAACTTCCTCTCAGCATGGAAATCCATATTTTACACTGGGAACAAGTAAGGGCCACAACATTTATAAGGAAATAATTAAAGGGTTCTGTGAATACCCAAGCCCAGAGAGGTTCATATCAATATTTTTTTTTGTACAACACAAGTAATAATAATTAAAAAAAAAAGGTAAGTATGTGGCTGTTCCATGGCTATAAAATAAATCCTAATCATCATCCTTTGGAATTAATAAAAATTAGGGGGGCCCCAAATACACGTGTTTTCTTCACTACAGCCTGATTTGGTTAAATAAGACAAAAGGGGAAAACATTTTTTAAAAATGTTATGAAACAGCCAACTGTATATGCTGTATTATAAGAGATGAATACAATGAAAATTGACTGCATACAGTATGTTAGTATTCCATTTCTATCTTCTATACAGACAGCTAATTTTTAGCAGTTTTTACACTGATATTATAATGTACGATGCCACTTGCTATTCATTTCCACATATCAAACCCGGTCTGCAGAAAATGATGTTATTGGGGAAAGAGAAGTCTTGTGATGTTGTTCTGCTCATAAAAGAGAAGAGCAACATCACAAGACTTTCCTTTTCCACTACCTTGATTTTCTGTCAATTGTTTATAGCAAATAATCACTAACAGCCAAACTGTATGCTTCATTGTCTAGAATCAAACTCTGTTCTTTTAAATACATCAACACCAATATTTGTCAAAAAGCTCACCCTTTGTACTTTCCTCAATTTGGCACCAGCCAGAGCTGCAGCTAGCCCTGACGCAGGACTCTCTTCATACACTACCCCTTGGCTTCCCCCGGCTGGGAGAGGTGGGGCAGGTGGTGGTGTAGCTCCTGATGGTGGTGGTGGCCCAGGAGGTGGAGGAGGTGGTGGACCACTAGCAGGGGCAGGTGCTGAGCCCACTGATGCTACCATTGCTGTAGAAGACGAATGAACAGGTGGAAGCATAGGACCTTCAAAAAGAAGGAGATATTTTCTGTTAAAACACATGACGACATCTTCTTCCTACTCTAAGGTATAACAGTGCAAATATAATTTGTAATATGCACTGGAATAAATTGAGCCAAAGCCAATATTTTGTAGGGCATTCATAACATACAGCTAGTGCTTTATGGTATTTATATAACTGAATGGTAGAAATGCAAACTTTGGGGTATATTTATCAAAAAGTGAAGTTAGAGGTCTCCACAGTCCTCTAGAGTGAAATTCCGCCACTCTCCATTCATTTCTATGGGATTTTGAAAGGCGTATTTATCAAAGGATGAACTTTCACCCATTGATAAATACTTTTTTTTAAAAAAAATCCCATCGAAATGAAAGGAGAGTGGCGGAATTTCACTCTAGAGGACTGTGGCGATCTCTAACTTCATTCTTTGATAAATATACCTCCTTATGTTTTAATATAAAACAAGTTAGATATTCGGGTTGAACACATAATCATAAAAATGTTTCTTTCGTTATCAAATCTACAGTAATAGGTTCTACATTTCCTAAATCCTACAGTGTTGAAGATATGGAGTGTTTTCATTGTGCATAGCTAAAAAGAATTAGGATTTTTAAGGTCTATATCAGACAGAAGTGCCTGCAGCGCTTAGTTAACAGTGTTAGGGTATTTGCAGACTGCTGTGAAGTGAGGACAGTGTTCTGTGTCAAAACACTTGGAGAAGATATGCATGTGTATAATATTTTTAATGCAACAATCACAAAATCCCCCTTGAATCATTAAGGGGCAGATTTATCAAGGGTTGAATTTCGAATTCACGGGAGTTTTTTAAAATGGAAATTTATTTAAAAAAAATCAAATTTTCTAAACTCGGGTGAATAGGATTGACGCAAATCTCAATCAAATCGAATTTGATTCAAGTTTTAAAAACTCGATTCGAGTTTTTCCTCAGAATAAAAATTGAATGTCAGGAAGGCTGCAAACAACTCCAAATTGATCCCATTGACTAAAACAGCAATTCAGCAGGTTTTAGGTGGCAAATAGTCTTTAAAACTTGAAAATCTAATTTTTTAAAAAAAATCGAATCCAATTTAAACAAGTCCCTAGTCGAATTTGACAGTTTTTGCCATAAAAAAAACTCGAAAATTCGAATTTGAATTTTCAATTCGACCATTGATAAATCTGCCTCTAAAAGTTGATTTTCAGCTTTCTCATCTCCTAAAGAAAACATGACTGCGTTACTGTTATCAGTGACAGTCGTTCCAGAAACAAGTACTTACTGAACTGGGTAATGGTTGATGATGTCATGTAAGGTGCAGTTCTCTTGGGCAAAGTCAGCTCAGATACAGCAGCATAAGGGGGAGGTAATGAAACAAAGTGTGACATGGACTGGTATGGTGGCTGTGAAGGATGAGCGGAAGATTGGAAGGGCTGAGGAGGAGCCTGGCTCAGAATGCCAGCAGGGCTCGTTATCATTGGCAATTGAGCAACAGGTACAGTTTCGATATAGGATAGGAAAGAACGGTCAACACATTTAACCTGCGTCCGGGGTGAACTTAAAGAAATTTGAGAAGTAAGAGGTTCTTCTGCTTGGTCTCTTGGGCCTGTCTGAGATACAATTGGAATTTGGACCATTTTATCTGAGCATCCTCTGATCCTGCTATTCTGGACAGGGATTACAGGTAGGACCACTGGAATAGGTGACTGCGGTGATATACTTTTCCGAACCGATGAGTTTACTGAAACAGGAGGAGAAGAGGAACAAGGAGAAAATGACAGAGAAGGATGCCTTACAGACTGATGCAGGGATAATGGAGAATGGGAACCTGGAGCAGGTGGTGGGGATAAAGAGATTTGCTTGATGCTCCGGGATAGAGTCCCATTGCTTGGCCTTATTGGAGAAAATGCAGAACTTTGGGATGTTGAAGGCTCTGGTCCACAATGGCTGTTCTGCATCTCTGGGGGTTCGCTGGTTCTGTTACTGGACTTGTGTGTGGATTTACTACTAAGTTCAGGGGAAGCAGCTGCTGAAGAAATAACTTTTGCATAAGATGGAGGTGGGACAGCGCCAGTAGAAGGAGAAGCACTGAAGTTACTGTAGTCAGGAGGAGGAGACTGGCAGTGGGAAGGGGAAGAAGACACGTTTATCTGAAGGGTAGAAACTAAAAGAAAAGAAAATGAAAAGAATAATGGGCATATATCAAGGAAAGCAAACAAGGCAGAGTGATTAGGAGAGCTGGAAAGGATAGATGACAACAGAAAATTAAAGATGGTCCATGCAATATTTGTTAATGAAGCACAAATGAAATAAAACAGTTTGTCTGCTTTGTTTCAAAACCATTATTACGTGGAGGGGGACTGACTCAAGGGGGTATATTTATCAAAGAGTGAAGTTAGAGATCACCACAGTCCTCTAGAGTGAAATTTCTCCGTTCATTTCTATGGAATTTTTAAAAGAGTATTTATCAATGGGTAAAAGGGTAAGTTCATCCTTTGATAAATACACCAAAATTCCATAGAAATGAACGGAGAGTGGCGGAATTTCACTCTAGCAGATCTTTAGCTTCTCTCTTTGATAAATATACCCCAATGAGAGATGGGTATCAACTTACCCCTCTAATCAGACACATTATTGTGCTATTGTGATGCTTATTTCTTAAATCTCTACTCTACAGTTACCAGGAAGGAAACATTGCAGTACTCTGGTGCTTAGCAATTCCTTAATGGAGAACTAAAGCTTAACTAAAGAAGTAGCTAGAAATGTTGTACGTTATGTCTGGGCTTTTGTACCAGCCCAAGGCAACCACAGCCCTTTAGCAGTAAAGATCTGTGTCTCCAAAGATGCCCCAGTAGCTCCCCATCTTCTTTTCTGCTGATTCACTGCACATGCTCTGTGCTGCTGTCACTTACTGAGCTTAGGGACCCACTCACAATATATAGTACACATAGAATAGAAATGTCACAAAATAAGGCTGATTAGTAATTAATACAGATAATTACTACATGGCAGCAAAGAAACCAGTGCAATTAGCATCAGAATTTCATAATCAGCCCTGTAGCATTAGCTTTAATTACAGACCAACCTCATTTTCTGCTGGATAATTAGTGACGAGCCCTAAGCTTAGCTTCTCAACAGCCAATCAGAGCCCACTGAGCATGTGAGTGTCACAGACACTTTCCAAGATGGTGACCCCCTGTGACAAGTTTGAAGTCCTGGATCATTGCTGCTATTGACAAGCTGAAACTTTAGGCTGCTGCAATAAGTTCAGTATATAAAACGTAGCATTTTTAACCTTATTATTTTTTAGGGTTTAGTACTCCTTTAACTGTGCTATATAACCGCAACAATTATTGGACACTGCCTGAAAGCTTCATGTCATGTGCTAATATACATCACTGAACAGCTACAGATTGAAGAGCTACACAGTATAACCTTCTTTGCATTATGATTGGACTCTCAGGAAGAAGCCCTTATTGGTTTTTCATTGGTCTGTTGCGCTTGCTACTGCTTACACTCAACATCTATGTCAACTGTTTTACTCTTCAGGCATGAATAGGGATAGATTTTTACTGTAACATTATTTGAAAGCTGAACAAAGCATCTGCTAGTAAATCTAACAGCGACCGGGTGTGTGTACTTAGATGGACTGTATGTTCAGCGTGCCAGCTTTTACATGCCTATAAATTGCCCACATCTACTATTCAATCTCCACAACACTTACGGCCCCAACAGTCTCAGGTTCTACTGCACTTCTTGTTATGCCTCCATAATACAAGATAAGGTTCATTTAATTTAAGGGCAAAGCACACAATTGCACCCAGGTAAACTCTATTCACATTTATACTTGCATCTATACATGCTATCTTATACAGTATATGTAGCAACAATGGTGGCTTCTGCTTTGTGAATAAAGGCATCAATCCCTGCCTTGCAGGGGCAGTATACATCTATATATATTTTTTCAACATGAGAAAAATAAATAGAACTTATACTGAAAGTATATTTCTTAGTTATTTCTAATATAGAACAATAAAAGAGTATTTTTTTACCATTTACACTTACTATTAATTAGCAGTATTAACTAGAATTAGTTTAGCTAGCTATAAAATGCCCTGTATGTACAACCTCCTCTCTTCACCCTTCGTTGTGACTGTTTTGGCTTAAAAATAGGCAGAATTATCTGTTCATTGGCAATCTATGCATCTACCGTGCAAGAACCAAATAAGAAGTACCTTAAGGGCAGAGTCACAAGATGCAATTAGGGGAGATTAGTCGCCCGGCGACAAACCTCCTCTTCTTCGGGCGACTAATCTCCTTGAACTGCCTCACGAGGAAAACGACTTTGGAAAATGAAGCGCTCCAAGTGCCATCCCGCTGGCGATTTACTTTCGTTTTTTTAAGTTAAAGCATTTCCTTGTCCTTTAAGGTTTTAAATACAGGAAGCTTTGTACTTTGAATATTTTACTTAAAGGAGAAGGAAAGCTACAGAGGCATTTTATTGCCAATAGATTAGCTGCAATAGTGCAAGCTAGAATGCTATATTTATTCTGTAGAATGTTTTACCATACCTGAGTAAAAAGCTCTAAAAACTCTCTGTTTGTTTAGGATAGGAGATGCAGTTTTAATGTGGTGTGACATCACTTCCTGCCTGAGTCTCTCCCTGCTCTTGGCTCAGATTACAGTAGAGAAGGGAGGGGGGTGGGGGAGAGGAGCAAACTGAGCATGCTCTTGCCCAGGGCAATGAGTTTTAAGCTGAAGGCAGGAAGTCTGATACAGAAGCCCATGAGTACACAATAGAAGGAAAGAAATGCAGTGTTTCTTTTGACAGGGGACTCAGAGCAGCACTACTTTGGGGGTTTACTGGTATATTTAGATGGACCTTTCTGATAAGGCTTACTTAGTTTTAACCTTTCCTTCTCCTTTAACTGGAATGCAAAGGAATCCTGATAAACAGATAAAGAGTTATTAAGTCCCAGGTTCCCCAAGATATACCTACCTATATGTTCTTTGGATATTTATCTTTATGTTTATTTAGGTGGTCGCAATCAGGGATTGGGACATACCTTCAATTAGAGAGGCCTTGAGGGACAAGGGCAAAGTAACAATAGTCCAACCACTAAGCCTGATGCCACTCACAAGGCCCCTCTGCTTGAAGCTCTGTTGGTGTTGGACACAGATTTGTAATTGAGGTTATGGGGAGGCAAAGGGAGGCATGCAATTTAAGGAGGCAGTTAGCCCTGGGAAGGTTTATATAGGCATAGTGACACGCTAATTTCAAAACCTGAAACAAGTCACTGTGCCTTTAAATGATTTATATAACTGATTATATCATTGATATGAAAAAGGAGACAATTTGGGAAACAGCAGAAGAGCATTTCTACTGAGGACATGTCATTTTAGATGTAGTATCTGTCTGAATACTTTTTTTTCCATGTAGTGTATACTTTTTAATTCTAAAAAAGTGCAATCTGTCACATATTGCTAAAGCCTGCATATTTATATCAAAACAAAATTGGACTGTTAAACAGAAGAGCGGATACTATAGTTACTCTTCCAAGTGTTGTCATAAATACCATACAAGCTGGCAGAACATCATACAACAGACGCACAAGTATAACAAACATTGTCAGAAACGTGGACACTTACCTGTTGTAGAGGTCCTTCGTTCCAGGGTCTCTTGACGTTGCTGTTGCTCCAATATTTGCCTAAATGATCAGACAACAGAGAATAAATAGAGACTCTGCATGTGCCACTTTCTGGTCACACAAGTACATTGACTAAAGCTTCTGTAATGATATTGTATCTGGATGTATATGTTTGTTGTCATTGCACGCAGCTTTCTTTTTCACCAGGACCCTACACATAGGGGCAAATTCACAAAAAGGGCAAATTTTCGCTTGCAAAGGCTCCGCCACATTTCTTCGCCAGGTGCAAATTTGCTACCACTACACTTATTTACTAAAATGCCAAGTTACGTCTCTGCAACCGAATGCTGGTGAAGTTTCACTAGTGTTAACTCGTTAGTTAATTTGTCATAGCGAACTTTCGAAGTGTACTATCGAAACTTCGATTGTACACTTGCGCTTAGGTTATAAAAAAAATAGGTCGTATGGACGTCTTTATTAGATATTTTGGTGCAAATGCTTGAAGTGGCCACTTATTATTACAAATGTCCAAGGAAGCAAAATAAAGACAAAAGAGATCCTCTATTGCCCTAGACATGAGCCCACTCTACAACAAATGTGGCATGCCCCTCAAATGGTTAAAGGGATTCTGTCATCAGAAAACATGAATTCTGCACTGAAATCCATTTTTCAAAAGAGCAAACAGATTTTTTTATATTCAATTTTGAAATCTGACATGGGACTAGACATATTGTCAATTTCCCAGCTGCCCCCAGTCATGTGACTTGTGCTCTGATAAACTTCAGTCACTCTTTACTGCTGTACTGCAAGTTAGAGTGATTTCACCCCCTCACTGGGTTCTAGGAGGTCCCCCTAGGCTAAAACAGCAATTCGGCAGGTTTTAGGTGGCGAATGGTCAAAGTTGAATTTTTAAAGAGACAGTACATGATAAATTTCGATATTTGAATTTTCGATTTTATTTTCAAATTCGAAACTAATTTGAACTATTCCCTAGTCTAGGTACCCTAAAATAGCTCTAAATGCAATTTTTTTTTTAACTTGAAAATTTACCTTGACCGTTGCTAAATCTGCCCCTAAGTAGGAGAAATAACAGCCTGCCAGAAAGTAGTTCCATCCTCAAGTGCAGGCACAAGTCATGACTGGGGGCAGCTGGGAAACTGACAATACGTCTAGCCCCATGTCAGATTTCAAAATTGAATATAAAAAAATCTTTTTGCTCTTTTGAGAAATGGATTTCAGTGCAGAATTCTGCTGGAGCAGCACTATTAACTCATGCATTTTGGAAAAAACATGTTTTCCAATGACAGTACAAAAATTTGTAATAATTACAACCCCGCTTTAAAATATGAAAAAACGCCAGGGTTTTTTTTTATCATTTTAATAACTTTCCAGCATACAGGACATGATGTCGCTGACATAAGATTAAGGAGGATGTAGATTCATTTTAACAGTTTGCCAGGTCTAAGGTGGCAAAGGAAACTCTGGCGAAAGAGTTAACGTTCTGTTAAATTCACACGTTGTTGAATCTGCGGAAAAACGATTGTTAGTCGGAGTGAAAATTCACCTGGCGATAGGGCGCAAAACTGCACTAGAGAAGGTCTCTTTCACTAGCGTATTGTCCTCTACGCCTGTTAGTAATGGATGAGATTTCTGCCGAATTTTCACTAGCGACGGCCACTTCGTCCCTTTAGTAAATCTGCCCCGTAATCTCTATTTACCATGGTATAAAGTTAATAGGTGCATCCCTTAGAATGCATGATAAAATGATGAGAATAGGATCTAAGGACTGTGCACTGGAATTTATTACCATTAGTCTTATTCTGTGATATTTGTCGTAATAACAGCAGCCTCACCTTTGTTTTTTTTTTACTTATTGCTTTGAATAAACACTGTCCTTTAGGTTTTACAAAACTAGAGCCTAGGAGAAATCTATTGACTATAGCTCTGCACAATGTTTGCTCTGCTTTCCATAATATTACTAGGCATGCACCGAATCCACTTTTTTGGATTCGGCCGAACCCCCGAATCCTTCACGAAGGATTCGGCCGAATACCGAATCGAATCCAAACCCTAATTTGCATATGCAAATTAGGGGTGGGAAGGGGAAAACATTTTTACTTCCTTGTTTTCTGACAAAAAGTCACGCAATTTCCCTCCCTGCCCCTAATTTGCATATGCAAATTAGCATTCTGTTCGGCCGAGCAGAAGGATTCGGCCGAATCCTGCTGAAAAAGGCCGAATCCTGGCCGAATCCCGAACCGAATCCTGGATTCGGTGCATCCCTACATATTACTTTTTATTAGCAGTTAATCCATGTCTTTTAAGTCACTCAAATTAATACATGCAAAATTAGAAATATTATTCAAGCACAGAACAGATTTTTATTCCCTCAAGGCAAAATGTGCATTCAAAAACCGTTTATTTTTAACAGGAGTTGAAGGAGAAACCATGAATCTTTTATTCATATGATTTGTGTGCAGTATTCACTTGTAACCACTAGATGTCCGTCCTTCTTATCTTTAAATAAATATGGGAAATAGCTTTGCAGACAATAGGCCTCAATTACTATGCCAGGGGCACCATGAAAAGAACCCTATTCATACATTTTAACCAAATCTTGTGTCCTAAGGCACAGCTCTTTGAGCTCTTAGTATGGAAGACAGTTGCAGGGATGTATTTAGGTCTTGTGCTGCCCTAGGCACCGAAACTTAACCTGTTCCCTTCTGTTCATCAATCCCATGTGCAGACAGTCCTGCTGTATTGTGCATGTGCCAGTCACTGCTACCCAATCGGGTAACTCATCCTTCCTTTCAGCTCTACCACCAGCCTTAGACACAAGCATCTATCAGCAAGCTGGGGTTGCTTTCAACCCTTTTTCTGATCTAGGCAAATAAACTACAAACATATAAAAGACAGAGGAATTGATTAAGGCACATTTCCTAGCCCATTGTTTTATTAGAAATGGTAATAATGGTGATCCTAACTATTTAACTCCAGTCATACCTTCAGGCTGGCACCTCCAAGGATGTTTGCATTTCTAGGGAAAAATGTCTCCTGATCCTACCCAGGCATTTGTTTTTATAGGAGAAGGATTGCCACGACCAAAACAATGGTCACACAAAGGCTTAATCCTCCCTTGATTGTCTATGGCAGGGTATTTTGCATTCTGCTAAAACTCACTATTGTCTATTAAGTAGCTGCTACTAGTAGCTCTGTGTGTCTTCTCCCTTAGGGCAGAGACACACGCTGCAATTCGGGGAGATTAGTCGCCCGGCGACAAATCTCCTCTTCTTCAGGGCGACTAATCTCCCCAAACTGCCTCCCCTTCCTTCCTGCTGGCTAGGAAAATCAATGGCAGGATGGCACTCGGAGCGATTCGTTTTCAAAAGTCGCCTCAAGAGGAAACTTCGGGCGACTTCGGAAAACGCATTGCTCCGAGTACCAGCCGGCGATTTTTATTCTAGTCAGCGGGGAGGCAGTTCGGGAAGATTAGTCGCCCCGAAGAAGGGGAGATTTGTCGCCGGGCGACTAATCTCCCTGAATTGCATTGTGTGTCTCTGCTCTTATGGTGGTTGCAGACGGGGAGATTAGTCGCCCAGCGACAAATCTCCTCTACTGCGGGTGACTAATCTACCTGAAATGCCTTCCCGCTGGCAAGAATACGCCGGCGGGATGGCATACGTATCGCAATTCCGAAGTTGCCCGAATTTTCCTTGTGATGCAACTTTGGGTGACTTTGGAAAATGAAGTTCTACATACGCCAACCCGCCGGCGACTCATATTCTTGCCGGCGGGAAGGCATTTCACGGAGAGTAGTCGACCACAGTAGAAAAGATATGCCACTGAGCAAATCTCCCCGTCTGCCACCACCCTTAAAAATGTACAGAAAAAAATATTTTTGTAAATATGGCCTAAAGAGAACACTTGGTACAACACAAATTTGTGTTCAAGATGGGGGTTACATTTCTTGACATAAAAGTGCAAGAGGCCCGTCCAATGCATTAAACTGTATCACCTTCCAACCACAAAGTGTATCGTAGAGATCAGGGTTGACGGTGAAAGGATAAAGTCCAGCCCTAATGATGGAATGAATTCATCTGAAAGTAATAAGATATTCTCCTTTGTACAGGCTAAAGCACCGGTGCTCATAGGGGAAAGTGCTACAATACTGCACCACTGGGAGCCTTCAATCGTTAACCTGCTTTAACCTTTAAGTAAAACAACACTTTAATTTTCCTATGTTGTGTTACCACTAATAACACCCGGCACAGCATCAATCAAAGCAAAAACTGAAAAGTAGAATCTGTGCTTCAGCGCTATGGTACCTCTACACTGATGTATAGTTTTACGATCTAGGGCACTAAAAGGGCTAATAAATACTCACATATTACTACTAATAGTTTTACAACATGCTATAAGATACATTGCCACCCAGCCTGCAGTCTAATTATAGGCAAGTCAAGAATGCAAGGCCTCTCCTACTTACAGGTGCCACAGTCCCCCAGTCAGAGTAACAAACTGGGAAGTTGAACGCTGCTTATGAGATGGAATGTGATCGATGGGGATCCTTTAGTATTTTGCAGCTGTAGTTGCACAATTTCACCTGTGCTATGTATTTTTTATGATTATCATTTTTATTATATCACTTCCTTTTAAAACAGTGACTGCCAAATCCGAACCACGCTTTTTTTAAACATGCGATTTAATTACAGCTGCAAATTGTAATTCCGACAACATGTCCCAAATCTCATCCCATTTGGCCATAAATATGGTTTAATCATCCCCTGCATTGAGACCCCTAACCAGGGGAGCTAGCCCCACCCTTTGAGAACCTTAAAGGGGTTGTTCACCTTTGGGTTAGCTTTTAGAATGATGTGTAGAGTGATATTCGGAGACAATTTGCGATTGGTTTTCATTTTTTATTATTTGGCGTTTTTGAGTTATCTTTTTAATCGGCAGATCTCCAGTATGCCGTTTCTGGTTGCTAGGGTCCAAATTACCCTAGCAACTATGCACTGATTCAAATAAGAGACTGGAATATGAATAGGAAAGATCCAGAATAGAAAGGTGAATAATAAAAAGTAACAATAAATGTGTAGCAGAGCATTTGTTTTGAGATGGGGTCAGTGAACCCCCTTTTGAAAGAGTCAGAAGAAGAAGGCAAATAATTAAAAAAAACAATATAAAATAAATAATGAAAACCAGTTGAAAAGCTGCTTAGAATTGGCCATTCTATAACATACTAAAAGTTAAATTAAAGGTGAACCACCCCTTTTAAGCAATACAGCTTTTTCCTATTTACCTATAGTAAACCTTTAAAGGCAGAAATAAACCAAACAGTGATGCGATACCATTTTGCTACCTAGGTGTCTCTCAGGAAGGAAGAGGTTAACCATATCCTCAGTAACAGTGTGGAGTTAACTGTCTGCACATATACTGCACTTGTATTTACTGTATGTACAGCAAGTTATTGCAGCTCCCAATCCTTTGACTGCCAGGGAGCTGTAGTTCCATAGCTCTGGAGGGCTGCAGGTTACTCACGCCTGCTCCACAACACTGGAGACCCATTTACTTAGCTGGAGTGAAGGAATAGAGGAAAAATAGTTTGAATTTCGAATGGTCGAATATGGCTACTTCGACCTTTGACTACGACCTTCGAATCGAACGATTCAAACTAAAAATCGTTTGACTATTCGACCATTCCATAGTCGAAGTACTGTCTCTTTAAAAAATTCTTCGACCCCCTAGTTCGCCACCTAAAACCTACCGAGGTCAATGTTAGCCTATGGGGAAGGTCCCCATAGGCTTCCTAACAATTTTCTGATCGAAGGAATATCCTTCGATCGATGGATTAAAATCCTTCCAATCGTTCGATTTGAAGGATTTAATCGTTCGATTAGAAGGATTTAATCGTTCGATTAGAAGGATTTAATCGTTCGATTCGAAGGATTTAATCGTTCAATTCGAAGGATTTAATCGTTCGATCGAACGATTATTCCTTCGATCGTTCGTTCGTAGGAATATCGGTAAATCCTTCGACTTCGATATTCGAAGTCGAAGGATTTCACTTCGACGGTCGAATATCGAATGTTAATTAACCCTTGATATTTGACCCTAGGTAAATGTGCCCCTGGATGTTTTTTGTTTACCCTCCCTGTGCTCACTACCAAATGAAACCTACAATAATTCTATTGATGTAGATGAACAGTGAATAAGCCTTGACTAGACATGGATATCCTGATTATCCTGATTTTGGGAATATTAGGGCACGGTATTGGCCTTTCTGTAATATCATCTGGTAAAAGATCTATAAACACTGCATATCAGATACTATCCTGTTTACATACATAGGTGTATAAATATGTGTTCATCAATGTAGATGTGTAACCATTTTACCAAAGTCAAGAGAACTAACAAGTAGTGATGGGTGAATAAATTCAGCAGACACAAATTTGTGAAATATTTTCGTGTTTTGCCACTGGCAAATACGTTTCTGAAACTGCTGTGAAAATTGGGCGGTGTCAAAAATTTTTGGACGCAAGTCGGAAAAGTTGCTCGCGTCAAAACCGTTGCGTGTCAACATTGTTCGGACGCCCGTTGACTTTAACGCCAGCGTTAAAATTGATACGGGAGTCAAAATTGACGTGTTTGTCAAAATTCACATTTCGCAAATTTTTTGCTGTTTCGCAAATTTTTCGGCCAAACGGGAGAAATTCGCCCATCACTGCTAATAAGGCAATGTCGCAAACACTCCGTAACTCACTATCAATGCAGTTAATATGCTCACCCCCTCCATTCTACTTAGTGCTGTTTAGCAGGGGTGTCTAGATTTGATTATCTAGAATTCTTAGTAACAGTAACAACTGTATTGTATTAAAATCTGAGGACTTGCAAACTGGACCCTGCTTTGTGCATATTACAGAATATTGCCACAAAGGTTTTGTATACACATTGTACTCCAGCACAATAATTCCCTCCACCAACCACACCAGGGGCTTTCCAGCTAATGCAATATACAAACTGCTGCTTGATTGAGAATGGCAGAGACTGCTGAAAAAAAACCAACATATATAAATAAATCTTACCTTCTCTGTATTTCCATGTCATCTGAGGAGGGTCCATTCTGTATATTCTGAGCTTGGCGCTGGGCAGCAGGACCTGGAGGAAGATGGAGAATCATGAAGAACAGTACTCAGTGGAGGAAACAACTTTGTTTTAAGAAACATGAATATCAAACTATAGCACAAAAGATTGTTTAGTGTGCGATTTAATAAGAGAACGTAGATGTAGGGGCAGATTTATCAAGGGGCGAATGGAATTTTCAAATTTTTTTATGGCCAAAACTGTCAAATTTGACTAGGGAATTGTTCAAATGCATTGTTTTGGTTTTTTTTAGAATTCGATTTTCGAGATTTATGATACACTGGCCCTTTAAAGGAACAGTAACATCAAAAAATAAAAATGTTTTAAAGTAATGAAAATATAATGCAGTGTTGCCCTGCACTAGTAAAACTGCTGTGTTTGCTTAAGAAACACTACTATTGTTTATATAAATGAGCTGCTGTGTAGCAATGGGGGCAGCCATTCAAAGGAGAAAAGGCTCAAGTTACACAGCAGATAACAGATCAGCTCTGTCTGTTTAATGGTGTTATCTGTTATCCATTAGTTAACCTGTGCCATATAGCCGTTTTTCAAATTCCGCCATTGCTCCACAGCAGCTTGTTTATAATAACTATAATAGTGTTTCTGAAGCAAACAGGTCAGTTTTACCAATGCAGGGCAACACTACATGATATTTTCATTACTTTAAAACACTTACATTTTTTGGTGTTACTGTTCCTTTAAGAACTCAAATTCGACTATTCGCCACCAAATACCTGCCGGATTGCTGTTTTAGTCATGAGAGACGTCCTGGGATTAATTTTGAGTTGTTTGCAGCCTTCCCATTTTCAGAGAAAAAACTCAAATTGAGTTTTTAAAACTTAAATAGAATTCTATTCAAATTCAATTCAAGTTTTCAAATTTCGAGCTCATGGGAGTTTATGGGAATTTTTAAAAACTCACATGAATTCGAAACTTGACCTTTGATAAATGTGCCTCTAAATGTAGTCTCTTTGGCTAGCCCTCCTTCCTACCTCCTGAACCACAGCAGTTTAACCCCCTCTACACACTGATATAAAGCAAAGTAGCGCAATGGGCACCATCAACTCTTCTCTAACAAGTTAATGCAGGGAAAACGCACGTCCAGATCTGTTCCAACTACACATGTTCTGTGTCGCCCATCGGACAGTAATAGGGGCAATATTTTCTATTTCTACTAAACAACAGGTGCTAGTGTAGAACTGTTGCCGTGCCAGTACTAGTATGTTGCTAAAGTGTGTAATATTCTCATGTACCAAATTATAATGGAGAAGGGAAAAGAAGTGTAGGAGTGTGTTTTGAGCTATAAGGGTGAAACTTTGTTATCCTTACGTGATTCGTTTTAGTCACTTGTTTTTTTTTTATGATAACAACACTGTACTAGTCGGTTGCACTCTCTTTTTTCCTACTAGATTTCTCAAAGAACATACAAAAAAGAATTTCTCCACTGTCAGTGCTGAGTATATCCTTGTGTTGTTTTGATTAAAGGGATACTGTCATGGGAAAAAATTTTTTTTTCAAACTGAATCAATTAATAGTGCTGTTCCAGTAGAATTCTGCACGGAAATCCATTTCTTAAAAGAGCAAACAGATTTTTTTATATTTAATTTTAAAATCTGACATGGGGCTAGACATTTTGTCAATTTCCCAGCTGCCCCCAGTCATGTGACTTGCGCCTGCACTTTAGGAGAGAAATGCTTTCTGGCAGGCTGCTGTTTTTCTTTCTCAATGTAACTGAATGTGTCTCAGTGAGACATGGGTTTTTACTATAGATCGTTGTTCTTAGATCTACCAGGCAGCTGTTATTTTGTGTTAGGGAGCTGCTATCTGGTTACCTTCCCATTGTTCTTTTGTTTGGCTGCTGGGGGGAAAAGGGAGGGGGGTGATATCACTCCAACTTGCAGTACAGCAGTAAAGAGTGATTGAAGTTTATCAGAGCACAAGTCACATGACTTGGGGCAGCTGGGAAATTGACAATATGTCTAGCCCCAAGTCAGATTTCAAAATTGAAAATTAAAAAATCTGTTTGCTCTTTTGAGAAATGGATTTCAGTGCAGAATTCTGCTGGAGCAGCACTATTAACTGAGACACATTCAGTTACATTGAGAAGGAAAAACAGCAGCCTGCCAGAAAGCATTTCTCTCCTGAAGTGCAGGCACAAGTCACATGACCAGGGGCAGCTGGGAACTATAACAAACAAGGGAAAGTTGGGAAAGTTGGGGGCAGCTGGGAAATTGACAAAATGTCTAGCCCCATGTCAGATTTCAAAATTGAATATAAAAAAATCGGTTTGCTCTTTTGAGAAATGGATTTCAGTGCAGAATTCTGCTGGAGCAGCACTATTAACTGATTCATTTTGGAAATTTTTTTTTCCCATGGCAGTATCCCTTTAACACCTCCCACTGGATCATCTAGACCAGTGATCCCCAACCAGTAGCTTGTGAGTAACATGTTGCTCTCCAACCCCTTGGATGTTGCTCTCAGTGGCAGGAGCTTATTTTTGAATTCCAGGCTTGGCGGCAAGTTTTAATTACATAAAAACTAAGGGGGTTATTTACTAAACTCCGAATACCCGAAATCCGAGAAATTTGTGTTATAATAGGCTTTTAAAAAAAACTCAAATTTTTTTGAATTTATTAAACCCTGAGGGCTAAAAAGCCCAAATATAAAAACACGGCATCTCAAACCTGTCGAGGTTGCATAAAACTCAATGGGAACAGTCCCATTGATTTTTGATTGTGTCGGGGGTTTCAGGCAATTTCACAATGTTTTCAGAAAAATTTGGAGTTTTCTGGGAAAAGTCACGAAAAATCGTGAAAATCTGAGCTTTTTCCGAAAAGGTAATTTTTGGGAAAATGTAATAATAAATAAGCATTAAAACCCCGAGCGGCTTAGATCGGAGTTTATAGCAGCCGATATCGAGATAAATTCGGACCTTGATAAATAACATTTTCAATGCTTGTGTTGCTCCCCAAGTCTTTTTAAGTCTGAATGTTGCTCATGGGTGATCTAGAGTTACTTAATAAAGTATGCCTCAGCTAGGGTAAGCGATATGGCAGTTCTCACACATATAAATACAACATATGCACTTTATACTGTCTCTCTTTACAGTGCCAGCAGGCAAAATTTGCCATAAATATCTGTTCATTTTTGAAGTCACATGCTTTTTAGAGCCATTTCGAGCAGACAGTAGATGGAAGACTCCCTCCATTTGAAATACAAGTCAGAGCTGATATTGTAAAGTAGCTGTATATATAAATGTATATTATAGAGTAGCAATGATTTCGGTTTGCATTAAGCTATGACATCATGCTAACTAGGGGGCAGATTTACTAACCGGCAAAAATTCGCCAGCGTCCACTTTGCGCCCAGCGCAACACTTCGCCGGGCGAATATTCGCTCAGACAATGTCAATTCACTAACGTGCGGAGTTTCATACTGGGCGCCGAATGCTGGCGACTTTTCACTAGCGGTACTTCGTTAATGCAAGTTTTTTAAAGCGAATATATGCTATCATGCATTCGCTAGAGATCTTTCGCTCAGGTTAATTTGCTTATGAAAGGAAATTTCATAAGTTGTATTGACTTCTTTGTGTTATATGTTGCAGCAAATACTTTACATTACACAGTTTATTACACATGTCCAGGGAACCTTAATAAAGACAATAGAGTTGTTATAATGCCCTACACATGAGCCCACTCTATAGTTAATGTTCCATATGTTAGAAAATGTATGGGGGAACCCAGTTACAAAAAAAAAAAGGACTTTTGCAGCCTATCACTCTGAAAAAAAGAAAAGTCGCCAGTGTTTTTTGAACTTTGATGCATTTTCGGGTCACAGAATATAATGTAAGTGACAGAAGATTGAGGAATATCTAATTGCTTTAATGCACTTCGCCTGGTCTGAGGTGACTAAGGAACTCTGTGGAAAGAGATAACGTTCAGTAAAATCCGCATTTTAGTGAATTTGCGGAGTAACGTCCGAAAAGTTGCCTGGCGATAGAATGCGAATGACCGTTAGCGATGGTCTGTTTCGCTAAAGAATTGGCGCCTGCACCTGTTTGGTGATGTCCCTGCGGATGGCAATGCTGGCGAAAAGTCGCTAGCGTTAGCCACTTCGCTCTTTAGTAAATCTACCCCTAGGGCTCATTTAATTACATAGGTGTTAAATAGCACACGTGCAGGTGCACATGACAACCAGTAATTAATTGATAAAAGGAACCTTATATTATAAGCTCCACTGAGGAATGCAATTTAATCTCTGTGATGGGTTACAAAATTTCTGATTGGGTGCTGTCGGTAATTCCACCTACCGCAGTAAATCAGATGTAAAGGAGCTTTAAAAGAAGATTAACACTAACTATATTTCCTCTCTAATAAAGACATCCATATCCCACATAGCAACACTTTATAAAGTATGACATTTACTGAGCTACATCATGGGGCCCATTCACTAAGCTCGAGTGAAGGAATAGAGGAAAATAGAGGAAAAAAACTTTGCATTTCGAATGTTTTTTTTGGCTACTTCGACAATCGAATTGGCTACTTCGACCTTCGACTACGACCTTCGACTTCAAATCGAACGTTTCGAACTAAAAATCGTTCGACTATTCGACTATTCAATAGTCAAAGTACTGTCTTCAAAGTCGAAGGATTTCAATTCGGCAGTCGAATATCGAGGGTTAGAGTTAGAGTTATAGGCAGCTCAGCTTTCCCTTTGGGAAACTCATTGCCCTACAAGAAGTTGACTTTTTCACATTTGGATGGTAAGGCTACCGATATATAATTCAGTAGAGTTAGAGAACTGGGAAGAACAACAACACAGTTAGTGACACACATACACCAGCTGGTAGAAAAATACAGAAGGTCTGTATCTCAATGGAACAGGAGATATTCTCCATCTGCTTGAGGCTTTTCTAGTGCAAACTGTACAGTATTCATAAAGTTGCACTGGCGGAAGAAGCCTAAGGGGAATAATGGTATTTGTGTAACACAGACTCACTTTCCAAGCGAAGACTGGCACAGAGCTAATGTTTCACTGGTATTCCACTGATGCATAGAATATTGTTAGCATTGTAGCTAATATTTAGAAACTGAAAGATGCTTTATATAAAATACAACACAGTAAATACTGTAATTGAATAAAAGGCAATTATCAGATCACAATAAATGCCATAATTGTCTATAAAGCAGTAGCACATTCAGCAGGGATGGAAACCAGTAGCTCTACAAATGTAACATTACAGTTCTCAATGCCTAATGACATCCTTTGGCTCTAGGGATTCTGGGAGTTGTAGTTTACTAATGTCTGGAAACAGTGTCAGACTGGGATACCAGGGGCCCACCCAAAACTCTTAGACCAGGGGCCCACCCAAAAACCTTTAGACCAGGGGTCCACTCTAAGTATTATTTTCTTCCTCTCCTGACTCAACCTCTATTCTCCTAGTCTCTTTTCTTTACATAATATAACCTATTAGTCCATCTATTTAGCCTCTTTATTCTCATAGAAATAGGCAATGACCATGAAATAAGACAAATGTTTAGAAGCAGGAGGGCCCACCGGGAGTTTTCCTTGTATCCCGGTGGGCCAGTCCGACACTGTCTGGAAAGTAACAGGATAGATATCAATTATATACTGTATATACTACAGTATTATAATGAGTTTATAGTGTGTCTGCCTACCTGTCTACTAGTTCCTAGAAAGCAATACAGGTATGGGACCTGTTATCCAGAATGCTCGGGACCTGGGGTTTTCAGGATAATCCGTAATTTGGGTCTTCATGCCTTAAATCTACTAGATATTAATTTAAACATTAAATAATGCCAATAGGCTGGTTTTGCTTCCAATAAGGATTAATTATATCTTAGTTGGGATCAAGTACAAGCTACTGTTTTATTATTACAGAGAAAAAGGAAATCATTTTTAAAAATTTGGATTATTTGGATAAAATGGAGTCTAGTATTATGTAGAGCAGGGGTGTCCAAACTTTTGTCTCACAGGGCCACATTGGAAAAAGAAAAATTGGGGCCTAACATGAAATACACAAACACGTTTGATTTGTAAAAGTAAAGGAAATACACAGAAAATAACTACAATGCCAGTTGGATGACCAGATGGAGCTCTACACTGGAATATGGGACACCTGGATATTAAATAGACTTATTATATTACTAACTGGGCAATGGGCAGAGTCCCCCCTCCTCCTATATCCTATGCAACATGACGTTCCCTCGGGAACCAAGCTGGGCCACATTCATATGCATCCTGGGCCGCATGTGGCCCTCGAGCCGCAGTTTGGACACCCCTGATGTAGAGAATGATATTCTAAGACAATTTGCAATTGGTTTTCATTTATTATGATGTTTGGTTTTTGAGTTATTCAGAAACTCTCCAGTTTGCAATTTTAGCTGTCCGGTTGCTAGAGTCCAAATTCCTCTAGCAACCATGGAATTATTTGAATAAGAGACTGAAATATGAACAGGGGAGAGTCCGAATAGAAAGATGAGTAATAAAAAGTAACAATAACAATACATTTGTAGCCTAAGGGCTTATACTGACGAGCGGTTGAAGCTGTGCTCCCCTGCGCTCCGTTTTTCTGCGTTCAGCCGCAGGGGAGCACAGGAATAGACGCATTTAGCTTTTTTTCAATGAGGCTGTACTCACACAGGTGCGTGTAGGTGCCGAACGCAGGTTGAGACGCAACATGCTGCATTTTTCCTGCGTTCGTCACCTACACGCGCCTCAGCCGCATGCAAATTAATCTTCGCTACTGTAACTTTGCTTTGCTAGCGCAACTTCGCAACCTTACGCTTCCCCTGAGCGCTACTTCGGATTTTAGTGAATTTGCGTAGCGCTGGAGAAAATAAACCTGGCAAAGTGTGGCGAATCGGACGCTGACGCAACTACGAATCTTAGTGAATTTGCCCCATTATGCAGAGTGAGGAGAAGTGCTGGGATTCTGTGAGTAGCTGTCCCCAATTTTGCATTCTCACAGATATCAGAGACTTAGGCCTGTTTGCTCTTATTAAAAATACCACTTGCTCTTGCTTGAAAGCATATATTAATTATATTGTAGAGGTAAAAGTCCACGGTATAGAGTTTTTAATGAGATGAACAGATAAAGTCTATACTGCAATTTCTTATTAAGTATTGTTTAGCCTAAAACACTATGTAATCGTTTGCAATGTGGTATTTAACTTACCATACAGTTGGTTAGTAATGCTATTTATTTTCTTTCATTATCTCCCCCAGTGCATAAAATGTAAATAAAATGCATACCGTCCAGCTTGCAAGCAACAGGCATGATAAGCAAGAAATGTGGCAGGAAAGAGCAACCTTACTCTCTGACAGACGAATGGTTAAGCAATATATATTGGAAAGCCGTCATCCATCATAGTATAACATAGTATAATTCCTCTGAGCAACTCTCGATATTCAGAATATTCATTCCCAGCCCTTACCTGCCCCCCTACAGGGCACCAGGTTACACAAAGTGTAATCAATCCCTAACTCCTCCACCTCCCTATAAATATTTCATTGTAGTCAGTTTGCCAACCCCAGGACTAAAATATTAAGGCTGGTGCTCTAAGGGGGTTGTCTACTAAACTCCGAATACAAAAATCACAAAAAATTTGTGATTTTTTTCAATATAAAATCAGACTTTTTAAAAATCACAAATATTTCGGAATTTTTTACCCCCTGAGAATGGAAACGTTTGAATCTGAAAATCCGGCATCTCAGACCTGTTGAGGTTGCATATAAGTCAATGGGAAAAGACCCAATGATTTTTTGATGTGTGCTGGGTTTTGTGCAATACTCCAAAGTTTTCGGGTGAAAATTTTGAAAAAATAGTGAAATTCGTGAAAATCGGATGAAAAAATAGTGAAAATCAGATTTTTTACCGCAAAGCAGAAAATATTGAGATAAATTCGGACGTTGATAAATAACCCCGATAATGACCATCGTTTTATAGATACAGTCATTTGTTTAAAGGGATTGTTCACCTACAAATAACTAGTTGTTGTCAGATAGATCATCAGAAATAACTACTTTTTCCAATGACTTTCTATTTTCTATGTTTTTCTAATATTGAAGTGTAAAGTGTAATTTTCTAAAGCTTCTAAAGCAGCTCTGGGAGAGGAGGGGGGTCGCCGACCCTGTAAACTGTTCTAAATGGATACATTTAGTTGATACATTTCTTATCTTTGTCGCTGCTGAGCAGAATCTCTGGGTTTCATTACAGGCAGCTGTTAGAATTGATACAATTGTTGCTAATACTCCAGAGATGCTGCTGAGAAATGTATCAACTAAGGGGGTTATTTAGTCCAAATGCTATATAAAATAATTTTTGTGATAGTTCTTCTTTAAATTTACTTTAAGGGGATTATTTACTAAACTCCAAATGCCAAAAAAAACACAAAAATTTGTGTTTTTTTAGTATAAAATCCGAATTTTTAGTGGAAAAAAAACATAAATTTTTCGGGATTTATTATACCCTGAGGATGGAAAAGTCAGAATCATAAAATGTTCATTTTTGCGATAGTTCTTCTTTAAATGTACTTTGAGGGGGCTATTTTCTAAACTCCGAATGCAAAAAACCCGAATAATTTGTGGGTTTTTTTTAGTATAAAATCTGAATTTTTAGTGAAAAAAACCCCATATTTTTCGGTATTTATTATACCCTGAGGATGGAAAAAGTCTGAATCTGAAAATCCAGCATCTCTGACCTGTCAAGGTTGCATATAAGTCAATGGGAGAAGTTCTAATGATTTTTTGATGTGCGCTGGGTTTCGTGCAATACCCCGAAGATTTCTGAGTTTTCGGGAGAAAAGCATTTGGGAAAAATCCGAAAAAATGTGGAAATTCTGATTTTTTCCTACAAAGCAAATTTTCGGGAAAATCTAATAAAAAAACCCGTGCGGATTAGATCAGAGTTTGTGGCTGGAAATGTTGACATACATTCGGACTTTGATAAATAACCCCCTAAATGTTGCAAACTTGTAACACTATAGAGTCTGCACCTGAATTACTGAGCTGCCAGACTCAAACACCAGAGACACGAACGTTCAACGTTAAACTTAGTTAAAAAATAAATAATGGAAAGTAATTGAAAAAAGTCGTTATTTCTGGGGAACAATCTGAAAAAAGTGTTTGGAAGGTGAACAACCCCTTTAATCTCAGCGCCAATTCCAGTACAACCACCATGATCAGTCTATAGAATACAGCAGTTATCGGGGATCATTATGGGAATATATATGTCACGGCCGGCACCCAATACCAGAACAAATGCCAAGCACCCTGGTCTCGGCTCGGCTTCACCAGTAGTGTGACCACCGTTGGGCTTCGGGAGGAGCCCTCAGCTTACTTGGGTGCCACCTGGACTTAACGAGGGGTGCAAGGCGAGATGTTCTGGCTGGCAAAGGGGCAAGACCGGATAGCAAGAGTCTTTGGGCAGAAGGTCAAGGAACAAGGCGTCTGGTAGAAACGGAAACAGGACAGACCGGAATCAGGACCGGCAGATAACAGAATCGTCAGGCAGGCAAGGGGTCAAAACCAGGTAATCAGACAGACTGGATCAGGCAGAAGGAGTTGTCGTTAGGCAGGCAAAGGGTCAAAACCGGGAAATCAGGCAAACAGGATCAGGCAGGCTCGGTAGTCAATAAACAGGCAGAATCAGGATACAGAGGTCAGAATAGTCAGGAAAAGGCTGGGTCAAACACGGAAAGAACAATCAGGATAGTAATACAGAAACAGGTAGCACAAGGCTCAGGAAACCTCAGGATATGATCCTATAATGGGCACTGGCCATAGATCTGAATGGGCCTTAAATAGAGTCCCAAATTGCGCCCAAAACGTGTGCAAATTCACGCCATTGCGCCTTTAAGAGACGCGCAGGCGCGCCGTGCGTGCCCTAGGAAACTCACAATGGCGCCGGCAAGGAGAGGACAGGAGCGGCGCAGCGGGTGTCCACGTCAAGGACGCAGCGTGGACCCTGCTGCCCACTAGACCACCACGGTAGGTTCCTACAATATAACCGTTAAGGTACCAAGTTTTGGAAAATTAAATAATGATTACTCAACTTCACCATCTGCTGATTCTTTATGTAACCTGTTTGACTAGATACATAGTCAGGCAATAAATCATTCTGACAGTGCATCTTCCTTGATTAAGGGTCTAGGTTTTTCCTTTCTCTATACTTTGCCTTATGTTATGTCTGTGTCTCACAGCTCTAACGTCTGTGCCATAGTATTTATAGTGAGTACCAGCTGCTGCTGGCGTCTGCGAGGGATTGCTGTTTATATAAACTGTCATGCTATAACAGTAGTGTTGTATTCTGCTTGTGCCTGAACGAGTTATTTAAAACTCCCATAAATTCCCATGAACTCGAAATATGACCAATTGAAATTTATTTTAAAAATTGAATTTTTTTAGAGTTGGGTGAATAGGATCGACCCGCAAACTCAAATCTAATTGGAATCCGAGAAAAACTCGAATGTCAAGAAGGCTGTAAACAACTCCAAATTGATCCCAGGACATCTTCCATAGGCTAAAACAGCAATTCCGCAGGTTTAAGGTGGGGAGTAGTCGAATTTGAGTTCTTAAAGGGCCAGAGTATGATAAATTTCAAAAATCTAATTTTTAAAAAAAACTCGAATCGGATTTTAATAATTACCTAGTCGAATTTGACTGTTTTGGCCATAAAAAAACCCCTAAACTTAGAATTTTCACTTTGAACCTTTATAAATCTGCCCCTAAGGGGATTTTCGGAATTTGAATTTAAAAAGACCCGAAATTAAGTCAAAGTTTTTTTTTGGTCGAATAGGTCCATTTTCAATTGAATAGGTTCGCATTCGGCCAAATTTGAATTTTTGAAATCAAAGGTATTCGATTCAACGTTTTTCCTAAAAAACACTTTGATTTTTCAAAGTCCACCAATTGATTCCAAATAGGTTCTAGGAGGTCCCCCATAGGCTAAAACAGCAATCGGCCGGTTTTAGATGGCGAATGGTCGAAGTCGAATTTTTAAAGAGCCAGTACATAATAAATTTCGATATTGAAATTTTTTATTTTTTTTTTAAATTTGTATCTAATTTGGACTATTCCCCAGTCAAAGTACACAAAAGATAGCTAGAAATTACATTTTATTTCATTTGAAAATTCACCTCGACCTTCGATAATCTGCCCCTAGGTGTTTGATACACAAAACGTGTAAGTCTGTGGACACAATACATTTCTTCACTTAGCTTTAACTACCTGGTAGACGATTGCCTTTGAGTGCCTACTTCACAGTATATTCGGTTTATCCGCTCCTCGTGCTGAGGGCTCAGGGCGGTGCAACTGGGCCTCTTCCCTAATGTGATGAGTAACAATCTTTCTATTTGGAGACCCTCATTCAAGTTCATCTATAGCCAGGAGTGCCCATACTTTACTAATGCGAGGTCTACTTTTAGTGATGTTGTCCCATTATGATCTACAGCCATAACATCTTGTTAGCATTCTGTTCCATGGAATATATTACTTAAATATTGATTTATGAGAAAAGGTATAATGTTATATTTAACAAACAACTATTTACTATGTAACATTAACATAATAAAAATGTGAATGAAAGTAATGAAACAGGGGGGAGATTTAGACAAACTGTTGACAGTGTCTTGAGTTCTACTGATCACCAGCTGAAGGTCTACTGGTAGATCCCGATCTACATTTTGTGACCTCCTTAAGAGCCATCTAAGCAGTTATTGCCTCTGTAGGTACTTATTACTTATATTGCTTATATTTCTTTTTAGTTCTTCTACTATTCATCTTTCCAGGTGCTATGAAAATTAAGCCATAGCAACAAGGTATTATCATTCATTATATAGCACAGGCCTACTCTGCAGTGCTTTACATAGATTATACATCATTTGTGCACTTCAGTTTGATTAAAGGGATACTGTCATGGGAAAAAAACATTTTTTCAAAATGATTCCGTTAATAGTGCTGCTCCAGCAGAATTCTGCACTGAAATCCATTTCTCAAAAGATCAAACAGATTTTTTTAAATTCAATTTTGAAATCTGACATGGGGCTAGACATATTGTCAATTTCCCAGCTGCCCCAAGTCATGTGACTTGTGCTCTGATAATAGTCAATCACTCTTTACTGCTGTACTGCAAGTTGGAGTGATATCACCCCCTCCCTCCCCCCCCCAGCAGCCAAACAAAAGAATAATGGGAAGGTAACCAGATTACAGCTCCTTAATACAAGATAACAGCTGCCTGGTAGATCTAAGAACAACACTCAATAGTAAAAACCCATGTCCCACTGAGACACATTCAGTTACATTGAGAAGGAAAAACAGCAGCCTGCCAGAAAGCATTTCTCTCCTAAAGTGCAGGCACAAGTCACATGACTGGGGGCAGCTGGGAAATTGACAAAATGTCTAGCCCCATGTCAGATTTCAAAATTGAATATAAAAAAAACTGTTTGCTCTTTTGAGAAATGGATTTCAGTGCAGAATTCTGCTGGAGCAGCACTATTAACTGATTCATTTTGAAAAAATTTTTTTTTCCCATGACAGTATCCCTTTAAAGGAACAATTAAAGGAAAACTATACCCCCAAAATGAACACTTAACCAACAGATAGTTCATATCATATTAAGTGGCATATTAAAGAATCTTACCAAACTGGAATATATATTAAAGTAAATATTGGCCTTTTACATCTCTTGCCTTGAGCCCCCATTTTGTGATGGTCTGTGTGCTGCCTCAGAGATCACCTGACCAGAAATACTACAACTCTAACTGTAACAGGAAGAAGTGAGGAAGCAAAAGACACAACTCTGTCTGTTAATTGGCTCATGTGACCTAACATGTATGGTTTGTTGGTATGTTTGTGAGTACAGTGAATCCTACGATCCCAGGGGATAGCCCTTATTTTTTAAAATGGCAATTTTCTATTTATGATTACCCAATGGCACATACTACTAGAAAAGTATATTATTATGAAAATGGTTTATTTACATGAAGCAGGGTTTTACACATGAGCTGTTTTATGCAATATCTTTTTATAGAGACCTACATTGTTTGGGGGGTATAGTTTTCCTTTAAGATACGTATTTGGCCCACAAGTCAAATAGATGGATTCCGTGTGACTGACCATACACATGAATGGATGTTCAAGAAGGATCTTATTCACTCACCCTCATGGTGCATTTTTTTTAGACCGGACAGGTCATCTGCAAAACATATCCCTTGCCAACTTGCAATACAAGTCCCTGTAGAGAGATATGACTATGCTGCTCTGCTGCCAGTCAGGAGTGTAAAAAACATGGCACCAGAAATGATTTAGACAAATGTCCTAGTTTTAGTTGCATATTATGAAAATGCAATCAAAGAAAGGTTCTGCACTGGGTTCTTACTTCCATAAGGACTCTTGCCATATTCCATTATTGCTTAGGCTTCTACTGGCCAAAAGCTGGCCATAGATGTAAAGATCTCTAAAAGATCTTTTTGTTATCGTGAGGCCGCGATTATCTCGAAACGATCGTTTCAATGTACGATTTTCCATCAACTAAAAAGACCATTTCAAGCGAAATTGCCAGGAAAACGGAGGGGAGCTGCCTGCTTGGCCCTGCAAACATAGATAGATTGCACTGGGACCGATAAAATTTTTTTAACCTGGCCGATCAATTTTCTGACAGATGTCGGATGAAAAATCGTAAGATGTACGATCCTCCCACTAACCTCACGATAATTTGACGGATTGGTTGGATTGCACTGAAATTGATTGTTCACCAACTAAAGATCTTTCCGTCTATGGGGACCGTCAGCCTTCTGTGTCCTCACTCATATCATTGCCATCGTTTTTTAACCCCATAACTAGAAGTCAGAGGGGATATGACCTAGGGAACCAAAAGTGTGGTCAGGGGTGCTCCTGGCACAGCGGGGGGTTATTAACCCCTTAGCTGGGCATGGGAGTGTGGCATGACAAGGGTTGGCTAGAATTATTAGTATAGTATAGTATAATATTAGTTTTTGGGACTAAGAAACTTGTTCCACTAAAAATATGATGTAAGTAACCGAGGATTGAGGAAGATCTATGCACTCCAATGCACTTGGCCTGGTCTGAGCTGGTGAAGGCAAGTCTGGCGAAAGAGGTAACGTTCAGTAAAATCCGCATCTTAGTGAATTTGCGAAGTAACATCCATTGGCCAGAGCGAAAATTCGCCTGGCGATAGAGTGCGAATGACCGCTAGCGTCTGTCTCTTTCGCTAGCAAAGTTACGCCTGTGCCAGTTAGTAAATCGGCGAAGTGCCTGAAAGTGGTAACGCTGGCGAATCGTTGCCCGCGTTAATCACTTTGCCCCTTAGTAAATCTACCCCCTAGAGTAAAATTCTGCCACTCCTTTCTATGGGCTTTTTAAGAGTATCGATGGGTGAAAGTGAAAGTTTGTCCTTTGCTAAATACGCCTTTCAAAATTCCATAGAAATGAATGGAGAGTGGCGGAATTTCACTTTAGCAGACTGTGGCGATCTCTAACTTCACTCTTTGATAAATATACCCCATAGTTGGAAAGTTGCACAGCATCATGAAGTGAATATACATACTACATTGAGACAAAAATACTATTTTTAATAAAGAAGTAGTCAAATAGTATATACTTATTGTTACAATTATTTGTATTTATACTGAAAGCAATGCTGATATTACTTGTCAGTCTCAGCCCAATCTCACTTCTGCCTTCAGTATTTTGACAGGGAAGTTAATTTATAGCTGTGTATTGACTGCACTTGGCTAAAGGTCCGCCCTCTTAGTCTCAGGGTCAGGGGTCACTTCATCAGATAGATGCAAACTCTTTCCTTTCATTCCTTGAGAAGCTGTTAATAGCAATACCTACTATATGATTGATAAGCCAGTTTATTTTGGCTTCCATGTCTTAACACTTGTATTGATTTATTAAGGTTGGAATTGTAAATTCAAATTTTCAAGTTGGATTTATGGTCAAAGCTCACAAATTCGAATTGGGAATAATCCAAACTCGAATTTGAGATTTATCATACATTGACCCTGGGAACAACTCAACTATTCGCCACCTAAAACCTTTCCGAGTTCATGTAGAATTCAATGGCTGAGGTCCAGTGACCCATTTGAAGATGTCAATAGCCTTCCTGACATTTAAGTTTATTTCGGAGAAAAAAAACTCGATTTAAGTTTAGTCGTATACTAATTGAATTTTCGGATCGTCACAATTCAATTGTTTCAAATTTCTTCTTAAATAACCTCCCATTCGAGTTGTGAGTATATTCAAATTTATTAGATTAAAAAAAAATTCACATAAATTTGAAATTCGACCTTTGATAAATCTGCCCCTAGATGTTGGTATCCCGAGCCATCTGGCAAATTACTACCCGTCCCTTAACTTTTCACCATGGGGTCCCCCTGTAGCTGTAGGATCTGCTACTACTATAGTTACTCCACTGGGTTTATTTACATTCTTATCAGGTGTGACTCGCAGTCGTTGGTCAGAAAGATAAACAACTAAAGAAAGCACAAAAAATTAAGAATGAAGACCAATTGCAAATTATCTCAGAATATACATTATACTAAAAGAACATTTAAAGGGGAACTGTCGCAAAAATGAAAATGTAATATAAGCTTCCTCATACTGAAGTAAGAAACTTCCTAAATACAATCAATTAATTATTCTGCATTGTTTCTGAAATAATCACGTTTATATTCACTATTCCTCTCTCAGCATCTGATCTGATCAAATAACTGATTCCAGTACAAACAAATTCTAACAAAATAACTGCATTTTGCACAAATTCTGCATGTAGAGAGACAGGATTTCTGTTGAGTTTAATAGAGTGAGCTCTAATACATCTTCTAGGTAAAAGGAACCCCCCTATAAGATATATTGGATCATTCATCTGACACCCAACTTCTGAATGAGGAGAAACAGATGCTGAGAGAGGAATAGCAATTTTTAATTGATTGTATTTAGAAAATGTCTTATTTCAGTATGTTGAAAGTATTACATTTTCATTTTCGTGATAGTTCCCCAGTAATTGGAAAATGTGTCCTGATACATCTAACCATGTTGCACAGACAAAGCACAAATATATATGAGTGTAGAGCCTGACATACTAGGGAGATATAGAAGTGTGCGCTATAGCACATAACGGTTGCCAGGTATGCAATATTTATTCTGACTTTTCATCACTTGTGATTGGGAAGATGCTGACATAACGCAATCTGTCTGTCCCCTCCCTGCTGAATGTTATACATGACATTCTGTCACACCCCCATATATCATGTGCATAGCTGGTAAATAACAAGTGAGACTTTATTCTGACACAACTACAGGTGGATAAATGGAGCCATCTAATAACTGTGAACAGACTAATATTGGAAACAGCACTGTCTGTGATTTCCCTTTTAGCCCTGCCAGATTTAGAGCAAACTGTGAAGCATCCAGGGTGTCAGTCTCAGATTAGACATGGTGTGTAATAAAAATAAGATTAAAACTTCTCTGAGCTGGTTTGTGTTGGTTGCTATGAACGTAAGCCTCTAAACCAGTACACCAAACCATCTCATCCTATAATAACATTGTCGCTCATTGATCAATCCCCCGTGAAAGATAATTTCCCCTCCATAGTGGTATTTATTGCACAAGTGAAAGCATCGCTGCTCTGGGAAATGCCAGACAAGATATTCCTTTACCATACCTCCCAAGTGTCCCATTTTTTCACAGGACAGTCTCGCTTTTGACAGCTCAAGCCGCAGTCCCGGCTTGTTACTGAAATGTCCCGACTTTGTCTTTTATCTCCTGCACTGAACAGCCAGAAAAAGATACAAAGAGATAAATTTACTAAGTGGCGAAAATTCGCCAGAGACGGCTTCGCAGCCATCGTAACACTTTGCCAGGTGAAAATTTGCTCAGACAACGCTAGTTTACAAAAACGCAAAGTTGCGTCCAGGGAGCGGAACGCTGGTGAATCTTTGCTAGCATTACTTCGGCAATCAAAGCGAAGATGCACTAGCGTTCAGTTATGCCTAGCGCAACTTCGTTCAGGCTTCGCTCAGGCTAATTTGCATACAGCGAGAAATGATAAAGTTGAATGGACGTATATGTTGCAGCAAATACATTACATTACACAAGTCCAGGGAAGAAAATAGAGTTGTTATAATGCCCTACACATGAGCCCACTGTATAGTTTATGTTCCATATGTTAGAAAATGTATGGGGGAAGCCGGTTACCCTAAAAAAAATGTAAGGACTTTTGCAGGCTATCACTCTGAAAAAAGGAAAAGACGTCAGCGTTTTTTTGGATTTAGAAACTTTTTCCACTAAAAATATGATGTAAGTAACAGAAGATTGAGGAAGCTCTATACACTCTATTGCACTTTGTCTGGTCTGAGCTGTGGAAGGCAAGTCTGGCGAATGAGGTAACGTTCAGTAAAACCCGCATCTTAGTGAATTTGCGTAGTAACTTCCATTCACCAGAGCGAAGATTCACCTGCCGATAGAGTGCAAATGAGCGCTAGCGTCTATCTCCTATGCCTGCGCCTGTTAGTAAATCGGTAAAGTGCATGAAAGCGCACCACCAGTTGCAGAAAGATACTTTTGTAACAATTTTGAGATAAGCAAATAAGTAATTGTAACAATTAAGATAAAAAATGTCTCTTGGGAGAAGTTAGACGCACAGCTTAAAGAGCAATTCACCTTCATTAGCAAAACTGCAATAACTGGGAAAAAAACCACAGAAATGTGTTCAAAACTTTCATAACCTGCCAATTCAATTTTGTAAACTGAACATGGTAATTAGGGGGTGTGGTCACAAAATGGGTGTGAGCCAAAACATTTCGCCGCGTGGCTACTCTTTTTGTCCCTCTTTTTATTTCTAAAATGTTGGGAGGTACTGTATAATTTATTGAAGTTGCCAAATCGATTGTTAAAGGAACCCATAAAAACTGGGTAAATAAATAGGCTGTGCAAAATAGAAAAACAATTCTAATATAGTTAGTTAGCCAAAAATATAATGTATAAAAGCTGGAGTGACTGGATGTCTAACATAATAGCCAGAACACTACTTCCTGCTTTGCAGATCTCTACTCTGAGTTTGTCAGTGACTATAAGGGGGCCTGTATGGGACATAACTGTTCAGTGAGTTTGCAATTGATCCTCAGCATGCAGCTCAGTGTCAGGGAGCCGGGAGCTCCCTCCAGGGAAGCAGTCAGGATCGAGGAGGAAGCCCTCTCGAGGGAGCAAGGTCGCGGTGTCCAAAGGGTTAATCCAAAGAGTAGTCAGAATCCAGGCAAGAGTTCAGGGGCAGGCAGATAATAGCAAAGTCCAGGCAAGGGTCAAGATAATAATCAGGAACAAGATTAGCAATATCAGCTCACAGGGAACCCAGGAAACACTTAGGGAAAGTTTTCCTATACTTGGGCGCCATTCTGGCGTCTGGGTAGCGTTTTTATGTTTGAATTTGGCGCCATAGTGACGTCACCGACGTCCTGACGCTGGCGTCGATGCGCTGGCGTGTTTGCCATGGGCGCCGCCATTTTGGGAGCGACGCCGGAAGGGATAGACGCGCCGCCCGGAGCTCCTGGAACTGCTCCGGGCGGCGTTCGTGACACTCAGATTCAAAAGCAACAGATATGACCCATGTGACCCCTCCTCAAGTCACTAATTGGTTACTGCCTGGTAACCAATCAGTGGAAACCAAGAGAGCTGCAAAGCAGGAAGTAGTGTTCTGGCTATTATGTTACACATCCAGTCACTCCAGCCTTTATACATTACATTTTTGGCTAACTAACTATATTAGAAACATGTTTTATTTTGCACAGCCTATTTATTTACCCAGTTTTTATTTTTACACTGAACAATTCCTTTAATAAAATAGCTTGTAAAAAATAGGCCTTTGTGGCTCAGCCCATAGTCTCAGCCCATAGTCTCAGCTTGTTAAAATCCACTACATTTCCAATATTACGTTTCTGTAAATGTGACACTCGAAACCATCTGATCCTTTCCTCATGCTCTAAGTGATACAGTGAATGGAACCAGTTCTTCCACACGTTAATGGACCAGTACATTTTACAGACTTCAAAAATCAGTAGAAATGAATGGGGTCTTGTTACAGTATTGGCAGTGACCATAAAAGAACTGCAAATGTTCTGCAGTAAAAGTCTCACTTTACTGTATCCACAGGGGCAATCTCCCTCCTCCCGCTAGCAGTACTTCCATCACATAATAGTCACATCTGGATGCTGTCAATACACTGAACATGCAGCAAAGGTTCTAATGTAATGTAAAGACACTGTTTATATAGTATTGTCTAGTGAACAATGTAGCCCCCTGTTGTAATATATAAGGGCATTAGAAGTCACCCAGAAGCTCCATTGCCAAAGGCTGATTGATTTCCTACAGGTCATACAACTCCAAGGTGTAATTTATCGCTGTACTGGATATTATCTCTTATCCTGTAATATGCAGGTCATCCATGAAAAGTGATCTTAATTAGCATTGTTTATAACTGATGATATCACCAGTGCAGTGTTTCTAAGGATACATTTTGCAGGGAATTTAGTAGCACATAAGGAGAGCACTCACCCGAACACCAAAGAACAGGATCCGACCAAACTGCTTAGGCAGTGCTAACAACGCCGACACGCCTCCAGATAGAGCGTAACAATTTGTATAGATAAAAGTCTTTGATCCACGGAGCACCAAGCCAAGTCGAAGATTAATAAATTTCCATTTTATTGAAGATAAAATCTTTTACATGATAATAATAAATCACCAACAGTGCATCAAACGCAGTCCATGCTTAACGCGTTTCGTAGCTTCAACGCTACTTCATCAGAAGCATAAACGAACAACTTCCCATAATGACTCTTGCATGACTCTTATTAATTATTCTCACATTAGAACACATTGTTTTAGCCATAAAATATCAGAAACAAGCAAACCAATATAATAAACCAACTTCTACAACTTTAATGGTATATGCTGCATTATTGAGCAATAAAACGACAACTAAACAATGTTTACTTTTGGCAGCAGAAACCCTTTTGTTAATGGTTGTAAACAACCAGAGAAGCCCACCCACCCCTGAGTTATGCTACCTCTTGAGGCAGGAGTGACCACCATCCTCTCCCAAAACAGACCTGCAATTGATAGAGAAAAACATCTCTCCAGGGGGCATATTTATCAAAGAGTGAAGTTAGAGATCACCACAGTCCACTAGAGTGAAATCCCGCCACTCTCCATTAATTTCTATAGGATTTTTAAAAGAGTATTTATCAATCGAACTCAAAATAATCAAAAAACATGGAGGCCTATTTATCAAAATTCTAACTTGTGTAGTTCTAGAGGTTTTTTCAACCACGACTAAACTCATGTTAAAAAAAAAGCACAAATGTCTACTTATTTATTAAAAGATCTGAATATAAAAACCATGAACAAACAAAATGCAGGACTAACCCAAATAAGAATATGAACTTGAAACTTGAACTTGAAATCCTTGTTTATTTTTGTGCGTTTACAAGCAAGAAAAAAAACTTCAAAAAACCTCAAAGTTACCATATATTTTAAATTTGCTAAGGACAACTCCCACATTTTTTTTTTGTGGTTCTCACTTGTAATACATTAATATATAGATAAAAAATTATTTATTCATTTTGCTTGTTTTTTTGCTAAAAACAATAGTAAGAAAAAAAAGTCAGTTGTTAATCACAAACCAGTGATAACAATGAAAGCGCGACTATTGTGCAAATTTAACGCTTTGTATTGAGAATGATGGGGATTGCAATACAGTAAATACAGTATATACCAAGGCAATCCTGAATGTGTTTAACTTGCCGGTGCTGGACTAGCAGGAACTTCAAGTATTAGTAAAATATATTACGCCCTCTAAAAACCCATGTTAGTAATGCAAAGGATGCAGGTGATTTTAGGATGGAATGTAACCTCCCTTCATTAGGTGAAATTGTTGGGTGATCCCACTGATTCCCCAGCTGGGGAGATACTTAGGGGGTTATTTATCAAGGTCCGAATTTATCTCAGTATTTCTAATATCAAACTTTGAGCAACTCCGAATTCCCCAATGGACCTTATTTATGAAGAAAATAAGGTCAGGCAAACTTCAGAGCTTTCCTCGAAATCTCCAAATTGTTTGGAGTTTGCCTGCAAAAAGTTTTTTGTGCCAAAACCCTAAAATCATCGGATATCAGTATGGACATAACCGCAGACACTGAGACATTCCCCATAGACTTATACAGGACCTCGAGAGCATTAGCCAGGGTTTCGGAGTTTTTAGACCATCAGACTTTAATAAATCTCGGAAAATTCGTAGTTTGTTTTTTTTTTGCTCAGAAAACTACGAATTATTTGAGGTTCGGATATTCAGACCTTGATATAATACATATAATTGAGACCTTGATATAATAAATAAATAAATAACCCCCATAAAATAGTGCAGAATAACATTATATCACTATGCACTGAGATTAAGATTTATGTTACAGAGATACCTGCAATAACACACATGATCATTTATTAACAAGGGGCCTCACTGAAAAAAGGGGCTTATATGAAAAGCCCTACTTACACATCAGGTCGATAGTTGCCCAGCTGACTCGTTTAAGATGACCTTGCCGAGGCCGACGGACTGGCATTTTAAAGAAACCAGATTATCTGTCAGATTCCACCATGAAAATGGGCAGATTAGCAAATCCTTCAGATTATTTCCCGCATAGGACAGAAAGGAGAATGTATCCAAATGACACATCAGGCAAAAAGTATACCGACACTCTGGGTCCGAATTAGCGTTCAGCACAAATGAGGAAATGCCATGAGCACAGCAAGGGAAAATAAATTCAGTTGAAATTAAGCCAAGTTTCACCAACCCAAAACTGCTTGGGATATTTTGGACTGAAAGCCCTCCAATCACAGGAATGGTGACAAGAAAAGCTAACAGCAGCCCCAGTGCACCATATATGTATTAGATTGTAGCAGACTGGGGACACTGAAACTGGAGATGGGTCTTCCAGATCAGACCTTGCCTCCCTATAAGAAGCATCACATGTCACTTGTCAGTGTGAAATAGAGTAGGGTTAAGAGGTCTCGTGTGAAACTCAGGGCCATGTGCAGAGGGACATATGTGAAATGAGATTTTAATCTCATCTCAAGAAAGAAATGCAGCTTGTCATTGTAACAATCCAGACGCGGCTAATACTGACATGGGACTCATCTCATAGCTACCATTAGTAACCCAAAGCCCAGTCATCACAACAGCACTCTAGTGACCAATGGCATGGATGGGAAACTTTACTAAAAAAAAAAAAACTGGGGAATACTTACTTTTTTTTTTTTTTTAAAAACCAAACTTGCCCTTTAACCAAATAATAAAGGGCTCCTGGTATTTGGAATGTATTATATTTATTAATGTAATATATTCATAACATGATTAAGTATTATTGAATTAAAATAATCACAACTGTATTAGTTAGTGGCTATTAAAAGCAGTATATGTCTATGTTTTCCTATTCCCTTCACAACTTCCCTGACTATGGGAACACATCAGTAGTAGTAATTAGCTGTCCTCCAGCCAAGCAGCCATTTCCCACAATGCCTTATTTTCTCACAGACCATGCAAGGCATTGTGGGGTTTTTAAGACAGCTGACTACCCATATAATATTTCAATGGGGTCAGAGCAAGGGGTGGAGGGATTATAAGGAACAGAATCAGTCATTATTCTTGATACTGAATCAAAACAATTACATTTACAAGATAAAATCTTTAAAATAGTTGAAACTGACAAATTTGTCAGCAATGGCTTTGCACCCATTGCAACACTTGGTTAGGCGGAAATTCACTGGGACAATGCTAACTTATATAAAATGTGTCGTTTCGTCCTGGCCGACGGACGCTGGAGAATTTTCGCTAGCGTTACTTCGGCAATGCGAGCAAATTAAAGAGAAGATGCGCTAGTGTTCAATTCTGCAGAGCGCAAATTGGGAAACCGGATACCGGTTACCCAAAAAATTTTTTTAGGACTTTTGCACCCGGAAAAAAGGAAAAGACGCCAGCGTTTTTTGAACAACTGTGATTTACCTATACTAGATATACCATGACCTGGATGAATGAAAATCTTCATAGTCGTTCAGTAAAATCTGCAGTGAATTTGCGGAGTAAAGGCCTGGCAATGAAATAATGTGATTGGCTATTTGGTAGCCCCTATGTGGACTGGCAGGCCACAGGCGGCTCTGTTTGGCAGTACACATGCTTTTTATAAAACCAAAACTTGCCTCCAAGCCTGGAATTCAAAAAGAAGCTCCCGCTTTGGAGGCATTGGGAACAACATCCAAGGGGTCAGAAAGCAACATGTTGCTTGTGAGCTACTGGTTGGTGAACACTGCTTAATAGTTACATTGCATCTCACTATATTTACTGCTGTCCATTTATTTGGGTTCCTGACCTGAAGAGTATATTGCTAGGTAATGTTCCATCTAGGATTTATATAACTAAATCTAATTAAAAGTACCCAACCCTAGGTGTGTAACCTTATGCTCAGCATTGGACTGTCCCAGCAACACCATTAAATGTCCCATTGACCCCCAATCCTCAGTGGTCCTTCATTCCTACCCAACCAATTGGCCTTCTACATGGTTTTACCATGTCATTCCTCTTTTTCAACCTCTTTTTCAGTTACTAAGTTGTTTCACACTTGACAAAGAGCCTCACAGGGCTCGAAACATGTTGAAAAAACACTGAACACTGAAGTTGAGCAGTTAATCCTGCAGTATTGCCTCTTCCTTGTAAACTTTATTTCTTTGGATAATATTATTGTACCCACAACAGAGGCGCATACAAGGACATTGGCTGAAATTTTTTTTTATCCACTATTGAATTCGTAGGTATCAGTCTAATCGACTTTGTTTCTGCATATCAACTATGGTGGGTAGAGTCAAACGTGTGTATAATATTTATGCAGGTGAAGGTTGCCAGGGCCGGCCTTAGGCCAATTGGACCAATTGGGCCCAATTGGGCCCCGCACCTCTGGGGGCCCCGCACCACAGTGCACATGATGCTGCCTGGCCTGCCCAAAACTTTGAGAGTCCAGCCCATCCCCAAATCCATAGGTCCAGCCCACCCTCAACTCTGATAAGCCAGCCTATCCCCCAACTCCATAGGTCTAGCCTGCCCCCAACTCTCATAGGCCCAGCTTTCCTCCAACCTTGATAGGCCCTGCCTGCCTCCAATCCAACCAAGCCTGCTCCCAAGCTGAATCGGCCCAGCCTGCCCCAAACTAATTGGCCCAGTCCACTCTCCTATTTCCTCCCTCTCTCTCTTACCCTGTGTGCCCCTATTATGTGCCCCTATTTCATCCCTCTCACTCTCTTACCTTGTCTGCCCCTTTCCTTTCTATTTTGTGCCTGTATGATCTTATTTTCCTAAATACTTGGTGTGTCAGTAGCCAGCAACACTTTGTCTAGGGGCCCCGCCAACATGGTCCCAATTGGGCCCCACATTTGATAGGATCAGCCCTGAAGGTTGCACTATAAATGTAAAAATATGCCCCTTAATTTATACTAATATAAGCAGCTACTGTACATCAGCTCTATGTTTTTCACAACCAGTAAACTGCTGTGTTGTTGCCTTATCACATAAGCAGGGAATCATGGATTATTTTATCTCTTATATTTTATATGCTGTATGTATTCATTTAAACATTGAGCGGCAGATTTATCAAGGGTCGAATTAAAAATTTGAATATTTAAATTCGAATTTTGAGTTTATTTTAGTATAATTTGACTAGGGAATAGTCCAAATTCGATTTGAGTTTAAAAAAAATTCTAAATTCGACTATTCACCATCTAAAACCTTAGCCTATGGGGGAACCTCCTACAACCAATTTAAAGTCATTTGGTGGACTTTTGTAAATCAATTTTTTTTAATCAAATTTGATTAAATTAGATTCGAGTTTGCAGGTAGATCCTATTCACCCAAAAATTAGATTTTTTTCCCCGAATTTCGTGTTTATGGGAGTTGAAGGGAGTTTTTAGAAACTCCCATAAACGGAAAAATTCAACCCTTGATAAATCTGCCCCTGAGTCTTATTAGTCTTTAACCAATGTTTCTTTACCTCCATCTTGTGAGTTCATGATATTGAGAGCAAACAGCATTGCGTTGGAAAAGGTAGTGGCTTCTTCTTTGCTTGCAAAGTTCAGTCCGTACACCTGCCGGGCATCCCTCCATTGGTGGAAGGTTGGCGTGGCCTGATTGTATTTCAGACCTTTCACAAGAGAATAATTAATAACTACCTGCAAAGAGAAAAGGGATTTTGTGCTTAACACTAAAGTACAGTTTCTGTTGTTTTGCAGTAATGCTTAGGGCAGTGGCACACGCTAAGATCCGGGGAGATGTAGTCGCCCAGCGACAAATCGCCTCTTCTTCGGGCGACTAATCTCCCTGAAAAGCTTTTCTGCTGTCTAGAATCGAAATTGCACTTGGAGCGCTTTGTTTTCCGAAGTCACCCGAAGTTGCCTCACGAGGAAACCCGCCGGCGATTTACAATTTAGACTGACGGAAGGCTTTTCGGGACGATTAGTCGCCCGAAGAAGAGGCGATTTGTCTCTGGGTGACTAAAACTCCCTAAATCTTAGTATGTGCCACCACCCACCACAGTGACTTGTTTTTTAAAGGAAAAGGAAACACAATTTACATTGGGGTGCCAAAAGTTAGGAACCCCTAAGTGATTATATTTATTGATCTGACACCCCAGGCCGGTGCTCCAATCAGTAGAAAACTGCTCCGGGCCGGGGTTATTCCAGCAAACACCACGTTACGATTCTCTTCCATCTTCTTCGGTTTTCAAATTTCCTGGGGCAGACGCATGAGCAGTAGAATGAAATATCGGCTTTTTCATTAAAGTTCGGCTTTTCATTCTATTGCACATGTGCAGCCGTGAGAAGACTGAGGAAGCAGGAAGAACTTTTGGGATCCACCTTGTCCGACCATTACTACTCATCATTAAAATATAGAAAGAAAAAGCAAGTGCCATGGCCTACTTAATTACTTCTGTATTCAGGTTTGCTTTTAAAAATTACTGATCTGATATTGATCCACTATGGAGCTATAGCAAAATAATAACCATTACTGGCGATTTTTGTTTCTGTTACATGAATTCAGGTGATATTATGTTTCTTTAAAGGGGAACTTTCGCAAAAATTTAAATTTAATTTAAGCTTCAGCATACTGAAATAAGAAACTTTCTAAATACCGTATAATCAATTAAAAATTCTGTACTGTTTCTGAAGTAATCAAGTTTATCTTCACTATCCCTCTTTCAGCATCTGTTTTTCCTCATTCTGTCTTCATGCAGCAGTTGGGAGTCAGATGAATGATCCAATATCTCCTTTTTCCTATAAGATGTATTAGAGCTCACTCTATTAAAATCACCAGACATCATGTCTCTCTACATGCAGAATTTGTGCAAAAGGCAGTATATTTTGTTAGATTTTGTACTGGAATCAGTTATTTGAATGAGCTCTAATACATCTGCTAGGAAAGGGAGCCCCCCTATAAGATATATTGGATCTAACTGTCAATGAATATCTGACACCCAACTGCTGCATGAAGAGAGAATGAAGAGAAACAGATGCTGAGAGAGGAATAGTGAATATAAACTTGATTATTTCAGTAACAATGCAGCATTTTTAATTAATTTAATTGTTTTTTAGTTTCTTATTTCAGTTTGAGGAAGCTTATATTAAATTTTCATTTTCACAAAAGTTCCCCTTTAAACTTAAAGCAGGGAATAGTTTGCTATTACTCTCAGTTACATTAAGATTTGCATATGACATATCTGCTGTTCTTTCATCAAGGATTATTTCTTGTGACAACTCTATTATCATGCATAAATGAGAGAGTCTTTGAAGATCATCTCATTTTTATTCAAGTACTTTTTGGCCAAATAAAAGAATATTTATAGAGCTCATATCAACGTTACATATGTTCATGGATACATGACAGATTTCATTTTTAGATACTTGTACATTTTAATGAGTAAGCCTAGATATTTAGGTAGTACATTTCATATATCTCTGCTAGAATGGATCTATAATTCATAGAACAGGTTGTTGGTCTGTTTTTTGGAAGCAGATCCAGTGACCTAACTAGGGAGCCACCCAAAGAGCTATGAATTTAGTTAATTACCTCCTTAGCAGAAGACAGGGCTGTCCATTCTGGCAATTACCAGCAGCCTCCTGCCTGATATTTAAAAAAAAAAACTCAGTTAATCTGCCCCAAGCATTACATATATTACATACAGCACCAGTGCATACCTCCCAACATTTTGGGCATAAAAAGAGGTACAAGTGCGCAAATTTTGACTATGCCCATGTCTGTGGCCACACCCCCCTAATTAACATGTTCATTTTACAAAATTTGGCAGGTTACGAAAGTTGGATCATATTTCTGTTTTTTTTTCCCAGTTATTACAGTTTTGCTAATGAAGGTGAATTGCCCTTTAAGCTGTGAGTCTAAATTCTCTGAAGGGACCTGTTATCCTATATTGTTACAATTACTTATTTGCTTATCTCGAAATTGTAACAAAAGTATCTTATCTGCAGCTGTGGCTGTTCAGGGCTCTCTGCCAAAAGCCAATTAAGTTAGAAAAATTGTTTCTTTTTCTGCCTGTCAGTGCGGAGAAAATCAGGACTTTCCAGTACAAACGAGGCACTGCTGGTTGAACGGTCAAAAGAGGGACTGTCCCTCTAAAAACGGGACAGTTGAGAGGTATGCCAGTGGTGTAACTAGATTTACAGGGCCCCACAGCAAATTAGGGATGCACCAAATCCACTATTTTGGATTCCGCCAAATCCTTCACGAAGGATTCAGCCAAATACAGAACCCAATCCTAATTTGCATATGCAAATTAGGGGTGGGAAGGGGAAAACATTTTTTACTTCCTTGTTTTGTGACAAAAAGTCACTTGATTTCCCTCCCCGCCCCTAATTTGCATATGCAAATTTGGATTCGGTTTGGCCGGACAGGAGGATTCGGCCGAATCCGAATACTGCTGAAAAAGGCTGAATCCTGGATTGGGTGCATCCCTACAGCAAATTAAATTATTTTAGGGCCCCAACATATCCAGTGCTGCTTTACCAATATATGTTAAAATTGTTCTTTATTTGGGCCCCCTTATACCTTCTGAGCCCCCTACAGTCGCAGGGTCTGCTTCCTCTGTAGTTACACCCCTGTGCAGCACTCATATCACTGTGACAAACTAATCATAGGGGTGCATATAATGAAATGAAGCCTTTTACTCCTGGATTTTGCTTTTTCCCTCAATTCACATCTTTAGAATTAGGTTCCAAAATTATATTTTCCCAGAATTTCAATTTTTCCATAATTGGTATTGTTCATGCTGGTCCTCTGATATATCTTAAACTGAGGCTCTTCGCCTAACATAGAGAATGTCCATTTTTTTTAATGTGTCTCAAAACCCCTTTTCTGACCCAACCAGAAGGCCCCTATGCAGCTGCAGTATTGCACATTCACAGACCAACTTGCCGTATATTTAAAATAAATAACTGAAATAAAGATATCATTAGTACATAGAAGTTATCCTGCAGCGAAAGTGTTTAGAAAACCTACAGGTACTTACTTGCTGATCCTGAAGTTTAACACCGACTACTCTAAAGGTATTATTGGCAGTGTTGTGATATATATTAATCCTGCTGAACCCCTGCTGGCCTGGCTTGATTGGCACCCATTTTTTACTGGTGTCATCATAGATCATAACGGAAGCTCTCGCTTGGCAGATACTCTGTTCACTGTAAAAGAAGAGAGAAAGATGTATTTATGATTATGCTATTAAGATTGGGGTTGGGGAGGGGATTCTGTATTAGTAATTTTCAGCCAGAAGCTATCATTTGCACTTCTCATCATACACGTGGTACAAAAGCAGATAGCTGAAAACAGTCACTACATTATTCCATATAGTACAGGTATTTAATCAGAAATTACTAGCAATATTATATGATATTTGAAACCCATATACCCCCATGATATCTGATATTTCAAGCAGTATTTCTCAAGGCACAAGAAGGGAAACACGATGCTGAGTAACAGGAGATGAGGAGAAAAACAGACCTTGAACATGTATATAAACAATCTTCTGAATACAGCAGAACACTTCATATTACATAATTCGTGATTTTGGCTATAGCTTATAGTCAAGTACACACTGAAGTGACACACTACATAGAACAATATTTTCTGCTACCTTTTCTGCTACCCCCAAAATAAACACTTAAGCAACAAATAGTTTATATCATATTAAGTGGCATATTAAAGAATCTTACCAAACCGGTCTATATATATTTAAATAAATCTTGCCCTTTTACATCTCTTGCCTTGAGCCAACATTTTGTGATGGTCTGTGTGCTGCCTCAGAGATCACCTGACCAGAAATACTGCAGCTCTAACTGTAACAGGAAGTAGTGTTGAAGCAAAAGACAGAACTCTGGGGCATGTTTACTAACATTGGAGATAAATATCTGGAGAGATTTTTGGAGATGTTGCTCATGGCAACCAATCAGCAATTAGATTTAAACAGCCACAGCCAAGTTAGAAAACAAAAGCAAATATCTGATTGGTTGCTATGGGCAACATCTCCAGAAATCTCTCCAGATATTTATCTCCAATTTTAGTAAACATGCCCCTCTGTCTGTTAATTAGCTCATGTGACCTAACATGTATGGTTTGTTGGTATGTTTATGTGCACAGTGAATCGTACGATCCCAGGGGGCGGCCCTTATTTTTTAAAAAGGCTTTCTATTTATGATTACCCAATGGCACAGACTACTAGAAAAGTATATTATTATGGTTTATATACATGAAGCAGGGTTTTACACATCAGCTGTTTTATGCAATATCTTTTTATAGAGACCTACATTGTTTGGGGGGTATATTTTTCCTTTAAAATAAAGCTCTTCAATATTATTTATATTTTGCTAAATAAAGTAGCTGTGGCTTGGGGACAGCCACAGCCAGTACAAAAATATCATGTTCCTAATACAATAACCACTTTAGAGTATACACAATATGTCAAACGCAATAAATACAACTGACCCTAGTGGGTGTGTGTGACACTTATGAAGACTGAAGATAAAGTTCAGCTGGGGCAGATGTGAATTAACAATTCTGTGCTGTGGAATTTGTCAGCTCTCTATAAACGAAGGATTATAATTACAATAAAAATAAAAACAATGAAAATATACTGTACATACAAATGTATCTGGCCTGACTGTCCTGTACAACAGAGTGTTAAATTCAGTGAAAGAAACACAGCACCCTCTGCTGTCCCTGAGTCCATACTCACACTGTAGTCTTATTCAGGCATGGCACTGTACTGAAACACAAGCAAGGGAAAGTTCCTCTACTGTTAAAAGGGGTGGTTCCCCTTTAAGTTAACTTTTAGAATGGCTATTTCTAAGCAACTTTTCAACTGGTCCTCATTATTTATGTTTTATACTTTTTAAATTATTTGCCTTTTTCTTCTAACTCTTTCCAGCTTTCGAATAGGGGTCACTGACCCCTTCTAAAAACAAATGCTCTGTGAAGCTACACATTTTTTGTTATTGTACTTTTTATTACTCATCTTTCTATTCAGGCCTCTCCTATTCATATTCCAGTCTCTTATTCAAATTAATTCAATTTGCCAAAACTGTAAACTGGAGAGCTGCTGAATACAGTGGAGGAACTACCGGGGGAGCAGGGGGTGCAATTGGGCCAGGGCCCGCACCCCCTCAGGACCCCCCGCAGCTCGTGCTCTGCCGATTTCCAGCCGCAACGGCCGATTTTGGAGCAGATAATCTGGTATGGAGGGGGCGGGCCCAGCTGCACATCCCGTACCAGGGCCCTCCAGTTACGTTATTGGCTGAATAAAAAGCTAAATAACTCAAAAACCACAAATAATAAAAAATGAAAACCCACTGCAAATTGTCTCAGAATATCACTCTTAAAGCTTCTATAAGGTCCCTGCACCCTGGGTTTTTTTTTCCCTTGATTTGTGTCAGGTTGCAACACTTTTCCAAAGCAAATGAAAGCTCCAGACTTAAAAAAATATGATCTAAATTAAATTTGCAACCAACATGTAACCATATATGTTATGCTTTGCTAATGCAAAATTCATATAAGTGCATATGGTAATTTGTGAACTTACTACTAATTTATATACAGACATCTGCATATGTAATTTACAAGGTAGATAGATACTGAATAGACTAAGTACCATTGTTGTTAATTCAATTCTGGGACAGCTCTTTAAAGTTCTGAGTCAGTGATCCCCAACCAGTAGCTCGTGAGTAACATGTTGCTCTCCAACCCCTTGGATGTTGCTCCCAGTGGCCTAAAAGCAGGGGCTTATTTTTAAATTCCAGGCTTGGAGGCAGGTTTTGGTTGTATAAAAGCCAAACAGAGTCTCCTGTAGGCTGCAAGTCCACATAGGGGCTACCAATAGCCAATCACAACCACTCTTTTTAAATCTGAATAGGTTATATGTTTTTAAATCTGGTAAGTTGAATGTATAGGAGAATGCGAAGATATCCTTAGATAAAGAGCTGATTAGGATGAGTAGCTTGATCCCTCTTACAGAATACACATTGGTCTAGAGACCCGGCAATAAGTAAATAAATGAATTAGGGATGTGTTCAGTGCACAGCAGAAAAATACGGGGTGTTTATTTGAGCAGGCCCATTTGCTAGTGAGACATTCAGAAAAAGGCCTAGGAGCACAACGGCAAGTTATTCTTTAATTACTTATATTTCTTGTGGTGTGCTATAATTGACATTTAAAGTAAAGTGTATATTAACTGCTTTCATTAGTTACTGTTCAATAAACAACAGTCTGTTTGCTGGTTCAGCTCCCCCACCAAAATCAAAGTCTAGAAACCATGAGAGTGTCTAACCAGGGCAGTGTTGTGGGGTTCAGATTAGGTTTCCACAGGGATAGATGATATGAGCAATGATATATAGATGATATAAGCACACAGAGAAAACTTTCCAACTTGGGGGCAGATTGGCCGGTCGCCGTGTCAATCAAGGGAACCCCGCCCGGTTTTCCTTATTTGGAAAACCGGGCAGGAAGTATAGACCCGGGCAGCCCTACGCTATACTTCGCCAGGTGAAAATTCGCTCAGACAATGCTAATTCACTAAAATGCAGAGTTTCGACGTGGGCGTTAAACGCTGGCGACTTTTCGCTAACGTTATTTCGGCAATGCGAGCAATTGAAAACGAAGATGCGCTAGAGTTAATTTCTGCCTATCACAAATTCGCTAGAAATCTTGTGCTCCGGTTAATTTGCATACAGCGGAAAATTTAAAGTTGAATCGACGTCTTTATGTTTTATGTTGCAGCAAATACTTTACATTTCCACTGTTAATTACACAAGTCCAGGGAACCTTAATAATGACAATAGAGTTGTTATAATGCCCTACACATGAGCCCACTGTATATTTAATGTTCCATATGTTAGAAAATGTATCGAGGAAACCGGTTACCAAAAAAATTTTTTAGGACTTTTGCAGCCTATCACTCTGAAAAAAGGAAAAGACGCCAGTGTTTTTTGAACTTTTTTTGATGCTTTTCCCACTCACAGAATATGATGTAAGTGACAGAAGATTGAGGAAGATCTATGCACTCCATTGCACTTCGCCTGGTCTGAGCTGGTGAAAGCAAGTCTGGCGAAATAGGTAACGTTCAGTAAAATCCGCATTTTAGTGAATTTGTGGAGTAACGTCCATTTGTCACCTGGCGAGTGTGAATGAGCTCTAGCGCCTGTCTCTTTCGCTAGCGAATTGGCACCTGCGCCCCTTAGTAAATTTGCAAAGTCCCTGTGGGCAGTAACGCTGGCGAATTGTCGCCAGCATTTGCCACTTCGCCCTTTAGTAAATTTGCCCCCATGTGATGGGAGCATTTCCTTTATAAGTATCACTTCTATATTTCATTTGTTATTTATTTCTAATTCAAGAGTCAGTAAGGCTAGTTCAGTCTCTTTTACCATGAATCACCAGGAATTGACTGCTGTTATATTTTGCAATATATTCTGCTGCCTTCAGCTCCAAAATTATGTGTTGGAGAAATCATGCCAGTGGGTTGATTCCTTCCTTTCCTGTATCTGCTCATTTTTTGTGCTGTCAGCTCTCAGCTTTAGCTTTCACGTGGCCATTTTATAAAATCTTATTTAGAAATTCAGTAAAAACAGTGTTATGGGACATTGCCAGTGACCAAATACCCCTTCTCTCAGGGCCAGACCACACTCTCCAAACTATTTCCAGGATCATCGCCCAGACTTCTGTTTTTCAACAACTCACCCAAAAATGTCAATGCTCCCTCTGTCAGATTTCATAAACCAGCAAGTATAATATATGTAAGTATTTACTAGCAATTAGGCAACAGGGTATATATAAAATAGCGTCTTAGTGTTAGCCATTCAAGGTTGCCATTATTTATTATTATTATTATTTATGATTTCAAAAGTGACCTATAACATTTCCCATCAGGAAAACCGTCCTGTTGCGGGTGCATGGGAATTTTAGTTTTTGAGTTATGCTGATGCCGCCCAAAAACATCACACAGTACAAAGGTCAAAATAAGACTAAAGTGTGATTAATATTTGCAGCTTGTTAAAGGCTGATTGGAATACGAGTAACTTGGTACTAAAAGGTTAAAGATATAAGACATCATAATACAAAAATGTGATGGGCTAAGTTGTAACTATACATTATCAGCACCACAGCAAAGCTGTTTTAGGCCCTTACTCTCTAGCCCTAAAGCAGTGATCCCCAAGCAGTAGCTCGTGAGCAACATGTTGCTCTCCAACCCCTTGGATGTTGCTCCCAGTGGCCTCAAAGCAGATGCTTATTTTTGAATTCCATCCAACCCCTTGGATGTTTTGGTTGTATAAAAACCAAATGCACTGCCAAACAGAGCCTCCTGTAGGCTACCATTCCATATAGGGGCTACCAAACAGCCAATCACAGCCCTTATTTGACATCCCCATGGACATTTTCATGCTTGTGTTGCTCTTCAACTCTTTTTTACATTTAAATGTGGCTCATAAATAAAAAAGGTTGGGGACCCCTGCCCTAAAGGATGATGAGAAATGTTTAGAAGTTATTGACAAACCTGCTGTTGCTAAAGAAGTAATACCCTGGCAGGCAGTATCATGGGCAGTACTAGCTGTAAACACTGACAACACTATTCATACTTGGCCAGGATGTGTTGCATATGGTGCCAGCCCTGAGAAACTGGAGAGGAACTTGATCTTCATGGAAAGTTACCAGCAATCCTGACATTGACCCTTGATTTGATCCCTAGGCTTATAAAACTAGCGAGTTTTGCTTGGTGAACATTTTCTACAGTCAAAAGGCAATGGCATAATGCTTATTATTATGCCTCACTAATGAGTGAAAATGATATCTGTAACAATTCCGTACTTAAAAGTTTCTAAAATATGTTTCCAACCTTGCAGCTCATGGTCTTGCCAAGTGGCTTGCTGAATGGAAACAGCTCTCTCCCCTAAATACAGAGGATTGGATACTAATCGTCATGGTTCAATATCATCTTCTTTATTGTATCTCTCCACCTCTTTCTCTCTTACCCCAGTTCTGTTTAGTGAACAGGACAAATATTGTGCACCAGGATGAACCATCACAGACATAAAATCAACACCAAATCATGTGATACACCAGTGGGCAACACTTCGGCAGTCAAAATCACAGTCTTCAGGACATGCAGGTCTTAATTCTAAAAGGAAACTTTAAATCTGAATGGGAAAGGAAGATTTATGAATTCAAATGTATGGAGTTATTTAACACATTAAGACAGGGCCTTCATTTAGGTTCAGGTTTCATGTCACACTATGGGGAAGATTTACCTAGGGTCGAAAATCGAGGGTTAATTAACCCTCGATATTCGACTGCCGAATTGAATTCCTTCGACTTCGAATATCGAAGTCGAAGGATTTAGGGCTATTCCTACGATCGAAGGAATAATCATTTAAACGATTAAATCCTTCGAATCCAACGATTCGAAGGATTTTAATCCATCGATCGAAGGATATTCCTTCGATCAGAAAATTGTTAGGAAGCCTATGGGGACCTTCCCCATAGGCTAACATTGGCCTCGGTAGGTTTTAGGTGGCGAACTAGGGGGTCGAAGAATTTTTTAAAGAGACAGTACTTCGACTGGTCGAATAGTCGAACGATTTTTAGTTCGAATCGTTCGATTCGAAGTCGTAGTAGTAGTCAAAGGTCGAAGTAGCCAATTCGATGGTCGTAGTAGCCATATTCGACCATTCGAAATTCGAAGTATTTTTTCTTCTATTCCTTCACTCGAGTGAAGTAAATGAGCCCCTATGTGACCTGACTGAATCCAGACTTGGACTATTTACAACCCACCCTAATTCATTGTATTATCTACAATTGATCTCTAGCTATCTGTAACTTCCTAATTTATTGCCCATGAATACCTTTGACTGATCTAACAGTATATACTGTATATGCTGTGCCTTTCTAGCTTTCATTTGTATTTTGCCTGACGAAGGTGCTCCGAAAGCTTGCAATGTAGTTTTATTGTTAGCTAATATAGGTATCACTTCTACAATACTTTTTGTATTTGTTTGTTTTTTTATTTGATAGTTTAGAATATAGAAGCAGAGAGGCTTTTATTGCCACATTATCAAGTTATCTTGTACTTTGCACAAGAGTGCCAGTCAGTTCCAGGGAACATATTCACATTGCTCCAGAATTACTTTTATTTTAATCAATTGCACTTATTATACTTGATGCAGGTAGTGCTTTTTCCTACCCACCTTGGTCTTATCATCACGCAGAGCCTCATTTCTTCTAACATCAAAATGACATAGAACAGACTGAAGACATTAAAGGAGAAGGAAAGGCTTGGTGCACTTGGGGTGTTAGGCACCCCAAGTGATTGTAGTTACTTACCTGAAACCCCGGGCCGCTGCTCCTATCAGCAGAAAACTGTACCGGTTATACCAGTGAGCACCATGGATCGATTCTCTCCGGCTTCCTCTTTCCTTTGCGCAGCTGCGTATGCTCAGTAGAAGCCGAACTTTAACTAAAAAGTCGGCTATTTCATTCAACTGCACATGCATTTGCCTTGGGAAATTTGAAGCAAGAAGAAGCTGGAAGAGGATTGCTCCGTGGTGCTCACTGGTATAACCCTGGGCCTGTGCAGTTTTCTGCTGATAGGAGCACCGGCCCAGGGTTTCAGGTAAGTAAATACAAAAACCACGAAATAGTGCTACACACACACTCTCACCGCTCTTTGCAGCGCCGGTGCCGTCTGTGACCCTGTCTGCCCAGGTCTGGTTCACGTACAAGAAAATACTTCAGCAGCACTCCGATTGTGGTGAAAAAATTGGTAGTTTATTCGTGCCTCAAGCTAAGCGACGTTTCGAGCTTTTCCAGCCCTTTATCAAGCTTACCTAAGGTAAGTAAATACAATCACTTGGGGGTGCCTAACATTTGGTGCACCAGGATTCGGTTCGGGATTCGGCCTCGGCTGAATCCTTCTGCCTGGGCGAATCCAAATTTGCATATGCAAATTAGGGGTGAAAAGGGAAATCGTGTTACTTTTTGTCACAAAACAAGGAAGTAAAAAATGTTTTCCTCTTCCCACCCCTAATTTGCATATGCAAATTAGGATTCGGATTCAGTTCGGTCCAAAATCCAAAATAGTGGATTCGGTGCATCCTTAGTATTAAGTGACCCAAAACTAAGAGAAGAGCCGAGCTCTTGCCTTGCTGTATTGCACTGACCCTTAAAGAACGAAGTACTGTATTTGCACAATAAATTCCATTCAGCTGAGAAATATATATATATTTATTTATTTTCATTAAAATAATCAGATATTCATCAAACCAAGTAGGAAGATATTTGAAAATCAAAGAGTGCAAATGCTATTTTTACACATAATTCCACCAATCTCAATAACGTGTGCTGTCTGGATTGAGAGCAAATCAAGAGAAATTAAAAGGATAGAAAGGCTGGATTTTTTTCTCTGAAGGTGGTAACCCTTCTTAAAAATTCCTTCCTAATATCCACAGTTCGGTCCGTAAATATTTAGACAGAGACAACTTTTTTCTAATTTGGGTTCTGTCTTCTGTACATGACCACAATGAATTTTAAATGAAACGACTCAGATGCAGTTGAACTGCAGACTTTCAGCTTTAATTCAGTGGGTTGAACAAAAAGATTGCTTACAAACTTACATCTTTGTAAAATCAATTCCATATATTTTTGGACTCCAAAGCAATCACTGGGTGCTAGTACAAACCAATATGATGCACCAGCCCCACTCCCCACCACTTACGCCCCTTTCTCTGCATGACGAATAGAAATACAAGGTTTGTTCCATATCCACTTGCGTGGTGAATAGTAAACAAAACAACATTCCTGGCACTGTGCTCTTCCCTAATTTGTGCTTATGTCCCTGCTTGACTTTTGATATGCAAACCTGTTTCCCATATATTAATAAGAAATTCTTATTCGCTGAGAAATTCGTGAAAACTCTGAAAAAAGTTGCGAAACATCTGCGAAATGCATTGAAGTCAATGGGCATCAAAATTATTTTGACGCAACAAAATTTTTGACACCAAAGACAATTTTTATACCCTTGACTCTCTTGTCCAAATGCATGAAGTCAATGGGTGTCTGAATAATTTCGACAAATTTGACGAGCGACTGTTTTTTGTTGCAGCAAATTTTCCCATGGAGATATTTTAAGAGCAGTTTCGGGAAAACATTCGCCGACTGCAAAATCTGTAAATTTCCAAGCCTGGGGAATAAATTCACCCATCACTATTAATAAACAATTGGGGGGGGCAATAAAGTTGTACATCTAAATGGTCCTAACTGTAGGTGTCTGTCTGTTGCACTGGCTGCTCTGTACAGTACTTACCTGGCTGCCATGGCTGATGATATGAAGCAGAACTGATTGGGCTGAAGTGAGACTTTGTTTGCTCAGAGTTCTGTGAGCATGACGGTTCCAGTATGGACAAGCTCTTTGAGCATTAGAGCAGTGAGTACTGTTCAGCTAAACCCAAACAGGAAAAGGATGTTCGAAGCAAACACAGCAGGAAGTAGGTATTGGTTAAGAAACTCTGATACAAAGAACCGAAACAATTCTTTTCATATATTGTACCTTCCTGTGAAAATAGCACTTTAATTACCTCATTAATGCAGTGGTTTCTACTTGTTTCAGCATCAGTATGAAAAAAGATCCCTTAAACTGGCCATAGATGTTGAGATTTTTAAAAGATCCGATCGTCATCGTGAGACCGCGATTATCTCAGAAAGATCGTACCAATTGTCCATCAACTAAAAAGACCAATTTGCCAGGGGAGCTGCCTTCTTGGCCCTGCAAACATAGATAGATTGCACTGGAACCGACAAATATTTTTTAAACTGGCCGATCAATTTCCTGACAGATGTCGGCCGAAAAATCGTAAGATGTTCGATCGTTCGAATCCCACTAACCGCACGATAATTTCGAAGGATTGGTCGTTCGGCAAGAGAAATCTTTGCACCTATGGGGACCTTAAGTCACTTGTCTAATCGATCAACCAACCAAAATCCATTTTTACAAAGGTATTGGTCGAGATTGTCATTCTAGTAACAAATATTGTAGGAAACATATGACCAGCTTAAACGCTGATCAATGAAATGAGGCCTCACGTGCTGAGAAACCAGAGAATCAAGGCAGTGGCCATGGCCAATCACATAAGCTAACACGTTACAGGACTTTAGTAGAACTAAGGTCATGAAATAAAATCATAATCTAGTGAGTATATAATAAATCTAGTAGAAATGTGCTGATTTCAGTGTGAAATACATTTCCTCTTTGATTAAAAAAGGAAAATGTTCATGTTAAGAGAGTACAACAATTTAGCAAAATATTTCTGTTGCTCGAGCTGGAGCTGATGTGGCCTTCCAAGGGCTCCAAAGACTTCTTTATATAACCAACATTTTGGTCCCTGAAAGATCCATTATCCTGAAAACCCCAGGTCTCAAGCATTCTGTATAGCAGGTCCCGTACCTGTATACATTTATTTGGCAAGTTGTATTAAAATAATATAAAGTACCTATACCATCAACATGTCAGTGCAGTATATATGATATAAATATATAAAATATATATTCAATGAATGCCCTGTTAACACTGTAATGGATTGAATCTGCATTAGTATGTTTGGTTTTTTTATGAATCAGTCTATTACTTTTCATGCCAAGGAAGGGTTAAGCAGCCATATTTAGTTGGCGTGAGGCACAAATCAGATAAGTCACGGGCTGACCTCTTTCTATAATTAGGAAAGTAATGGCTTGATTCATATCTGTAGCCAGGGGGCAGCGTGTGAGACATTTTCTATATCCCACATATGAGGGTCAGTTCACAGGCACAGACGGCTCCATGTTTGTGTTACACAGTGTAAAATGTCACTGCTTCAAAAATGATCAATTGAAAGCTAAACTATTAATGTATAAACATCCTGTGTTTCCCTTAATATTACAGTATTCCATAGTGACTAACAAAGGGCAAGCATCCTTTGTGTAATATATACTCACTGCAGAAATGAATAATAGCCATTATTGTACAGTAAATAGTATTCTGTGCATACAAACACAACTTGTCCGCAATTGGGAAAAAAAGATTGCACATTTTATCATTTTCTCCCGCACACAGCGTATGTAATAGTAATACCACACAGCAGGGAGCATTTAGTGGTCATGTGTTTGAAAGCAAACTGCTAACTGGTTGCTGTTGGTTACTAGACCTGGAGCAAATGTTGCACCTAGTATTAAATGTATATATATTTCTTCTATGAATGAAAATGTTGCACCTGGTATTAAATATATATATATTTCTTCTATGAATGAAAATGTTAGACTAGTGCCACATGTAGTGGATCTCGGCCTGTGGAGCAGCAGCCTACCAGAAAGCATTTCTCTCCTAAAGTGCAGGCACAAGTCACATGACTTGGGGCAGCTGGGAAATTGACAATATGTCTAGCCCCGTGTCAGATTTCAAAATTGAATATAAAAAAAAATCTGTTTGCTCTTTTGAGAAATGGATTTCAGTGCAGAATTCTGCTGGAGCAGCACTATTAACGGATTCATTTTGAAATTTTTTTTTTCCCCATGACAGTATCCCTTTAGCAGACAGAGCCCCACAAAAAATTGTGTTCTGCATGGCTCGGCTCCTGCTTCAGCGCAACTCAGCTCCTTCTTTGTCGCAACTCAGCTCCTTCTTTGACGCATCTCAACTCCTTCTTTGACGCATCTCGACTCCTTCTTCGTCGCAACTCAGCTCCTACTTCAGCGCAAATCGGCTCCTACTCAGACAGTTCAAGGAGGGCCCAGCTAATCCAGGAAACACAGCATGGCCGGGCCCCCCTAAACATATAGAAGCCATCGAGCCTGGGGCAATTGATCCTCAGTGCCCCCTGATGGCGGTCATGTTCTCACCTACGTTTCTCCGCAGACTTAGATCCGATACATGTGGCACTAGTCATCCATGACTAGTGACTGACTTCCAAAAACACTTTCCCTCATTTGAATTTCACTCAACAACAGGAAAACCTGTGTCACGCTAGAACATACCTCCCAACTGTCCCTTTTTTGGAGATAAGGAGAAATACTTTCAAACTTTCATAACCTGCCGAATTTTGTAAAACGAACATGGTAATTAGGGGGGTACATAGTTACATAGTTAAATTGGGTTGAAAAAAGACAAAGTCCATCAAGTTCAACCCCTCCAAATGAAAACCCAGCATCCATACACACACCCCTCCATACTTTTAATTAAATTCTATATACCCATATCTATACTAACTATAGAGTTTAGTATCACAATAGCCTTTGATATTATGTCTGTCCAAAAAATCATCCAAGTCATTCTTATAGTCATTAACTGAATCAGCCATCACAACAGAAAGGGGTGTGGTCAAAAAAATTGCTGTGCTACGTGCGGAAAATTTTTTTTTGTCCCTCTTTTTACTTCCAACATGTTGGGAGTTGCTCTAGAAGCAACTGATGCCCAAAACACACAGAGGCACAAGGTAGGCACCTGCAGTGCAAGGGTGGAGTGTTCATTCCCAGGAACAGGCGCTGAACTCACACTGACGTATTGCCAAATGCAGCCTTGCAAAAGAAGCTGCCACCCTCTAGCTTTGCTGGGTGCTGTAATTAAAAGACAATTATACAGGAATGATCAGACATGTTTGATAGAGCAGGTATCTTTGTTTGGGAGGAATGTGTCACAGGCACATGTAAATGCAAATAAAAGAGAAGAGAGGCCCTAGCAGTGCAGAGAGGCTTAGGCCTATTATGGGGTTCGGTGGGCCTGTGTCAATATGCGCAACAGACTTGTGCCTAAAATATCATGTTCATGTTTTGACAATGAGCAACGTAAATAATGGTATCCTGAATGGGAACGTTTTCATGGCAATTGAATTTGTGCTCAAATACAAGCAAAACTTTGTTCAATTTTATGCATAGGCAGCAATTTTGTTGATGCAACTGCCACAATGACACTGGAGAAAAAATACTGCTAACAAAAATGGCGAATCGTGTTGAAATTGCACTTTCCTCACCGCAGCGTCCTTTCCCTCCGACGTATCTAAGATGGCGGCGCCCATGGATTACAAGTGGGAAGCTGCGGCGCCCGGCATAATGACGTCATGCGCTTGACGTTTAATGCCCAAGTATAGCATTTCTTTGTTTATTATTCCTGGGTGCTCTATATTGATATATTAACTGTTTTCTGAATTTTGAACCCTGCCTGAACTTTGATTCTGATTCTATTCTGCCTGACTTTGAACTCTTGCCTGGATTTGGATAACGTTTTCGCCTGAACCCTTCAGTGCTGCGATTTCAGACTTTTAACCCTTGAGCTTCCTCCTTGGTCCTGACTACTCTCGGCTGGAGCCGATAGGCCCCCGTGACACTGCAAAGTGCAAAAAAATGGCTGATTTCAACCTATTTTTGCACTTTGCACACTGCATGGGACATTGTAAATGAGCCCCAGTAACCCAGCCGATACCTTAGAAAGTGGCACTTTAATAGCTCAGAACTGGGTTTCATGGCACCTCTACTCCTTTTGAGCCTAGCTCAATGCTGTATTTATTCCAAACTTTTATTATGATTAATGGTAATAGATGGGATTTTAAATCAAGCAGTTCTACGTTTTCATCAGTTTGATTCTTCTCTGTAATAAGACAGTACCTTGTACTTGATTATAACTAAACCGGCATTCATCTGTGTTAGTGCCAAAGCAAACCTACTGGATTGTTTTTGTCTTTGTTTTTTTTTAATGTTGTAATTATTAAGGCACGCTGCTCTTAATTATGGAACAACCACTAATACCGAAAACCCCAGGTCACAAGAACTCCAAATAACAGATGCCTGTCCATAAACAATGACGGGAGTTTCAAATCCTTCCTTTATACAATGCATTCGTTTACATTTTCCATTTCCTCCGGTTAAATCATATTGGTGCACATTTTTTTCTCTTTTGATAAAGTGCTCCGCTCTCTCCCTCTCATTCCGTTCCACTTCCACCATTCACTGAAACTGTCAAGTACATCAGGGGAATTAATGGAGCTGGCTAGAACTGCACAATGTGAAGCTGGAGGGAGAAGCCTGTATGGGAATCGAGCTGCCTCTGATACTGTCCAAAGATCTTCATAACCACTCACCATCCTATCCCTGTGCCAATGCTCCCATGATTATGTGCCATGTCTGTGTCACTGTATAGTAACTCTCTCAGCTTTGGCTGGTTATATAGTGATAACAGCAGGTACTGTATCTACCTGGCACAAATCTCCTCTCTAAAGGCAGAGCTACAAAGAACATGCTGCCTAATACTTTGCTCACGTTCTAATGGACAGCGACCCTTGCTGGTTGGCTTCTGTCTGCCCTAACCTGGTCATTATAGTAAAACTCTACCAGCATTGTTCTTGGTTTTTCTCCTGCCCTTACTGATTTCTGTGGTGCTTGACCCTGGCTACCTCTGAGTCCATCCCCTACACTATACTCATCCCTTGCTCCTTACACCAAGCCACTGGGGCAGATTCACTAAAGGGCGAAGTGGCCGACACTAGAAATGACATTCGCATGGACATCGCCAATTCACAGGCGACAATACGCTAGCGAAAGAGACCGTCGTTAGCGTTGTACTCTATCGCCAGACGACTTTTCACTGTGGGGAATGTTTGTGCCTCCGCAAATTCCACCAGAGTTTCCTTTGCCACCTCAGACCGGGCGACCTGATAAAATGAAGCTACGTCCTCCTCAATCTTATGTCAGTGACATCGAATCATGTCTGCTGGAAATGCATTAAAGTAGGATTGCCTGCAAAAGTCCTAACTATTTAACGTTTTTGTGTTAACATTTTTCCCCAGACATTTGAGGGGCATGGGACATTCATTTTAGGGTGGGCTCATGTCTAGGCCCAGGATCTCTTTTGTTTTTATTCAGGTTCCTTGGACATTTGTAATAAAAAGTGGCCACTTCAAGCATTTGCACCAACATCTGAAATAAAGACGTCCATACAACTATTCAAATTGACCTAAGCATTAGAGGACTAACGAAGTTTCGCTAGGCAGAAATGAATGCTAGAGCCATTTCACTTTCAAAACGCTCGCACTGCCGAAGTAACGCTAGCGAAAAGTCGACATCGTTCAGCACCCAGCACCCAAGTCCACAGTTTAGTCAATTAGCGTAGTGGTTATGAATTTGCACCTGGCGTAGTGGCGAGAAGTGTGGCGAAGCGTTCACTGACGACAATCCGCCCTTTAGTGAATTTGCCCAACTGAGTACAGGGAGTTCACTAGCTCTAGGGCAAAGGCCAGACCATGTACAGTGGCCAACTGGGTGGCCAAAGACCAAGGTCTGTGTTATAAGCAGAAGCTGAAGGGTGCAAAGAGAGAGTGGAAAGTGCTGGTAGAAATGATTTTTTGCTATACAAGTTTACATAGCTAGAAATTTTAATTTTTACCGATACATTACAGGAATTCAGAAATGCTCATAGTCCGAATTGTGGACAAGATGACATCTAAGCTTCATAAGGCTGCTGTATATGGTAAAGACTACGGCAGACACATCTTAGTATAGACAAAATAAGCTCTGCTATGCTTGTGTTAGGCTTTTAATTGCCTTAAAGGGATACTGTCATGGGGAAAAAAACATTTTTTCAAAATGAATCAGTTAATAGTGCTGCTCCAGCAGAATTCTGCACTGAAATCCATTTCTCAAAAGAGGAAACAGATTTTTTTATATTCAATTTTGAAATCTGACATGGGGCTAGACATATTGTCAATTTCCCAGCTGCCCCAAGTCATGTGACTTGTGCTCTGATAAACTTCAATCACTCTTTACTGCTGTACTGCAAGTTGGAGTGATATCACCCCCCTCCCTTCCCCCCCCCCAGCAGCCAACAAAAGAACAATGGGAAGGTAACCAGATAGCAGCTCCCTAACACAAGATAACAGCTGCCTGGTAGATCTAAGAACAACACTCAATAGTAAAAACCCATGTCCCACTGAGACATATTCAGTTACATTGAGAAGGAAAAACAGCAGCCTGCCAGAAAGCATTTCTCTCCTAAAGTGCAGGCACAAGTCACATGACCAGGGGCAGCTGGGAAATTGACAAATGTCTAGCCCCATGTCAGATTTCAAAATTGAATATAAAAAAATCTGTTTGCTCTTTTGAGAAATGGATTTCAGTGCAGAATTCTGCTGGAGTAGCACTATTAACTGATACATTTTGAAAATTTTTTTTGAAAAAAACATGTTTTCCGATGACAGGATCCCTTTAAATTCCAAGTGGACAAAAGTAATGGGTCAGCTGACTCTATAATCATAGGAAATATTTTATCACCATTAGGGCTGCTGTTACTCTGTATTGACAATTCTCAATATAACTGCTGGATGTTTGTTTTGTTAATGATTTTAGTTTTTCATAAACATCCCAACATATACACAGGCAAGTATGCAGATACAGAATATTCAGTGCACACCTGAACTTTTGGCAACCTACTTTGCTGGTATTTGGGCTTTTTTGGCCTCTCATCTCATATAATTACTATAAACATACAGAATGGTCTCCTTAGCACTCTCTCAGTCTCCCTGCTTTCTCTCTATAATGAATGAGAGTTCCTGCACTAACATATGGGGTTATATTGTTGATCCCACACTAACCTGAAACCCTCAATACAATGCACTGAAATATGGTGTTTTCTTTATGTGAGGGAACGAAAGGCACACAAGATAAACAAGTGTAATTGGCAAACAAGAGTAATTGGCATAGCAGTATCAGTTATCCCACATTAAATATCCTTGAGATTGACACAAGACGGCGGCAATGGAGTTAAGGCTCCTGGGAGTGCGTGCAAACCTCGATACAGAGTTCCTGTAATATGGCCTTCTATAAATAAACCTTTAACAATTTCCCCCACGGTAAAAAGATGATCATTGAGACCAATGATTTAATGTTTCAGGTAATTGGAATAAGGCCAGGAATACATTGAGAGTGCAGGATATAATCTGCTTGTCCTTCAGTGAAGCACATAGAGGACTGTTATAATTGCTGAGTTAGTGGGTTAGCAGGGAGATGATTGCACATGTATTCTGCACATGCTAAGACACACTTTGGATGTTCAAGGCACCCTCCACTCCCTAAAAATTCTGATTCCCTAGACCCTAGCCATATGTGTTTGTACATTTCCCATGTCATTGGGAAATAAGGAATATTTTTCTTCAACAGTAGTAACAGGGCCGCCATTAGAAATCACGGGGCCCCGTACAACAAAATTTTTGGGGCCCCCTGGGCCCCGCCCACACTGACGACCAAGCTCCACCCCATTTTCCCGCCCACTCCACATCGCAGTTAAAAGACCACACAGACATCAGCGCTAAAAAAGTAACCCCCCCACACAAGTTGTAAAAAGCTATTGATGGTCAGGGCCCCCTTATAAAAAATTGGGGCCCCAAAAAAAAAAAAATTAAAAATTTTTTTTTTAAAAAAAAACATTGGTGGCAGGGGCCCCCTTATAAGTTAAAAAAAACTTGGGGCCCCAACAAAAAAAATGTAAAAAAAACTAAAAAATAAACAAACATTGGTGGCAGGGGCCCCCTTATAAGTTAAAAACAAATTGGGGCCCCAAAAAAAAATTTGAAAAAAAAAAAAAATTTTTTTGAAAAAAAAAAAAAACATTGGCGGCAGGGGCCCCCTTATAAGTTAAAAACAAATTGGGGCCCCAAAAAAAAATTTGAAAAAAAAAAAAAATTTTTTTGAAAAAAAAAAAAAACATTGGCGGCAGGGGCCCCCTTATAAGTTAAAAACAAATTGGGGCCCCAAAAAAAATTAAAAAAAAAAAAAAAATTTTTTGAAAAAAAAAAAAAACATTGGCGTCAGGGGCCCCTTACGAGTTAAAAAAAAAATTGGGGCCCCAAAAAAACATGTTTTAAAAAAAAAGATTGGTTGCAGGGGCCTATAGAATATTAAAATAATACATTGGTGGCCAGGAGATTAAAAAAAAAAAAATACACAAACTGGTGTTCAGTAGAATTGAACTCACGGCTTCAGTACTTCAACTTCACCTCCTTTCGTGACTTCGGGTCTTTGCGCTGCTTCAGGACTTCGGCTTCGGCTGTTTTCGTGACTTCGGGTCTTTGCGCTGCTTCAGGACTTCGGCTTCGGCTGTTTTCGTGACTTCGGGTCTTTTCGGCGCTTCGTGACTTCGGCTTTTTCCGTGACTTCGGGTCTTTTCGGCGCATCGGCTTCGGCTTTTCGGCACTTCCGCATTCGGCAGCACAGAGGCAAGACGTACGGCTCGGGCGCTCGTAAGGGGGGCCCGGATCTTCATAAAATGCAGCGCTGCCGGGCCCCCCTTCATGCCCGGGCCCGGTACGCTTGTCCCCCCTGTCCCCCCCTGATGGCGGCCCTGAGTAGTAATATCCAATGGCATAAGATGGTTAAGGTAACACATGCTACAGATATACATAATATATATATATATATATATGGGACCTGTTATCCAGAATGCTTGGGACCTGGGGTTTTCCGGATAACAGATCTTTCCGTAATTTGGTTCTTCATGCCTTATGTCTACTAGAAATTCACTTAAACATTAAATAAACCCAATTGGCTGGTTTTGCTTCCAATAAGGATTAATTATATCTTAGTTGGGATCAAGTACAAGCTACTGTTTTATTATTACAGAGAAAAAGGAAATCATTTTTAAAAATTTGGATTATTTGGATAAAATGGAGTCTATGGGAGACAGCCATTCCGTAATTCGGAGCTTTCTGGATATTGGGTTTCCGGATAAGGGATCCTATACCTGTGTATATATATATATATATATATATATATATATATATATATAGTTAGGGAGCATGTGTTTGTTGAAGTGACCAGTTTAGTTCAATCAGATGTACCAGATCTATTAGACCCTTCTCTAAAGCAATGAGTATCATCTAAACATTTGCTGTTGTTGCCGATCCCCAGTGCAAACCTTGGCTGTTACAATGACACTAGCACAATGTTTTTACACTCCCAGCTGCCTACGTTTCATTCAGAGGAAAGAAACTTGAGTATATTTTGCAGTGACTGTTTTTTCCTCTCACCATTAACGTTTATGCCGATAACTGGAAGCTGAGCATTTCTGACAGCAGGCCTGGGGTGTGTAGAATACAATCTAATAACGGCCTCGCAGAGATCTAAACAGCTGCCTGCGATCCTCACAGGGATGGAATTCCCAGCATGTGTTTCTCACACCACATTGCACAAGACATTGGAAAAAGCTCTATACCCAAATAAGTCCTTGTTCCCCAGTTTTCTGCTGCTTTAGATTTTGTTGCCCGGAGAATAAATCGTCTCTTCTTTGGGCAACTAATCTCCCCGAACTGCCTCCCGCCAGCTAGAATAAAAATTGCTGGTGGGATGGCACTCGGAGCACTTCCTTTTCCAGAGTCGCCCCAAGTTTCCTTGTGAGTCAACTTCAGGCAATTTCGGAAAACTGCGGTTTCTGTGTTATTCAAAAGCATTTATCTTTATAGTCACATGACTTGGGGCAGCTGGGAAATTGACAATATGTCTAGCCCCATGTTAGATTTCAAAATTGAATATAAAAAAATCTGTCTGCTCTTTTGAGAAATGGATTTCAGTGCAGAATTCTGCTGGAGCAGCCCTATTAACTGATTCATTTTGGAAAAAAAAAATTTCCCCATGACAGTATCCCCTTAAAGATTTATGTGTAATCTTTTTTTTATAATAGTTTGAGGGGCATGGAACATTTGTTTAAGGGTGGGCTCATGTCTCGGGCATTAGTGGCCACTTCAAGAATTTGCACCAAGATTAGTAATAAAGACGACTTTTAGGTGCCCACCCTATTCAAATTAACCTAAGCCCAAGAGTGCTAGCAAAGTTTCACTAGGCGGAGATGAACACTAGCAAAAATTCACTATGAAATGCTTGTCCAGCCGAAGTAATGCTAGCAAAAATTCGCCAGCGTTCAGCTGCTGAGACACGACTTTGAATTTTAGTGAATTAGCATAGTAATTGTGTGATCTCGAATGTGTGATCGCTGGCGACAATTCACCATAGTGAATTTGCCCCAACTTTGGGCAGTATCACCTGTCCAAATCCTTGAAGAAAAAGGATTTAAATAATAGTTTTCTGCTATAAAGCAATTTTTTCCTGCAAAGAAGATAAGCCGAGATCTACAAAAAAAAATAAAAAAAAATATATATATATATATATATATATATATATAAAATTCCTGGTTAATGTTTTAAGAATTACCAAGAATTGATAAATCAGCTTCTCTATTGTGATTCTGCACAAGGCAAAGACAAAATGATTATAGCAGAATGGTCCCTTACAAGCTGAATTATACAATAATGAAAGTATTCATAGCTAGCTGCTATTTCCTGAGATTATGCATGGCAAGGCCAAATTCATTTTGAGATTTAGATTTTAGATTTTATTTCCCATCCTGTTAAATGAAAATAATAATAGGCATATTCATGCTTCTCTTTATTCCCATGAAACCCAAAGCACTTTACATCAGTTAAGGTCACCAGAACCTGACACTGGGGGTTTGAAGCAGGGTCCCAACGTCACAGGAAGATCAGATTAGTCTGGGTGTCATCTCCCCCTCCATTCATTTCTCTCTCTCTCTCTCTCTAGTGTGTTTCTCCCATGGTTGGAACAGTCCACTGTTCCCATTAAGAAGCATTTAAACTAAACAATAGAAATGTGACATTATCGCTGCTGATATGCAGCCTGTCCTGATATTATACGGCTTATACTTCCTGTTCAACTACCAGAATGTTTTTGATGTATTATGCACCAAAAATACTATTTAATAAAAACCACATATGTGCGGATATATGTCACAAATATAGCGCACAGAGATGGTCTGGTCTTTCAGTGGATGTTTTGGAGTAAAATAAATCAAATGTGTATCCGAATTAAAAGGCAATTTAAACTAAAAAAAGGCAACATTTATGGGAAAAATCATTGTTCTGGTTCAGAATGAATGAATACCCGTGGGATCTGCAGGTTGGGCAGGTTCGGGCCGACCTCGCACTCCTCTTCTTGGGTGACTCTTCTCCTGCTCTCCCCACTTACCACCTTCAAATGCCGGCCTCCGACTTCCGGCTTTATAGCCGCACCCCTGTTCGCCCGGCCACTTTTGTGACATCGTCGGCTGGGTGGATCAGCGCAGGTCTATAAAAGGAACCCGGACGTCGGATGCGGGCAGACCACATGGTATACCAGGGGGTATGAAACGCGTAAGGTGGAATACCATGTGGTCTGTATGCCTATGTTTTTAACATGATTTTTGAATAAAGACATATTTTTAATATAATATAGAGTTTTGTGAAAACCTTTTTGGTTTTTCCATGTTTAATCTCATATGAGTACCAGGGGGTATGAAATGCTTAAAGGAAAACTATACCACCAAAACGAACACTTAAAGGAAAACTATACCCCCAAAATGAATACTTAAGCAACAGATAGTTTATATCAAATTGAATGACATATTAAAGAATCTTACCAAACTGGAATATATATTTACATAAATATTGCCCTTTTACATCTCTTGCCTTGAACCACCATTTCGTGACTCTATCTGTGCTGCCTCAGAGATCACCTGACCAGAAATACTACAACACTAACTGTAACAGGAAGAAGTGAGGAAGCAAAAGGCAGAACTCTGTCTGTTAATTGGCTCATGTGACCTTACATGTGGTTTGTATGTGTGCACAGTGAATCTTACGATCTCAGGGGGCGGCCCTTATTTTTTAAAATGTCAATTTTCTATTTATGATTACCCAATGGCACATACTACTAGAAAAGTATATTATTATGAAAATTATTTATTTACATGAAGCAGGGTTTTACATATGAGCTGTTTTATGCAATATTTTTTTTATAGAGACCTACATTGTTTGGGGGTATAGTTTTCCTTTAAGGTGGAATATTATGTGGTCTGTATAGCCAATGCCTATAATTAAGTACCAGGGGGTATGAAACGCGTAAGACAGAATACCTTGTGGTCTGTATGCCTATCTTTTTAACATGATTTGAATAAAGACATATTTTTAATATATATATATATATGAGTTTTGGGATAACTTTTTTGGTTTTGGACATATATACCCTTTTGAACTGGGGGCTTAATCCAAGAAACCGTGGGCCCTTTTTGACAGGCTCCTTAGAGACTTTCATCCTATTGTATATTTTTTCCATAAAAAAGGAAAAACACAAACTACAAACACAATTTATCACTGGATATTTAACCTGGGTCTCTGCCGCTGTTATTAAACTAAATCTTTTTCCAAGGTTCGTGACACTAAAATCTACAATTAGTATAGATTTTGGGATATATAGTTTATACATGTGCACTGGGGTTCATTTGGAGGGGTTGAACTTGATGGAATGTGGTCTTTTTTTTTTCAACCCAACTTAACTACGTAAGTATTACAACATTGCCCAATAGTCTTTGTCAGCCTTGGATGCTGGAAGCTGTAGTATAATAACAGCTGGAGACCTGGCATTTGGAAACCTCTCTCTGGGACATATGCCTTAGAACAAAGACATTTAAGTTGAAGGTCTCCATCTCCTTGTGAAGTCGCAACATTGGCAGCCAGCTGCTTGTTAGCCCTCAGAATCCTCTAGCAGCAGCCGTTTCAGCAGAGCGTTAAACAGCCGCAGGTAAGAAGTCTCGGCTTGAGACCTTTTCCTGCTGGTCCAAGAAAAGCTGTTATAATTGCTGTTACACAACCGGACCGGCTTCCAGCAAAATCATTTCTCAGAGGCAGCCGTGTGTGTTATAAATAGTGTTAACAGATATTATCTGCTACCCTGTAATTCTCCTAGCAGGGCTTGAAACCTGACATTCTTCCTGGGCTCTGTTTTACATTCTTTTTATGCTTTTGTACCAACAGCACATTATCTGTGGCTATAAGATTTTATGCATAACACTCATTATTTTCTCTCTGACAATTAAAAACAAGCACAAGCCACCAGCCTCATATACAAAGCCAAACAGTTTGACATGAAAACCAATGAGCAGAATAATTGAGAAACATACAGTATCAGAAAATAATGCTAGAAATAATGCTAAAATTGGCTTTAGTGGGTACCAAAGTAATGTACTTTTTTTTATAGCAATGGACCCTACATTTATATAGTGGCAGTCAGAATGCAGCATCACAATAAATATACCTTTCCTGATGATTTTTGTCACACAGTTGTGGCAATCTTCTTAAAAGTACAATCAAACCGGAAATATAATTGCCCTAAAACTATTGACAATTACAGGCATGGTTTACAACCATGAGGCAAGGTGCAAAGGGCAAATAACAGGCAGAATGTTTTCTGCACTTAAAGTGCTGTCTATAGGTGAACCTCTTTGTATTTGCAGAATGGAGCTGATAGAGTTGCACCTGTTTACAGTATATATATTAGGGATGCACCGAATCCAGGATTCGGTTCGGATTCGGCCATTTTCAGCAGGATTCGGATTCAGCTGAATCCTTCTGCCTGGCTGAACCAAATCCGAATTTGCATATGCAAATTAGGGTCGGGGAGGGAAATGGCATGACTTTTATCACAAAACAAAGAAAGTCAAAGACATTTTCCCCTTCCCACCCCTAATTTGCATATGCAAATTAGGATTCGGATTCGGTATTCAGCTAAATCTTTTGCTAAGGATTCCGGGGTTTGGCCGAATCCAAAATTGTGGATTTGGTGCATCCCTAACACATATATATATACTGTTCCTTATTGCACTGCATGCTACATGGGCTGCACATTGGTAGGACTTTGCACACTGTCTTTCTATGTTGCAGAATTGCTGGAAGTCTCTACTTTATTAAAACCCTGAATGCAAGTGCTAGAGCGCTACAGGGCAACATATTGTATCTCCTCAGTGATCAGTTACAGAGCCCCGACATCTGCTGGACACAAGAGAGCCGTGTAGTTAAAGCTGAGGCAGGCCTGTTGGCACCCCCTAGCTGCCCCCTAAATGCAAGGGGATATGATGCCCCTTATTGGCCCTTTGTGTCCATTGTTTGTACCCTTCACTCTGCCCAAACAATAATAAAAATGGAGTCTCGTACCACCATGCAGGGAATGCTGTGTTCTCAAGTTTAGCTAAAAGTGCTGCACTGCAAGATCATTTTAGCTTTATTCCCTATTCAAAGGCATATACTGTATGATTGGAGTAATCATTTTACTCCCAACCCCACTCTTCTTTACTATAAACTCTGCTACCAGTCACAAATAGAAACTTTATTTTCGATGACAGAGTCTGCTGCACTAATGGTTAACAGAACAGTACTGGACAAATCCAGAGTAAGCAAAGAATGTTCTGTTGATTCCCAGTGAATGGTCCCTTCTGATAAATAACAGAACAATATCTTTGCCCCAGAACTGTTCCGCTTTCATCTTGATAAATGCTTCCCAGTGCGGAGAATGGATAGAGCTGCCATTTACATGCGATTTGCAGTAATATGTGAGCGCATCTTTCATTTCTTCACCTGGCAGCAACAATTACTGAGAAATAGGTCACTTCCAGGGCCGCCATTAGAAATCACGGGGCCCCGTACAACAAAATTTTTGGGGCCCCCATGGGCCCCGCCCACACTGACGACCAAGCTCCACCCCATTTCCCGCCCACTCCACATCGCAGTTAAAAGACCACACAGACATCAGCGCTAAAAAAGTAACCCCCACGACACAAGTTGTAAAAAGCTATTGATGGTCAGGGCCCCCTTATAAAAAATTGGGGCCCCAAAAAAAAAAAAAATTAAAAATTTTTTTTTTTAAAAAAAACATTGGTGGCAGGGGCCCCCTTATAAGTTAAAAACAAATTGGGGCCCCAAAAAAAAATTTAAAAAAAAAAAAAAATTTTGAAAAAAAAAAAACATTGGTGGCAGGGGCCCCCTTATAAGTTAAAAACAAATTGGGGCCCCAAAAAAAAATTTAAAAAAAAAAAAAAATTTTTTTGAAACAAAAAACATTGGCGGCAGGGGCCCCCTTATAAGTTAAAAACAAATTGGGGCCCCAAAAAAAAATTAAAAAAAAAAAAAAAAATTTTTTGAAAAAAAAAAAAAATATATTGGCGTCAGGGGCCCCCTTATATGTTAAAAACAAATTGGGGCCCCAAAAAAAAATTTAAAAAAAAAAAAAAATTTTTTTGAAAAAAAAAAAAAACATTGGCGGCAGGGGCCCCCTTATAAGTTAAAAACAAATTGGGGCCCCAAAAAAAAATTAAAAAAAAAAAAAAAAATTTTTTGAAAAAAAAAAAAAAATATTGGCGTCAGGGGCCCCCTTATATGTTAAAAACAAATTGGGGCCCCAAAAAAAAATTTAAAAAAAAAAAAATTTTTTTGAAAAAAAAAAAACATTGGCCGCAGGGGCCCCCTTATAAGTTAAAAACAAATTGGGGCCCCGAAAAAAAATTTGAAAAAAAAAAAAAAATTTTTTTGAAAAAAAAAAAAAACATTGGCGGCAGGGGCCTATAGAATATTAAAATAATACATTGGTGGCCAGGAGATTAAAAAAAAAAAAAAATACACAAACTGGTGTTCAGTAGAATTGAACTCACGGCTTCAGTACTTCAACTTCACCTCCTTTCGTGACTTCGGGTCTTTTCACCGCTTCAGGACTTCGGCTTCGGCTGTTTTCGTGACTTCGGGTCTTTGCGCTGATTCAGGACTTCGGCTGTTTTCGTGACTTCGGGTCTTTTCGGCGCTTCGTGACTTCGGCTTTTTCCGTGACTTCGGGTCTTTTCGGCGCATCGGCTTCGGCTTTTCGGCACTTCCGCATTCGGCAGCACAGAGGCAAGACGTACGGCTCGGGCGCTCGTAAGGGGGGCCCGGATCTTCAAAAAATGCAGCGCTGCCGGGCCCCCCTTCATGCCCGGGCCCGGTACGCTTGTCCCCCCTGTCCCCCCCTGATGGCGGCCCTGGTCACTTCTTCCCACTCCTAAGGCTTCTCTCAGTCTTTCTGGTGGATTTAAATCAGCTTTTTTTAGCAACATTTTTAATTAAAGGATTCGCGGTGCAATTACATCGTACTCTCAGACATCGCCTTGATAAAGCTACATAACGCAGGCCAGTGAAGGCTTTTTTCTCTCCGTTTTTTTACTTGTTTCAACTGAATAATGTTGAAAAAGAGGGAGGCCAATTTTTAAACAATTTTATTCATTTTTTCAGTCCAATACTCTACGAGGGTTATTTATCAAAGTCTTAATTTATCTCAATATTTTCTGCTACAAACTCAGATCAAATCTGCTCGGGTTTTTTACACTTATCTATTATTACATTTCCCCGAAAATGTGCTCTGCGTGAAAAACTCTGATTTTTTTAGGATTTTTTATCCGATTTTCATGATTCTTTTGGATTTTTCACCAAAACTCTGATTTCTTATGCTTTTTGCCTGAAAACCCAGCACACATTAAAAAATCATTGGGACTTCTCCCATTGACTTATATGCAACCTCGACAGGTCTGAGATGCTGGATTTCCAGAGTCAGACTTTTCCATCTTCGCGGTTTAATAAATTCCTAAAAATTCATGATTTTTTGAAGTCCGATTTAAAAAAGAAAATCACACTTTTTTCAGGATTTTTGCATTCAGAGTTTAGTAAATAACTCCCTAGGTGTGGGGTGGCATTTGGGAGGAACTGCTTCCTTCACATTGAACTTTCTCTTCTTGCTACACTGCTAAGGGGCCAAGAATTTGTGGTTTTTTAGGTTTAGTTGGTTTAGGGCAGGTATCTAATGAGACCACAGTCCCGGTCTTCTCCAAGCTTTGTGGTGTCTCTTACTTTTTAACTAAGTTAATATGAGGACAGCTCCAAAGGTAATGAAAAAGGTTGATTAGGTTTTTTGAATGTAATGTACTGAATAATGTGGTTTAGGGTTTAATTCAAATGGAATGAACTAGCAGCACGTTTTGTTTAATTAAGTTGACAGTAAAAAAAAAACAACCGATGTGGAAGAAATCCTAAACTGTAAAGGATCGGTTAGTCCAAGTTCAATGATGTCAGATTAGAAAAAATCCTACCTAAATTCTTCAGCGGGAAACATGGCAAGCAGCTAACAGCAAGCATAGAGAGAGGCTCATGTGATCATTCCTGCATGTCTAACTAATGCAGCTAGTGGCCTTCTACTCATACAATGCGGGGAATATAGATCTGTGCTAGAGAGAAGCAGCAAGTACAATAACACAAGTTTTCTTTGGTCACATTTAGGGATTCTGTCTTGCCCAGTAAATTATTATTGTCATTCCAAGCTCACAAATGCATATAAAGTGTATCTGTCGGGATATTTTGCACTACTCCCCGTGGGAGCATATTTAACCTTAAATCCTTATTTACCGATCTTGATTATAAAGTTTGACTTTCAATCTATGGTTAAAGTAAAAAAAACAAAAACATGAAATATTGATGCACCACTATCCAGAGTCTTACCATAAGGTTTAGAAATACATTAAGTATTTGGGCATTACAGTGCACAGGGTGTCTTGACTGTCATTGTTACATTAATGATCATGGGCCGCTTCTTAATGACTGCGAAAGAAAACATCACAGGTTGCAATGAAATCTGTCGCACTTAGCCTATCCAAAGTGTCCTCAATGGACACAGCTTCATCAAAGAGAGCAAAAAGCCGCTGCTTGCAGTGAGACTGAGCGAGACTGAGATCTGCAATGGAATTTAGGTTTGGCAAAGAGAATTAGTAAATGTCACAGAGCAACAATAGGTAGGGAAGAATATATATTTAGTGTACGCACAGGGCCACCATCAGAAATCGCGGGGCCCCATACTAAAAAATTTCTTGGGCCACCTGGGCTGTGCTCACCACAAGCCCAACCTACAGATCCACCATCCACACCCCACAGGTCCACCCCCCACCACACACTAAAAAAAAAACATTGGTGGCTATGGTTCCCACATTTCTGGGCAAAATATCCAGCATTGCCCTATATTAGTCCCGAGGAAGACATTTAAAAGTGGGCCCGAGAACAGGTTGTTAGTTAGAACTGCCACATTAGTCTATTAAAAGGAATATACCCATATCTCATTAACTTCCCACTGTATTCCCAGCTTGTTGCTATCAGAGATGGAAGGATTAGACACTAAGCAAATACAGCTGTGCCCTAATGCAGTCAAGACATTGTCATGCATGACTACTCCACATGTGGCATGATGCCCTATTATCTCATGTTCTCTTGTTCCTATTTCAGGTTTCTTTCCAATGACATCTAAGAAAAAAATACAAATAGAAACGCACACAATTTCAAATTTAGTATTAGAATCTGACCACAGAAATCACAGAAAAAAGCAACAGCTGATCCACATCTGTGGCAACAAGGGGCTTTGCTAATGGTGTAACTACAAGACAACAGACCCTGCGGATCCGCCTCAAATTGAGGCATTTGTCCAATAAGTGTCCTTTGTAAAAGTGTAAAATATATCATTAACTTCTCTTTAATTATACCACCTAGATTTAAAAAAAGAGAAGTTGCCAATCTAGATGAGGATGCAATTCAGGAAGGGAGCCATGAACTTTACATGAAGTCAGTGTCAGGTATAAAGTACAGGGCTTCCTTGCTGCTGCACTTTGCACTTTATATTATTAGGTGTAATGGGTGTATAGCAAGAAAACTTAGACTCAACCTTATAGTGTATGTTGTATTTACTGTATTTGTCCACTTTCTGTAGAATGATTTTGGCAGACTGGAACAATTTGTTGCCCAGAATTAAGGTTGGGGAAATCCACTTTCCAGCACCATGGACAGAGAACCATTCTGTAAATAACCCCAGAGATGTACAGAAATGATTTACAGCCTGGGGTTGCCAAACTGTTTCTGGAAACCTCTGGCTGCAGTGAAACCTCTAGTGCAGAATAGATGTGTAAATATCAACATTAGCTTTACGTACAAACCTGCTAAGGGGTAAATTTACTAAGCGTCTTTGCAGCCATCGCAATACTTTGCCAGACGAAAATTTGCTCAGATAACGCTAATTCTAAAATGTGAAGTTGCGTCCTGGACACCTAACTCTGGCAAATTTTTGCTGGTGTTACTTCGGCAATGCGAGCAAATCAAAGCTAGCGTTCAATTCTGCCTATCGCAACTTCATTAGAGGTCTTCGCTCAGGCTAATTTGCATACAGCGGGAAATTTAAAGTAGAACGGACGTCTTTATGTTATACGTGTCTAGGGAACCTTAATAAAGTCAAAAGAGTTGTTTTAATGCCCTACACATGAGCCCACTTTTAAATAATGTTCCATATGTTATAAAATGTATGGGGGAAACTGGGTACCCAAAAAGTTTTTTATGCCTTTTGCTGAAAAAAATGACAAGCCACCAGCATTTTTTCCACTCAAAAATTTCGATGTAAGTAACAGAAGAATGAGGAAGATCTATGCACTCCAATGCACTTCACCTGGTCTGGCGAAAGCGGTAATGTTCAGTAAAATCCGCATCTTAGTGAATTTGTGGAGTAACATCCATTCGCCAGAGCGAAAAATTCGCCTGGCATTAGAGTGCGAATCACTGCTAGCGTCTATCTCCTTCGCTAGCGAAGTGACGACTGCGCCCATTAGTAAATCGGCGAAGTGACTGAAAGCAATAACGCTGGCGAATCATCGCCATCGTTAGTCACTTTGCCCTTCAGTAAATCTGACCCCAAGTCATCTCCAGTGTAACCATAATTAATGGGCCCACCAAAAACCTTACTCTAGAATATACAGTGTTCATTTGGGTATTGACAATAAGACATCTAACCACGGCGGTAAGAGACATCATTTATCTATACCAAAAGTGGGACTGCTGCTGGTAAAAGCCTATAATGGCTGCCAAATGCCATAAGCAAGTGCTGAATAAACATCAAGCCGAGGAAACAGAATTATTAATCTTTTTATAACATATGTAAGGAAAGCCAAATGGAAACATTTTATCTACACACTTTAAAGGAAAACTATACCCCCCCAAACAATGTACAGTAGGTCTCTATAAAAATATATTGCATAAAACAGCTCATATGTAAAACCCTGCTTCATGTAAATAACCCATATTGATAATAATATACGTTTCTAGTAGTATGTGCCATTGGGTAATCATAAATAGAAAATTGCCATTTTAAAAAATAAGGGCCTCCCCCTGGGATCGTACGATTCACTGTGCACACAAACATAACAACAAACCATACCATACCTCCCAACTGTCCCTTTTTCGGAGGGACAGTCCCTCTTTTGACAGCTCAACCCGCAGTCCCTCATTTGTACTGGAAAGTCCCTCTTTTCTCTGCACTGAACAGCCAGAAAAAGAAACAAAGTTTCTCACTTAATTGGCTTTTAGCAGAGAGCCCAGAACAGCTAACAGGTGCAAATAAGATACTTTGTAACAATTTTGAGACACAAAAACACAGTTTAGATAAGGAGAAATATTTTCAAACTTTCATAACCTGGCAAATTTTGTAAAACAAACATGGTAATTAGGGGGTGTGGCCACAGAAAGGGTGTGGTCAAAAAATTGCTGCGCTACGTGCGGAAAAAAACATTTTGTCCCTCTTTTTACTTCCAAAATGTTGGGAGGTATGCCATACATGTTAGGTCACATGAGCCAATTAACAGACAGAGTTCTGTCTTTTGCTTCAACACTTCTTCCTGTTACAGTTAGAGCTGCAGTATTTCTGGTCAGGTGATCTCTGAGACAGCACACAGACCATCATGAAATGGTGGCTCAAAGCAAGAGATGTAAAAGGGCAAGATTTACTTAAATATATATTCCAGTTTGGTAAGATTCTTTAATATGCCACCTAATATGTTGTAAACTATGTGTTGCTTACGTGTTCATTTTGGGGGTATATGTATAAATAATTGTAATTAAATGTAGTGATACAGGAACAACGGGTTTTTTTCCCAGAAACTCTAGAGTTCTCTGGAGGTCTCAGAGGATTCGGGGAGGGAGGAAGGTTTCAAAATAAAGATTAGTTAAGAAGTGATTTGGGGGAAATGCCTAATTGCTCTCCTATATACTTCTGGATGTTTAATTTAAAGGTTATTTCTAATTAAATCTGAATTATCTGTCACTTTGTTATAAGCCAAGGGGCACCCTGAACATATATAAGGAAAATATGTCAATAAAAAAGTATATTTTACTATACTCCCAGTTGCACTGCTCTGCATAAACATGATTGTGCTATAAAATGTTTACAAGCACAGTTATTCATGTTTTAGGTATATTTAAAATTCAATATTTTTTAGATATTTCAGGAAGCATCTCTAACATGTACTGTACATTTTTCATCCAAAAAAAAATCTCTTTGTATATCAGCTCGCTTTATGTGAGTACAGCTGCAGCCTTTGTTGGGCTAGAAGTGCTTTTGTTCTATGGAGCAAAATGGAACAATGATCCTAACGTAGTGAGAGACCATTCAATCGACAGAAAATATGGGATTTCTTTGAACAGTAAAACATAGGATAAACCAGGATGTATATATATATATATATATATATATATATATATTGTAACAAAGCAGCTGGGTTAGTTATAGATGGGCGATATGTTTCTCCAAGGGTGTTATATAATACAACACCCTGGAACATGGATTAATTAATACAGACCAAAGCTGCAAGGTAATTGCTGCAGCTAAAGTACCTGACTGACCTTGGGAGGAGGGACCCCTCCCACCTGAGAGTGAGAGTGAGAGAGAAAGCAGAAGCTGCGCTGCACAAGGAAGGTACTGATTACCAAACTTTTGTGTTATATTTTGATTCTTTTGTTTTAAGTTGGTGTTGGGAAAGCCACCCAACTGTAGTTAGGCTGCCAACTGTGTTTAGCCAGCGCTCTGGTGCAAGGGTTTATTTTTCCTTGTTTTGTTTTGCTTGTTACTAAAGACTGTGTAACAGAATAAACTGCAGGCACTTGCCTTTAAGAGGAGCGACTACTGTGACTGTTTTTACCCTAAAAGACTGTGGAAAGCGGCCCCAAGACACTGACCCAGGTACCCCTACAGGGCCAGTTGTCACAATATATATATAATTTTTTTTAAAAACTGCATTTATAATTTGCCAAATAACTTTGTAACCCTTTACAAAAAAATATATAATTTTTTTTAAAAACTGCATTTATAATTTGCCAAATAACTTTGTAACCCTTTACAAAAACAGTTCACTCTTTAGTGAATGATACAAGCTCTTGAAACAGTCTCTTCATTTTATCATTTGTTTGACTTTAACATGTCACTTGATTTAGTATACAAGCATTTGTACTGTGGACTGAAGTATTTTGTATAAGTCAGACAGGCTGTGGCTACGCTCAAAGTGAAATGTCAATAATAAAAACCGCAACATTCTGGTGTTACAAAAAAAAGTAACCTGTTCTCACGAGGTGTGACATTTGCACAATCACAGTCACAAAGAGTTAGAGCAGGTGTATCCAACATGGCACTCATCAGAACCATAAATGGTGGGCATACCCAGAAGTGGAATCGCTATGCTCAAGATGTCCTAATTGAAAATACATTATCAAGCCACTGAATATATCATGTGTTTGCCTTTTAGACCCATACCATACAGAGGGAACATAACATAACATGCATGTGCAAAGGAACCATGCATTCTGCAGTGCGCACATGGTACATTCTGAACAGGACTTACACAGAATTAGAATGCTTGCCATGGGAGGTGGCATTTAAGCCCTCGCCATAATCAGATTTAAAATAGCCTTTCTTTATGGCAGGATCTAGATGCACTTTAAAAACGACTGTAATGTTAGAAATGAACCTGATTTTAAAGACTGTGACATATAGGCATACATACATAGATGTGACTGGAGAAGATCTGCTGCACTCCACCAATCAAAGAGAATTTATGTCTGTAACGGTGGCCATAGATGCAAAGATCCGCTCGTTTGGCGACATCGGCAAACGAGCCGATCTTTCCCCGATATTCCACTAATGGCCATGGCTATATCGGGGGTAATCTGAACGATTACCGATTAACCATGAGAGCGCAATGGTCTCCGGCAGGACAAAATCAAACCTGTCTGATCGACCAAACGACCAATCTCCGCCGGACGAAAAATGTCGGGACTCTCCACACACGGTCCGAAAATCAAACGAATCGAGGATCTTTGCGTCTATGGCCAGCTAAACTGTGTTGTTCATTCTTGTGCTGGTGAATCACTAAAAGCCAATGTCTTTTTGGGAATAAAGAGTATATACATTCCTGGGGGTCATTTGTGGGTAACTATTATTTCAGTGTCTGTAAACGGCAAAGGCTATGGGGTTTAAAGCTCAACGGTAATAGAGATAGGGTGTTTCATCTTGTTATGTACATTGATGGATATGAAAGTAGGCCCCATTTGTGTAGGCCTACCCTTTTATTTGTAACCCTATGTATAACTATATAGCATTCAATATTGTTTGTTGATATGTTTTGTTTGGTGCTCAACAGCTGCTCAAGGCCTGGAATTTAGACATCCCAAAAATATTCTGCTTCACCTCCAATTTCCCTAATTGTTATTCCCCACATAGACTGGAATTTGTGTGGCTTGAAGCAGGGACATGACACTGACTATCCACAGTGGATAGGAACCCAATGAAAACAGTAAAAATGTGCACTGGCCATATAATGATGGGCAGTTTTGTAGCTCTGGCCAGTGGTTGCACAACTTTTTAATTAAATCCTTCCTATCCTCTGACCACATTGTATTTCATAAGGTGCAACTGTTACAGCATGCTCTTGGATTATATTGGGAGTTGTGTTTGGACAGGAACTCAAAACAATATTCCTTTAATGTAATACAACTTGTTTTATTCCACCGAGCATGTACTAACATTTATGCTTCACATAAACACTGACCCAATTTGCAGAATAACCTGTTTTCCCTTGTCTGTTAAAAAAAGGGCAGGGATCATTTCAAAATGCCATAATGTACCTTTTTTTTTAATTAAAACATTACATGAGTCATTTACCAAGAGGTGTAAAATGATGCGCCACAGGCTCACCCATGGAGCATTTGCACCTCTTTGATTATGGACTGTGCTCTGCACCTTGTCCTCATTAAGAATCTGGTGCAAAGTGCAGAGAACGAGGGAGTCCTGTGCTTAAAGTCTGCCTATGGCTCCTCAGGGGTCTGCTCAGACGCATGTAAGCGCCGAACGCAGGAAAAATGCAACATGCTGCGTCCCAACCTGCGTTCGGAGCTTACATGCGTCTGGGTGAGTACAGCCCCATTAAAAAGAATTCAGTGCGTCTACTCCTGCGCTCGTCTGCGACCTGAACGCATTAAACCGGAACGCAGGGGGGCACAGCTAAAAACATTCTTCTGTTGTTAAAGAAAAGTCCTTTAAAAAAAACAAAAAAAAAAACGCTTGTCTGTAAGAGCCCTTAAAGGGATACTGTCACGGGAAAAAATGTTTTTTTCAAAATGAATCGGTTAATAGTGCTGCTCCAGCAGAATTCTGCGCTGAAATCTATTTCTCAAAAGAGCAAACAGATTTTTTTATATTCAGTTTTGAAATCTGACATGGGGCTAGACATTTTGTCAATTTCCCAGCTGCCCCAGTCATGTGACTTGTGCTCTGATAAACTTCAATCACTCTTTACTGCTGTACTGCAAGTTAGAGTAATATCACCCCTCCCTTTTCCACCCCAGTAGCCAAACAAAAGAACAATGGGAAGGTAACCAGATAGCAGCTCCCTAACACAAGATAACAGCTGCCTGGTAGATCTATGAACAACACTCAATAGTAAAAACCCATGTCCCACTGAGACACATTCAGTTACATTGAGAAGGAAAAACAGCAGCCTGCCAGAAAGCATTTCTCTCCTAAAGTGCAGGCACAAGTCACATGACCAGGGGCAGCTGGGAAATTGGCAATATGTCTAGCCCCATGTCAGATTTCAAAATTAAATATAAAAAAATCTGTTTGCTCTTTTGAGAAATGGATTTCAGTGCAGAATTCTGCTGGAGTAGCACTATTAACTGATGCGTTTTAAAAAAAAAAAACATGTTTTCCGATGACAGGATCCTTTAAGCATTCCCTAGCTTGTATGCCTTAATAAAGTAGAGGCTTAGGTTTGTGCCAGGTTGAAAAGAATTCAGGGCACTTCAGCTTGAAGTGCTGTCCATGGAAAATTTAACAATAGGCAAATTCTCATGTTCAATTCGTTGTCGACCATTGTGTATAAGAATCTTGTAAGAAGCCTTATTCGTGTTTATGTATTTATACATCTACTGTATATTAAAGAGTGCCAGGATATCCTGTGTCTAGTCTTCAGTTTAAAACATTTTTCACCTGGAATGCAGCCCGGAGACGCTTGGCCGTGCATCTAGTTTGGAGGATTAAAGCAAGTTATAAATCTTGTACATAACACAAATCAGCCAGTCACTGGGTAGTGATGCTACTTTTATAACAGAAGGAGCCCATACATAAAACCCAAAACCTGATTAGGTGTAAGGAAATTGGCATTACAGACACCTGACCTTTGCAAAGCTAACAAATGCTGTACAATCAGGAAGCCACAATTATAAATAAACTTGATTATATGTACAAACTGGCAAGTACGTGTTAGAAGTACACTATAGATGGAACATAGACTCTTGGCCTGCGATCAGTGCAACTACTGTACATATGAGCAAGGCAGGGCAGCCATCAGGGGGGGGGACAGGGGGAGATTTGTAGGGGGCCCGAGGGTAAGGGGGGCCCGGCCACGCCACACTTACTCGATTAGCCGGGCCCCCATCTTTCTGAGAGCTGCTGACTTCGGGAAGGCATGGACGTTTAAGGGGCCCTGGCCACCAATTTTCTCATAATGTGGGGGGGGGGGCTGGCCACCAACTTTTTTTTCTCATGTCGGGTCCTAGCCACCAATATTTTTTAATGGGGGGGGCCCTGGCCACAAATGTTTTTTTACTGCGTGGTTGGGGCAGACCTGTGGGGTGGGGAGGGTGGACCTGTAGGTGGGGCTTGCGGTGGGTGCAGCCCAGGGGGCCCAGGAAATGTTGTCGTATGGGGCCCTGCGATTTCTGATAGCGGTCCTGGAGCCAGGTGTCTGCTTATGATGCCTCATAGCAACTTAAACAAAGCTATAATGGGTGCAAGTTCCAAAGCATAAAAGCAACGTGCACAGTAATAGAATGTGAGCAAAAAAATCTGTAGGCAGCAGCCTCCGTAGAAGGAGGAATTTCCCTGATTTCAAAATAATAAAATATGTGTGGTTTATACTCCGGCAGGTGCCCCCAACATATGCCTATGTATGGCTCAGCAATAAATTAGTTACACCACATTACAATGGCCTAAAACAGTGATCCCCAACCAGTGGCAACATGTTTCTCACCAACCCTTTGGATGTAGATCCCAGTGGCCTCAAAGCAGGTGCTTATTTTTGAATTCTAGGCTTGGAGGCAAGTTTTAGTTGTATAAAAACCAGGTGCACTGCCAAACAGAGTCTCCTGTAGGCTACCAGTCCATATAGGGGCAACTAATTGGCCAATCACAGCCCTTATTTGGCATCCCAGAAACATTTATCATGCTTGCGTTGCTCCCCAACTATTTTTACATCTGGATGCGACTCATAGTTAAAAAAAACTTGCCTAGTGTCACCAAAAAAGTGTTAACACGCAGTTAGCATGACATCATACAACTGTACCTTTGTGCTAATATTGGTCTATAAGAAAATTCATTTTGGCTCTCTCCTGTCACAATTTCTGTCTAATTACCTGTGTACGAGTCTACTAACCCTTTACTGCAGCCTGTGTGAATCATCAGTTATACATATTGATAATGTAATGTTATACAGAGGTATGGGGGGGTATTATATGGATATTGGTTGATGCTATTTTATCAGTGGGGGTATTTGCCCTGCAATAAGTAACACAATTTATCCTATCCAGCTACGGGGCAGATTTACTAAAGGGTGAAGTGACTAATGTGGGCGAAGATTCGCCAAGGTTACTGCTTTCAGGGACTTCGCCGATTTACTAACAGGCGCAGGCGTCAATCTGCTAGCGAAGGAGATAGACGCTAGCGGTCATTCGCACTCTATCTCCAGCCAAATTTTCGCTCTGGCGAATGGATGTTACTCCGCAAATTCACTGAGATGTGGATTTTACTGAACGTTATTTCTTTCACCAGACTTGCCTTCAACAGCTCAGACCAGGCAAAGTGCAATGGAGTGCATAGATCTTCCTTAATCATTTACTTACATAATATTTTTTTAGCAAAAAAACTTAATTTTTTTTTTAAAAAAACGCTGGCGTCTTTTCCTTTTTTCAGGGTGATAGGCTGCAAACGTCTTAAAATTTTTTTTTTGTGTAACCGGTTTCCCCCATACATTTTACAACATATGGGAACATTATTTTACAGTGGGCTTATGTGTAGGATATTATAACAATTCTATTGACTTCATTAAGGTTCCCTTGGCATGTGTAGTTATCCGTGTAAATGTTATGTATTAGATGCACCATGTAACATAAAGAGGTGCTTTCAATGTTAAATTTCCCGCCGTATGCAAATTAGCCTGAGAGCAAGACCTCTAACGAAGTTGCGCTAGGCAGAATTGAAGACTAGCGCATGTTTGCTTTGATTTGCTTGCACTGCAGAAGTAACGCTAGCGAAAAGTCGCCAGCATTCGTCGGCCGCATCTTAAATTGCGTTGTCTGAGCTAATTTTCATCTGGCGAAGTGTTGCGATGGCTGCAAAGCCGTCGCTGGCGACTTTTCATCCCTTAGTAAATTTACCCCTACAAGTAGCTGCTAATAATCACCTGGTATGATATAGGATCAGCATATATATTGTGCAACAAGCAAATTAACAGTTTTGCTTCTGAGAGCCAATGATATTCTTTTACTTTAAATGGAAGCTTTCCATGTTGCATACAACAGCACTACATGCCATAGAATCCAAAGTCGAAGAAGAATGTATAAGTGGTTATATTTCAAATCTAAGTAAAAGCATGTCGTTACTCATAGTAAAGCCATTAAGAGACAAATAAAGAATCATAGCCAAAATGTGCTTGTGTGTTAATAAATTAATACAAGATGTTTCCTTTAAAGGAAGAAACTTGGAGCATTTTCCAGTATTTACAATATCCATCCTGAAAACACGTTGCTTATCTTGTACCTACATTTAACAATCTGAATAGACATGATGGCTCATATTTGCTATTGGCTGTGTACTAAAAAATGAACATTTTTAAAACTACTTGCACATTTTTAAAAATTGTTTGTTCAGAGAAGTGGGTGGGTCAGAACAAGTACAACAGCATGCGTTTTCCCACAAATTGACTTCACTGGCCTCAAACTTGTGTGCAATTCAGATGCCCGCACAGCTTAGAGGCAACATTGTGTATCTGTAATAAACCCATTTATAAATAACATGGAAAATCCAGTCTGGCACCAATGCTAAACAGTACCTGACTCCATCCGAAAATTGTTTTTGCCTGAACAATCAGTCCCCCTGCATCAGGAAAGGTACCCATGGAATTCTTGATGCTCTGACAGTGCCAACGGCCCATGGGCACTTTAGGGGCAGTGGGTAAGCTAAAGGCGGCCACAGGTTGGGTAAAGAATACAGGTTGGGTGCAGATCTGTGTGCAGAGACGTTTGTTTTTGTTATTCAACACTAAATTAATAATATGAGCTGCTGGTTGGTTGCTATGGGTTACTGGACCTGGGCAGATATCAAAATACTGGCCACATTACACTGGAAATTCTGGTTCATCTTTGGACCAAAGAGATATCATGTATAGCAAAGAATTATAATAATAACTAATTTGTCTAATTAATTCACCTAAATCTAATTGATGACTGGCTGATTTAGGGAAAGGCTGTCCAACTAGAGGTTTACAGGTCAAGACATTTTTTTAATAATTTCACAATAATCCAGGCGTCGAACTTTGGTAATATGATATTATCTGACCTGCTTTAGGATATCGCCTTGATGTACTAGTGAGTAGTAAATTTGCATCTATGTCTTTGGTTTACAGATATAAGTGATGTTTCATTATTGCAGTTCTCTCGAGGGATATGCTCAAAATATATACCCCCAAAATTAATACTTAAGCAATACTTCAAATTAAGTGGTATATTAAAGAATCTTACCAAACTGGAATATATATTTAAGTAAATATTGCCCTTTTACATCTCTTGCCTTGAACCACCATTTTGGTCTCAGTGCTGCCTCAGAGATCACCTGACCAGAAATACTGCAGCTCTAACTATAACAGGAAGAAGTGTGGAAGCAAAAGACAGAACTCTGTCTGTTAATTGGCTCATGTGTTTAGTTTGTTTGGAATGTTTGTGTGCACCGTGAATCCTACGATCTCAAGGGGTGGCCCTTATTTTTTTTAAATGGCAATTTTCTATTTATGATTACCCAATGGCACATACTACTAAAAAAGCATATAATTATGAAAATAGTTTATGTACATGAAGCAGAGCTTTTCATATGAGCTGTTTTATGTAATATATTTTTATAGAGACCTACATTGTTTGAGGGGTAGAGTTTTCCTTTAAGTCTTACACTTCTCACCTGTTCAAGGAAACGTCACTAGTCAACATAAGTAATAAGAAGGCAGAGCATAACATAACACAACATAGTTTCTTGCTATACTAACTCAGCTATGCCACAGGGAGTGAGCTTCCCATAGACTAAAAAAGAAAGATTCTGTTGATGTTTTTTGTATCTAGGCAGAGGAGCAGCATTGAACACTAAGGGGCAGATTTATCAAGGGTCGAATTCCGAAGTTAAAAATACTTCGAAATTCGACCATCGAATTGAAATACTTCGATTTCGAATATCGAAGTCAAAGTTTTTTTTTTTTCATCGAATTTGGGGTATCCTGAGGTCGAAGTAAAATTGTTCGATCGAACAATTTAATCCTTCGATTCGAAGGATTTCAGCGATCGATCGAAAAAACTTAGAAAAATGCTCTAGAAGGTCCCCATAGGCTAACATAGCACTTCGGCAGGTTTAATTTGGTGAAGTATTGAAGTCAAAGTTTTTTTTTACAGAGACAGTACTTTGATTATCGAATGGTCGAATATTCAAACGATTTTACTTTGAATCAAATTCGAAGTCATGGTATCCTATTTGATGGTCGATGTATCCAAAAAATTTAGGGATGAACCGAATCCAGGATTCGGTTTGGGATTCGGCCAGGATTCGGCCTTTTTCAGCAGGATTCGGATTCGGCCGAATCCTTCTGTCCGGACCAACCGAATCCGAATTTGCATATGCAAATTAGGGGCAGGGAGGGAAATTGCGTGACTTTTTGTCAGAAAACAAGGAAGTAAAAAATGTTTTCCCCTTCCCACCCCTAATTTGCATATGCAAATTAGGGTTCTGATTCGGTTCGGTATTAGGCCGAATCCTTCGTGAAGGATTCGGGGGTTCGGCCGAATCCAAAAAAGTGGATTCGGTGCATCCCTTAAAAAATTACTTCGAATTTCGAATTTTTTTACTTCGAAAATTCCCTCTAATTCACTTTGACCCTTGATAAATTTGCCCCTAAAACTAAACAAGGCAGGTGGTTGTCAAACAAATTATTATGGACTCATACAAGTTTCATCTTTAAAAGTCAGCTAAGTTTTCATAAATCATAAAGTAGATCAGACTGCTGGATTCTCCAGTATGATCCTTAATAAATCTGTTCCACAGTGTAACAACTAAGAACCTGTCTATCGTCTCCCAGAAAGCTCAGATTACCAGCTTTAACCTACACCAGGGGTCCCCAACCTTTTTGTACCCGTGAGCCACATTTAAATGTAGAAATAAGTTGGAGAGCAACACAAACATGCAAAAAGTTACCAAATATGGGCTATGATTGGCTATTGGTAGTCCCTATGAGGACTTGCAGCCTGCAGGAGGCTCTGTTTGGCTTTGTACACTTTGTTTTTATACAACCAAAACTTGCCTGGAAACTTACCTGGAAATCAAAAAAGAAGCACCTGCTTTGCAGTGTCGGACTGGCCCACCGGGATATCGGGAAAACTCCTGGTGGGCCCAGGTGTCATTGGGCCCCTTGCTTCTAAACATTTGGCCTATTTCATGGTCATTCCCTATTACGTTATGGGAAAAAATACATCATAATGGAAGAATATAGTTATTAGATATAAAAGACTAGTAGAATAAAGAGGTTGAGTGAAAAAAGGAGGAATAATAGTGGGCCCATTGGCTAAGGTTTTCTGGTGGGCCCCTGGCATCCCAGTCCGACACTGCTGCTTTGAGGCTACTGGGAGCAACATCCAAGGGGTTGAAGAGCAACATGTTACTCATGAGCCACTGGTTGGGGATCACTGGCCTACACCGTACATTCATGTTTATTTGGTGCCAGGGATTCCACTAATCCTATCAAATCAAACCTTTAGCTATGTTTCATATTCTCTATACAAACATATTCTATAACATTTATAATGTTATAGTAAAATAATTATTTATTGGATTTGGTTCCATTTCTTTACACTGGGATCCCTAGAATGCTTGAACTGGTCTCCTTCTGCACCGATAGCTTTATTGTCTCTACGAGTAATGTTTAGCAGAGCTTTACAAGGGGTGATATATTTATAGGCAGTTATCACTGTTTGTTCTACTTGGCTTTCATAACAGAGTATACTCAGGGGCCGATTCACGAAAGGTCGAATATCGAGGGTTAATTAACCCTCGATATTCGACTGGGAACTAAAATCGTTCGACTTCGAATATCGAAGTCGAACGATTTTGCGCAAATCCTGCGATCGGTCGATCGAAGGATTTTTCGTTCGATCGAACGATTAAATCCTTCGAATTGAACGATTCGAAGGATTTTAATTCAACGATCGAAGGAAAATCCTTTGATCAAAAAATCACAGGCAAGCCTATGGGGACCTTCCCCATAGGCTAACATTGACTTCGGTAGCTTTTAGCTGCCGAAGTAGGGGGTCAAAGTTTTTCTTAAAGGGACAGTACTTCGACTATCGAATGGTCGAATAGTCGAACGATTTTTAATTCTAATCGTTCGAATCGTTCGAATTCGATCGATTTCGATCGAATTTAACCAATTCGATGGTCGAAAGTACCCAAAAAATACTTCGAAATTCGAATTTTTTTTTATTCGAACCCTTCACCCGAATTTCGTGAATCGGCCCCTCAATGAGTTATCAATATCAAGTGACTCCCTTGTGGACATTTCTTAAATGGTTACGTGCATCCAACGATTCTCCTTTTTATCCATTCAGAAATGTGTCTGGTTCACAATCAGTTTGCTGTTTAGACAACTGTTCCCTTCCTCCTTGTTGTGAAGGATGTTTTTGTCCGATGAAACCTCCAGTTTTGAAATGTATATTCCAATGGAGTTTGGAAACTCCAAAAGGTGATTTGTTTCATTAGCAATACTTGAGGACCTTGGAGCTAAACCTTTTAGTAAACAGCACCCAGAAATAGGGATTTTTTTAAATTATTTTCTAACATAGACATTTAAAGGTTCATTTTTCACCTTCTTTTGTCTTTTTCAGCAGCTCCGGGAGGGGGTCACCGACTATTCTAAATGAACTGTTCTAAACTGATCCATTTAGTTGATGCATTTGTTATCTTTGTCCCTGCTGAGCATAATCCCTCAGTTTTATTAACTGTTAGAATTGATACAATAGTTGTTAATACTCCACAGATGCTGCTGAGAAATGTATCAACTAATGTAACAAATTGTAACAGCTCCGAATCTGTGCCTGGATTGCTGAGCTGCCAGACTGAAACATTCAATTTCAGCCAGGAACAGTTCATTTAACATTTTGGAAAAACTGTAAAAAAGAAAAACTAGTGTTGGGTTTAACAGGGGGCCTATAGCTCTGGTCTAATTTTAGAATGTGTTATATGCAGTTTTTATACTATGCTAAAAGGCAATTCTAATGTTTTGGAAATCCCTTGACCCCCTCCCCAACAATGTTGGCAACAATTGGTGAACGATGTCAGAAACTCACTTATCTAGCGAGCCATTGCCCACCATTGTGGAGGGCTCAAAAAAACACCTTTATTGTGGATTGTATATACAATCAATTAATAATTCTATTAATGTGTCAGTTGAATGATCCAATATATCTTATAGGGGGGCTCCTTTTGTCTTGAAAATGTATTAGAGCTCACTCTACTAAAATCACCAGAAATCCTGTCTCTCTACGTGCAGAATTTGTCCAAAATGGCCAGTTATTTGAGAGAGCTCTAATACATTTGCTAGGAAAGGGAGCCCCCCTATAAGATATATTGGATCATTCATCTGACACCCAACTCCTGCATGAAGACAGAATGAGGAGAAACAGATGCTGAACGAGGAATAGTGAAGACAAACTTGATTATTTCAGAAACTTTACAGAATATTTAATTGATTGTAGTTACAATGTTTCTTATTTCTGTACGAGGAAGCTTATATTAAATTTTCATTTTCGCGATAGTTCCCCTTTAATTTAAAAAAAAAAACCTCCCCTGGGTCTCAGGTTTGATCGGCAGATCCACATTGTCCCACAGAGTCAATCTATAGGTATGACAGGCTAGCATTGTTTTGTATGGAGCCATAAAGCATTAAAGAGGAGTGCCAAGCAGAGCATAATGGTGAGCAATGTACTAGCTGCTGCTGCCTGTGCTGCTGTTGCCAGGCCATGTGTCCACGGAGTTTCATTTTCCGGCAGACTGTAACGATTGGATGAGATGATGAGAGATCCATGCAGTGTGCGTTGTATGTGTGTGTGAGTGAGGAAAATGACTCCCTGGGCTTTCTACAGTCACATTCAGGGGATTCAGGGAAAAGGATTCTGAAAAATCACACACAGCTGCAGCACACAGCTCTATGTACAGCATGTGTCCCAGGTGATGCTGGAATTCTGCAAAATAATGTATTATTGTGGGTAAAATACACGATGCATTGCTAGTGAATTTAGTACTTTGCATCTGTTTCACGAGTGATGTTCCAGGGCCCAGATTACAATAAACTCATGGGGGGCAAATTCACTAACCTCTGAAAATTCGCCAGCGACGGCTTCGCTCACAGTGCAAAGCTTTGGCAGGCGTAGATTTGCCAGGACAACGCTAATTCACTAAAATCCAGGGCGCCAAACGCTTGGGAAGTTGCGCTAGCATTACTGCGCCAAGCAATGCGAAGTTGCGCAAGCGATGTCTAATTTGCATACGGCGGGAAGTTAAAGTTGAATGGACGTATATGTTGCAGCAAATACATTACATTACACAAGCCTGGGTAACCTTAAAATAAAATAAAGCTGTTATATTGCCCTACACGTGAGCCCAGTGCATAGTATATAGTAAGAAATATAGCGAGCGGGGAAGCCTGTTACCCCCAAACAAAGACGCTACCGTTTTGGGACTATTGCACTTCGCCTGGTCTGAGGTGGTGAAGGCAAGTCTGGCGCAAGAGGTAACGTTCAGTAAAATCCGCATCTAAATGAATTTGCGTAGTTACGTCCATTTGCCAGAGCACAAATAAGGCAGACGTTATGGAGTGAAGTACTGCTAGAGTCTGTCTCCTTCGCTAGTGAAGTTATGTCGTCAAACATTAGTAAATCGACAAAGTTCCAAAATGACGTCATGCTGGTGAATTTTCACCAGCGTTAGTCACTTTGCCCTTTAGTAAATTTGCCCCATGGTGTCAAACAAAGAATTCAGTGGAACACAAGCAAGTTGGAGACCCAAAAATGTCCTATGAGGGCCACATCCATCCCATTGGCCTCCAGTTGGACAGTTTGTCATTTTTAGCACCAAAATGTGGAAGGTATCACAGACTATCAGCCTATAGGGTGCATGATGTAAGATGTGAACATTTTTGGGCCTAGTAGCTTAAGGCGCCCATACATGGTGCGGTCCCGCTATTCGAATGCCGGTATTGCCTCCATTCTGATCCGATCATTGGGCCCTAGGGCCCACGATCGGATCAGGCCGATATCACCCACCTCAATGTGGGCATATTGGGGAGAGATCCACTTGTTTGGCGACATTGCCACACTAGCGGATCTCCCTGTGTTTGGCCACCTTTAGAGTTAGGTAGCAGATTATATGAACATCTACAACATACAGATATTGCAGTTCCCACTGCCATATCTGTCTATTTTAAAGGACAAGTCAACTCCAAAATTTGCCTAATAAAAGAAAATGTAATCCTAATCAACTTTCGAATATACATTTATTACAAATGTCAGTGCTTTTAATGTTATTTGTAAAAACAATTGCTATTGAAAGCACTATTTCCTTAACTACTTGTTGTTACATTTTAAACAATGTTGCAAAAGTCTGAGTTCCCCAGCAAAGACAGGTCTGTTAATCAGCTGCTTTGTCTTACAGTGTTTCAACAGTCTCAACCATCAGGGCAGAGAATTATTGCAAATATGCTTAGAATTAGGTTTTCTTTTATTAGGCAAAAAAATTTTTTTTGAGTTGGCATGTCCTTTAGGGTAAGGCCACACGAGGAGAATCGGGGAGATTTTGTCACCTGGCGACTAATCGCCTCGTCTTTTGAGCGACTGCATTAGCGGCATGTGCATTAGCGCAGGCGACTTTTCATTGCAACCTATGGGGAAAAACGCTGAGGCAGTTCGGGGAGATAGTCGCTCAAAAGACGAGGCCGATTAGTCGTCAGGTCCCCGATTCTCCTCGTGTGGACTAGCCCTTAGGGAAATAATTCAAATATTAATGAATGATTTCCTTTTTCTCTGTAATAATAAAACAGCGGGGCTCATTTATAAACTTTGCGCAGGGCAGATTGGTTCGCACAGTGAATATATTTGCCCTGCACACGGTTACATTTTTAAAGCTGAATAAAAGCGTGCAAACAGAATTTTTTTTTTCACACTGCGAATGTCTATAAGAGCTTTTTAAATATCGCAAATTGCGAATAATATGTGAGTTTGAATTACGCCACAACTTTGGTGGCAGAGAAAATATTCGCAAAACAGTTTCTCAAATTGCGAATTTCAGTTACTGTCAACGCTTTTTTCGCACACAACAACCTCGCACAGTGGGCGCAAACACCTGTCTCATTTGTGAGCCATTTGCGAAAATGTATTCTCAATGCGAATTCGCAAAAAACAGAAAGAAGGGCACAGCAGTGCAATATTTTAGTGTTCAGGAAAAAACATGGGCAATACAACCATTTGCGAATAAATATGCGCTGCGCAAGCTTTATAAATGACCCCTAGTACCCTGTACTTGATCCTAAATAAGCTGCACGAATCCCTATTGGAGGTATAACAATCTTATTGGGTGTATTTGATATTTAAATGTTTTTTAGCGAACCTAATCAAGGAGATCTGAATTGCAGAATGATCCCTTATCTGGACAACCCCAGGTCCCAAGCATTCTGGATAATAAATCCCATACCAGTATAATAAGTGAACAGCTGGTAAAGATATTTATTTTGTTCTCAATGATAAATTACAGCTCCCATCATGCACAGCAGGTCACAGATTTGTGGTTTAGTGCTGGCTGGGTGACTATAGCTTGTCATTGCCACTTCCACATTCTATTTATTTGTGTTTCTTTCGTGAATGTCTGGAACAGTCACAAGGTTCTCTTTCAAACACCTGCAAAGAATGAGGGTCACTTTAGGGGAGAGCTGTTAAATACTGGGACAGACAGACACCCCAAAGGGCCTCAAATGACACATGCACCCTGGTGATCCTCAGCCTATTTTAAGTGGGCTTCTCTTGTAACCTTATAAAATAAATGTGCCAGCCAGAATGAATGAGAGGCCAAACCCTTGTAAGCTCTAGTAATGAGTGTCTGTCACTCAGGCAAAGACAAGCTCTCTCTCCTGCTCGCTGCAAGTGCCAGGGAATAAGCAAGGGTTTAATGTCTGTGCACACATAGCAATATTTAAAGGAGATTAGGGCATTAGATGGAGAACAGCGATTACAACAGACAGATGATAGGAATGGTACATGCAAACCCCATTAAACCAGTCTATAATTATGTAGGTCAGGGCAGTAAAACTAGAAGCATCCAAGTATCTGTGTACTACAGCTCCCACAATTCTCCATTAGACAATTGCTGTATGATCAGAGCTCATGTGCAGCAGCCTATGTGGCAAGGTAGGGTTAAAATGTTGCAGTACTTATGTATTGGGCATATTAATAGAGCAAATATTATGTCTCAGCTGAGTAACCATCTAGGTCTCCAAGGCTGGATAGTTTAGGTTTTATACTCACCAAAGAACTGTTAAAGGACAGACATAGGTGTTTATATTCCTATACTTCAGATATCAAGGCATTCGATTGCAAAGCTGTCTGTGAAACTAACAGTAACACATAAGACCACTTCACTTGTATCGCTCACTTTTAAATAACCCCCAGTAAAGCAAAGCTAGAACATTGTGATAAAGGTGAAGAGCAACTTTAAGGTCTGACAGAGTCACAGCTTGTTCCATGGGGATCCAATCAAACTGGCTACTCTTATTAGAGAGAGTGCGTGCGACTATTTGGACCACAAGGCTCCACGAGACAGTGAGCAGTGTAAAGAGGTGTGTGTGTGTGAGAGGGGTCTGTGAGTGTGAGAGAGAGAGGTGTGTGTATGTGAGAGAGCGTGAGAGAGAGAAGTGTGTGTGTGTGTGTGTGAGAGAGAGAGAGAGATGGAGAGAGAGAGGGGTGTGTGTGTGTATGTGAGAGAGAGGTGTGTGTGTGAGAGAGAGAAAGAGGTGTGTGTATGTGAGAGCGAGAGGTCTGTGAGTGTGAGAGAGGTGTGTGTGTGTGTGAGGGAGAGAGAGAGAGAGAGAGAGAGAGAGAGAGGTGTGTATGTGAGAGAGAGGTCTGTGAGTGTGAGAGAGGTGTGTGTGTGAGGGAGAGAGAGAGAGAGAGAGAGAGAGAGGGGTGTGAGTGTGAGAGGTGTGTGTGAGGGAGGGAGAGAGAGAGAGAGGGGTGTGAGTGTGAGAGAGAGGGGGGTGTATGTGAGAGAGAGAGGTCTGTGAGTGTGAGAGAGGTGTGTGTGTGAGGGAGAGAGAGAGAGAGAGAGAGAGAGAGGTGTGTATGTGAGAGAGAGGTCTGTGAGTGTGAGAGAGGTGTGTGTGTGAGGGAGAGAGAGAGAGAGAGAGAGAGAGGGGTGTGAGTGTGAGAGGTGTGTGTGAGGGAGGGAGAGAGAGAGAGAGGGGTGTGAGTGTGAGAGAGAGGGGGGTGTATGTGAGAGAGAGAGGTCTGTGAGTGTGAGAGAGAGAGGTGTGTGTATGTGAGAGAGTTGTGTGTGTGTGTGTGTGTGTGTGAGAGAGAGAGATGGAGAGAGAGAGGGGTGTGTGTGTGTATGTGAGAGAGAGGTGTGTGTGTGAGAGAGAGAAAGAGGTGTGTGTATGTGAGAGCGAGAGGTCTGTGAGTGTGAGAGAGGTGTGTGTGTGTGTGAGGGAGAGAGAGAGAGAGAGAGAGAGAGAGAGAGAGAGAGGTGTGTATGTGAGAGAGAGGTCTGTGAGTGTGGGAGAGGTGTGTGTGTGTGAGGGAGAGAGAGAGAGAGAGAGAGAGAGGGGTGTGAGTGTGAGAGGTGTGTGTGAGGGAGGGAGAGAGAGAGAGAGGGGTGTGAGTGTGAGAGAGAGGGGGGTGTATGTGAGAGAGAGAGGTCTGTGAGTGTGAGAGAGGTGTGTGTGTGAGGGAGAGAGAGAGAGAGAGAGAGAGAGAGAGGGGTGTGAGTGTGAGAGAGAGAGGTCTGTGAGTGTGAGAGCGGTGTGTGTGTGTGTGTGTGAGAGAGAGGTGTATGTGACAGAGTTGTGTGAGTGAGAGAGAGAAGTAGACAGGTGTCATTTGCAGCAGCTTATACAGTAACACCCCACAACATACTCCATTAGAAAACCACATGCAAAGAACACACATGTACATGGACTGGACTACTAAAGTCCCCGCAGCCCCGTTACAGGTGCGTCACTTGCACATTCCCAGTTAAAGAGTTAAATAAAACTGATTCTGGTTTCACAGATGTTCCTGCAAAATGCAAGGCCTTTTTTTAAATGTACTTTTCAAGGGACCTTTTTCTGTAACAAGCATCAAGCTCCTGTGTCACAGCAAAGGAACATTGTCCTGTAATTCTATGTACTACAGGGCCAGGCAGTTGTCAGGCAGATTTTGTAGGGATTTTTTTGTCACCGTATGGAAATGTGATGTTGTTGCTGGGGGCCCATTACAATATTAACACATCCCCCGAGCACCAGAAACACCAGTGAGATTATTATTATTATTGGCGTTTTGTCGGCTTTGGGGGGTGCAGATTCCCCGGTGCAGATGATGCAGCTGAACATTCAGTGACACAGATCAGACGCTTCCCCACGTGATCCGCCATGTCCCTGTAACCCCTGTGTGTGATCAGTGTCCCCCTCCCTCTGAGCCACAATCAATGGTCTCCCCCGACATCCAAACTGTCCCCCAATCCCCCCCCCTCACCTCATTCTCGCTCTCTGGCCCCGCGTTCTCCCTGGGATATCGGCTGAGCTGGCGGCGGTGCGGGCGGGGGCAGATTAGCGGCGGATCTCCGGGGCTGCTGGCGATTTCAGATCGGGCTTGTGCCGAGCGCTTGGGGCTGATGGGGAGAGCTGCTCAGTGACAGTCCTTTGGCGGCTCCTGGATGTGCGGGTTATACTGTCACTCCCGGCTCCCCTGCAGATCATGTTTGGCCCCAGATTAGCTGCAAAGATGCTCCTTCCCGGCTGACAGTTCTTCTAGCGTTGCTGCCATTTTCTCTCCGCCGAGTAGGTGAGGTTGAAGCAGCGGCACATACACAGCTCTACATATAATTCATATAATTCATACACTACATACAAAGCGACTGAGCTCTGCTGCCCCCTACTGTCAGCCTGCACCCCCCTCCCTCCTCTTCCTCCTGTCATACTGTACTTGCACCCGGACACCTGCATCTGCCCAAAATGGGGGGGGGGGGTCTTATCCGTGCCCAACTTTATTCCTTTTACCCACAGTGTCAGAGAGATGAGTGTGGGGATAACTCAGCAGAATGAGAAGGGAAAGGATAAAAGAGGAGAGTGAATAGAGTGAGACAGAGGGTTATTAGAGACAGAGAGGTGAGCATAGGAGCCATGGGGGGGACGGGGGAGAGTTGTAGGGGGCCGAGGGTAAGGGGGGCACCGGCCACGCCACACTTACTTGATTAGCCGGCCCCCCATCTTTCTGAGAGCTGCTGACTTTGGGAAGGTATGGACGTTTAAGGGGCCCTGGCCACCAATTTTCTTATAATGTGTGGGTGGGCCCTGGCCACAAATTTTTTTTCTCATGTGGGGTCCTAGCCACCAATATTTTTTAATGGGGGGGCCCTGGCCACAAATGTTTTTTTATGGGGGGCTCTGAACACCAATATCTTTTTATTTTTAATTAACATGTGGGAACCCTAACCACCAATATTTTTTTTGTTTTTTTACTGTGTAGTGGGGGGCGGACCTGTAGGCGGGGCTTGCGGTGGGCTGGGCCCAGGAAATTTTGTCGTACGGGGCCCTGCAATTTCTGATGGCGGTCCTGGAGGTGAGTGTGGGGGTAACTCAGCAGAATGAGAAGGGAAAGGGTAAAAGAGGACACTGGCATTCACACTCTAAGCTAAACACAACAGATTTATCTGACCTGGGAAAGAAGCTGCTTCATCAGGAGAAGATTCTTTACGCTGATTCTCCCATTCCTCATGCAGTTCAGGAGCAGGAAGCTTCTCACAGAGGGAAGGGATAGATCTAAACTGCACTGCTGCTCTGAGCAGTAGAATAGGCATTAGGATGGTCCGTTATTTGAAGGGGTGCTGGCCATAAACTTTTTATAAGCTTATTGCAGGGTCTTAGTGGTAATTTTAAGCCGTGTTCATAAAAAAAAAAAAAAAAAAAAAAAAAGAACAAAACAATATATATATTCATATGACAGGAGAATATCCTTTATGATGAAGTTCAAGTCCAGGGAAGGGCAATTCCCCCTTTTTTGGTTGTATAAACCCAGATGTACTGCCAGAGCCTCCTGTAGGCTGTCAGTCCACATAGGGCAGGGATCCCCAACATTCAAAAATAAGCCCCTGCTTTGATACCACTGGGAGCAACATCCAAGGATTTGGTGAGAAACATGTTGCTCACGAGTCACTGGTTGGGCACCACTGACACAGGGCTACCAATAGCCCTTATTTGGCATTTTCAGGGACTTTTTCATGCTTGTGTTGCTCTTTTTACATTTGAATGTGGCTCACAGGTTAAAAAAAAAAAAAAAAGGTTGGAGACCCCTGCAACGCAAGCCTGTAATAATCATTTTCAGTAAGGGTGTGTACTAGGAAACATACGCACTGGCCTGATAATCACCATCAAGCTAGCTTAATTACTCCACCTCACCTTTCACTTTCTTTACAAGATGATTTGAGCTAAAGAATGGCTTCAGCCTTAGCATCAGGCAAATGAAAAAGTTCCGTGTTGAGTATTAAAGGAAAACTATAACCCCCAAACAATGTAGGTCTCTATTAAAAGATACTGAGTAAAACAGCTCATGTGTAAAACCCTGCTTCATGTAAATGAACCATTATCATAATAATATACTTTTTTAGTAGTATGTGCCATTGGGTAATCATAAATAGAAAATTGCCATTTTAAAAAATAAGGGCCGCCCCCTGAGATCGTACGATTCACTGTGCTCACATACAAACCACATGTAAGGTCACATGAGCCAATTAACAGACAGAGTTCTGCCTTTTGCTTCCTCACTTCTTCCTGTTACAGTTAGTGTTGTAGTATTTCTGGTCAGGTGATCTCTGAGGCAGCACAGATAGAGTCACGAAATGGTGGTTCAAGGCAAGAGATGTAAAAGGGCAATATTTATGTAAATATATATTCCAGTTTGGTAAGATTCTTTAATATGTCATTCAATTTGATATAAACTGTCTGTTGCTTAAGTATTCATTTTGGGGGTATAGTTTTCCTTTAACGCTGTAAGGGAAGGAAAGGATGGGCTTCACAATCAGTTTGCCTGTAGAACAGTCCAGTTCTAGTATAGTATTCGGCACTGTGCTGTTGCAGGGAGTGTCTGCATATAAACCGTAATTAATGCAATCAAGTTCCAGGAAAAAAATAACTACAGGTATTCTCCTCATAAAAACACATGTACTTCATTATCAGTGATGGAAATAACCTTGAACAAGACAATAGCTTGGGCCCCTTCTATTTCTGGTCCATGAAAATAAACAATTGTCTCCTCACCCCAAATGGCCCTGGTGCCTCTGTAATGCTCACACTATGGAAAGTCCTACCCTTGTGCCTTGGCATTTTTTAAAATCAGTTTACTTTGCCGATTAACTAACGGTCGCCGACGTAACTTCACTAGCAAAGTAGATAGACTCTAGCGGTCCTTCACACCCTAACGCCTGGCGAATTTGCACTCTGGCAGATGGACGTAACTACGCAAATTCACTAAGATGCGGATTTTACTGAACGTTACCTCTTGCGCCAGACTTGCCTTCACCACCTCAGACCAGGCGAAGTGCAATAGAGTAGATAGGAGTTCCTCAAAAAATAATTGAAACTTTTTCTAAGTCCCAAAAATTGCTGGTGACTTCATTTTTCAGGGTGATAGGCTGCAAAAGATCGTAATTTTTTTCTGGGGTACCCGGCTTCCCCCCCTACATTTCCTAACATATGGCACATAAACTATACACTAGGCTCATGTGTAGGGCAATATAAAGCTCTATTTTATTTTATTAAGGTTTCCCAGGCTTGTGTAGTGTAATGTATTTGCTGCAACATAAACATCCATTCAACTTTAACTTTTCCGTATGCAAATGAGGCAACACTAGTGCAACTTCGCCAGCGTTCGGTGCCCTGGACGCAACTTTGGATTTTAGTGAATTAGCGTTGTCCTGGCGAATCTACGCCTGGCAAAGTGTTGCGATGTGAGCGAAGCCGTCGCTGGCGAATTTTTAGAGGATATTAAATTTGCCCCAAGAGCTTCTTTGCACTCGGTTATCAATATACAGAACATAAAGGATATTTGTGCATTCAACTACTAAAAAATACCCATTTAAACAAACCAGACATTCCATATATTACAATATATTCAAGCTGGGCAACTACACTATATCAAATTCATCCCTTCTTCCCTGTCAGAACGGGGCACTATATGTTTATGTTTCTGGCCAGACAAGTGCGGAGAGCTTGATGTTTTCAGGCTTCTTTATCAGATCACTAGCCTGACCCTTCCAATGTATTACATTGATGAAATGGGTGCAGTACTATCCAAAATCCCTATAAAATGTGAATGCCACAGGGTGCCCCAATTTCTGGATAGCAAAACCTTCCTATTTGTCAGAGCCAGACCCAACCTTATGGATGACACACATACAGTAGGTGTCTGATACGTACATAGTTAAGTTGTGTTGAAAAAGGACCAAAGTTCATCCCCTTCAAATGAAACCCAGATTCCATACATACACATACAGTATATAAACTATATATACCAATATCTATACTAATTGTAGATTTTACAATTGTTATCGTGCACAAGAGCCATGAATATCTTGTAAAATATATACACCACCCTTATTGGTTATTTATGTCACAGGTCACTTACAATGGGGTATATATTATTTTTGTTTTATTACACAAGTTTCAAATATTTGCATGTTATATTCCTTGAACTGTATATGGTCATGTAACTCCCTCAATCAGGGCTGGAACTAGGGGTAGGTAGAGTAGGCATGTGCCTAGTTAGCAAAGCTTGGGGGGCGCCAGGCACGTACCTTTCAATGCTGCCTACTCCAGTCTGGTCTGCACGCGGTGGAGGGGGGGCGCCACAGTCAGCCAGGTCGCCAGGGGCTCCCACCAGCTTGCCTCGGCCCTCAATGACTTCATATCCTTGTAGAATACAATAGGGGGTACATGATTCTCTGTATAATTTGCACATGCAAATTAGGATTCAGTTTGGCCGGGCAGAAGGATTCGGACAAATCCTGCTGAAAAAAAGGCAGTATCCTGGATTTGATGCACCCCTAATAATTTGAGACAGGCTATCTTTGGCAGGTCACCAACATACAGTTGTGTTCAGAATAATAGCAGTATGTGAATAAAGCTCAAAATCCATATAATCGCTTTTATTTCCATACACACAAATGCGTTGGGAACACTGCACATTCTATTCCAAATCAAAACATGAAGAAATATTTATTAAATTTGTGTTATTCCTTTACAAAAAGTGAAGAAAAGGGAAATATTAGGCTGTTCCAAAAAATAGCAGTGTCTGAATTCTTCATTACAAACTCAACATTCACTGTATAAACTGAAAAATGTTTCAAGATTTTGCTTTTCTTTGAGACACTGAACTAATATTTAGTTGTATAACCAGTGTTTCTGAGAACTGCTGCACATCTGTGTTGTATGGAGTCCACCAACTTCTGGCACCTGTTACATTCCACAATTCTTCTGCATTTCTTGGTTTTGTCTCAGAAACCGAATTTATGATGTCACCCCACAAGTTTTCTATTGAATTACGGTCTGGGGATTGGGCTGGTTACTCCATAACTCCATCTTGTTGGTCTGGAACCAAGATATTGCTCATTTACTGGTCTATTAGTGATTTCTTGGATGGGTTTTATCTGTTTTTGCAGCATAAAGATGGCTTTTTTCACTGGCATGGAGAGCTCCTTTGACCACGTCTGTTCACAGCAAAATCTTTGTAATAAAGGGGTGAACCTTTATCAATAATAATAATAGTATTAAATATTAATACAAATATTAATATAAATATACAGGATCAATAATTAAACCTTTTGATAAACTGCTTGTGAGCAATAACTTACACACAAGTGAAGGTAGAATTTAAAAACATTTACTTAACTTTGTATAATGATAATTACAAGAATATCCAGTTCTGCATCACATCAGCACAATCAAGGAGCCCCACAACCTTTGGTTCATCACCCTCAGGTTCCCGATAATCAAGCGATGATCCAAATCCTGGCACCCACTCATGGGTCCGAGGCGAAGCTACTGACCCAAGGCAAAGGCTGTGCTTGTTAAACACCCAACCCCAACTGCTGACATAGGCAAATATGTTTCTAAAAAACAACAAATACTCAGCCATTGTTTTAGGAACTTTATGCTTCTTCAGCCAAGTAATATATTAGGATTGTGAGGCTGTTGTCTGCCTGGTGTTATTAGGGCTATTTGATGGGTAACAATACCTATATTTACTATATAACAATAAACAATGGCTATGACTGTTTACCCAGCAAGGCACATACAAGGCCACTGGACTCCCCTTATTCTCAGTAGGTTTCTCTAATGTGTTGTGCAAACTGTTGTCATAAACACAAATTTCTAACTAGTCAAAGTATTAACTTTGTACAAGGCCTAATTTGTTACTCAAATAAATTGTCTGCATAGATTAATGTCTATCTGCTGTAACAAAGACATTATATATTGACCATTGGACAATAGCCGTCCAAACATCTGCTGCTTTAACCTAAACCAAGGATTTGATTCATAGATCAAAGCAGATGTATATATTGTAAATCATTATCAATCAGTTATAGAAAACCGCTATGCTACAATTTTCCACATTCAAATCAACTCCAGGGCTTTTATCTGCTTCATTGATAATGACATAACGAAGGAATTGCCCACACCTGCCCATGAAATAGCCTTTGAGTCAATTGTCCAATTACTTTTGAGCCCCTGAAATGAAGTGATTGTGTTAAAAAAAGGCTTTAGTTCCTCACATTTTTATGCAATCTTTTTGTTCAACCAACATGATGAATATTAGTGCCCCAGTATTTGGTGAATGGTTGCCGTCTCGGAACGTAATTTATAATCACAAATCTGTGAATAATATGAATTCCTAGGGAATGAAGAAATCAAGCTATGGTAGTTTACATGCCGTATGTTATACTATGAAAGTTAAAGGGATACGGTCATGGGGAAAAAAAATTTTTTCAAAATGAATCCGTTTATAGTGCTGCTCCAGCAGAATTCTGCACTGAAATCCATTTCTCAAAAGAGCAAACAGATTTTTTTATATTTAATTTTGAAATCTGACATGGGGCTAGACATTTTGTCAATTTCCCAGCTGCCCCTGGTCATGTGACTTGTGCCTGCACTTTAGGAGAGAAATGCTTTCTGGCAGGCTGCTGTTTTTCCTTCTCAATGTAACTGAATGTGTCTCAGCGGGACATCGGTTTTTACTATTGAGTGTTGTTCTTAGATCGACCAGGCAGCTGTTATCTTGTGTTAGGGAGCTGCTATCTGGTTACCTTCCCATTGTTCTTTTGTTTGGCTGCTGGGGGGGAAAAGGGAGGGGGTGATATCACTCCAACTTGCAGTACAGCAGTAAAGAGTGATTGAAGTTTATCAGAGCACAAGTCACATGACTTGGGGCAGCTGGGAAAGTGACAATATGTCTAGCCCCATGTCAGATTTCAAATTTGAATATAAAAAAATCTGTTTGCTCTTTTGAGAAATGGATTTCAGTGCAGAATTCTGCTGGAGCAGCACTATTAACTGATTCATTTTGAAAAAATGTTTTTTTCCCATGGCAGTATCCCTTTAAATATGCAATTAGATGGGCAGTACTGGACAGGCCAGAGTATGTAAACAATAGGGTGATTGCGAGAGAATGGCCTAACAGATGAAACTCATTGTCAGGGCTACAAAAAAAACATTCATTAAGAGGAAAAAAACACAAAAACAATTTCTGATAAACTTCAAATTTATTTTTTTACCGATACAGGTCCCCCCCATGTAAACAATGCATTTCAACAATCAATGCGCTTACCAAGTCAATGTCTATGTAATCCTTTTACAAACCCTCCTATGACATTTATCCATTTGACGTATATATCAACCTATTCAAGTTAATTCATCTGCTTTAACCCCCTTCATGCAAAATCATATGACTTATATTTTACCTTGTTATTATGCATTTAAAAAATCAAAAAAAAGACCAAACAGACAAATATACAATAGACATGGAAATAAAACGTACGGCACAGCCTTATTGTTCATTACGGTCCATAAAATGTATAGTGACAGCTTAGCACAGGATTGGTGATACACGTACATGAATATATTCAGCACAGTTCCTTCATAACCAAATCATTGCAACAAATTTTATTTAACCAAAAGTCTTATATATGTTACCAATGGATTTCAAAGTGCCATTAGCAAGAAATCTAGTAAATACAACCCACAAAAAGGCACTTAGCTACATGAGCCTTTCAATTTTTATTCTTTCTTTCAAATCGCACTTGGGCCAAGTTATAGAATGAAAGTTTAACACAACGTTGTGAGATTTTTTTTTTTTTTACTGTCTTAACAGAAGGCGGAATAAAGACATATATGCACCTGAGGAGTGAAGAAGGCATAGGAACATGCTATACTGCCTTCTTCATTTGCCAACCCTCTCAACTTTACATCACTGGGACAAAATGAGCAAGCGCCATAATGCCAGCCTTCCAGCTCTGAAGCCTTACCAATGTAAATACCCCAACAACCTCCCATATCCACCTTTGTACACATTCTCCTAACCAAAGCTTACCAACACCTACCAAACCCCAGTAAATGGCCAACATCACTTATATGACTCCCTTTTACACAGGCAACTTACCCAAAGCCACTGTTAGGGTTGCCACCTTTTATAAAAAATTACCAGCTGCTGGGAGGCGGGGCCTCAAATGGGTGGGGTGTGACGTCAAAAGGGGCGGGGCGTGACGTCAAAAGGGGCCAAGCAACGGAGAACCGCAGACGCTAGAAGAGGCACAAGATAAGGTAAGTTGCAGGGGATTGGGGGCAGGCCGAGGGCTCCTTTTGATCGTATTACAAATTTACCGGCAGCTACATTGCCGGTAAATTTATAATACCGGCCCCGGCCTTGGCAGTTATTTTACCAGCTAGGTTGGTAGAATACCGGCCGGGTGGCAACCCTAGCCACTGTTGGCAGGGAAGAGCGACTATTTCCCGATCTTAATTTTGTCCAGTCTAGAAAAGGTATTTGGTGAAACTACAAGTGACATACAATGTAGTTTTGGGAGAAATGTCATCTTTTAGATTAGGAAAATATATGTGACAATACTTTTTTTTAAGGATGCACCGAATCCAGGATTCGGTTCGGGATTCGGCCAGGATTCGGCCTTTTTCAGCAGGATTCAGATTCGGCCGAATCCTTCTGCCCGGCCGAACCGAATCTGAATCCTAATTTACATATGCAAATTAGGGGCAGGGAGGGAAATTGCGTGACTTTTTGTCAGAAAACAAGGAAGTAAAAAATGTGAAGGATTCGGGGGTTCGGCCGAATCCAAAAAAGTGGATTCGGTGCATCCCTACTTTTTTTGGTAGATATTTTCAATAAACATGTCTTTATAATGTGCCTAATTGCTTCTCTCTCCAAAGTGAAGCGGAAAATGCTATCAGAAGTGCATCATATTTATGCTTTATTTAGGAAACCTAAATTGCAAAACAAAACAGCAAAGAATTAGTTCACAGCCCTCTAGCTGTTGCATTATACCCAGGAAAGTTGTGGTTCAACAACTGATAAGGCGTAGTACTCTAGGTGGTCATACACATAGATAGATATCAGCAAACGAGCGGATCTCTCCCCGATATGCCAACATTGAGGTGGGCGATATCAGGCTGATCCGATCGTGGGCCCAACAATTGGATCATAATGTATGGAATATGGGTGGTCAGATTGCAGGACCGCATCAACAAACAGATGTGGTCCGCGATCTGTCGGGATTTTAACCCCGCCCAATCGACATCTGGCTGACTTTCGGCCAGATATCGATCGGGAAAGCCCAACGGACTCGGTCTGTCTGCAGGTTTTATTGGCCCGTGTATGGCCAGCTTAAGACTCTGGGTCAGATTTTGACCCTCTTGGTGTTGTAGCATGGTTTGGAGATGTATAACAGGTCTTCCATAAATAGTGGTTAAAACCCCATGCCCTGCATGTAAAAACATACTGAATACACTATATAAATGATTTCCTACCTCAGGCAGAAGTTGGGCGAGGTCCCCTCTCCTCCCATAGTTGCAGCAGATGATTGTTTGTGTCCTGTAGTGCAAACGCCCAGCCAGTAATACCTCTCAAATGCTAGAGTTACTTTGGAAGCTCAGTAAAACAGTTTGTATGCCATTTTATAGGGTAATAAAAACCCAACCTTTTTGCTACAGTTTGTTCTAAAACCCATCAGAAATGAACAGGAGGATACTTCTATCAATGGCCAATAAATGGAATAATAAAGCTATAGGAAGACTGGAGAATTGTATTGCTCAATGCAAATAAGTAGAACTTGCCAAAAGTCAGACACCTACATGAAACACATTCACAGCTGCTGTATTTCACAATGTACCCAGGCTCTTTGTTTTAACACAATTTACAGTACATTAGACATTTAACATTTCGCACGAATGCAATGTAAACCTTTAAGCTTTTGTATTTGATAATGTAATGCATATTTGAAACAATTCTAAGTATAGATGGCCCCCATTGAAAGCAGACGTGACACACGGATTTGTCAGCGCAGGACACCAGTATAAAGAGGATTGTTCCTGAGTTTGATTTTTTAACAAAGAGTTCTGAGACACTGTTTGGTACAGTCCAATGCGTGCCCACAGTACCAATACTCTTTATATAACACGCCACTGCATTATACTCATGTCCTTTCCGCCCGTAGAGATTAGATGACGATCGTCACATAAAAAGCTGACATTTGTAACATGGCTGCTGTGCCCTCCATAAGCATGACCAGAAGCCTGAAAAGAGCAGTAAAATAATACTTAATGAACATGTAAACCCTCAAAGCAAATTAATGTAAAAGTGTTCCATGTCCTAAGCACCTTTGCAATTTACCTGATTTCTTTCTGATATTAGCAGTTTTTAAACTGTTAATACAGTTATGGGATCCGTTATCCTGAAGCCATTATCCAGAAAGTTCCAAATTACGGGATGGCCTCCCATGGACTCCATTATATTATAATAAATTAATTCAGATCTTTAACAGTGATTCCCATTTTCTCTGTAATAATAAACAGTACCTTGTCCTTGATCCAAACAAAGAAAGGGGTTGTAATATTCTGAGACAATTTGCAATTGGTTTTCATTTTTTTTTTTAGCTTTTTATTCAGCAGCTCTCCATTTTGCAGTTTTCAACCATGCATTGATTTGAATAAGAGACTGGAAAATGAATAGGAGAGGCCTGAATAGAAAGCTAAGTAACAAAAAAAAAGAAGCAATAACAAAACATTTATAGACTTACAGAGCATTTGTTTTTTAGATGGTATCAGTGATCCCCATTTAAAAGTTGGGAAGAGCCAGAAGAAAAAGGCAAATAATTCAAAAACTATAAAAAAAAATAAATAAAAAGTTGGCCATTCTATAACATACTAAAAGAACCACCCCTTTAACTGAAGGCAAAACAAGCCTATTGGGTTTATATGATTTTTTAGTAGATTTAAACTACAGACATCCAAATTACGGAAAGATTGATTATCTGGAAAACCCCAGGTCCTGGGCATTTTGGATAATGGGTCCCATACCTGTATAATGAATTTGAAACATTGTCATTTCCACGGACATGCTCAGTCAGCTAAAAACAAATTTCCTAACAAAATGAACATTTTGTGATGTTGTTCTGCTTAGTGAGGAGAGAAGAGTCAGTTCTATGGACAGTTCTAAGCAGAGCAACAACACAAGACATTCATTTTATCTGGAAAATTATTTTCAAACTACTGTAGCCAGTTGGCCAAAAACACTAGATGGTGTCACCGTGGGGATTTATATTTACTAAAAAAAACAAACAAAAAAAGCTACTTTGTCCATAACTTACCCGAAATTGTGAGCATGGAAAAGAGAAGAGATGCACTTTGCCAAAATCATCCCCAGTAGCCAAAAGTTTCTTATCCGTGGATCTGCATATGGCATTAAGATCAGTTCCATCAGAGCCCTCGGGCCAAACTCCTGTAAGAGGATAATGTGAAAGGTAGGTTACAGAATTCAAGCAGTTAATAGTGATTCAAATACAGTACATGGTTGGAATCTCCACATTAGTACTGAGAAGTGGTTATCAAATCATAAGCGTCTTAAAGGAGAACTAAAGGTGAACAAAGAGCTAGGCTAGAAGGGCTACACCTCACAGCCCTTTAAACATTCATATTACATGGCAGCATAAAAAAAATCAGAAGCTAATAATTAGCTTTGTAGCATCCGCTTCCATGATAGACAAACCTCATTTTCTGCTTGATTTCCCACAACATACGCACAGCTTCTCAACAGCTGCCTAGACCACACCGAGCATGTGCACTACCACCGACCATGATGGTGAGCCCCGTGTGCAACGTTGAAGGCCTAAATTATTACTGTTAGAGATTCTGAAACTTTAGACTATGTTTCTACACAAATTCTCTCTAATGTGAACATGCAAATATTAAAGTGTTAAGCTCAACTTAAGGGGGAAGTAGTGTTTTTCTTCTCTACTCCAGAATGGAAAATATTTGTACTCTGATTTTGTGATTAATGCCATAGCTCCAAAGTGACCTAGCTGCTTCTTGGGCAGAAAGTTGAACAATAGGTTATATTTATAGATGTACTCAGTCCTTGATAAGAGATGCCAATGCACAGCCAATTTTGGTTAGGACTCCCCCAGAACTTAAAGGAAAGAGTTCAGTGTAAAAATAAAAACTGGGTAAATAGATAGACTGTGCAAAATAAAAAAATGTGTCTAATATAGTTAGTCAAAAATGTAATGTACAGTATAAAGGCTGGAGTGACAGGATGTCTCACATAATAGCCAGAACACTACTTCCTGTTTTCAGCTCTCTAACGCTGAGTTAGTCAACCACTAGAAGGGGGCCTACATGGGACATAACTGTTCAGTGAGTTTGCAATTGATCCTCAGCATTCAGCTCAGATTCAAAAGCAACAGTTATGATCGATGTGCCCCCCCCTCAAGTCACTGATTGGTTACTGCCTGGCAACCAATCAGTGGAAACCAAGAGAGCTGCAAAGCAGGAAGTAGTGTTCTGGCTATTATGTTACACACCCAGTCACTCCAGCCTTTATACATTACATTTTTGCCTAACTATATTGAAAACGTTTTATTTGCACAGCCTATTTACCCAGTTTTTATTTTTTTACTGAATTCCTTTAACCGGTCTGACAGCTAATGACATAAGCTGTGTCATATACCTTTGGCCAACTGAAATCACAGGCTTAATGTCACAAAATTAATATTCTCTAGTTTGCTTACAGAAAACAACAGCTTGGCAAATGTGCGTGTTTATATTTACCTTAGGTACATACAGATCCTATATACAAACTTTTAAAAATATCATGCCTTCTGCTCACAAGTGGTAGAGGTTTACAGTGGACCTATGACTATCGTAAGTCAGATGCAAAACGCATGGTAATTGTTCAAAAAGAAATGTAATTATAACTGCAAGGAGAAAAAAAACAAAATGTTTTCGTATTAACAATACCTTAAAGTTTGTCTGATACTAACCAAACACCTGGAAGCCAAGAGTGCATGTGTGCGTGGCCCACTCAAGATCTCTGGTTGTTTCCACACTTACTACTTGCTTGCAGGCTGAGGGAATCCCTACACAGAAAAAGGCCAATCGTTAGAACATTTTTCTGAGTGAATTAAAGGCTTAACAATAATCACTTGACAGACCATCGATGCAACTGATTCATGATACAGCATGAGTTACAGCAGCACTCCTTTTTAGCTAAGCAGCTAACACATTTATAGAAAATTGAGAAAGAGCATCAAACAAAAAGCAGTGATCAATAAATCAGTAAGGGTAACTATATGGCGGGCGCACCCCACTCTGGAAATGGTAGTGGTGGGCACAGACCAGGTGACATTAATGGTGAGGAAAGACAAGGGGGCAAATTCACTAAAGGGTGAATTTTCACCAGCGAAGGCTCCGCCACACTTCGTGCCACTTCGCCTGGTGTAAATACGTTACCACTATGCTAATTCACTACAATGCGCAGTTGCATCTCAGCAGCCAAATGTTGGCGAAGTTTTGCTAATGCTAATTGTTAGCACGAGCATTTCATATCTATCTTTCGCTAGCGTTCATTTCTGTTTAGAGAAACTTCATTAGTACTCTTACGCTTAGATCAATTTTAATAGTGTGGGTACATATAGATCCTATGGACGTCTTTATTAGAGATGTTGGTGCAAATGCTTGAAGTGGCCACTTATTATTAAAAAATGTTGCAGGAAGCAAAATAAAGACAAAAGAGATCCTCTAATGCCCTAGACATGTGCCCACCTTAAAACTAATGTGGCATGCCCCTCAAATTGGTAGGGATGCACCGAATCCAGGATTCAGTTCGCGATTCGGACAATATTCTGCCTTTATTATCAGGATTCGGATACAGCCGTATCCTTCTGCCCGACCGAACCCAATTCGTAATACTAATTTGTATATGCAAATTAGGGGCAGGGAGAGAATTTGCATGACTTTTTGTCACAAAACAAGTAAAAATGTTTTCCCCTTCCCACCCCTGATTTGCATATGCAAATTAGGATTTGGTTCGGTATTCGGCCGAATCTTTTATGAAGGATTCAGGGGTTCGGACAAATCCAAAATAGTGGATTTACAAATTGGTAAAAAACAATGAACACAAAAATAACACAAAAAAAGTTAGTACTTTTGAAGGCAATCCCACTTTAAAATATGAAAAAACTTCAGCGTTTTTTAGAACTTATGACTTTCCAGCATACAGGATAAGATGCCACTGACATAAGATTGAGAAGGATGTAGCTTATCAGTTTGCCAGGTCTAAGGTGGAAAAGGAAACTCTGGCGAAAGAGGTAAATTATGTAAATTTCGCACTTTAGAGCAACGGTCGTTCGTCAGAGCAAAAATTCACCTGGCGATAGGGTGCAAAACTACACTAGCAACGATCTCTTTCGTTAGCAAATTTTCCTCTACTCCTGTTACTAAATTGGAGATATGCCTGTGGATGGGATTTCTGGCGAAATTTCTCTAGCGACGGCCACTTCGCCCTTTAGTAAATCTGCCCCAAGGAGGTCTCTTTGGCTGGCTCAAATAGTTTTCTGCTTACATATTCTCTAAAACTGTGCCTCCATTTCCAGAGATACAGTAAAGCCAAGCCCAGAGCAGATACCTCTGCAATCTAATGCTAGTTCCAGCCGTGTGTACACTTCATATATAGGTGTATACATATGCAGTCACTTAGTTAACTGGTTTTCAGCTCAATCAAAATAATTCGATTTGTGGTCTGTCCTTTTGAAATCACCATGTTGTCAAAATGACCACACGTATGGATATTCTGTGACCAGATCTTACTGTGTGGGTCTGCACAAAGCCTGTGTCGGTACCATCATTCCCATGAACCTACCAACGTCTGAATGGAATTTTGTTTATATTCTGCTTCACTGACGCACTTGCATTCGTTTTGTCTATTGTCCAATAAACTGTACTTGTTTACTTTACTAACAGCAGAAATGGTTAGCAAGTCCTATGTTTTTAACATGGGTGAATGGTCTTCTGCAAACACTTACAGTACAAGATTTCATAGTCTCCAGAATTGGACATCAAATACTGCGAATTCACAGACCAGTCCAAATGAGTAATGAAACTGGAATGCCCCTAGAAATATAAAGGAAAGGAAGTCAGACTTACAGTAATTCCAGTTAAAGGGAGACAACTCATGACCATTAACACCAGTGCAAATATAATGTAAATATTTTGTTCACTGCAAGAAATATATAATGCTCTCCTGTTTTATGGTCTAAAATGAATAAAACTCCTGCTTATAAAGGGTTTATATGCCGTTATTCAATATATTCACACAAGCACCATCAAGTGTCCCATAAAGCGTCATATAAATAGAATTGCTCTGGAGTTTGTGTTGCTGTTCAACTTTTTAAACAGAACATAAAAAGACAAAACTGAAAATCTTAATACACTTACTGAGCATTTCCCAATTCGACTGTATTTTCTTCCGTTCTCATTAACAGCATATATATAGATGTAGTTGTCATGGGAACCAACTGCAAGAAAATTCCCATCTATTGAGGGAAAAGAAGGATTGCAAAATTATGAGTCAGCAAAGACAAAATCGTCAGTAGGTTGTTGCTCAGTATTCAAGTTCCAAATTCGCCATTTCCTCTAACTTCACTACAGCATCTACCTGGTACTTGGTGATAGACTAAAATCCTGAAAACATTTCATCACATCACAACAGATTTTAGAACAGTACGGTAGGATTATAAAAATATGCACATAAAGTGACAACAAAGCATAAGTATTTCATTTAGTCCAGGCAATGTAAATGTAATGGTTGATACACTGACAGTACAGTATATATGCTTCAATGGATTTGTACATTAGGATATATGTATATATATATAGATAGATAGATAGATAGATAGATAGATAGATAGATAGATAGATAGATAGATAGAGAGATAGCTTTATAGGTAGACTGACTAGGGTTAAGAACATTTTTCTATTTACGCATGCTTCATACAGCATTTCTCTCTCCTGGATCACAAATAAATACTCCTACAATAATTTGTATGTACAGTATGTATAGACTTTATAAATACATTTCAACAAGCATACAGAGTGCTGTACTTGCCATAACAGGCACCTTTGGGTAAAATAAATATGCTGGTATATAATGCGACTAACAGGGTTTTATAGTACAGATCCAGTAACCAGTAAGCTTTCACTGGTTCTAAAGCAGTGCATATATTTAAAGCAAGATTTTATTGGTTGCTATTGGTAACTAGACCAAGGAAAACACTGTTTTTCCAGCTGGCATTGGAGTCAGAACCATGATGTTCAGTCTGATATTACATATCAAAGTCAGAGAACTTCATCTCTAGGCCAACTACTTCATATGGAAAAAAAGTAGGTCATCTGTCATTTCCATTTACCACGAGAAGGAAACATGGAACAATGAATGAGCAGAAAGAGTTCAGAAAGGGTAGCAATGAGGTATCAAAGGCAGAACAGAAATTAACTCAATATCCCCTGCTCCATATGCTTCTCTAAATAAGCAAAAAACTTGCACTTTATAATATGGATTATTTTGAATGTTTTAAATATCGACTATACTACTGTTATAATTAAAGGAACATGGCAGATGCTACAAACAGTGCTCTCACCATTCAACAATACTATACCAGCCCTGTTAAAACTGTTAGGGAGGGCAGAAGATATTTGTATATAAAGTCACTGCTAAGCAGTCATGCAAAATCATTTGGAGTTTGTCTTAGCCTTGCAGTCCACAGCAACAAGTTCACATTTAATGGAGTATTGCAATTCGAGTAATGAAACCTGTTTTTTGTACAAAGCTTGACTAGCCACCTGCCTGACCTGTGTCCTGGATACTTATTATTCTTCTGTTCTCTACTTTGTTCCTGACCTGATGTCTATACCTGTAGCCACGGTTTCACCTTTCTGAAAGACTGAAGTGAAAGTGACATTTTAACAAGTATTCATGGAAAAACCCTAGAGCCCAGAGTGCTAGTAAACGCAGTCACTTGAGGAACTCTCCATCTTTTATAAAGATCTCATGTCTGTGGTTGCTTCTATACTGCCTCCAGTCATAGTACAGCCTGGGTATGAACATGGGACCAGCAGAGGTCACAGCCCCACAAACCAGCAGGAAACATTTTTAAAAGCTTTTGTCAACATGCTTCCCATTTGCAAATGCACTTGTCTTAGCATTTTTTAGCCCACTAGCTCTGCCTCCCAGTCTTGCTCTTCTTTTAAAGCAGGGATGCCCAGGACATCGATCGCGGTCCACCAGTAGATCCTAGTAATGTTTATGGTAGACCACGACCTGGGGCATGGCGTCGGGAGTGAGCGAGGGTGTGTGGTCAGGCTGGCTGAGCTGCATGAAGGGAGGGCAGGCTGAGCAGCAAGCATGAAGGAAGGGAGGGAGTGTTGAGTAGCAAGCACAAAGGAAGGGAGGGAGGAAGGAGGGAGCACAGAGCAGCAAGCATGAAGGAAGGGAGGGCGGGCTGAGCAGCAAGCTCGAAGGAAGGGAGGGAGGGCTGGCTGAGAAGCAAGCATGAAGGGAGAAAGGGAGGGAGGGAACAAGGGTTGAGCAGCAAGCACGAAGGAAGGGAGGGAGAGTGGGCTGAGCAGAAGGAAGGAAGGAAGGGAGGGCGAGCTGAGCATGAAGGAAGGAAGGAAGGGAGGGCGAGCTGAGCATGAAGGAAGGGAGGCAGGGCAGGTGGGTGGGCTGAGCACGAAAGAAGGGAGGGCAGGCTGAGCACAAATGAAGGAAGGCAGGCTTGGCTGAGCACGGAGGGAGGGGAAGTTGGGGCCATCAGGCTGAGCATGGATGGCTACTCTGCAGATTTCCCCCCGTCCCCTGAACTGATTAGTGCAGCAGTACAACATTAAGCCGTTTTATTACTTGTACTGCCTGCTGGCACTTCCCCCATAACTCTTGGCTAACTCATTTAATTTCCCCTAATTCGACTGGGGGTTTGGATAATTCCCTATTTGAATTTGACAGTTTTGACCAGAAAAAGAATTTGAACATTCAAATTTTCAATTAGACCCTTAAATCTGCCCCTTAATGACCAGCTAACTATTAGTATAAGGTAAATAATTGCTTATTCTGCAAGTGCAATCATTTATATTTTATTCAGTGTCAGTGAAAAATAGCAGTGTAGAGTTTGTGCAAAAAAAGTACCGTTGGGGTATAAATTTTTCTCATACATCACACATTTATGGTTTTCTGTTACAAATCTACATAAGAATGAGTGAATACAACACAGTCTTATCTCCTATTAAAGCTTAAAAAACTGAACATCAGTTGGTCTAAAACAGGGGTGTCCAAAAGATAGATTGGGATCTACCAGTAGACCTTTAGCTGGTGATCAGTAGATCTCAAGACACTGTCAACAAACAGCTTGTCTAAATCACCCTCCTGTTTCATGCTTTTCATTCAGATATATATTAAGTTATGGTTACATAAGAAAAAGTTGTTTGTTAAATATAGCAATATATATTTTCTCATAAAATATTTAAGGAATATTTTCAATGGAACAGAATGCTAACAATGTTTTATGGATGTAGATCATAATTGGACAACATCACTAAAAGTAGACCTCGCATTAGTAAAGTATGGCCACTCCTGGTCTAGAACCATAAACATTTACATCATTAGCTCCTGCAGCCGTCATCATTTTTATAATAAATAATATAATAAATAAGTGAAACAGTTTGCCAATTTGACATGTAAAGACAGACCTGGTGAGTAACACATGACAGACAACTGCTCATTGCCATCTGTATGCACAGTGACTAAATCTTTTGTTTCTGTGTCTAAAACAAACCACCTGCAAAACAAGACATATAATTATTTATAGTGTGAGCATTTCTGTATACGTTTTTATGTGAAAAACAAGAATGTGTCAGTGCATTATATTTGTTTAATTATTAAAAGAATTTGCTGTAAAAAAAAAAAAAAAAAAAGTTGTGTTTCGGATTGATTTCTTGAAAATTTCTGCAAAAAACACTACTAGTTGTGCCCACCTGTTCCACTTTCTGTTGCCTCCTTTCCCAGGCTATGCAGGGGAGTCAGCAGCTAGGCTCACCTGTTCGGGAACTGGAGTCTGTCTTTGCTTGTGTGACTGCAGGGCTGTGATTGGCTCACTCTCTCTTACTGTGCTTGTGGCAATGACATTAGGACACTCCTACCCCTCATTTTAAACTTGAATAGGGGCCATAACAGATCTATAGGGAGCTCCAATAAAGGGGCCATTTTTAAAGGAGAACTAAACCCTAAAAATGAATATGCCTAAAAATGTCATTGTATATATTGAACTTTGTGAAGATTCTCAGTAATCCAGGTCATGTTATATCTGTAGACTGTAATCAAATCAACTGGACTTCCCCGCCACAGCAAGTCCAGTTGATTTGACTTATTTCTACAGATGTACATACTGAACTTATTGCACCAGCCTTAAGTTTCAGCTTGTCAATAGCAGCAATGATCCAGGACTTCAGACTTGTGGGGGGGGGGGGGGTCACCATCTTGTAAAGTGCTCTGAGCAGCTGTTGAGAAGCTAAGCTTAGGGGTCGTTGCAAATTATCAAACAGAAAATGAGGTTGGCCTGTAATATAAACTGATGCTACAAGGTGGATTATTAAATTCTGATGCTAATTGCACTGGTTTCTGAGCTGCCATGTAGTAATTATCTGTATTAATTACTAATCAGCCTTATATTGTGACATTTCTATTCTATGTGTAATGTATATTGTGAGTGGCTCCCTAAGCTCAGTAAGTGACAGCAGCACAGAGCATGTGCACAAAAGAAGATGGGGAGCTACTGGGGCATCTTTGGAGACACAGATCTTTACTGCTAAAGGGCTGTGGTTGCCATGGGCTGATACAGAAGACCAAAACATAAATGTACAACATTTCTAGACTACTTCTTTAGGTAAGCTTTAGTTCTCCTTTAAAGTTAATAATCATTTTTTGTTCAGAGTGAAAATGGACACATATATTAGTCATTATTGCCTACAAGATTGGAGGAGTGTTTATGTATGTTTTATGCCTCATTTAATGTTACTTCTGAAGACTAAGTAACTGGCTACTAAACTCAGGTCTGGATCTGTGGCAAGGCCAGAAAGACCTTGGCCTAGGGTGGCACAAATTAAGGGGCAGCATCCCACCCATCCGCACCTGAAATTTGCTCGATTGCGAGTGCTGGGGTCAGAGATCGACCTGTCGATTTGCTCCGGGTGTAGGATAAAAGAATGCACTTGCGCAATCTCGGGGAGCAGGGAGGGGGTGGACATTGGAGGCCTCTGGGAGCTCTGAAGATAAATCTGTCCCTAACTAAAATATTAATAAATTGGGAATGATCAGCCTTTAATCAACAGCAATAATTATCCAAGGGGAAAATAGTGTATCCTTAAAATGAAGTACTTAGCAATGTTTCTAAACATGAAAGGCACTGTGTCATTATCACTTCCATTAAGGCCTGCTTTATATCCCCCCCCCCCAAATTCCTACCAATATTATCATAGGGCTCTGACATTGCTCCATTCAGTAGAATACAGAGAGCCTGTTCTGTCAAATAGTTTTGGGGGCAGTAAAATCTTCCTATATGGCGTATAAAACCACCCCAAAATCGCCTTTGCTGCTAAGGGAAGGTTAAAGGGGTGGTTCACCTTCAAACAACTAGTTGTTTTCAGATAGATCCCCAGAATTAACAACTTTTTCCAATTGCTTTCTATTTTCTATGTGTCACCGTTTTTTTAATATTGAAGTGTAACGGTAAGGGCACACCTGGCGATTCAGGGAGATTTAGTCGCCTGGCGGCTAATCGCCTCTTCTTTGAGGCAACTATCCCCCCTGCCGAACGGCTTCACCCGGTCTTCCGCCGGATATTTCTTATCTTTGTCCCTGCTGAGCAAAATCCCTGGGTTTCATTACAGGCAGCTGTTAGAATTGATACAATAGTTGCTAATACTCCAGAGATGCTGCTGAGAAATGGATCAACTAAATGTAGCAAATTGTAACCGTTCAGAGTCTGCACCTGAATTACTGAGCTGCCAGACTCAAACACCAGAGACAGGGACATTAAACTTTAAACTTAGATTTATGGTTAGTATTCTGTTTAAAGAAACATGCGTTATAGCCTACTAAATTTAGTTTTAAAAGGAAACTAGACCTTCGACCAAGAAAGAAAAAAGTCACTTTGGACAGACGAGAGAAGACATGCAATTCCTTAAAATACATTGGGAAAATAGAATGTCGGTATTTCTCACCTTCCAGTTAGTGTTCCTATTGCTACAACAGAACCGTTAGGATGAAACCCTGAGGATTGTGCTGGATCCTTAAAAGAAAATAAAATTAAATTAATAAGAAAACATGACATTTATTTTACCTGTTGCTCCACCCTGAAAACAGAACTGCAGCCACAGTTTGCTTCAAATTACAGACCCCTCTAATAACTTGTTACAAGTGAAATATATCCTAACATGTGTCACTCTGTTATTTAAAGCATATCAAATACAAGGATATATATACTGCTGGCAATATCCTAAATATAAGGGGTCCTCTGAAATGCTCCTTTATCTGGTTACGTATAAAGTGCCCATGGTTTTGGGACATATTGTTAGCCATTCATTGCTAGGTAATGTAAATTCATTGCTAGATATAAATGGTCTCCCTTCTGTAATCAGCCAATGACTGATGAGCATGAGGTGTGTGTTAACATCATACGTGCGGACTAGGGAGTAATGATCACCTTTTCTCTGTTTTCCAAACCCCTAGTCCCCTTTCCAATAAACTCAGACAGCCACTTTCATAAAGATGTATATATTTATTTATATCTTTATTTAAGGCAGGTTATATATAGAGTTAAAAGGTTGAACTTGATGGATGTGTGTCGTTTTTCAACCTTACTATATGGTACACACACTAAAGGCACATCACACCAAACAATAACAAGATCCCTCCCATGTCTGAGAGATGCCTGTTATCCATTGGTAAAGCCAAGCATGCACTACCATATTCTCCAAGGAATTCGGCCAAGGGATCAAGGTTTCCCTAAAGACTTTGGACCATATTTTTAAAGGAGTTTTCAGTTGCTAATTGTCTCTGAATATCAATGTTCAACCTCATACTCAAAGTTAATTTAATTGTGGTCTTCATTTTTTATTTTGTTTTAATTAATTCACTTTTTTTCCCCATCAGTTAGGGCCAATATGCCTTAGCAACCAGACAGTGGTTGGAATAAGCGACTAGAATATGAATAGGAAAGGGCTTGAACAGAAAGAGAAGTATTAAAAAAGAAACAATTTATCTGTATCCTTGCAGAAAAATAATTTTTAGATGCTGGGACGCCCATTTGAAAGCTGCAGAGAGGCAGAAGAAGGTAGCAGAGGTAGTGATGAGAAGCAGATGATTTTTATCGTTTATGGAGAAACAGGATCCCAGAGTTATGCCAAAAAAACGCACTAACTTTATTTTTCATGTTAAACAAATAAGATATATGTTCGCTTTAAATATATGTATTTTTAACAATTCTCTTGCTCGGTAAATAACATGCTTTAATCAGGGAGCCCATACCCACCTCAATGATCTTGGTCCAAAGAGGATGATGGCTGGTGGCATCCCATAATGTAATTTGCTTGTCTTGACCACAGGTCAGGAACTGATGCTTCAGTGCATGTGCAGCAAGTCCCCAGAGCTCATCGGTATGACTCTATAAAAGGAGAGACACAGATCATGTAAAAACATACCTATTTGGTACTGCTCAACATAAAACAACTTGCTCAAGCAAGGGTTATTTAATCTTGAGCAAACTTAATGCCTTTTACAACATTTCGCCTTGGCAGACATCTTTTACATGCTTTATAGAGAACGATAACATTTTTCTTTTTTACCTATAACGCGCTCATGTGGGTTAACTTTTTTATACCATTTTTTGATAACCAGTCATCATTTTAATTCAGTGTAAACATAAAACTGGGCAAATAGATATGCTGTGCAACATAATGATGTTTTCAAAATATATACAAATATACAAATGGTGCTTGAAAGTTTGTAAACCCTTTAAAAATGTCTATATTTTTATATGAATGTGACTTAAAACATCATCTTATCTTGAAACAAGAACATGAAGAAAACCTAGTTAAAGTGATACTGACACTAAAAAAAACGTACATTTTAAAATATGAATGTACATTAAAAGTTGCCTATAGGTCATGTTGATCGGTTTTTGCAAGTTAAGGTTAGTTGAAGTTTCTAAATCTGACTGTTTTGCCAACCTGACTGTCCCATCTCAGCCTGTCAGTTAAAGTTTCTATTATGAACGGACTCCTGCGGCACAAATATTGCAGCCCCCTCATACAGGAACATGGGGCATCAGACAGGTAATGTAAAATACTTTATGGCAAAGTTATAAGTAGCTTTCAAAGGCAATATTATGATAAATGTAAAAAAAAAAAAAAAAGTTTAATTTCTGGTGTCAGTCTCTCTTTAAATAAATGAAACAGAAATTATATTTGGTCATGTATTAATAATGAAAAAAAAAAGATCCAATAACTTGTCTGTGGCATATGTCAGTGAATCAGTATTCCCTTACTTTCACTCAGTATTTGGTATGACCCCCTTGTGCAGCAATAACTGAAACAAAACATTTGTGGTAACTGTTGATCAGTCCTGCACATCGACACGGAAGAATTTTTGCCCATTCCTCCTTACAGAACAGTTTCAGCTCTTGGATGTTGATGGGTTTTCTCACAAATCGCTCACTTTAGGCCCTTCCACAACATTGCAACTGGATTAAGGTCAGGAATTTTACTTGGCTTTTCCAGAGCATCCCTCTTCTTTAACTATTCGCTACGCTGCCATTACACATCATTGCTGTTCAGTGTTCTCTTGATGGTGGATTCATGAACATCAACATTTATCAATTTGAGACAGTTGCTTAGAAGTTACCATGGATTCCATTGTAATCTCTCGGACTATTAGGCACCTTGCAGTTGGAATTACCTTTGATGATGGACCACTTCTGGGTAGGTTAACAACAGTCTTGAATCTTTTTTTCTTGTTGATTGATGGAGCCCAAACTGTTTAGGGTTAGTCTTATAACCTTTTCCAGCTTTATGGGCATCAACTACTCTTTTTGTGAGGTCCTCAGATAAAATGTGTTATGTGTGTGATCAGGCTTTGCTGGATCCCCGTAAATAAAACAGGGTCTCTTACACACACCGGATTGTCATCCCATTGACTGAAAACACCAGACTCTGATTTCACCTTCAAATTATATGATAATCCTAAAGATTCACTAAGTTTTGACACACTCATAGATATTTTAAAGGGTATACAAACTTTCAAGCACCACTGTAACCTATAAGGACTGGCATAAATCAATGGCGAACACAATAGCCAGAACACTACTTCCTCCTTTGCAGCTCTCTAAACCTGTTAGTCAGTGAGCAACCTGTTAGTCAGTCAGCAATTTGAAGGGAGGGCACATTACATAACTGTTCCATTTGTTTACTTTTGATCCGGAGCACTGGCCTGTGTAGAAAGGAATAAACTAACTACTAGATTACCCACCTGGGTAATAGTGTTGAATTCCCCAGATAAAGTGCCTTGAAGAACAAAATTTCTTGTTGTGCCAATAAGTACAACATCTCCTTTTCCCTCAGCAACAGTACGTACTGGACCAAACTGTTCTGGAATCTAAGACAGGGAAACAAAAGTAAAAATGTATTCTATATTAATAAATTTTTCTGAAAAAAATCTAACCAAAGAACATACACATAGGAGGCAACAACTAGTAACTCTCACTGCAGGACAGCAAACCAAATTTTCATGGACTAGATTGGCCACCTAATTATAAAGGTATTCAGGATACCACTACTGGCCTCACCCACTGATTGGCTACTTGTAAACAGATTTGCATGTGGACAATTCTCTGCTTGGTGCGCCTGAACACCAACACGTAAGCCCTCTATTTGAATGCTAGGAATAGGCTGAATATATTTACTGGCCGAGTTCAACTAAAAGAGCAGAGGGGTATATGGAACAGTGCAGAAGCAGGGAGAGGTAGTAATGGACTTGCCCCTGCAAAAATAGATATAATCACCTCGACTTTATTTAGTTGTTGATAATTTCCATTCCACGACACAAGATTTCGGTCTTTTCCTCCAGATACTAATGTTCCATCTCGCTGCATACAAAGTGCAAAAATCCCACCACCGTGGGCTCCTTGAACTGCATGTGTTATCCTGTTGGTACCTGCAGAATACAAATAAAGCATTTGATTAAGTCTTTACGAGTAAGAGAGTGACTATGCCATCAACAGTACCCCTCCTCTTTATAAACCTTTAATTTTTCTTTAGAGAAGGTTAAACATTTTGGTCTTTTATTTTTTTCAGTGATTTAATTGAGGACTTTCATGTTGCCATAACTTAAATTTTTCTAGTAAAATCAGTTTAGTTCTCCAGCAAGCAATGGTTTAAAAGAGAAAAAAATATTTAAGAGACATTCATCTTGCAATCGGTCTGCTGTAAAGGAAGCAAAAGCATGGGACGTTTTCATTTAAAAGAGAAAACAAACTGACTGGCCTTATGTAGGGCAGTACTAATCTCAAATGTAGATGCTTCTGTGGCCCTAGACTGAAGCTGGCTATACATGTGCTGATAATAATTTTGTATGACTTTTGCTATGTGCATGTTGGGTGTTTGATCCAGAGATGATATCTACGCTTCATGAATAGTGATTTGTTTTTCCATTAGCCAGTTGTAAGACAGTGTATGACGAGGCGATGAAAAGGAGACACAAAAATGGTAAAAGTTTTTTGGCAGGCCTATTTGCATTACATAAAATTGCTACAAAAAAACAGGTCCATACTGCATAATTTTTTTTGAACTATTTATTATATCAGTGTCATGATACCAGATTAATCTTAATAAAAGTAAATTCTGAAAAGTCATTTTTCTTACTGAAGATTATGTGACTATTCAGAGAGAAAGAAATTCTTTATATGTAGGATAGTGTCTACCCAGAAGCACCTGCTTTTAAAGGAAGAGGTAATTCAGCCGTAAGCATGTAATGAAGATCTATGGTGCCATCTGCAGATGCAATCAAATCTGGTTTGACTATAGCATTTGAATTAAGATGTTTCATTAGTGCAGATATAATTAAGTAAATGATTTTGACGAAGAGCTCAAGTGGCACAGAAATGTCATCACAAATACTGATTGGGCAGTAGGCAATGATAGTTTATACCGACATCATTTTCATTTTTTCAGGTATCAGAAGGCTACAGTTTCACTCTGCTGGTGTATATACAAGTCAGCAGAGAAACCGACCTGTGTGCCATTAGCCTAATATATAGCGGTGTTCTGTGCAGCTCCTTTAGTCCACCGCACCCTAATGTCCTAGGATCTATATTGTAATACCGACAAGCTGTACCCAGCACCTGATCAATTAAATGATCAAACGCTACTGAAAATGCCCTCTCCTTTAAACAAGAAACTGTTTCTTCATATACTGAAATATTATCAGTCACTAGAAGTCTTTTGTGCCCCTAGCTATCTAAATTTGTCACTTCAGGCGTCTATTTTGGAATTCGGAGCAAAACCTAGCTTAATGCATTTGGTGACAATCACGTGAATACAAGAACAGTAAGTCAATGTAAAAAAGAACAGAGTATTCTCTAAATATTTCTAACATTTTTGATGCACATATATAAGCCTTTTTATGAAAGTTTTCCTTTAACATGGGTATGAATATACCTAGAATTGTCTTTATTGTTACCACTGTAATCACAATGCAAAAACACAAGTTAATAAATGCATGTTTACTGAATAATAATAGTGTCTGCAAAACGGCCCTTACCTTTTCCCCAGACCAACAGGTTTCCACTAGAGTCTCCTGTAATTGTATCGCCATTTTCTGAAAAGGTTACACATAACACAAACTTTGGTTTTTCCTGTTTCTAAAGAAAAAAAAAAATAAAATATTCAGATCATATAATCATCTGAAAGGCAGGGTTCATTTTTAGTTTTTTTTTTTTTTCACAATAAACAAAACAACAGGCACCTGTATGATATTGGACAGGGACAGAAATGCTGGAGGATAGATAGAAATTGGGCCCTGGAGAGCTACACTGTGGCCAGAGGTCATCTTGTCTTTTGGCAATTCTTTTCAGTTTGAGTGACATGATATTGATTTGTAGGACTGCGTTATGGGGTCCACATCGAGCTGGAATAATTGTGGGGGCCTGAATGGATATGAATTCCCAGGTACTTGAATGGCCTTACCCATTTTTGTGGTTTATCAGGAAGAAGCTGGACTGGGAGCCTGGGGTAAATGGCATATAACCATGATTTATCCCAGTTGATTTTAGCCCTGAAAAATGCAGTTGACAAGGAGTCCCCTGGATTACTGTAGCCAGATAGACCAGAATGTCATCTGTGATAAGGGACTCCTGTTCTGCAAGATTACCATATTAAAGAAAGGACTTTTGTATCATTATAGGCAATTATAGCTTAATCGCCAGAGCAAATATAACTGGTGAGAAGGGACAACCCTGCCTAGAGCCCCTGTACAGTTGAAATGGGGGGGGGGGGGGAGATAATGCAAATTACACTGACATTCGCTAGAGGGTTTCGGTAGAGGAGTTTTAGCCACCTGATGAACCTTCATCATAGGCCAAATCTTTCCAATACTTTCTAGAGGTAGCCCCACCCACCAACTTCTGGCACCTGTTACATTACAATTCTTCTGTATTTCTTGGTTTTGCCTCAGAAACAGCATTATTGATGTCACCCCACAAGTTTTCTATTGGATTAAGGTCCAGGGATTGGGCTGGCCACTCCAGAATAATCTTGTTGGTCTGGAAACAAGATGTTGCTCATTTACTGGTGTGTTTGTGGTCGTTATCATTGAAACCCCTATTTCTAAGGCATTTCCTCTTCAGCATAAGGCAACATGGCCTCCAAGTATTTTTATGTATTGTAATGAATCCATGATCTCTGGGATGCGATAAATAGACCCAACACCATAGTATGAGAATCATCCCCATATCATGATGCTTGTGCCACCGGCTTCACTGTCTTCACAGTGTACTGTGGCTTGAATTCAGACAAACTATCTGCGGCCCCTGGACCCAAAAAGAACAATCTTGCTTTCACCAGTCCATAAAACATTGCGCCATTTCTCTTAAGGCCTGTCAATGAGTTCATTGGCAAATTGTAAGCTGTTCAGCACATCTTTTTTCAACAATGGGAGTTTGCGGGGGCTTCTTGCCGATAGGTTGGCTTCACATAGGCGTCTTCTAATTGTAACATTACTCACAGGTAACTTTAGACCTTATTTGATCTTCCTGGAGCTGATCATTGGCCGAGTCTTTGCTATTTTGGAGATTCTTCTATCCATTTGAATGGTAGTTTTAAATTTTTCAACTGTTTAATTAAAGTACACTGTTCTCCTGAACAGTGTCTGGAACGACCCATTTTAATCAGATTTTCATTGAGAAATGCACTAAAACCAACATGCACAACATTTGCTGCCTTCCTTACTTATGTATGGACCATAATTGACACCTGTTATTTGGAACATGCTATAACAAGCCTCAATTAATGATTCAATTACACAGTTAGATCTGTTGGTTTTCTATTGCTCTACTACACCTACTAGTGGATTATTTGCCATGTAGAAATATAATTTCTACCAAAAACCGTGGTTGATCAGGTAAGTGATGTTGGACTGCTATTATTCTGGACACAACTGTACAATAATGTGCAAATAAGCCTGTATTGTTGGGGCACTAATGCTACAGCTGGTATGTACTATGACTTTATGGGTAGATTTACATTAGGAGAATGCAGAGAGCCACCAAGACACTCAGGGTCAATTATCAACACTGGCCAATTTTCCAATGGGCAGTAACCCATGGCAACCAATGAATTCACTGCATTCATTGTTCTACTTCCAGCTGGCTTTAAAAAGCGAATCGCTGATTGTTTGCCATTGGCAACTGCCCACGGGTAAATGTGCCCTTAGTTGATAAATGAGCCCCACTGAGTCTAGTGACATGCTTGGGGACTAGCTCAATATGACATGCAGGTGTCACAGTGTGTTGTGGAATGCTTCGGGCCATGTTATATCATAACATGGTGGGGGCCACTGTGTCTTTCTTAAACCACTAGTTTAATTTGTGTCTCTCATGCTAAAAAAAAAGGTGGAGTTATGCAAACTGGGTGTGCTATCTGGGGGTGTGACCATCATTTTCACTGCATAGCGTCACCCAGGAACCCTCATAATTTTGGTGTGGCAGCTCTGTCCAAACCCGCTATCCAGACAGTTAATAACTCAAAATATGAATGTAGCACACAAACTAAATATTAAAACAAATATAAATTAATTTCATTTTTATTTAAGAATATGTCAAGATACCTCAAATAATCCTTGTTTCTTATTTAAAGAATTTCCTTCTAATGTCCAAAAGTAAAGATGAGACTTGCCACAAGTCACTATAACATTTGTATCCGTTGGATGAAAGTCAGCAACAAACACAGCTTCATTTGAGCACTAAAAGTAAAAGCACATTATTTATACACACTATAGTATTTTACAAATCCATATTATTTCAGAAACATACACATAAAAAGATGACCGAGTGATATGTCCTTCTGCATAGAGAGCATTATTATTAATAAACACTGGCACTGGGGTGTGTTAATGCACCTTAAAAAATGTGTGCACTAGAAGTACATGCTCTCTGATTCTTAAATAACTATCTGTTTTCTAAGAGAAAGCAAATTTAGGTATGGAATCCCTTTTCTGGAATGCCATAATCCAGAAAACTCTGAATTATGGGAAGTTGATCTTCCATAAACTTCATTGTAATAAAAAAAATATTTTTATTACTTAAAAAGAATTACCTTATTCCCTGTAGTAATAAGACAGTACCTTATCCTTGAACCCAGCTAAGATAAAAGTAATCCATATTGGAGGCAATACAATCCTGTTGGGTTTATTTAATATTTAAATATTTTTTGAACAAGTTTTATTTTAAGTTATGGTGATCCAAATAATCGAAAACCGCAGGTCCCCAGCAGTTCCCAAACTATAACCCACCATACAATGAGGCAGTAATAATCCTCTGTAGTTGACAATTCAACCCTCTACCATACCTTAACATCAGCCAGCTTTTCTTCTTTTTGCCAATCCCAAACAGACAGTACATGGTCATTGGAATCATCCACAGAACACAGGTTCCCTCCTCCATTCTAAAGAAAGAAGAAAACGATTTGAAGCCAGAATTACAGGCAATACAAAAAAATCATTTAATATAAAAATGTATGTGGTAAATCATGTGGATAAATCTCTATATGCATAGTAATCATGGCCAAAGGGCAGATATGCTTCTATTATTTATAACTGCCCAGTACATTAACAAGTCCATCAGGCAGGTGGTTCAGTAATATAATGCGGATTATTATATTATTATTATTAATTATAATTAAAATAAATGTCTAAACAGAAAGCAATATGAAAACAAAAAAGGCACTTAAAATTACAAAAAAAAAAAAAGGCTGAACCACAAAGGTACTGCATCTCTAGTAAATGCCAAGTTGAACTGGTTCTTCGAAGCCCACTAGAGCACCTGACTCTGGGCCCAATCTCACATCAGTTTTGTCATGGAGGGTGTAAAATGGTATATCGGTCTTTATAAAGGCCCATGGAATAAGGATCGGCTGATGAAGACTGTCCTAGGCTCAGGCCCACTAGAAGATCCCCTGGTTTTTAAATTAGGCTTATTCTGACCCTGATTCAACACCTTACAGGTAACTTCATTAGAATACTTACAGATTTAGAGAAAGCGACACAGGTAACAGCACGATCGAAGAAGCCCATTCCAATGACATGCAAGGTATTCAGCGTAACAGAATCCCAAATGCGAACATGTGGTGGCAATTGCTAGAAAAAGAATTTAGAAGTTTAGTGTTGTACCACAAGAGGGAGCTTTAAGATTAAATAAAAAGATAATTGTAACTGAATACTTACTCAAAACTAATTTTCATGAAAAATTTGTAGGGCTCTTACACATGGATATTTTTATGTGTGTGTGTTTGAAAACACAACAAATATACTGCATCTGTGTGTTCTTTTAAAGCAACTAATTGCATTTTTTTGTGATTTCCAAACACAACCCTTTATTCTACAGGCAGAAAATAACAGAATAGATTAGCTAATCCGATGGAGCATTCAAACCTGCATATCAAATTAGCATCAAAATCAGACCTTTATAAACTACAGTGTGTTGCAACAGAGTGACAACATTGCATTTGGTTGCAACCTGCTTCAAGCTTGAAGGTAACATCAGAATTTTGCCGATAAAGTTTAGGTAATTAGAAGTAACAAATAATATATGCCACAGTACGGTCTGTCTCTTTAGGCCTACAAAAACATAAATACCACCCAAAAACTGATTTCTTGCCTATAAAATAAAAGTTCTAGAATGTGCCCCAGTGAGGCAGAGAATTTTGCATAACTTCTATACTAACAATGATTGCATACAGATTACTAGGGGGCTGATTTATTATGTGGCGAATAGTAAATTGATTTCTAAAATTTTTTTGGGGTCAAACTTCCCACATTCGAATTTTAAATCCCCTATTCGAATGTAAATTCGAATGTGAGATCACACCTTTACCATGGAAACAGTCCTAATTTGAATATTTGCCACCTAAAACCTGCTGAGTTCATGTACAAGTCAATGGCTGAGCCATTTGGAGATTTTAATAGCCTTCCTGACATTCAAAACATAAAAAACAACATATATTTTATTTTTGATTCAAACTTCCTATGTTTTAGAACATTGGAATAATAAATAAGGTGGCATATCGTATATTCTATATATCAATATATTATATTTGATCACAGTATCTGATACTTTATGGATGTATGTTTTTGATTACAATTTTTAATATATGTTTTAGATAATGTTTTATTAGTCTGTATAAGCAACCTGTTTTTGCTCCATGTGGTTATTATTCAGGCATCATGCACTATGGCACTCTATTTTAATAACCTGCCCTGATTTTATAGCCGCTTGCCCACATCAATATGATCAACACTCCCCTATTTCTTATATGTGTACCCTCACGCACTTTTATGTACCTATTTCACTACTCTGCCCCATCCAACATGGCGGCTAAGTAACCCCCACACTGCCCCTCCCAACATGGTGAATATTTACTTCCTATACTATAGTATTGAACCTTTTGCCTTAACCCTGCCCCCTATGATACACTTCCTGTTTGTAAGATGCTGGTTTCCCTCCAAACTCTCACTATAAAAGACACTCAGGCGTCCTTCGCCGGCACAGAGGCGCTAAGTGTGTATACTACTGTCAGATGGTGAGTCTAGTTATTTATTACCACACACCACTCTATGCCTTATCTGTTTTGCTAGTTATGACTTTATATTAACTCTGCAGCCCCACTATGTTTTTGCTCACTGCACTTCCTTTTTACCCTATTTACTGCACTTCACCTGTATAATTGTTGTATCCTCTACTACCTATCAACCTTTACGTTGGTATATCCCAAAACCCCCCCCATTTTAATAGCTAACCAATCCCTGCACCATACCTTTATCCCAGAATAATGACTACCATACATATTTTTGTAATACTAAAAAAGCTTTTGTTTTGATGAATAAGCATACAGCATACTATTTGTCACTTTGGTCTCTGAAATTCACAGCTGTAACTCCTATGTTTATTGCCTGAAGAAGCGGGTCTGAGCCCGTGAAACGCGTTGCACTGATTGGAGTTCGTTAATAAATTTTGACTGCTTAATTACAGTCGTTTTGTGTCTGCCTGGAGGAGGTAAGTCCACTACTGTCTCCTCTGATTACCAAGTTTTGGTTTTTAAACTCGTTTATATCGTTTTATTCTTTTGGCGCCTCTGTTCTTTTTATACAATACTAAGTCCACCCTGGGTGGAGGGTTGATACCCTTTTTCTATCTACAGAGAGCGACTTCTTAATCCTGAGTGGGGTCAGGACAATCTCCCCACCTGCCTTTACAGTGGTTGCCTATTGGTAACCTTGGTTTGTGAGTATATGTTATCTACTCTTATTTCATTATCCCTTACCAATACATATTACACTATTGGGGCTCTTGGTGTTCCTTTTGTTTATTCCTGACATTCAAGTTGTTTTTTTTTCCGGAAAAAAAACTCGATTCGTACAAATCAAATACGATTCAAATTTTCGGGTCGGAATTATTTGATCTAATATTAGGAGTTCAAATTTTTTCCTAAATAACCTGCCAGTCGAATTTTGAGTATATTAAAGTTAAAAAAAAAATCACATGAATTTGAAATTCGACCTTTGATAAATAGGCCTCTAAATATCACATTCATGTTTTTTTATTTCTGAAACACGACAGCTTGATGAAGATTATATATTTGATTTTTAGCTTTATTGCATTAAGTGAAATATAGAAAAAAAAGAGAATCCAGCCAATCACACATACTTCATTATTTTTTCAGATTGGGGTGTTATTACAATTACAATTTTTTTTTGAGTTGATATTAAAAAAAAATGATCACTTACTTTCCCATCCTTTGATGTACCGGCAACCTGGCCTGTTGCTATAGTAATTTTATCTGGATGGACAGCGAGGCTGCAAGAAGAACATATGTAGGAGTCAGCATGGTAATTAATAATTAAACCAATACTTCTAAGAGGTTATAAAAAATACATATGCACTTGAATAAAGCATATGACATGACTCAGTGCCTAGCATCTGTTTAAGAGGCTGGAATTCATTTAAGTGCTACCAAAGAGGGTGTTGACAGTATCAGATAACCTTAATAATAAAAGCAATGGTCTGGCAGAAATTGTTAAAGCTTGCACCAGAACCAAAATTGCTGATAAACTTGTAAAGTATTCAACAGGACTTACCACTTGACGTCATCTGTGTGGCCAGTGTAATGTCTTTGCAGCTGCTCTTCAACATTATATAACACAACTACAGAAGCAATAAAATATACAGTTTCTCCTGTAGGCAAAAGGTACAAGTTGCTGCGGCAGTCTCGTCCCCGGTAGCCATATCTGGATCATGAATAAAGGAGAAATTCCACTGGCACGTACAACAGTCATCACATAAAGCTCAATATTGCTAAACCACGAGTAAACTGAAATGAATCCATGAACTTAAATGGATATTGTGCACTGCATTTCGTTATTAAATACATTGATCTTTAAAATAAAGTATATGGAGCCCAAGAATCTGCTCGAGGTGGTAAAACATACAGTAATTACCAGTTTCTCTTGAATTACAAAACACTATGGGGTAAATTTACTAAGCGACGAAAATTCACCAGCGACGGCTTTGCAAGCCATCTCAACACTTCACTAGGTGAAAATTTGCTCAGACAACGCTAATTTACTGAAATGCAAAGTTCTGTCCAGGGCGCCGAACGTTGGCGAACTTTCACTAGTGTTACTTTGGCAAAGCGAAGACGCAATAGCGTTGCCTAATTTGCATTTGGCGGGAAAGATAAAGTTACATGGACTTATATGTTGCTACAAATACATTACACAAGTCCAGGGAACCTTAATAAATAAAATAGAGTTGTTATAATGCCCTACACATGTGCCCAGTGTATCGTTTATGTGCCATATGTTAGAGAATGGAGTGGGGAAACCCGGTTACCCAAAAAAAAAAAAATGTACGGACTTTTGCAGGCTATCACTCTGAAAAAAGGAAAAGACGCCAGCTAAAAATTGAGGAAGTCCTATGCACTCCATTGCACTTTGCCTGGTCTGAGGTGGCGAAGGCAAGTCTGGCAAACGAGGTAACGTTCAGTAAATTCCGCATCTTGGTGAATTTGCGGAGTTACGTCTATTCGCCAGAGCAAAAATTTGCCTGCCGTTAAGAGTGCGAAGCAACGATAGCGTCTATCTCCTTCGCTAGCGGAGTGACGCCTGCTCCCGTTAGTAAATCTTTAAAGTAGCGAAATGACATCACGCTGGCGAATCATCACCAGCGTTAGTCACTTCGCCTTTAGTAAAAGTGCCCTTATAACTTTACAGGTTTATAGGTACAGGTTTGTAATCATTCCGTCTTCTATTTCCAACCCATTTGAAAACTTTGACCAGAGACAATGAAATACAACCCCGTTTTTGCAAATTTTTGTTAATCTTACTTCCACTGACCAAGTGCAAAAAGGTGTTTAACAATTTTATCTGCCACAAACAGTGAAAATAGTAGTAACATATTGGGGTCATAAGCCTACATATGCTTACCATGGAAACTGGGGTGCTTCGCCAATGAGGCGAGTCGAGGCTGTCGCTCAGGCGGCAGCACCCCACTAGGTACCAGGGGCGGCAAAAATGCTGCTCCTGGTACTTTAAGAGCGAATTTCCGGGGGAGGGGGGGGGCAGCAGCTCAGGCGGCGGAGGGGCCAGGATCGGTCCCTGCATGGAAAGATCCTTATCCAACAAATGTAGTACATATTCAGTTTAATTATACCTTTAATTTCATTCCTCAAATACCTAGAGTCAAGATGATTATAACCAAAGTCAAATGAATAAACAGGATACACCCATTCCAGCTTAAGCCTTTTAGCTGGCAGTTCACCTTTTGCCTCCAAACTATAAGTGTCCACTTGATCTTTGGGCATATACATGGCAACAGGACGTCCTCTCAGGAACATTTTCACATAGCCTTCCTCTACAAAAAAAAAAAAAAGTTCAATAAATTGGATGATTTTCAATATATTTGCAAGTCAGAAATGCAAATCATTAACTCGTGACCATCTCAGGTAAGTATTCATTTGTATGACAATCTGAATAGTAGTTTTTAGTAGAAACAAAAAAATAAAAAAAGTTTTCTTGTACCAAGCAAATTAAAATACAAAATTGGAAAAAAAAATACACAAGTCCGCAACCAGAATAGTAAAAGCTCTTTAATGCAATTAGTAACATCCACATGCACATAAATAAACACACAAATATCTTGTGACATGCCTATAATGAAATCATAAACAAAACACAGGTAAAATGATTACTTATACAATACCAAAGATCAGGGCTATTTAATAAGACAAATCTATTTTTATTGCATTCCAAAATAAGATTCTACTATGCTTTTATTAATAGCAAAGCTGGAAATAACTGCCAGGGGACTTGGGGCTCTTAAAACTAGGGGACATGGGAAAAGGGAGACTGGTTTGACTAGGACTTTTAACCAGCGGGAGGGAATGGGACTTTGGAGAATCGGACGACACTTGTCCACTCTCAGAAATGGTTGGCGTGTGCAGCTCTGTGAGGCGATCAGTGGATTCCATCTCTTGCTTAAAGGAGTCAAGCAGTTGGGCAGCCAGCAAAATCTGTACAGTTACTGGGTAAAATTGACGAGGAATCACACAGAGAAAGTACAAAGGCAACAATTAATGATAAAAAGGAATATTTCTTCCCATTACAAAATACGTTCTACCTAGTAGAATTCAATCTGTGCTAGACTTGGATTTTGCTATGCAATTTAGATAAATCACAATTGCTCACTGCAGTTTTGTAAACATTCATTCTTTCCTTCCATTTAAAGAAGTGCATGTATAAATAAATAATTGGAAGAAAGAAAATAAAACAAAAGCAGAAAATGCATGGAAGGTAATAATGTAAATACATGAACCGATAAATAAAGAGTGTCTGTGTGGAAGAAAAGAAGGAAAATGAGAGAATGTAATGAAGGGAAGGCGACACATGAATTGCTGTACTTGCCAAGATTTCCCTGATATCCCAGTAAACGAGTCTGACACAGATTGAAAGACGGATGGCAAATAGCACTGCACGTCACAGACAACTTTATGAAAGCAGGTGCACATAAAAGGCAAGCTAGGAGCTCTGTAGCAGCAGGTTTGTCTCTACAATGCAGGTTACAAGTGAAACAAACACTGCTTATTCTGACTAAATGTCATTTTGTCTAAATGTATTAACTGTGCAGTGTCTATGTACGCATTGTATACATTTCCTAAAGCAAGATTGTTTGGGCTAAAACAGACTACCATTTTACAAATGAAGCCCTACAACAGACAAAATCCGGAGCTAGCAACGCTCACTTCAGAAGTAACCTGCCAGTGTATTTGTGGCTTTATATCACTACAATTGTAGCTTATAATGAAAGCCAATATGTCTAGGTCTAGTGTTGAACGGTTTGTATTAAACAAGGGAACCTCTACGCAACAACTTGCTTATTTGGGACAGTATGTCTGCTTGCCAAGTCTGCTCTAAGGGCTGCATATTTCCTATTGCGAGTACTAAGATACCAGTTCTTTCAAAAGAAAACAAACATTATTAACCCATCCCACCTGATGACATTCTGACCAAGTATCCAAGTAGATGCAGATCATAGCCTGCAGTGATATCGGGCAATGACTGTGCTGACCATGGTACAAAATATAGCTATGCACCATAGATAGGCTCCAGCAGGGCAGCCATCGGGGGGGGACAGGGGGGAGAGTTGTAGGGGGCCCGGCCACGCCACACTTACTTGATTAGCCGGGCCCCCCAACTTTCTGAGAGCTGCTGACTTCGGGAAAGGCATGGACGTTTAACGGGCCCTGGCCACCAATTTTCTCATAATGTGGGGTCCTAGCCACCAATATTTTTTAATGGGGGGCCCTGGCCACAAAAAAAAAAGAGAGAGAGAGAGAGAGAGAGAGAGAGAGAGATAAACAAGTCCCAAAGGTGCACTCCGTTTCCTGTGTAAATGCCCGGGTGCCGGCAAACGTGTAATGATATATCTGCAGGAATAGCGACACTCACGGGACTCTTCTGAAGCTTAACAAATGTGATACTTTATTGGAGACTCAACGTTTCGATCCCCCACAGGGATCTTTGTCAGGAGAGGTTTTGTTCTGTATTCTCCTGACGAAGATCCCTGTGGGGGATCGAAACGTTGAGTCTCCAATAAAGTATCACATTTGTTAAGCTTCAGAAGAGTCCCGTGAGAGAGAGATATATATATATATATATATATATATATATATATATATATATATAATCCTCCAATCATTACACGTTACCGGCACCCGGGCATTTACACAGGAAAAGGAGTGCACCTCCTACAAGTTAAGCATTAAGCTCTGAACCTCTCCATCATATTTTCAATGACAGCCTATGGTGCCTGGAACCTAACAAATGGTCAACTGTGGCTTGAAACATTGCTCAATGCTATTTGTGTTAAAGGCAATTTTAGTGATGTGGAATGAGGCACAAACTGGTTTTGAAACCCTTTGCTTTTTATGGCTTTAACAAAAAATGTGTCACATTTTAGGGGTTCTCTCATAATTTTTATGATCATTTACTCTACAATATAAAATGTTATTCCTGAACCAGCAAGTGTATTTTTTTTTAGTTGTAATATTGGTGTGTAGGCGCCATCTCAGGTCATTTTGCCTGGTCATGTGCTTTCAGAAAGAGCCAGCACTTTAGGATGGAACTGCTTTCTGGCAGGCAGTTATTTCTCCTACTACAGTGTAACTGAATGTGTCTCAGTGAGACCTGGGTTTTTACTATTGAGCGTTCTTAGATCTACCAGGCAGCTGTTATCTTGTTAGGGAGCAGTTATCTCGTTGTGACTGAAGTTTATCAGATCACAAGTCACATGACTTGGGGCAGCTGGGAATCTGACAATATGTCTAGTCCCCATGTCAGATTCCAAAATTAAATATAAAAAAAATCTCTTTGCTCTTTTGAGAAACGGATTTCAGTATAGAATTCTGCTGGACTAGCACTATTAACTGGTGCATTTTGAAAAAAAAACATTTTTTCCCATGACAGTATACCTTTAACATCTTTATATAGTTCTAATCAACAAAATGTAAGGCTGGGACCTAACAAAAGCCTATCATATTGTGCTTAAGCAAATGCATTGCGGCTGCATCTATGAGTACCAGTCAGCTGTCACCAGAAAGAAATGCTGTTCCTACCAAGCAGTACTCACTTGTGGCTCTGGAAATGGGTTGAGTAAGCACCTCACCAGAACCGACTACATAACAAAACTGTGTAATCAGTCAAAGTCAAAGCAGTCAATCATTACTAACAGATGATCTCTTCTTCTCTGTCTGATTCTTAACCTTAAAGGGGACCTGTTACCCTAAGATATAATTACAAATCTTTTAGTTGAGCGGAATAAACTTGAAATTAAACAATCACAGCAGACAGGCAAGCCATTCTGTGGACACTTAAGGCAAGTTGTGTATCACCCCAAAAGTTTGTGTATGCACCAAGATTGGGGGAATCTAATGCCCATACACCGTGCCCTACACAATTATAGAGATTGAGGAGGGAGGGGGGAATGTAAGGAGTGCAGTCACATTCAAGGAAGGGCAGAATGTGGGATTCATGTTTAATTTGCAAAGGACTTTTCATTATACAACTTTTGACAGGTTCACTTGGTGCCAAAATAGATATACATACATCACACGCAGTACTACAATGGACTACTTAGTTATGCGTATGGCCTAATAAAGCACTGCTATCCACAAAATGGATCCAATTGCTGTGGATATTGGTATGCTTTAGAGACCAAGCACTTCTCATTAATAGGAGTTGCCTTGTTTTACTTAGCAGGAAAAAAAAGAGAACATGCACAGTTTTGTTTTCTCTACTAGTAAAGGAGCCAAATGAACAATAGCAATGTTATAAAAATGCAAGACATTGCATTTGAACGTGGAACGAGCAGCAAATTAGCTGAGGATATTTCACCAAGAGCTAGCTTTGAGCACAGTTGCTTGGGAATAGGAAAGTAGCGTTTAATGCATTCTAGTCATTCATTAGAATAGGATACTAGCAAAGCAAACTCTGCAAGCTATCTACACACTTCACTACTGACTACATTTCACAAGCCAGCTTTCTATGCACAGGGGGTATGGTCCTTGGGTAAGCACTGGCTTTTATTTGCCAAGATCAAACAGCCTTTCAAGTAAGGGTTTTACCTGGGTGTGTGCAGCAAGAAATGAAAAAGCTGCATAGAGCCCAACTGTAATCATTATTTTGGAAGAAATTTACAAAACAGAGAAATACTTTTATATAAATTTAAGAAGGGCAGGCAAACATTTTTTGACCCTTCAGTTATAATCAGTTGGGGGGGGGGGTTACTACAAAGCTGCTGCATGTCATTTTGGCATTAAAGGTGTTTTTAATGAAGCTCCGATCACCTTGGCAACAGCGCTGCCCATAGAGAGTATGAGCATTGGCAAGTGAATCCTACCTTTGCAGTGTGTCACACGGCGCTTCCCTTGTGATTACAGAGACAGAAAGAAAATTAGGGGTAAAGAGATTCACAGTTCAGAGACTTTTTGTCAGAAGAGCACAGGGGTCATTGACGCCCACTTTTGCAGTTGCATTCACACAAAGTAAAAGCCCATTCATTAAAGATGTTAAAATTCTCTCTATGCATTTCCTTATAGTTGTGCTCCAGTCCTTTCCTTCCATTCTGAATCAAGTGCAGTTATACCTACTGACACAGCAGTGGCTCCATGGTTCCCTCAGCACCATATGAAATGTGTCACTCACACACTGAATGACGCCAACTGGACTTGGAATGAACAACTGCATTAGATTCACAGTAAAGTGTGAAGCATTTGTGTTAATTGCGATGCACTGGCCACTGTAATGTTGCTGGAATTCTGGGGGGGGATGCATAGTGTTAAAAAAAATGGAAATAGCACTTTGGTTACTGCACTTGCGGACATCAATGAGCCTTCTACACTTATAGTGGCTCTCTATCCAGATGCTGCATTTACATAAGTTAACCACCCAGTGGAATGACAATATAATGTATTGTTGCCATGCACTGGTAAAACTGGTGTTTTTGCTTCAGAAACCCTACTATAGTTTATATAAACAAGCTGCTGTGTGGCCATGGGAGCAGCCATTCAAGCACAGGATACACAGTAGATAAAGTTCTGAAGAATCCCATTGTATACCACAGAGCTTATCTGTTATCTGCTGTGTATTCTGTGCCTTTTCTCCTTTTTCAGATTTTATTGGCTGCCCCCCCCAGCAGCTTCTTTATATAAACTACAGTAGTCTACCTGAAGCAAACACACAGCTTTTACCAGTGCAGCACAACAATACATTATATGGTCATTCCTTTAAAACACTTTTGTTTTGTGTTGTTTTCGTTCCTTTAAGCCCCAAGTCACTGGCAGTTCATTGGCCAATTTACAAGACCAAAAGCATCACCTTTCTGGCTAGCTGAGATATTGATTGGGCTAGGGAAAATTTAGAATTGGCCAATAACTGAATCCTTCCAAGTCAAGTAGATGTTTATTGCCATTTGTACTAAAAGTACAAAGGCGTTTCTTGAGCAGCGTAAAGCAGTAAGACGCAACTAATTTAAAATATAGAATTACAGAATACAATAATAAGGTGCAATGTAATGCAGAAATGTGCAGTGAGTACAGAAATATATAGGAATATATAAGCAGTCCAGTGAGTTTGTGAGGTTAGATAAGTCCTAGTAGTTGTTTATTTCCTATCCACTGGACCCATTTGCAGTTAGTCTCCCTGCTCTTGGAAAGAAGCTGTTAAATAGTATTTACTCCTGTTTTATATGCTTTCAGGCCTTCTAAGCCCAAGAGAACAGTTGGGCTTGTGCCAGATGAATAGTTTAGGTTTCGGATGGCTCAGGTCATCCATGCCATGTCTGCCTTACACGGACAACAGCATTTTATTGGCACCATGTATGAATTAATTAATTGAATAAGGGCTACACATTTGCATCAGCCCCATTTTGTAGGTAAAAAGGTGCATAATCAATATCTAAATTCTGTCTAAACACAGACATACCCGATTCCACAGGTATGATAGTCTGTCTGTGCTTGCAGGGACCATTTCCCCACCCCCTTAGACTCACAGTGTTATCCACCCTTGAAGATTCACTACCTTCCAGTGAATCTGTGCACCAATATAGAAAGCAGAGGGACATTAATCCAAAGCTGATGGAAGTTTTGCATCACACCATGAGCCTAAACGAGGTGGGGCAGCTACAGAGGAGCTTTCCATGATCACATGGAACAAATCATTGCAATACAGAAGTTCCAATTTTAAGCTAGTCTCCATTTTAATGGAGATTTACCAAGCACTGTGAAAAAAGTTATTTGCCTAGCGCACCTAAGAAGCATTAAGTGAACTAAACACAATGTAAAATTATATCACATAATAGCCACATAATCATAGACCACAACACTGGACAGCATTTTAAGTATCTCATAAAAACCAGAGTCAGAATAACAGGTTCACAATAATGCTTTCTGAGCAGCCAAGGAGTTTAGTGTATCCAATAACAAAGTCAATTTCATGTACTGTATTATCTGCAAGAACTACCACTGATGCTGCAAGCTGGTGCCAAGCAACTATCTCCATTTGTTTACTAAATCTCTTAGAGACCTTTAGAGCTTCTCTATTTACCATCCCACTGTTGGCACTAAGGCAGAAGGGAAAACAGAATGGATGGAAAATGTAAAGCCAAGGGGTAAGGGTCACATCAGATAAACCATCACATTTTGTTAAACAACAACTTACTGCATATCTCGAATGAATACTTACTTGCAACTCACAGCATCCTTACTAAGTATTACATGATATCATCCTTATGAAGTATTAGAAGGGGAGATCAACAAATCTTGTAAGGAAGCTTTTACAGCCTGGCCCCTCTGTTGCCAGCATGCTATTATATATATTATAAAAACTTTAAAACTAGCACACCCTTAAAAAAGTTCAATCTTTTTATTTCTACCATATTGTATAGAAGTCCAATGTTTCGGTCCTCATTAGGACCTTTCTCAAGTCCTATGTCCTAAAGTTTATTTTATGGGAATGCCGGTTTAAAGTTTTTTATATACAAGTTGTAACATTAAAATGTGTGTGTGTATGTATATATATATATATATCTATCTATCTATATGGACCTGGGACTTTAAGGGATCTTTCTGTGATTTGGATATAGTTTCCTCCCTCTCACCACTACAGAGTAGATAAACTCACTGTCTGAACAACATTTTCAAACCCATGTTTGACAAGTTAAATAAGAACTCAACTGCAACAGACAGTGATGTACTTTTATTTTTGAGAAAAAGACTCACCTGCACTGAACATGGGTTCCTTGGGTTTGCTAAAAAAGAAAATCATTAGTTAGAATTACATTTTAAATGCATTTGCCAGCTGGAGATTTGTACAGTTTAACGTGAAAAGGCAGATGCAGCCGTATCTCAATTTCTCCCTTAAAATATAAAGTTGATCTCATGTATAAAGTAATGCAGAATAAATGTTCCCATTTATTCAATAATACTGAAGATGTCCAAAAACGCTCTGCCCATTCGGTTCAGGATACTAGTGCAACTTTCCTCTTACAGGTCACCACTTTGCTGATATTTATGCTTTTAGTATAAGAGAAATCAATAAGCATAAATGCTGTGGGGTTACTTTATTAAATGCTGACCACCAGTACCCATTTATTCCTTCTCTACTGTGTGCAAAAAAAATATTTTTGCGTTCACATTTTAAAAAGTGTACCATTGCACTGCGACAGCTGGGAGTTGTCCCGCAGAAAATGCTGCTATGTAGTCTCTGTTTAACCAGCTAACTGTGACATTTAGTATATCATAGCTCTTTAAACAGTGAAGGGTTAAAGGGAAACATATTGGCTCATTTCCTGCTTATAAGAAATAATAAAGGACAAGTTACAGATAGATGAACAGGAAAATGCTTTGCAAACCTTATTGCTTTGAAATAAAATATAAATGTCAGAGGAAGTTCTAAAAACTCAGAGGTAACAATAGGTGTGTGCTTTCTTTTGCATTTTGCAGCCTTTTGTAGTTCCAAGGCACTTAATTTTGGTATATGATAGGATGGCTGTGCAAAGGTTTCAAAATTCAGCACTTGGTGAAATGCCATGTAACTCGTTACCTTTTGACCACAATTAAATCAATCCATTAATCAAGGTATGTGCAATTTGTTAATTAAATATGAAAAAAGCCTTGCAATATATTGCATTAATTATAGAACCAAGCCAAATTTTCCTTTCAAAGCCTGTAAAATGAGAAACACAGGAATTAGCTGAAGACTAATTCCAGTTGTAAAGACCCATATCTTTCTGTAGTCAAGTATTATAGAATATATTTTAATGGTAAGGCCTATGGTGTAAAATCACTATAAAAGCACAATGTGTGCAAAAGGCCTTATTACATTTTAGGGAACATATTTTAGAAGCTTTGATGAGCTGGCAGCAAATGGTGACCAAATTATAGGTCATCATCACACACATCATGGTCAGTTTTTTCAAGTTCAATTATATTTTAGTGTGTGAGAGGAAAACCAAGTATCTGATGGCTCCCTCAAAAACAATGCCGGATTTACATAACAGGCGCCCCTAGGCCCACTGCCGTTCATCACCCCTGTCTCCTCCCCTTCATTTGTTTACCTGCACAAATTATCAGGTCAGGAGCACTGTGGATTGGCGCATGGGAAATTTAAATAACTATTGTATCTCATGATCAGCCCCAGAGCTTCCAAACCAATTTGGGTGTAGTTGGGCTTCATGCCGCCCCCTAAAGTCCTGCAGCCCTAGGCCCGGACCTTGGTGGCCTTTCCACAAATCCGGGCCTGCTCAATAACACAGGGATAACATTTGCTGAGAAAAGATCTTCTAATTAGACTACTGTCTGTGTTGTTTGCATTGCATTATTTACAAAGCTGCATTTTACCAGTAAAATACAATGTGGGCCAAATGCCTATACTCCTCTCCGGAAAATTCCCAATCAAAAAAGGGTGCTTCCTGCTCACAATTTTGATTTGCGGTCAAAAGATTTAGTGCTTGCTGATTTACCTTGTATTTCTAACCAATGAACAGATATAACAAAAACTTGTCTGAACAGCTGGCCCAAGCTGAAGAAGGCTGTCACTTAAGGAAGTCATACATAGGCCAAATGGTATGCTGTTAGGACAATCAGCCTCACAGGCTCAATGGACAGAGTATATGAGAGGCTGAACACTACATTGGCACCTTACGATTGTTACAATCGTCAGAACAGCAGGAGCAATGGCTCCTTTTCACTTCACCATGCATTTGCCAGCAAAGGCACATCAGCAAAATAAATTTCCCAACCTTCCCCCAAAACAACAGATATCCATAGCACCTGGCAGCGGAGATCTGCGGGCCACCATACATGCTCCAATAATCACATGGAGCTTTGTTTTCTGTAATATTATACATATGTGTTTAGTGGGGTTTAGATATTTATGTCCAGTCAGGCATTTGTGGTTTTGGCCAGGACAGCAAAATCACTGGGAATCAGGCTTTTTTATACTTTAAAATGATCTATTACTCATGCTTAATTCTTTAGATTGCAGGCTTTTGTGAGCAGGGCCCACGTTCCTAGTAGTATTTCAGCGTGAGAATAATTAAAATTGAACACATACTATACTAATGCAAGATTGACGCTAGAAATCTTAGGATAAAAAAGTTAAACAATTTTCAGTGAGCCAGTAAATTATCTTTTTAACATAGAGGTCTGGCCTGGAAAGGAAAGATGGGATTGATTTTTTAACACTGCAGAATTCCACAGAATGATCAGAGAATCCACAGTGTTCAGTTGTTTTTACTGTACCTGTCACTATTTTTTTTTCCACTGGATGAACTGCTCGTTGAGCCTGCGCGATTACGGCCACCTTTGGCATCTCCAGAACTTTCCCTTCTCACTCCAGGAGAGATACGCTCAATAGAATTCGTTCTCTTGACATTACTAAAATAAAAAATTGTGTACAGTAAGCAAAATCACTTATCTCTTTACTTTATAATTATGTAGAACGCAGGAAGAAAGGCAGTGGATCGATTACGGTATAAGGTGGATTTATAATTGCTGCCTCTAGCGTCTTATTCTGGCCTTTTGAAATCTCAAATTGTAAAATATATATAATATAAATATATAATTTACTAACAAAAAATATTAATATTAAGAAAGAATCGCATGTCAGGATTGAGGGGCTGATGAATATGTTGTATAATCTCTGTAAAGTATTCAAGACTATATCAATTCTATAATAACAAAGGATAATAATATCTTTTGCAAATACCAGCCTTGTGCTAAACATTTTTTCCCCTTCTTTAGCTGTGTGATTTTGAGGAGTCTTTGAAATAAGTGGTTGTGATATGTATAATAATTAAATGCCGTACACTGAATATATTTTTAAATGTAAGGACCAATCTATCTCCAAAAGGCTGTTTATGGGACTGGCACTGCATCCTAAAAGAAGAAGCAAATGTATTGTGCTAGTAAATAATGCAAGCAAAATTGAGATCAGGACATCGGATGTCAACCATCTTAATACAATACATTGCATAAAATTACAGAGTAGACAATGTTTATTTGGATCACAAGCAGGCCTGAAAATGCAAGAGGATACCAAATCTGTTTTGGAGATTTGAAACCGTTTCCCTGTTGAGCATTAAAACTCCTAGGATTCTCAGCAGCAACAGTTTGGAAGACATTGCAGCTAGGTGGATGCAGATTTGACCTCAATAGCTTGAGCTTTCTTTCATCTTTTACATCTATGATAGCATACATAAGGCATGATCTGCCAAAAGCAGCTGGTGCTAAAAGTTGAAAAAAAATTACCTTGTTGCAGGTTTAGATAATTTACACGAATTCAAAAGACGTACAGATTTGCTACAGCCAGAATGATGCAGGGGAGAAGCAGAGCGGAAATGAGTGAGAGAGGCAGATTAAAAGGCATAGGAGCACAGTGAGAGAAAGCAACCAACCAAAAAAACATATATACAGACAACAACTTTTGTTATTCCCTAAGCATGTTAGAAATCTTGATGGTTTAGTAAAAAAAGTAATTGTTATTGATAAGGAATCTGTCTGTAATCTGTCTGTTTTTAAAGGTTGCAGATCATTTTGGCATACTAGGGCTTAACTTGTGAATGGTGTTAAGAAGGGTCTATAAGTATATTGGGCAGTTCTTTTTATGGGATTAAAAAAATAGTCTCTAAAATGTCTGATCACCATTTTGATATGACAGGGATGGTACTACTATTCCTTAGTGGCAGATTTATCAAGGGTCGAAGTGAATTCGAGGGAATTTTCAAAGTAAAAAAATTCTAAATTGTAAGTAATTTTTTTGGATACTTCAACCATCGAATAGGATACTACGACTTTCGATTCGAAGTAAAATAGTTCGAATATTCGATAATCGAAGTACTGTCTCTTTAAAAAAACTTCGACGTCAATACTTCGCCAAATTAAACCTGCCGAAGTGCTATGTTAGCCTATGGGGACCTTCTACAACTATTTTCTACGTTTTTACACATCAAAGTAAAATCGTTCGATCGTACGCTAAAATCGGTTGAATCATTCGATGGCAAAATCCGGTGAAAAATACTTCAACTTCGATATTCGAAGTATTTAAATTCGATGGTCGAATTTCAAAGTATTTTTTACTTCGAAATTCGACCCTTGATAAATCTGCCCCTTAAAGTGTCAACAAGCGTATGGAACCTCTGCTAAATGACTGTATGGTAAGGTTGTTTTCTATTAAAAGTGCCAGAAAATGCAGCGTTGGATCAAGACGCACATTTATTACAGAGTGCCAATTCTCATACAGCTTATTTGAGGGCTATATTATTATTATATGATGTCAAACAATGTGGACATTGGCCTTTTAACTCTAAATTACAGTGCACGCACCAGGTAAATGTTCAGGCAAGATGTTGCAAAAAAAAATATATATATCTATATATATTTTATAAAATGTATGCACATTGGTGAGCTTACCTTTTGGATGCTAGCGGAACAATATCTTTCTTGATCCCTGAAGGGGAAGGCAAAGACCCACTTGGCTTCTTTGGTAAGATGGATTCACTATTAACAGCATTTCTTAGAGGAAGTGTTTGAACCAGAGGTCTTGCTGTACAAATGTAATAAAAGTAAAAAAAAAAATGTTCGTTATAAGATTTTTGGTGATTTTATCTTTGATGCCTATTTCTTCTGACTGCATGGATTCCTAAAAGAGCAAGTGAATGATTCTCACATTGATGCAAATTGAGGTGCTTTTAAAGCCACGTTGATTTCAGAGCTTGGCTGCATTTAAAGCTACATTAATGATTGATTCCAGAGCTATGGTAAAAAATCTATAGCATTTCAAGCTCTGCACAAAAACCCTTTACACTGGCTATACTGCAAATATTATTAAACAATGACAGCATCCCATTAAAAGGGAAAATAAACTCCCTTTATTTTTGACATGAGCTCGTTCAGATATACCAGATTCAAAGTAACTATTCCCCCACCCCACCCTAATTAAGGCTGTCATACTAGCCCTCCCTCATCTTCACAATTCCATTGTGAAGTGATGTATTATTGGACTCTCTCTACTTTCCAGGGAATCTGTCCATCACCTACTACATAAATGTCCCAGAATCCTTCACTTCACTATGTAACAAGGTTAGCGTTGGGCTGCAAATTAGAGTGGTGTTGCAGAGTAAAAGCATGTGTTTGTGACACACTATGGATTAACCCCAACTCCTATGCTGAGATTTTAATAAAACATTTACTTCAAAAGGAATACTAAGGAAAAGTTTATTGAAGCTAGTCAAGTTTATGTTGATTAAGAGAAAAAAATATTAATAAAAACCAGTATGCAAAACCGTTGAGTTGAGAATCAAAAACCTTGAGGTTCACAGTTTTCCACTTAAATAAGTAACTAAAAGAGGAGTATCATCGGTAACAGAACAATATCTGTGCTGAAATTATCATACCCATTTGTTATAGTCTTCTGTTGCGAAATATATCTAGTTTTTCTTTCATTACATATTTGAAAGCTACTGGAAGTAATTGTCTTTGACAATTTAAGCTATCTCGATTGCACTGCTCCAAAAATACAGATATTTATTAATTATTCATTTGAAATCCGTAATGATAATATCAAGTTTGGTAAAGGGCCTGTTATGGGACCCATAATCCAGAATGCTTGGGACCAGAGGTTTTCTGGATAACAGATCTTTCCATAATTAAACATAAAATAAACCCTGGCTGGTATTGCCTCCCATAAGGATTAATTATATGGTAGTTTGGGTCAAGTACAAGGCACTGTTTTATTATTACAGAGACAAATCATGTAATTAAGAAGGTTTCCGGATACCGGATCCCATACTGGTATTTTCTATAATGTCTAGTTGAAGTTTTAAAAACTCTGCTGCTTCTTATGGCTGGCCTCAATGAACAGTATGGTTAATTTTGTGGTGCCTGAGTATGTATGTTGTTTTGATTGGAATTATATTTACAGACTGAGATGGCGCATTCAGCAGGCTTTTTGCTTGCAAAACAGTCAGTGCTCTACATGAACTAAACCAGGAAGATGTTGCATAAAAGCAGCTTTTTCTTAAAAACCATAGAATTCCAATCGGAATTCATGCAATTCAATGAAGTGCTACACTGCCACCTTTTTGAATCACTTATTAACTGGATCAGTTCATGCTTTGTAAGTCTATTATTATAAAAAAAAAATCACAGAAAGATGCAACACACACAGGTTAGCTTACGTTAATGGGCATTTAAGTAATAATAATAAAAAAAAAAAATATTACACTGCATTTTAGTTTCCACGCTGTTATTTTTGTAACATACCTGCAGCAGTACTGTGCTGGTGCTTCTCAACATCTGACTTTTTTTGAATACTGTGATCTGAAGATTAATGTATTACCCATATTACAGAGGTAAATCAAAATAAAAAGGATTCTGGAAGGGGCATGCCACTAGTGCAGTGTAGACTGAAACAACATTTAATAAGGAGACTAAAGGTGGCCATAGACGCACAGATAATATCGGACAAAACTAATTTTCGTCCGATATTCGGTGCGTGTATGGTGGAAAAAGCAGACCGATATCGGAAGAAGACTTGGATATCGGTTGGCTCGTCGATCGGGCTGGACAGAAAATTTGGATCGGGTGCCTTTGAAGGGACCCAAATATCGGCCATTGTTAGTGCTGAATCGTCAGATACAGGTAGATTTCTATTGTTTCGTCCCGTATATCTACCTGTATATCGGACGATTCAGCTCTACACATGTGTATTGAAACGAACGCGATCGCAATTGTTACGTCTATGGCCACCTTAACAAGAGGACCATGAAATTGGCTGCTCCAAATGAAATCATAACTGGATATTACATTTAGACTTTATAGCCACTGCTTCATCCATTTAACGCTGAGATTTTGTTAAGAAATTGATTTTGGCTTTTACATTGCATTTTTTTACATTACATTTTTGTTATTAAATGTCTTGTTTTACAAGATTGTACTATAGGAAGTAGGGATACAAGGATGGGTTTGTAATTAGAATTAAAAGCGAAAGGCAGAGTCACATACCTTTGGTGGGTCCCTTCTTATTCTGCAGCACATGCTGTTCTTCAGAGATATTTAGTCTTCTAACCACATCAGCAATTGCCGACTTTAGCAGCTGGATCTCATCTTCTTGTATCTGTACTCGTTGCTCGAGGGAAGCAATGCGATCAGTCACCTCCATATTACTTGAAGCAGAGGCACTGTCATCTGAATAGATATTAAAGCAAAATAAACAAAACCCATTTATTACAAAAGACAATAATACGGGTTGATAATGGTGAGATAGAAGGTTGGGGGGGGGGGCAGTAGAGTCAATGTCATTCACTTAGCCCAGAGGTTGTCCAGAGGCAACTGGCCTCCATAGAAGACACAAGGTGAATGGGAATTCCAGCCTGAGAGCCAAGTAGGCTAATGTCACACACAGCAGGTTCCATGCTGGTGAAGAAACTGCTTATTTGGCCTCCTTTATCTGAATAGCAACAGGAAGCCAATCTGTCTTGTCACTGCACAAAACAAATTTTGGCCCAAAAATGCTCAAGCTATCATCAAATGCAACTGGTATTGTATGCAATGTGTTTTTGGTTGTTTCTGAAAACGTTAAGACAGTAGAAGGGGTGGTTTACCTTTAAGATAACTTTCAATGTTATAGAAAGTGCTTCCTTGCAACTTTGCAATTGGCCTATATTTATTTAAGTTTTTTTTTAATCATTTGCATTTTTATTCCTTGTCTTCCTATTCAGACCCTCTCAACTCACATTCAAGTCTCTCATTTAAGCAACCAGATGCTGAAATTCCACACTGGAGGCTTATTTATTAAAGGTAGGATTTTAGTGGTTTTAGAGGGGGTTTGAAACTACAACACAACTCACAAACGCTTTATTATGCTAGGTGCTAAAAAATTTAATCCATCTAAATATTCCATCTAAAACATGTGGACATCATGTAGACTTCAATGGCAGATGGTCCCTTCAACAATTGGAACATGTAGTTTCCAGGATTCTCGATATTTTCGTGCTGTTTGCTATTGCTTTCATTTCACCAATTCAAGCTTTACTGGTAAATATAGGGCATTCAGGTTTTCGAGTTTGGTTGCGTTTTCGTAAATAATACCCTATGTGTAAATATACGGAGACTGACTTTTTAGGTCTATTTTTGTATGTCAGTCTGCTGCTACAGGCTTAGGAGCAAATTTACTAAAGGGAGAAGTGACTAACGCGGGCGAAATGACATCAGTTCGGTACTTCGCCGATTTGCCAACGGTCGCTGGCGTAACTTCGCTAGCGAAGGAGATAGACTTTAGTGGTACTTCTCTACCCAACGCCTGGCAAATTTGTGCTCTGTGAATGGACGTAACTACGCAAATTCAATAAGATGTAGATTTTACTGAACGTTACCTCTTGCGCCAGACTTGCCTTCGCCACCTCAGACCAGGCAAAGTGCAATAGAGTAGATAGGAGTTATTCCAAAAAAAGTTAACCATTTCTCAAAAAAAGCTAGTGTCTTTTCCTTTTTCTGGGTGATAGGCTGAAAAAGAGAGTACATTTTTTTTGAGGTAACCGGGTTCCATATGGCACATAAACTATATACTGGGCTCATGTGTAGGGCAATATACTTTATTTTAATAAAAGAAAACTTTGTTTTCTTTTATTAAGGTTTCCTGGGCTTGTGTAATGTAATATATTTACTGCAACATATACGTCCATTGAACTTCCCGCCGTGAGCAAATTAGGCAACGCTAGCGCAACTTCGCTTTGCTTGGTGCAGTAACGCTAGTGCAGCTTTGCCAGCATTCGGCACCCTGGACGCAACTTCGGATTTTAGTGAATTAGCGCTGTCCTGGCGAATCTATGCCTGGCGAAGTGTTGCGATGTGAGCGAAGCCGTCGCTGGCGAATTTTCGGAGGTTAGTATATTTGCCCCCAAGTTCTTTGCACCTGGATTTTTTGCTATGTTACTTTTCTTTGACTTGAATATAAACACACATACAAACATATATAGTGTATAGATAGGTCTGTTTAGGTATGTATATGGGATGGGGTCATTTGGAGGGGTTAAGCTTAATGGACAGTCTTTTTTCAACCCAAATGTACTATATAATTATGTAACAGGAAACTATAAGTCCCGATGTAATAAGGAAGTTGTTCTCATTGTTAGAGTTTGTATTTCTTCCTGCTGAGCTACTAACTGAATAAGATCCTAATTGTGGAGAGCGCACATTGTGCCCTGTGGAACTAAAGCAAATAGACATTTGTTGGGTTTTTGAAAAGTTAACCAAATTCCAACTTGTCAAACAGTACACTTCAGTAATCTGATTCGTATGCAGTACTGTATCCAACACTATTTATTACCTGTATATTAGCACAAAAGAGATTAATCTCCTGAGAAAACCTACAGGTGCCTAGAAATGGGATTCTGAGTGGCTTCTGAGCTGTCACCAACTGCAGTGAGTTACTTCGTCTCAGCTATTCATTCCTTTAATATAAACACATTTATAGTACATTTATTTAAGGTTGATTTTTCGAATTCATGCGAGTTTTTTTAAACTCTTTAGAATTGAATATACTCAAAATTGAACTGGGGGGTTATTTATATAAAAAAAATCCAATATCTAAAACTCAGTGAATTTTAACGACTCGAGAACTCAAATCAAATTCAACTAAACTAATAAAAAAACTAGAATGTCAGGAAGGCTACTAAGATGTCCAAATTGGTCCCTGGACCTCTCCCATTGAATTATACATGAACTTGGCAGGTTTTAGGCGGTGAATAGTCAAATTCAAGTTCTTAAAAGGCGAGAGTATAATAAATCTCGAAATTCTAATTAAAACTCGAACCGAGTTTGGATAATTTATAATTTGAGAGTTTTGACCATAAAAAAAAATTTGAAAATCCAAATTTTAAATTTGACCCTTAATAACTCTGCACCTTATAGTACACAACAAGCGGGGATAAAGCATCCTGAATGCATCTTGGCTTAGCACCAAACTAATGTAGTGGTAATTATTTCCAAACAGGAAGCGCTAATTAGTGAAGCAGTGTTCCAGACTTGATGTAGCAAAATGAATCAATGTAAAACAAGAATCTCGCTCCCCTCCTTGCATTCCCTCATCTCAGTCTTTGCCATAATAGTGCATTCCTAAAGTCTGTGCTGTCTCACAAACCAGCAGGCAAGGATCAGGCTTGGCAGACAAGGAACACCAACAAGCTGAAGGTTTTTTTTCTCTCTTTCAGAAAAGAATAATCATGATAGTACATACAGTACCGTCACAATGGTTAAAGGAATTGTTCAGTGTAACATAAAAACAGGGTAGGCTGTGCAAAATATTGCTTTTAAGGCAATTCTAATATCTATAACTAGAATCATCCATTTCTATCAGTGTCTTGTGAACTGTAAATCCACTCGGAAAAAGAACCCTTTCAATTTATGCTGTGAATTCACAGTTTCTCGGTGTGTTTTAATGTTGTGGCAAACATTTGTATCTGAACAAGAAATCCTGGCGACTGCCTAAAAGTGTAGCATCACCACCATCTGTATGTAGTAGAATAGTAACAGTTCTTGAAATATTTGCCTCTTTCTTCTGCCTCTTTCCAATTTTGTTACTTTTTATTACTTGTATTTCTATGCAGGCCCTCCAGTGGGGGATTAATACTAGGTGAGGCCCCTAGGCTACACAATTTGTTAGTATACATAGCAAAAAACCCACCAAGACAAAATAAATGTTAAAATCGCAAAGTCTAACTACCTTCCCAAAACTCTGCTTGCACTCCTCTTCAGAAAGCGATCGGGCGATCCATTGTGCGGCGCTTGATTTCTCCTCCCTGCCTTCCTTATAGGAGATAGCCAGGGAGGTGAAATCAAGTGCCACACAATGGATCGTCGCCTTTTCTGAAGAAGAGCAGACACAGAGTTTCGGCAAGTTATTTCTTAATGAAGGCTTTGCAATTTTAAAGTATAATTTGTCTTGGTTTTTTTCTATGTATACTAACGAATTTAAAAAAAAAAAAGAAAAGTTGAAGTTACCGGTCCTTTAAATAGCCTGGAATAAGTTTAAAGGAATAGTTCAGTGTGAAAATAAAAACTGGATAAATAAATAGGCTGTGCAAAATAAAAAATGTTTCTAATATAGTTAGTTAGCAAAAAATGTAATGTATAAAGACTGGAGTGATTTTATGTGTAACATGTCAGTCAGACACTACTCACTTCTGCTTTTCAGCTCTCTTTGTTTACACTGACTGGTTACCCTGGCTACCAGGCAGTAACCAATCAGAGACTTGAGGGGGGGGCACATGGGTCATTTCTGTTGCTTTTGAATCTGAGCTGAATGCTGAGGATCAATTACAAACTCACTGAACAGAAATGTACCATGTGGCCCCCCTTCAAGTCGCTGACTAACTCAGAGTTATAGAGCTGAAAAGCAGGAAGTTGGATTCTGGCTGTTTTATTACACCTTTGTTCACTCCAGCCCTCATACATTACATTTTTGGCTAACTAACTATATTAGAAACATTTTTTATTTTGCACAGACTATCTATTTACCCAGTTTTTATTTTCACACTGAACTATTCCTTTAAAGTGTATAGCCTAGGTTAGCCTATGTATGTATTAATCCAGCCCTGAGGCCCTCTGCTTCTTATATTCTCTTATTCAAAGCACTTCTTGGTAAACAAGACCCTACCAACCAGATAGCTGCTAAAATACCAAAATGGAGAGCTGCTGAACAAAAAGGTAAATGTGAAAAAAAACATAAAAAATTAAGACCAATTTCCAATTGTCTCAGATGTTCAATGTCTAAATCATATTAAAAGTTAATTTAAAGGTGATGTACACCTTTAATATGGATTTCATCAGCTACTGTGTGGAATTAATTTAAATCTGAATATGCCCATTCGTCTTAGTTTAGAATTTCCAATTGTCAAGCAATTTTACATTTTTACAAGACGGAAACTCACTGTATTAAGGGAGATCATGGTTCATTCTCTCTTGCTTTCATCCTACAGACTTTCATTCATTTGTGGATGCTAAAGTCAGAAATCACAACAACAAACAAATATTTCAACAAGCATGTGCACATGATATAATGTGACACACAAATATTCTTGCTGCTCCAAAAGAGTTAGCTCTACTAAAAATCAATTTGTAAACATTCTTACGTTTACTGCGAACATTCTTACATTTACTAAAGCACTATATGTCTAAATGAAGACCAAACGTAAATTAAATTAGTACATGACTGAGCATATAATAATAAAATAAATGTTAATGCCACCTTAACTTTTACATTTTCTTCTTCAGTCCATAAATGCTCAGTTAGTAAACTAGCAGGACAGCAAACTAACTGAACACTTGACTGATGTGGCCCTTGAAGTCAGTGATTGGTTACTGACTGGTAGCAGGTTACAGATATGAAAGAGAGGAATTAGGGGCCTATTTATCATGCTGTCTAAAACAGTGGAGAAAAACCATCACCAGTGATGTTGTCCGTAGCATCAAATAAGTTATTTTTGTTTTTCTCCAATGTTTTACATATCATGATAAATAGGCCCCAAACCCCCATATGTAATTAAAGGCACTAAATGTGCCCATGTGCAGTAATCAATAAGATTATTGCTGGTTTGGTTGCTATGGGCTACTGCACCTGGGCAAACTTACCCCCAAATGTAATATTTGGCGTTATCGCAGCACGCATTCGCACTTTTGCGCTAAGCGGAATGCAGTATTTTTCGCACAGATATATTACATAAGCACAAAACAGTAGCAAACGCAAAAATAAGATGAGTCGCAATGAAAGATGTTTTCACTGGAAAAAAACTAATAACCATATACCTTTACCACATATAAAAAAAAATGCTGACATGTATCTTTACCACATTTTTAAATTACATGAAGAATAGCGAAAAAACGTACACAATACGAACGGTGGAATTGCTCCACGAATATCTTTCTGCAAAAGTTGTACATACACCTTCTTCTCACAACAGCAAAGTCACGTGAACACAATTACATTGCGATTAGATTGCGAATAACATTTGCACTGAACAGCGACTACAGACACGACTCGTTAAAAAACCAAGCGCAATATAAGCAATTTGCGATAAGAAGTTTTATTACATTGATAGCGCAACAGCACAATAGAGCGCAATAACAAAAGTTCGCAAAGTGGAGGGAAACGGCGGAAACAGTCGCAAATGTAGCAGAACAGTGTCTTATAATAATGTCTTCTTACTTAACCCCTTAGTGTACTGGCAGTTTTAACATGCGGTCACTCCAGCCTTCATAGATTACGTTTTATGCTATTTTTTTTCATTTTACACCGCCTATTTACCCAGTTTAATTCTGACACTGAACAACTCATTTAAACTACTGTATTTGAGTTAAAAATGTGCAGTTTCAATTCTGCTTGCTGTGAGAAGGACATGCTGAGAATGTAAAGGTGCCATTGTGCACACAAGGGCCTTTATCGTGTTGGATTTAGCATTACACTGATCAGACCAGGTCTTTTCTGTAAATACACCTGTTATTTTTCTGAAAACAGGAGGCCACACATGTGACAAATAATTAACTAGTTCAAGTTAAACGCACATTAATATTTCAATCCAAGCTGCTCTTGCTGCATAGGAGTGTGCAGTTCTGGAGACCTTAAATATGTAATTTGTGGGAATTATATATACTGTATATAATACACAAAAGCCATTAATATCTTGTAAATGATATCCTTATAAATGGTGAGTTCTGATGTCATCAGTTATAAACAGTAAGTTCTGATGTCATTTCTGTCACATGACTGAAATTTGTGTATTATAATGAATAAAGTACCCCCAGTTGCAAAATATGAGGATATTAGAAGTTACCTTGGAGTTCCATGACCTGTATAAAAACACTCGGCCTTGTGTTTTTATATGGTCATGAAACTCCTCGGTAACTTATAATATCCTTATATGTTACAACAGGGGGTACTTTATTCACTATATACGGTATTTATAGTTTACATAACTAAAGGGCGGTCGTTGATAAAATACACTGCAAGCTAATTTTCTAGGACAGTTCAAATGATCTTCCCACTCAGTACTCCGTATTACAATTTGTGGAAACCCACAAAGGACAATTGTGGCCCTTTCAGTTTCAGGAGGGTTTGGGGGGCCTTTTCCAGAGTTTTGGGGACCATATTAAATTTAATTTCTAGGGGACCCAGGAAATTTAGGCTTATGCCATAATAACATTTTGTCTCCTGGCAGAGAAACCATAATCCTTCCTTTCTCCAACTGTCTTGGCTTTTGACCCAAAAATGGGAGTGCATTTTCATCCCAAACTGTATGTGCATGGATAGGTGGATGCCATGCCTGACAGTGTTTACTGAACTGGATGTGGATTGGCTTTATCTCTGCCAGAAGAAAAAAGGCCACAAAATGCCAATGCTACAAGAAGCATAAGTCTGCAACTTTAATCATACTGATCAAGGCTCACAGAACCATATTGGGACTAATTGGTGATAAAATTCAGCCTGTCTGAATTGTCAGTATAGTAAACATGCCTTTTCCTCTTTTAGCACAGAAGTCACAAAATTAAAGAAAATATTCACTCAGCTTGAAACTTCTCTCAACTAATAGTAGTGAAACTGGTCACTTTTAATATGGTTAAAAATGGTATAGTGGATATATTTTCCAGTGATGCACAGAACTCAGTATTCATTTTAGGATTTGGCCCGATACTAGCACTTTTTGGGGAACGAGTCAGTGAAACAGATTTTTATTAATTTAGCCCAAATGTGCATATGCAAGCTAGGGTTCAGATTCAGCTTGGCATGTTTTGTGAGGCTTTGGTATTCAGCCAAATGTGAAAATTATTGAAGTGTTTTAAAGTAATGAAAATATAATATACTATTGCCCTGCAGTGGTAAAACTGATCTGTTTGCTTAAGAAACACTACTATAGTTCATATAAACAAGCTGCTGTGTAGCAATGGCAGAAATTGAACTGTTGTATAACATTAGACTTTTCTCCTTTGAATGGCTGCCCCCATTGCTACACAGCAGTTTATTTATATAAACATTAGTAGTGTTTCTGAAGCAAACACAGCACTTTTACCAGTGCAGGGCAAGGCTGCATTATAATTTTATTACTTTAAAAGACTTTCATTTTTAATGTTACTGTTCCTTTAACATTATGGTTGTATTCAGACTCGGCTACATTTCTGCTAAATGACAGATTGGAATTTCTATTTACTCCCCTACAAAATTTTGCATTTACAAGTGAAGCGAAAGCTTGGTTACAGTTACATAATTATATACAGCCTGTATCCTGTGTAGCTTGTCTAAATCTGAATTTTCCTCATGCAAAGAGAGTGGAGCATATTAGTCATTCACTGGGTCACTGACCAAAGTATTAGGAACAAATCGTGCATCAGGATAAATATGTACTGAGTCACATTTGGGAGGTTAATTTCTGAATGATTTGAAAGTATCCAAGAAGATCCAAATACTGGATGTAGGACAGCATGGAAGGATGATCTAATGCAAGTTCTACAGAGCATTCTTTTTGGCTATGGCTCACAGAAGGGCCACATACAGAGTGTTCTTTTGGCTCTCAAAGAGCTGGAATGGAAATGATTATTTTTAAGGAGAAAAAGATGACGTGTCCTACAGACCATGCTTGCAATCGAAGATGCAGTAGGACAACATTTTCAAGAAGGAACTGCATTACAAATAACAGATTTGAAATGTGGTGAGCTGGCATCATAATGCACAATGAGATAGTTAGTAATGGTTACCGAAAACCAGAAAGCAACATTTTGGAACTGAATGGACATTGTGCTCATGAAATTGAAGCCTCACAGAGCAATATCGTTTTTTGTCTTTTCATTTGAAAGCCGGAAAGAGGCAGAAGAGGAAAGCAAAGAGGCAGAAGAGGAAAGCAAAAAATGTAAACACAATAAAAGATAATATTGAAGACCAATTGAAACATTGCTAGGAATGGGTCATCCTATTTTTTTAAACTAACAAAGACGAGCCACTCCAACTAAAAAAAAATTAAATCTCACAGCTTTTTGTAATTTGTTGCAGCATGTTAACAGGATTCTGATGTGGGATTTTTTTTTTTATAAATATGGTCACTATTAATTGCAAATTTATGATAAAAAAATACTACATATTCCGGGGGCCAGATTTTAATGAAATAATGTCAACTATAGTGGTCACTGGAGCAGTCTGGCAGCATTAAAAATTGCTTGGAGGGTTACAGGCCTCTAGCTGGACAATTCTACTTTAGGACCTACAAGAACATAATCCAGGACTCAAGCACTTACAGTAAGTGTAGGTATCTGTATGAAACAGGTGTACCATCTTTTTGTAAATACAATTTTCTGTTGACAAACAATATATCATCCAGTAGAGCTTTTTCCAGTGAGGGAATTTTTCTTGGGTACATAAACTGTTAGTTGGCTTTTAAAATTTGTGTCCATGTAGGCTGAAAAAAAGTGCAGAGTGTTTCAAGCAGGCAGAGACACCAATATGTGTAAAGCAGTGATCCCCAACCAGTGGCTTGTAAGCAACATGTTTCTCTCTGACCCCTTAAATGTTGCTCCCATCGGTCTCAAACAGGTGGTTCTTTTTTGAATTCCTGGCTTAAATGCAAGCTTTAGTTGCATAAAAACCAAGTGCACTGCCAAACAGAACTCCCTGTAGGCTGTTACCCGCAAAACCCTGCGGTACCCTGCAGGTTGAAGTTCCAGGTGCAGGTATAGACGCAGGTCAGCGGTTCTGCGGGTCGAGCTGCGGGTCTTCTCAATAGGGATTTTTACTCCTTGTTTCTGAGCACGCCTACTTCCGATGATGTCACTTCCAGTTTACGACAGCACTTCCTGATTCTTGATGGTCAGCGGGTCGCGGGTCCGGGTTGCAGATAAGGTACTTGCGGGTCGGGTACGGGTTCCAAAAAATATGGGGGTTATCTTAATTTTAAGAGTCTGCCATTGTACAGACCTTGTTTATTACATTGTTAAATTCAAATGTAACTACAAACATATATACATTTTTAAAAAATGTTGCCTGAAAGTAATATAGTTTAACAATCTCCTAGAATAATCATGTATTAGCTAGGAGGCATTTTAAGTGAGAATTAAGTCTTTTTATTAAGATCACAACAATCTTACTCAAGCAAAAAGCAAGCATCATTAGGTAACCAAGAAAACATCTAACTGAAGTGCAAACCTTTCGGAGGCATGGGTCAGCTCCTATTCAAGAAATTCAACACCTGCAAGGTATCGGCACCTCTGTACTTTCCCATCCTCCACTGCAACACAATCCCCTGTTGTATTGAACGAACCTGCTAATATATGTGCCCTAGAGACAAATTAATGATGTATTGTGTTTCAGTACAAATTATAGGATGAATAATTGCACTCTGTTAATGTTTGTAGCGCATGTGTATAATTCCCATGTGAACAACATACAAAAAAATGCATCACCGGCAAACATGCTAGTATGAATAAAGGTTACGGTTGATCACCCATTAAAAAACTGATTACACTCCGATCAGAACACTTTAAGTGGGCATATGAAGTTTTGATAAGACTACAAAAAATACATTTAAGCTAAGAGAGTTGTTGAAAGAGTTCTTTAAAAATCTTTGTTTCCCTTGATAGTAAAATGGCATCATGTGAATGAATCCTTACAAGGTTTTGGCCCCAGTTGGTGTTACTGTTCCTTATTTATGGCCCCGGTTTGCTAAAGGGTCCCACTGGCTTCATTATGCTGCACGAGAAATAGACAGTTTAGTAGACATCTAAGGAGTTTGGCACCACTGCTATAGACAATTAGTAACAAATACGGTTATGGGATCTGTTACCCAGAATGTTCAGGACCTGGGGTTTTTCGGATAAGGAGTCTTCCCATAATCTGGATCTCCATACCTTAAGTCTGCTAAAAATAATTTAAACATAAAATAAATTAATAGGATTGTTTTCCCACTAATAAGGGCGACTAATATCCCCAAACTGCCTTCCCGCGGCTAGAATGTAAATCGCCGGCAGGAAGGCACTCAGAGAGCTTTGTTTTCCGAAGTCGCCCGAAGTTTCCTCGTGGTGAACAATCTGAAAACAACTGTCTGCTGCCAGGCGATTTTCATTTTAGCCAGCGGAAGGCAGGGGAAGGCAGATAGGGGAGATTAGTCGCCGCAAAGTCGCCTGGCGACTAATCTCCCTGGATCTGCCCGTGTGGCCAGACCCTTAAGAACAAGGTTTTTCTTAATTTAGAATCTTGTAATTACAGTGTCAAAACGGATGATGTCTACTGTTAAAACTGCGTAAGTAAAGAGAGGTGGAGTTCTGGTCTAACCAAAATTACTTGGGTGTGAATCTGACAGAAGGAATTTTAAAACCGATGGCGCTGCTATTTGTATCAAAGGATTCATGAAGCGATAATTCCAGCCCTCTGTTAATAACACAAATACTGTACAAACAAGCTATGTGTGTCTGTAGCACAGGCCCATGGCTCCAAGTACATCTGAACAAAAGCCAGATTACAAAATATGCCTCAAACAACGAAAATGATAGGACCATGGGGCACACAGCATTACAGCAGGGGGAAAAATATGGCTATTGTAAACTGGATTTTTCACCCAAAATATTGATTTTCTAATTATCATTCTTTATTACAACAATTTACATTGGTACCAATGCCTTTCTTTATACTGTGCTTGACTGAGAGAAGTTGATGACAAAAGTCGGTTAGGCAGATACTAGAGCTATTGCCGCTTCAGTTGATTTGTGCCAGGAGTCGCATGCACAAGAAGCAAAGTGCATAAACTCTCCCACAGTAATTCTCTCAGTCTCCAATAACGCCCTGAGGTGGATGCACTGAATATCATTTACTTTTTCATTCCCCTTGTCTCTTCTAAATCATGGGCATGTATTGTGGGGAGAATAAAAATGACACATCTAGGCAACAATAGTACAAACAGTAACAGCACTCATGTCACTGAGTAATTGTTCTGCTATACAGGGATCACAGACGTTCGCACACAGATGTATAGATATAGTGAATTCTAGATTTTAAGTTTTCACAATTTTATATTTTTTTTCAATGGGTGCTTTTCCCTGATTTTAAGTAAGGTTTTCCTGGATTTTACATCAAAATTTTGTCCTGATGTACCCAAATACTGCTTTTTTTCCCTCTATGAATGTTATTATTTGTGAAATAAAGAGGTTTAAAATACTAACCAAATTTTTATTTTCTCATGGTTCTGCCTGTAAATGTTTAATTCCAATTTGTCTCCCTAATACAGTCCTGCACCGATCACTTATTGTGCAGTCGCATGAAGAAAGAGGAAGACGGAAGAGGATCGCTCTGTGGTGCTCAATGGAAGAACCCCGGGCCAGTGCAATTTCTGCTGATAGGAGCACCAGCCCGGGGTTTCAGGTAAGTAAATACAATCATTTGGGGGTAGGGTTGCCACCTGGCCGGTATTTTACTGGCCTGGACAGTAAAAATGATGGTTGATCCCAATGTTATTAATAGGGAAAAAAGATAAATATATAGGAAGGCCGGTATTTTTTTTTACCAGAAAAGGTGGCAACCCTACTTGGGGTTGCCCAACATTTGGCACCCCCAAGTGCAAGAAGACTTTCCTTCTCATATAACTAGGGATGCACCGAATCCACTATTTTGGATTCGGTAGAACCCCCCGAATCCTTCGCAAAAGATTTGGCCGAATACCGAACCGAACCCAAATCCTAATTTACATATGCAAATTAGGGGTGGGAAGGGGAACATTTTTTTACTTCCTTGTTTTGTGACAAAAAGTCACGCAATTTCCCTCCCTGCCCCTACTCTGCATATGCAAATTAGGATTCCGATTCGGTTTGGCTGGGCAGAAGGATTCGGCCCAATCCCGAACCGAATCCTGGATTCGGTGCATCCCTACATTTAACACATTTCATTTTACATCATTTTTCCTGGTTCCCTGAAAAACATGAAATGGGGGTTCTACTGTATATAAAAAACTGTTAGCAATGAATAGATTGGGGGAATCGGATTTAAACACTGCTCTGTTCAAAAGCAATCTGTAATTAGTGGATTCATTATTTTTATTGGTACAGCATCAATGCCTCATTGACAATTATTTCTCTAAATACAGAAATTTTACAGCGTAAACTGCTCAGGCTTTGACTTTCCACACACAACTTGCACCAGAGGAAGGATCCTAGAGGTCCGAAACATGTAGTGCTGTGATAAAATAAACCCACATTTTGAAGACTCTCTGGTTTCTGTGATATTTCAGAACTATAAAAGCTCCCAATCACTCACAGCTATCCAATTAGAGGGCCACATGTGGCTCACCATAGACTTATCTGTAAGGCATCATTATTTTAATATATCCAGATCCCGTGAACAAGTGGAATGACATATAACAGGTCAAACTACACATGTAGATAGTTGTGCAGCACTGAGCCACAAGACCCAAGCATCGCTAAATGCTGAACTGTTTGAAGCAGCAACAGTAGCAGAAGGGATTCTGCCAGGCATTTCCTTCGCACCTAGATGGCCAACACACACATTTCAGGTTGCCCTGTGCGGTCTCCAGTTTTGGTTCAATGGCAGATTACAAGCAGCGAGCGTTGATTAACTCTTCAGGGCAGAGACAGACGCTCAGATTCGGGGAGATTAGTCGCCCATCGACAAATCTCCTCTTCTTCAGGGCGACTGATCTCGCTGAACTGCCTCCCGCCGGCAACGTCGGCATGATGGCAATCGATGCACTTCAGTTTCTGAAGTCGCCTCACAAGGAAACTTCGGGCGAATTAGGAAAACGAATCGGTTTGAGTGCCATCCCGCGGGGAGATCAGTTGCCCCAAGAAGAGGTGATTTATCGCCGAGCGATTATATCTCCCCAAATCTGAACGTGTGTCTCTGCCCTTATGCTGCTATGACAAGTTGCTTGGCTTTCTAATTAGAACCATTAGACTGATGAGTAGCACTGGCTCCTGCTGACCTGACCCATTCAGCTGAGAGTATTGGGAGGTGGGAGGGAAGGAGAGAGGTTTCATAGGAAGGATCAGGAAAGGCTGATAAGTACCAGCCATCCAAGCATTAGATCAATCATATTACATGCATGATACACTATTATAATGCCTATAATGGATTACAATGTCTGGGTTTCTTTCAGTGCAGGGTAAGTGTTGGCATCACTCATGCAGGTTGTACACAAAGCAAAGTGAAAGAATGAAGTGAGGTGGGGGCTAAGGGAGTGGGGGCATCGAGCTGCTGTACAACTACTCCTCTCAGCTTGGCCCTTGACCCTGATTGTCGGAGTTGTGAAGGGAGACGGTATTGTCGTAAAGAAGAGCAATGAATAATAGGCAGTTACCGTTGCAGAACTGGAAGAGGGAGGAGGTGTCATAGAGGCTGCTGCTATAGCTGCAAATGCCGTCCTCCATCCTTAGTTTTGTCCTTCTGTAATGCACGACCCCTTTTTCTGTCTTTGGATGCCCCTTTTTTCCTCCTTCTCTAGTGGGGTCAGTGACTGGAGCCTCCGCCCCGGGGTCGTGTCTCCGGCCTGTAGCAGCCCTTGGTTACCATGACAACCGCTGCCCGGGGCTGTTGTGTGGCTCCCTCTGCAGGGGCAGGTGGTCGTGTGGCTTTCCCGCTATTTCCCCTTCCGGAGGGACACTCTAAACAGCGGACTCCCGTCGTATCCCTCCGCCCCGGAAAGCTGTGCCGCCGCTGCTGCAATAACGGGGAGTGGGAGAGAGGCGGCTCTCTGGCTTTTTTTGGGATGAGGACTTGAACTTGCGTTGGCCCCGCCCTCACTTCCCGGCTGAGACGTCTCATTTAACCCTTGCTGCTGTATCAAGGTGGGTGTTACTCCCCTACAGATATTACACTTCATACAATTATCCGACAGATTATATCGCTGTGATGCGCTACTCCCAAAGGCGGGAAAACCTTTAAACCACGTGGAACAGAAAGGACCTTTTCAATCACTAGCGTCCAGCTCATACACTGAAGAATGTCTGCGCTTCCCCAGCTCTCATTGTCCTCATAGTTAAAATAAAAATCACACCAACCCTCCCCCCAGGTAACCCGTTCAATGTCTGTAGAAAACCACGCCCACACACTCTGCATAGCAACCTGTTGTCACGTGTGTTAAGGAGCACGTCAGGGTTGGCGGGTTGGCAGCCAAATTGGGCTACTAAAGCCCTGGCGGGTTTTGAAAGTACAAACTAGCCAAGGTACGGATTTGGGCTACTTTTGTGGCCTTTGGCTGGTTTTTACTTTGGAAACCAGCTAAAGTTTTTCTTGCCCTAATGTGCTCAAATTGCGTCTCCAGATGCATGTTGGGTAATGTAGTTTAACTTCCTGATGACTGGCAAGTTTAATGTAAGACTACAATATCCAAAAAGCAATGGGACTGAACTAACTTGTGTAGAAGTTGGGAGTTACCAGATTTTGGCCTCTGTATTCTCGCCCGCCACCTTCAAATGCCGACTTCTGGGTTCTGGTTTTATAGTCTCACGTCTGCTCGCCCGCCCCTTTTGTGACGTCATCAACGGGGGGTGGCGGCACGGGTCTATAAAAGGACCCCGGAAGCGCGGGTGCGGGCGCAGGTTGGAGCAGGACGGGTTAGGGTCGGGTACAGTCAGGAAAACCCTGACCCGCACATCACTAGTATTCGGGCCTCATGAGGCCCCTATACATCCTGAGCTTTTTCAGTAGCTGTAAATTTCCATTCTCTCTCCCCCCTCAGAACTCATCCGTCAGTCTTCTCTCTAAGCTGCTAAAGTGGTGAGCGAGCATTTTCAGTCCGAGAAAGCGGAAATGTGTTTATAACATCTCTATAATAATACTGGCGAAGTGCAGAGGGATGAAGAGGTAAAGAGGAAGGCTGAGGGTAGAGGGAGAAGGGAAGAGGGCGGAAGACGGAGGGCTCAGGGCGGAGTTCTTATGGCTGACGGCTGAGAAGGGAGGGTAGAGGACGGAGGTTTGACAGCAGATTTGGAGGATGAGTGATGGTAAAAGCACCCGATGCGGCATTCCTAAGCCGTAGGACATCGCATGGAGGACAGGTATTTCGCAGGAGGATGCCCTAAAATGTGTTCCGTACATACACACAACCACCCACACAGCTCAGGAGCAGCTGGATTGAATATCACCCCATCACATGGCAACTGACAATTGAGCATGGGAATGCGTATGTCTATCACAATACAACATACCCATCACTAAACACTGTAAATCTCCGAGGATATAAGTCACTGATGTTTTCTTCCACAGGCAGAGTAAATGTGACTTTCAGCAATATTCCATAGGTAAAAGATAAAGTTAATTCCAGTACAATATTTTTGCCTTATAATAAACCCTTTTTGTGTCTGTTAGTTATGAGAAATTGCATTTTCCTGCCAATGCTTTCATTAAAACAAATACAATACAACAACAGAGATCAGTTTTAGGTTAAGGGATCCTAGCATGGTCCTGTAATCATATATTATTGTGGCACTTACATACCACATACATACCAAGTGAAAGTCTGGCACTATATCCCCTTTCATTGCTGCATTTAAAAAATGGTTGTAATTTCCAAAAAAATAAAAATGTATGTCCTGGAAAATCCCAAACATACCTAATCTCTTGCTTTCATCCCCTCACTGGCTAGACTGGGCGTTTGTCCAGAGGGACATCCATGGGACTTCAGGTTTTATTATTATTATTATTATTATTAACATGTATTTATATAGCGCCAACATATTGCATAGCACTGTAAAGTAAATGTGATTATACAACTACATCACACGAATTACATATATAGAATATATGGAGTAACAAACGTCACAATCAATACAGGTACAAAAAGGTGAGGAAGGCCCTATGCATAGGCATACAGTCTAAAGGGGAGGGAGTAATACACAAGGTGTGGGAGTGGGCAAGATCGAAGTAAGTGGGTGAGAAATGTGGTACTGTATGTGGTGTTGCGTTTGGTAGTTAAGCAGAGTGAGGGTAGGTTTCTCGAAAGAAGTGCGTTTTCAGAGATTTTTTGAAAGTAGAAAGGTTGGGAGAAAGTCGGACAGACCGTGGGAGAGCGTTCCAGAGGAGGGGTGCAGCCCTTGCAAAGTCTTGAATGCGAGCATGTGAGGAGGTAATGAGAGAAGAGTTGAGTAGGAGGTCAGTAGAGGAGCGTAGTAAGCGAGTGGGTGAGTATATAGAGATGAGTTCAGAGATGTAGGGTGGAGCAGAGTTGTGAAGTGCTTTGAAAGTCAGTGTCATTAATTTGAATTTGATTCTGAAAGGTAACGGAAGCCAGTGCAGGGATTGACAGAATGGCGAGGCAGAGGAGGAGCGGTTGCTGAGGTGTATGAGCCTCGCAGCAGTGTTCATTATGGACTGGAGACGTGACAGTCTCTGGAGGGGGAGGCCAATTAAAAGCGAGTTACAGTAGTCTAGACATGATATGATGAGAGAGTGAATAAGAATTTTGTCAGCGTCTTGGGTGATAAATGATCGTATTTTGGATATGTTCTTTAGGTGGAAGTAACATGATTTGATAAGTGACTGGATATGAGGAGTGAATGACAGGGCAGAATCTAGGATAACCCCAAGGCACCCGGCCTGGGGAGAGGGGGTGATAGTGGAATTGTTAACTATGATGGATACTTCGGGGATGCTACTGGTGTTATTTGGAGGAAAGAGAACCATTTCAGTTTTAGAGAGGTTTAATTTAAGGTAGCTTTGCGACATCCAGGTAGAGATAGCGGACAGGCAGGAGGAGACGCGAGTTAGGAGTTCTGGGTTGAGATCAGGAGATGAGAGATAGATCTGAGTATCCTCAGCATAGAGGTGGTAGTGGAAACCGTACGAATTTATTAATTTGCCAAGGGAGGAAGTGTAGAGGGAGAATAGTAATGGTCCTAGGACAGAGCCTTGAGCCTTGACCTCAGAGTACAGCAGTTGTGTAATATATATACAATGAATGACAACCAAATAGGAATTCAAATAAATGATGATTATTATTACCACCTGCTACATGTAGATTATCAGTCAATTCTTGAGAGCTCATGGTGCTATACCTTTAGCGACCAGGAACCCATATAGTAGTTGTGCATCCCCATAAATGGTAATATCAGCAATATCTGCTAGTCTCTATAAGATAAAAAAAAACTCTGTCCTTACTTTATTTCTTGGGCAATACCAGCTGGTAATATAAAGTGCAGTTTGGGGCATCAGTCATTTAAAAATATAAAGAGGAACTTGGAAGGGTAAAGCAGGTTAATTAAGGTAATGGATGGTTTTAGCCTTCGTAGGTTATTTGCAAGGCCAGTGTAAAGATTTTTCTACAACCTTCCCTTGCTTAGGACAAACAAGAGAGGTCATCCATTAAGAGTGCAACAGAGGGGGGTATGATTAACAAATTGTTTAAATGGCTTTCTCTGATTTGTACAATCCTTGATGAATAGTGACAATGGATAACTTTCCTCCCTGCCCATGCAGTGTTCATTGCACCTCTTAGTTCTATTCCTTTTGCTTATTATTTAATGTATCGCCATAAAGATGGGCGAAGATCAAAATCTCTGACATCAAAACTTACTGTTGGTGTCCTCTGGGATCCCTATAATTGGTAAATCTGGTTTGTCCAGTCCAGCATTGTTTGAGGAAAACAGCAATGGTGAGGTCAATATATCTATGGAAAAAAGTGCATGATTCCAGGAAAATCAAATAATCCATGCCTCTCTCCACCTGCCATTGCTTCCACTACTAGCAAATGTTTACCAGGGATGCACACCCACAGTGGGGATAGATGGAACTTGGCATTGAGGTCCACGTGTCACCATTGCATTTACTACTTTTAGGAGCACTGATAGGTGAAGAGGCATGTTTTGTGACTGCTGATTTCCACTGGACAGCAACGGTGGACAAAACTCCTAAATACTGGAAGCAGTCGATAACATTCTGTAAAACTGACACATGTATCTTCTCTGATTAGTGGGTCAATTTCATGGCTACCAGGGAAGATACCGAATTGCTTGAAATCTATCTGGATTGCTCATTTTGCTTTTTGATACCATGGGGCTCGAGTGAAGGATTCGAATGAAAAAAAATTCGAATTTCGAAGTAATTTTTTGATATTCGAATTCGAAGGATTTTACTTTGAGGGTTTTTTAACCCTCGAAATTCGACCCTTAGTAAATCTGCCCCCTACTATACATGTATTTCATTTTCAACTAAGCAAGGATTTATGCATCATATTAATGGCTACACTTTTATCTTTTGTTACATGATCATACATGGGCCCCTAGAAGCTGCTGATTCCCTTGGGAGGGGCTGTTGGACCCATATCTGCCCCAGGAATGTTTAAAAAATGGGAACTGCATTATGCTTTGATGCAGTCCTGGTCCAGTGGGTCTCTGTAAGTATTCTACATGATCCAATCATGGCCCATCAGCCATGGAGGGGAATAGAGCAATCGCACACCCTTAATCAAAATAGCCTGGTGCTCAGTATTAGAGGATATGGCAACCTCCCGAACAGCTACTTAGAAAGAGATAACGGCACACAAGGTGTAGTTGCAAGAAAGACGCTTGCTTTTTGTGGTGTTTATACAAATGGCCTGCAGGTGTCACTGTGCACATGAGTTATACTGTGTATACAAAGTACTTTGTAAACTGCTTAAGAGTGATAGAGTTGGAAGTGACTGTTGTGTAATGGCTGCATGAACCTGCTAATAAAGCACTGTTATACTCTACTAATCCTCGGCTACCAAAACATAACACCTTTTAATTATGCGGAAGTGCAACGTTACGGGGTAACGCCCCTTTGCCAAGAATTGTTGCACTTCCGCATAATTAAAAAGCAACTACATGCCTTGTGTGCTGGTATCTCTTTCTTAGTAGCCATCAGCCCAGTGTGTGGGTGGCCAAATTGGGCAGAAATCTACTGGTCTGGCAACCTTGTCAAACAAACAAATTATAATGTGTGTCTAGCTTAACTAAAAAAACCAGACATTGACGATATCGTTTGCATCTTTACCACTGGATTCAGTTAAGTACACTATAATGCCATATAGTATTTTATTCTATAATAGAATAAATAATTTTCATCATTCCAGCCTTGCTACATTGATTGAGATACACATCCCAGAATGTTCTACCCAAGAACATAAAAAACACAGCCTACAATAATTATGCTTCCAATACTGTACTGTAATTAAATCACAGTCATGAGACAAAAATATCAGCTGCCAGGGAAGGTGACACTGCCTGCATAGAGAATATGGACACCCTGTGCACTCAATTCAACACATTGGTGCAATGATGTAATTACTGTAGAATCAGATCATTTCAAAGCACAGTGCAGCCAATAAGTCACCATGCTTAATGGAATTTCTGGAAGGAAGACAATTCATCCAAAAGAAAATGGCCACATTTATGCACAAATGGAAAACCGAAACATAAGAGGCTTTTATCATTTTATTACATTTCAGGCACGGCTGCTAAATGTTAGGAAAAGCAACACTTGGTAGATATCCTTTTGTATCTGTGGTTTTCTTTGCCTTAATCTAATCTGCAATGAAATAGGGCAGTGATCCCCAACCAGTAGCTCGCAAGCAACATGTTGCTCTCCAACCCCTTTGGATGTTGCTCCCAGTGGCATCAAAGCAGGTGCTTATTTTTGAATTCCAGGCTTGGAGGCAAGTTTTAGTTGCATAAAAAACAGTTGTACTGCCAAACAGAGCCTCAATGTAGGTTGACAATCCTCATAGGGGCTACTAAATAGCCAATATTTGGCACCCCAGGAACATTTTTTATGCTAGTGTTGCTCCCCAACTCCTTTTACTTCTAAATGTTGCTCACGGGTTCTAAAGGTTGGGGATCCCTGAAATAGGGGAATAGCATTAAAGGGCCAGTAACATCAAAAAATGAAATTGTTTTAAAGTAATAAAAATATAATGCAGTGTTGCCCTGCACTAGTAAAACTGCTGTGTTTGCTTCAGATACACTACTATTGTTTATATAAAGAAGCTGCTGCTTAGCTATGTGGGCAGCTGTTCAAAGGAGAAAAGGCTCAAGTTACACAGCAGATAGCAGATAAGCTCTGTAGAACATAATGTTATCTGTTATCCATTATTTATCCTGTGCCATTTAGCAGTTTTTCAATTTCCGCCATTGCTACTCAGCAGCTTGTTTATATGAACTATAGTAGTGTTTCTGAAGCAAACACATCAGTTTTACCAGTGCAGGGCAACACTACATTATATTTTCATTACTTTAAAACACTTTTAGTTTTTGGTGTTACTGTTCCTTTAAATAGGAAGAGGCATGGGGTAACAGATATCAAGAATACCTTGAGCAAGCTAAATTATGATGATAACAATCCTCATTCCCTATGCCATTTTAGTGGGAATAATCCACATATTGTTTGTAAACCCATGGCATATTCAGGGATTCCCAGGTTTAGCAATGGAAAGATTATTGGTGTATTTATATTTAAGAAAGATGTTGGGGAGCACCTCCCATCAAATGTGAAAAACAGAAGATGGTGTGCAAGGTCAAGTAATAAATCACAAGAAAACGGGAAAGAGAAAGAACTGACCCATGTATTTGCACCCTCCCATCAAATGTGTCCACAAACTCGTATATATACACACACTTTAAAACATAACTTTTATTACTAATAAAATAAATGAAATAGTCCAGTGATAATTAAAACACGGTTTGGCTGGTGGTACAGATAAATGGCAGTATTAAACCAGGGAGATCACCCCAAAAACCAGTTTTTTCATTGTGCAATCACAGGTATAAACAAATATAGGGGTAGTCGGAGTCATGGAAAACATCCAATACTATTTAACACGATTCACCCACCTAAAATCACATACCCCAAGGGGTCAGTGGGGCCGAGTAGGTGGGGTTCTAAATATCGCTCTCTTGGTTAGCACAAACACGGTGTAAAATTATAGTGTGGGTAGAAGTGCTGCTAATTGTTAGCGAGGCCGGTTTGGTAAATCAGCCCTCCCCGTTGAATAGCCAATAGCAAACCAACCGCTTCACCCACAGCGTAGCCCTCCCAATCGGCAAGGATCTGCCCTTGGTTACACGATGGTGGCAATTGCAAAGAGTAGCTATTGCTAATGGCCTGCTGCCATCCGGATCAATTATGAAATGCCTGAAAAACCACTTCCGTACCAACCCCTTCACCCTCAGCACCTTGCCCTCCCAGTTAGTGGTGTCAGCCCCTTAAACTTAGTCCGTTCCGACGCCCTGCCTAACCAATTTTAAAATCAATAAAGCGACTGACGCGCGTTTACCCAAGTCTCATGGGCTTTGTCAAAGGCAGGGAAATGCCGACGTCGCACAGATATTTATAACCACTGTTATGGCAGTTGGAAAGTCAAACTGGCCAATCATCCTGTTGTATGTCACAGGGTGTGTGTCCTTTATTGATGTGTCATTTCTATTAATGCCATCAAAAATGACACAACAGTTGAACAGGGTCCAGAAATAGCAGGGACATTTCCAGCCGCTGCCCTGTGTGAGGTAGTTCCAAGAAGTGAGTGTCAGGGAAGGGAAGCCACGTGTTAGGCCCAGAGGGAAGCGTGCACACACACACTAAGCAAGGAAACATGTTGCCGTTTGTATCCCACAGATAACTCTGTGCCAATCCCTTCTTCTCACCCAGTGAACCATTAATGATATTACTGCTGAATTAAAGACTTTACCAGAAACCATCTGTCTGAGCTTTGCTGCACTCTGCATAAATACATGACTCCTCTTGAGCTGTGCCAGAACCAAAACAATCAATACAATTAGTTGGATAAGTTTTAAAGGTATATGATAAGACAGTGGTTCTTGTATAAAAGATCAAGAAACCAACAGAACTGTATGTGTCTTGTTTTTCTTCATGCCTTGTTAGGGAATATAATTAGGTATTATAACTGATATATAATATACTGATGTGTAGGGTTGCCACCTTTTCTGGAAAAAAATACCGGCCTTCCTAAATATTTAACATTTTTCCCTATTAATAACATTGTGATCAACCATCATTTTTACCGGCCATTCATGTAAAATACCGGCCAGGTGGCAACCCTAGTTATATGTAATGTTACAATTAAAGCAGTAGTATATATATACAGTAATACAATTATAATACAATTATAAAATTAGTAAATGCAGTTTATTGATAACTGGAACCAATTGCCTATGTTTTGCTAGTAGATACAATAACTTTGGATCAACTAGCAGTTAGGCAGGTTAAAAAAGTTAAAAGGTTGAACTTGATGGACGTGTGTCTTTTTTCAACCTAACTTGCTATGTTACATACATCACTCATTAAATCATTAAAGTAAAATGTTGTGTGCTCTTTCTGACAAACAGCACATACAGTAAAGGAGTTAGCAGAACAAGCATGGGGCACATTCCTAACTGGTCTATAAAGACAAATCATAGATAATAAATGCCCCCATTGTTTTTTAACAACCACTTGAAAACACAAGGAAAGCCCCATATTGTACTTTTAATAACATGACTGTGAGCGAAAAAACTTGGATAACGCAATTGAAGACCAGTATAAGAAGTTAGCTTTTTACTAATAATACATTTTATTGGCTACATGGCAATAAATATGTTTTGGACTCAGAGACATGTACAGTATGTTACTATGTTGTGCAACAACTATAAGCCAAAATTATTATTAGGTATAACCAATATGTGATTTTCTGGATGCTACCAAATAGCAGATTGGGACCCTCTGTTGCTCTGGGCCACTTTTTTTATGCCCCTGTTTTAACAATTTGCTTTTTGGGTTGTGCTAGACTTTAAATTTAACAGGTCTATATTAATCAAACAAACTTTTAACAGTTACATGTAAACATAATCAAAAGCAGCACAACACTGCCAGCACTTATAAAGTCTGGCAGTACATAGCAATCAGTTATTTGTTTCCAAACAGGTAACGTTCTGCTAATTGGCTGCTATGGGTTGCAAAAATGACTGCAAACATTGCTTCATTTCTTAGATTTCTCCAATAGAATATTCACAATGTTAGTGGGCTAGACATACGTCGATTAAAGACAAAAACATAATAGACCTGCGCGTGGGTCTGTAGCTCCATAGTGACTTGAAGGAAGAGGCTCTTCAGGAATGGATTTCATAGTCATCACATGTGTTGATATATGAATGCACTCTGTAATATGGACTTCCAAAGTTCTGGCCCTTTCCCGTGAAGGCATGTAGAGGTTACAATGACGGTACACTTGCAACTGCTCAGTGCTAATAAGCCTTCTTTAAGCCTTAGCATTAAGGTGATGTCATTAAGATGTCATTAAACCAGCTTAATATCACAAGGTCATTGGAAATGGATGTTGACACTATACTTGTTCACTAAGTCAACCTTGTGTGATGTTCTGGCCAATATCCGGTACATAACTACTATGTTGTTGAATAAAGAACAGCAATTTTAATGTCACTACACACTCCTGCTTCTTATACATATGTATACAGATCTGTGATCCAGAAATCCATTATACAGATAGCTCCAAATTACAGACAGGCTGTCTCTCAGACTACATTTTATCCAAATAATTCAAATTAAAAAAATCTTTTCTCTGTAATAATAAAACAGTACATTTTACAAAATCCAATCTAAGATATTATTAATCCTTATTGGAGGTAAAACTAGTTAAAACTAGACAAATTTAAAGGGGCCTGGTGCACATTACCTCACGCTGCTCTGCAGGTTGCACCCTCCCCCTGCCACATGCTTGAGAAGGCGCACGCGCATCAATTTAAAGGAGAAAAATGTTCCAGGCCACCCTGTTCACTGTTCTGCTTCTTCTATAGTTGCGTCACTGAATGCTTACATGCCTTTCTAGTATGGTATGGTACTTATGGTATGAAGATCCAAATTAGGGAAAGATCCATTATCTGGAAGCCACAGGTCCCAAGCATTCTGGATAACAGGTCCCATACCTGTAGTAAACCTTTTTCTGTGGATTATTTTAGGGCAGAGACACACGGTCAGATTCGGGGAGATTAGTTGCCCGGCGACAAATCTCCTCTTTTTCGGGGCGACTAATCTCCCCGAACTGCCTTCCCGCCGGCTAGAAATTGCTGGCGGGACGGCACTAGGAGCACTTTGTTTTCCGAAGTCGCTCGAAGTTTCATGAGGCAACTTCGTGTGACTTCGGAAAACTAAGTGCTCCGAGTGCCACCCCGCCATCGATTTAAATTCTAGCCAGCAGGAAGGCAGGGGAGGCAGTTTGGGCGACTTCAGAAAACGAAGCAATCCAAGTGCCATCCTGCTGGCAATTTAGATTTTAGCCGGCAGGAAAGCAAGGGAAGGCAGTTCGGGGAGATTAGGCGCCCCGAAGAAGAGTTGATTTGTCACTGGGCAGCTAGTGTTCTCCTGGCATCTGCCAAACCCAGACTTTCCCTGAGACCACCAGATATCTTAATAACATCCCTACAGCTTGGCTGAAACCTAATGTTTTGCACTTACCTATGACCTGAAGGAACATTTTTTTATTCATTCCCCCTGGCCCCCTCTATAACAGTCAGAGCTTAATGTAAAGATGCATTATCTTACAGCAAAAAAAGTATCAGAAGTATGTTAACCTATTAAAGGCAAGGACAGATATTTAAATAAAGATTGACAGAAATGTTGCTGCAATATCAATTGGCAAAAATGTGCTGTCATCCATTGCAGCAATAGGCAGCAACTAACTCTAATGCATCTGGCAGCCCCAGTCTGTTGAAAGACAGTATATACAGTTTTACATTAAAATCTTTTCATGTGTATACAATCATGCTACTTGCACCATAAAGGTTTAATTTTTCATTTAAATTGGATAGATGCATTTGTCCATTTTAATATGGTCAGAGAAAAATTGTAATGATAAAAAAGGTAAAAATATATTAATATATACAACTGCATAAAAACTGATCATTGTTTAACTGGCAATCCCTTTTCTGTTTTTGCAAGTAAGAAGACGAAAGAGTGAAATAAGAGCGCCCATAGAGCACGTCACTGACATATGGATGCAGTGCTCTAGACTAGAGAATGACTCAGGGATATTGATAAAAGATCAGTTTATTAGCAGGATTGAATGACGTAAATGCTAATAATTTTACTTCTTCAGATTAATGGAAATGTCTTGTATCTTAAAGGAGCTGTATTACTGAATTACGTGCTATTTGTTTGGAGCATGCTTTTCTATTCAAATTATATAGGATAATAACATTTAGAAACAAAGATGCTTTACTACATGATGTGGTTTTTATTCTCCTAAGCAATGATTTCTGATTCCACTAAATGACTTCCAATATAAAAACATGTAAAAACAAGCAAAAACATATAAATTATTACCTCCTGGGGTCTGACGGTGTTTTGCACCTATTGGCGAGTTGAATGTTGCCCAAGTTAGGGGTTGGATAGGTGTTGATGGGGTATGCCTCCCCTAGTTCACCTCCCATGTATACACCACTGCTTAATGTATTCATGCATGCATGCATGACATGCATCTACTTTTAAATGTGCAGGGCATGAGTGTGGAATAAAGCATGGTGGTTTGCAACCATTTTTGCACATAGAACCACTGCCTACACTTATATTTCTCTTCTTACATGCTTAGAAAAAGACACATATCCTACTGTTCTCATATTCAAATCTTCTCATTATTCCTAACTCATTTCTAGATGAAGGGGAAAAAGCTTTCTTTACACAATTTACTGCATGTCTTTGGACACTCAATATTTGCTGGTAGGGGAATGCTGAGATTTGTCATTCAGCATCTTGAGTGCCAATGGTTGTCTATTCCTGACTTGATATATAGTGGATGATATATAGTTAGCTGGAATCTGAGCACCTCTACAATTGCATTATGGCTGATGTTCTTCAATGTTTCTGCATTGCTTTTTTTTATAGAAGCCATATGAAACTAAAACAATTTGAAGTTGTATGCGTGTATGAGTGCTTGTATTTATTATAATTTGGTTCCTGTATGTGGATAGGGGGTAAACCGTTATCCAGAAAACTAGAAATTACAGTAAAGCCATCTCCCATAGACTCCATTTTCATCAAATAACTTGAATGTTTGTTTTTCTCTCTAAAAATAAAACGGTCGCTTGTAAGTGATCTTTACTAAGCTGCATGAATACATATTGGTGGCAAAATAATTATAATGGGTTCATTTAATGTTTAAATGATTTTTAAATAGGCTTAGGAGGTTATTTATAAAGGTGCTTTTTTGCAGCGTCCATCTTGATGCTGAAAACAGTTGAAGTTAAAAAAGATGCCATTTTTTTGCGGTTTATTATACCCCGAAGATGTTCCAAGTCCGAATCTGAAAGTATGCCATCTAAAACCTGCCGAATTCATGTAAAAGTCAATGGCAGATGACCCCTTAACCACTTGAAGATTTTTAACCCTCATTGTGTTTTAAGGTCTGGCACTGGTTTTTCTGCAAAAAATCGAATTTTCTGTGGTTTTCAGATGTCAAACGCAAAAAAATTTTGACGTGGTTTTTCCTGTTCTGGTTTGTTTAAATTTTTTTGATTGACAAATAATGGCAAGTCGTGTATTCTAGTTGTGCGTGACTTTTTTTTATTTAAAACATCAGAAAAATTTGGATTTTGATAAATTACCCCCTTAAAGTATTGAGTATCCAAATTATGTTAAGATTCCTTATCTGAAAAACTCCAGCTCCAACTCCAGCTTTCTGGATAACAGTTCCCATCAGGCAGAGACACAGGGTAAGATTCTGGGAGATTAGTCTCCCGACGACAAATCTCCTCCTCTTCTTCGGGCGACAAATCTCCCCGAACTGCCTTCCCGCTGGCTAGAATGTAAATCACCGGCGGGATGGCTCTCAGAGAGCTACGTTTTCCAAAGTCGCCCGAAGTTTCCTCGTGAGACAAAAGTTGATAGAAAGCACAAGGTGGAGGGACTGGTAAGATGAACATGCCTAGCCAAGAAGTTAGCCTATCAATAAGGTTGTATTATACACAGTGAAAAAAAGTATATTTCTCAACACAGCTATATCCTACACCACCATAAAAAGGTTCAGAATATATTTACAAGCTTTTACATATGTCATTGAATCTACAAGCTTTGTCATAAGGGGGATATGTGTAGTTTAAGCTCTGGTTTCCATTAAACTGTACTGAAATGATGATTGCAGTCTCCTTTTCAGGATGCATTAGTATGGTACTCAGATCCTTTCCCATACATCATTGATGGAAATGAAATCCAACACTCAGGCAGGAATCTCTGCTTCACCAACATACAATAGAATATTGGTGCTATAGAGCAATGTCCTATAAATAATTAATGGGACTTGCTGTTAACTCTATGAAGTAATGCCAGTGAGCTCCAGTACTTGAAAGCATGACACTACCAGCAATTCATAAATTAAAATAACTTTTTCAGAGGAGCACAGGTAATAGGAAACTATTCAAGCAGAACATGGGTTAATAAGTTAATAAACCAAGCAATTCTGACTCATTGCAAAACCTGGGACCATCACATGACCAATAATTATGTTGTTTTCCACACATCTTTATAATGGTGCACTATAAATGCTAGATTGTCTGCAAATCTTCCCCATTTTCCTCATCTGTACATATGCTCACACATTTCCACAATATGACTGCTAATACTATAGCTGCTCTTGTGAGCATTTAGGTTAGCAAATGGAGTGCAATCACAGAGAATCACAGAGAATGTAAATTAGAAAGCTTTAGAAGATAAACGGAAACCGACATTTTAATGAGGTATTGCATCATTGTGGTAGCTTTTGTTAAACAAATCCCAAGAAAGAAAGATGTAATTTTTTGCCATTATACCATGTTGTTATATTATTTTGATTAGTAAGTTCATCAAAGTCATATTATTGTTTTATCTATTATTTCACAGACTATGTAAACATTTTTTAAAGGATAACTAAAGCTTAACTAAAGTAGCTAGAAATATTGAAATGTATGTGTTGGGCTTCTGTACCAGCCCAAGGCAACCACAGCCCTTTAGCAGTAAAGATCTGTGTCTCCAAAGATGCCCCAGTAGCTCTACATCTTCTTTTCTGTGTCGGACTGGGACACCAGGAACCCACCAATTAATCTTAGACCAGGGGCCCACTCTTACGTACTATTATTATTCCTCTCCTTACTCAACGTCTATTCTCCTAGTCTCTTTTCTTTACATACTATAATCAATTATTCCATCTAGTAAGCCACTTTGTTCTCATAGAAATAGGGAATGGCCATTAAATAAGCCAGGTATCCTGGTGGGCCAGCCCGACACTGGTAGCTCTTCTCAGGAAAGAGATGGGAAAGGTCATTCAAGATTTCTGAAATCTTTACATTCATTTTTTAAAAAGTTTACATATGTTTTTTGGAGTTAAAATAGGCAGAAACATTCACAAATAGATGTGTTGCGGTATTTGATTGAAGTAATGGTATTTAAAATTTAGCTGCTAATGGGAAGCAAATTAGTCTTTGGGATAAACATTTCTTCAGATATTACAATCCCAAACAAGTCAACAGAGAGATGTGAAATTTCCCTCTGGTGAACTGTTGTTCTGAGCAAACATTGTGGTTTTTGTACAGTATGTCTTTCCCTTGACTGTTACGTACACGGGTTACTACACTTAGGGACACATTTACTAAGGGTCGGAGATCGAGGGTTAATAAACCCTTGAATTCGACCCTCGAAGTAAAATCCTACGAATTCAAATATCGAATTCGAAGGATTTACTGCAAATCCTACAATCGATTCGAAGGATTTTTCTTCGATCAAAAAAACCTTAGAAAACGAATGGGGAAGGTCCCCATAGGCTAACATTGTTCCTCAGTAGGTTTAAACTGCTGAAGTATGTAGTCAAAGTTTTTTTTTTAAAGAGACAGTACTTCGACTATCGAATGGTCGAATAGTCGAACGATTTTTACTTCGAATCGTTCAAGTCGAAGTCGTAGTTGAATGTCGTAGTAGCCTATTCGATGGTCGAAGACTCAAGTACCCAAAAAAAACTTCGAAATTCGAATTTTTTTTACTTCGAATCCTTAACTCGAGCTTAGTAAATGTGCCCCTTATTGTAATAGATTTAGCATATATAATATATATCTGAGATTGAGCTAATCTTAAGGACTTTAATGTCTTAATAAGGGCTCTTCTCTGCCCCTTCTATGTACTTATAACTTAAGGAGGAATGAGATGGCAGATATCTCAAACCTGCATTATCACATGCAGCAAACTGCTAGTTGGGTTACTACTAGTAATAAACTAGTGATTATGCTCCTCTGCCCTTAGCGTGGAGTATTAAATTGTCTCCACCTCCCTAACTAGACCATCACCAGACCATCACTGATATCTTTACTCTTGTAGCCTGAATTTCAGCCAGTTTGTTGTAGCAACCACATGATTCTATTGATTCTGCTGCTGTACGTCACTACCTGCATTCTTATGCTCTATCATTTGCAAACACATCTTTTATTATAAAACTGGCATTTAACTTTCACAAAAAGGAGATGTTTCCCATATGAAGTAATGCTTGTTGGGACTCTGACTACACACAGACAATAGAGAATGTACATGGCCTGGCTCACCAAGTCCCCAGTGACACATACTGATTCAGTCCTGTAATTTGATGTATTGCGTTGTGGGCTGAAGAGCACGGAACTAGCTGTTTTACTGGTGAAATCAAGAGCCATAAAATGACGCCTCTTTCCCAGCAGACATTACCATTTCCATATACTGTATTAGGCACTAAATTTGTTTGCTACACTGGCTTTTCTGGTGATGTGATTGCTTGCTGTTTTCCACAGAACTTGACATGAACATAAGTACTAGAAAATGGTCTACATTTTCAGCCAAGAGGGGTGTAAATTGCTCCCTATGCCTGTAACCTTTTGCACACCTGCTGCACTTGTACCTTGTGGTGGTTATACAAATGGCCTGTAGATGTCACTGTGCTCAAGACTTATACTGTGCATACTTTCTATACAGCTTGTGATGTTACAGTTGCTTACTGTTGTGTAATGGCTGCATGAGCCTGCTAATAAAGCACTGTTATACTCTACTCATCCTTGGCTACCAAAACATAACATACCTCAATTGGTTTAAGGTGCATCACACTGGAGGGGGGTTGTTCAGGACATGCAAGGAGTGCTAAAGGATACAAAGCTCAAGGGATGACTGCTGAGAATTTAAGTACATGGCTGACGGCTCCCTTGTACCTGTTAGTGATGTGCTCTATACTTTGTGTTGGATGGTGCACAGAGCAGCAACACCAACCATGATAAGGGAGGCAAGTGCCAGATGAAAGGGCTATAAAGAGCACTTGTATCCCTGCCCATACTAAATGAGCCCTATCTTTTTTAAGATGTACAAGATATTTACACACCTGTACTTTGCTATACTAAAAATTGCATGTGGTTTTTAGGCACAAGAACAAGGATTGAATTTTTACTGTAGTTTTCCTTTGGTTGTGTCTAATACCCTAATTTGCTAAGCATTTTACATATGCTTTTCAGGCACAGAACAAAAATAGTAGAAATAGCGTTAGCGTGCCCATACTTTGTCTTTAATTCTAGTACTGCCTAAAACTGGCTACATGTTTCTAACAATTCAGTCATTTACCAGCCATCTGTCTCTGTGTGGCCCTATTAATGAGCACCAATATTTTAAGTAAGACCAACTACTAATTCCCATTGTTACATTGATGGGTCATCAGCTGACGCAGAACTGCATGGGTCCATCAGTTAGATCAGTGTTGCTGGTCAGACTGTGTGTGTTGCCTGCTTAACAATAATTCTTTCTTTCTTATGTGACCCAGTCCAAAAGGCACACCCCAGTCAAAAACACTTTTCTCACCTGATGTGACTAAAAAGGAGGGCATTCAATTTAAAAAGTAACTTGCCATAGATCAACAAAAATTATGTATCCACTTATTATACCTCAGCCACTGAGATTCAGTTGCGGGCTTATTGTCTTGTGTAGGAGGCCAGTTATGCCTTCTCCAACCCCATGTGCCCTAATCATTAGCCCTAAATGATTAGATTAGCTTGATATGACTTGGGTGGCCAAATAGTTTATTATCCAAAAACAAAAAGACATTATCAGATAATATCGTAATAACTAAATCATTTTATATGCTGTGAGGGGCCCCTAGTATGTACAGAAAAACACAAAATAACCAGTGTACATATGTGCTGCTGAACATTTACAGATAATAAAGTGAACTTTATTATATTACAATTGCTTTCAGATACAAGTACAGGTATTGGACCTTTTATCCGGAATCATCGGGACCTGGGGCTTTCCGGATTTGGATCTTCACACCTTAAGACTACTAGAAAATCACGTAAACATTAAATAAACCCAATAGGCTGGTTTTACTTCCAATAAGGATTAATTATATCTTAGTTGGGATCAAGTACAACCAACTGTTTTCTTACTACAGAGAAAAAGGAAATCATTTTTAAAATTTTGGATTATTTGATTATAATGGAGTCAATGGGAGACAGCCTTTCCGTAATTCGGAACTTTCTGGATAACAGGTTTCCGGATAACGGATCCCATATCTGTATAGGATATATTTGGAAAACCAGTATCCAGGAATCTCAGAAATATAATCAGACAGTAGCTTGAATTTGCTAATAACTAAGCTGCATTAATCCATGTTGATGGCAAAACAGTCTTATGAATAAATACGGTAAAGCCTTTTCTGGATAAGCCCAGGTCCCAAGCATTCCGGAAAGTAGATTCCATACCCATAGTAAAACAAAATAAAGCTAACTGTAAATTCTGGTTTAGCTGGAGGGCTGCTGCATAGCCACTAATTGCAGGTACAAAACAAAATACCACTAGCTACCAACCTATTTGCATCTGACAGTTGAAAATATAGATGTAGTTGAGTGAAATTTGAGACAGTCCCATCAAACAGCAAGACGGAGAGTTATAAATAAATCTGGCACGTACCCACTGCTAGTCCTTCGCTGTCTGACATCATGAGAAAACAGTCTCTGCTCCAAGAAAGAAGAGGAAAGGGTATAAAAGCCCTCGTTACAGGTACAGCACAACTGCAGTGCACTTGTCCAGCCTAGGGAGTGTGTCCCAGACAGACAGCTTGGGTAGGAACTTGCCATATGGGAAGAAAATGATAGTGTCAAGAGTTTCCTGCTATTGGTCGATCTATTTGAGTTTTCCCTCCCCCTTGGGTTTACCCTTTTCCATTAGTCGCTAAGCATATAACTGCAATATTTATATTATGAGCTATTAGTACTGTCCTTAAGCTTTTATTGACAAGTTGCCTATCAAGCAGCTGCTTTTCTGTCAGGCACTGTTACAAGTGCTGGAGGAATGCACCTCCATAGATGTAGCCATTGACAACAATGGATCTATTCAAACTCTGTGGGGCAAATTCACTAAGATGCGAAGTTGCGCCAGGCGCAACTTCGCCGCACTTCGCCACACTTCGCCAGGCGTATTTTCGCCAGTGCTCCGCAAATTCACTAAAATCCGAAGTTGCGCACAGGGGTAGCGTAAGTTTTCGAAGTTGCGCTAGCGTTAATTCGCCAAGCGAAGCGAAGTTTCGCTAGCGATAGTTCATTTGCATACGGCGCCAAATTCAAATTTCAATGGAGGAATACGTATCACCACTTCAAATGCCTAGAAAACCTTCAAAACATCAAATAAAAATTTTATTTTGCCCTACACATGTGCCCACTGTATAGGTAAGTTGCCATGAGTCAGGAAATGTAGGGGGGAAGGAGGGGAGCCCCAAAAAAAATTTCGATCTTTTTCAGCCTATCACTCATCATGTAGAAAACACGCCAGCGTTTTTTGGGGCTTAGAAAAAATTTTGACTTTTTTTGAAACAATCCCTATCTACTCTATTGCGCTTCGCCAGGTCTGAGGTGGCGAAGGAAGTCTAGCGTAAAAGGTAGCGTTCAGTACACTGCGCAAGTTAGTGAATTTGCGTAGTTACGTCGCTAGCGAAAATTCGCCTGGCGTAAGGGTGCGAAGTAACACTAGCGAAACTACACCAGCGTTCGTTAGTGAATTTGCGCAGTAATGAAAAATGCCAAACGCTAGCGAATTAACGCTAGCGTTCGGCGCTTCGGCTCTTAGTGAATTTGCGCCTGTGTGTGTAACATGTATAAAAAAATTAATTTAGGTGCAGTGCCTGAACCACCATAGAGCAAAATAGCAATTTTACTCTGTTCCTGCCATTTCACATTAGGGCTAGGGGTGTATTCAGCTTGTCAATGTCCAACAGGAAGCTGCAAAAACAGGAAGTGCAAAGAAAAGTGCTTCGCTGTGCCTGCAGAAAAGACGAGCAAGCAATAGAAAAACAAACCTTTTCAGCTAACTTAAGTTAGCAAGTTTTCAAATTATGCAGCGAATCTATGCCTGATGAAAAAAAAATCATTAGCTGTGGGTCAATATATTTTATTATCTATTGCAGGTCAGTATTTCTGTTACAAGAAGTATCATTGGGTTTACCTGGAAGTTTCCTATTATCATCTTAACGTAGGTGAACATTGTCAACTTGGCTATTGGATTTTCCTTTTAGTATGTTTTTTGTCTTTTAATTATTCCTTTCTAGACTGCAATTAAAGTTCTAAGTAGATTAATTGTAAAGGCTAGATGATGATGATGATTATAATAATGACTAGGTGTGGCTTGCTGAGAAGGGCTTGCAAATGCCCTGAATTTGAATGTTGCCAGGTATGTTCATATCTTTCTTCATGTATGTTATTCTAACTTGTTCAAAGTAACTGGCAACTGGAGGTAAAACAGTTCAAATGCAAGCTTGGGTAGCCACGGGAGAAATATTGACTAAGCAAAGACATAAATAAAAATATCTTTCAGATTGCAAGTTGGTTTAGATGTAGAGTCCTGCATCGGGTTGGGTACCGGCGGAATACACGCAAAGTGGTCGGGTTTCAGGCAAAAAGTCCCAGATTCCATGGCCATGCAGGCAATCGGCGGGTAATCCGGGTGGGTACCCAACAAAGGTTCAGGTTTGATCACTCTGACCCTCTCTTGTGGTTCTGCCAGTTTTTTTTTTCTTTCTTTCTTTTTTTGTGAAGATTTGATGGAGTGATATCACTTCCGGGCAAATGTGAGACCACTTCCAGTTCCGCGTGTCCTCCAGGTCAGACGTTTTGTTGGCCTATTGCGGGTCAGGTAGCAGGAACATGCTGATCAAATTGCAGGTATGGGTCAGGTACGGGTTTCAAAAAATGGCCCCCGCTCAGGACTCTATTAAGATGTAACTCCTATTAATCCTAACAACATAAGGCTGGAAGTTACCTGTTTTGAAAGAGGGTCTACTCCTACCTGAAAGCAACATACAGTATAATTTATCAGCACTGGGTAAATAGTAACCCATACCATCAAATCAGTTTTTTGCTTTTGTCCAATCACTGATTGGTTGATGTGGATTACTGCCCAGGCTAGATATAAATAGCTTTGTTTTTAAAGATAACACTCATATATCACCTGTGGTGGTAGGATTTTCCTCTGTTTTATTGATGGGTGGTATTTCTAATGTCATAACCCAGGTGGATGCTGTTCAGGTCCTAGACATGGATTGAAACATCGGGCTGTTTTTCTTTTAATTATGATTGATAAAAGTTACATGGTAACATAGTAAGTTAGGTTGAAAAAAGAAGAATTCTATATTCTATTTTACAACAGTTTAAAGTGAAATGAAAAGGACAAGTGGACCTTTCTCATGATATATGTTTCTGTTGTTCTCATGTTACAGGAAGCCACACACCTATACATTCTTTTTCATACAATAGCATGTTCTAATTCCAAGTATATTTAGCTGTTTGTAGGTGCAGGCACACTAGGCTTTTTTTGGAAATAATGAATACAGTCCTCTAATCTTTTCTATACCCCTGAAAACTGATATTGACGGTATAAATAATATTACTGATCCACAGACAATGCTGCAAAAGCCATGTACTAGAAACCTTTATTTTCTCAGTGGGTAACAAGGAAATACAAATCTTTTTGATCCATTACATACAGTAATCCTGTATTTTTCTTTGCATAAGCTTGATCTAGAGCTGAATGTGATAAACACTCAAATTTTGTAACAAATGAAAAGCTGGTTAAGAAATTCGGGAAACATTAAACTTATGTTCAATGAAATATTGATTGGTTCCACAATAAACAATAATTTGAGGCACAAAGGTAAAACTGACATTGTTAGCATGCATAGGTCTCTTTTAGAACATTATGAGCACTATTTATAAATTATTGGATTGAAGTAAATTTTGAGTGAACTTCGCATTACTGTATATACTCGAGTATAAGCCGTCCCGAGTATAAGCCGAGGTACCTAATTTTACCTCCAAAAACTGGGAAAGCTTATTGACATGAGTATAAGCCGAGTATAAGCCTAGGGTGAGAAATGCAGCAGCTTCTGGTAAGTTTCAATAAAAAAATTGAGGGTTTCTGCTCCCATTGGAGGTGCCGGCATCTCGTTTTTGGACGCAGACGACCATTCTTGGATGCCGGCGACTATTCTTGGAGACTATTCTTGGATGCTGGCGACTATTTTTTGGACACCGGCGATTATTCTTAGATGTTGGCAACTATTCTTAGATGCCGGAGCCCGTTTTTGCGCTTGACCCGAGTATAAGCCGAGGTATCGTTTTTCAACATATTTTGGGGGCTGAAAAACTCGGCTTATACTCAAGTATATACGGTTCATCTGTTTTGACAGAGTATCCCGTATAAACAATAGGGAAAGAATGTTAAATAGTCATCCCATCAAAATAGTGAAAACCCACTACATTAGAAGGCACATTTATCAAGGGTTGAAATTCAAATTCATTTAAGTTTAGTTTTTTGCCTGGCTTAAATTCTAATGAATTCAAAATTCTACCTGGCGAAATGTATTCATAAAATCAAAATATTAAAACTCGGACAAATTTAAATGACCCTGAAAACTCTATTCGAATTCGATCAAACTCGATTAGAGTTTTTTCTCCTAAAAAAACTTGAATGTCAGGAAGGCTGCAAACATCTCCAAATTGATCCCTGGACCTCTCCCATTGACTTAAACAGTAATTCGGCAGGTTTTAGGTGGCAAATAGTCTAATTTCGAAATTGAAGGGCCAGAGTATGATACATATCAAAAATCAAATTCGAATTTTTAAATTCTAATTTTCAATTTGACCCTTAATAAATCTGCCCCTAGGTGTCATTTACTATTGCAGTGGGCAGATGTGCCCTGGACAGGGCCCCATTGCAGCCTGTGTCCTCTCTCACACAGCACGTTGCGAGTTTAATGGCCTCTCCCTGGGCCATTTGAATAGAGCTAAATCAAATAGAGTCTGTGCTATATTCAAGAGGGTAGTAGATACAAATCTCTATGCTCTGCAGGAACCTACAGCAATGAAGCAAGATGCGGCGTCACCTGCTTCCCTGTTCCCTGTCATCTGGTTTTGACCAGGGGAGAGGAGAGAGGGTTGTCTTGGCAGGGGACCAGATCTGGGTTGGCGGGGCTCATGAAGGCAAGGGCCACCTGTTTTTTTCCTAGTGTCCTGCTGGCCCTGTCCAACACTGTTGGAACACTGCTCTGATCCCCTTCCCACCCTTTCACTGGTCCAGTCCAACACTGCTGGAAAGAACACTGCTCTGATGCCCCTTCCGTTGGCCCAGTCCAACACTGCTGGAACACTGCTCTAATGCCCCTCCCACCCTTCCGCCGGCCCAGTCCAACACTGCTGGAACACTGCTCTAATGCCCCTCCCACCATTCCGCCGGCCCAGTCCAACACTGCTGGAACACTGCTCTAATGCCCCTTCCACCGGCCCAGTCCAACACTGCTGGAATGCTGTTCTGATCCCCCTTCCACCGGCCCAGTCCTACACTGCTGGAACAATGCTCTGATGCCCCTGTGACCAACCTCCACCCTTGCAAAAAGAAACTCTAGTCTCAGTGTCTTCTTTATATTTTTGTACCACCTAACTCTCCGTATTGAGATTTATTCATGTACATGAGCCGTTTCTGCTAGTATACAGCAGCACTGTACAATTCCTCTAAAAAGACTGAATTCTATGAACCCAAGTAAATAACCTTTGCCACTTCTGCAACCCCTGTATCACTGTATTATCCTCCCCAGTTATTTACCTCCCTGCAGGCTTAAAGGGGTAATACTCTTTTAAATTAACTCTTAGTATGTTATAGAATGGCTAATTCTAAGCAACCATTCACTTGGCATTTATTTTTTATATAGTTTTTTAATTGTTTGCCTTCTTCTTCTTCTTTTTTTTAAATGGGGGGGGGGGGCACTGACCTTACCTAAAAGATAATTTCTCTTTAAGGCAAAAAATGTATTGTTATTGCTCCTTTTTATATTCAGGGCCTCTCAATCCAATTTATAGTCTCTCATTCAAATCAGTGCATGGTTGCTAGCGGAATTTGGGCCCTAGCAACCTGATTATAGAAATTGCAAACTGTGGTGCTGAATAAAATTCCACAAAACAACAAATAATAAAAAGTGAAACCTAATTGCAAATTGTCTCAGAATACCACTCTCTCACCATACTAAAAGTTAATCTACAGATGAACAACTTCTTTATCAGTGAGGTATTTCCATCCAAATGGATTGCCTAAAGAATTGCCACAGCAAGGCCTCTCTGTATGTACTCTGTATGTAAATTAGCCAGTTACAAATGGACATACCATCACATAATATCAGAGCATGCCCATGTGTTGCTGAACAATTCTAATGGTCTCACTGAGATGGTTTATACTGCATTTTACAGTAGGATCACTTTACCCAAAGAACATTACAAAAACAAATTATTCCTGACAAATATAATCCTTTTAATAGCTTTTTGTCTTGAGATCTTGCACCTAATGGTGTTGTGATTAAAATAAGCTGTGCCACTAAATTGCTGTATTAAGGAGAGAGAACCGGTCCATTACTAGGCTCTTAGCATGTCCTGGATAATTTGAGTTGAGCAGGAAAAACAATATGTCTATCAGATAACAGAAAGTGCATTACTAAATGGAAAGACACCCACCCAAGGTAATTAAAGTTGCACATTATGGAGGAAGCCCAGCCTCTAAACAAGGAATGCTCTGCGGCAATCCATGTATTTCCATTATTAGGTTTTGGTTATTTTATTATTACAGTATTCTTCACACTGAAAAGTATCACTGTCAGAAAGTTGGGAAAACTGTGGCATAAGGTCTTGGGTCATATATCAGAAGCCTAATGTAAACAGTAGAAGAGTGTGCTAAGCTTGAGTCAATGGTCAAAAAAGGAGCCTGGAAAGGGATAATGTTCAGTTTGGAAGAAGCAGATAAAAGAGTTTGCATGAAAAGTACACTTCTATATGGAAAAGATGAGAAGGGAGATCCTGTACCTTTCAGCACACACACATTCAGGGAGTGGCAGAGAACAGAGAAAATTACCCGTTTGCCATTAGCCTAAAGGTCACCATAGACGTTAAGATTTAAATCCGTCAAATTATCGTGAGGTTAGTGGGCACCAAACGATTGTGCATCTAATAATTTTCCGACCTACTTTGGTCAGAAAATCGATACAAGTACTGCCTGCCTGTGCTAAATCTGGTGGTCAAGCAGGTGGTCTGATATTGCTGCTTTCATGTTTTCTCCTCTGACAGTTAAATCACAGAAGATTTCATCTGCCTGGCTCCAACTACAGTGCTGGTGAGCAATTGATCTAGGGCTAGGGGGGGCAGGGAATATGTGAGCCTTAATTACCCCCATAACCCACACGGACTGTCATGGACTGTAGAACTCTCCGTGCCCACCACCAACTTCTTTAATTTCATTTCACATTTAACCTCTATGGTCTCTTAACTTCCCCATTACATTTGCTGCCCCACTTTTTTTAATCTGACTGCCCATCTCCATGCTCCTTTCCAGTTGCTTCATCTCGTCAACTCTCTACCCCTAGTTGAGCTATGAATTACTGGGACTGGGGTGGGAGTGCTTATAATGAATAAATTCAAAATTGATTATATAAATGAAATGCTCAATGAAATTTTATTTGATAAATTAAGAATTATAAGTTGATTATATATATATATATATATATATATATGCTCACTAGGGCAGCACCCTGCTGACGTCGTGTTACCTGGGTGCAAGGTAAGAAATGCGAATACTTCAAGAAAGACCAGCAACACCAGGGTTTCTGTGTATCAAAGCAAAAGTGTATTCAAATAATGCATGAATAGCCTATTCATGCATTATTTGAATACACTTTTGCTTTGATACACAGAAACCCTGGTGTTGCTGGTCTTTCTTGAAGTATATATATATATATATATATATATATATATATATGCATTTAGCTATAATATAGTTTCCCTACTTTATGTGCACATGGGCTGCCTTTCAAGCTTTAGTTGTATGGACTTTGCATAACAGGTGTCAGCCCATTTTGATCAATCCCTGCATTAAGCTTACAATTTAAGGTCCCTATCACATTCCCATGAGTCCCTTCCCCAGTGAGCTTACAATCGGAGGGCCTTATCACATTCCCACTTATCTAATCTAGGATTCCTATCACATTTACATCAATTTCTGCACCATTGTATTCAGGTCTGGACTGAGAATTAAAATAAGCCCCCACCAGCCCACTAAATACCGACTTTCTATAGCACCATATAGCAGCCCCTCTGGCATTTGCCAGAACCCAGAGATTGCCAGTCCGGACCTGATTGTATTGAATGTTAAAGAAAGGTTGCAATGTGAATTACCAACAGTAAGGGCAGGGGCACACGGGCAGATTCTTCTGCGGGGCGACAATCTCCCCAAACTACCTTCCCCCTGCCTTCCACCTGCTATAATGAGAAAACGCTAACACACTTGCAGCGCTTCAATTTTCGAACTCGCCCGAAGCTCAGAGTGCTCTTCTAAGCACTTCTGAAATGTATATAAATTTTTGTCTAGTTTTCAAGATATTATCAGTTTTTAAACTGCTAATGTATTGAATTTAAAATAGGGTCGCACCGAATCAACTATTTTGCATTCGGCCGAACACCTGAATTCTTCGTGAAAGATAAGGCCGAACCAAATCCGAATACAAATTTGCATATGCAAATTAGCCGAGGGAAGGGGGAAACTTTTTTACTTCCTTGTTTTGTGACGAAAAGTCATGCAACTTCCCTCACTGCCCTCACTGATTCGGATCCGGTTCGGCCGGGCAGAAATCCTAATCTGAATCCTGCTGAAAAAGACTGAATCCTGGCCGAATCCCGAACTGAATCCTGAATTCGGTGCATCCCTAATTTAAAACAACATTGCCACCTGCTGGTTGTATTGGCTAAATGGGTACAGTCAGCTGAAAATGTATTTCATCTGAAAAGAAACATTGTGATATTGCTCTGCTTACAATGGTGTTTCTGTCATTAAAGCCACCTGAGGCGGCGTTCACAATGCTTCCCCTGTGTTTACCTTTACATTTCCAGCAATGGTCCTTAAATTGCGTTCTCTGTGCTATTTTGCTGTATTTGCCCTGACCTGATAAATGTTAGATGACTATTCTCTGCTCACTGTCTTTATTTTCTTTGCACGGCAATATCACAATACATTCCTTTTCCGCAAATTTAATTTTCAGCAAATCGCCAGCAGGTGGTACTGTTTCATTTTTAAAATGTATTATAATTTCAGAAAACAAGTGAATCTTTAGGTATATAGAAAGCTTGGCAGCAGACAGCAGGGTATAATAATGTATCACAGGATAAAGTATTAACAACGTTTGTTTGTAACTGTAACTATATTTTAACGCGTATTGTGCCTGGAATGGGTCAGAAGGGACTAATAAGTATTCTAAAATGCTGTTCAGTAGGAGGAAAGTGTCTTAGCATGTCTGTCACTAGGGGGAGCCCTAGGATAATGTAATGAACAAAACACTTTCTCAAACCCAAATTATGTTACCAAAATATTTGTCTGTCCAACAAATATAAATGTAAATGCCTTTCTTCATATGCAGTAACAGTGAATGCAGGTACTAGGGAAACTGTAAAGGGTAAAAGTGGCTCTGGTTTTCCTGCATATTGTTCTTGGGGTGGGCTTTGAAATTGTTGGCCAAATGAAAGAAACGGTAAATCGAAGCAGTATTCCAATAGGAAGTACAGGTATGGGACCTATTATCCAGAATGCTTGGGACCTGGGTTTTCCTGATAACGGGTTTATCTTTATACTTTAAATCTACTAGAAAATCATGTAAACATTAAATAAACCCAATAGAATGATTTTACATCCAATAAGGATTAATTACAGGATATCTTAGTTTGGATCAAGTGCAATGTACTGTTTCATTGTTACAAAGAAAAAGGAAATAATTGTTTCAAATTTTTGATTTGGATAAAATGGAGTCTATGGGAGGCAGGCATTCCATAATTTTAGAGCTTAATGGATAATGGGTTTCTGGATACTGGATCCCCTACCGTACTTGCAAATGTAATTGCTAGCCTCTGTATGTGGTTATGACTCCTGAATCACTGTAGCAGAAGCCAGCTGATTAACAGACCTGAAGGAGAACTGTCTTCTGCTACATTGTTTTAGAAGAACCACAGAGCCACAGAAGAGAAACCCATTTTAAATCATATATATATATATATATATTATATTATTATTATTATTATTATTATTAATAAAATGTATTTATATAGCGCCAACATATTGTGCAGCGCCGATATATATATATATATATATATATATATATATATATATATATATATATATATATATATATATATATATGAGCCGTCTTCAGGAAGTGACGGCTCGGGTGTAAGGGCCGAAATGTAGAATAAATCCACTTTTCTTTAAACTTTGCAAATAAGACCTGTGAGTGCAGTTGTTTTTTGTGAATTCGATATGCTATAGCGTCTAACCGGCACCCAGGCAGTAACCTTGTGTTTTTCCAAGTGCACCAGAACAGGACTTTTTGCAGTCTGTTTGATGTTTCCAGTGCTGGGTCTCATCTAGGACCCAAGGGCAGTTCGATTATTTTTTAACTACAACTTCCATCATCCTCACCAGTTTGGCAGTCGGAAGGATCGCCACGGAGCTGGAGGTAGAATGGAAATTCTAGACAGAGATCTATACAGTCTTGTAATTGCACTGATCCAGCCTCATTGAATTTCTCTGAGTTTTATTATTAAAAAAAAAAAAACGTAAATATTGCTAGGTACACTGATTTTATTTTCATCCATTTTTTGCAGTTTTCACCAACTTTATGATCACCAGCATGTGTGTGTGAATATCTGTAACAGATGATTTGATTTGATCAACACTAAATCAGCCAGAATGGAAAACCGAACTGACCAAGTGTCCAATTTGGGACCTTTACTGGGTTGTTGGCCGACAGGCAATCATTAATGTATGTTAGTGATATTGGAGGAGTGGCAGTAATTAAGCTTATCTGACTGCCAACAGGTTTTCTGTTGGGAAACAATAGCTCTCATCTCCTGATACAACATGGTAATACTTCCTTCTTAATTATGCAAATGTAATACAATTGGTGTGAAAATAAAGGAAACTGTGCTAGGCAGTAATGTATTTTTCACTTACAGTTGATTCAGGTAAATTATTTACATTGACTTAATGGGATATCAATTAGCAGATAAATACATTTACGCTCACCAACCCTTGAGTACAAACAGTGATTTGCATGGAGCAGATCTGCTTCTCTCAGCCTTCAAAAATACGCAGGGTGACAACAGCCGGAACCTAAAGCCTGTGTGCCCATATCCTAAATTGGCTCCACGTTAAAGGTCCATGAACCCTGTTTTGTTTCTGTTAATGCATAGAATTGGCTGCACCCCAATTACTCATCAAATCCCCCATTAATGGCCATGGCTCATGTATTGGCTTGCTTGTAAATTTGAATTCTGGCAAAATGACACAGTACCATGGCTAACCCTACATATCGGTTGAATGTGTGCTAAGTTCCAGGTTCTTTTTATAAGAGCAAAGATGATTGTTTTTGTGTGTCCAAGATATGGGGATATCACATGAATCACTGACATAATACCCCCATTTAATTGCTAACATCTTTGCTGGAGCCATTGCCCAGAGTCTTCCATCATTCCTCACCCATTACCCTGCCCTTCAGAATGACCTTTGTGTCTGTTATATTTCTTTCAGTGGAATGTCAATCCTCCAAGTGTTTGGTTGAAATCCTGTAATTTATGTGAAAGGCTGTAGCCCCTGTCTTATCTCTCTCAAGCTACAGATAGACTAAGGTCAGAGGTCTTTCCTGATCTGAGAGGTTGAGGGTATTACATTTTGCAGTTTCCTCAACCATTATTTGAGCCAGTCCCTGATAACCATTCGTCTCTAAAGCTGGCCATAGATGCAAAGATCTGATCGTACGAATCGAGGATTTGTACCGTGTGTGGAGAGTCCCGACATTTTTCGTCTGGCAGAGATCGGTCGTTTGGTCAGACAGGTTAGAAAATTTCTGTTGGCTGCCGATAATATCTCTGCATGTATTGCCGATCGTACGATTTTCAGTGAGAGACTGTCACTAGCTTTGTCAGACATAACTATCGTACGATTGCTGTCAGGGGCAGAACATTGGCTGATCTGTTCTTTTACTACTTTATTTGATCTGAATGGTAAGACTTTGATCTGAATGGTTAGTGGCAGGTCGGGAGATGGGGAAGACGGATCGTACGATGATTCATACGATCGGACCTTTGCATCTATGGTCAGCTTAAGATAAATTTTCTCAATTATTAAACAGTCATATCCTTTTAAGGAGCTCAGAATTCAACTGGAAAGAATAATATTTTAATGCATTACTGTTAATGCATTTTAATAGTAAGTATGACTATTTGTCTTTAAATATAAGGCAGCACCATATTCCTCAATAGCAGCAGGGTAACTAGTGAAATATGGGCCAAAGCACAAGTTCTGGTCCAGGGTCCTATTTGTTGCATTACATTGTGAATCTAAGGTGTGGTGGGGGGGTCCAGTTAAAACCAGTGGTTTCCCTTCTATATATAGAATTATTTAATTCTGTAATTTTACATAAGCCCAATGAACCCAACTGAATGAGCTTCAGTCAATGTAAGGAAATGAAGCATTCAGTCAGCTTAGGCAGTTTTGCTTTCAGGCAACATGTGGAGTGAACAAAAATAAAATTGGAGAGTGGAATTCAGGGAAGTCTGTATTTATAGTACAATACAATACTGGAATTATGTTATCTTGGAAAAAAACAGAAACATGAATTTGCAGAATATTACTATACACTTGTAGGGCAACTGCTCTGGAACAAGAAAGAACTTCATGATGTCAAAGAGGAATCCAGCTTAAACAAGGCTTTACTGGAACTGACACAGGAATACAGAAGTACAGAACGGTGCAAGGCTGAACAAGAGAAAAAAAAAAGAAGACAGGGCATAGGCAGGATAAGGAAAGGGCTGGAGAAAGTGTCCAATATGAAAAACAATTTTTTCTCATTTGCTGCTGATCTAGATTCCAATGAGCTTACATTGCTCATAACAATCATCTATGATTTGTAGCTTTTGTAAAACTGTCTATTTCATACATAATTAAAGACTAAAGCAGCTGTGTATCCTCACTAGACCAAGCAGGATTGTCCAGCTGGAGGCCCACTAGCTAAATGTTGCCTTTCAGGAGGTTTTCTGCTCCCCCGGCATGCCTAAATTCTCAGTGGAACTTTCTGTATGGCATAATTGCTTTATAATAATCACTTCCAAGCATGTGCAATAAGTGAATATTGATCTACAACATAAAAACATATTGGAAAATACTCAGATAACAACTAGAAAAAAACTTTAGTTTGCAAAGAGCTGTTTACAGATAATAAAAAAAAGAAGTAGGAGGCATAGTTACAGTATCTTCAAATGGTCCTGGGCATGTTAGCATGTGACACTAAGGTGGATCGAATCCTGCCTATATTAATGTATTAGGGTTAATTTCTTAATAACCTGCCTGTGTGTTTCATGAATGAAAGTGGAAATATGAGTACCCATAGGAAACATGCAGGGGGAGAACACTGAGAAACAATGTTGGAATTAAACCTAGTGCTTAAACTCAGAAATGCTAAGTAATGCTAACTATACATCCTGATGATATATACATACCAATAATGGTAAAATGCAAAAAGCTAATCAGGAAGTTTAGTTCAAGTAATGTCTACAGGTACATTTCTTGCCCTAAAAAGGTAAAATATTCTCAGTAGTTCAATACAGGGTAGGGCACCAGCTAGAAAAAGCTATTGGTCCGTGGCAAAACATGGCAAAAACGTCCAAGAACTCAATGCTTAGCAGCCACTCGCAAGCAGTGTGTGTAGAAGATCAAGAGTAAAACCACAGTGTCTTGTCTGTCTCTTACAATTTACCCACTGCAACATGATTAGAAGTATTACTTTAATGCAGTGAATAATGGATACCTAAAGTGGGCAATGTCGGGCTTTAATTTGATTGTTAGCCCTAGGGCCAAACGATCGGATTGCAATGGCGGGTATACAAGCTGGCTGAGCGAGGACAGAGAAATTCAATTCAGACCTGATTTAAAATTCAAATAAACTTAAATGTACCAAACCTTTCTCTCCTTTTGAAAGGTTTCAGAATTTGTGCTCTTTAAGAAAAAAAAGCCTAGGACAGACTATTGGTGGGCTGAACTGAATTACTACACTGTTCTGTGCATTGCAATCATGTACATGATAATAACAGTTCAAATGCTTAATATATTAATGAAAGGATTTACAGATCATGAGTCTTATGACATTACTGGGTCCTTGCCTCTAATCTTAACATTTAAACATCTGGAATATTTGGAGTCACTGTAATTGTGCACAATACCATATATTTCCTAACGTTACTAGAGCCTGAGGGGACTGCAGGTCAGTGCAAATGGGGATTAATTATAATGTACAATTTCTTTTGTGTTGCAGGCCATTTTTAACAAACATGACGGTACAAGGAATAGATTACATAAAGTCTTATGTGTGCTCATAATAACTAATGTAGAGCCCACAGCCTGAATAAAAACCGTATAATGTTTCTTGACCCCTTCGCACCCCTGTTACTTCTGATCCAAGTACACAAAAAGGAATTTATAACAATCAATCAATCAATTTTATATTATGTTCCAACTGGAGATTGCCATTTTTTTAATCATCATACTATTTATTAGTACCTGATCTCTGTATAGTAATATACAGTCTCCGGGCCGGTAACACAGGAATGTGAGGAATGATCGCCTCCCCAGTCAAACATACAAAGTAACATATGAAAATCAATGTCATATTTGTAAATACTTTACCTATCTGCTGGAATTACACAAGGGTTGGACTTAATAGACAGTCTTTTTTTTCAGCTGTGTAACTGTTCCGCGATCTTTCCATTAAAAGCTTTATTTTTTTGTGGAGGCCATAACTCTGGCCGAACAGATAGATATTGTTATGTGCCTACAGTGCAGAACCCCAAACAATTGGAATTACAGTCACGAAGAGGAGATGCACCCTTTAAGCAGTAGCCTAAAATTTGTCATGAAACAGAAGACGTCTACTTCGACTTCTGGACCAGTGGAAGGATTCAAGTGATCCGATACATGTAGTGCATTGCATCTCTAAATAAAATATAAACTTAATTGCACTATTACAACTCTCCAGTGGACTTCTTCTGTTTCATGATATCTACCTTGGAGGTGACTACTCCAAACCACTGTGTTGAAGAGTTGATTACATTAAAAATGACAGCAGGTCCTGAGGATTATTTGAAATTAACACTGGGATAAAATTTGGCAGTAAAACTGATGTAAAACTGATTTCTGATGTAACCTTAAAATGTAACCTTCCTCGTGAGGCAACTTCGGGCGATTTCGGAAAACACAGCGCCACCTGTGCTTTAGCGCAGGCGACTTTTCATTATAGCGGATGGGAAGACACGCAAAGGCAGTTTGGGGAGATTGTCGCCCAGAAGAAGAGGCGATGTGTCGCCAGGCAACAAAATCTCCCCGAATCTCCTCGTGTGAACTAACCCTAAGCCCAAAATATCAGATAATTGCTTGTTATTGTGTGCTAGCTAAATCACCAGCAGAGCAGGCCATAGGCTTCTCTGTAGAACTGCTTTAGTGTGTTGGCTGCATGTTTCATTGTGTGGCTAAAATGCCTCATAAACTATCATATTGCTATCTGATATCAGACTTAAAATATTCAGCTGTGTGTCCGATCCCCATTGAGAATGCATTATTCTACACTCAATACATTAACTTTGATACCAGTTGAAATTTTCCGCCAGCAAAGCAAAATAAAATGCTCCTATAATCCTGTATCTGTCTCTAAATCCAACTGGATTAATTCCGAAAATGCAGCTGGCAATGAAAACTCATGATGCTGGTCAGATCCAAGTGGTTCTGGAAAAATTTACAGAGTGTGTGAGATATTCATATCTCACAAGAGATTTTGTGTTCTCGGTCTTTAGCCAACACATTAAGCCTAGATTAATATGAAAAGCTTTAACTTGATCCATGCAAAAGGATAAGAAATCAGGACTTAAATCTATCACTTGAGGTGCAGTACTAGAAAGGGACTAAAGAATAAATATCCAGTTATATGATGGTGGTGTTCTACTTCATATATCTTATGGGAGCATACCCTGGCTTGCTTCCATCATCAGAAACAACTCTTACTACTGGGGCCCTGAGCTATCATATAATCTGGAGCTCCCTGTCATACTTAAAGGGGAACTAGCGAAAATGAAAATTTAATATATGTTTCAGCATACTGAAATAAACTTTCTAAATACAAACAATGAAACATTCTGTACCATTTCTGAAATAATCAAGTTTACCTTCACTTTCCCTCTCTCAGCATCTGTTTCTCTTCATTCTGTCTTCATGCAGCAGTTGGGTGTCAGATATTCATTAACAGTTACATCCAATATATCTTATAGGGGGAGGGGTTCCTTTTGCCTAGAAGATGTATTAGAGCTCACTCTATTAAAATAACCAGACATCATGTCTCTCTACATGCAGAATTTGTGCAAAATGCAGTTATTTTGTTAGATTTTGTTTGTACTAGAATTGGTTATTTGAGTGAGCTCTAATACATCTGCTAGGAAAGGGAGCAGGGTCAGACAGGGCCGGCAGGACACTGGGAAAAAACCCGGTATGTCCCAGCATTCGTGGGCCCTGCTGGCCCAGATCCGCTCCCTGTCACTGTTGCCCTGAGCCAGCCTACTCCCCATGTCCTGGTAGCAAAATGTTAAAGGTACAAGCGAGCACGCGCTAGTGGGGGGTGGGAGTCGTGTGCGCTCGCTAGTGCTTGTGCTTGCTCTGATCACGGCTTTCCTGAGCTTACGCCTGGTCCAATGAAGGTACAAGCAGGGGGGGTGCGCGCGCACATTCGTGTTCGCTCTCTGTCACTGCTGCTGAGCCTATTCATCCTCCTGGTCTGTACAAGAAAGCGAGCGAGTGTCAGCAGGGGGGACGTGTGCATGCGCTGCAGGGGCCCCAGAATGATCCAGGCAGTATGGGCAGGGGGTCAGGGGGGGGGCCCCAAGAAAGCAGCCCTGGTGGGCCCCGGGCCCCCCAGTCCAACCCTGAAAGGGAGCCCCCCTATAAGATATATTGGATCATTCATCTGACACCCAACTGCTGCATGAAGAGAAACAGAAGCTGAGAGAGGAATAGTGAAGATAAACTTGATTACTTCAGAAACAGTACAGAATATTTAATTGATTGTATTTAGAAAGTTCCTTTCTTCAGTATAAGGAAGCCTATCTTCAAATTTAATTTTCGCGATAATATGATAATGATATATATAATATAATATATATATAATAATATATAATTTATAGGCCCTTACAATGACTGCTGCTGAGCAGTCATTGTGGGAGACTAATCTCCCCATGTGCCATTGCACTTAGGGTCAGGGCACACAGGCAGATTCGGGGAGATTAGTCGATAAGGACAAATCTCCTCTTCTTTGGGGCGACTAATCTCTCCGAACTGCCTCCCCTGCCGTCCCGCCAGCTAAAATGTAAATCAGCAGCGGGATTGGCACTCGGAGCGAATCGTTTTCCTCCTTGTGCGGAAACTTTGGGCGAATCGCTGTGAGTGCCATCGCATCGGCGGTTTACATTTTAGCCGGCGGGAAGGCAGAGGAGGCAGTTCGGGGAGATTGGTCAACCCAAAGAAGAGGAGATTTGTTGCCGGGTGACTAATGTCCCCGTATCTGACCATGTGTCTCTGCCCTAAACTTGTTGCTAAAACTTGTCTCTTTTGGAAAAATAAATGTTCTAACTTGTTAGTGCCAGGGGTTGACCTTATTGCTCCATAGCCCATAGAGAAGTCCTGTTTCTCTCCCACTGTTTGTAAACCCATGAGTGATGACTCCTTTGATAACAGTGGAAAGGCATCTAATGCAATTCCCTTCATTTGCAAACAAATGGGTCAGGGCAAAGAAAAAAAAATAGAGCTGAAATGTATCAGAAGCCATGCTGAGGACTTTGAATCTCATTACCACAGAGCTCTTCTATGTGTACAATAGGTGCAGAGAGAATTACAGACATGATTGCTCACCAATTATCAACACAGGATTCCAGAAATGGCAGTGGTAACACTTTTTAGCCTAAGGGCTAGGCCACACGGGAAGATTTCAGGGAGATTAGTCGCCTGGCGACTAATCGCCGCGTCTAATCTCCCTGAATGGCTTGCTGGTATCTTGCACCCGCTAGCAATAAAGTCGACTGCGCCTATTCACACGCGGCGACACGTTTTTCAAAGTCGCTCAAAATTGCCTTGTGAGGCAATTTCGAGCGACTTTGAAAAATGTATCACCACGTGTGAATAGGCGCAGGCGACTTTAGTGCTAACGGGTGCGAGATACCAGCAAGCCATTCAGGGAGATTAGTCGCCTCAAAGACGCGCCGATTAGTCGCCATTTGACCAAAACCGATTTTAGCAAAGTCTGTCCAATCCTTCGAAATTATCGTGAAATTAGTGGGTTTCGAACGATCGTACATCTTACTAGGTTAAAAAATCTTTATCGGTCCCAGTGCAATCTATCTTGCAGCTACCCTTTGTTTTCCTGCCAAATGGTCTTTTTAGTTGATGGACAATTCATACAATTGTACGATCGTACGATCATTTCAAAATAGTCGTGGTCTCATGATGAAAATCGGATCTTTTAAAAATCTTTACATCTATGGCCAGCTTAAGATATAGATCTTGTAGGTTGTAGTGTTTTTTCTGTTATGTCCATAATGTATGTGTACCATATACCATAATCAGAAGTACATTATGCAAAATTCTAAATAATTGAATTTCATTATAAATAAAGGACCAATATCTCAGAAAAGAGAAAATTAGTAATATTTTGGCATCTACTGAAACAGTGCAATCCCTTGATCTGTTTACAGGCCGGTTGGTTGAATCAGTAAAAATGACCATCCAAACCATATGTAGGATATAAATAAAGCTGGCCATACACGGATAAATCTGCATGTTAAGTGACATCTAACAAAATAAAATATAGTTCATGGTTCCCGCACAAGCCATAAAATGGTTCCAGCTCTCAAAGCAAAATGGCGCCATCTCTAGTCTGACCATACAGTTGATGGAGACATCCAGTGGACAAATTGGCCAAGTCACCCAATCAAGTTGAGGCTGACACTATGAGGCAAATTCACTAACCTCTGTAAATTCGCCAGCGACGGATTCGCTCACATCGCAACACTTAGCCAGGCGTAAATTCGCCAAGACAACGCTGATTCACTAAAATCCAAAGTTGCGTCCAGGGCGCCGAACGCTGGCGAAGTAGCGCTAGCGTTACTGCGGCAAATGAATCGAAGTTGCGCTAGCGTTGGCTAATTTGCATACGGTGGGAAGTAAACGCTCAATGGACGTATATGTTGCAGCAAATACATTACACTACACAAGCCTGGGAAACCCTAATCAAATAAAATAGAGTTGTTACATTGCCCTACACATGAGCCCAGTGTATAGTTTAGGTGCCATATGTGGGGAAATGTAGGGGGGAAGCCGCATACCCCAGAAAAAAATTACGATCTTTTCCAGCCTATCACCCTGAAAAATGAAAAGTCGCCAGCGTTTTTTGGGACTTAGAAAAATGTTCAAATATTTTTTGAGGAAGTCCTATCTATTTTAGTGCACTTTGGCTGGTCTGAGGTGACAAAGGCAAGTCTGACGCAAGAGGTAACGTTCAGTAAAATCCGCATCTTAATAATAACGTTAGTCACTTCGCCCTTTAGTAAATCTTCCCCAATAATGGCCCACTGGTAAACAATCAGATCACACTGGGACTCCATGTCGGAGGGCCCCATACACGGGCCAATAAGCTTTTATCGGCCCATATATCGCCACCTTAAGAGCTATGGCATGTGTAATACACAAATCACAGGTGCCTTTATTTCTTAGTGCCCACAAGCACTGTTGATTCACTGGGACTCATTTATCAACACTGGGCAAATTTGCCCATGGGCAGTTACCTATAGCAACCAATAAGTGATTAGCTTTTTATAGCCAGCTGTGGCTATAAACAATGAATGCAGAAATTTGATTGGTTGCCATGGGTTACTGCCCATCCGCAAATTTGCCCACTGTGTTGATAAATGACCCCCACTGTGTTTTGCTCCCCCATGGCAATCGTGCCATTACTAAAAAGTGGGCACGTATGCTTACAGCTAGGGTTGCCACCTGCCCGGTATTTTACCAGCCTGGACGGTAAAAAGGATGGTTGTTCCCAATATTATTAATAGGGAAAAAAGATAAATATTTTTTCCAGAAAAGGTGGCAACCCTACTTACAGCAGAAGTTCAGCCCCCAATTAAGGTGCACACACAAGACTAGGCCTTTGCAAAAGGCTATATTTGCTCTAAAGGTGGCCATAGACACACAGATCCTATCTACGAATCGAGGATTTGTACGATTTTCGGATCGTGTGTGGCGTGTGCCGACATCTTTCGTCCGGCGGAGATCGGTCGTTTGGTCGATTGGTCAGGTTTGATTTTGACCCGACCGATCCCGCCGGAGCCCATGGCACATCGTAATCTGATCGTTCAGCCATACGGCCGAACGATCAGATTACCCCCATATAGCCAAGCCTGTTAATGGCATATCGGGGAAAGATCTGCTCGTTTGGCGATGTTGCCAAACGAGTGGATCTTTGCGTCTATGGCCACCTTTATAGGAGAAGTTGTTAAAAGACTCTATTTACTAGTGACATGTTTATTTAATTAGTGAAGATGTAATAGCAAAAACATTATACATCTGAAAATGAATTTTTCCTTCACGCTGCCCTTAAAGCAGTGCTGTCATCACAAATCAAGTTGTCTGGAGCCCCCCAACAGTTTTGGCTGCGCCCCATGTATGTACTAGACGACAAAGACCATCTAGCACCTAGGTAGGTAAGTTATGTTAGGACAAAAGGTTGCACTTAAAGGGATACTGTCATGGGAAAAAAAACATTTTCAAAATGAATTAGTTAATAGTGCTGCTCCAGCAGAATTCTGCACTGAAATCCATTTCTCAAAAGAGCAAACAGATTTTTTTATATTCAATTTTGAAATCTGACATGGGGCTAGACATATTGTCAATTTCCCAGCGGCCCCAGTCATGTGACTTGTGCTCTGATAAACTTCAATCACTCTTTACTGCTGTACTGCAAGTTGGAGTGATATCACCCCCCTCACTTTCCCCCCCAGCAGCCAAACAAAAGAACAATGGGAAGGTAACCAGATAGCAGCCCCCTAACACAAGATAACAGCTCCCTGGTAGATATAAGAACAACACTCAATAGTAAAAACCCATGTCTCACTGAGACACATTCAGTTACATTGAGAAGGAAAAACAGCAGCCTGCCAGAAAGCATTTCTCTCCTAAAGTGTAGGCACAAGTCACATGACCAGGGGCAGCTGGGAAATTGACAATATGTCTAGCCCCATTTCAGATTTCACAATTGAATATAAAAAAATCTGTTTGCTCTTTTGAGAAATGGATTTCAGTGCAGAATTCTGCTGGAGCAGCACTATTAACGGATTCATTTTGAATTTTTTTTTTTCCCCATGACAGTATCCCTTTAATGGATGTGTTTTTTCTAACCACAGCTGCTATGATACAAATCCTCAAATCATGTTACTGAAATCAGGGGTGTAACAATATCTGCCAGAGAAATGCCATATACCTCTCCATACCGTTCCTCTGGAACTCTCTCCCACGGTCTGTCTGACTTTCTCCCAACATTTCTGCTTTCAAAAAATCTCTGAAAACGCACTTCTTTCGAGAAGCCTCCCCTCACTCTGCTTAACTACCAAACGCAACACCACATACAGTACCACATTTCTCACCCACTTAATTCGATCTTGCCCACTCCCACACCTTGTGTATTACTCCCTTCCCTTTAGAGTGTAAGCTCTTTTGCATAGGGCCTTCCTCACCTTTTGTACCGGTATTGATTGTGATGTATGTAACTCCATATGTTCTATGTATATAATTCATGTGATGTAGTTGTATAATCACATTTACTTTACAGTGCTAAGCAATATGTTGGCGCTATATAACTACATGTTAATAATAATAATAATAATGCCCCCTGTCAGTCACATGGACATGAATCACTGGCTGAGAAATGCAACGGGAGCCATTACCTAGGGCCTGCATTTACACAGCAGATAAACTCTGTAGAATACAATAGTTTTAGTATTTGACCCGGGTGATAAACAGGGGTCAAATGCAATTCATGGTTCTCTACAGGTATGTAGAAAGCAAGCCTCTCTCAAATAAAATAGGACATTTGTTATCAAGAAACTCTATTTGTAGGTGTATACTCAATATTTATAAAGTTTATGTGTGCTTTTTTATGTTACTGATCCCTTAAGTTCCTATTTCATTTAGAAGTAAATGGTTTTATTTAGAGTGTTTAGATCCCCTTTTGCTTGGACTTTCCAGGGCAGATGGCTAGATTATCAGATCTCTGGTTGCTGTATATTGCACACATAAGCATTGTTTACACATGGGGGGCTGGCAGAACTCTTCCTTACATAAACACTATGTGATTGAATTGCCCTCCTTGTGAATGATTCCTTTCTGTGCAATCTGATAAGACAAAGGAAGAGGCTGCTCACTAGTGGAGGCCGTGCCCCGAGGCTCCTCTCAGCAGGCATCAAGTTAAAAGACAATGACACCCCCTCCTCCGCCGCCTCTCCTCTCTGTACAACTAATGTATATTAAGCCCGCCTGAATTCACTGAAATAATTAGGCACTAACTGCACTGAAATGATTCTAGAACTGGCTTAATTGATTTACAAAGTCCCGCAATTCCTTTTAATGGGCAGGGTCAATAGAGTCCTTTTCTATTTGATGATGCAGTTACTGGCTGAAAGAAATGATCAACAAGGTATAAGAAAATCATATCCATACACAGTCTGGGGCATGTACTTACATTTGGAGCAGTTAGTCACTTTTTCCCATAGCTTGGTGGCAATTAAGATACTGTGTGTGTGTATTAAAAGGAATGAATGAGAAGTAGCCCAAACTGATGCTACCTAAGGGTAAGGTCACACTGGGAGATTCGGGGGAGATTTAGTCGCCTCTTCTTTGGGGCGACTAATCTCCCCGAACTGCCTAGAAATCACTTGTGGCATGGCACTCGTGGTGCTTTTTTTTCCGAAGTCGTCCAAAGTTTTCTCGTGAGGCAACTTCCGAAAATTAAGCTTCCGTAGGGGAAGCAGTTCGGGGGGATTAGTTGCTCCAAAGAAGAAGCGACTAAGGGTAAGGCCACACAAGAAGATTCAGGGAGATTTTGTCGCCTGGCGACTTATCGCCTCGTCTTTTGAGCGACTATCTCCCCGAACTGCCTCTGCGTTTTTCCCCATAGGCTACAATGCAAAGTTGCCTAGTCGCTCAAAAGACAAGGTGATTAGTCGCCAGGCGACAAAATCTCCCCGAATCTCCTCGTGTGGACTAGCCCTAAATCTCCCAGTGTGACCTTACCCTAAAGGGCTGTTATACCTGTCACTGTTACTGTGTCTATTATAAGGACTGAAATAAAGGCTTTCCAGTACCAAGTTACAATGTATTGCTTGATAAAGGCAAGGAAGATTCCTAACAATGTCATAAAAGTTTCAATGATACTTTAGTTAATATTATAATTATATATTAATATGTCCAATATACCAATGTCTCTATGCATAATCAGGGCCGCCATTAGAAATCACGGGGCCCCGTACAACAAAATTTTTGGGGCCCCCTGGGCCCCGCCCACACTGACGACCAAGCTCCACCCCATTTCCCGCCCACTCCACATCGCAGTTAAAAGACCACACAGACATCAGCGCTAAAAAAGTAACCCCCCCCACACAAGTTGTAAAAAGCTATTGATGGTCAGGGCCCCCTTATAAAAAATTAAAAAAAAAATTAAAATTTTTTTTTTTTAAAAAAAAAAACATTGGTGGCAGGGGCCCCCTTATAAGTTAAAAAAAACTTGGGGCCCCAACAAAAAAAATGTAAAAAAAACTAAAAAATAAACAAACATTGGTGGCAGGGGCCCCCTTATAAGTTAAAAACAAATTGGGGCCCCAAAAAAAAATTTGAAAAAAAAAAAAAACTGGTGGCAAGGGGCCCCCTTACAAGTTAAAAACAAATTGGGGCCCCAAAAAAAATTTACAAAAAAAAAAAAAATTTTTTTGAAAAAAAAAAAAACATTGGCGGCAGGGGCCCCCTTATAAGTTAAAAACAAATTGGGGCCCCAAAAAAAAATTTGAAAAAAAAAAAAAATTGTTTTGAAAAAAAAAAAAAAACATTGGCGGCAGGGACCCCCTTACAAGTTAAAAACAAATTGGGGCACCAAAAAAAAATTAAAAAAAAATTTTTTGAAAAAAAAAAAAACATTGGCGGCAGGGGCCCCCTTATAAGTTAAAAACAAATTGGGGCCCCAAAAAAAAATTTGAAAAAAAAAAAAATTTTTTTTGAAAAAAAAAAAAAACCATTGGCGGCAGGGGCCCGCTTACAAGTTAAAAACAAATTGGGGCCCCAAAAAAAAATTTAAAAAAAAAAAAAAAAATTTTTTGAAAAAAAAAAAAAACATTGGCGTCAGGGGCCCCTTACGAGTTAAAAAAAAAATTGGGGCCCCAAAAAAACATGTTTTAAAAAAAAAGATTGGTTGCAGGGGCCTATAGAATATTAAAATAATACATTGGTGGCCAGGAGATTAAAAAAAAAAAAATACACAAACTGGTGTTCAGTAGAATTGAACTCACGGCTTCAGTACTTCAACTTCACCTCCTTTCGTGACTTCGGGTCTTTTCACCCCTTCAGGACTTCGGCTTCGGCTGTTTTCGTGACTTCGGGTCTTTTCGGCGCTTCGTGACTTCGGCTTTTTCCGTGACTTCGGGTCTTTTCGGCGCATCAGCTTCGGCTTTTCGGCACTTCCGCATTCGGCAGCACAGAGGCAAGACGTACGGCTCGGGCGCTCGTAAGGGGGGCCCGGATCTTCAAAAAATGCAGCGCTGCCGGGCCCCCCTTCATGCCCGGGCCCGGTACGCTTGTCCCCCCTGTCCCCCCTGATGGCGGCCCTGTGCATAATAATCAGGTGTTAAAATGCCATATAGGCAAGGGGGTTAGTTCAAGAGTCTTTCTTCTAAAAAAATTAATACCATTACAATTTGCATCAATAGTTTAATTATACTTTGAATTGCACTTATTACTGGACGCTAACAAATGTATCAGAAGGGTTAATCATGTTAGTCTGTGTTACATATATATACAGTAAATAGGAGTCTAGGGTAGTGGCGTACCTAGTTATTACTGGGCCCCGCTACTTTTCAGGCCCCCAAAATGTCTAGAGGTTGACATGTTTTACCAATATTCATTGAAATTGTATATGAATTAGGGCCTTATGGGGCCCCTATACCTCCTGTTATCCCCTGCAGCCGCAGGGTCTGCTTCCTCTGTAGTTACTCCCCTAGTTTGGGGCAATGGGTCAGAAGAGTGGAGCAGCACAAAATACTGCATAGTATAAGTTCTAAATCTGACTCTCAATGCCTGACATAATTTATCATTTTAAATGGATGGTAGAAAAAGAAATCCCAGAAATCTACTGACTGCATGGATCGGATGAAGCGTTAACCAATCTTATTTCTATGATAACTTTCTAATGCAAATCCTTTTGTTCTTGTACAGAGGCTGTTGCCCACTAACCATGAGTCCCGGGTCCACTGGTCTCTGCAGGCCGTAGCCACCGTTGTTTGTGATGGGCCATCTGGTACAGCTGCCTCGTGACAACTCAGCTGTGGTGTTTGTGTGCTGGAGGTGGTGCTGATTGTGTGCTCTGCAGATTAAACTTTCACATGCATACAGGTGTCAACAGAGTGGGCTAGAACGGGCCGATAAAAGCCGCCGACAAACCGAGTCGACAGCTAATTGGCACGTGTGGGGCCCTCCGTCAGTCTTCCCCCATCGACATCTGGCCGACTAACCCGTCCGATCGCGGCTCCATCTGTGCGCTGATGCGGGCCCACGTTCCCATATTGACTGCATTATGATCCGATTGTTGGGCCCTTGGCCCACGATTGGAGCAGCCCAAAATCGCCCACCTCAATGTGGGCATATCGGGGAGAGTTACGCTCGTTTGGTGAAATTGCCAAACGAGTGGATCTGTACGTGTATGGCCACCAAGAATATGCACATCCATGCCCATTATTACTATACACAACCGTGGACTCCTCGTGTAACATATATGCACATACACAGCCTCTCAACTCCAAAGTGGTTTTTAATATGCCGAAATATTATATTTGTATTTTCATTAGCTTTAGTACTTAGTACATATATGTCATATATTATCTGGAAAATAATTATAATAATTATTTTTTTTTTTAAAAAAAAAATTGATTTCCTTTTTCTCTGTAATAATAAAACGGTATACCTTGTACTTGATCCAAACTAAGATATGATTAGTCCTTATTAGAGGCTAAACAATCCTATTGGGTTTATAGAAAGTTTAAAATAATTTTGAGTAGATTAAGGGGTTATTTAATAAAGGCCAAATTTTTCTGGTCGGAGTTTTAATGAGGAAAACACCATTTTTTTGTAAGAGAAATAAAAAACTATTTTTTTTTTAGATTTATTAAAACCCGAGGATGCTAAAAAAATATTCCATCTCAAACCTGCTGAAGTCATGTAGAAGTCAATGGCAGATGTCCCTTCTACAATTGGAAGATATCATGACCTGCATTGGGTTTCAGGCAATAATCAGAATAATTCATGGGTTTCTGCCGATAATCCAGAAAAATCCAGTTTTCGGCGCCAAATTTGAAAAACAAAACGTACAATTCAGATTTTTTCACAATTTTATCAAGTCTTTTCCTGCACCAGATTTTTTAAAAGTTAATTTCTAAATAAGGTAAAAATGTGGATGGGAGTTTGGTTGAAAAAGTTTTAATAACATGAGAATTATTCTGATTTTAGTAAATGACCCCCTTAATATATGGAGATCCAGTTTATGGTAAGATCCCTTATTTGGAAAACCCCAAAGTCCCAATCATTCTGGATAATAGGTCCCATACCTGTAACTGTATGCCTGCAGGTAATTTATTTAACACAGAATATATTTGGTATGAAAATACCATAACCAGTTTAAAGGAGAAGGAAAGCTACGGAGGCATTTTATTGCCAATAGATTAGCTGCAATAGTGCAAGCTAGAACGCTATATTTATTCTGTGGAATGTTTTACCATACCTGAGTAAAAATCTCTAGAAACTCTCTGTTTGTTTAGAATAGGAGCTGCAGTATTAATGTGGTGTGACATCACTTCCTGCCTGAGTCTCTCCCTGCTCTGGGCTCAGATTACAGTAGAGAAGGGAGGGGTGGGGGGAGAGGAGCAAACTGAGCATGCTCTTGCCCAGGGCAATGAGGTTTAAGCTGAAGGCAGGAAGTCTGATACAGAAGCCCATGAGTACACAATAGAAGGAAAGAAATGCAGTATTTCTTTTGACAGGGGACTCAGAGCAACATTACTTTGGGGGTTTACTGGTATATTTAGATGGGCCTTTCTGATAAGGCTTACTTAGTTTTAAACTTTCCTTCTCCTTTAAGGCTAGAGCTACTTTGTAAAACACTACTATAAATCACATTTCCAAGTCATTCAACGTGTTTATCTTACAATATAGGTTTAAATGGTATGTCCACGTTAATTACTGCTAAGCATCGGTATGTTGCAGGTGTTCTCTAATTACTTTTCCAGACTTCATATCAGTCTTCCATGTGGGCAAACTATTGTTGGAATACCGAATTCTTGTAATAATGACAGATTTTTCCTACAGATTTCAACAATATTTTCTAAGCTGGCGTGGCTGGAATGTTGCACTTTACTGTGGTTTGTTCTTTGTTACTGTTAGTGAGATGAGCAGTCCTTATTTAGTATCTCTGTAGGAATGGAATTGTCCTGCAATAATAAGACAGATACTAAGGCATAGAACAATGCACCAAAGGGGTCTCAGTAACTTCACAGTTATTGGTAAGTTACAACAGGCGACTATTCAAAAGAAGCAAAAGCACTGCTGAAAAAAGAATAATTTATTTCTATATTTTACAAAAGAATTAAAAATATCTTTCACTGAAAGAACATTTCCCACCTATAAGGCAATAAAACACAATGCACCTATGTATCAACAGATGCCTTTTTCGCTAGGGCATTATCCTTGAAATATGTTTGGAACATACTTTTCTTTCTGTGGCACTTTGACTTAATTATAAATCTCAGTCAGTAACTGGCAAGCCATAGACTGATGGTCGCTGCCTTATTTGAGTAAACTGCAAAGTGTTAGAACTCTTCATAACTTAAAGGAACAGTAACACCAAAAAAGTGTTTTAAAGTAACTGAAATATCATGTAGTGCTGCCCTGCACTGGTAAAACTGATGTGTTTGCTTCAGAAACACTACTATAGTTCATATAAACAAGCTGCTGTGGAGAAATGGCAGAAATTGAAAAACGGCTATATGGCACAGGTTACCTAATGGATAACAGATAATACCATTAGACAGACAGAGCTTATCTGCTATCTGCTGTGTAACTTGAGCCTTTTCTCCTTTGAATGGCTGCCCCCATTGCTACACAGCAGCTTATTTATATAAACAATAGTAGTGTTTCTGAAGCAAACACAGCAGTTTTACCAGTGCAGGGCAACACTGCATTATATTTTCATTACTTTCAACACTTCTATTTTTTGAAGTTACTGTAAAGAATGCAAAGAGAACAAGTTGGACTTAGTAGTGCAGTAATGAGTACAGAGTGGTTTTCTCCATTTCATTTCAGAACTATAGATGAGCTTCTTAAATCCAGGCCACTCCACCGTCCTGGTGCCAAATGCACATTAAATAATCAGCCAAGGTCTCCGACATGTTCCTTCCATAACTGACATTGGAAATATCTATTCATCTGCAATATGGCACCGCTTTTTGTCTTCAAGGATTTGTAGCACTTCTGTTTATAAAACAGGAGTCTTGAGAACTTGCTTGGACAGTCCTAATAATTCCATAGCAATGGCAATAAAGCCAATTAGTACTTCAGTGCATCATATAAGCGAGCGTGACTCTTCCCATCCGAATCACTTTTTGAGGTTGCTTGGTTTTTTCATGTAAACACGGGAATTCGCATCAGGGATAAGTTTGTGGGCACTACTGGTGAATGTTGCCATCAGGCGGCCTGCAGAATAAGACAAAATGTATTGTTTAGAGAGAGATCATTTCCAAAAGACAGTCATCATAAAGCAAATTATGAGCAAAACAGCATGTCATTGGTTACGTATGTACTAATAGCTTCTGTTCAAATACTTTACAATGAAACATCTCCCACAAATGAAATGCCACTTGCATGATTCTTAGAAAGCACTAAATATTTCCCCATACTTGCAGCCCTGAGCTAATATACACTTTGGCAAATATACACAGGTATGGGATCTGTTATCCAGAAACCCGTTATCCAGAAAGCTCCAAATCATGGGAAGTCAGTCTCCAACAGACTTCATTTTAATCAAATAATTCATTTTTTTTTTTCTTAAAAAATTGATTTCCCTTTTCTCTGTAATAATAAAACGGAATACCTTGTACTTGATCCCAACTCTAAGATATGATGAGCCCTTATTAGAGGTTAAACAATACTTTTGGGTTTATTGGAAGTTTAAAATAATTTTGAGTAGACTTAGGGGTTTATTTAGTAAAGTCCAAATTTTTCTGGTTGGAGTTTTAAAGGGGAAAACACCATATTTTTGTAAGAAACCTGTCGAGGTCATGTAGAAGTCAATGGCAGATGTCCCTTCTACAATTGGAAGATATCATGACCTGCTCAGGCTTTTCATGTGATAATCTGAATAAATATTTTCCCATACTTGCAGCCCCGATTCCCCCCCCTGCTGTAGTACATCCCATAAAGTATCTTCTCAATGTGTTATTGGCAAAACACTAACAGACATTAAAGGGGTTATTCACTTTCCAAACACTTTTTTTCAGTTGTTTTCAGAAATAAAGACTTTTTTTCAAATCTAAGTTTAAAGTTGAATGTCCCTGTCTCTGGTGTTTGAGTCTGGCAGCTCAGTAATTCAGGTTCAGACTCTAAACTGTTACAATTTTGCAACATTTAGTTGATCCATTTCTCAGCAGCATCTCTGGAGTATTAGCAACTATTGTATCAATTCTAACAGCTGCCTGTAATGAAACCCAGAGATTCTGCTCAGCAGGGACAAAGAAAACAAACTAAATGTATCGATTTAGAACAGTTACCAGGGTCTGCGACCCCCCCCCCTTCCCAGAGCTGCTTAAGAAGGTGAAAAATGCCATTTTACACTTCAATATTAGAAAAACAGTGACACATAGAAAATAAAAAGCAATTGGAAAAAGTCATTATGTCTGGTGCTCTGGCTGAAAACAACTAGTTGTTTAAAGGTGAACACCCCCTTTAACTGTACTACCCAATGTAATTACATGCTCATTTGTACTTTTTGGTGTCTGCGGAGGACATGTCAGAAAAGGTACACAATATACAAAGATATGGCTTATCCTGTGCACCTACTAATCTGTGCATCAACTGGATGCATATGTACGTGTTGTACTTTATTTTTACTTTCTATTTAATGCTTTAAGATAAACTGTAGACCATATCAAACTGTGCCAGTGTGTTCCCTTTATTCTGTAGGGCCGCTATAGAATTTCCTTCTTGCAAGAGCCCTATACAACAGAAATCCTGCTTCCAGTATTTTCACATTCTAGGCCCTTTTCAATCTAGTTGCCCCCACCCCTATGTTAGTGGCCCTGCTCATGAAAGCAACTAATTGCAGGGCACCTAGGAAGCATGTGAAAGTGCACAAACAGGCATTTGGTATCTCTCATGTCATATGAATCCAGGGTCGGACTGGGGGGCCCGGGGCCCACCGGGACTAATGTCCAGGGCCCCCTCCGACCCCCCTTGCCTCCCTACTATGACGCGCTGAGCACGATTGCACGAAGGTGCTGCTCGGCGCGCCTGCGTGTAGGCGCCGCTCCTCAGTAAAAGGTGCCGCGCGCATGCGCAAATGGCGCTGGAAAGCACGTAAAAAAAACTTTTTTTCTTTTAAGTACGATCGAAACGGGGGACTGGCCCGGCGGGGGCCCATTAGGGGTCATGGGTCCACCGGGTTTTTTCCCGGTATCCCGCCGGGCCAGTCCGACACTGTATGAATCTGAATCAGGGGCGCTCCGCCAATGAGGCGAGTTGAGGCACTCGCCTCAGGCAGCAGCGCCCCCTTGGTTGCCAGGGGCGGCAAAAATGCAGCTCCTGGTAACTAAGAGCCGAATTTATGGTTTTCAACCCGGAAATTTGTCTCTTCTAGTGCAGAGCACGCCACGTCCTGGACTGGAAAAGTGAGTGCCGTAGGGAGGGGCAGCAAAACGAAGCCCGCCTCAGGCGGCAAAATGCGCAGGACCGGGCTTCAGGGAACGGTAACATAAAAATAATGAAAGCATTTTAAAGTAATTAACAAATAATATACTGTTAGTGTGCACTAGTAAAAGCTGCACGTTTGCTTCAGAAACACTGCTATAGTTTTTATACTATAGGCGCCGAACGCAAGTTGAGACGCAACATGCTGCATTTTTCCTGCGTTCGGCGCCTATACACGCCTGTGGGAGTACAGCCCCATTGGAAAAAATGTAATGCGTCTATTCCTGCGCTCCCCTGCGGCTGAACGCAGAAAAACGGAATGCAGGGGAGCGCAGGTAAAAAACCCTCGTCTGTAAGAGCCCCTATATATACAATAGTAGTGTGTGTGTAAACACAGCAGTTTAACCAGTGCAGGGCAACACTGCATTATATTTTATTACTTTAAAACACTTTCATTTTTTGATGTTACTGTTTCTTTAATTACTTTGATACACTTCCAGTTTTTGGTGTTACTGTTCCTTTAAACAGATTGTCACCAAATATCCAGTTTGAGTACAAACAGTCTTACATGGAGATGGACATAGGCCCTGAGATCAGAATCAGCACAGTGAACACATGAACTTTCCAGCTTCTTACATAAGACTCAATAATCTCTCCAGTGGGGACACAAGGTACTTCAACTTGCCCTATAGCAAAATTAAGTGTTTTGGCATCTAATAAAAGTCTCTAGTTTAATATAACCTATGTGTACAACTTGTATCTGAGAAAGCCATTGTGCCCCCAAAATATTGCTGGGAATAATGGCCAGATAATCATCTAAAGTGCACAAATGTGCTGGAAAATGCTGCTGCCATCTAATTAACTTCACAGCAATTGGAAGCACACGCGGATCAAGATAAACACAATTAATCATTTCTCAAATGGGGATTTAGGGAATAAATTATTTTGTGAACATATTTTTTATAACAAAAAAAAATCAGGCATTGTAGTTTAGCATCTTAAGGGCTCTTACACACGGCAGTTTTTGCCTGCGCTCCCCTGCGTTCGCTTTCTTCCGTTCAGCCACAGGGGAGAGCAGGAGTAGACACACTCAATTATTCTGAAGGGGGCTGTAATCACACAGACGCATGTAAGCGCCAAACGCAGGTGGGACGCAGCATGTTGCATACAGTGTTGGACTGGGACACCAGGGACCCACCAAAAAACTTAGCCCAGGGACCCACTCTCAGTATTATTATTCTTCCACTCCTCACTCAACCTCTATTCTCCTAGTCTCTTTTCTTTACATACTATAATCTATTATTCCATCTGTTTAGCCTCTTTGTTCTCATAGAAATAAGGAATGACCAGGAAATAGGCCAAATGTTTAGTAGTATGAGGGCCCACTGACACCTGGGCCCACCGGGAGTTTTCCTGGTATCCCTGTGAGCCATTCCGACACTGGTTGCATTTCACCTGGGTTTGGCGCATACATGCGTCTGTGTGAGTACAGCCCCCTTCACAATAATTGAGTGCGCAGGGGAGTGCAGGCAAAAACGTCCGTGTGTAAGAGCCCTAAATCACACAGATATCTATCTGGCAGGTTAGAAAATCCCGTTAGATGTATTGGCACTGGAATGTGACCTGAAACATTAAATAATGAGTGCAGGAGACATTATTTTCAGATACACTTTCCTGCTATGAAGATGCATTAAGATAACATGATATTCACCTTCCTAATACAACTCTAAAATCAGGGATGGTAAAAAGCTGCTCCTGGTAACTTTAAGAGACAAATTTCTGGTAATTACACCGGATATTTAGCTTTTCTAGTGCAAAGAGCGCAACTGTGATGCGCCCATCCCAGTGGACCCCAGCCAGTTCTGTTTAGGTAAGTGTCGGTGACGAGGGGGAGGGGCTTGAAAAGCCCCTGTCTAAGATTATTTACTAAACATAGATCTTAAAGGGATCCTGTCATCGGAAAACATGTTTTTTTCAAAATGCATCAGTTAATAGTGCTACTCCAGCAGAATTTTGCACTGAAATCCATTTCTCAAAAGAGCAAACCAATTTTTTTATATTCAATTTTGAAATCTGACATGGGGCTAGACATTTTGTCAATTTCCCAGCTGCCCCTGGTCATGTGACTTGTGCCTGCACTTTAGGAGAGAAATGCTTTCTGGCAGGCTGCTGTTTTTCCTTCTCAATGTAACTGAATGTGTCTCAGTGGGACATGGGTTTTTACTATTGAGTGCTGATCTACCAGGCAGCTGTTATCTTGTGTTAGAGAGCTGCTATCTGGTTACCTTCCCATTGTTCTTTTGTTTGGCTGCTGGGGGGGAAAAGGGAGGGGGTGATATCACTCCAACTTGCAGTACAGCAGTAAAGAGTGATTGAAGTCTATCAGATCACAAGCCACATGACTTGGGGCAGCTGGGAAATTGACAATATGTCTAGCCCCATGTCAGATTTCAAAATTGAATATAAAAAAATCTGTTTGCTCTTTTGAGAAATGGATTTCAGTGCAGAATTCTGATTCATTTTAAAAAAAAAAAAAAATTTCCCATGACAGTATCCCTTTAAACATTGTTACTTTGGTTTTCCTGTATATAACACTTCCAGTATGCAATACTGTAGACTTAGGGGATGCATTTATACTGTACATCCAATACCGAGGCATAAAGTTCAACTATTGAGCTAGAAGAAATCTTCTTACCTGTCCATGTTCTTTGATGACCAATGACAAAGTGGTGACAGTTTGGATTCTTGCTACAGAACTCGGCAGCCTCTTCTGAATTGTGCACAGACAGCGCGCACCCTCTGTGATTGTAGGAGGGCCAACATCTGTAGTCGTCATTGGTTTCATTTAGTCTGTATCCTTCTATCAGCATGTAGTCTGCAACACAGCAAAAATAGAGAATATGTCATTATTTCGGACTGATAGCCACAAATGCACACGCTCAGTACCACTTGGAGGGATGAGCATGTTGTTCTTTTCTTTGCTGCCATCTATTCACATTTTACATTTTAACCTCAATGGACTACCACATTTTAGAGACATATCTTTTGAAAGAGAAAGTTATTTGTAGAAGGGTTGAACTACCACTGGTCTAAACTTTTACTTAGTCTTGTTAAAAGACAAAAAAAGTAACACTAAGGGGCAGATGTATCAAGGGTCGAATATCAAGGGTTAATTAACCCTCGATATTCGACTAGGAATTGAAATCCTTCGACTTCGAATATCGAAGTCGAAGGATTTAGCGCAGAAAATTAGATCGAAGGATTATTCCTTCGATCGAACGATTAAATCCTTCGAATCGAACGATTCGAAAGATTTTAATCCAACGATCGAAGGAATATCCTTCGATCAAAAAAACTTAGGCAAGCCTATGCGGACCTTCCCCATAGGCTAACATTGACTTCGGTAGCTTTTATCTGCCGAACTAGGGGGTCGAAGTTTTTTTTAAAGAGACAGTACTTAGACTATCGAATGGTCGAATAGTCGAACGATTTTTAGTTCGAATCCTTCGATTCAAAGTCGTAGTCGTAGTCGAAGGTCGAAGTAGCCCATTCGATGGTCGAAGTAGCCCAAAAAACACTTCGAAATTCGAAGTTTTTTTACTTCAAATCCTTCACTCGAATTTAGTGAATCGGCCCCTAGATATTCTACATCCAGTCCTATACCTAACAGGAGAACCCCATTTGGCTGATGAATGGTGCAGATAGGGGCATTTAAAAGGCTCAGTGTGTCATATCCCCAAAAAGTTGGTCTTTACAGAAAAACAAGATAATTAGAGGCACTAATGTTATAAGTAGATTAAAGCAAGATACCTTTCAAATATAGCAGCCTCCTCCGATGGTTCATTCCCGATTTGTACAGCTTCAAAACATTCTGGAAAGCTTCCAGGGTCTCATTAATGCCATAGCTCAAGTCCCCTGCAAAGAGAAAAAAAAAATCCATCAGATGCCTCTTCATTTCCCGTATTAGTTTACGACACCGATATCTGCCAATCCAATCAATTTAAATGATAAGCAGCTCATTGCAGAGATGAATTACAACAAGCACAAAAGCACCTCCGCCTATACTTTAAGGGGGAATATCGAATTGAAAAAAAACTTTGAAATTCGAATACAAAAGGACCAACTGAAATTAAGTCAAAGTTTTTTTTTGGTCCATTTTCAATCGAATAGGTCCGTATTCGGCCGAATTCAAATCATACAAATCGAAAGAATAATGCATTCAATCGAATTCGATTCAAAGCAAAAAACTTTGATTTTTTAAAGTCCACCAATTGACTCCGAATAGGTTCTAGGAGGTCCCCCATAGGCTAAAACAGCAATTTGTCAGGTTTTAGATGGCGAATGGGCGAAGTTGAGTTTTTAAAGAGACAGTACATGATAAATTCCGATATTTGATTTTTTTTCAAATGCAAATTGAATTTGGACTATTCCCTAGTCGAAGTACACAACAAATAGCTCAACATTCATTCGACCTTTGAGAGATCTGCTCCTAAATGAATGCATTTAGCAAAAAAATAAAATAAGATTTAACTTTCTAACAAGAAGAAGAAAAATATATAAAGCTAAATTTCTGAATGTTTTACTCAATAAGTTAAATTCTTTTTCTCTGTCACAGTTTATAACTGAGAAGCAAGCCCACAATTCTACTTATTATTACATAACAGGCCATTCCAATAACCAGAGTGCGAAGAGATCCTACTGGAGACTGGAATGCTCAGCATGGCAAAAGAAACAACGCCACTGCAATTTTAAAACAGGCCTTCAGATATTTTTCAACTACAGATCCCATAAAGGAAGCAGAAAGCAACAGACTTTTCCTATTCTGGCACGCACATCGAAGGATTACAGTACCTGTGGCATTCATAATGTCCAAGAGAAGAGGCTGCAAAGCAGGAGGCGCTGCGTGTGGGAGCAGATATGTGAAGAAAAACCTAAAACAAAAATAATCCAGCATGAGTTACTTTTACTTCAGTCAGCAGACATCATTCATTTTAGGGATGCACTGAATCCACTTTTTGGGTTCGGCCGAAACACCGAATCCTTGGCTAAAGATTCGGCCAAATACCAAACCGAATCTGAAGGTGGGAAGGGAAAAAAAATGTACTTCCTTGTTTTGTGTCAAAAAGTCAAGCGATTTACCTCCCCGCCCCTAATTTGCAATTCGGATTCGGTTCGACCTGGCAGAAGGATTTGGCCGAATCCTGCTGAAAAAGGCCGAATCCTGGCCATATCCCGAACCGAATCCTGGATTCGGTGCATCCCGAATTCATTTCACCTTAGAGTTAGAGGCTGCTATAACATGCTTCACAAATACATATGGTTAAAGGGATATTGTCATGGGAAAAAACATTCAAAATGCATCAGTTAATAGTGCTGAAATCCATTTCTCAAAAGAGCAGATTTTATTTATATTTAATTTTGAAATCTGACATGGGGCTAGACATATTGTCAGTTACCCAGCTGCCCCCAGTGATGTGACTTGTGACTTCAGTCTTTACTGCTGTACTGCAAATTGGAGTGATATCAACCCCCCCCCAGCAACCTAACAACAGAACAATGGGAAGATAACCAGATAGCATCTCCCTAACACAAGATAACAGCTGCCTGGTAGATCAGCACTCAATAGTAAAATCCAGGTCCCACTGCGACACATTTAGTTACAGTGAGTAGGAGACAACAGCCTGCCAGAAAGCAGTTCCATCCTAAAGTGCTGGTTCTTTCTGAAATCACATGACTTGGCAAAATTACCCGAGATGCACCTACACACCAATATTACTACTAAAAAAAATACACTTGCTGGTTCAGGAATGACATTTTATATTGTAGAATGAATTATTTGCAGTGTAAACAGTGTAATTTAGAAATAAAAAACACATCATAAAAATCATGAATCAGACAGAATCCCTTTAATGGTGTTACCCAGCATATAAAAATAATTTCTATTTAGGCGGCAACAAAGCTACTGTGTTACTCATATACCTGTATGCATTGAAGAGGTTCCTTTTTTCATTGATGCCAGTGCATCTCCCAGCACGGGAGCACGTGACAGCAAATGTCCTGGATGGAAATTCAAGAGTACAATCCTTGTCCGTGTTGCACTCAAGCTCCTCCATTGTGGCATCATCTATATCTGTTACTTTCAGGTTTTCATCTACCAGGACAAACTGCCTTGGCTGAAAATCCAGGAGGGCAATAGATCCCATGGGAGAGTTGGCTAGATAATGCAGTAAATTTACCAGTTCTAGGCAAATCTGAAAAAAATATATAGAAATTAAGCAAAGTTAGTACTCCATAGATGAAACTGTTATAATGCTAAAATAACCGGAGTACTGTTCTAAAAAAATTGAAAGGATAGCAAAGGCTTAGGCAAAGCAACAAGCAAATGTTTAATTGTATGTCTATGCAGCAATTTAAATGATTCCTGTTCTTGTGGTCACGGTCAGGAAATATTGGGTTAGACATTCATGGCAGATTTTGGCATATGTATGAGACACTAGGCTCAAGGTTAAAGGAACAGTAACACCAAAAACTGAAAGTGTATCAAAGTAATTCAAATATTATGTACTATTGCTCTGCACTAGTGGTGTGCTTGCTTCGTAAAGACTATTATAGTTTACGGTATATAAACAAGCTGCTCTGTAGCCATGGGGGCAGCCATTCAAGCTCGAAAAAGGGAGAAAAGGCATAGGTTACATAGCACATAACAGATAAAACACAATTGGACAGGGATTATCTGTTGTGTGCTATGTGACCTGTGCCTTTTTTCTAGCTTTGAATGGCTGCCCCCATGGCTACACAGAAGTTTGTTTATATAAACTATAGTAGCCTTTCTGAAGCAAACACACAGCTTTTGCCAGTGCATGGCAACACTATATTATATGTTAATTACTTTAAAATTTAGTTTTTTATTCAGCAGCTCTCCAGTTGCATCTGGTTGCTAGGGTCCAAATTACCATAGCCACCATGCACTGATTTGAATAACAGATTGCAATATGAATAGAGGTCTGAATAGAAAGATGATTAATAAAAAGTAGCAATAACAATACATTTGTAGCCTTAGAGAGTATTTGTTTTTAAGATGGAGTCAGTGACCCCCCATGTGAAAGCTGGAAAAGAGTCATAAGAAGAAGGCAAATAATAAAAAAAAATGAAGGGCAGTTGAAAAGTTGCTAAAAATTTGATATTCTATAAATATACTAAGGGGCCGATTCACTAAATTTGAGTAAAGGATTCGAAGTAAAAAAACTTTGAATTTCGAAGTATTTTTTGGGCTACTTCGACCATCGAATGGGCTACTTCGACCTTCGACTACGACTTCGAATCGAAGGATTCGAACTAAAAATCGTTCGACTATTCGACCATTCGATAGTCGAAGTACTGTCTCTTTAAAAAAAACTTCGACCCCCTACTTCGGCAGCTAAAAGCTACCGAAGTCAATGTTAGCCTATGGGGAAGGTCCCCATAGGCTTTCCTAAGTTTTTTTGATCGAAGGATATTCCTTCGATCGTTGGATTAAAATCCTTTGAATCGTTCGATTCGAAGGATTTAATCGGTCAATCGAAGGAATAATCCTTCGATCGTACGATTGCAGTATTTGCGCTTAATCCTTCGATATTCGAAGGATTTTAATTCCTAGTCGAATATCGAGGGTTAATTAACCCTCGATATTCGACCCTTAGTGAATCAGCCCCTAAATGTTAACTTAAAGGTGAACAACCCATTTAAGCTACTGCCTGCAAACCATCTATGTGCTATATGCCACAACTAGATTAGATTTCCCCCTAGCAGCCTGCGGCTACATTCAGTTGCAAATTCCAGGCGAAAAACCAATATATATAGATATACTATACAGCTGTATGAAGGGCACATGCTTAATCAAGTCTATCTAGTAAATCCCTATCTGCTTTTTGCTGTAGGCCTTTAAAATGTGAATTGCAAATACCAAAATTGCTAATGTGGTCTGGGCATGGGATGCATTGAAATACAGTGTGTTTGCTAATTCCTTTTGCTGGGGGGGGGGGGATTCATGAATTCATTAACCCATCAACAACTGGAGGGACTTGCATGACCAAAGATGTCAATTCAGTACCTCATCCAGCAGCTATGAGGTTAATATTAATCAGCATGGAGCCTGAGACCTGTTGGAACAATTGTCATTGTCTTGTTTTCTTACTTTAAATCTCTTCTCCCAGGGGGTCTGCAGAAGCTGAATCATCTCTAGGGGAGATCCCAGTTCCAGCATAGCTGTGACCCTAAAGTTAGGAGCCAGGCTATTCTCGTAGCAATGTCCATGCAACTGCAAAGAAGAAAAGACGCCTTTCAATGATAAAACACGTGCCTGCATAGTTGAATGTGGATTTAGAACATCACTGCCAATTAAAAAGCAATTAAGATATTAGCATTATGTCTAAATGTGGTTTGCTGAACAATACTATAGGCCAGGTGTGCTCCAGCCCCCTGATGTTATTTAGCGAAATATGGTAACTGGATCACCCCATAATGGCAATAACACATTTATGTCTAAGTGACATAAACGGAAAGGCCTGACACTGCCAGGACTGGAGCTTTTCAACCCAAAAGTCAGTAGAAAGCAGCAGGAGTAAAGAACATGGTGGGCAAAATGCTAAAAAAAATCTCCCCATGTACTTTTGCCTTAAGGCCACACGAGGAGATTTGGGGAGATTTTGTCGCCTGGCGACTAATCGCCTCGTTTTTTGAGTGACTATCTCCACGAACTGCCTCAGCGTTTTTTCCCATAGGCTACAATGAAAAGCAGGGTCGGACTGGGGGGCCCGGGGCCCACCGGGACTGCTGTCCAGGCCCCCCCCTGCTGCCCCCCTGTCCGCTTACTAAGACGCGTCAGCTCAGTAACAGCACCGCTCGGCGATTCGAAATATATGGAGAAGGGTTCTGGCCCGGCAGGGGCCCACGAGGGTCGTAGCCTACGGGTTTTTTTCCCAGTATCCCGCCGGGCCAGTCCGACACTGATGAAAAGTCGCCTGTGCTAATGCACACGCAGCGATGCGTTTAAAATAGTTGCCCAAAGTTGCCTCAGTGAGGCAACTTCAGGTGACTATAGAAAATCTCCCCGAATCTCCTCGTGTGGACTAGCCCTAAAATGTAACTATATTTGCCTTAAATTCCTATAAATGATCAGAAAAACATATTTCTATATGTTCTTCTACGTTAGGAGTCTTGTTTAAGTGCTTCTATAAGAAAGAGCTGCTGCGTTGTACCCTTTATTCTTGTGGGCAAACTGGACTGAGTCATATGTCATAAATAGATATAATGGAAGAATCGTGTCATTTTATTGCAGGTAATATGAAACGCCACATGCCTGATGCCACTCACTTTTTCATTATTTAAATGTGTGTCAGGCAAAACATCCCATTCCTCTATTGTCTATTTCTTGCTAAATCGATGTTGTTCTTGTGTAACTGGCTTTATTAATTGATTAATTACCAGTGTTTCAGTCACATCATGTTATACAGATAAAATAACTCCAAAAGCACTATATATATATATATATCTTTTTACATTGCTGTATTTATAACATGCTAGCGCTCTAGGGCCCTGGAATCATAATGCATTGCACAGTGTTTATGTCAAAGCTAGGACACATAGGGGTCACTTTATACCTTGAGCTCAGTTTTTTCTATGGGATAATATTTTGCCTTCTGACCCAGATAAAGTGGGTTATTGCCTGCTCTGAGCTACATAAAAGAACTCAAATACCCTTGTTATTTACGAAACTGCAAATGCCAAGAACCTGAAAAAAAATTTTTAGTATAAAATCAAAATTTTTATTGGGAAAAAAAACAAATTTTTGGGACTATATTATACCCAGAGGATGAAAAAAGTCCAAATCTGGCATCTCAGACCTGCCGAGGTTGCATATAAGTCAATGGGAGAAGTCCCAAAGGTTTGTTGATCTGTGCTGAGTTTTGTGCAATAATCTGAAGATTTTGTGGTTTTTCAGCAAAAATCCACAAAATCTACGCAAAAGTGTATTAATAAATAAGCAGAAAAAGGGGAGTTTTTTTCAGAAAATATTGAAATAAATTCGGACATATGGGCCTCTTAGTGTAGTCCCTGGTATTTCAGGTACACAGAGACCCAAATAGCCCCCCCCCCACTAAATTTGTCTATTGCATGTTTGTCATTCATCCAGCCAATGGTATATCTGTAGAAATACGTCAAATCAACTTGCTGTCCAAAAAAAACCCCAGAGCAGTTGATTTGACTTACTGTATTTCTAGAGATATGTCTATAGCATCTTACAGCAGCCCCTGTGGCATATGCCAGAAAGCCCAGATTGCCAGTCACAGCCCATCATGTATCTAAATATACAAGTCCTATACCTTACACGTGACACCAGGCTCCAAGTGAAGCTGAGCTTAAATGTGAATGGGGGTTAAAGTGAAAATCTAAAGGGCAAATAGAAGCTAAAGAGTAATTAAGCATTCCTTGTTGTCAGTTATTATAGAATAGACAATGATAAAGCAGCCAATCATTTTCTGGTCAGTACTGCAGAAATACTTCTGTGCTCTATGCAATTGGTCTCTTTTAAAAGCTGCTAATGTCCAGTTACTTGTTGCGTCAGTTTGGCTAATGTCGCTTTACACAACTGATGCTCTTACCGTAATGACGCCCGGGTGGCGCAAGGTCCGGAGCAGAGTGACCTCCTTGTGGAGTTTGTAAGTGGCGAGAGAGCGGCAGCCAGCGGGGTCGCCGTATCGTCTGACGCAGCGAGTCACATCGTTGCCCTCATTGTGCACAGACTTGAGAGCGATCTCCTTCCCGTTGCGCAAAGTTCCCTTGTGGACAAGTTTAGTGAATCCGGAGCCCATGTACTGGAGACCAGTGACATACGTGAGATCCTCGCAGCCTAATAAAGTCCCTGTCCGACCCATTATGTCCCCGGGCAGCAGCAGCTCATCAGTCCCCGACCCCCCCAGAACAGAAGTGAGAAAGAGGAGCAGATCCCGGCGACTCTCCAGGATTTCCCTGTGCAGCTCGGCCTGGCGCTCTGATCTCACAAATGATTTGTGGCTTGGGGGTCGGGGGAAGAGCAGAGAGAACACAGACAGCACAGAGACTGCAGCTCCGCACAGGATAATGGTGTTCTTCATCACTGCCGACCCTTCTCTCCTCTGTCCTTTACTGTAAATGAATCATTAGCTGAGGAATATCGGCTCTTGTTTGGATAGTGGGACTAGGGGACTCACATAAAGGAGTGGCTTTATTAACCCATTATTCCCATACCAGACTGACAGCTATCAGCTAAGCGATCTATTCGGAGTCACTCGCCTCACTGCTGCCCCCTAGTGGGCGCTATTAGCGCTGCTTTGTCATCACACAGAGGAAGGTGGAAGTCGAACCAGCTAAGATCATGTGCTCCTGTAGCTTCAGCCCAAATCCTTGTATTCTCTCTGAGGCCTCACAATGTTTGGGTTCTGAGGCAACAACACTGCAATTCTACAACTGCCTCTCTACTAAGATTTAAAACAGGTCCTGGATTTTCAGTTACGCAGACAGAGACAGGAACATTGACTACTATGGCATCTTAAAGCAGCCCCTCTGGCTGTGGGTTGTCAGCAGCTTTTGCATGCTCTGTGGAACAAATCATTAGGGTTAAAGGCAGGGGAACTGAAATACTTACTGCTGTCTTAACTTTTGGTATGTTATAGAAAGGTTAATTCTAAGCAACTTTTCAGTTGGTCTTCATTTTTTCTTTTTTTGAATTATTTGCCTTCTTTTTCTGACTCTCTTCAGCTTTCAAATGGGGGTCGCTGACCCCATCTAACAAATAAATGCTTGGGAAGTCTACCAATTTTTAGTTATTGTTACTATTGTTACTAACTAAAATACTTACTACTGTCTTAAAGAGGTGTTTCACCTTTAAGTTAACTTTTAGTATGTTAATTCTAAGCACTTTTCAGTTGGTCTTCATTTTTTCTTTTTTTTATTGTTTTTGAATTATTTGCCTTCTTTTTCTGACTCTTTTCAGCTTTCAAATCGGGGTCACTGACCCATCTAAAAAAGAAATGATTGGGAAGTCTACAAAGTTATAGGTATTGTTACTAACTAAAATACTTTCTACTGTGTTAAAGAAGTGGTTCACCTTTAAGTTAACTTTTAGTATGTTATCAAATGGTAAATTCTAAGCAACTTTACAGTTGGTCTTCATTTTTTCTTTTTTTTTTATTGTTTTTGAATTATTTGCCTTCTTCTTCTGACTTTTTCCAGCTTTCAAATGGGGGTCACTGACCCCATCTAAAAAAAGAAATGTTTGGGAAGTCTACAAATTTATAGTTATTGTTCCTATTGTTACTAACTAAAATACTTACTACTGTCTTAAAGAGGTGGTTCACCTGTAAGTTAACTTTTAGTATGTTAATTCTAAGCAACTTTTCAGTTGGTCTTCATTTTTTTTTATTATTATTTTTGAATTATTTGCTTTCTTTTTCTGACTCTCTCCAGCTTTCAAATTGGGGTCACTGACTCCATCTAAAAAAGAAATGCTTGAAATATATAGTTATTGTTACTTTTTATAGCTCATCTTTCTATTCAGGCCTTTCCTATTCATATTCCTGCCTCTCATTCATATCAGTGCATGGTTGCTAGGGTAATTTGGGACCTAGCAACTGCATTGCTGAAATTGCAAACTGGAGAGTTGCTGAACACAAAGTTAAATAGCTAAAAAAAAAACCACAAATAATAAACAATGAAAACCAATTGCTAATTGTCTCCAAATATCATACTGAAAGATAAATGAAAGGCGAACAACCCCTTTAAAGGGGTTGTTTTTTAGTATGATGTAGAAATTGAGCTGCATTTTTTTTATTTATATGTTTTATTTCGGTTATTTCGCTTTTCGTTCAGCAGCTTTCCCATTTGGTATTTCAGCAGCTATCTAGTTGTTAGGGTGCAACAGGATAGCTGGCCCTAGCAACCAGACAGTAGTATGGGAAGATGAAGAGAGGAGAGTCTGCATACAAAGAAAAATAATTAAAAAGTAACAATCACATTACAAAGATAGCCTCACAAAGCAATAATTCTTAGCTGCTGGAGTCAGTGACCCCTTGTCACACACACACAAGTTGATGCAGTCGGGGGGTTACCCTTTTAATTATGCCACTGGTATCATACTGGTAGCATAATAAAAGGGGTAACCCCCCGACTGCATCAACATGTGTGTGTGCGGATCCATCTTTTGTTAGGGGACCCTGCCGGGTCGATGGAGAGGCAGCACCACCAGTGCAGAGAAGTGTATTACAGGTGTTGCGGTGAATTATCAAATTCAATCACCTTTGGCTTAGGCCTGATCTTTCCTGCTTGTCTGCCTCTATCCCATTTGCTTCTTACAGGAGTAACCTGGATCAGTGAGGGAAATTTGGAAATGATATTTGAGAAATTAGGTTTTGGGGGGTAAACCTATATTTTTGTGTTTTTACCCCACAAAAAAAAGCAGTCCAATTAGCTGAAGTTACCCACAGGACTATTTGTATGCGCTAACTTCATTTTGGGGCCTCTAAATACCAGATACTTTGGTAAACCTATGCACAATGGGCACTGAACTGTTTGGAGGACCCCTGGCAATCATATTTAGGGTGCTTTTTCTTGGTATGTAGTGATACATGGGCGATAAAATGCTGGAAACTTGAAGCTTTGAGGCAATTTTCAGATATTTCACCAAAACCGCCAATTTTGAGAATGCCTTGCGACTCAGTAGTTTGTAGTAGTCTGTGGCTACTAAAGCAAATAAAGTTCTGTCTTGCATAAAAAAGGGCATTAACTCAAGGGATGAAAACATAATTTTGCCTCTTTATAGGTCCCTGGTGAGGCCTCATCTGGAGTATGCAGTGCAGTTTTGGACTCCAGTCCTTAAGAGGGATATAAATGAGCTGGAGAGAGTGCAGAGACTAAGTGCAACTAAATTGGTTAGAGGGAGGGAAGACTTAAATTATGAGGGGAGACTGTCATGGTTGGGGTTGTTTTCTCTGGAAAAAAGGCGCTTGCGAGGGGACATGATTACACTTTACAAGTACATTAGAGGACTTTATAGGCATTTGGCAGGGTACCTTTTTACCCATAAAGTGGATCACTGTACCAGAGGCCACCCCTTTAGACTAGAAGAAAAGAACTTTCATTTGAAGCAACGTAGGGGGTTCTTCACAGTCAGGACAGTGAGGTTGTGGAATGCACTGCCGGGTGATGTTGTGATGCTGATTCAGTTAATGCCTATAAGAATGGCTTGGATGATTTTTTGGACAGACATAATATCAAAGGCTATTCTGATACTAAGATCTATAGTTAGTATAGATATGGGTATATAGAATTTAATTAAAAGTAGGGAGGGGTGTGTGTATGGATGCTGGGTTTTCATTTGGAGGGGTTGAACTTGATGTACTTTGTCTTTTTTCAACCCAGTTTAACTATGTAACTATGTAACTATGTAGCAGAAAGGCATAAGTACCCATTTTAGATTTGGTAGAATGTGTACTTTCCATTTTAGATTCGGTAGAATGTGTACTTTCCATTTTAGATTCGGTAGAATGTGTACTTTCTAAAAATATATGGTTTTGGGGGGTAAACATATTTTTCTGTGTTTTTACCCCACAAAAATTGCAGTCAATGTGCTGATTTTTCATTAGCTGAAGTTACCCACAGGACTATTTCTATGCGCTAACTTCATTTTGGGGCCTCTAAATGCCAGATACTTTGGTAAACCTATAGACAATGGGCACCGAACTGTTTGGAGGACCCCTGGCAATCATATTTAGGGTGCTTTTTCTTGGTATGCATTGATTCATAGGCGATATGATGCTGGCAATTTGAAGGTTTGAGGCATGTGGTTTAGTTTTTGACAGAAGATCCTATAATACAATCAGATCAAGGTTGATTGGTGCAAACCGAAAATGTCATAAGCTGATGCACCTTGACCATGGAAAGTATACAATTCATTGGTAGCTCCTCTCTACCTCTTGTGTATAGCCAACCAAATTTGTTTTGGCAATTTATCCTGCAGGCAAATTAACTGGTCAGCCATAATATGCCACCTGGATGACAAAGTACTAATAGCTCTGGCAATCAAAAGTGCAAAAGTCATAACAGACTTTCAGAAGTTGCGTATGCCCTTTCATTTTGAATGAAATCATGCATTACAGATGGCGATTTCAGATCTGTGGCAAGTATTTAATTGATGTAAGAATGATAAATTATACAATATTACAATACTGCAATTGTAACATTTATTAAAGCAGTATTATACTATATTTTGCTTTATATTTTTATTATATTACTCGGTGGATGACTGGAGGGAAACTATAAGGCAAAGGATTGATATTATTACATGCATTAAAAACTACAAGAGTCTACTACTAAAGTCTAGCCTGGAAGACCAATAAAAGATATGTAATAAAGCGATGGTGGGGTGCAAATGCTGGACACAAGGTCACCCATTCCGATTAGAAGAAAAGAGGTTCCACCTAAATATTGGGAAGGGGTTTGTTACAGTGAGAGCTGTGAAGATGTGGAATTCTCTCCCTGAATCAGTGGTACAGGCTGATACATTAGATAGGTATAAGAAGGGGTTGGATGGTGTTTAGCAAGTGAGGGAATACAGGGTTATGGAAGATAGCTCATAGTACAAGTTGATCCAGGGACTGGTCCCATTGCCATTTTGGAGTCCGGAAGGAATTTTTTCCCCCTCTGAGGCAAATTGGAGATGGGGTTTTCCACCTTCCTCTAGATCAGGGGTGCCCAATTTATTGTGTTAAGGTTACATAGGAAATAGATGTAAATATAGCAATATACATTTCTCATAAATCAATATCTAAGTAATATTTCCCATGGAACAGAATGATAACAATGCTTTTATAAATGTAGATCAAAATGGGACAATAGTACTAAAAGTAGACCTCGCATTAGTAAAGTATGGGCACTCCTGCTCTGGATCAACTGGCAGTTAGGCAGGTTAAAAAAAGTTAAAAGGTTGAACTTGATGGACGTGTGTCTTTTTTTTCAACCTTACTTACTATGTATGTTACAAGATCATCAGAAAATCAATACCCCTTTGAAAGCTGATCAGCAATATTTCCATCACCATGCTTTTTATATAGCTCCAACATGTTATACAGCCCTTTATAGAACTCTATAAGAAGCCGGGGTCTTACAATAATTTGACAAACAAGGGTTACAGAATCAATATAGGATCATGTACACTATCAAAAACTTTGTTTTCAGAAGTCGCCCAAAGTTATAAGTTACTAGTTACTAGAGGGCTCAGTTGGATTGAGCAGGTTCCATACTGCTCAATCCAACAATGTGGCTATTGAGTTCATCAGTTTCAACCTTTAGGACACTGGACTGATCATAAAGCTGCCGCTCTCCAAGAAGGTTAATCATTTGTAGGTGACTAGTATGGATGTCTATTGATCATTGGTTGTATATATGTGCAAATCTTTTTGAGTAATTGCCTATGGCACAGGGTAGAGGGAAAGAGGAGCAATTTATTTATAATGGTTATTTCCCGGACTCCAACATTTAAGTAGACTGCTTTAATATTTGCAACAATATATTGAGCAAATAAATATTATAAGAACAAAAAAAAAAAAAAGTTCAGCCCTCAGCAGGGGGGTATCTTTTCTTTCAGATCTATACAAGGAGATCGATTTGTCATTTCAATAACCAGATTAAAACCCGAAACCATTAGCTAAAAATATTATGCCACAACTCAGTAAGAGATGATAAGTCATATTACCAACACAGAGGTTGTAAATATTAAACATTATCTTGTGTTTAATGCTAAATTATCTCAAGTGTTTTTCCAACAAAGGGGTCTATTCTTTGTGATCTACCCCCTTGGCAGCAAAGAGTTGCAAATGTATGCACACAGCACTGAAATAACAGTCCTGTTCTGAATAGTCAACATAATTCTGAATACTGTGACATATTAAGCACTTTAAAAACAAACATGCAGCAGTATTAAAATGTGAATGCTTTGAATCTTAACAATTAGCCTCAATTTCATCTTCTTCATTTCTAAACTGTTTAATTGCAAGCTAACAATTCTATTCAACAGGGAATTAAAATGAGTGGTCCATTTGTCGCTTCCCTCATTCTTAGTAAACCCTAAGGCTTTGAAAAAACTGCCTGTAGGAGAGTTCCAAAATGTTCAATATGATCTCAGGGGCTCTAGGGAGTCCTACTAATTATTTCTATACATGTTGTGTTGAAATGAGCCACACTACAAAGATAGACTATGTCTGATTACTTAAAGGAAAACTATACCCCCCAAACAATGTAGGTCTCTATAAAAAGATATTGCATAAAACAGCTCATATGTAAAATCCTGCTTCATGTAAATAAACCATTTTCATAATAATATACTTTTCTAGTAGTATGTGCCATTGGGTAATCATAAATAGAAAATTGCCATTTTAAAAAATAAGGGCCGCCCCCTGGGATCGTAGGATTCACTGTACTCACAAACATACCAACAAACCATACATGTTAGGTCACATGAGCCAATTAACAGACAGAGTTGTGTCTTTTGCTTCCTCACTTCTTCCTGTTACAGTTAGAGTTGAAGTATTTCTGGTCAGGTGATCTCTGAGGCAACACACAGACCATCACAAAATGGTGGCTCAAGGCAAGAGATGTAAAAGGGCAATATTTACTAAAATATATATTCCAGTTTGGTAAGATTCTTTAATATGCCACTTAATATGATATGAACTATCTGTTGCTTAAGTGTTCATTTTGGGGGTATAGTTTTCCTTTAAAACATTTACAGTAGTGATATAGTAGAATAGTAGTTGTTCTTATTGTTAGGTTCTTTCCAAACAGAAAATAATTATACACGCACTCCTGCAGCCACATCGGTTAGAGGTAAAACTTGAAGCTTCATTTCATCTTGTTAAAAGAAAAGCGTCCTAACGCTTATTTTCTTTGGACACATTACCCAAGCTACGGGTTCGGGGCACGGCACCGGCCCATCCGGTCTACTTGGCGAGTGTAAGCTCTGCTGACTATTATACTGTACAAACTTTTAATTGGTTGTACACAAAAGTGCCGGACCTTGGGTTTGTACACTCAGGTCAATCTTTCTACTCGGTAAACTATCTATTACCTGGTAGTTTCATACTAATGTTAAGCACAACCAACTATAGTTAGTGCTCAGATATAATTTAATAGAGTCGGATTGGAGCCAGCTGTTTTTCTCCTCTTTTCAAACAGAGCAATAGAAAGATTGTGAGCTATGTTTCAAGTGGAAGTGACAAGATAATACTCTGACAAAGTCTGTGTAAACAAAGAGCTTTATTGAATGAATGGATAGCAAAGCCATGTCTAGGAAGTGAACAGTATCCTCGCAATGTAAATAGTAATCAGCTGCACTTGGCATATCACACCTACCCCAAGCACCCCAATCTAGCACTGAGGAGACAAAGCTCGATTTACATGAGAGACTCACTAATTTTCTATGATTTTCTGCTCTACAAAATCTGGCACATTTGTTTCAACTTGTGGAAGTGAAAAAATTGAATTGCCTTTCCATCCCAATGGATAACCTGTGCTTCTGCAGGGCAATGGCAAGCAACATAGTAGGATTTTGTAGCAGAAGAAAAACAATAAGTACTAATGATGCGTTTGAAGATGCACCAACAAAATAATAATTAAAGTAAGTGTTCTCTCTCTCTCTCTCTCTCGAAAATAAATGCCAGGGCACAATGGATGCACCCAAGCCTATCAAGAAATAAAAGCCAGTATGAGTTTTCTGGATACAAGAGAAGGAGCAAATGATTTGAGCAAGTTAGCTCTTAGGGCAAGGCCAGACGTGGCGTTTTTACCTTGCGTTATTAAAAAACAATGAGAAGTGCTTGTTGGGAAAAGAATCCTATGTGCTGTAAAACGCATGAAAAACAAATGTTGACGTTCGCATGTGGTTTCAGTAGCGTATTTACGCCTGGCTGTTTTTTTTTTTAAAAACGCAACGGAAAAAACGCCGCAAAAACGCCACGTCTGACCTTGCCCTTATTTGTCACTGTCAGTTTCTATTGTCTGCCAGCTGGGTGCTCTTAATCGACATTTGTCTATGGGCATAAACATGCTCATTAAAGTCCAGATAGGGGAATTGGGTAGAGGCTCTGGCCTAGCCACTCGCCAGTGAAATAGTCAAAAATAAATGGAAACCCAATACCTTGTCTGCTACAAACGGGTGAATCCCAAACTTTATTCCATGGTGCTCACAACATTTCAATGTTCAGAAACATGTAGCATTCATTAACCAGTAATTTACCTGTGCATGTTTGAAGGAGACACAAAGCAAAGCATTACCTCCCCTAGAAACTGAGGTTGTTAGGAGCCACAACAAGTCCATTAACACCAACACAAACACTGCACACCCTGCCTACAGCTCTGTGGAAAGAAACATTACTCAGTAAGGTTGCATTCAGTTTCATTATACCCAAGTCTGTTGACTCTATTTACTGAAAGAGATGAGCTCTTGCTGTAGCCCATTTATTAACACAGATATGAGGAAGACGCTTTTGTGTCTGGCAGGGCTGCCATCAGGGGGGGACAGGGGGGCCCGGGCATGAAGGGGGGCCCAGCAGCGCTGCATTTTTTTAAGTTCCAGGCTCCCCTTACGAGCGCCCGAGCCATACGTCCTCCCTCTGCGTTGTCCCGAAGCGCTGAAAAGACCCGAAGTCACACAGTGCCGAAAAGACCCGAAGTCACGAAAACAGCCGAAGCCGAAGTCCTGAAACGGCGCAAAGACCCGAAGTCACAAAAGGAGGCGAAGTTGAAGTACTGAAGCCATGAGTTCAATTCTACTGAACACCAGTTTGTGTATTTATTTTTTTTTTAATCCCCTGGCCACCAATGTATTATTTTAATATTCTATAGGCCCCTGCCACCAATCTTTTTGTAAAACATTTTTTTTTGGGGCCCCAATTTTTTTTTAACTTGTAAGGGGCCCCTTGCCACCAATTGATTTTTTTTGGGGCCCCAATTTTTGTTAACTTGTAAGGGGGCCCCTGCCACTTTTTTTTTTCAAAAAACTTTTTTTTTTTCAAAAAACTTTTTTTTTTTTATAATTTTTTTTTGGGGCCCCAAGAAGAAGACATATTGCTGGAGTAACTGTAAAACATTTCCTCATATGCATTAATTTGTATTAAAAGTTAAATGTGAGATTATTAAATAATGCCAACAGATTTGTAAGGTAGTAATGACGGAGTCAATGGGCATTTGAAAAAGAGGTACACAACATGACGTGCTTTCATTTGGAGATTCGTGGCCATACTTTGTGCAAAGTGAGAATAAAAGGAAGCAAATGTGATATGATTTGTCAGGAAAAGCAGCTATACTGAAGCTCAACCACAAGCACAGGCAACAAGCAGCACCAGCCTAGCCAGGAAAAACAGCTTATTCCCAGGGCCGGTCTGTGCCTAGGGCAGCACTGTTTTGGGGGAGGCCGTCAGGGTACCTATATATATATATATATATTTCTGTTTAAAACACTCCCCACTCTCCACCACGGATTTCCATAGGAAATCTGGTGACAGAGCTGAGGGTGTGAGGGGCAGTGGCGTAACTTCCGCATTTCTCCCTAAATACAGCCCTGCTTATTCCCAGAAATGCACAGCACCCCAGGGCCCTTTGCTGTCAGTCTCCATGGGTCACACACACTGGGGCTCATTTATAAACATCAGATGATTGCTTCCACTACCTTCACAACCTTCAGCTGGCTGGAAAAAAAGCTAATCACTGATTGGTTGCTATGGGTTACTGCCCAAGTGCAAATTTGCCCAGTGTTTATAAATGAGCCCCACTGTTGTAACGTAATAACACTGCAGGCTCAATCCAGGGACTGTCAGACTCCCTCTATGGACTATAGCAGTGATCCCCAACCAGTAACTCGCAAGCAACATGTTGCTCACCAACCCTTTAGATGTTGCTCCCAGTGGCCTCAAAGCAGGTACTTATTTTTGAATTTATGGCTTGGAGGCAAGTTTTGGTTGTATAAAAAACAGATGTACTGCCAGACTGCCATTCCATATAGAGGCTACCAAACAGCCAATCACAGCCTTTTTTTTTTGGCACCCCCATGGACTTTTTCATGCTTGTGTTGCTCTCCAAGTCTTTTTACATCTATATGTGGCTCACAAGTAAAAAAGGTTGGGGTCCCCTGGACTATAGGGATGCACTGAATCCATTATTTTGGATTTGGCCGAAGCCCTGAATCCTTCGCGAAAGATTCAGCCGAATACCGAACCGAATTTGCATATGCCCCCTAATTTGCATATGTTATTCTGGTATTTTTTTATAGCAGATGGCGTTGTAGCAACCAAAGAGTTAAAGGAGAAGGAAACCCTTTCCGGCGCAAAACCCCACCTCCACCCCGGGCGAATGCCCCTAAGTTGTTACTTACCCATTGGCGCAGATCCTCTCCCGAGGAGTTCGCAGGCGCCATCTTCTCCCGTGCGGTCTTCTTCCTGGATTCCCCGGCGTTTGGCGGCGCATGCACAGTAGGAGCATTTGCCGGTTGGAATCTACTGCGCCGAAAGTCACAAAATTTTCAGATTTCTTTTTTCGGCAACTTTGGTGACTTTAGGTTGAGAAATACACGTCTGTCTGAATGCTGCTCTTTGCTGCCATCCAGTGGTTATCATTGATAAGTATCAGTTTATTAAATGGGAACTCCACAAAAACATAAGCTTTTTGAAAAGTAAACATAATTTCAAGCAACTTTGCAATATACATCATTTAAAAATATGCAGACTTTTCATAAAGTTTTAATGATTTCTGACAGTTCCCTAAGCCTAGCTCGCTGCACTCCTGCTGATCTCTCTGACTACTTTGCTGAGCTGGTTGACTACTGTTACTTTGTATAAACAGACAGCTGTCCTCAGCCTGCATCCTCCAACCCCCACACAGTACAATGCATTGTGGGTTATGTAGTTCCTGCATGCAATTACCCAGATGTACGATTATTCACAATCAAGTATCACTATAATAGCTGACGTGCTTTTCACTAGCAACTGTGATGTCAGTACTCCAAATCATGAATAAAATAACATTTCTCTGCTCAGGCACTACACTACTGAAAGGGAAGGGATGAGAAAATTGCTTTGTGAAGAGTCATATTCATCTGTCTTTCAAGGGCATGCTGACTAGGGACTTACGTTAATGAAGTAGAAAGCAGACAAGAACATCAATCCTCAGCAATAATGTAAGTGTGAGAAGAATTATGGTGATGCATAATCCTATTACATATCAGTTAATATATAGTAATATTTATTAAGTAGATTTCCTCTCCCACACTGAATAATAAATCAGCAGGAAGAATGGTAGCCCTCTGTGCAAAGATAAGAGAGCAGCAGTGTCTGTCATATAATTAATTGTCAGATTGCTTCTGTGCTGCTTTATTGATAGTTTCTTATTAGAATGATGGCTAGAGCATTGTTACAAGTAGATGTATACACAAACTAACACCACGGGGCAGATTTACTAAGCTCGAATGATGGTTCGAATTTCAAAAAGTTCGAATTTCAAAGTAAACTTTTGGGTACTTTGACCATCGAATAGGCTATATTCGACCATTTGATTCGAACGATTCGAAGAAATCGTTCGAATATTCGATAATCGAAGTACTGTCTCTTTAAAAAAAACGTTGACTTCATACTTTGCCAAATTAAAGCTGCCGAAGTGCAATGTTAGCCTATGGGGACCTTCCAGAGCACTTTGCTAAGTTTTTTTTGATTGAATAAAAATCCTTCGATCGATCGATAAAAATCGTTCAATTCGATCGAATACGGTAAAAATCCCTCGACTTCGATATTCGAAGTCGAGGGATTTCAATTCAAGGGTCGAGTTTCGATATTCGACCCTTAGTAAATCTGCCCCCACGTGTCCAAACTTCCTTTCACTGGGTGCAGGAGCTCCTTATGGCCACAAGTTCAAGTACTCAGTGGCGCAAATTCATTAAGCGCCGAACGCTAGCGTTAATTCGCTAGCGTTTGGCATTTTCGTTACTGCGCAAATTCACTAACGAACGCTGGCGTAGTTTCGCTAGTGTTACTTCGCATCCTTACGCCAGGCGAATTTTCGCTAGCGACGTAACTACACAAATTCACTAACTTGCGCAGTGTACTGAACGCTACCTTTTACGCTAGACTTCCTTCGCCACCTCAGACCTGGCGAAGCGCAATAGAGTAGATAGGGATTGTTTCAAAAACAATCAAGTCAAATGTTTTTTCTAAGTCCCAAAAAACGCTGGCGTGTTTTCTACATGATGGGTGATAGGCTGAAAAAGATCGAAAAAATTTTTGGGGCTCCCCTCCTTCCCCCCTACATTTCCTGACTCATGGCAACTTACCAAGACAGTGGGCACATGTGTAGGGCAAAATAAAATTTATATTTGCTGATTTGAAGGTTTTCTAGGCATTTGTAGTGCTGATATGTGTTCCTCCATTGAAATTTGAATTTCGCGCCGTATGCAAATTAGCCTTCGCTAGCGTAACTTAGCTTTACATAGCGAATCAACGCTAGCGCAACTTCGCAACCTTACGCTACCCCTGTGCGGAACTTCGGATTTTAGTGAATTTGCGGAGCGCTGGCGAAACTACGCCTGGCGAAGTGCGGCGAAGTTGCGCCTGGCGCAACTTCGCATCTTAGTGAATTTGCCCCAGTATATCAAGTAGTAGCTGTAAAGTAAAGGCAACAGGACAACACTGTATAACAAGGTGCAAAAGAAATTGTATTTCTGTCATGTACCTTAAAGGGGAATGATTGTGACAATGAAAATGTTATATAACTTCAGCATTCTGAAATAAGAAGTTTTCTACATATAATCAATTAAAGATTCTGTACTGTTCTGTTTCTCTTCATTCTGTCTTCATGCAGCAGTTGGGTGTCAGATATTCATTGACAGATAGATCCAATATATCTTATAGGGGGGCTCCTTTTGCCTAGAATACGTATTAGAGCTCACTCTATTAAAATCCCCAGACATCATGACCCTCCCCATTTGTGCAAAAGGCAGTTATTTTGTTAGAATGTACTGGAATATGAATGAGCTCAAATCCATCTGCTAGGAAAGGATATATTGAATATATCCTGTATATTGGCTATATTGGATCTAACTGTCAATGAATATCTGACACCCAACTCCTGCATGAAGACAGAATGAAGACAAACAGATGCTGAGAGAGGAATAGAGAACATAAACTTGATTATTTCAGAAACAATACATCATTTTTAATTGATTATATTTAGAAAGTTTCTTATTTCAGTATCACAAAGCTTGTGTTAAATTTTAATTTTCGTGATAGTTCCCCTTTAAGAAATATGAAACACGGCAAACACCATTTATTTCATCAATCAACTTTGCAGATCATGATGACTTTCTGAGCAATGGACTTTTCCCAGCCAGTGACTGATACAGTAACACTACACTAAAGGCCACAGTTAAGATGGCTACAATATACAACTATAATACAAATAAAAGGAAAACCACTACTGTTTCTGCATGTTATATAATATATAATCCTGCTATAATATAATAATAAAAAAAAACATTAAAATCCCCATTTTACTTTTTCCAGGGGACCAGAAAAAAACGGTTTAAAATTCAGGAAAATGTAAAATCAGGGAAAGGCTATTTCCCAATATATATTGATGGGACCACAAAAAAACAGTGTAAAATAAGGGAAAACTCAAACTCGGGTATGTACAATTGAGGTTTCACTGTATTTGTGTTTCCTAGTTTGGAAATCCAGGCAGTCTGTCCAGGTGAAAACCAGACGGGTTGTAAGGTGGCTTAAGATTCTGTAATGTGGAAAGTGTTGTATATGAGGATGTAAATGTGAAATGTCTGTTATGTATGCATGTGGGGTTTTGAATGTTGAAACTTGTAATTTTTGGGAAAATTGTACTTTAGGAGTTTGGCCACTAGAGGGCAGTATGGTTATGGTAAATGTTTAATATGGTGCGATTTATACCCAGGCCACCAGAGAAAGCTAGTGGGGGGAAACTATAAAAAGGGCAACAGTAAAGTCAGGAGGGGGAGTTTGTAGGCTGTGTGGTTAGTGCAGAACACCTGCTGGCGGAGGAGAGCCCAGTCCTGGAGTTCAGGTAATAGGCTAAAGAAACAGATTAATGTGAAAGTGTGCACTAGGTGTACAAGAGGTAGGGGGAAAATGTATTAAGGGCAGTTAAAGGGATAATGTCATGGGAAAATTTATTTTTTTCAAAATGAATCAGTTAATGGTGCTGCTCCAGCAGAATTATGCACTGAAATCCATTTCTCAAAAGAGAAAACACATTTTTTTTATATTCAATTTTGAAATCTGACATGGGGCTAGACATATTGTCAATTTCCCAGCTGCCCCAAGTCATGTGACTTGTGCTCTGATAAACTTCAATCACTCTTTACTGCTGTACTGCAAGTTGGAGTGATATCACCCCCTCCCTTTTCCCCCCCAGCAGCAAAACAAAAGAACAATGGGAAGGTAACCAGATAGCAGCTCCCTAACACAAGATAACAGCTCCCTGGTAGATATAAGAACAACACTCAATAGTAAAAACCCATGTCCCACTGAGACACATTCAGTTACATTGAGAAGGAAAAACAGCAGCCTGCCAGAAAGCATTTCTCTCCTAAAGTGCAGGCACAAGTCACATGACTTGGGGCAGCTGGGAAATTGACAAAATGTCTAGCCCCATGTCAGATTTCAAAATTGAATATAAAAAAATCTGCTTGCTCTTTTGAGAAATGGATTTCAGTGCAGAATTCTGCTGGAGTAGCACTATTAACTGATGCGTTTTGAAAAAAAACATGTTTTCCGATGACAGGATCCCTTTAAGGGCTCCGACAAGGAGCTTAGTGGAAGAAGATTCTCTACCAGTCAGGGTCAAAGTGACAGTGAGGAAACAAATAACCCTCACTATTTTATTTTAGATTTTCTAAATCTATCACAGCTTCCCAGGATTTGAATACTTCTTCCGAGACACATTTGCACTGAACAAAATAGTATTTCCCAATGATGAAAAGTAGGTATTCCCTGTGTGAAGAAGAGTAAAGAAGAATAATGAAAATAACAAGGGAGCTGATATTTTGGCACAGCCATCGGCTATTTTTTTTTTTAAATTCAGACGTAATAATTCTCCAGCTCCTCTCAATATACAGTACAATAACACAGAGGTTAAAATAGAATAGAGTCATGTGGCATACTCGCAGTTTTTCTATAACTTGAGTGTTCCTGCTGTCTGACCTGAGCATAGGCCAGCAAAAGCTACATTTACTGACTCAGGAAGCACTCCCTGATGTTTTCCTGCTCAGTTCTATCGCTCCTGTAATGTTATGTGTTCTGGGTCAAACAGCAAGGGTTTTTTAGATTACATATTCGTAATAATCACAGTGTAACAACTGATAATATCATGCGTTTAAAAGGGCACTCGGAGCAAGTTTACATTAAGTTACATACCTCCCAACTGTCCTGTTTTTGCAGGACAGTCCCGATTTTGATAGCTTAGCCTGCAGTCTCGGATTGTCACTGAGATTTCTCGACTTTTGCTTTGAGCGCCTGCACTGAACAGTCACAAAAAGATACAAAGTTTACAAAGTTTCTAAAACTTAATTGGCTTTGGCAGAGAGCTCAGAATACGTGGCAGGTGCACTTATATACTTTTGTAACAATTTAAGATAAGCAAAGAAACTCTTGTAACAATAAGGGCAGGGGCACTTGAAGCTACTGGGGGGGTTTAGTCGCCTGGCGACAAATCACTTCTTCTTCGGGCGACTAAACTGCCTTCCCGTTGGCTAGAATCTAAATTTCCGGCAGAATGGCACTTGGAGCACTTTGTTTTCTGAAGTCGCCTGAAGTTGCCTCACGAGGAAACTTCGGCGACTTCGGAAAACGAAGCGAACTGAGTGACATTCATTAAGCAGGAAACTGTGACTTGCAGCTTAAAGTAGGGATGCACCAAATCCACTTTTTTAGATTCGGCCGAATCCTTTGTGAAAGATTCGGCTGAATACTGAACCAAATCCGAACCCTAATTTGCATATGCAAATCAGTGAGGGGGAGGGAAAAAATTTCCTTCCTTGTTTTGTGATGAAAAGTCACATGATTTTAAGGATTTGGATTCGGTTCGGCCAGGCACAAGGATTCGGCCAAATCCAAATCCTGCTGAAAATGGCCGAATCCTGGTTCAATACCAAACTGAATCCTGGATTCGGTGCATCCCTAGCTTAAAGGGCAATTCACCGTCATTAGCAAAACTGTAATAACTGAAAATAAAACACCGAAATGTGTTCAAACTTTCATAACCTGCCAAATTTTGTAAAATGAACATGGTAATGAGGAGGTGTGGCCACAAAACGGGCATGGTCAAAAATTTTATTTGCGCTCCGCATGACCAATCTTTTCGTCCCTCTTTCTATTTCCAGAATGTTGGGAGGTATGAAGTTATAGGCCTCATAGATGTGCATCTCTTGATACAATAGTCCATTTTGTTTGTTCCATCGAAAGCCAATAATGTATTTTTCCATTGCAGTGTGAAGTTATTGAATGCACCAATTTTAATTCTACATGTAGAAGACGATTCTGTTCCATCCATCTTTCATGGCCAAAAAGGTATAGTGTCATTTGGTATAAGTTTAAGCAAGCCCCCTTTATGTAAAAAACATATTATCACCAATTTCCAATAAACAAATGAAGTCCACCATAATGTTGCAACGGTTCATGTTCATTTTATGTTTTTTTTTTTTATACATTACTATTTTTATAGAGAGACCAAAGCCACAGGTTGGTATGTTTTAAAATAGTATTTATGTTGAGAACTAGGGTGTGCCTTCCTGTATACAGCAACACTATATGCACTCAAGCACCCCAGCTTGTCTTCCATTGGAGGATAGGGTGTCATATATGTATGTACACTACTACCCTGCAGCAGTGCCGGGAAAATAGGTAAGGGTGCCCCAAGGTAAGCCAACTCCCCTTCAACACTAAGAGGCACATGTACTTAGCTCGAGTGAAGGATTGGAATAAAAAATACTTCGAATTTCGAAGTATTTTTTTGGCTACTTCGACCATTGAATTGGCTACTTCGACCTTCGACTACGACTTCGAATCGAACGATTCGAACTAAAAATCGTTTGACTATTCGACCATTCGATAGTCGAAGTACTGTCTCTTTAAAAAAAACTTTGATCAACCTAAAACCTACCGAGCACCAATGTTAGCCTATGGGGAAGGTCCCCATAGGCTTTCCTAGCCTTTTTTGATCGAAGGAAAATCGTTCCATCGATGGATTAAAATCCTTCGAATCGTTCGATTTGAAGTATTTAATCGTTGATCGTCGAATTTCCCTTCGATCGTTCGATCGAAGGAAATGCGGTAAATCCTTCGATATTCGAAGTCGAAGGATTTTACTTCGACGGTCGAATATCGAGGGTTAATTAACCCTCGATATTCGACCAATAGTAAATGTGCCCCTAAATGGAGGAGGTCTTCACTTGAGGAAAATGGACAGTTGCTGGAGGGAAACAGAGAGGACTTATACTGAATATACTTTTAGCTTTATCATTAAAAAGAACAACATTTTATTAGTGACCTAAACAATACATGTGCAAAGACTTCATTTAGGAAATCCCTGCAGAAGGAAAGAACAATTCTAATAATTATTGGGTACGATTCGGCCAAGTGTTTACATCTTGCATATAATCTCATGGTAACACTCACTGTATTAAAATTACAATGGTATATAGTAATTACCATTGTAATTTTAATACAGTGAGTGTTACCATGAAATAATATGCAAGACGTAAACACTTGGCCGAATCGTACCCAATAATTATTAGAATTGTTCTTTCCTTCTGCAGGGATTTCCTAAATGACATAAATGCACAGCTGGACTGAAGTCTTTGCACATGTATTTTTTATGTCACTAATAAAATCTTGTTCTTTTTATTGTCTTCTATATTATTAAATGGTCACAGACATACTGTATAACACCAACATGTTAGGAAACAGACACTCAGCATGGCAAACTAGAGGACCCTGGCTAAAAGTTAATTGTAAAGAACACAATCAGGGATGGGCGAATTTGACCTGTTTTGTTTCGCCAAAAATTCGCCGCCAGCAAAATGTCGACGACGCCCATTAAAATCTATGATTAATTGTAAAGAACACAATCCGGGATGGGCGAATTTGACCTGTTCCGTTTTACCAAAAATTTGCCAACGGCCAAATGTCGATGACACCCATTAAAATCTATGATTAATTGTAAACAACACAATTAGGGATGGGCGAATTTAATCCGTTCCATTTTGCCAAAAATTTGCCGCCGGCGAAATGTCGACGACACCCATTAAAATCTATGAATTTGAACAAAATCGCCCAGTCCTAAACTCAATTATATAAATGATACATGTGAGCAAACTAGAGTGCCATTTTCCTCGCATATATTTTGTTGAGATCTGCTGCAGGGGAGATGCTGTTAGATCTGTTAAATAAAAGTATAAACTGCAAAAAGTTTTGTGGGAAATTAATATTTAAAATGATTTATTGTAACAGCCGAGTGTTACAAGTGTAGAAAATTTGAGGGCAGGTAATGGCACATGGTACATTCCCGCATGGGCAAAAAAGTGCCCAAAAGCAGCAAAAAATTCCTTTATATTGAAGGCATTATAATCTAAAAATGCTCCCTTGCATCCAATGTATTACTACCCTCTGCACCTGGCACCGGATAATCTTTAATCCTTATCAAACAAGTTGGGTGTAGGTAGGCAACACTGCCCGCAGTACTGTATACATGGGGGGGGTTAGGGGTGCAGAATACAAACAAGTGGGGGTGGTAGTGCTGATCAAGCAGAACATCGCCAGAGGGGACCTCGTGTTTTACCTCTGAATAAAAGCTGATCTAAAAAATTAGGTGGTTGGATTCCAGTGAAGCTTCTTGTGAAACAGCAACAGTATGGCAGAACCTCATAACCAGCAACCACATTCCTCTTAAGCAATGGAATAAGCTTGGGTAATGTGTTCTGAGAGGCTCAGGACTGAGAAGAAATAGAGACTTGTTTATTTGCTTATACAAATGTGGAACTGGTTATTACATCCAGAAATGTCCTAATTGCTGAGGATGTTACATTCTGTGCTTCTACTTCCCAATATGTTCTGTAAATTATTAAGTGGATATTGGTATCTCAGTTTGCATAGGTTACCTCAGTGCATAGGAAAAAAGCTTGTCTGTTATCAGGCTCAAAGGAGTCCGGTGAATTTACTGTTTAGGTAACTATGAATTATTGAAAGTCAAAAGTAATAACCACTTCAGATTTACCCCCTGGGGCAATAAACTCCTTTGTTGAGCTCCGCTGACTTCCGGGTGATCATCCTCCAGTGTCCCGACTGTATACTACGGCTGCTCAATCCAAAAATCAGGCGGCACTCCGGATAAAATTAGAAATCCTTTATTGCAACTGGTGGGAATCTAACATGACCTGACACATTTCGGACAAGATTCCCTTAAAGTGATACTGACACAAACAATTTTCCTTGCACAACGTTAAGCTGCAATAAAAGTTACATATAGGTTATGTTGATCGTTTTTTGCTGATAGTTCTGCTTTTGTAAATAATTATTACTTGACTTTCCTAAACCTGACTGTTTTGCCAACCTGACTGTCAGTTAGAGTTTCTAATGCTAATGAACTATTGCTGCACAAATATGGCAGCCCCCTCCAGGCCCGGATTTGCGGCAAGGCCGCATAGGCCCGGGCCTAGGGCGGCAAAAAAATAGGGGCGGCATGCCGCCCAGCCGCACTATGGGGACGCGTGCGTCCCCATTCAATTACTGCAGCTGCGCCGGCGAAAAAACGCCGGCGCGCTGGGAAAGGGAGGTGAGGTGGGCGCTAGGACCGCGCGGCCGCCTGGTCGGACCGCGCGGCCTAGGGGCGCCGCACGTTGAAATCCGGCGCTGGCCCCCTCACAGAGGAACATGGGGGTAAGAAAGGTAATGTAAAAGCATCAGGCAAATACTTTTATGGCAAAATTAGAAGATAGTATTCAAAGATAATGTTCTAATAAATATAAAAAAAGGTTATTTACTGGTGTCAGTATCCCTTTAATCATAGTCTATGGTTAATGGAATCTCTCCTGAAACGCGTCAGGCCATGTTAGATCCCCACGAGTTGTATGTATGAGTGGCTATATTACATGCCTTGACAATGACGCCAATGATATAGCTCAGTGATCCCCAACCAGTAGCTCGTGAGTAACATGTTGCTCCCCAAACCCTTGGATGTTGCTCCCAGTGGCCTCAAAGCAGGTGTTTATTTTTGAATTCCAGGCTTGGAGGCAAGTTTTGGTTGCAAAAAAAACAGCTGTATTGCCTAATAGAGTCTCCTCTAGGCTGCCAGTCCACATAGGGGCTTCCAAATAGCCAATCACAGCCCGTCATTGGCATCCTCAGGAACTATTTTCATGCTTAGGTTGCTCCCCAACCCTTCTTACATTTGAATGTGGCTCACGGGTGAAAAAGGTTGGGGATCCCTGATATAGCTTATGGCTGTTTGTTGCAGTTCGGGTACTGCATGACTTATAACTTATAACAAGGGGTTGTTCTCCTTGAAATTAACTTTTAGTATGATGTAGAGAGGGATATTCTGAGACAATTTGCAATTGGTTTTGCTTTTTAATTATTTGTGGTTTGTTACTTATTTGGCTTTTTATTCAGCAGCTTTCTAGTTTGCAGTTTCAGAAATCTGGTTGCTTGGTTCCACCTTCCCCTAGCAACCATGCACTGATTTGAATAAAAGACTGGAATATGAATAGGAGAGGCCTGAATAGAAAGATGAGTAATGAAAAGTAGCAATAGCAATACATTTGTAGCCTTAAAGAGTGGTTGCTTTATAGAAGGGGTCAGAGACACCCATTTGAAAGCTGCAAAGAGTTATAAGAAAAAGGCAAATAACTATAAAACTATAAACAATAAATAATGAAGACCAATTGAAGTTGCTTAGAATTGGCCATTCTATATCATACTAAAAGTTACATTAAAAGTGAACCACCCCTTTAACATACTCTGGCTAAAAAAAAATTTTTACCGGCCAGTGGTGGAGGCTGAAAATAAAGGGGCGGGACGTGATGCAAAAAGGGGCGGAGCAGATGAAGCGCCCCGCAAAAGGGGCAGGGCCACGGGGTGTGGCGTCACAAAAGGGGCGGGGCCGACGAAAATGTAAGTTTTCATCGGCGGGCAAGGGATTTTGTAAATGGTATTACAAATTACCGGCAGCTACATTGCCGGTAAATTTGTAATACCGGCTAGGGGCTAGGCCGGTAAAATACCGGCCGGGTGGCAACCCTAACTCTGGCCCTTTATGAACTGGAATTTGAAAATTTGCCACATAAAACCTGCCGAATTGCTGTTTAAGTCAGAAACAGGACCCCATACAACAAACATTTCTTGGGCCCCGCCCACCACCACAGGCCCCGCCCTTGACCCCCACACACATCACAATAAAAAAGCCACACAAACATGGGTGCTAAAAGCCCATTGGTGGCCAGGGTCCCCCCTACAAGTTAAAAAAAAAATTGATAGCCAGGGTCCCTCCCCACAAGGTAAATAAAACATTGGCTGCCCCTCTCCCCACCTTGCATATTAAAAAAGAACTGGAGGTCAGGTGCCCCATAGAATATAAAAAAAAATGGTGACCAGGTCGCCCCTTACAAGTTAAAAATACAACAAACCATGGCTGCCTCTGTATGCACGGAACTCTAGCAATTGCCATACTTCGGTGCGTGAGGCAACTGTCAGTTTGGGGTACCTACACCACACCCCTCTAGTCTGATTGGTTTCTCCCGCGCACAGCCCAATAAGCAGCCCGGGGAGGAGATAAGAAGGGAAGCGGCAGTGTCTCACCGTTATTCGCCTGTCATTGGTCTCGCAGTAAACATGGCCAAGCCTCTGACCGACCAGGAGAAGAGAAAGCAGATCAGTATCAGGGGGATAGTCGGGGTGGAGAATGTGGCGGAGCTGAAGAAAGGATTCAATCGGCACCTGCACTTCACCTTAGTCAAAGACCGGAATGTGGCCACTATCAGAGACTACTACTTCGCCCTGGCGCACACTGTGCGGGATCACCTGGTGGGGAGGTGGATCAGGACGCAGCAGTATTACTATGAGAAGGATCCCAAGGTACCCGCCCATTTAACCCCCTCGGGTGCGCACGGTTCCCGCAGGTTTCATATTAAACTCCCTACTACTAGTGGCCAGACTGTATGATAGAGGAGCTGCTGTCTTTTGTGCAAAAGTCACGCCTAAGAAGCACGTTAGTTATAGAATAAACTTTATGAGATTGGTGGGACTGAGAAATACTTTACAAAGTTGTGTTGCTGGGCAGTGACGTAACTACATGTTACTGGGCCCACAGCAAATTCATTTTAGGGCCCCCAACATATCCAGAGTTTGTCCTGTTTTACAAATATCTGTTGTAAAAGGGCACCTGTTGGGTTAAACGTTCTCCCCAACCAAAGGTGCTTTTCTAAGGGCTCTTACTGACGAGCGGTTGTAGCTGCGCTTCCCTGCGTTCCGTTTTTTCTGCGTTCAGCCACAGGGGAGCGCAGGAATAGACGCATTACATTTTTTCCAATGGGGCTGTACTCACACAGGCACATGTAAGCGCCGAATGCAGGTTGAGACGCAACATGCTGCATTTTTCCTGCGTTCAGCACCTACACGCGCCTGTGTGAGTACAGCCCCATTGGAAAAAACGTAATGAGTCTATTCCTGCGCTCCCCTGCGGCTGAACGCAGAAAAAACGGAACGCAGGGGAGCGCAGCTACAACTGCTCGTCAGTAAGAGCCCTAATACAACCCGCAATCCAGTTGTGGATAACAGTAGTATTTTTAGAAAAAAAATGCCCTCTGCCAGCGCTAGGCTATTTGCACCGCGAAGGAGCTCCTGGCTGTAGCGGGTAGCCTAGCACTAGCGCGGGGCATATAAAAAAACTAGTTATCCCAAACTGGAATGGAAAACTGGAATTCCCAACATTTTGGAAATACAAAGAAGGACAAAAAAGTTACCTCGTGTAGTGAAATTTTTTGACCACACCTATTTTTGTGGCCACACCCACTAATTTCCAAAATTTGGCAGGTTATGAAAGTTTGAACATCTTTTTTTTTTTTTTTTCCAGTTATTACAGTTTTGCTAATGAAGGTGAATTGCTATTTAAGCTGTGAGTCTAACGTTTCCCAAGGGACCTGTTATCTTCTATTGTTACACTTACTTATTTGCTTATCTCAAAATTGTTACAAAAGTATCTGCTGCTGAAGCTGTTCTGGGCTCCCTGCCAAGAGCCAATTAAGTTAGAAACGTTGTTTCTTTTTCTGGCTGTTCCGTGCAGAGAAAAACAGGACTTTCCGGTACAAATGAGGGACTGTGGGTTGAGCTGTCAAAAGAGGCACTGTCCCTCTAAAAAGGGGACAGTTGGGAGGTATGCAAGAAAGCACCTTTGGTTGGGGATAACGTTTTTACCCAACAGGTGCCCTTTAATTAGGGCCTCATGGGCCCCCAGCTGCAGGGTCTGTTTCCTCTGTAGTTACGCTCCTGTTGCTGGGATTGAATCGGCACCACCTGGGTGGAACCTTCTAGCAAGGGAGTTGAATCCAGAGATTAATTGTAACCCCATTGTGTTATCCAGAGATTAATTGTAACCCCATTGTTTTAGCTAGAGCAGGCAGCCAGGTCTGGACTGAGAATTAATAGGCCCTGGCATTTCAGGTACACAGAGGCCCGAATGGCCCCCACCAGCCCACTAAATAATGACTTTCTATGGCATCTTCCAGCAGCCCCTCTGGCATTTGCCAGAACCCACCGATTGCCAGTCGGGGCCTGGAGGCAGCAGTCTGACAGTTTCATTATCCGTTACATGCTCAGCCCTGCAGCACAGCCCTATAATCGAGCCCTTGTTTGAGCCTCCGCACGGTTGGTCTGATCACTGGAAAGTGTGACACAAGGACAATACTGTTGCCAAATCCTCATTAGTTTTCCCACCGCAGAGAAAAAGGCCTGACATACTCTGTACTAATAGGAAGTGATGGAGAAAGGAACTCTTTGTAATATCCTATATAAGTGCAATCATAGTTTTAAAGTGGTGGTTCACTGTTAAGTTTGAGTATGTTAAAGAATGGCTAATTCTAAGCAATTTAATATTTGGACTTTATTTTTTTTCTTAGTTTTACTTCTAACTCTTGTTCAGCTTCCAAATGGGGTCACTGACCCAATATAAAAACAAGTGCTCTGTAAGGCTACATATTTATTGTTATTGCTACTTTGTTACCCATCTTTTTATCCAGGCCTCTCTTGTTCATATTCCCAGAGTTGGACTGGGGGTCCTCAGGGCACCTACATTTTCTTCTTGCGGCATCAGAGGGGGCCAGTTAAGGAGGTCATAAACAGAGGCAGGGTTACGACGTGCAGGGAGTGGGTCTGGGACAGCTGGGCCCACCCAGTGCCAGTCCAAGTCGGCCAGGCACCCTAGGCAACCCGGCTGACTTCGTCACCCCCCACCGCTGCAATGTGCAAGCGGTGATGAAGCGCAAAGACGCGGGAGTCCAAATGCGCAGAAGAGCGCACACCTGCATGAACTGCCACAGCTTCTGGACATAAGGGTTGAGCTAGGGGAAGGCATCAGAAGAGGTACGTGCCTGGCACCCCTCTACCTTTGCGCCCTAGGCATGGGCCTCTTCTGCCTACCCCTAGTTCCGGCCCTGGGCCCACCAGGTTTTTTCCTGGTGTCCTGCCGGCCCAGTCCGATACTGCATAATTCCAATCTCTTATTCAAATCAAAGCATGGTTGCTAGGGTATTTTGGACCCTAGCAACCAGATTCCTGAAATTGCAAACTGGCGAGCTGCTTAATAAAACGTTAAATAACTCAACCACCAAAAATAAAAATTGAAAGCTAATTGCAAAATATCTCAGAATATCGCTCTCTACATCATACTAAAAGTTAACGTAAAGGTGAACAACCCCAAATTGTCCCAGTATCTTCAACTTCTTTGTCACCATTTTCTGCTTCTTCTCACTTTTTGGCACATGGCAGGTGCCCATGCACAGTAGAGAGAAAAAAAGCTGAACTTGGAAGGAAAAAGCTGACTTTCTCACTCTGCTGTGCATGTGCACTGGCCTGGGATCAAAGGAAAAAAATTCAAGGGGTGGTTCACATTTTGTTAAAGGAACAGTAACGCCAAATAATGAAAATGTCCTAAAGTAATGGAAATATAATAATGCTTTGGTAAAACTTGTGTGCTTGCAGAATTACAACTATAATTTATATAAACAAGCTGTGTAGCCATGGGGGCAGCCATTCAAGCACAGGATACACAGTATATAACAGATAAGTACTACTATAGTTTATATAAACAAGCTGCTGTGTAGCCATGGGGGCAGCCATTCAAGCACAGGATACACAGTAGATAACAGATAAGTACTACTATAGTTTATATAAACAAGCTGATGTGTAGCCATGGGGGCAGCCAGTCAAGCACAGGATACACAGTAGATAACAGATAAGTAGTAATAAGTAGATAATGGCTAAGCATCAGCTTGTTTATATAAACTATAGTTTTTCAGACAAACACGCACGTTTTGCCAGTGCACTGCTCCTTTAGCTTGTAATATGTTAGAGTAGCCAATTGTTAGCAACTTTGCAATTGGTCTTCATTTTTGTTATAGCTATTTTAACTTTCTAAACTAGAATTTTATTTTTATTGTCTTTTTACTACCTATCTTTTTGTTCAGACCATCTCCTATTCATATTCCAGTATCTCCTTCAAGTCATTGCATAGTTGCTAGTAGGGATGCACCGAATCCAGGATTCAGTTAGGGATTCGGCCGAATCCTTCTGCCCGACCGAACCGGAACCCTAATTTGTATATGCAAATTAGGGGCGGGAGGGAAATTGTGACTTTTTGTCAGAAAACAAGGAAGTAAAAAATGTTTACCCCTTCCCACCACTAATTTGCATATGCAAATTAGGGTTCGGTATTCGGTCGAATCCAAAATAGTGGATTCGGTGCATCCCTAGTTGCTAGGGTAATTGGACCCAAGCAACCAAATGGCAGCTAAAGTTTCAAACTGGAGAGCTGCTGAAAAAAAAAAGAAGCCATAAAAAATGAAGGCCAAATGAAAATTGTCTCAGAATAGCCTATTTTTTACATCATGCTAAGTTATATTAACTCAGAAGGTGGTGCTCCTACTAAAGTATTCTGGCCTGGTGCAGTTTTTAGCAAACAGGGGCACTTGCCAAGGGTCTTGGGTAAGCAATTTTTGCGATCTATAATATAATTGGCGTTAAACAGAAAAAAAAAACATATTTAGCTTCCTGTTTGCTAAACAGGAAGTGTGGAGTACAGTAAAAATCGATTTCCTCTAGGGCAACAACTTCTTTGTAAACCTGTATAATAACACATTATCTTGTGATCTTTGGTTAAATAAAACTTTATTATTAAATAACACATTTTCACACTGGTTCAGTTTAGTTCTAGAGTGCCTTCACTTAAACCTAATGTTCCAGAGTATTCAGTATAAAGTTCTGCTTTTATATTCAAGTACATAAAATATTTGTTCAGGGCGGGTGTGTTGAAATTCTTACTGTTTTCATTGCCAGTATATTCTTAACTTATTAACACCCATGTAAACTCCGCTCCCTCATGCAGTAGTTAATACTCCTGTAATACCCGAGGGCAGAATTATGATGATCTTGTGCCAGCAGTTTCACTTTTAACTGAAAAATGCAATGGTGAAAAACAAGGTAACGATTTTGAAATCCTGGCTTTGGCCTTCACAAGAACATTGCTGATGGTGCAACTCTGTCAGATCATTTCAGTGCAGTGGCCTTTTTAACCAATAGGCTGCATTTATTTACATGACACTTCCCTCAACCCCTGGTCTTGCTGAATGTTTGTTAAATATAAACGAGATGTATTTAGAAGCTATGGAACATTTAGACATGTCCCACAAAGAAAGCAATGCATTTGATACAAGTAGAGATGTTGGAAGGGTTTGCTCAATTATGAAGCAGAATATTATGGAGGCTTACAATGAAACAAAATCTTGCCACACACCACAGCCTATTGCATTGTGTATAGGGGCTGAACATGGCCTCCCCCAATCAGAGTATCTGTTAGGAAGGTGAACTAAACCCTAAAAATTTAATTTTATGTACTGAATGTATTGCACCAGCCGAAAGTTTCAGCATCTCCATAGCCGCAATGATCCAGGACTTTAAACTTGTCACAGGGGGTCACCATCTTGGAAAGTGTCTGTGACACTCACATGCTCAGTGGGCTTTGAGCAGCTGTTGAGAAGCTAAGCTTAGGGCTCGTCACTAATTATCCAGCAGAAAATGAGGTTGGTCTGTAATTAAAGCTAATGCTATAGGGCTGATTATTAAATTCTGATGCTAATTGCACTGGTTTCTGTGCTGTCATGTAGTAATTATCTGTATTAATTACTAATCAGCCTTATATTGTGACATTTCTATTCTATGTGTACTGTATATTGTGAGTGGTTCCCTAAGCTCAGTAAGTGACAGCAGCACAGAGCATGTGTAGTGAATCAGCAGAAAAGAAGATGGGAAGCTACTGGGGCATCTTTACTGCTAAAGGGCTGTGGTTGCCTTGGGCTGGTACAGAAGCCCAAAACATAATGTACAACATTTCTAGCTACTTCTTTAGTTAAGCTTTAGTTCTCCTTTAAAGTAAATACAGCCCTTGTCTGATGGTTCTTCACGACCCATCTCTTTGATGGCCCAATCATGCAGTACACTCCTTTGGTGACGCCTTGCCATATAAGTGGTTTGTATTATGTATAGATAGTTTTATAATCTGCCCAGACTTTGAGATAGTATTTTAGGATGCAAATACAGGAACGTATATCGGACAGCCCATTGCTCTGCGTATGGACTTCAAAAAGTCTTTGTAATATATTATACTTCAGAGACGGCTTTGGTTGATTGTAGGTGAGGCAATTTAAATTTGCTGTATTTGAATTCCTTCTGATAAGGTGTACCACACCAATGCAAAATGGTTGACTAATTATTTTTGCTGCAATATTGGACTATAGCCCAGTGTGTATTATGGCACCATTCAAATCCAACTTGACACATTTGTTCAGTGCAGTTTGGACACCCATATTAATACGTATGCTTTGAATGTCAAGCATAGGTCTGGGAATATATATATTGAAAGAAAATAAAAAAATAATAATAAAAATAAGTACAGGTATAGGACTTGTTATCTGGAACCCATTGTACAGAAAGCTCCAAGTTTTTCTAAATTATTTCCTTTTACTCTAATAAAACTGTGCCTTGTACTCCATCATAACCAATATATAATTAATCCTTATGGGAGGCAAAACCATCTTACTGGGATTTTTTTTTCCTTTACCAGAGGACTTACTATCTCTCTTTGGAGTTCTACATCGGCCGAACCTTACAGAACACCATGATAAATTTGGGTCTTCAGAATGCCTGTGACGAAGCAATTTATCAGGTATTTATTTGAAATTTGTGTGTATTGCACTTTTAACTGTTCCTGTATGGCTTTAATAGGAGTTGCTGTTTTCTTCCATAATGCAGTTTTGTTTGAGTGCACAGATGTTTGCAGTTATACAGCTATATAAATACATGTTGATGATGATAATACAGCACACAGTGCCATAATTGGTATTGCTATTTTAAAAAACTTCTCTAAAGCAAGCAGTTCTGCAACTGTATTTTAGAAATATACTTTAGAGAAGGAGTCCTCGATAGTGATGGGCGAATTTGTGTGGTTTTGCTTCACCGAAAAATTTGCAAAAACGCACCGGCGTCTTTTTTTTTTTTTTTTTTTTTTTTTTTTTGACGCCAGCGAATTTTCACGGCCGTTTTGTGAATTTACCGGCGGCGAAGTGCGCAAACTCGCGCCTGCCGAATAAATTCGCCCATCATTAGTCCCCAACATGTTTTAACCCATGAGCCACATTCAAACTTATCTATTCTGCTGCCTTTAATGAAACGCAGGGATTTTGCTCAGCAGGGACAAAGATGATGTATCCACTAAATGTATCAATTTAGAACAGTTTGTCAGCAACCCCTCCTCCCAATGCTGCTTTAGAAGGTGAAAAATTAAACTTTACATTTCTATATTTGAAAAACGGTCACAAATCGAAGATAGAAAGTCTGGAAAAAATCTTTATTTCTGGTGAACCAAGTGGAACTGACGGTGAACAACCCCTTTAATGAAAGTCAGAAACCTGCTCATAAATAAAGGTCAGGTGATGCCATTGGCTTAGTTTGCTTAAAGGAACAGTATCATCAAAAAAATAAAGTTTTAAATTAACACTGTTGTATTTGCTTCAGAAACACTACTATTGTTTATATAAATAAGCTTCTGTGTAGCAATGGGGGCAGCTGTTCAAAGGAGAATAGGTTTAGATTACACAGCAGATAGCAGATAAGCTCTGTAGAATAGTGATGTGTGGGTCAGGGTTTCCCTGACCTGCACCCGCATCCGGGGGTCCTTTTATAGACCTGCCTCGCCGATGACCTCACAATGACGTCACAAAAGGGACGGGGCGAGCAGACGCAAGAGTATAAAACAGGAACCCGGAAGTCGGATGCCGGCATTTGAAGGTGGCTACCCGCGAGGAGCACTGCGAGGTTGACCCGAACCCACCCAGGGTAAACCCGTGGGTATCGGGCCCGCACATCACTACTGTAGAACATAATGGTGTTATCCATTATTTATCCTGTGCCATATAGCCTTTTTTCAATTTCTGCCATTGCTACGTAGCAGCTTGTTTGTATAACACTATATAATAGTGTTTCTGAAGCAAACAGATAAGTTTTACCAGTGCAGGGCAACAATAAATTTATATTACTTTAAAACACTTTCATTTTTTGGTGTTACTGTTCCATAAAGAGGACATGCAATTAAAAGGCAGTTGTATCAGTGCAGGAACATTTTAGTTTGTTTTAATCACCTTCTTGTCGAGCTGTTGATGAAGAAATGTAACAATGAAATCATTGTGAATATTTATTTGATATTGGCATATTTTCATTAAAAGCATTTTGTCTTTTCACCAGGGATAAAAAGCTGCATTTATTAAGAAGAGTTTTAATGTGTCTGATATAAACGTTCCTGGTATGGGGAACACTGTTTACATTTACAGGATTTTAAATAAATAAAAGCTTCAGAAATCCTCGCATTCTGGGATTTTTAAAGTCAAAGTACCATTTTAATATAATCTTTCTCTTTATATAAAAGGTTTGTCCTGCCATTTTAAGCATAGGTTGGATTCTTTAGCATTAGGAAGATTAATTATATTGCCTTTAAAGGAGAAGGAAAGCTACGGAGGCATTTTATTGCCAATAGATTAGCTGCAATAGTGCAAGATAGAATGCTATATTTATTCTGTAGAATGTTTTACCATACCTGAGTAAAAAGTTCTAGAAGCTCTGTTTGTTTAGGATAGCAGCTGCAGTATTAGCTTGGTGTAACATCACTTCCTGCCTGAGTCGCTAACCCCTGCTCACTTATAGCTCTGGGCTCAGATTACAGCAGAGAAGAAGGGGAGGAGGAAGAGGAGCAAACTGAGCATGCTCACGCCTGGGGCAATGAGGTTTAAGCTGAAAACAGGAAGTCTGATCCAGAAGCCCATGAGTACACAATAGAAGGAAAGAAATGTGGGGTTTCTTTTGACAGAGGACTCAGAGCAGCATTACTTTGAGGGTTTACTGGTATATTTTGGTGGACCTTTCTGATAAGGCTTACTTAGTTTTAACCTTTCCTTCTCCTTTAAGATTTGGAAAGCCCTGTGTATTTAACTATGTTCATTTGTTTAATAATCCATGGAGATGCAGAACGGCTTCTGAATCAGTCAGGAGTTTGTTGTTGTCCCCCCCCATCTTTTTCTCATACGTGGGTATGAAATCATGTGACCAGTCATATGACCTAGTCAGCCCATGCTGTCCCCTGACCTGAAAATAATGGGGGTTCTAACTGCAACAGGATGCATGGGCATAAAGTAAACACACTTATGTCCATTCATTGGCTGATGTAACCTAACATGTACCAGAAAGTAGAATGAAATGATTATCCAATGGTGCGTACTACAGGTATGGGACATGTTATCCAGAATGCTCGGGACCTGGGGTTTTCCAGATAACAGATCTTTCCGCAATTTGGATCTTCATACCTTAAGTCTACTAGAAAATCATGTACACATTAAATAAACACAATATGCTGTTTTTGCTTCCAATAAGGATTAGTTAATAGGGATGCACCGATTCCAGGATTCGGTTCGGGATTCAGGCCTTTTTCAGCAGGATTCGGATTCGGCCGAATCCTTCTGCCCGGCCGAACCAAATCCTAATTTGTACATGCAAATTAGGGACAGGGAGGTAAATCGCGTGCCTTTTTGTCACAAAACAATTAAATGTTTTCCCCTTCCCACCCCTCATTTGCATATGCAAATTAGGATTCAGGTTCGGTATTCGGATTCACAAAGCATTCGTCCGAATCCAAAATACTGGATTCGGTGCATCCCTATTAATTATGTTTTAATTTGGATCAAGGTATTGTTTTATTATTACAGAGAAAAAGGAAATCATTTATAAAAATGTGGATTATTTGGATAACATGGAGTCTATGGGAGATGGCCATTTTGTAATTTGGAGCTTTCTGGATAACTGGTTTCAGGATAAGGGATTCCATACCTGTACTAGTAATGTATATTTTCATAGAAAGGTGTTTTACATATGGGCTGTATTATGTGGCTGTATTTGTTTTACAACTATTCGCTATACCATGACCTGAATGAATAAAAAATCTTCATAGTCATATTATGTGAATATTGCTATAGAGACCTTTAATGTTCAGATGTATAGTTGCCCTTTAATTACCACGTGTCCACTTGATTACATGCTTACAATGTAACGACTGCCTTACCGGACCATCTCTCTCCACTTCTCTTTTTTTTTTTTTTTTATTTTTTTTTAATAGCTTGGCTTGGACATAGAAGAACTGGAGGAGATGGAGGAAGATGCTGGTCTTGGCAATGGAGGTCTGGGGAGGCTTGCAGGTTTGTAACAGTCTAATACATGTAGAACGGCTCAGCTGAAAACTGTTCATCAATTGTTAGCAGCATGATATCAGTAGGGTCAATTCCCAAAGAATGTTAGACATTGGGGCACCAAAAAAGTAGTCATTTACTTCGTTATTTTTAGCTTTGTTAGATATAGTTATCTCTGAAACTTGTGTGCAAGTGCACCTTTAAACAGGGCGATATGCTCAATAAATAATGCTTATGCTTGGTCCTTGTTCCCCCCCCCAAAAAAAAATATGGGTGGACACACAAGTCCATTCCTCAAACCAGCACCCCAGAACAAGAATCTTCTGCAGACCATGCTTCTGATTGAAGTCTCCCAAATACCTCTAGTTAAGGGGGACAGTATGATAATATAGCTGCCGTATAATAACCAGAGACTGGATCTGTATTCATATTTGTACTATTGTATATCACTTCTTTTAACTATGCTATTTTCTCTCCAAAGCATGCTTTTTAGATTCTATGGCAACCCTTGGGTTAGCTGCTTATGGCTATGGTATTCGTTATGAATATGGAATTTTCAATCAGAAGATCAAAGATGGATGGCAGGTATAGTGAACTGCTGGTTAGGTGACTTTAACCTTAGAACTGGCAATAATTAACAACTTTTCTCATTGGCAGGGCACTTATGTGGCTGTATGACAGTACAGTTTGTACTAGGGATGCACCGAATCCACTATTTTGGATTCGGCCGAACCCCCGAAAGATTCGGCCGAATACCAAACTGAATCCTTATTTGCATATGCAAATTAGGGGTGGGAAGGGGGAAAACATTTTTTACTTCCTTGTTTTGTGACAAAAAGTGACGCAATTTCCCTCTCCGCCCCTAATTTGCATATGCAAATTAGGGTTCGGCCGGACAGAAGGATTCAGCCGACTGAGCTTCTTTCGGCTCACATAATTGTTATGGAATGCCTTTTGTGTTGAGTACATTTTGTATATGAAAATATATTTGGAATGCAGAAATAGCTCCAATTTTGGATGCAAAATTAATTTTGCTCATATCTAATTGTGCCCATATACTAAGGATGCACCGAATCCAGGATTCGGTTTGGGATTCAGCCTTTTTCAGCATGATTCGGCCAAATCCTTCTGCCCGGCCGAACCGAATCCTATTTTGCATATGCAAATTTGGGGTGGGGAGGGAAATCGTGACTTTTTGTCACAAAACAAGGAAGTAAAAAATTTTTCCTTTTCCAAATGCAAATTCGAAGCTCCCTTCAAATATACAAAATGGCACCTTTTTTTTTTTTTTTTTTTCCAAAGTTTTATTGGGTTTTTATAAACAACAATAGATTATGATTTACATATTAAGTATGTCAAGATAAACATAGAAGAATATACATTGCTACGTGACATATCAAGGAATTGAACAAATAAGTACATATACAGATTTATCAAAGGTCGAGGTGAAGTTTCGTAGTGAAAATTTTTTTTTGTGTAATTCGACTAGGGAATAGTCCTACTTCGATTCGAATTTGAAAAAACGTAGACATTCGAATTTTTTTGAGTACTGTCTCTTTAAAACTTCGACCATTCGCCGCCTAAAAGCTGCCGAAGTGCTGTTTTATCCTATGGGGGACCTCCTACAACTTGTATGGAGGCAATTGGGGGAGTTTAGGAAATCGAAGGTCGAAGTTAAAAAAGCTTTTAATCGAAGTACAATCGTGCGATTCGAAGTAGGCAGAATTCGGCCCACTTCGACCCCAAAAAAAGTCACCATCCATTCGATTGGTCTTTTTGAATTCAAAGCTTTTTTTACCTTCGACCTTTGATAAATATGCCCCTTAAAGTCAGATTCCAAAGGAAAATAGATAAAGCTTTTAAAATAAAAGGGAAATAAATAATGAAACCCAAAATAAAGCAAAACCTCACTCAGTGGTTTTACAGATTAAAAAGAAAAGAACTATTAACTAATACAGCAGTATCAAATCTCAAAAATATCCTTGAACTAATGGAGATAGTTTATATGTAGAACTATTAGATTTGTAAAACCCCTAAAATTTCAATTTCATGACTAGGATCAATTTGTTTGAAGAAAAGAGACCAGTCCAGTTATCTAAAAATCTGCGCTTTAAATGAGGGTTATTTATTTTTGTCCATAACGCTTCCTGCCAACATAATTGGTTTATCTGTGATCAAACATCCTTCATGGAGGGAGAAGCTTCTGAGAGTCAATATAGAAGAGTTTTCTTCGTAGCAGCAACGAAAGGCACCACGTGTTCACTTTATAGACTAGAATACATTGTCTCCCCCCATTTAGCCTTATGGCCTACTAGAATGTAGATAGATTCCAGCACTTAAAGGGTTTGTTCACTTTTAGGTTTGCTTTTAGTATGTTCTAGAATGGCCTATTTTAATTTTTTTTTTTTTTAAGTTTTAAAATGATTTACCTTCTGTTTCTTCAAGTTTTACAATGGTGGTCACTGACCCCAGTGTCAGACTGGGACACCAGGGGCCCACCCAAAACCCTTATATCAGGGTTCCACTATCGGTATTATAATTCTTCCTCTCCTCACTCAATCTCTATTCTCCTAGTCTCTTTTCTCTACATACTTTAAACTATTTATTCAATCTATTTAGCCTTTTGTTCTCATAGAAATAGAATAGGGAATGACCATAAAATAGGCTACATGTTTAGCAGCAGGAGGGCCCACTTGACACCTGGGCCCACCGGGACTTTTCCTGGTATCCCTGTAGGACAGTCCAACACTGACTGACCCTGGTAACCAAAAAAAAAAAATGCTCTTTGAGGCGAAAATGTTGTTTGGTTTTCGTTACTTATGTTTTCAATTAAACCATCTCCTGGTTGCAATGGGTTGAATGTGAGACTGAATAAATTGGACCCTAGTAACCAGATAACTCTTGAAATTTCTAATTGGAGAGCTGCTAAATAAATGAATAAAGAAAAACACAAATATACTGTACTTGCTAAAAACTTGAAGGTGAACTACCCCTTCTATATACTAATACATTTAGAGGATAGATCCCTTTATAAAGTAAACACAAAAGTAAAACCATGGATAACCCACTGACAAATGTCTTCATAGTTGTAGCCCTGTGCACATCCGAGCAGTTAGAACTCCCAACCTTGTGTGAACTTGCAGGCATACAAACCTTTATAGTAAAATATTGCTGGTAGTGGAAGAAGGTCCCTTACACGGAGTATTCGGGCATGGGCACACGGAGCTGTAGGTTATGCTGCTCCCCAACCTGCATATTTTGCAGGCTGAGAGAAGCAGATCCACTCCATGCCCCCTGCTCCATTGATCTAAATCCCTTCTGCCTATGTGCACACACAGTGGAGATTCCTTTCTCATATTTAAGCTGACCTCCACTTCTGCTCCCCATGTGAACATATGCAGACAGCAGCAACTTAGATGAATGGAGCTGGGACACGGAGCAGATGCAAAAACACGCAGGCTGAGAGCAGCAGAACCTATAGCTCTGTGTGTCCTTTCCCATAGCTTTGCTTCCAGCCACCCGTGTGTTGCCTTTCACCTGTGGAACAGACAAGTTTATCTCCTACTCATATATCATTAAACTATCTCTAATCTTGTGGTTCTTAATCTGTTTTGTTTGGCAAACCTGCCTCCGCAGAGCACCAATATGACTGATACTTTGATAAAGACGAGAATTCCTCCTTTCTCGTGCATTTCCCTTTTTAAAATAGAAAATATTGTTACCATAACACCTTCTGAAAAATGCTATAATGTTTTCCATTTTCAGTTTGATAAATTATTTCGAGGAGAGGAAGTGAAGGAAGTAATTTAAATGGCCGAACATGACGACCGTAAAACAAGCTAAAACATTTATAGGACATACAAATATATCTTAAATATGTCTTAAGCTTCCTATTACTTTTAAAAATTGGTTTGCGCTGTGCAAAGTCATTGCCAACATTGAGAAATTAACTGCAAGCTCTGTGAAAGCCACTTCCTGAATATATAACCTAACTTGTAACTTATAGAGAAAAATAACCCCTTATTAACCAATGTGTTAAATTACCATTCCCTAATTAGGGTTAAATTACAAATTAAATTCCCCTGACGACCCAACAATATTGTTGGGTTGTCGGGGGAACACCAAGGAAATTGGAATTTAACCCTAATTAGGGAATGATAATTTAACACATTGGTTAATAAGGGGTTATTTTTCTCTAACTTATAAATTGAATTGGCACTGACATACGTCCGACCCTGGGTTTTAATAAAGAGATTTGGAAGTGGTTATTGCAGTTGGATCTAAATCGCAACAAGCTAACTTGTAACAGGTGTGGTAACGCATAACAGACTGGGGCAAACCTTGCAACTTAACAATCCATGGTTTTTGGGGTAGTTAAATACACTACAATACTGCAAAACAGGCACAAATAGAATGTATCAATATTAATAATTAGTATTTTAATTAGGAAAGCACTAAATCCCAAGATTTAGATTCTGTATTTGGGCAGGATTCTGCCTTTTTCGCCACGATTTGGATTTGGGCCAATCAAAGTGCCTGGCTGAACGGAATCCTTATAATGTGACTTTTTGTCACAAGAACAAGGAAACTGCAATTTTTTTCCCATGTGGTTTTTTAACCCTTCTGAATCTCACAAGAGATTCAGGATTTGGCCAAATCCCAAAATAGTGGATTTGGTACATCCCAAATTTTAATGTGTTTTGTCTTCATCTTGGTTGTATCATGAAATACAGACAGCAAGTCATGCTCTGTATGTGGCCAGAGCTTGTTTGAAAACCTATTTAGCCTGACTGGAACAAGTATTGGTGTTCATGCATTTGGCTAAATGCACTAAAACCATTAATTACAGGATGCAAACATTTAAATGAAACCAATGTGGTACAACATACAAAACTAGCATAATTGTGTGTGCAAATGTTTTTTCTTAAATTGGACTACTGCCATTGTTGCATTTGTCCAGCACAACTATAGTATGTCCTAAAGGGGTTCTGTAACCATAAACGCATTACTAACTGCACAGTGTAGATCTTCTCTTCTCCTCCTGCAGTAAACGTGATGTTTTTTTTTTTTTTAAGCTTTTTTTATTTTCCTTTTACATTGCCAATACATGTATTTGAAAACAGGCGGAAGAGGCAGATGACTGGCTGAGACATGGAAATCCCTGGGAGAAAGCACGTCCTGAATTCATGCTTCCTGTTCATTTCTATGGAAGAGTGGAGTCCACAAAAACAGGACCCCGGTGGGTGGATACACAGGTGGGTTGCATGTTCATCTGGCTTCATTGTCTGGTAAAATGTTTGTGTTTTATGTGACTTCCGTCAAACAATGTTCCTGAAATCTTCTCCATTTTAAACTTTTTTTTTCATGTGATTAATCTTGCAGAGGTTGAGTGCATCTTTGTGTGTTTGTGTACTTGGGGAAAACCACATCGGCCACTAATAGAAACACTTGTGTGCATTCAATGATATCTTGTGATTGAGATTTCGCCAGGTGGCCACATTGCCTCCCTGTAATATCTTTTTTACATTGTTTTTAGTATGATCAAGCAAAGACTAGTTGTTCCACAAAAGACTCTCTCAAATTCTTGTTGCCTCTTCTGTCATTAAACATATTATAGAAATGTAACAAAAGCATGTCTTACTTCTTAAACAGGTTGTATTGGCGATGCCATATGATACCCCAGTGCCTGGTTACATGAATAATACTGTAAATACCATGAGGCTTTGGTCTGCTCGTGCACCTAACGACTTCAACCTTCGTGACTGTGAGTGTTCAGAAAATGCACAGTTCTGTGGAAAGGCAAAATTTGCAAAAGCAATTGTATTGATAATAGTATTATTTGAGAGAGAGGTTGTAGTAAATTCCTTTAAATGCCTCAAAATGTATTTGCATTTCTTGATGATATCGCAAGTGTCTGCTGCTAACCATTGCATATGAAAGGAATTAAATCTGCAGGTTACCTTAAAGGATATGGAAGACTATACTGGCTCAATCTAAGGGGCAGATTTACTAAGGTTTGAGTTCGAAGTACAAAAAGTTCGAATTCCGAAGTAATTTTTTGGATACTTAGACCATCGCATAGGATACTACGACTTCGAAATTTACTTCGACTCAAAGTAAAAATCGTTCGAATACTGACCATTCGATAGTCAAAGTACTGTCTCTTTAAAAAAAAAAACTTCGACTTCAATACTTCGCCAACTTAAACCTGCCAAAATGCTATGTTAGCCTATGGGGACCTGGCAGAGCGTATTTCTAAGTTTTTGGGTATCGAAGGAAAATTGTACGATAAAATCGTTCGAATTGTACGATCGGAGCACGATCCTACGATGAATAAAATCTGACTTCGAACGTCGGAGGATTCTTTTCGATGGTCGAATTTCGAAGTATTTTCCACTTCGAAATTCAACCCTTGATAAATCTATATGTTTACAGTACAAACTATGTCGGAATGATGTGTATTTAGTCTTCTTAGCATGGGGTTGGTGACTTTTCGGATTAAAACAACCTGCCCAGGAATGCTTCGTCTAAAAATATCAAACATGTCACTTTTGCTTATATGGCATGATTTGCTTCTATTGCTGCAATCGGTTTCCTTAGGGCTTCTAATAAACTAAATGTAGTTTTAGCACTTAATGTTTTTGAAAATCCGAATAAAAACACAGTTGCAGTTTCACCAGAAAAATATAGGAGTAGAATGTGCCAAATACAACCCAATGAGGGTTTACTGGTATATTTAGGTGGACCTTTCTGATGAGGCTTACTTAGTTTTAACCTTGCCTTCTCCTTTAAGGCTGAAACTGGAGGCTGCCAGTAAAGTCTTCAAAAAAACAAGTAAAAAAAAAATAGCATACCTGAGTAAAAAGCTCTAGAAGCTCTGTTTCTTAAGGATAGCAGCTGCAGTATTTAAGATAGCAGCCGTCATATTATCTTGGTGTGACATCACTTCCTGCCTGAGTCTCTCCCTGCTCACTTATAGCTCTGGGCTCAGATTGCATCAGAGAAGGGGGGAGGAGCAAACTGAGCATGCTCACACCTGGGGCAGGGAGGTTTATGCTGAAAACAGGAAGTCTGATACAGAAGCCCATGAGTACACAATAGAAGGAAAGAAATGCTGTGTTTCTTTTGACAGAGGACCCAGAGCAGCATTACTTTGAGCGTTTACTGGTATATTTAGGTGAATCGTTCTGATAAGGCTTACTTAGTTTTAACCTTTCCTTCTCCTTTAAAATGGAATGTGATAGGGAATGTAACTCCACTGGGGGCAGGGACTTGTGAAAGATTCTGTAAAAAACTGCTGAATTTAATTTCAATAAAAAATAAAGCATAACCTTATACATAGTAATATACCATAGTAACTTAGGTTGAAAAAAGACTCCTGCATTTAGTGCAGCCTTTTATGACTGTGTAAAACCTGCCTAACTTCTAGTTGAACCAGTGGAAGGCAAAAAATTCATCTGAAGCCTCAACGGGAGAAAAATTCCATCCTGAATCCCAAGATGGCAGTACTAAGCCATTACCCTGAATTTTCTCATTACTAAAAAGCCATTCATCCCCTTCTTGATGCTATCTAATGTATCTGCCGTTATTTATATGTGCCTTTGAAAGTCTAGATAATTGCTATTGAAATGGCAAATTTGTGCAGCCACATTGAGCATAGAAATCTGTCGGTGCATGAACTGACTGGTAGTGTTGTAAAACTCCTAGTAAGCTTTTCCCTACACAAGTATTGTTTCAACCCTGGATTCTCCAAATAAACTGCTAAGGGGGGTGGTGGTGAAAAGGTACGTTGTACCTAGGGTTGCCACCCAGCCGATATTTTACCAGCCTAGCCGGGGCAGGTATTACAAATTTACCAGCAATGTAGTTGCAGGTATTTGTGATAAACTTAACAAAACCCCCTTGACCCACTCCAATCCGCTGAAAACGTAACTGTTCTCCTCTTTCCAGCCATCGCTGTGATGTGGCTCTGCCCCTTTTATGTCACAATCCGCCCCTTTTGTTCACACCCCCACCACTGTCTGGTAGAAAGTTTATGAAAAAGTGGGGTTTTTTTGCGCTTCTTTATTAAATTTTCCCGAAAAAATCTTTTTTTTTTTTTTTTTTTTTTTCGGATTTTTCACCCGAAAACTCTTATTCTTATGCTTTTTTGCCCGGGGTATTGCACGCAACCCAACGCACATCAACAAATCATTGCGAATTCTCCCATTGCCTTTTATGCAACCTAGACAGGTCTGAGATGCTGGATTTTCTAATTCTGACTTTGCCATCCTCTGGGTTTAATAAATTCGGAACAATTCGTGATTTTTTAAAAGTCCGAATTTATTTAAAAAAAAAAAATCAAATTTTTCGGGATTTTTGCATTCAGAGTTTAGTAAATTACCCCCTTATTGTACCTCTTGTGCCCGTGTGCATGGCCCTGTGCTTACGTTTTATTTTTTCTTTCTAGTTAATGTTGGTGATTATATTCAGGCTGTGCTGGACAGAAACTTGGCTGAAAACATCTCCCGTGTCTTGTATCCAAACGATAATGTAAGTTTGGCTCACGCTGCTAAATTCTTCTGTTTAATCTTTATCATTAAATGACCAGAAGTCTGGAAAGCCTTGGTTTTGTAACATGACGGCACAATTGATATTTCAGAATGTGAACATTCTGGAAAGTGACAGTTTCTCATGCGGCATCCACTGTCCGCTCTAATATTTATTTTCTGCAGTTCTTTGAAGGGAAAGAGCTTCGTCTGAAACAAGAGTACTTTGTGGTGGCTGCTTCCCTGCAGGATATAATTCGCCGATTCAAGGCTTCAAAATTAGGGTGCCGGGATTCTGTCCGAACTGCATTTGATTCCTTCCCTGAAAAGGTAAGTGCCCCTGTATGATTGGAACATATTATGATCCTGAGTTTAGCTGGATAGCTGTTGTTTTATAGCACAGAATTCACTTCTGTGTAGTCTGTATTTCATTATCTGCTGCATATGTTTTTTAGGCTGTGCAGTTGTTTAAAAGCAGTGGAACACCTCCTGCTTTACCCAGATGACCCAGTCCTTTGCTGCTGCTATTTTCATTTTAAATCCGTTCCATTTCTTTGTCTCCATAGGTAGCCATACAGCTGAATGATACCCACCCGGCCCTAGGAATCCCAGAATTAATGAGGGTATTCTTGGATATAGAAAAACTGCCCTGGGACAAGGTACAAGTTACATTTTATTGATTTTTAATTCCCAGCTGTAAATCTGCTGTAGTGTAGACGTGCTGTAGAATATGTTTGCACTATATAAATACAGGAGAATAGTCCAGGAGAAAACAATTATACTGGCAAAGAAAAAACTTAAATATAAGTGTGATCTTTTATTTTCTATCTGGATTATGAATTTAGTTTAACAGCGCTCCAGTTTGGAATATGCAGGGTTTGATATACCTATATAAATCTTTAACACAAACGGGTACGATGTATAGACTTATATTGAAAATATATTTTGCCTGTTCTTTTAATGAAAATAACAAACGTTGTTTTCTTTTTTTTTTTTTTGCTTTTTGGACTGCCACTCCTCTATAAACAAGAGTATTTTCTTCAAATAAAAATATTTACCTCTGTGTAAACAAACCCCATGCTTACGTAAGCATTCATGTCATAATAAAGTAAAGCCTTTTTATAAATCCAGGGTCCCGATTTTTTTTATTTATTTATTTTTGTAACCAGTTAATTACATTCAAATGTTAAGAGTAGAAGAGCTACAAAACCATGAAAAAAAGTTCATGGGTGTGACAAATAAGGGCTGTTATTGGCTATTTGGTAGCCCCGGTGTGGACTGGCAGCCTACAGGAGGATCTACTTGACAGTACACCTGATTTTTATGAAACCAAAACTTGCCTCCAAGCCAGGAATTAAATTATCACCTGCTTTGAGGCCACTGAGAGCAACATCCAAGGGGTTGGTGAGCAACATGTTGAGCCTCTGGTTGGGGATCACTTATGAATTCACCCCCTCTGACAGTTGTCTGTTTCCTTATGTGAGAAGGAGATAGATGTTTGGATGAGCAACTTAGTATGGAAGTACAAAACATGGAATCAACTGATGACTTTTTATACACACTTTATAGTACAGGTATGGGATCTATTATTCAGAAACGCGTTATCCAGAAAGTCTCCCATAGACTTCATTATAATAAATGAATCCAAAAAATATTACCTTTTTCTCAGTAATAATAAAACGGTAGCTTGTACTTGATCCCAACTAAGATATAATTAATCCTTATTGGAAGCAAAACCAGCCTATTGGGTTTATTTAATGTTTACATGATTTTCTAGTAGACTTAAGGTATGAAGAGCAAAATTACTGAAAGATCCGTTATCAGGAAAACTCCAGGTCCCACGCATTCTGGATAACGGGTCCCATACCTGTATAGGTATGCAGAACGCTAGAGTATATGGGTGATGTTGTTATCAGGGACTGATGGGAGAATTGTATAATCTCTGTTCAGTGCTGCAAAATATGGCAGTGCTATATATAAATAAGAGAATATTAAAATGTATTTCATGTATCATTTGAATAGCAGTCCCAAAATGTAAACCATTTAAATCTGGGAAAGAAATGAATAGCTTCAGCTAATTATCTGGCACTCGCTATATAACCACGGTTTCTGAGTAGCTCAAGTGGCAATGTGTCTGGGTTTTTTTTTTCATTTTTTTGCCGAGAGGGTTTCTCCTGTATCCTAGCAGCTATGCACTCACTTTCCCTCTCAGAATATAATTATGTACTGCTGTTTTTCAGGCCTGGGAAATCACAAAGAAAACATTTGCATACACAAACCACACTGTGTTGCCTGAAGCTCTGGAACGCTGGCCCGTGGACCTTTTTGAGAAACTCCTGCCAAGACATCTCCAGATCATCTATGAAATTAACCAAAAGCACTTAGAAGTAAGCACTAAAAGCTTTCTAGCTCTGCAGGCTTAGGGCAGAGACGCATGCTCCGATTCGGGGAGATAATTCGCCCGGCGTCAAATGTTCTCCTTCTGGGCGACTAATCTCCCCGAACCGCCTTCCGACCGGCTGGAATGTAAATCGCCGGAGGGATGGCACTCGGAGCACTTCGTTTTCTGAAGTCGCCTCACAAGGAAACTTCGGGTGATTTCGGTAAACAAAGCGATCTGAGTCACCGGGCGACTAATCTCCCCGAATCTGAGCGTGTGTCTCTGCCCTTATCTGGCCCATTTCCAACAATTCTCTTTTCCAATTCCAATTATTTTGTTTTTGCTACAATAAGAGATGCATTAGAGTAGAATTGCACGATGGTAGGGTGTGGGTTTGTAATGGGCTACTGTTGTTAATTATGTAATCTATACATGTTTTCTCCCACTCCACAACAAACGCAACTCCAGAAAATAGCCTCACTCTTCCCTGGAGACCATGGCCGGCTTAGAAGGATGTCCTTGATTGAAGAGGATGGAGTGAAAAGGATCAACATGGCTCATTTGTGCATCGTTGGATCACATGCTGTTAATGGTGTAGCCAAGATTCATTCTGACATTGTGAAAAATGAAGTGTAAGCTTAATGTGTTTTTGATTTGTGGTCAAGAGGTTGCTGTCTAATTGTCTTTATTCAGAAAATGATGCAAAGCCAGTATTCTGCAAAAAGCCGCTGTATTTAAAACAGCCCTACAGGAAATGTTCAATTTATATTTGTCTAAGGGAAATATGTCTTAAGGGAAATATTTCAAGACTTTTAAATATTAATATAGTAATTTTCTGCATTTTTTTTTAACTTATTTTTTTGTAGACTTCACTGGCAGCCTCCAGTTTCAGCCTTAAAGGAGAAGGAAAGGTTAAAACTAAGTAAGCCTTATCAGAAAGGTCCACCTAAATATTCCAGTAAACCCCCCCCCCCCCCAAGTAATGCTGCTCCGAGTCCTCTGTCAAAAGAAACACAGCATTTCTTTCCTTCTATTGTGTACTCATGGGCTTCTGTATCAGACTTCCTGCCTTCAGCTTAAACCTCCAGGGCAGGGCTTGAGCATGCTCAGTTTTCTCCTCTCCCCCTCCCTCTGCTGTAATCTGAGCCCTGAGCTATAAGTGAGCAGGAAGAGACTCAGGCAGGAAGTGATGTCACACCAAGCTAATAAATATAGCATTCTATCTTGCACTATTGCAGCTAATGTATTGGCAATAAAATGCCTCCGTAGCTTTCCTTCTCCTTTTAGCAGCTTCTATTCACCTGCTGCATATCTGCAACCTCTGTTCCTTCTCCTTGACCTCCAGTGGTTTCAGTCACCTTATGGGCGTATTAAGAAGAGCAAAATACAAAAAAGTATTGGACTCAAAAGCTATTTTACCTTGTTCCCATGGGATTCTCAATTCATAATAAAGCACAAAGAGTTCTCCCTCTGTATGCAGTTCTGGGTGTGCTCAGCAGAGCTAAATGCAGGAACACATGGATTGATGTAGCCTGGATTGCCCCTAGGTTGCACATGCCTACAAGCTGCAAGTGAACCCTGTACTTCCTTTGCTTATGGTATTACAGGATCCCCTTTTACCCGTCAGTAAATTTCCAATTTGGCACAAGGTGCAGAGTGTTGCAACATGGGTGATGAGCAGGGTCACTAGTGTATGTCCCAGATTGCTTCCACCCTTGTGCTGCTGCTTTTTATAAATGAGCCCATTCATCTACATCTCCAAGTCTGCCTCGGCTGCAGTGGTAATGTTTATATTTAAAAATACCTGTATTTTCTCCTTGAAGGGCATTTGGGACAGGTCATCAATTTATATTATCCAATACAATGCTGGTAGAATCTGTTCTAGCTGGCATATATTGAAGCCTTGCATTCGCATATATATCTCTATCCTACTATATTTACTTTTCCTTTGGCTTATTCAATGTTTTCACCCTGCAATTCAACTCCATACATAAAGGTAGGGATGCACTGAATCCACTATTTGGGATTCGGCCGAATCCTTGGTGAAAGATTCGGCCGAATACCGAACCAAATCCTAATTTTTATATGCAAATTAGGGACAGGAAAGGAAAAAGTGGAAAAAATTCTTTTCTAGACGAAAAGTCACGGTATTTCCCTACCTGCCGCTAATTTACATATGCAAATTAGGATTTGGTTCGGCCAGGAACAAGGATGCACCGAATCCTGGATTGGGTGCATCCCTACATAAAGGCAACTTCAAAAGCGACCTGTATAATGTCATGTCTTTTGTGATCAGTCGTAAGATACATGGAAGATTTTTTTGTATTAACGCCACCTATAAAACATTGCCATATCCAATTTTAGTCGATAGGCAAGACAGAATTAATTTAACTCTGGCATTGCTTTGCAGTAGAGTGACATAAAAATCACAGCAAAAAAGATAAAATGCAGGTAAAAACCTTCAAAACCTGTGTTGAAGGGCCCTAAGTCTACTTGCTTGAATCGTGGATTACTCTCACTTCAGCGGCTTACTAGATATTTATCCTTCTTTCATGCTCTATTGCTCTTAAAAACACACGCGGCCTATTTATCATGCTGTGTAAAAAGTGGAATGAAACATTACTGATAATGTTGCCCAGAGCAACCAATCCGCAATTAGGTTTCAACAGTTGTAACCAGGGCCGCCATTAGAAATCACAACATTTTCTGGGCCCAGGCCGACCCACCCCAGATCCCGCCCACTCTACATCACAGTTGAAAAACCGCACAGACATCAGCGCTAAAAAGGTAACCCCTAAGGTGAACAGGGCCCTCTTACAAAAATTGGGCCCCAAATATTTAAAAAAAAATAAAACATTGGTGGCAGGGGCCTATAGAGTATTAAAATAATCAATTGGTGGCCAGGGGATTAAAAAAAGAAAAAAGAAACCCACACATTGGTGTTCAGAGGAATTGAACTCGTGGCTTCAGAAGCCTTTGTCTGCCACAATGAAGCTTATCCAATGGAAAATGCAAAAGAGGGATATATAACAGCTGTAATATTTCTGTTACAGGTTTAAAGATTTTAGTGAACTGGAGCCAAAAAAATTCCAGAACAAGACAAACGGAATAACTCCCAGGCGCTGGCTACTATTGTGCAACCCTGGCCTTGCTGAGCTGATAGCGGAGGTGATAATTCTGCCCTTTACATACTTCCATTACCTGTATTGTTTGAAGCAAATTCCCCCTCATACTTCAGCATTTTGTAGTTTCTCAGCTTCTGTAGCAACTGTGGGGATGATGGTGTATTGCAGATATTTCCTCTTTATTTCCTTCTGAACTGGCCATTCTGCAAGCCCCTATTGTCGGCCCGTGCTGTAATGTTTATTTTAATTATCTTGTTGTTAAAGATACAATCTCCTGACGGCTCTTAAATAGCTAAAATGGGGAAATTGAATAATTCAGGTATTTTTGAACTGCACTCTAATTGAAGTCTGTCAGATGTAGGCCACTAATACACCAGTGGAATAAAAGCAGCCCTTCTGCAGGGGTGCTTTGCCAATGAGGCAAGTTGAGGCTGTCTCCTCAGGCGGCAGCGCCCCACTAGGTACCAGGGGCAGCAAAAATGCTGCTCCTGGTACTTTAAGAGCGAATTTCCGGGGGAGGGGGGCAGAGGGGCCAGGATTGTCCCTGCCCTTCTGAGAAGCTGATGTTGCTGTTATTTTATACAGTGTAGCGCCAGCTTATTGTGCAGTGTTGTACTGTTAGTGTCCAATGATAACAATCCAGGATTTAAAAGAGCAGAAATTGGGCGTTCTGTACTCCCTAAAGACCCCCATACACGGGCCGATAAAAGCTGCCGACAGACCAAGTTGGCAGCTTATTGGCTCGTGTGTGGGGCCATCCGACGGGCATCCCCGATTGATATCTGGCTGAAAGTCAGCCAGAAGATCGACAGGGTAAAATCCCGTCAGATCATGGCCACATATATTCGTTGATGCAGTCCCGCGATCCACGCCTGTATTGCCTACATTCTGATCTGATCGTTGGACCCTAGGGCCCACCATCGGATCAGCTGGATATTGCCCACCTCAATGTGGGCATATCAGGGAGAGAGACGCTCGTTTGGTGACATCGCCAAATGAGCTGATCTCCCGGTGTATGGCCACCTTTAGGCTTACGTTCTAAAACCCCAACCAGTGGTTTATGATCAACATGTTGCTCACAAAGCCCTTTGTTTCTCACAGTGGCTTAAAAGCAGGTGCTTATTTTTGAATTCCTGGCTTGAGGCAAATTCTGCAAGAATAAAGACCACGTGTACTGCCAAGCAGACCCACCTGTAGGCTGCCAGACCAAATAACCAATAATAACCAATTACAGTTATTATTGGGCACCCCTAGGATTTATTTTTTTCATGCTTGTGTTGCTCCCTCATTTTTTATTTTAAATGTAGCTCACAGGTAAAAAAGAATCTGTTCTAAAAGAGTCTAATTTGGTTGTGCTTGGTCACATAACTAATTGGGGAACACCAACAAACAAGCACTGGCAATGACACTGGCAATTTTTTTCGTTTTTATTTTTGGCTCCATTAATTACAAACTCATTATACAGAAAATACCATAAAGAATCGTACAATTTACTACAGAATAAACAATGTACACTACAGGTGTTCAGCCATTTCTCCCAGATTACATATAATCCCCTTTTTAGAACTTTTATACAAGGGTTATACATCTTTAACCAATGCAATATATGCGAGGCTTCAAAAAATGGGGGGCCTTTAGCTAGAGATAATTCCCTTCCTTGCATTCAGAACTTTTCTCTGGCAGCAAAGTTCTCTCAACTATATTATTATTATTATTATAAAATAATAAAAATTATATTATTGGCAGTGCTAGAACATTGATAAAAAATATTTTCTCCAATGTATAATATTTGTACCTCTTGTAAACTGTTTTCCCCTCTTTAGAAAATTGGTGAAGACTATGTCAAAGACCTGAGCCAGCTGACCCAGCTGAAGAAGTTTGTTGATGACAACTCATTTATCAGAGACATCTCTAAAGTTAAAGAGGCAAGTGTACACATTACCTGCTGGTGGTGATCTCGTCGGGTGGGCTTTTTCATTGTAGTAATAAAAGAATTCCTTTGCTAGGACAACAAGCTAAAATTTTCTCAGTTCCTGGAAAAGGAATACAAGATGAAGATCAACCCATCTTCCATGTTTGATGTTCATGTGAAAAGGATCCATGAATATAAACGACAACTGCTCAACTGTCTCCATATTATCACTATGTATAACCGTATGTACAACGACATTTATTTCCCTGTGACTATATTCTTATATTTGATGTATCTGGATAGATTTAGCCTGTTGCTAATTGTATTTAAATGATGTATTCTGGTAATTTAAATTGCTGTATAGCTGTCGGTATATACATTTGACTTGTCTGCATATTCCATTGTAAATTTCAATAATTTATGCAATTTTGCTTCATCACTGTGCCACACTTCACTCTCTCCTAAGCATTATTGCTCCTGGTTTTTGTTATTGTTTATTTATTGATGTAGCATTTGAATATAACGAGTGCATGGAGCTTTCAGGACTGGCTTACACCAACAATCTTGTAGACTGGATTTAGTTGGATGTCCAGATATTTGTGCAATGATCACGCCATATTTTGTCCAACTTTTTATTGCAATTATTTGATTTTTCACAATTCTGAATATCCTGAAACAAAGTATAACATTTATACCGGTATAGGACCTGTTTTCCAGAATGCTTTGGGACTGGGGTTTTCTGGATGACTGTATTTTCAGGTTGCTTAAATAAACCCAATAGGATTGTTTTGCCTTCAATAAGGATTTATTATTTCTTCGTCATGATCAGGTACAAGGTATGGTTTTATTAGAGTAAAAGGAAACCATTTTTAAATATTCTAATTATTTGACTGTTGACTACCAATACTGGTGTCAACAGTATTGGTTTATACATAGACTCCTTGATATGTGCACTTTATAATACAAACACATTTATGGTAATTGTTCTGTTTTTATTGTAGGCATCAAAGCAAATCCCTCCAAGGATTTTGTTCCTCGAACGGTTATTATTGGAGGGAAAGTAAGTATGAAGAGTAGCACAGCATTTTGGCTTGGACAAAACTATTTTGACCGAAGCAAGTCAAAGTATCTAAATTGTATATTATAAATCGAGTATGATATATCCCTATCAGACTGCTAAAGGTGGAATGGGGGGGGGGGGGGGGTTGACAGAAGCATATGCTTTATATTCCAGCTATTAAAACGTTTGACAACATTTGTAAAAAAAATTTTTATAAGTAAACCTTTAAAATAAGTAAATGTAAAACTGTTTAGGGGGCTATTCTTAGCACTTTTGTAATTTACATTCATTATTTATTTTCTTTTTATTCCAAGGTATTAAAGGATACATGTACTGTTAATATGAATGGATTTTGTCACAACAGCGCCACCTGCTGGTCATTTTCCCACCAGCCAGGAAAACAATTAGAAACCTTTCTCGGATCTTTCCTAAGCAGAAGAACATCAGAGCAGCCTCTTTCTTTCTTTCTCCTGACAACTTCCTTGACTACTTGGTGGTCAGACTGGTGGGAAACTGACCAGTAGGTGGCGCTGTTGTAACAAAATCCATTCAGATTAACAGTACATGTATCCTTTAATATCTTGGAATAAAAAGAAAATATATAATAAATGTAAATGACAAAAGTGCTTAGAATAGCCCCCTCATTCATTTTACATTTACTTATTTTAAAGGTTTATTTATCCTTTAAATGTTTTTGAGCTGGTTAAGAGACTTTCTTTTCATAGCTGCATATGCCTTCTTCTCATCCATACCTGCTGATAATCTGACAGAGCCCCAGCCAATAATTAAGATCTTTTATTTGGCAGCAAATATTTTCCCATGTATAACCAGCATCATTTTCTACTTTCAAGCTTCAGGCTGATCATGAAATGAACCTTTGGAAGATTCAGACAAATCTTTTTTTATCTTTATTTTTAGCAGATTTTATAATTTGGCCCTTAATGTGCCAAACAATGTGATCACTGGGGGATTCAAGAGCCAAACTGTATGATCACTGGGGGATTCAAGAACCAAACCGTGGGATCACTGGGGGATTCAAGAGCCAAACAATGGGATCACTGGGGAATTCAAGAGCCAAACAATGGGATCACTGGGGAATTCAAGAGCAGCTCATTCAGCTCTTGCAGGTTTCACTTTAGAGTAATAAGTCTGCACACTGTGGGAGTTACGTTGTAGTGCGTTGAGGGATGCTATACTCGCTGAAAACTGCAACCTATAAACCTAGAGTTGGCAGTCGTCAAACATTTTATGGCTGCTGAGGGAGAATCCAATAATCTGGTTAATTTAGTAGTAACGCTTCTCCGTTACAGTTCCTTTTAATAAAGTTTTTTATTAAATAAGTGTTGATACAAAAATGGTTTTGTTTTTTTTTCTTTTAAATTAAAGGCTGCTCCGGGCTATCACATGGCAAAGATGATAATAAAACTAATCACCTCTGTGGGAGATATTGTCAACCATGATCCAGCCGTGGGAAACAAGCTCAAGGTTATTTACCTTGAGAACTACAGAGTATCGCTGGCTGAAAAAGGTTGGTTACTGATATATATTACATTTTATTACAGCAACCCCACCGGAACTAAAGCTACGGATTCAGTCCCTTACTTTGCATCTTCTATAAACTGACTTCTTTAAAAAAAAAAATCCCTAGTTTCCCCAAGTGTGTTAATCCCAAAAATCAATTTTTTGTTTTGTGAGCTAAATAGGGCCAAACGAGAACTACTCCCATCATCCTGTAATCTAACCATGTTTGGTTACTACCAAACATGTAGTAGCTTCAGCCAGTGTGTCCTGTGTAGCTTAAGAAATGACAACGAGCAAATACCGTATATACTCGAGTATAAACCGAGTTTTCAGCCCCCAAAATATGCTGAAAAACTCTACCTCGGCTTATACTCGGGTCAAGCACAAAAACGGTCGCCGGCGTCTTAAGAATAGTCGCCGGCGCCTGAGAATTGTAGCCGGCGTCCAAGAATAGTCTCCAAGAATATTCGCCGGCGTCCAAGAATGGTCGCCGGCATCCAAAAACGAGACACCGGCTCCTCCAATAGGAGCAGAAACCCTCAATTTTTTGATTGAAACTTACCAGAAGCTGCTGCATTTCTCACCCTAGGCTTATACTCGAGTCAATAAGCTTTCCCAGTTTTTGGAGGTAAAATTAGGTACCTCGGCTTATACTCAGGACGGCTTATACTCGAGTATATACGGTAGTATGTTCAGCACAAACCAGGGGTTTAAACCATTTCAATAAATACTGGTAAAACAGGTCAATCTCTAGACATTGTGGGGGGCTGAAAAATAATTTGCTCTGGGGCCCAGTAACATCAAATTACGACACTGTTCATTGAACTTGTGTTGAACAAGGGGGTATACTGCCCCTTTAAAGGGCATGTAAAGTCTAAAATAGAATAAGGCTAGAAATGCTGTATTTTGTATACTAAATATAAACATGAACTTACTGCACCACAAGCCTAATCAAACAAATGATTTATGCTTTGTAACTTTGTTAAACATCTTTGCAAGACTGTGCACATGCTCAATGTGGTCTGGGCTGCTTAGGGATAGTCATAAACAAAGCTGCTTGAGTTCTGCATGGCTGGGAAGTAAGGCGGAGGCTCCCCCTGCTGTACATAAGTATGATTGTTTCCCTGCAGAGCAGTTAGGGACCGTCTGACAATTCCTATCCACAGCAGTAAATGAAGGGAGAATTTCACTGCATACAGTCAGGTTTCTTGTAAAAACGGTACACATTTTTTAATTAGTATATTGGAGATAGGTTTGTTTTTCATTAAAGAAAATAAAAATGGGATTTTATTTTTTTGCCTTTACATGCCCTTTAAAGCTAACTAGCTACAAAGTTTACACACGAGTATCGTCCAGCAGATAATTAGATTAAGACATGTTTTATACTTTCGATCAATTTATTTTAAGACTTGTAAAAGTTCAGTGAATCTTAATTGCAGGTTAATGGCAAAACACTAGCTCACTTCCTAAAACTGCCACTTTAATATTTAGGCCTCGTGACTTTCCTTGACAACAATGTCAATGAGGAGAATGTTTGTCTGTTTTTCTTTTGCCAGTGATTCCAGCTACAGACTTGTCTGAACAGATTTCCACAGCAGGGACTGAAGCTTCTGGCACTGGAAACATGAAGTTCATGTTGAATGGAGCCCTGACAATTGGGACAATGGATGGTGCCAATGTAGAAATGGCAGAAGAGGCCGGGGAGGAGAACATTTTTATATTTGGCATGAGAGTGGAGGATGTTGCAGAAGTGGACAAGAAAGGGTAAGAATTCTTGCTTGTTCTCTTTCTTAGGCATTGAGTCCTGGACATACTGTTAGGAATAAATAGCTACATCAATTTAAGAGTACGAACACGTAACTAATAGAGAAAATTGTAGATGGCAATTGAAATAGTACTTGAGAGCCACGGTTTGCTGTTACTCAAATCTGTAAAATTCACCTGCTGTGGAGAAAAACTAAACCTGGTTACTCTGCCTGTCTCGCTCATTCCAAAAAATGTCATTTGTTTCCTATTAAAGATGTAGTTGACCCTATAAAATGGGAATCTTCTTACTTGGGTGGGTCTGAAAAATCAATTGAACTTAAAAATCTCTGACCACTACCAATTTATGATTATTAAAAGTGCATTTCTCTCGGTTTCCAATAAAAGGTGGTTTGCCATTCAGAAACAGCGGAGGCGATAATCAATCTGAGCGTCAATGTAGGGCTCTTAAACATCAGCTATTTGGCTTGTACTTTTTGGGGTCCCCCTCCGGACCAAAAACACTCCCTTTCAGATATGGCTCTGAGATGGTCCAACTACCTTATGTGACATTACCCCTACTCGAATAACTTCTTCATTGGTTAAATTTAACAAATGTTTTTTCTCTGAGGACTGGAGATCTCAACATTTTAAATTAATCAACCTTGGTCATGGAAAACATTTTCGTTCTTTTTAAGGGTTCAGGTCAAGTATCATTTTGTCCTAAATGTAACCAGGAAAATGTAAATCTTTTTCAATATCTTTGGAGCTGCCCTCACTCTGCGCCGGCTAAAATGAAAAAAATATGGCGGCGCTAATCAGACGCGGTGACTCGTTTTCCAAAGTCGCCAGCTGTGTGTGATTTTTTTTTTTTTCATTTTAGCCGGCGCAGAGTGAGGGAAGGCGTTTGGGGAGATTGGTGGGCGCAAAAACAAGGCGATTAGTCGCCAGGCTAACAAATCTCCCCAAAATGCCCAGTGTGGCCTGACCCTAAAATTACATTTCTGAAAATTGGTCGCCTTTTTTCAATCAGACTCTAAATACAAAACTAAAATTCAGGAGCTGTTACAGATCTAACTATCCTAATGTCTGGGAGAACACAATTAACTTCTACATAATATTTAAGGGCCCATTTACTACGGGTCGAAGTGAATTTTCGAATTCAAAAACGTTGAATTTCGAAGTAATTTTTGGGTACTTCGACCAAACCTTTGACTTCGAAAATCGAAGTACTGTCTCTTTAAAAAAAACTTTGACTTGGAACACTTCGCCACCTTAAACCTGCCGAAATGCTGTTTAGCCTATGGGGGACCTCCTATAACCTTTCTGAGTGTTTGGCTAAAGTTTTGAGTAGTTGAAGTATTTTTTTGTATAATCGTTAGATTCAAACGATTTAATCGATCGATTTTTACTTGCCGTTTTCAATCGAAAAAATACTCTTGACTAAAGTTAAATCGGTTTAATCGCTTAATCATACTCCACTTGTGCTGTAAAAAGTGAATATTGTTTGTTTTGGAAAACCCAATAAAAATGTTGGAAACAAATCTTTAAAATTGAATATTTAAATATGAATGTTTGTCTTATAGTTAATACTCTTAAATTAACGAAGTATGGTGTACAGCAGTCCCCAGCCTTTCTTACCCTTGAGCCACATTCAAATGTAAAACGAGTTGGGGAGCAACACTGGCATGAAAGTCCTTGGGGATGCCAAATATGTAATTGGGTATTTGGTATCTTCTATGTGGACTCGTAGGATGCTTTTTTTTTTTTTTTTTTTTTTTTTTTATATTCAACCAAAACTAGCCTGGAATTCAAAAATAAGCACCTGCTTTGAGGCCACTTAGAGCAACATCCAAATGGTTAGTGAGAAACATGTTACTCTTGAGCCACTGGTTGGGGATCACTGTGGTTTATGAATATGCCAAGATCCAATTTACCCTAACAACCAGACAATGGTGTGAATGAAAGGTTTGATGATAAATTGGTAAGGGCTTACAGAAAGATAACACAATTATACCCTTACAGAGTGATCATTTATTGACTGCTGGGGTCAGTGACCCACTTCTGAAAACTGGAAAGAGACAAATGTAAAATTAAATGAATATAAAAACTGACCAATTGAAAAGTTGCCAGGAATAAGCCATTGTATAACTTAATAATCGTAACCTTGAGGGTGAACCACCCCTTTTATTGTGATACTGACGCAGGAAGTGGTCACTACTAAAGTAAGACTGTCTGTCTGCTTTTGTTTTTAAATATACTCATAAGCCACCCCAGCTCCGTCTCAACACCACCACATGTACATAACTACCACTGTCTGTGCTTCACGGCAATAACAATGGAGACTTGTCCCTTGGGGGCCGATTCACTCAGCTCGAGTGAAGGGTTCGAATGAAAAATACTTTGAATTTCGAAGTATTTTTTGGGTACTTCGACCATCGAATTGGTTAAATTCGTTCGAATTCGATCGAAGTCGAACGAAATCGAACGATTCGAAGTAAAAATCGTTCGACTATTCGACCATTCGATAGTCGAAGTACTTGCCCTTTAAAAAAAACTTCGACCCCCTACTTCGGCAGATAAAACCTACCGAAGTCAATGTTAGCCTATGGGGAAGGTCCCCATAGGCTTGCTAACCTTTTTTTGATCGAAGGATTTTCCTTCGATCGTTTGATTAAAATCCTTCGAATCGTTCGATTCGAAGGATTTAATCGTTCGATCGAACGAAAAATCCTTCGATCGTTCGATCGCAGGATTTGCGCTAAATCCTTCGACTTCGATATTCGAAGTCGAAGGATTTCAATTCGAGGGTCGAATTTCGAAGTATTTTTAACTTCGAAATTCGACCCTAAGTGAATCGGCCCCTTAGTGTCACATCAGAAATGGTATTCTACATTTTCTTTTCAACGTTTGAGGATTTGCACACAAAAAAAAAATCTGTCTGCAAAAAAACCTGGGGGTTGCCTGTAAAATGCCCCTGCAAGAAACAATCGTACAGGCGTTCTTGTATTCCTTGTGTTGTCGATCTTCCTTTTTGAAGAATAACATTCTGATATTGCTACAGGTCCTGTAGTTGGAAGAATGCATTACTTCTTTTGAACACATGTCTTATCTTATTTTTCAGATACAACGCAAACGAGTATTATGAAAAACTACCTGAGCTAAAGAAAGCGATTGATCAGATAAAAAGTGGCTTTTTCTCTCCTGCAAAGCCTGATCTCTTTAAAGATGTTGTGAACATGTTGTTCAGCCATGACAGGTCAGTGGTATCTTCCTTGAGCACGTTCGTCCATATCCATTCATATCATATTGTCTATCATTTGAGTTATATAACTTTATTTTATTTCCTCCATTAGGTTTAAAGTCTTTGCAGACTATGAAGCCTATATCAAGTGCCAAGACAAAGTCGGCGAGTTATACAAGGTGAGACAGTTGTGGATACAGTAAGATCACCAGATCATGTGAAAAATCAGGGCAACCTATAAATACAGCTGTAAGCTCACCAACCAGTGAATTGGTGAGCTTACAAATCACATTTGTACATATCTTATACAGTACTATAGAATTTAATTATATATCACATTTCTCGTGCTTTACAGCAAGCAAGGCAGTCATCATAGACACACTAAGGGATCTTAAACGCAAGTGATTCTTCATGCAATGCTTTGCTACAGATCTTTTTATGTGTTCCACCGTAACGAACGGCATCAACAAATGCCAACTTGATGCTTTCAAACTGGTCCACTTCTTGGGCATTTGAAGAAACAACAGATAGGCGCACTCAAAGTGTAGCTGGATCCAAAATAGGATGGGGTACTCTGGTACTGGTAAAAAAAAAATCCAATTTTATTAAATATGCGTTAAAAACATCATTATTGTTTGGAGTCGCTGTATAGAGCAGGGGAGTGCATGGCTCTATGCGTTTCAGGACTGCATGGGTCACTTTATCGGAAGCCAAAAGCGCCCCCTGCTGACAAAATACTTATACAAAAGTTAAAACACACACAGGTGATTTAATCAATCTGAATTAAAAAAAAGTGACAGTCACTATAGCGTCAGTAATTTGATGATCAAATATGTACGGGCAGATTTATCAAGGGTCAAAGTGAATTAGAGGGAATTTTCTAAGTAATTTTTTGGATACTTCGACCATTGAATAGGATACTACGACTTCAATTTGAATATTCGACCATTTGATCGAAGTACTGTCTCTTTAAAAAAAAAAAAAAAACTCCAATACTTCGCCAAATTAAACCTGCCGAAGTGCTATGTTAGCCTATGGGGACCTTCTACAACATTTTGTTACAACAAGTCTTTAGAGGTCGAAGGAAAATCCTTCAATCGATCGCTGAAATTGTTAGATTCGAAACGATTTTACTTCAATCGTTCGATGGCCAAATTCGGTGAAAAAATATTTTGACTTCGATATTCAAAGTATTTTAATTCAATGGTCGAATATCTTAGTATTTTACACTTAGAAATGCGACCCTTGATAAACTTGCCCCGTAATGTGTAATATGATAGATTAATTAAAAAATAGTATATTATGAATCCAATAAATAATTAAATGAAACAATATAGATCATTAATCAATTAGTTAATACAGTGTTACAGATAAATATATCTAGCTATAATGCCTGCGGAGAAATAATCAAGTAGTTCATGAAGGATATATGAAATATAAAATATAAATACAAATGAGACTTAAAAAGAATCAAGCAAATGAAAAAGCGAATTACAATAGAAAATGTAAAAAATAATAAATGAGAAAGCAATCAAAAATTTAAAGTTTGAAGAAAAAAAAATATTGAAAAAAAGGAAAAATTTGAAAAAGGAGGTGGGGTGGTACAATGGGAATGGCTAATCAATCAATGAAACAATTGTTCCCATTTTCTCGTTAAACCCCTGGGTGTCACCGTATCCATGGTAAAAATCCAAAAAGCCTTTTTTTTTTTTTTTTCTGACTCCTGGGACCACTCTGTCTATAATTTAAAAAGAGATGCATTTTCGCAAGCGGAACACTTATCACCTCGAGAAACCCCATTAATGTGTTCCCATATCCCATAATAAAGGTTGATTGAGGAGATGAAGAATAATAATACTGAGAATGGCCCCTGGTCTACGGTTTTTGGGTGGGCCCCTGGTGTCCCAGTCCGACACTGAGTGATACCACTTCTTGGGCGTGTATATATACAGTAATGCGAACTGGAGAGTGCACCTCTACTTGTTTATATATTATATATGTCATTTAATCCCCACAAAAAAAAGCGACAGCTCTACTGCTCCTTTGAATTGGAAGCATTTGCTTATAAACAAGATCTGAATAACCATGAAATGATGTTACAGAAGCCACTGGTAGTTCTCATTTGTCTGGGAAGTGTTAAGGCCTTTCCAAGTCCTTCATTCTAAACCATGTTAACGTTCAGTACATGAATGAAGTAAGTCGGTAACGGCAAAACTATTCACAATGCGCAAACACATTTTGCTTTGCACAAATTTAATATAGCTTGTGCAACCTGGAAATTGTTTAGCGACCACTTCCGACAGTGGAAGACCGTTTTTGAATTTTATAGTTTGTGCCAATGCAGAGGCAGATTTATCAAAGGTCGAGATGAATTTTCGAATGAGCAGTTTTTTTGTGTACTTCGACTAAGGAATAATCCAAATTTGATTCGAATTTGAAAATTCGAATAATTGAAACTTATCATGTACTGTCTCTTTAAAAATTCGTTCACCGTCTAAAACCTGCCCAATTGCTGTTTTAGCCTATGGGGTCTCCCTAGAACCTATATGGAATCAATTGGTGGACTTTGAAAAAATTTTTCTTCAAATTGTATTTGATCAAATGCACTATTCCTTCAATTCGTACAATTCGAATTCGGCTGAATATAGACGTAATTGATCGAAAACTGACCAATTCGACAAAAAAGAAAACTTTGACTTAATTTCAGTTGTTTTTTTTTTTTTTTCAATTCGAAATTCGACCCTTGATAAATCTGCCCCTAAATGTAATAAAACTTCTTCTTACTGAACTTAAGAGTGCGCATTTAAAATTTGCAATGCACAATTAAAATTCGCAATGCAATAACAATTTAAGGGACAAAATTACATTGCGAGATGTGGATTTTTATTCTTATTGGTGTGAATTGTTTTTCTCTTTGCAACTTTAATTACATAACCCCCCCCCCCCCCCATGAGTCTTACCATCAGAAACATTATGTATGGCTTTTTTGGAAGGGAAGCCAGGAGAAAATTTCATCTTTGCCCAAAAATAGTGGCTAGGGGAATTCTGCAGTCACTTTGCTCTGGCCTCTTAGTCATTGGGTCAGTGATGAATTGCTATGCTAGTGAGATAGAGAACAATGTAAGGCCATCTGTCACGACTAAAGCTTGATTGGAGTGGATCATACAACAGGATAGTGATTCTAAAATTTAAGCTCTATGGTTTGGGAAAAGTCAAGAACTCTTATCCGTTGAGAGGCCGTTGCAAGACAGCTTTGTATAAAATAATGCTCTTAAAGGGCAAGGAAAGTCTAAAATAGAATAAGGCTAGAAATGCTGTATTTTGTATACTAAACATAAACATGAACTTACTGCACCACAAGCCTAATCAAACAAATGATTTATGCTTTCAAAGTTGGCCACAAGGGGCTTTCATCTTGTAACTTTATTAAACACCTTTGCCTGACCCTGCACATGCTCAGTGTGGTCTGGGCTGCTTAGGGATCGTCATAAACAAAGCTGCTTGAATTCTGAATGGCTGGGAAGTAAGGCGGGGGCTCCCCCTGCTGTTCATAAGTATGATTGTTTCCCTGCAGAGCAGTTAGGGACCATCTGACAATTCCTATCCACAGCAGTAAATGAAGGGAGCATTTCACTGCATACAGTCAGGTTTCTTATAAAAACGGTAGACATTTTTTAATAAAAGTACATTGGAGATAGGTTTCTTTTTCATTAAAGAAAGTAAAAATGGGATTTTATTTTTTTGCCTTTCCTTGTCCTTTAAACATCAATGTGAAAATCCCTCTGCAACCTACTAACTCATGGGTTGTATTTTTTTGCATGTTGCTCATTCTGAAGAATTTTTCATTAGTAGAGCAAAAGTATTGCTGGTTCTTTCCTGGTTAAGACACTTTTATTTGAAAGGCATGTAATAAGTTAAAAAAATTGATGCCTCTGGTGTTTTTTCCAGTAATGCACATATATAAATTCAAAGGAGTCTGTTTGGCAGTTATTGCTAGATAAATGTCCAAAATATACAGTATTACAGTGGCCCGTGCCAGTTTGGAGCGCTATATAGGTATTGTGCATTTTTCAGTTAGAGCAAGGAATATGGTAACTCCTATTCCTAAAAATCTTTGATTCAATACAAGTGAATAGAGACCTGTGAAACTTAATCTGTTGAATGACCATAAGTCTCTAAATGATGAACCTTATTCATAAGGCGGCTGTACCAAGACACTATAAATACATTCTTCAAACTGGACCTGTGAACCTCAGTTGAACACCCATAATGACTTGATTAGCATTCCAAGCACTGGTACAAACAACTCATGGAATTCCTACTAATGTCCCAAACAGGAAGGTGTAGGATAAACAATTTGCTATGCGTCTCCATTTCAGAGATGGGAGTTAATCATTGTGAAAGGGTTGGAGCTAAGGTACATCATTTAGTAGAAATCATTTTAATTCCATAATTTATGTTGCTCTTTAAACTCATTAAAATTAATTCCAAGGCACTATGGAGTTGGCAAAAGCAAATTCAGAATGGTACTCTTTGTTTTTGGCTTTTGCAAAAGTTTTCTATTGCCTAATGCTTGCTATCGATGCTGCAAACAAGATGAGAGATTTGTGCATGCAAATGAGTAGCCTTTTGCCTTTCAGACCCCAAAGGAATGGACCAAAATGGTAATTAAGAACATCGCTGCGTCTGGAAAGTTCTCCAGTGATCGAACCATCAAAGAGTATGCCAAGGACATCTGGGGAGTGGAGCCATCAGATCTTAAGATCCCTCCACCCAATGAGCCAAGGGATGTGGTGGATGATGCTGGTGCAGGGAAAGCAAAAGCCTAAGCGCCTGTTCAGAAGACAAGTTGTAGTTAGAGTAACAGCTTGAACGTGGTACAGTCCACTTTGTTAGCATTGCTTGTCAAGGTTTGGGACCAGAATAATGTGCCAATGCAGTTATTATAGCTTGCTTTTTGCTCAAAGAATTTATTGCACTATAAACGCAGCAGCAGGTTCATCTACAGTGTCAGATTAGAATAATGGTGGTTGTGTTTTCTACTATACTGTCCGGTCACTCAACAAATCTTGTAATTTTGCAGCATCATATCAAGAGAAAAATAAATACCTATGTTTATATTGTGTGGTGCTTTTTTTTTTTTTTTTTTTTCCTCTCTACTCTTGTATCTTCTCATACAATTCAACAAAGCCCTAAACTAAGAAAGCAAACACATAGTTGTTGGGTAACATCATAGATTGTCACCTTGGGTCCTTTACATATGTTTGGAATACAGGGTCTGCATGTGGGGGACTAATGTTTAAAAATAGGATCCTATAGACCCGGGTTCCCCAATCTTTTGAACCCATGAGCAACATTCAGAAGTAAAAGGAGTTGGGGGCAACACTAGCATGAAAAATGTTCTTGGGGTGCCAAATAAGTGCTGTGTTTGGCCATTTGGTAGCCCCTATGTGGATTGTCAGCCTACATTGAGGCTCTGTTTGGCAATACACCTGGTTTTTATACAACCAAAACTTGCCTCCAAGCCTGGAATTCAAAAATAAGCTGCTGATTTGAGGCCACTGGAGCTACATCCAAGGGGTTGGAGCAACATGTTGGGTATCACTGCTATAGATAAGAAACTAATACTTTTGGTCTCTATGTTGCTTTAAAGGAGAACTAAAGCTTAACTAAAGAAGTAGCTAGAAATACTGTACATTATGTTTTGTGATGCTGTACCAAAAGGCAACCACAGCCCTTTAGCAGTAAAGATTGGTGTCTCCAAAGATGCCCCAGTAGCTCCCCATCTTTGTTTCTGCTGATTCACTGCACATTCTCTGTGCTGCTGTCACTTACTGAGCTTGGGGACAGACTCAAAATAAATAGTATGCATAGAATATAAAGCTGATACAAGGCAGCACAGAAACCAGTGCAATTAGCATCAGAATTTAACGATCAGCCCTGTAGCATCAGCTTATATTACAGACCAACCTCATTTTCTGCTGGATAATTTGCGTCGAAACACTTGGTTGATAATGTCTCTGGTTCACCTTTATTGTGGGAAGACTTAAAATTCAAGTTTGATCTCAATGAATGTGATAGGTTGTTTCACTTGAAATGTCTATGCGGTATAGACCTCCTCGTGGATAACAATAGTGTTGCTGTTGACTAACTTTCTCTATGCAAAGGAATTCAGAAAATTATAGAGTAACCTGCTTTTTATAGAATCCCATATATTACTGATTTTTGTCTCCGATCCTCTCCTGACAATCTTCATCCTTTACAAAACTTAGCAAAAAAATTGGTCATCCTTATTAAAAGTTAATATTCCTTCGCGACACTTATGATCCTCAATTAGGAATTTTAATAAACGTATCAACGGTCAAGGGTGGTGAGTAACATTTTAGATTGATCCATCTAAGTTATAGATTGTTTTATCTGAAGAATTCTGAAGGTATTACAATACCTTATAGTCCTAAATGCAAAGCTTCTTTATTCCATTATATGTGGGAATGCCCTTTAATTTGAGTTATGGAATAAAATTGGTCATTTTATAAATGAAAAAATGAACCTTGATCTTAAGTTGTCTCCTGAATTGTCATTACTTGACTTTCAGGTGATTCCTTCTGCTAATTTAACTCCTAAAATGAAATATTGGAATAATCTAGTCATTGCAGCTAGCCGTAAATCCATTTTTTTTGTATTGGATTCAGGAAAACTCCCCAGATTTAAGTTATTTTATCCTATCTTGGGTCTCTCTGCTTGGATAAAGCAATAGGTTTTAGGTATGGTAACATTGGTTTTAGAGAAAATTTCTTGAAACTCTGGTCTCCCTACTTTAACTTTCTGGAATCAGATGATAAAGCTATTATTAAAAAATGTCTGTATAGTTCTGATGGAGAATCTTTTACATACCCAATGTTGTTCCAAAGATTAATTGGTGTGTTCATTTTGACCATTTACATTTCATGGGGCATATTTATCAAGGGTCAAATTACGAATTGAAAAAAACTTTGAAATTCAAAAAGACCAACCGAAATTAAGTTGAAGTTTTTTTTGGTCGAATAAGACCATTGTCGATTGAATAGGTCCATATTTGGCTGAATTCGAATCGTACAAATCGAATAGTGTGTTCGATCGAATTCAATTAGAAGTTTTTTCCAAAAAAAAAACGTTTATTTTTTTTTTTTTTATTTTTTTAGTCCACCAATTGACTCCAAATAGGTTCTAGGAGGTCCCCCATAGGCTAAAACAGCAATATGGCAGGTTTTAGATGGGGAACAGTAAAAAAAAAGTCAAATTCAAATCGAATTTGGACTATTCCCTAGTTGAAGTACACAGAAAATAGCTCGAAGGGGCATATTTATCAAGGGTCACATTTTGAATTGAAGAAACTTCAAAATTCAAAAAGACCAACCGAAATTAAGTCAAAGTTTTTTGTTTTTTTTTGGTCGAGTAGGTCCTTTTTCGATCGAATAGATCCGTATTCGGCTGAATTCAAATCGAAGGAATAGCGCATTCGCTAGAAATCGGTTCAAAGTTTTTCCCAAAAAAAAGTTTAATTGACTCCAAATAGGTTTTAGTAGGTCCCCCCCATAGGCTAAAACAACAATTCGCCAGTTTTTAGATGGTGAATGGTTGAAATTTTTAAAGAGACAGTACATGATAAATTTCGATATAATAGAATTTTCTAATTTTTTTCAAATTTGGGCTATTTCCTAGTCGAAGTACACACAAAATAGCTCAATATTTTGATGCTTTTTCTCATGCTGTTTATTTTGAAAATACGAACAAACATAATTGGAAAGATAATTAGTGACGAGCCCTAAGCTTAGCTTCTCAACAGTTCACTACAGTGGTTTGCAAAACTATTTGCCCCCTTCCTGATTTCTTATTCTTTTGCATGTTTGTCACACAAAATGTTTCTGATCATCAAACACATTTAACTATTAGTCAAAGATAACACAAGTAAACACAAAATGCAGTTTTTAAATGAGGGTTTTTATTATTTAGGGAGAAAAGAAATCCAAATCTACATTTTCATGTGTGAAAAAGTAATTGCCCCCTGAACCTAATAACTGGTTGGGCCACCCTTAGCAGCAATAACTGCAATCAAGCGTTTGCGATAACTTGCAACGAGTCTTTTACAGCGCTCTGGAGGAATTTTGGGCCACTCATCTTTGCAGAATTGTTGTAATTCAGCTTTATTTGAGGGTTTTCTAGCATGAACTGCCTTTTTAAGGTCATGCCACAACATCTCAATAGGATTCAGGTCAGGACTTTGACTAGGCCACTCCAAAGTCTTCATTTTGTTTTTCTTCAGCCATTCAGTGGTGGATTTGCTGGTGTGTTTTGGGTCATTGTCCTGCTGCAGCACCCAAGATCGCTTCAGCTTGAGTTGACGAACAGATGGCCGGACATTCTCCTTCAGGATTTTTTGGTAGACAGTAGAATTCATGGTTCCATCTATCACAGCAAGTCTTCCAGGTCCTGAAGCAGCAAAACAACCCCAGACCATCACACTACCACCACCATATTTTACTGTTGGTTTTTCTGAAATGCTGTGTTACTTTTACGCCAGATGTAACGGGACGCGCACCTTCCAAAAAGTTCAACTTTTGTCTCGTCGGTCCACAAGGTATTTTCCAAAAAGTCTTGGCAATCATTGAGATGTTTTTTAGCAAAATTGAGACGAGCCTTAATGTTCTTTTTGCTTAAAAGTGGTTTGCGCCTTGGAAATCTGCCATGCAGGCCGTTTTTGCCCAGTCTCTTTCTTATGGTGGAGTCGTGAACACTGACCTTAATTGAGGCAAGTGAGGCCTGCAGTTCTTTAGATGTTGTCCTGGGGTCTTTTGTGGCCTCTCGGATGAGTTGTCTCTGCGCTCTTGGGGTAATTTTGGTCGGCCGGCGACTCCTGGGAAGGTTCACCACTGTTCCATGTTTTTGCCATTTGTGGATAATGGCTCTAACTGTGGTTCGCTGGAGTCCCAAAGCTTTAGAAATGGCTTTATAACCTTTGAAATTGAACTCAGGTGTGATAAACCACAGTTAAGTTATTTTTTAACAAGGGGGGCAATCACTTTTTCACACAGGCCCATGTAGATTTGGAGTTTTTTTTCTCCCTTAATTGAACACAAAATGCAGTTTTTAAATGAAGGTTTACGTTATTATGTCATCTTTGACTAATAGTTAACGGTTTTTGATGAGCAGAAACATTTAAGTGTGACAAACATGCAAAAGAATAAGAAATCAGGAAGGGGGCAAATAGTTTTGCACACCACTGTATATAAAATATGGCATTTTTAGCCACATTCATTTTAGGGTTTAGTTGTCTTTAGTTAAGGTTGATTATCAGACCTAAGCATGGATTCCAAAGGGAGCTGAAGCACCTTATGCTGACTTTTTTTTAATTTATTTATTTTAAATAAATGTAGCTGGTGCATAACATCCTTTGAAACTGAAGTTACCAGTGTTGCTCTTGTATGTCCTTCTCTTTGGTCTGACCCCTCACGTTGCCTAAAGCTGCACTCAAGTATGTGTAACTGCATTCCCCATTCACACCTAGTTATGCCATAAATGCACTTGTATCAAGTTTGGACTCCAGTTGTTACAAATTGGCATCTTTTGTAAAAGCCGCTCATTTCGTGGGAAAGCAACCAGTTCAGGTTGCACCTTCCCAAAAAGCCGGGCAAAGTGCAGTCACCACAGCAACCACACAGGGTCAGTGTTGAAGCAGCATTCTTATCACTTGCTCTGGAAGCAGTTTGCATTGTCATTTGATTCATCTTTCACTCGCGGATACTACTACTGAAGCTAGACCTTGTGGTCCGTTTTTAAGGACAAGGATTTTCATATTTTGTTAATATTTCTTACGTGTAAAGGGGCTTATTGTGGCTAGACTCAAATGAAAAAATAAATCAATAAAACCTTGGTAAATTTATATTCATTTATAAGCTTAAGCCAATATATCAATTTATGATCTTAAACTACCACTAGATCTATAAACTAAATCAGTGCTTTAATCGCCTTTTTAAGTTTATATTTATTTTTAATTTTCGATCGCATTTGAATTATTCACTTTCCTGCTTTAAAATAGGGGTCACTCCCTATTTCGTTGGAGACTTGGTCTAAAATATGGAACTCTATTAGAAAACTTTCCCCTAATGTGGGAGTCGAAGAAACTGCTTATTTCGTTGGTATCTTACACCTAAGCGCAAGCACACTATTAATCCAACCTTTCCTCCTACATGTTTTAGGGGATGTAAGACTGGAGGAGACTATCTCCATGCATGGTGGCATTGCCCCATTGTGCCAACGTTATGGACTGAGGTATATCATATGGCTTGTAAGATAATAGGGGTAACCATCGAACCATCTATGGAAACCGCACTTTAATAATTGCCCTATCCTAAGTTAGTTCCACATTTACGTACTGTATAAGCCAAGGTACCTAATATTACCTACAAAAACTTATTGACTTGAGTATAAGCCTAGGGGTGAGAAATGCATTCACAGGGTGAACAGTGCAAAGCAGGGTGCCGGGACGCACATGGGCAGAGAGTGCGGCCTCACCCCCCGTTAATGGACACACAAGTTGTATTGACTATAGAATGATACAGTGTTGGCTGGGATACTCTGCAGGACTATACTTTTATATGTAAAACTACAGGTCAAGTAGTGGCAATTAGTAAGGAGCCCATTCACATGCCAGCCACTGGCACAGCATAAATGCAGGCACATGAGCTTGCCCAGTCAGCTTGTAATCCTGCTACGTGTGTAGCCCATTATTAGAGGGATGCTCTCTCCCAGCATATAACCCCATTGACGAGCTCCACCCTCCCGGCTCATACAGCGCTAAACCTATACAGGTAATATTGACACCTGACATACCGCCCAGCAGTCTTTCCGCTTTTCTCGGGACAGTTCTGATTTTCTTAACACAGCCGGCAGTAGTCCCGGGTCCGTTTAAAAGTCCCGCAGCTCCGTTAAAGTCTAGCGCATAGACTCCAGCCAGACAGCTATTCCTGATGTCACAAGTCTCATCTCGCGAGGCCGTCACGTCACTAGACCGCTTCCTGCCGTCAACTAAAATTTTTTGTGCAGGCGCAGTGCAGCCAATCGCCAGCAGGAATGGATAGCAGGGTCTTCAGCAACCTTGACTCCAACCAAAGGTATTTTCCCGGTGCCCCTGCAGCGCTGCACAGCCATTGGCTCGAGTATAAGCCGAGGTAGACTTTTTCAGCACATTTTGGGTGCTGAAAAACTCGGCTTATACTCGAGTATATACGGTAAATTGGTTTCTCAGATACTAGCTACTACACGTTTGGTTATAGCCCTTTACTGGTTGGCTCCTTCCCTCTGTATATCACTTGTTGTTAATAGATTTAAATGTATCCAATCTATGCATTATTTATCAACTCTCATGGAAGACAAACTTGATCTTCATACATCCATATGGTCACTTTGGGAGAAGTTTCTTTCTGAACAGACGTAATTATACGAATGTCCTTGATATGTCTGTGTTTGGATTTTTGTCCTTCATATAAATGTGATCAGGCTTTGTACTGATTTTTTATTTTTTTTGTCTTTTTCTCATTTTTTTTTCTTTTGTTTGTGATTTATATTATTTTTGTAACTTTTTCTTTATGTATTTTATGCTTTATTCATTTGTGGATATATTCTATAAATGTCACAAATAAAGAGTTGTAAAAAAAAAAAAAAAAATAGGGGTCACTAACCCCAGCAACCAAATCCTTATTTCTGTAAGGTACAAATTTTGTTTTTTTCTATCTATATGTGTTTGCAGGCCTCTCCTATTCATATTTCATTGTGTTATTGAAACCACTGCTTTGTAGCTAGGGGAAAACTGGGCTCTAGCAACCCGATAGCTTGTGAAATTGAAACAGGAGAGCTGCTGAACAAAAAGCTAAATGAGTCAAAAACCTCAACAACTTCAAGTAATGTCTATTATCTAAAGGATGGTTACCCCTTTAACTTGTGACTAGTGTATAATGAGAGTTGATGCACAGGAAGGATTATCTGCTGAAGTTCTGTAGTTCTGTTGCTAATAACTAGTAGTAAATGCAAAATAATGTAGTAGGCTTTCCTCCTTAAATAAGGACAGACAAGTGTTTTAAAGAGTTATATTCTGAGACAATTTGCAATTTGTTTTTATTTTTTATTACTGACGGTTTTTGAGTTATTTAGCTTTTTATTCAGCAGCTCTTCGATTTGCATCTTACCCAATCTGGTAACTAGGGTCCAAATTACCCCAGCAACCATGCATTGATTTGAATAAGAGACTGAAATATGAATAGGAGAGGCCTGAATAGTAATAAAAAGTAACAGTAAGGGCTCTTACACAAGTGCGGTTTTTCCTGCGTTTGCTTTCTTCCGTTCATCCGCAGGGGAGTGCAGGAGTAGACGCACTCAATTAGTTTTTGAAGGGGGGCTGTACTCACACAGACGCATGTAAGCGCCAAGCGCAGGTGGGACGCAGCATGTTGTATTTCACCTGCATTCAGCGTGTGAGTACAGCCCCCTTCACAATAATTGAGTGCGTCTACCATTGCTGAATGGAAGAAAGCGCAACGCAGGGGAGCACAGGCAAAACCGCCAGCGTGTAAGAGCCCTAACAAAACATAGCCTTACAGAGCATTTGTTTTTTAGAAGGGAGTCAGCGACCCCCATTTGAAAGCTGCAAAGAGTCAGAATAAAAAATGCAAATAACTATAAAAAATAATGAAAACCAATTGAAAAGTTGCTTAAAATTGGCCGTTCAATAACATAATAAAAGTTACCTTAAAGGTGAACCACCCCTTTAAGTGCCCATACTTAAGCTGTTAGGTGCTGATTCAAATGAAATTGGAAACCAATCAGGCTTTGGTATAGGACCGAAGCTAAATCCTAAACTGATCAGACACATAGGGGCAGATTTATCAAGGGTCAAAGTGAAAATTCGAAGTAAAAAAAAAAAAATCGAATTGTGAGCTATATTTTGTGTACTTCGACTAGGGAATAGTCCAAATTCGATTTGAAATTTATGTACTGTCTCTTTAAAACTTTGACCATCTAACACCTGCCGAATTGCTGTTTTAGCCTATGGAGGACCTCCTAGAACCTATTTGGAGTCCATTGTTGGACTTTTAAAATTCTTAAAAAAACAGAATTTTTTTGAAAAAACGTCGAATTGAATTCGATCGAATACGATGTTACTTCGATTTAAATCCGAACTAATATGGCCTATTCACCGCAGAAAAAAACTTTACATTTTTAAATAAGTTTTGGTTGGGCTTTTTTTTAGTTTGAATTTCTAATTCATGGGAGTTCAAAAAAACGCCCATTACGTCGAAATTCGACCCTTGATAAATCTGCCCCATGGTGTCCAGGTGTTGACCATTAGGCCAGAGACTCCAGTTAGTTCACCTGGACAAACTCGTGGACGTTTGCAGGGGATGATGAGCTTTTATGATGAGTGCAAAGACTGTAGCATGGAGCTGTTCTCTTAATGTCATGACATTTCTTTGTGTTGAGAGTTAAGCTGGCCATAGATCAAAAGATCTGATCGTACAAATCAAGGATTCGTACGATTTTCGGAAAGTGTGTGGAGAGTCCCAACATTTTTCGTCCGGCGGAGATCGGTCCTTTGGTCGATCAGACAGGTTAGAAAATTTCTGTTGGCTGCCGATAATATCTCTGCGTGTATTGCCGATCGTACGATTTTCAGTGGGAGACTGTCACTAGCTTTGGTTGGACATAGATATCGTACGATTGCTGTCAGGGGCAGAACATTGCTGATCTGTTCTTTAACTAATCTGACTGGTAAGACTTTGATCTGAATGGTTAGTGGCGGGTCGGGAGATGGGAAAGTCCGATCGTACGATGATTCGTAAGATCTGATCTTTGCATCTATGGCCAGCTTTAATCGTAGCCAATAGTGAAGGTTGGAGACCTTAAAGCATCAGTATGCAGTTAATTTTTTTTTAAAGGGTAAGTAATGCCACTGACATGATTTCCTTACCATTTCTGTTCCTGCTGTAGCCAAAGCAGGATGAAATATCATACAGTAGGTATCTCTCCTACAGGTTAAATCTGAAGTCATTAGCATATGATTCAGTTGACATTTCTGCTCATTCTACAAGTTTGTTCTATATAAAGAGCAGAATAACAGATAAGCTTGTGTGTTACAGTTCCTATTATGGAACCTAAAGAAATCATGTTCAAAGGATATATAGATAGCTATATATAGATATATAGATAGATGTAGACAGATAGATGGATTAGATAGATGATTGATAGATTAGATGTAGATAGATTGATGATAGATATAGATAGATATATTAGATGATAGATAGATAAAGCAAGTACTCTGGATAAAATCCAATATTAAAGTAGCTATTATTGTTGTGTATACTCATTGATAGATAGATATCTGATAGATTAGATATATAGATGGTAGATAGATGTAGATATATAGATGGTAGATAGATGTAGATAGATGATTGATAGATGGTAGATAGATTAATGATAGATTGATGATAGATATAGATGATAAATAGATAGAGTAAGCAAGTAATCTAGATAAAATCCAATATTAAACTAGCCATTATTGTTGTGTATACTCATTGTCATCCACATACTCCCACCAATGGGTTGGTCAGTTAGCTACATATTCGTTAGATCCGTATGACGCTCTTGCCTCCTGCTCTGTTTTGTTTACAGTCTCTGTCGACATATGGGAATATTTCTGCCGCAATTCACGTGTGTGCAAAATATTAATTCTTGTTAAAACATAGAAATCTATTGCTACTGCCACAAAGAGGATACTTAAACCTGTGAGTTTGGTTTCTGCTTCTTTTGTGCTTCCTCAACTGTGCAAATGGCCTCACAAGGTGCCCAAAAGAGAGGATAAGAAGGAAAACTTTGGGCTTATTGCTTATATTTGTTTGCTGGCGCTCCATTTGACTGCAAGCTAATATGTTTTCCTATACATTGTAAGGAACTGTATCGTATTGCAAAGTTTTCATTTATTTGCAACCTTCTTATGAGCTGTCAGCCAAATGCTGGACCTCAGAATTAAACTTAAACTGTCTCTTTCAGATGATACAGTTTATATGGTATATACAGTTGTGTTCAGAAAAATTGCATTCCAATTCACTAACCTGTTCAATCACTGTTTTCAGTAGAAATTATATATATATATATATATATCTCCATTGGATCTCTAACAATCTGCCATAGGGGCAGTTTCTTGGCCTCTGTATAACAGGCCAAGAAACTGCCCCTCCACTCGGTACACTCTGGTGTTTCTGCATTGAGAGTCATTGTGTCGTCCTGGGAGGAGACACATGGAGCATATTTTGGTAGGTAAAATGTGTGAGGATTCATTTTTGCACTGTAATCGGCTCCGCTCTGCGGCCTAAAGTTTCAGCTTGTCAATAGCAGCAATGATCCAGGACTTCAAACTTGTCACAGGGGGTCACCATCTTGGAAAGTGTCTGTGACACTCACATGCTCAGTGGGCTCTGATTGGCTGTTGAGAAGCTAAGCTTAGGGCTCGTCACTAATTATCCAGCAGAAAATGAGGTTGGGCTGTAATATAAGCTGATGTTGCAAGGTTGATTGTTAAAATGTTGATGCTAATTGCACTGGTTTCTGTGCTGCCATGTAGTAATTATCTCTATTAATTACTAATAAGTAGGGATGCACCGAATCCATTTTGGATTCGGCCGAACCCCCGAATCCTTCCCGAAAGATTTGGCAGAATACCGAACAAAATCCTAATTTGCATATGCAAATTAGGGATGGGAAGGGGAAAACATGTTTTACTTCCTTGTTTTGTGACAAAAAGTCACGCAATTACCCTTCCCGTCCCTAATTTGCATATGCAAATTAGGATTCTGATTCCATTTGGCTGGGCAGAAGGATTAGGCCGAATTTTGCTGAAAAAGGCAGAATCCTGAACCGAATCCTGGATTCGGTGCATCCCTACTAATCAGTCTTATATTGTGACATTTCTATTCTATGTGTACTGTATATTGTGACATTTCTATTCTATGTGTACTGTATATTGTGACATTTCTATTCTATGTGTACTGTATATTGTGACATTTCTATTCTATGTGTACTGTATATTGTGACATTTCTATTCTATGTGTACTGTATATTGTGACATTTCTATTCTATGTGTACTGTATATTGTGAGTGGGTCCCTAAGCTCAGTAAGTGACAGCAGCAGTTCACATTGTAGTAAATTGTAGATGCTGCCAGAGATCGCACTCACAGGACTTATATTGAATTAATCTGCTTTTATTGTAAAAAAAAAAAATCGAACGTTTCAGATGTAACACCAAAGTTATTTTGATAAAGGCTGGTGTTACAGCTGAAACGTTGGATTTTTTACAATAAAAGCAGATTAATTCAATATCAGTCCTGTGACTTATACATATATTGTGCTTTATTCGTTACAAATAATCACTGAGGCAGAGGCAATTCCCAATTCATTTATTGGAACAGCAAACATAATTTATTCCTTCGGTACAGCAGCTGCCAGGAGCTAATACTACACAAAGCAATCTGTACGACTAGTCACATAAAATATGAAAAGCATCATTCAAAAACCACCAGAGGAATCTCCTAACACCCATGTGCCGGAGAGCCTGGCACGGAATGGGTTAAGGGATTGCCATGAGTTTAGGAGTAAGCCCGCTCTGGGCCAGCCATGGGGGCTCGTCAGAAAAATAAACAACATTAGGGGTTGTCCAGCAACAGATTTCTTCTGCGGCTAAGATTAGAGAATGGATACAGAGTAAGTGGACAAAATAGCACCTGTAAAAAAAATGAATTAGCAAAGGTAACTTTTCTACATCCATCTGTAACACCAATGGCAAAATCACCTATTTACATGGTGGGGGAATGTCCCTCTGCCACTTTCCTTTACATAAATACTGCTTTGTTACTCGCTGGTTACAATGGCAAAGAGTAACAATCACAATAGTTTCAGTATGGAACGCACCCGGGGTACATGTCATTTACACATGGTGCAAACATGTAGTTGGGACACGACCCTCTGATAAATGGCAGCACTTGCACAGCAGCTTCCAGTATGAGTGAAACCAAAAGCTTACAAAGTATTAAAATAATACACCGCAGCTGAGAAATAACCGATTGACGAAAAGGAGCAAAATAAAACTAGTCCAGAGAAAGGGCTGCAACTGCAAGACTCTGATGAATGTTCTGGTTTCCCATAGGGAAGACACTTGGTTTCCCATAGGGAAGAGGAAGCACAATCAGAAACTTCGGCATTGCCGTTAGATCATTTATTTCAGCAGTAAATGGCACAAGCTTTCGAGGTCGACCCCTTCCTTAGGTGCAATACAAATCCAGTGAACACAATTACGTTAAATACCCTCAACACCATGGGGCCAATTCATTAACTTCGAGTGAAGGAATAGAAGAAAAAAATACTTTGAATTTCGAAGTGTTTTTTTCGCTACTTTCGACCTTCGACTACGACTTCAAATCGAAGGATTCGAACGAAAAATCGTTCGACTATTCGATAGTCGAAGTACTGTCTCTTTAAGAAAAAACTTCGACCCCCTAGTTCGCCACCTAAAAGCTACCGAACCCAATGTTAGCCTATGGGGAAGTTTTTTTGGTCGAAGGATAATCCTTCGATCGTTTGATTAAAATCCTTTGAATCGTTCGATTATTCCTTCGATTGTACGATCAAACTATTTGCGCAAAATCCTTCGATATTTGAAGTCGAAGGATTTTCATTCCCAGTCAAATATCGAGGGTTAATTAACCCTCGATATTCGACCCTTGATGAATTTGCCCCCATGTGATCAAACTCGATTAAATGAGCATAAACGCAGTATTCGGAATTATACACCTGATACAGAGGAACAGGAGAATAAAAAAGGTTTATCTGAAATGTCGGTAGCCAAACACAGTAGCGCAATTACGATGGACTGTGTTGGAACAGGTAACTGCAGAGAGAGGCGCTAATATAAGACAATGGTTATTACAGCATGGATAAAAAGATTCGATTTCTTCAGGTCCCCAGGCAGCACACACAAGAGAGATAGGGCCCCTCCTCCTAGGTACAGGAAACAAGAATAAAACCCCCTCCCCCTCTTAGCTTCCCCGTGTTTTTGTTTCCTGTCCTAGGCAGGTAAGTATTCAGGGGTCCAGCAGGATTCCTATAGATTTTCAGGCTAACCGTCCGCCCCTAGCTGTGGGTTTGCGGTTTTTGCCTCTCCCCTTCCCTGCTTTCGTCTTAAAGTCCCTGCTGGGGTTTTTCAAGGGAATAACTTACTTGCGGCAGGTTGCTGCTCCGTGGAAGTCAGCATCTAGTGGATTCAGCAGTCGTCATGCGGCTGTGAGGAGGGGAGCTGTGCGCGTCATTGGAGATGCGCTTACTTCCGTGTTCGGCTGCGGGTCACGTGATCATGCGGCGGTAGTTTTAAATAGCTAGTTTTTTCTCTGCTGTGCTGTAGCCTCCCTACATGCGGCTGCGGTGCGTTTTTTGCTTAGTTCTGGTGAGCTTTTGACTGGGATCTGTAAGATGAGTGGTAAACCTTGTTTTTTTTTTTGTTTCTTAACATTTTGTTTGTTTTCAGCCATGTCCTCTCGCTCGGAAGCCAGGGATCATGAAGAGAGATCCAAGAGATGTGGGCTGTGCAAGGTCAGACTTCCACGTGATTTTCCGAAGAGAATTTGTTCGGATTGTTACAAAGAAAATTTTCAGCAAGAGATGCCGGAATCAATGTCGGATTTTATGTCCTGGTTTAAAACGAATATGCAGCAGACGTTTGATACGTTTAAAGCCTCTTCCCAGGTTCAACCTCAAGCAAGTACTTCTGCAGCTAGCCAGGTGGGGGCGCCAGAAATTCATGATGTTGCTATGGATTCATCTGATGATGATATAAAGGAAGATGCTTATATCTTTTCAGTGGAAAATATAGATCATCTAGTTAAGGCTGTTAGATCTTCGATGGATCTAAGAGATGAAGACAAGCCTCGTTCCAAGCAGGATATGATGTTTTTGGGTCGTAAAAAGTCACCTAGAGTGTTTCCAGTCCATGGGGTGATTTCTGAGATCATTTCTAAGGAATGGTTGAAGCCTGAAAAGAGGTTAACGCTACCTAGGAAATTAAAAGCTTTGTTTCCATTTGATGAGAAGGTGGCGGTTGCTTGGGATATTCCTCCTAAGGTGGATGTGGAGGTGGCCAGATTAGCGAAGAAAACAACAATTCCTGTTGAAGATGGAGCCAGTTTTAGAGATCCTATGGATCGTAAGATTGATGCTGCTTTCAAGAAGCTCTTTGAATCTTCTGCGGCAGGTTTTAGGCCAGGGGTGGCCACGGCTTGCGTCATTCGTTCTATTAGGCTATGGCTTACTCAGCTGGAGCAGGATATGGAAGAGGGAGTCTCTAGGGAAGATATGAAATCCTCTATGGAAATCATCAAGTTAGCAGCAGACTATTTGTGTGATGCTTCAGTGGAGAGCATTAGAATAGCTGCCAGATCTTCCGCTCTTGCAGTAGCAGGCAGACGTGCGGTGTGGCTCAAACATTGGGCTGCAGACTTGGCTTCGAAGAACAGACTTTGTGCCATGCCCTTTGAGGGTCCTTTTCTCTTTGGTAAGGAATTGGAAGCTTTAGTCTCTAAATTAGGTGAAACAAAGAAGTTTTTACCTCAGGACAAACGTTTTTTTCCCCAGAGAAGATTTTTCCGTCCTCCAAATCAGTCCAAGGGATCTAGAGAAACGAAGAAGCCTTTTTTTCGTTCTATCCGAGGTAAACCAGGTAGACCCCAGAAGGGAACAAATAAGTCAGACGATGCTCGCAAGACAGAACAGTTCTGACGCCAACTTGTTCAGACCGGTAGGGGGAAGACTTCGTTATTATTTTCACGAGTGGACAAGGATCACCAGCGATCCTTGGGTTCTAAGTATTATCAAGGAGGGGTACAGGCTCGAGTTGGTCTCTCACCCAAGGCCTCGTTTTCTTTGCACAAGAGTTTCCAGAGAGTTTGTGAAGAGAACATATCTTCTCAAGGGAATTCGAGAGTTTGTGCAGTCCCGTGTGCTGGTTCCAGTTCCTCGAGGCGAGGAAGGAAAGGGACTTTACTCTTCAGTTTTTTTAGTCCCCAAACGGTCAGGCAAGTTTCGTATGGTTATCAATCTGGTTTATCTAAATACTTTCATGAAGAAAATTCATTTCAGGATGGAGGGAGTGAGAACAGCAGTTTCGATCTTACAGGAGGGAGATTTCATGGCAACTATCGATCTCCAGGACGCTTACCTTCATATTCCGATTTGGGAGGGACATCAACAGTTCCTCAGAATTGCTGTCAGAGATCGGCACAAGACAAGTCATTACCAGTTTGCAGCTCTGCCATTCGGGCTGTCATCATCCCCTCGCATCTTCACCAAGGTTTTGGTGGTAGTGGTGGCTTTTCTGAGAACCCAGAATGTTCCAATTGTTCCTTACCTGGACGACTGGCTACTGAAAGCGTCCTCCCACAGTCTGTTGCTCAGCCATCTTCAGAGAACAATTTCCTGTCTAGAGACTTTAGGTTGGAAGATCAACTATCAGAAGTCGGATCTCGTTCCATCACAGAGGAAGCAATTTCTGGGGGTCCTGCTGGACTCAGAACAAAGCCGTACTTACCTTCCTCAGCTGAGGAAGATGAACCTGTGCAGTTCCTTGACGAGTCTCTCTCAGCAGAGAGTAGTCTCGATCAGGCAGGCCATGTCAGCTCTGGGAGCAATGACAGCTACAATAGAGGCGGTTCCTTGGGCCAGACTGCACATGAGATTTCTACAGAGAGCAATTCTGAGAGTTTGGGATGGCACAGAGAGTTCTCTGGACAATCCCATGACGCTTCCTCCTCATGTGAGACACTCGTTAACTTGGTGGAAGGACCCGAACTTGTCCAAAGGAGTTCCTTGGGTCGTGAAATGGTGGAGCATTTTAACAACCGATGCCAGCAAAAAAGGATGGGGTGCAACTCTAGAACAAAAGGTCTGGCAGGGCATATGGTCTCCTCAGGAAGCGTCTCTCTCCTCCAACCACCGGGAGCTCCTGGCTGTTTGGAGGGCTCTCAAAGCAACGGCACATTTGACCAGAGGTCATGCGATAAAGATCAGAACAGACAACACAACAGTTGTGGCTTATCTGAACAGACAGGGAGGTACGCACAGTCAGATCCTGCTGGAGCTCTCAATCAAGATTCTGAGTTGGGCAGAGATACATCTGCAGTCGCTGCAGGCTATATATATAAAGGGTGTAGACAACACCAGGGCGGATTTTCTGAGTCGCAGACAGGTAGTTCCAGGGGAATGGTCTCTCAGTCTGTCCGTCTTTCGGATGCTAAGTTGTCGGTGGGGTTGTCCGACTATAGATCTCATGGCTACAAGGGAAAATGCCAAGTTGAACAGATTCTATTCCCTGTTCCCGCAGGACAGACCAGCGGCAATAGATGCCATGCTTCAGTGTTGGAGAGGCAGTCTGGGTTACATATTTCCTCCGCTTCCGATGATAACCAGAGTCTTGAAGAAGATCAGGCTCGACGGAGCCAGGGTTGTCATGATAGCTCCGTATTGGCCCAGGAGGGCTTGGTTTTCTCTTCTGCTGGAAATGGCGGAGGAAGATCCGCTTTTATTGGGTTCCAGCAGAACTCTGCTTCACCAGGGTCCAGTGTTCCATCCGGATCCCAGCACACTAGCTCTGTCAGCATGGATTCTGAATGGCAGTCGCTAACGCAGCATGGTTTGTCGTCTGAAGTCATTTCCGTAATGATTCACAGTAGGAAAGCAGGAACTAATAAAATCTATTCTAGGATTTGGAAGAGATTTTCCTTCTGGTGTGGGGATCACTCGATTGATCCACATATGGCTTCTGTCCCTCAGATTTTGCAATTTCTTCTGGAGGGGTTTCACATGGGCTTGAAACCAGCTACTCTTTGAGTTCAAGTGGCGGCCTTAGGGGCAATGAAGTGCATTTCTTTGGGTGAGAACCTTCTTGTCAAGCAATTCATCAAAGCAACAAGTAGATTGAAGCCTACTGTTAGAGATATTTGTCCCCCGTGGGACTTGAATTTATTATTGTCGGCTCTTTCCGAAGTTCCTTTTGAGCCAGTCTCTTCGATCGACATTAAGTTTCTTACGTTAAAGACTGTAATATTGGTAGCCCTCACTTCGGCTAGAAGAGTGGGTGAGATTCAAAGTCTTTCTATTGAGGATCCTTATCTTCAGATTTTTCCAGATAGAGTGGTGATGAGACTTCCACCCACGTTTATTCCTAAGGTGGCTTCGACCTTCCATTCTTCTCAGGAGATTGTACTTCCTTCCTTTTACCCACACCCAGTGGGGGATAAGGAGCGCAAATTGCACAAGTTGGACGTCAGACGTTGTTTGGTTTTCTACTTATCTAAGTCAGCACACTTTAGGAAGTCGAATAATCTTTTCCTTAATTTTGCAGGCCCGTCTAAAGGATTGGCCGCGTCAAAGCCTACAATTTCAAGATGGCTCAAACAAGTTATTGGGTTGGCTTATGAATCTAGGAATCTGTCTCCTCCAGCCAGGATTAAACCACATTCGACTAGAGCAGTGGCTACATCTTGGGCGCAGAGAGCAGAGGCATCGGCAGAACAAATTTGTAAAGCTGCGACATGGACTTCGATGCATACGTTTTCCAAGCACTACAAGCTGGACGTATATTCTTCAAGGGAGGCTGCTTTTGGTCAGAAAGTTTTGCAAGCGGCTTGTGCTCCCTCCCCTTGATCTTTTCAAAATCTCTTGTGTGTGCTGCCTGGGGACCTGAAGAAAGATAAGATTTCTTACCTGTAAATTGTCTTTTCTTCAGGTCCCCTCAGGCAGCACCATTTAACCCTCCCCTTGAATAAATTCTGTCTAAAGCAGCCTGTGTATGTCGGTTCTTGTTAACTAACACGGGGAAGCTAAGAGGGGGAGGGGGTTTTATTCTTGTTTCCTGTACCTAGGAGGAGGGGCCCTATCTCTCTTGTGTGTGCTGCCTGAGGGGACCTGAAGAAAAGACAATTTACAGGTAAGAAATCTTATCTTCCCTATCACCTATGGGATTAAATGAAATTAATTTTCTGCAATTGTTGCGTTGCTGGTTGATATAAATAGTTTGTAATGTAAAATTGATATGTCTTTTTGATACTTAGTAACATTTTGATTTGAGTCACTGATAGTATTTATTGTTACCGTATATACTCGAGTATAAGCCGAGTTTTTCAGCCCCCAAAATATGCTGAAAAACTCTACCTCGGCTTATACTCGGGTCAAGCGCAAAAACGGTCGCCGGCGCCTAAGAATATTCGCCGGCGCCTAAGAATATTCGCCGGCGCCTAAGAATAACCGCCGGCGCCTAAGAATATTCACCGGCGCCTTAGAATAGTAGCCGGCGCCTAAGAATAGTCATCCAAAAACGAGATTGAAACTTACCAGAAGCTGCTGCATTTCTCACCCTCGGCTTATACTCGAGTCAATAAGCTTTCCCAGTTTTTGGAGGTAAAATTAGGTACCTCGGCTTATACTCGGGACGGCTTATACTCGAGTATATACGGTATATTGCAGGCAATGAATTTTTTCAAAAGTGATTCATTATCTCTCTTCATGAACTATGGGATTTATGTAATTCACTAGATGTATGGAATGATGAGACTTGGGGGGTAATTTACTAAGCTCTGAATACCCCGAAATCTTATAACAGGCTTAAAAAATTTAAAACACGGCATCTCAAACCTGTCGAGGTTGCATAAAAGTCAATGGGAACAGTCTCATTGATTTTTGGTTGTGTCGGGGGTTTTTGGCAATTTCACAATGTTTTTGGAGCTTTCAGGTGAAAAAATGCAGAGTTTTTGGGGGAAATTCAGGAAAAAAATCGTGAAAATCTGAGCTTTTCCCGCAAAGGTAATTTTCAGGAAAATCTAATAATAAATAAGCTTTAAAAACCCGAGCGGGTTAGATCGGAGTTTGTAGCAGCCGATATTGAGATAAATTCGGACCTTGATAAAGGGTTAAAATGTATCACATGATAGATCACATGGTGTTGAGGGTATTTAACGCAATTGTGTTCACTGGATTAGTATTGCACCTGAGGAAGGGGTTGACCCGAAAGCTTGTGCCATTTTCTGCTGAAATAAATGATTTAAAGGTAATGCCGAAGTTTCTGGTGTGATTCCTCCCTATGGGAAATCGAGTATAAAGACTGGCCTGGAAGAAGCCTGAGGAGCTGAATGCACCCAAAAGAAAAGTAAGGGGAGAGCTGAAGAAAGTGTATGGATATCGGGTGAGACACTTGCCTTGCCAGTAGGGTAAGTATGACGGCAACACTTGCTGCACCCAAAGAAAACACCTTCTTGGCATCATATCATTTCAGTAGATGAATTACTATACTGCTTGCTTCTAGGAATTCTCCATAGGCAACAGCATTGATAGTTTCTAAAAAATAAATGCTGAGCGGAAGGAAGCAACATGTCAGCTCACACTAATATCAAGTATGTACAGAAGGCATGTTTTGGGCTCACGGTAAGCTATTGCCTCATACGTTACAGTTTAGAAACAATAAATGGCATATTTCATTTACAACTGAGGTATAGTTCCACTTACCATTGAAAAACGTTATATATATATATATATATATATATATATATATATATATATATATATATATATATGACAGTACAATCTAGCGTTAGTAATGCAGGTGGGTTTACCATGGCCTTTATTGAAAAGTGTGGTGTCTACTCTCGCGCACTGAGAATGGACTGTGTGGGTGTATATACAGTGGTGTGCAAAACTATTTGCCCCCTTCCTGATTTCTTATTCTTTTGCATGTTTGTCACACTTAAATGTTTCTGCTCATCAAAAACCGTTAACTATTAGTCAAAGATAACATAATTGAACACAAAATGCAGTTTTTAAATGAAGGTTTACGTTATTAAGTGAGAAAAAAAACTCCAAATCTACATGGGCCTGTGTGAAGAAGTGATTGCCCCCCTTGTTAAAAAATAACTTAACTGTGGTTTATCACACCTGAGTTCAATTTCAAAGGTTATAAAGCCATTTCTAAAGCTTTGGGACTCCAGCGAACCACAGTGAGAGCCATTATCCACAAATGGCAAAAACATGGAACAGTGGTGAACCTTCCCAGGAGTGGCCGGCCGACCAAAATGACCCCAAGAGCGCAGAGACAACTCATCTGAGAGGCCACAAAAGACCCCAGGACAACATCTAAAGAACTGCAGGCCTCACTTGCCTCAATTAAGGTCAGTGTTCACGACTCCACCATAAGAAAGAGACTGGGCAAAAACGGCCTGCATGGCAGATTTCCAAGGCGCAAACCACTTTTAAGCAAAAAGAACATTAAGGCTCGTCTCAATTTTGCTAAAAAACATCTCAATGATTGCCAAGACTTTTGGGAAAATACCTTGTGGACCGACGAGACAAAAGTTGAACTTTTTGGAAGGTGCGTGTCCCGTTACATCTGGCGTAAAAGTAACACAGCATTTCAGAAAAAGAACATCATACCAACAGTAAAATATGGTGGTGGTAGTGTGATGGTCTGGGGTTGTTTTGCTGCTTCAGGACCTGGAAGACTTACTGTGATAGATGGAACCATGAATTCTACTGTCTACCAAAAAATCCTGAAGGAGAATGTCCGGCCATCTGTTCGTCAACTCAAGCTGAAGCGATCTTGGGTGCTGCAGTAGGACAAAGGGTGGCCCAACCAGTTATTAGGTTCAGGGGGCAATTACTTTTTCACACATGAAAATGTAGATTTGGATTTCTTTTCTCCCTAAATAATAAAAACCCTCATTTAAAAACTGCATTTTGTGTTTACTTGTGTTATCTTTGACTAATAGTTAAATGTGTTTGATGATCAGAAACATTTTGTGTGACAAACATGCAAAAGAATAAGAAATCAGGAAGGGGGCAAATAGTTTTGCACACCACTGTATTCATAATACACAAAAGCCATGAATATCTTGTCACGTGAGACACTAAATTTGTGTATTATAATAAATAAAGTACCCCTTATTGGAAAATAGGAGGATATTAGAAGTAACCTCGGAGTTCCATGACCTGTATAAAAGCACTCGGCCTTCGGGCCTCGTACTTTTATATGGTCCTGAAACTCCTCGGTGACTTATATCCTTACATTTTACAATAGGGGGTACTTTATTCACTAGAGTCTTATCATGCCGGTCTTGAATTCTGGTATAAAGCTGCCCATAGACCTGCAGATTTACCTGCAATATCGGATTAACGATCGGACGTCCCAATCTCCCGACCTGCCACTAACCTTTCAGATCAAATAAAGTAGTAAAAGAACAGATCAGCCAATGTTCTGCCCCTGACAGCAATCGTACGAAAGTTACTGTATATCCGACAAAAGCTGGTGACAGTCTCCCTCTGATTCCTCACGTAGTCCCAATAGTAAGGGGGGGGTTAAGAACCTATAGAGCTATTATGTTCCATGTGGGTATTTTGTCTATAGCTTTCTTTCACAATAAAGATTTTGCCAGGATTAAGACTATGTGGTGGGCCCAGTTTAAAAAAATGGAACAGAATGGACATCCGCCCTGTAAGGGAGCAGGAGAATTACTTTGATACCAGTAAGGATCTCTCTAAGGGGGAAATTTACTAAAGGGCAAAGTTGCTTTCGCCAGCGTGACGTAATTTCGGCATTTTGCCGATTTACCAATGGTCGCTGGCATAATTTCACCAAAGAGATAGACTCTGGCGCAACTTCGCATTCTAACGCCAGATGAATTTTCACTCTGGAGAAAGAGCGTTGCTACGCAAATTCACTACATTTTTGATTTTACTGACTGTTACCTCTATCGCCAGACTTGCCTTCGCCACCTCAGACCAGGCGAAGTGCAACAGAGTAGATAGGAGTTCCTCAAAAAAAAAAGTCCCAAAACACGCTAGCATCTTTTCCTTTTTACAGGGTTATAGGCTGATCGAAATTTTTTTTTTGGGGTACCCTCCTTCCCCCCTACATTTGATAACATATGGCACATAAACTATATAGTGGGCTCATGTGTAGGGCAATATAACAACTCTATATCATTTTATTAAGGTTCCCTGGCCTTGTGTAATGTAATGTATTTGCTGCAGCACATATTTGCCATTGTACTTTAAGTGCACGCTGTATGCAAATTAGCCAACGCTAGCGTAGCTTCGAACTGCTGAGCGTATTTTCACTAGCGCAATTTCGCCAGCGTTCGGTACCCTGTTCGGATCTTCTTTAATTAGCATTTTCCAGGCGAATTTACGCCTAGCAAAGTGTTGCGATGTGCGCGAAGCCGGCGCTGGCGAATTTTCGCCGGTTAGTGACTTTGCCCCTAAGTTTTATGAGGTTTACCTTTGACTGACAGAAGCTCTGCAGTGGGTATACAAACCATTGCCAAAAAAAAACAACGCTGCATTGTATTTGGCCCTCTACAGGTAACTGCTGACTCACAAGTCGTTTATTTTTATCATTGGTCTATAAACCAACAATTGTCATAGTTCAGAAATCCTTTAGAATGAAGATTTTATTTCGAATTTTACATGTTTTTGACAGATTCAACCAAGAAACGGACACAATGTTTATGTGCCCTTCAACTGTTTGGGGCAAATTCACTAAGATGCGAAGTTGCGCCAGGCGCAATTTTGCTGCACTTCGCCAGGCGTAGTTTCGCCAGCGTTCCGCAAATTCACTAAAATCCGAAGTTGCGCACAGGGGTATCGTAAGGTTGCGAAGTTGCGCTAGCGTTGATTCGCTATGTAAAGTGAAGTTACGCTAGCGAAGGCTAATTTGCATACGGCGCGAAATTCAAATTTCAATGGAGGAATACGTATCAGCACTACAAATGCCTAGAAAACCTTCAAATCAGCAAATAAAATTTTTATTTTGCCCTACACATGTGCCCACTGTCTAGGTAAGTTGCCATGAGTCAGGAAATGTAGAGGGGAAGGAGGGGAGCCCCAAAAATATTTTCAATCTTTTTCAGCCTATCACCCATAATGTAGAAAACACGCCAGCGTTTTTTGGGACTTAGAAAAAAAATTTGACTTTTTTTGAAACAATCCCTATCTACTCTATTGCGCTTCGCCAGGTCTGAGGTGGCGAAGGAAGTCTAGCGTAAAAGGTAGCGTTCAGTACACTGCGCAAGTTAGTGAATTTGCGTAGTTACGTCGCTAGCGAAAATTCGCCTGGCGTAAGGGTGCGAAGTAACACTAGCGAAACTACGCCAGCGTTCGTTAGTGAATTTGCGCAGTAACGAAAAATGTCAAATGCTAGCGAATTAACGCTAGCGTTCGGCGCTTAGTGAATTTGCGCCATAGAGACTGTTTGATAAGGTGTTAAATGTACTGTACATTGAAAGCATGTGTATTATTAATTGCAGGATCAGTAATTATGCCAGTGATTTGTGCTTTAATCACACTCTCTGGATCGACAAGCTGTCAATGCTCAAAGGGCTGCTCTGAAGAATGTTATGGCTCATAACTTAGTTGTAAGTTCTTGTGTCATTTTCAAGTAGGACACATATAATGCTTAGTATTACAATTATGCCTGGTGCCATTTTCCAGTATAAGGAAGAGTACAGTTTCTCTGCAAGACCCTACTAATGCCATTGTTTGCCTAGACAATAATACAGCAGCTTCGGGAAATTGAATCTATGCCTATACACAAGCGAAAATCAGGGAGAAAATACAATAGGAACAAGTACCATTTATTCCCATACTGCGTAATACTTATGTTTTACCCCATTAGCTTCCAGATCAGTCCTCGGAGAAACTGAAATGCACTAATGAGTCCTATCTTCCTTGTGGGTAAAACAATGAAATGACTGGCTTCAAATCACTCTGTAAGTGATATTGTATTTTTAAATGAGCCTATTAGGTATTTACTCCTATTAGGTATTTACTAGGGATGCACCAAATCCACTATTTTGGATTCCGCCGAACCCCCAAAAAAATTTGGCTGAATACGAAACAGAATCCTAATTTGCATATGCAAATTAGGGGTGAGAAGGGGAAAACATTTTTTTTAGTTGCTTGTTTTGTGACAAAAAGTCACGCGAGTTCCCTCCCATCCATAATTTGCATATGCAAATTAGGGTTCGGCCGGGTAGACGGATCCTGCTGAAAAAGGCTGAATCCTGTCCAAATCCCGAACCGAATCCTGGATTTGGCGCAACCCTAGTATTTACTGAGGTCTGTCTTGTGGGCATAATATAATTTATGCATCAACCAGATGTGTTATGAGTGCATTCATCAACTGCAATAAATACCTGTGTGTAAAAGAAGCATTCATGTTGTTTAATCCATGCCCGCAGTATTAGTACCGCACATATAAGTGAGGCGTGTTGGTGCAAAGCACCTTAAAAATCTTCTTTCAAAATCAAGGATTTGTGCTAGAGTCCTGCAGCGGGTCAGTTACCAGCAAAAACCTGTGGTATCCTGCAGGTTGCGGGTAGAAGTTCTGGGTGCACGTATAGACGCGGGTCAGCGGTTCTGGGGGTTTGCGGGTCTTATCAATATCGATTTTTACTCTTTTTTTGACGATCACGGTTACTTCCTATGATGTCACTTCCAGTTTACAATGACGTCACATCCTGTTTACGCCTTTTTCTGACCATGCCTACTTCTGATGACGCCACTTCCGGTTTACAATGACAGCACTTGATTCTTGATGGTCAGCGGGATTCAGTGTGGCCCTGATCAATTTCTAATTGTTGGTTTGGGTATTTGCAGCTAAAAGATCCATGGCATTCATGACAAAGTCTACACACACAAATAAAATTATGCTTCAAAATATGACTCTGTCTTAACAATTCGCTCATTCAAATGACTCCAGAGGTCATGAAAGATGAAAGCAAATGTGCAGACAAACAGAAGGCACAGCACTCGCCAGTGTGTGGCAGGTATACAGGGGCAGGCCTCCATCTGTGGAAACCTCTGGGAGTTGGACAGTATCACATATTGGGATTTTATAACATAACTTTTTTTTAAAATGTTAAATTATTATTTATATGCTGAAACTGATCTTGCAGTTCAGCTCTGCCAATCATCGGTTCTATGATCTGAGAAGTTGGTTTTAATGCACAAATCACACCCATTTAGTTTCGGAAGCCATTGCATTCATGACCCGAGTCTGCGACAGTAAATAGTGACAGTAAATAATAAAGATATTATCCTTAGTTCGCATGGAACAGAATTTGTAGAAATGCATGTGGATTTTTAGTTTTCAGATGATACGGACACCTTTAGCCTCTTCCAAAATCTGTAAGAAACTCCAGTTGTCCCGGGCAAGGGGATTAATCATTCTTCTAGCTCAGTTTGTTCTCACAAATGGATATTAACAAATGTATGTGTCTTCCCTCCTACGACTACACTGGCAGCCTGCCCCTTCTACACACTTCGATGCATTCTTGGTTCCAGCGCCTTAGCTTTACTTTTCCCTTTCCAATGTTGAAAGGATGAAATGCTTGCTGGGTATACTTTTCATTGTGATGAGCTGCACAAAAAAAAACAGTTTCCTTCCCCCTCGGCTTGGTTCAGGCTTGCAAAGGTGGTCTGGATGTGTAAAATTCAGGAACTGGCAATCCTGTGTGAATTGTTACCTGAAATGCATTACATAACACACTTAATTACTTGTCTTTAAAGAAAAAGGATTAAAAACAGACATTCAAGATGGCTTTGGCGGTAAAACAATCGGAAATGTACAGTATTTATAAGGAATGTTTATCAGAAAGCGGTTTTCAACATGTCTAAAATAAAATGAGGCTTTAGGGCTGTTTTAATTATTATTTATTGGATTTACCCTTAAAAACATTGCCCATCTTCCTCTCACCCATTGTTGACAGAAACATAATGAGTTAAGTGTAACCAACCTCCTCCCTTTTGCCTCCCAAACAAATCCTTTCTCTCTCTCTTCATCTCTCAAAAGCTTCTCTCTACCTCTGCCACTATCACTTGAATTCCCATACTAGTAAATAAACCACTCCCATGACTGAGCTCATGCTATACAAGCCTTCTGTATTTCATTGGATAATTATATAGGATTAAAATGAATCCCTGAAATTTTTAAATGTATTGCCTGCTATGTAGTTCTATACCAATGAACACTTTTCTGCATGCCATGTATAAATCTTCTCCCTAACAAAAATGGCAAATAGGCTGGCACCAATCCGGAACATCCAACAAAAAATGGAATCCAAGAGCCAAGAAATTGAATATAAAAATATATTGCTTTATTTATAAAAGAGTATTGCCCAGGCAATACTCTTTTAGATGTAATGTAAAATAAAGCAATATATTTTTATATTCAATTTCTTGGCTCTTGGATTCCATTTTTTGTTGGATGTTCCGGACTGGTGCCAGCCTATTTGCCATTTTTGTTGTGAATTACTTCCCTATGCTGAAGGTCTGGGGCATGAGCACCCGGGCCCAACCTGGATAGCGGTAAGCTTATCCTAATGATTCGATAGATTCTTGCTGTTTCATGATAATTGTGTTTAATGTATAAATCTTCTCCTACACTCCCAAACAATCCAGAAACTGGTCATTTCCTCCGTGTTCTTCTCCATGATCTTGACCGATGTTCATTTATTCACACTTTCACAGCTGCTACTGTGGGTACCAAAATTCATGTCTCGGCCCTTGATGAATGAGTAAATTCTCGTATGTATTCAGCGTCAGACTGGGGGGCCTGGGGCCAACGGGGCTGCTGCCTTCGTGCCCTCCACCCTAGACAAGAATCTCTCTCTGGCCCCCTCCCTGAGCCGCAACGCGGCCCCCCCTCCCCGGGCTGCAACCCGGCCCCCTCCCCGAGCCGCAACTCGGCCCCCATCCCTGACCGACAAGAGATCTCACCAAGAGAGAGCCCCCAGAACCAATGTTTCTTCCCCATGCCATATTTAGGATGTGCCAATAATAACCAAACAGTACACAAACCATAAAAGTCAAATCATTATCCCTCTTGTACTGTACCTGCACATTCCTATTCAGGCTCACGGCAGGAAAGAACAAACCTTCCATGTTTTCAAAAGCAACTGGACCTTGCTGTTCTTCATTAATGGAGAAGGTCAAGGTACGTCTGGTCAAGTCTAGGAGGACACCAACAGTAGCTCCCTTTGTGATGCCTCCTTCAGCCCTGTGAAAAATAAGAAAAGTGAAGTTTGCTGTAGTCATATTTTACATGAGTTGGTCATGCTAGGTCTAGCTGGTTCCACTGTCTGTGCTTGTGTAGGACTGGCTAGACCAGGGATGACATTGAAGTAGTTACTCAGCTAAAGTATATTGCAATATATGGACAAACAATCCCTGTTTTGTTTAAAAGGGAGGGTATTTTTAGTAGCTAAATGCACAAAAGGTCTCAATAATTTAAATATATTGGGTTGAGTGCAGAGGACCTCTTGTATTTGTCTGTATGTATTTTGTGGTCACAGCCTCATTTCACCCCTGCTTAATAGTTTAAAAATTATTGGTGAGCACAACTTTCCCTTGTATGTTAAAGTCCTGTGCTTGCACACAGTTGCTCCCTGTGATACAGAGCCTAATGAGCATTCATTGGCCATATGTATGACTAAGTATCTCTGTAAATGGAAAACTGTACAGTATCCCACTTGAATAAGACAAAGCCATTGCAAACAATGGGGCTTTTCAACTATATGAAAAGGAATTACCTGTTTGTATGCGAGTTGTTGTGCATGAACCAGCTGCGATTATTATCCACATACATGGCCCAGGCTTTGTCATCCTTCCCCAGCATGACATCTTTCATCACTTCAACACGGGCAACACCAAAGGCGGGGTCCGGGTGGTTATCATAACGGTCGATTGTGAGTTCCCAGTAATGGACCCCTTTAGAAAACCCAGATTTTCCCAGCACCACCCTGTCATCGTAGCTATTGCACGTCACAGTCAGGTTGTTGTTGGAAAAAATGATGTCTGCATGTGCTGAACCAGGATCGAAAGCAAACCAGGCAACTGCAAGAATATTAGGAAGACAATGAAATCTTTCATTTTGCTTATGATTAAGTAAAGATCAAGAATCTGAGTCACTGCTTATATAACTCTTCTTCATATCTCTGTTAGTCACAAGTGAGAAAGCATAAAGGATACTAGTATATTGGAAATAAAATATATTGTGCAAAATGGTACAAAACTGATTATCATTGAAAATGAGCTGATTTGATACATGCTTTGAACAGTATCATTCTTATCCATCTGAACACTGGGCACTTCCAAACAAACCAAAAATATAGCATGGTTGTAGGTCTAGGCATAAACCCAGATGAACATATACTGTATCCTTTAAAGCAGTGATCCCCAACCAGTAGCTTGCGAGCAACATGTTGCTCTCCAACCCCTTGAATGTTGCTCTCAGTGTCCTCAAAGCAGGAGCTTATTTTTGAATTCCAGACTTGGAAGCAAGTTTTAATTGCATAAAAATTAGGTATAGTGCCAAGTAGAGCCTCCTGTAAGTTGCAAGTCCACATAGGAGCTACCAAATAACCAAATACAGCCCTTATTTGGCACCCCAAAGAATTTTTTTATACTTGTGTTGCTCCCCAACTCTTTTGACATTTGAATGTGGCTCACGGGTAAAAAAGGTTGGGGACCCCTACTTTAAAGGGATTCTGTCATGATTTTTATGATGTATTTTTTATTTCTAAATTACACTGTTTACACTGCAAATAATTCACTCTACAATAAAAAATATAAAAATTCATTCCTGAACCAGCAAGTGTATTTTATTTAGTTGTAATATTGGTGTGTAGGTGCATCTCAGGTCATTTTGCCTGGTCATGTGCTTTCAGAAAGAGCCAGCACTTTAGGATGGAACTGCTTTCTGGCAGGCTGTTGTTTCTCCTACTCAATGTAACTGAATGTGTCGCAGTGGGACCTGGATTTTACTATTGAGTGTTGTTCTTAGATCTACCAGGCAGCTGTTATCTTGTGTTAGGGAGCTGCTATCTGGTTACCTTCCCATTGTTCTGTTGTTAGGCTGGCCATAGACGCAAAGATCTGATCGTACGAATCAACGTACGATCGGACTTTCTCTCCCGACCCGCCACTAACCATTCAGATCAAATAAAGTTGTAAAAGAACAGATCAGCAAATGTACTACCTCTGACAGCAATCGTACGATAGTTATGTCTGACAAAGCTAGTGACAGTCTCCCACTGAAAATCGTATGATAGGCAATACACGCAGAGATATTATCTGCAGCCGACAGAAATTTTCTAACCTGTCCGATCGACCAAATGACAATCTCTGCCGGACGAAAAATGTCGGGACTCTCCATACACTCTCCGAAGTGTTGCATCTATGTCCAGCTTTAGGCTGCTGGGGGAAAGGAAGGGGGTGATATCACTCCAACTTGCAGTGCAGCAGTAAAGAGTGACTGAAGTTTATCAGAGCACAAGTCACATGACTTGGGGTAGCTGGGAACCTGACAATATGTCCAGCCCCATGTCAGATTTTAAAATTAAATATAAAAAAATCTGGAGCAGCACTATTAACTAATGCGTTTTGAAAAACACATTTTTTCCCCATGACAGTATCCCTTTAACAGGGTATCAAGCCCAGGTCCTATAATGTATGAAACACCCTTTGGTTCCCAGATGTTTGTAGATATTGGAAATTTTAAAGAAACTTTGTTTTGAGGGTAATATAAGCAATTTAAGTGACATATGTTTTAGAACATAGGAATGGATTGTATCTTTACTGGTCCAAATATTGTATATAAGACTGTCACACAAGAGAATCACACTAACAAAACACTATCACATTTTTTAATTAAAATGTCCAGATCTTTGCAAAAATCTTTGCAAACTGTTGGTTATAAGATCTATAATACAGTACATCCAGACTAACTGGATTTAATGCTCAACAACTGTTTAACCTCAGCATCCAAGTGAATGAAAACAACACAGGTTTCACAGTCATGGAGACTTTGGACTTAAAGGAAAACTATACCCCCAAACAATGTAGGTCTCTATTAAAAGATACTGAGTAAAACAGCTCATGTGTAAAACCCTGCTTCATGTAAATGAACCATTATCATAATAATATACTTTTTTAGTAGTATGTGCCATTGGGTAATCATAAATAGAAAATTGCCATTTTAAAAAATAAGGGCCGCCCCCTGAGATCATAAGATTCACTGTGCACACATACAAACCACATGTAAGGTCACATGAGCCAATTAACAGACAGAGTTCTGCCTTTTGCTTCCTCACTTCTTCCTGTTACAGTTAGTGTTGTAGTATTTCTGGTCAGGTGATCTCTGAGGCAGCACAGATAGAGTCACGAAATGGTGGTTCAAGGCAAGAGATGTAAAAGGGCAATATTTATGTAAATATATATTCCAGTTTGTTAAGATTCTTTTGGTAAGATTCAATTTGATATAAACTGTTGCTTAAGTATTCATTTTGGGGGTATAGTTTTCCTTTAAATTAAGTCTTCAAATCTGTGGAATGGAGTTACCTGTGGGCACTTATGACAAACACCTGGTTGTCAGTGACCTGACATGAAAACATGTCCCCTCTTGGGGTAGGCCTCAGAGCTGCCCCTTCCCACCCCTCCTATTTGCAGCAGACATTAAACCTTTGGCTATTCAGACAATCTATAGAAGTACAGGGCTTCAAGATTGTTCTCCACAAGTTGTTAGTAGTTCTTTACACAGACCTAAAAGACTCCCTAACCGCATAAAACACAAATACCACAACAAAAAGTAACTCCTGTTTAATCAACTATGCTGGAGTGAGGTGCAAATCCCCTTTTATACCAGGCACCATGTGACAGTGTATCATTCTGAGAGGCCAGGGTCTGTGATCCGAGCCGTGTATTTTTTTAAAAATAGCCAACCGCTGCGTAAAAAAGCTTGCAGTTTCAACTTTCGGCAATGGCATGCTACGCTGTGATCAGCTAGCGCCGCGAACTTGCGGCAAAAACGTGGCAAGTATCCGCATGTGTTGCCAAAGTCTAAAGGAATAAGATCTTTCCACATTCCTTACTTAAAGACCAACAATGCCCCACATTTTCACAGCTCCAACTCCAAAAGAGATGGTAGACAATTGTTTTGTTATTTCAAATTATGTCTCAATGGAGATACAATATGTAACCTTCCTACCTGAAGTACAACCCTGGGACCCGCCACCGAAAAAACAAACAGTCAACTATACAGCACATTTTTATGATATCCAGAAAAGGATGGCTCATATAAGCTACTGGGGCATTCTAAACGGCACATAGGAACTACCAATATATATATATATATATCTTTGCTCCTTTATGCATAGCCATAACCCATGCCAGGTATACCAGTATTTAAGATTGTATATCAATAGATTCACTTCAACATTTGCATTACAGGTATAGGATCCCTTATCCGGAAACCCGATATCCAGAAAGCTCCGAATTTACGGAATGGCTGTCTCCCATTTTATCCAAATTTTTAAAAAATGATTTCCTTTTACTCTGTAATAATAAAACAGTCGCTTGTACTTGATCCCAACTAAGATATAATTAATCCTTATTGGAAGCAAAACCAGCCTATTGGGATTATATAGGGGCCGATTCACTATAGGTCGAATATCGAGGGTTAATTAACCCTCGATATTCGACTAGGAACTAAAATCGTTCGACTTCGAATATCGAAGTCGAACGATTTAGCGCAAATCCTGCGAACGAACGATCGAAGGATTATTCCTTCGATCGAACGATTAAATCCTTCGAATCGAATGATTCAAAGGATTTTAATCCAACGATCGAAGGAATATCCTTCGATCAAAAAATCTCAGGCAAGCCTATGGGGACCTTCCCCATAGGCTAACATTGACTTCGGTAGCTTTTAGCTGCCGAAGTAGGGGGTCGAAGTTTTTCTTAGAGAGACAGTACTTCGATTATCGAATGGTCGAATAGTCGAACGATTTTTAGTTCGAATCGTTCGATTCGAAGTCGAAGTAGTAGTCGAAGGTCGAAGTAGCCCATTCGATGGTCGAAGTAGCCCAAAAAACACTTCGAAATTCGAAGTTTTTTTAATTCGAATCCTTCACTCGAGCTTCATGAATCGGCCCCTTAATGTTTAAATGAATTTCTAGTAGACTTAAGGCATAAATAGACCCAAATTACAGAAAGATCCATTATCAGGAAAACCCTAGGTCCCATACCTGTACTTTCAGCTCAGAGGAATATCTTCCTAATGCATCTCGTCTGTTCTTCTATTGTCCCCTTTTTCTACGTAAAATATTTATTTGCACATCCATCACTAGGCCTGTGATGCCAACTTTATGCAGAAGACAAATCTACATAACAATGGTTCCAACATTAAACTCTTAAAGAATGAATACATACGTTGCATTGCCCTCCATCTCCACTGTTTTTGTCCACAAAATATCTTTTATAACCTTAGTATAATTGCACTACCTCACAGTTCTTTTTAAAAGGTAATAATAATAATAATCTTAATGTGTTTTAAAGTTATTTTATTATATAGTATTGTTAAATGAGTCCTGAGGCCTGCGTGTGGCATTGGGGAGTGCAAGCAATGGCAGAGCTCACCAGTTCCTTCTTTCCCAATGCTCTCGAACAGTAAGAATAAAGTATAAGCAAAAGGGGTTCCATGAACATGTGCAGCCCCACTGAAATGAAGCTATTTTTGAGAGCAAAAAAAATTCCATTTCAAGGTGCAAGAAGAACATGAACATGGTTCATTTGTTACTATGCTATGCCCCTTGCCCCACCATGGTAAATAAGCCCTCTTGAATCTTTCAGATAATAGACTTTTATTATATAGTCTCCTTATAATTAATCATAACACATTTTGCAGCAATGCTCTACTCAACATTACACTCGGCTTTAGGCATAATTAAACGGGTTTTTTTCTATTTTTCGTAGTGTCACTTTAAAGGGGACCTGTCACCCAGGCATACAAATCTGTCATTTTTAAATTAAAAATTAAATTCAAATTTCTAATTAAAATATCCATACCTGTTATAAACGTGTTTAAAAGTCTCAACTGTCAATCATATATTGCCTGCCCTTACTCTATGCCTTAGGCATAGAGGCAGGGCTGGCAATTGCTTTCACTTTCCATTCAGCACTTCCTACATGTCACTGCTCTCCCCACATGCCCCCTTCCTCCTTACCAGCTAATTGTGTAGCCCATGCGCAATGACGGGCACCAGGTTCCCCATTCTGGCACATAAACAAGATTTTGACCTGATGCAAATTTGTCTCAATAACAACAACTACAAAATGGCACCTGCCTGCGTGCTGTAATTCCGAAACTAAATAAAAAATCAAGATAAAAATAATTTTTATAGGGAAAGTGAAAGGGATACATACTGTCATGGGAAAAAAATTTTTTTCCAAAATGAATCAGTTAATAGTGCTGTTCCAGCAGAATTCTGCACTGAAATCCATTTCTCAAAAGAGCAAACAGATTTTTTTTATATTTAATTTTAAAATCTGACATGGGGCTAGACATTTTGTCAATTTCCCAGCTGCCCCAAGTCATGTGACTTGTGCCTGCACTTCATGAGAGAAATGCTTTCTGGCAGGCTGCTGTTTTTCCTTCTCAATGTAACTGAATGTGTCTCAGTGGGACATGGGTTTTTAGTATTGAGTGCAGTTCTTAGATCTACCAGGCAGCTGTTATCTTGTGTTAGGGAGCTGTTATCTGGTTACCTTCCCATTGTTCTTTTGTTTGGCTGCTGGGGAGAAAAAGGGAGGGGGTGATATCACTCCAACTTGCAGTACAGCAGTAAAGAGTGATTGAAGTTTATCAGAGCACAAGTCACATGACTTGGGGCAGCTGGGAAATTGACAATATGTCTAGCCCCATGTCAGATTTCAAAATTGAATATAAAAAAAATCTGTTGGCTCTTTTGAGAAATGGATTTCAGTGCAGAATTTTGCTGGAGCAGCACTATTAACTGATTGATTTTGAAAAAAAAATTTTTTCCCATGACAGTATCCCTTGAAGTTTATTTTGCTTGACAAACATCATAGAATAGGATTTGGAATGTTTTCCTAAGGTGACAGGTCCCCTTTAAATGTAAAATTCTCTTATGACAACCCATGCAAAACCTTATTTAATTACCTGGCAAGACACAAGATTCCTGGTCTGGACTTTGAAGGAATTCAAGTGGACTAGGCATGGCATCGATTTGCAATCCACCTGCAAGTATAGCTGACATTCGAGAAAAGGGACCTGGTATAGGTAAAGACATGTACATAAATGTAGGTGTGTTTGGCTACACATAATGTTGAAATAATACTCAAGTCTTGGGCAGACAGAGGGCATTCAGCAATTTACTATTGGATATACAAGTAGCATAATATACAGAATTTGCCTGGAATTTTGGACTGCCATAAGTTTACAATTCAAATGGTTTTTATGAAATTGATTGGTAAAAAATCATAACATGATGCTTTAGGATGTTGGATAACACGTCTGCCGTTACTTAGCACAGACACTTCCATTAAACTTTGTTTTGACTTTCATTGACTTTTAGGGCAGAGACAGACAAGAAGATTCGGCGAGATTTAGTCTCCCAGCGACAAATCGCCTCTTCTTTTTGCGATTAATTTCCCCGAACTGCCTCCCCAACGGCTAGAATCTAAATCGGCAGCGGGATGCCACTCGGATCAATCGGCAGCAGGATGGCACTCGGATCAATTTGTTTTCCGAAGTCGCCCGAAGTTGCCTCATGAGGAAACCTCAGGCGACTTCGGAAAACGAAGCATTCCCAGTGCCATCCCGCCCGCGATTTAGATTGTAGCCGGCTGGGAGGCAGTTCGGGAAGATTAGTTACACGAAGAAGAGGAGATTTGTCGCTGGGTGACTAATCTCCCCGAAATGTCTGCAATCAGTGAATGCTTTTGTTAGAAAAGACAGACTGACATCTCGCAACACAACTCACAACCACAGCTTGTCTTAATGTTCATGTGAACTCAATGGAAACGTCCTGAAGCCTGATTGTTTTAGGGTTTCTAAGAGATCATGCTCCAGAAATGATGACTATGATATATAGTTAGTAACGCTATAATACATTCTACCAGTCAGCCCAAGTGATAGAAATGCATATGTAGTGAACTCCCCTCCCCCATCAAACAACTATAAATGACATTCTTGCTCTTCAAAGGCATGGGTCTTATTTGACCCATTAATGCATCTGCTTCCATACAGCCTTCTCAAGGGCTACACAAATGTCACACCATCATTACAATATAATCCAGACAGCACACCTCAGAAAATCAGCCCATTATATACAATATACAAAGAACACTCATCTATAAACAAAAGGCATCTGCCCATTACCTGGAGAGACACAAGATTGCTGTTCTGCATGCTGAAGGAATTCAAGTGGACGGGGTATGGAGTTGACTTGCAGCCGAGCTGCAATCGTAGCTGACATTCTGCGAAAATGACCTGGGTAAAGACAATATAAAGGAATATGTGTGTAGGTTCACACACACATAGAACTACGGCAGCTTCACAGCACAAAGACATAGCAATGGGCTGTAAGAAAGCCATGTAATGAAAAATCTTAATGTCAGAACCGACAAGTGACACAAACAAGACAAACCAACAAATGTCTACTACCACTGCACCAGAGCAAGAAAAAGCCTTCATATATACACATAATAAAGGCGCAACACACACACACACACATTTAGCAGAAGCCTAGTTTCGGCTTTGCTGTAAAGGTGTGTTGCCCATATCTTCACAAAAAACTCTCTATGGGGCACATTTAATAAGCTCGAGAGAAGGATTAGAATGAAAAATACTTTGAATTTTAAAGGGTTTTTTTCGGCTACTTCGACCTTCGAATCGAACTAAAAATCGTTTGACTATTCGACCATTCGATAGTCGAAGTAATGTCTCTTTAAAAAAAACTTCGACTACCTACTTCGCCAACTAAAACCTACCGAGCACCGATGTTAGCCTATGGGGACCTTCCCCATAAGCTTTCTAAGCTTTTTTTGATCGAAGGAAAATTCTTCGATCGATGGATTAAAATCCTTCGAATCGTTCGATCGAAGCATTTGCGGTAAATCCTTCGACTTCGATATTCGAAGTCGAAGGATTTTACTTCGAGGGTCGAATATCAAGGATTAATTAACCCTCGATATTCGACCAATAGTAAATGTGCCCCTATGTGTTAATTTAAACTGTTGTCATTGTGGTCAATGTAATAAAAGTTGCCATGCTGACCCCAAGTCGAGTAGCCCCAAACAATCAGATTTATGTAGAAAACATCTGATTGGTTACTATGGTTTGTTATACCTGGTGAAAACTGTGCAACTTTTATTACATTGCCTCTATTGAGCATTTACTCAATACTCCCATGGACAACAGGCTCTGTATAATTATTTCCCTTTCTTCTGTACTGCCTGTGGTCTTTGGTTAATTAAATATACCTGTTATATATTATAGTCTATATCTTTATACCTGTAAAATGTGTGCATAATGTTAGTATTCTGAAAGCAATGTGTGCAGAACAGGCCAATGGAGGGGTTTGCAAAATGTCTGGATTTTTAAACTGTTCCTGGATTATGCACTTGGCAAATGGGAACTTCTCTATGTCAAGGTTTAAGCAATTTGATTGATAATGGATAGCACGCTGAACAGAAAGATAAAAGAACAAATATGGCATTCCCTGAGCTAAATTGTTGCAGGAATCCAACAAAACCAAGGCTAGCCACAAACCATAATATGAATAGAAGCCATGTGAACAATCCAAAAACACTTCACAGAAAAATAAAAATGTAAAAAAAAAAACCCCTACAACCACAAGATAACAGCACTTACATAAGCACAATGAGAACTGTGAAATGCACAGGCTTTGAATGGCACATATTATGTGCTACAGTATCCCAAAGCTAAGCATACAGCAAAAAAGATGGAAGAAACGCACAGGAAACAAGTGATAGAAAGCTAAAATACTGGCACACAGGCAAACATCATAACATGGAGAAATTCTTACAGAACACTGGCTTAATCAGCTATAAACTATGGCAAAACTATCTCTGTGCCAAGTTCTAGTCTCTGCCAGGACCATTAAAGGGGACCTGTCACCCAGAAATGAAAAGCTGTATTACAAAAGCTCTTAAAAAATAAAAAATCATATTTTTATTAAAACATCTGTAAGGGTGGTGACACATGTTAAGATTTGGGGAGATTTAGTCGCCCGGCGACAAATCACTTCTTCTTCCTCTCCTTCTGCCTCACGAGAAAACTTGGGGCAACTTCGGAAAATGAATTGCTCAGAGTGTCATCCTGGCGGCAACTTTGATTCTAGCTGGCGGGGAGGCTTTTCTGGGAGATTAGTTGTCGGGCAACTAAATCACCCCGAATCTTAGCGAGTCTCTAGCCTTACAAAAGATATTTAAAAATCTCAGCTACCAATCATATATTGCCTGCTCCACCTCTATGCCTCAGGCATTGAGGTGGGGCAGGCAATTACTTTCACTTTCCATTTTGCACTTTTCAGATGTCACTGCTAGAGTCCTGCGCAAGTCAACCCGAAATCATACCCGCTTGGAAACGCTACCCAACCCTACCCGCAAGTACCTTATCCGCAAGCCGGACCCGCGACCCACTGATCATCAAGAATCGGGAAGTGCGGTCATTGTAAACCGGAAGTGACATCATCAGAAGTTGCCGTGGCCAGAGAAAAGGAGTAAATATCGCTATTGAGAAGACCCGCGGCTCGACCTGCAACCCCGAAGAACCCCTCAACCCGCAGGTTTTTGCAAGTAACCTGCAGGTACCCGACCCGCTGCAGGACTCCAGTCACTGCTCTCCTCTCGTTCACCCTCCCTTCTCGCTGTCTAATGTGTAGCCAGTGCATGGGCATATTAATTAAGGCCCCTGTTCTGGCACATAAGCAAGATTAGTATTCAATAAATACCACCTGCCTGATTTCTGTGATTGTGCAATTCCAAGACAGAAGGAAACACAATGTAAGTAATTGATATACTTTAAGTAATTATATTGCTTGACAAGACAATAGAAATGAATTTGGTTTATTTCTTAAAGGGGTTGTTTACTTTTGAGTTAACTTGTCGTATAGTTTAGAGAGTGATATTCTGAGACAATCTGTAATTGTTTTTCATTTTTTATTATTTGTGTTTTTTTAGTTATTTAGCTTTTTTTATTCTGCAGCTCTCCAGTTTACAGTTTCATAAACCTGGTTGCTAGGGTCCAAATTATCCTAGCAACCATGCATTGATTTGAGAGTGGAATATGAATAGAAGAGGGCCTAAACAGAAACATGAGAAATAAAAAACGGCAATAACAATACATATGTAGCCTTACAGAGTATTTCCTTTTAAGATGGGGTCAATGACCCCCATTTGAAAGCTGGAAAGAGTCAGAAAAAGAAGGCAAATAATAAATAAATGATAAATAAATAACGATGACCAATTGAAAAGTTGCTTAGAATTGGGTATACTATAACATACTAAAAGTTAATGTTAAGGTGAATTATCACTTTAAGGTAACAGATCCCCTTTAACCTGTGAATCTGTAATACCAGCTCATACTGATATGCTTTGTATAAGCAAAATGAATTGCAACTGTAGACAGATAATACATTTTGAACAGCCTATGTATTTACCCAGTTTTTATTTTTACACTGAACTGTTCCTTTAATTTGTACAGTACGTATAGATGGCCATTACTTTAACAGAAATTGATACTTGCAGGAGTAAGTTTGCCTTTAGTTGTAAACAGATGGACTTTCCTTTTATAACTGCATTACAGATACATATGTTCATATGACAGGACCTCACTCAACAGACAATGGTCTATTACAACATATACAGGTTGTATATACCTATAATACACAAGAGCCATGATATCCTGTAAATTATATCCTTATAAATGGTGACTAGTGATGTCATCAGTTATAAACGGTGAGTAGTGATGTAATTTTTGTCACATGACTCACTAAATAATAAATAAATGTATTATATAAAATATAAAATATATATAAAATATAAATGTATTATAATAATTAAAGTACCCCTTGTTGGAAAATATGAGGATATTAGAAGTAACCATGGAGTTCCATGACCTGGATTTCCTTCGGCCTCGTGCTTTTATATATCCATGGAACTCCTCGGTGACTTATAATATCCATATATATATATATATATATATATATCTCAAACTTTTGGTGAAAACAAACAATCTTTTATTGTGACATGGTATCTTGTTCCAACGTTTCGATCCCAATAGGGATCTTTTTCAAACAATAGGGATCTTTTTCCTTGAAAAAGATCCCTATTGGGATCGAAACGTTGCAACAAGATACCATGTCACAATAAAAGATTGTTTGTTTTCACCAAAAGGGAGTGCTGGTCTGGAAACCTTTGATGTATGCTAATATTACCGTGCACCCCTCCTTATTCTTATTGCCTTGTAGTGCGGATACTCATCTAAAGAACTATATATATATATATCCACCATTGAGGTCCGCACTCGTCGTTAAAACTGACCTCGGGTGCTGTGTGTAGATCGTGAAATCCAGAAATCCAATGGTTTACACGCACACCGATGTTAATAACAATGTTACTTTATTAGGAAGTCATTAAATATATTGCATCAACGTTTCGGTTCGGAATCTAGAACCTTTCTCAAGATGCTTTTCCCTCTAACAAGATGTGTTACAGTTACAAAATTTAAAACTTACTAACCCCGCCCTGGTGCTGACATGGTAGCTCCTGATTGGAGCAGCATAATTTGCAACAATTAAAGTGCTCAATACATATATATACATGAAATCAAAAAAGGAAACAAAATAATTCACACTAAATAGACACCATGTATCTTATTATGGAGGACAAAAAGATGTTTAAAAAAAAAAAAAAAATATATATATATATATATATATATATATACATACACACACACACACACACGTTTATTACATATATAGGTCTATTACAATACTACATACACAGGTTGTATATGTACACAGGTTTATTATATATACAGGCCTAATACAACAGTCTCACAGTCAATTCGCATTTTTAGAGCACTTCTATTTAAAGGCATCTTGCCTGGATAATTTTATCAGTTAACCATTGAAGCTACATTTCCCAACACCTACTGCAGCAGCAACACCAATGGATCAGATTCCACCCTACCAATTGAACATATAAATACACTGGACACTCTTTGCGCAGCCCTCAATATATTTAAGTACATTGTTTTATTTTATGATGGCAGGGGCATAACTATAGAGGAAGCAGACCCTGCGGCTGCAAGGGGGGCCCATGAGGTATAGTGGCCCCATGAGACCCTAATTCATATACAATTTCAATAAATATTGGTTTGTATAACAGGTCAACCTCTAGACATTTTGGGGGCCTGACAAATAATTTGCTGTGGGGCCCAGTAATATCTAGTTAAGCTACTGTATGATGGATTTGAAAAAAATGTGTAAAATTTAATAACTGCTGATATCCTGAAAAGCCCATTTAGGTTTATAAATGCTAGATGGACCTCATATATTTGTCTATAAAAAAAAATGTGTAAAGGCATAAAAATGGGTAGAGAAAGGGCTTACTTCTAGCTATCATAATAAAACACCAAGTTTGTTATAAATGTTATTCCAAGCAAGTAATAAGGAATATTAAGCAATAGGTGTGTTGCATAAGATAAACTTGCCCAGAATAGGAATATACACTATAATATCAATCAATTCTACATTTAAATAATTCCAACAATAATGTTTAAAATATCAATTTGTTTGCAGATATTTCCATTCTTATAACTTTCCTATTAAAAAAGAGACCTACAAATGACAACAAAGTAACAAGAAAAAAGCATCCATGTATGCACAAGGATGGTAAATGACATTTAAACATAGTAATTTAAAGCTTTGATGAGTTCCTATTTTTGATTTATAGAATGTAAAACTATAATAGCAGTAATAAACATGATCATTTCCACTGCACCCTACCCTAAAACTATAATAGCAGCAATAAAGATAATCATTCCACTGCACCCTACCCATGCTGATTCAGGTGAGGGTACTGTATTGCACACAACGCAATAGGACTTACATACACAAAGTGAGCAAATTGTAATGTTGAGTGCAATCATCATGTTTTTCCCCCACAATGCAGTGTTTATTCCCAGAATTGTAAGGCCATTGTGGGCCCAATGGGGTGATTCGCTGCGCAAACTGTGTTGCACCATCCGCAATTGCGGGGGATTCCCCAAAATAGATGCAACTGCCCTTTGTGCTCCATTGGAAAATTGGCACCATTGTGCCAAAGGATCCAATTCGAAGGATCCGCTGCATCAATAGACATATCAGTGTCAGATTCAGAATGGAAAGTAGGAAGGACTGAGTCGAGTGTGAAGAGACCATTTTGACATAATTGCCTTTATTGAAATTGGTTTTTAGGTGAAACACACTGTGGGGGAAAAGCACAAGTTGTGCACTGTGCTTGCAGATATAAATGAGCCCTAATGTGTTGAAAGAGGAGACATAATGTAGAGGTGTCTGGTAAAGGATCTGACACACAGAAAAGGATAATATTCTTTTTCTAATATGCCCTTGGCAAGAATATGGCTGACTATTTAGATCCAAGTTTTAGCCAAACAGTACTTGATGATTGTATTTACCTCTACACAAAATGATCTCTTATACAGACAGTATTTTATATTAAACAGAAGGGGCATTAATGCCACAGGAGGAATGTAGCAGATAAAATAAGTTAAATTCAATCAGTGTCCTTGTACACTTATTTTTATTATCTTCTCCCTCTCTGAGCACTTCCAGGATACAATCCACCCCTCCCTAATCTAGACTTTTTCTTCGCAAGGGTCCTCTTACCTAGGTCCTAAATCTACAAAGAGGAGGGGTTCCATCAAAAAGAAAATGTTGACGCCCTATAACAGTTGATACCACAACCACTGTCAGCCATTGAATACAACACAAGTCATGTTTAACATTTTACCAGCAAATTCATAGTGTTGGCAAGTTAATACACAGGTCCCATAGTGACAGGTACATTTCTATTACCTTCAGAAGTCTGCAGAATCAGAGTCTTGCTGTACAGGCTGACCCCTGCCTTGTTGAACGCTTTCACTCGTGCATTGTATGTGCTATTAAAATGAAGGCCGTCCACTGTGCACATTGTCTCCTTCCCAACAAAGACTTCCTGTGAATGAAAAAGAAAATAGTAAATCATCATCACAACTGTTCTAAAACCAACTCTGTAAAATCTTTTATGCTCCATCCATCCTACTTTTTTTCCTTGCTATAAAAAGACTGGTGTTTATAAAGACGAGAGTGCAAAGCCTCTATGGCTCATTTCCAGGAATGATTTCTACTCTACTTAAGAGTCCGACTCTTTAGTTGAACTGTCTCTTGTCAAAAAAAATTAAAAAGTATTTGTTTTTCAAATGTATATAATGCAATACCCATGATTATTAGTCTCAAGGGGTTGCCATGCCTGAAGGATGTATTTCCTTTTCAGAATGTAGTGCAGATTAAATTCATTGTTTGAATACTGATGATTGTAGTAACCATTTTCATCCAATAGTCAATTATCTACATGGAGCTGCATCAAAGAGTGCCAGACTATGATCTGAGCTCCAGAGAATTCAGTTACATTTAAAATGCATTTTAAAACATGACAATGTACAAATAATTACTGTATATACACCCCCCACACATATTTTTATGGCAGTCTCCAGTGCTGGAAAGAAAGTTTATGGACTAGGACTGGGAATTTACTGCCTACAGCCTACTTATAGATTGTGTGCATTGTTTTGACTGCAGGGATAATAGAGTTCATGCTTTAGCCATTTGAATAAATCAATAGCAATCATTTCCTCTTGCAGAGGTTCATTCCCTTCTGTTTTATCTGTAATGGAATACAAGGCTTTTTTTGGTGACTGGATGTGTCTTGTGGTTTTTATTATATCTAGACACATAGGGGCAAATTCACTAACCTCCGGACGTTCGACAGCGACGGCTTCGCTCACATCGCCGCACATCGCCAGGCGAAAGTTCGCCAGGACAACGCTAATTCACTAAAATGTGAAGTTGCGTCCAGGGTGCCGGTTGATGGCGAAGCTAGCGTTAATACGGTAAACAAATCGAAGTTGCACTAGCGGTGGCTAATTTGCATACGGCGGGAAGTTAAATTTCAAAGGACGTATATGTTGCAGCAAATACATTACACTACACAAGTCCAGGGAACCTTAATAACATAAAATAGAGTTGTTATATTGCCCTACACATGAGCCCAGTGTATAGTTTATGTGCCATATGTCAGGAAATGTGGCGGGGAAGCCGGGTTCCCTAAAAAAAATTTTTTTGAGGAACTCCTATCTACTCTATTGCACTTTGCCTGGTCTGAGGTGGCGAAGTCAAGCCTGGCGCAAGAGGTAACGTTCATTAAAATCCGCATTTTAGTGAATTTGCGTAGTTAAGTCCATTTGCCAGAGTGAAAATTCGCCTGGCATTAGGAGTGTGAAGTAGCGCTGTAGTCTATTTTCTTCACTAGCGAATTTACACCAGCGCCCGTTAGTAAATTGGTGAAGTCCCAAAATGCATCACGCTGGTGATTTTTGCCAGCATTAGTCACTTCATCCTTTAGTAAATTTGCCCCATAGAAAGGACAGATTATATTTTTACTTTGTGTAATCAAATAGAGAGTAACGGTGGTCATTCATACACAGGTCGATAAAAGCTGGTCGACAGACCGAGGAGGCAGTTTATTGGCCCATGTGTAGGGTCCTCCGACGAGCTTTCCCAATCGATATCTGGTCAGGTTAAATATCCCTTCGGATCGCATCCGTATCTATTTGTGGATGCAGTCCCGCGATCCGACTGCCAGTATTGGCTACATTATGATCCGATCGTTGGGCCCTATTCGTTGATGCGGTCACGCGATCAGACACCCAGTATTGGCTACATTATGATCCAATCGTTGGGTCCTAGGGCCCACGATCGGATCAGCCTGATATCACCCACCTCAATGTTGGCATATGGGAATCACCAAACTAGCGGATCTCTACATGTATGGCCACCATTATAGTTTTTCTTCAGTGATGGGATATTGTAATTATTTTATATTAAAGGTTTGTTTGCAACCTCACTGTAATAATAGGTTAGATGCACAGCTTAGGAAATGGTTGTGGAGATATCTACCTAGGAGAGCCTGAAATAAAAAGGGCTAAAACCATGTAATGGTTGATAATTAAATGAACTCCTCAGCTCCTGTGGACAAACTATGCACATTAGCTTCTCCTTCACCGTACATTAGTCTTCAAGTTAATCTTACCCTAAATTGTCCTCCGTTTCCATCATCCAACTCTAGTATGTATCCTTCTGTTTGCACCATGGACATTGGAGGCTGTTTCCATGACAGAGTGGCACTGTTGTTGGGGTTACCACATTCTTCCAGATGTAAAAGTGGTGGTGCTGGGACTAGAGAGGGAACTAAAAAAGGAAACAAATAATTTATCACTTGATAAATGGCTTGACACCAGAAACATGTCTTGTAAATAAACACACTCTGCAGTCAAATCTTACAATTTAAGTCTGGACAGGACAAAAAAAAGGAAAAAAGCCACGCTGGAAGTTATTAGTTGTGTACGCAAAAAACAAACATTTAAAGGATAAAAAAATAATGTGACCTGTCATACTATGAAAAAAAATATTCACAAAAAGTAAAAACATCAATAGGTTTCAGTGATACAACATGGATTGTTCCATGACAGACCTGTAAGGGTGAAATGTTAATTGTTTGCATTAATGGCTAAGCAATAAAGCTGGTTGAAACCAACGGTCAATAAAAGACACAGGAACAGGAAATGGGGCAGCCAATTTTGCAGTGAGTGAGGGACAGAAGTCAGTAAGGCTAGGGAAAGTGAAGTACTGCTATTATTTGTTGTGAAGTAGTCACCGCAATACCGGTAAATACTGAACTTGTTCACGAGAAGTCTTCCATAATCCTCATTGAATCCTACAAAACACCCAATTTAATTAGTTAATAACCAATAGTGATGGGCGAAATTGTTCCATTTCGCTTTGCTGGAAAATTTGCAAATTTACTGCGAAACGTATTGAAGTCAATGGGCGTCAAAATAATTTTGATGCACGTCAATTTCAACGCCCTCGTTAATTTTATATGCGCACCGATTTTGTCCAAATGCATTAAAGTCAATGGGCATCCAAATAATGCTACTATTCTGACGAGTGCCCAAATTTTTTTTGCCGCAGTGGATTTTTTGTTGGTGAATTTTCTCTGCAGTTTCACTAATTTATTTGCCCGCGGTGAAACGTGGAAATTAGCTGCGCATTTGCGCCTGGCAAATTTATTTATGGATGTCTACACTGCTCATGAGATCTTCCTACAGTTCTACAAGAGAACTAAATTATGAAATGCTTTTCTAAAGGATGTCATATTCATGGCCTTTGGAAATTAAAGGGCACGTAAAGGCAAAAAAATAAAATCCCATTTTTACTTTCTTTGATAAAAAAAAAAAAAACCTATCTCCAATATACTTTAAACAATGTGTACCGTTTTTATGAGAAACCTGACTGTATGCAGTGAAATGTTCCCTTCATTTACTGCTGTGGATAGGAATTGTCAGATGGTCCCTTACTGCCCTGCAGGGAAACAATCATACTTATGAATAGCAGGGGGAGCCCCCGCCTTACTTCCCAAGCACTCAACTTCCCAACTCAAGCAGCTTTGTTTGTTTCCCTATAGAGCAGTCGGCGACTGTGTAGAGATTTGTATTTGGTTTTATTTTTGCCTTTACATCCCCTTTACTGCTTCCAACTCCAGCTGCAGGGACAAAGATCATGGATCCAGATTTAAACAGATAAACTGGGATTCTATTTGAAGAATTATTTTGCTGCAGCCACTGGGTTCTGCAGAGTTGGAGAAAGTTTGTATTAAACACTACAAAAACTATAGAATCCACATTAGATTACATGACAACACAGGACCCAGTGCAATCTGTATATTCTGATTATTAATCAGTCTTGCTGTATCAGCTTCTGGCAGATATTATTTGACTTGTGTTGTTTTGATCATTTATGAAGATCCCTGAGCAGCCCAGACCACACTGAGCATGTGCACAGTCTTGGTCTTGCAAATATGTATAACAAAGTTACAAGATGGTGACCCCCTGTGGCCAACTTTGAAAGCATAAATCATTTGTTTGATTAGGCTTGTGGTGCAGTAAATTCATGTTTATGCTTAGTATACAAAATACAGCATTTCTAGCCTTATTCTATTTTAGACTTTACTTCCCCTTTAAGGATTATAATTTGCCTCTCTATCTTCAGGAAAGTACAATGATAGTATTGTATAGTTCTGTATTTCTAAAATAGAGTAAGGTATAGATATATAACCTATGTATTTGAATGTGGTCATGTGATTGGTCATTTGTCCAGACAATGCCTTTAAATATACGTTTGTTTCATACATGCATTGATTGGCTCCATGAAGGGAATGCCATATCTGCAAGCTGCACCAATTTGATTTTGTCATTTTGATGAAGGACATTATCACAGTGTTATTGCTAAAAGAGGGATTTATTTGATGTCACAAGGGTGCAGTCCATAGTGACACGTTCTCGTTGGCTCTTTTTCTTAGAGATAAGCTTTGTTCCCCTGTTAGTGTTTCTAACATTTTGATAAATATCCCAGAATGATAAAAAAACCCATGAGCTCAAATTCTTCAGTAAAAACATAGATTCAAGGAAGCATTATGCTAATTTGTAAATGACACTGCAAAATAAAGAGCGAGTGTTGTCCTGAGCTAAACTTGCTGAGATTAAAGAATCTGCTGGCCAATATTTGGCAGTGTGACAAGGGAAATATTTGCCAGAGGAAAGAATTGCAGACACAGCAGTTACCTGCTAAACTACTTTATTTAACACTGAAAACAACAGTACATTCTGTCCATGTGAAAACAAGGTCAAAAAAGGATTTGTGGGAATTACAGGTCAGACTAGAGCTGTCCTTTAGACAGACAACCAGTAACAAGAGTATCCAATGAATAAAGCCTGTCCAACTACAGGAGTGGTTGCAACATGTAGGACTCCATTAGATTTTAAGTCCCCCAGAGTTCACAAGGGTTCTATGGATGTCTTTGTATAAAATGTATTTTATAGTCTGATTAAGGAGTGCATTATACCACTGAAAGGTGCAACCTGTGTTCTGCAATTTGTGCCAGATTAAAAATCTGTCTCACAATGTAGAGTGTATCTTACATGGCTACAAGTATCCTTGTCAATTCTAGGAGCACAACAAGTGGCAATCAGTGTTGTAAAAGCCTCTATCTGGGTAGAACTACATGGGCGTTTTCGGCGGATCCAACGTAATGCGCCAAAACACAGGCGTCAAGTCGGATGCGGCGGAAATAAGGTAAGCAACAGCAATGTTGGATGGTGTCGCAGCGTTCATCCCACACGAATGTGGATGCAGACGCAAGATGACAGCAATATGAACTTTACTTGCACTATATAAATTATTTAAATCTTGTTTCCTTCAGTCATGGAATTCACAATCCCAGCAAGCAGGCAGGTGCCATTTAGTGGACACTGTTATTAAAGGGTAGGGATGCACCCGAATCCTTCATGAAAGATTCGGCCGAATACCGAACTGACTCCGAATTTGCATATGCAAATTAGGGGTGGAATGGGGAAACATTTTTTACTTCCTTGTTTCGTGACAAAAAAATCATGCGATTTTCCTCCCTGCCCCTAATTTGCATGTGCAAATTAGGATTCGGTTCAGTCGGGAAGAAGGATTCGGCCAAATCTGAATCCTGCTGAAAAAGGCCGAATCCCGAACTGAATCCTGGATTTGGTGCATCCCTACTAAAGGGGACCCGTCACCCAAAAAAATTGTTGAAAATCCTATTTTATCACATTAGTCAAGCAAAATTAACTTTAATAACACTATATAAATTATTTGAATATTGTTTCCTCCAGTCTGGGAATTCATAGTTATAACAAGCAGACAGGAGCCATTTTGTGGACACTGTTATTAAGACAAGTCTTGTATCATCTCAGAATCTTGTTTGTGCACCAGAATGGGGGACCCGATGTCCATCCCCATGTACTGGCTACACAATTAAACAGTGAAGAGAGTGGGGGAATGTGGTGAGAGCAGTAACATGTAGGAAGTGCTGAATGGAAAGTGAAAATAATTGTCTGCCCCGCCTCTATGCCCAAGGAATAGAGGAGGGGCAGACAATATTTGATTGACAGCTGAGATGTTTAAATGAGCTTACAACAGCTAGGAATGCTTTAATAAAAAAAAGAAATTGGATTTCATGTTTAATTTGAAAAGGCCTTTTATTATACAGATTTTTGTGTCTGGGCGACAGGTCCACTTTAAGGCAAGTTTTGCATCATCCCAAAATCTTGTGTACTCACCAGATTAAATGACCTAATGCCCATGCCCATGATACACAATTATAGATAGTGAATAGAGAGGAGAAATGTGAAGATTTCCGTGGTATCTAGGAAATGCAGAATGGAAAGTGAAGGTGATTGCTATGCTTGAGGCATAGAGGCAGCAAAGGCAATATTTAATTGACAGCTGAGATTTTAAAATACATTTATAATCAGTATGGACATTTTAGTATAAAAACAAAACAAAAGATATGGGGTTTCATATTTGGGTTGTCATATTTGAAAAGTGCTTTTATTGTACAGCTTTTTATATCTTGGCGACTGGTTCCCTTTAAATATAGATTACAAACAAAATATTCATTTTTATTGTAAGTTCTACTGTGCCTCTTACTGAGCATCTGTCTTGACAATAAGCACCATTCAGGCATCTAATTATTGTGTGGCTCTTTTCAGCCCACGATTTTGTGTTGGAGTGTCATGTCTGCTGAAGCTCGGATCTGAACTGCTCTTGACAAGCAAGAAATGACTTCCACGGGCACAGATAAATACATAATCAGTTCTATAAACATAGCAAAGATAAAACCATTTTTTGGCTACAGGCGATATAATTTGTCATCAGACATGATGTAAACACTGACTATATAAGGGGTCATTTACTTTACAGAGGAAATGATGCAGGAACTGGGCCGTTTGTGCATCTATGGGTTGGGGTTGGACTGAGGTGTAGGGCCTATGGATGTCTTTGTATGTATATGTGTATATGTTTGCTTGTGTGGGTGTGTATGTTTATACAGTATATATGTATGTTTTATACACACACAGTGCTGGATTTGTGGGGAGATGCAGAGAGATCCCATCCCTCCACTTCTTTTTCTGTGAAATAGAAGCCCCTGAGAGAGGATGCAAAAGTTTTGGATCACGACTACTGCATGCTTTAAAATATATACATATATATATTCTTACATTTGATAGTTTGTCTTTTTTTTAATCAACATTTAAATCCAGGTACATTCACAAAGGGATTGGATAGGCTGGAGAATTAATCTTGGAACCCCCTCCATTCTATCCATCCCTATGTGGCTGTAATGCAACTTACACTTTGAAAAAAAAAGAGCCGGTAAGCTGTAGAAAATTAAAAAATGGCATTGCTGCAACCTATGCCTGAATTAGAAACTGAATTAGGTTAAGGAAGAAAATAGAGGAAACAAAAAAATATTAAACTGAAAGCAGATAAAGAAGGTGATACAAAAAAAAAGGTTAAAAAGCACAAGGAAACAGAAGATATAGAAGATAAAGGGAGAGATGGAGACGTGTTATAGAGATGAGGGAGATGGAGGAATGAGATAAACGATGAAAAATAAATTGAATGTAAAAAAACATAAGAGGAAGGCGGATTGGGGAGCAGATTAAAGGAACTGTTCAGTGTAAAAATAAAAACTAGGTAAATAGATACCTAGTGCAAAGAAAAAAATGTATCTAATATAGTTAGTTAGCCAAAAATGTAATGTATAAAGGCTGGAGTGACTGGATGTCTAATATAACAAAACACTACTTCCTGCTTTGCAGCTCTCTTGGTTTCCCCTGATTGGGGAGTTACAACCTTCCATTTTTGGATTGAAGGTGATTTTATGAGTATAGAGGAATGTGAATTGCTTCTATTGCAAACAAGACTGGAATCATGCAGATATTGTACAGTACAGAACTGCTAATTGATTGTATTTAGAAACTTCCTTATTTCAGTATGCTGAAGCTTATATTACATTTTCATTTTCATAGTTCCCCTTTAAGAATTACAGTGCATTTAGACACTAGGGCAGCAGGTATAAAACCCTTGATCACCATCACTGCTTTGCACATCATACTTCTCCCAATGTTCCTGCTTTTGCAAGGAAGCCAAATATCAGACACAAATACATCTGCATTAATAAGTATCTCACCAGGTAAGCAACATGCGCCAGTTTACCTTTCATCTGAACAAAGTCAAGTTGGTGGATTGACTGCAAGAGCGGTGCACTGTCCAGATTCAGATCAAAGTCGGTGGTCATTCTAGGGGTGAGTGTTCCTTTCCCCCACTGATCCTCAGTCAGGTGAACTCTCCGAATAAGGGCGTCTGAAATCTAATTTCACACAGTCTTTAGCCATACAGCTTCAAAATATTAACTATATCTTAAACTACGGTTATTGTATCTTATATAATAGGTAGGAGGCATTGATTTACAGTGATTGCCTTACATTTAGGGGCCCATTTACTAACGGTCAAAGTGGATTCGAAGTGAATTTTCAATTAAAAAATTTTCGAAGTCATTTTTGGGTACTTCGACCATCGAATAGGCCAAAATTCGAATTTGACCATTCGAAAAATCGAAGTACTGTCTCTTTAAAAAGTTCGACTTCAACACTTCGCCACCTTAAACCTGCCGAATTGCTTTGTTAGCCTATGGGGACCTCCTAGAACCTATAGCCAGTATTTGGCTAAGTTTTTTGAAGTCAAAGTATTTTTTTAAAAATTTTTTGGATCATACGATTTAATCGATCGATCGTACAATTTAATCGAGCGATCAAACTATTTTTACTTCGACTATCGAAGTATCAAATTAGATGGTCGAATTTCGAAGTTTTCTTAGGGGCACATTTACTAAGGGTCGAATTATTCGACCATCGAATTTGATACTTCAATAGTCGAAGTAAAAATAGTATTATCGATCGATTAAATTGTACGATTCAAACGATTTTTAAAAAAAATACTTTGAGTTCTAAAAACTTAGCCAAATACTGGCTATAGGTTCTAGGAGGTCCCCATAGGCTAACATAGCAATTCGGCAGGTTTAAGGTGGCAAAGTGTCGAAGTCAAACTTTTTTAAAGAGACAGTACTTCGATTTTCGAATGGTCATATTCGAATCGAATTTTGGCCTATTGGATGGTCGAAGTACCCAGAAATTACTTTGAAATTCAAAGTTTTTGAATATGAAAATTCACTTCGAATTCACTTCGACCCTTAGTAAATGTGTCCCTTATTGTCTTGTTATTGACAGTCTGAGATTATAGGAAGCATACTGGATGGAAAACTATTCCTCCTGTGCATAATTGTAATAATATTTATGAGTGAAAGCCAACATCCACTTTGGTCTTGGGTATTTTGACTAAATAATGTTTATGACTTGCTGAGGTATCTGGAAAATGACTCCAGTGTGGTACCTCCATATAAAAGGGGTTGTTCACCTTTAAACAACTAGTTGCTTTCAGATAGATCACCAGAAATGACGACTTTTTCCAATGTCTTTCTATTTTCTATGTGTGACCGTTTTTTTAATATTGAAGTGTAAAGTGTAATTTTTCACCTTCTAAAGCAGCTCTAAGAAGGGGGGTCGCCGACCCTGTAAACTATTCTAAATTGATACATCTAGTTGATACATTTCTTATCTTTGTCCCTGCTGAGCAGAATCTCTGGGTTTCATTACAGGCAGCTGTTAGAATTGATACAATAGTTGCTGATACTCCAGAGATGTTGCTGAGAAATGTATCAACTACTGTAAATGTTCAGAATTTGCACCTGAATTACTGAGCTGCCAGACTCAAACACCAGAGACAGGGACATTAAACTTTAAACTTACCGTAGATTTTGAAAAAAACAGTAAAGAACAAATAATGGAAAACAATTGAAAAAAAGTCTTCCTGGGGTATAATCTAAAAACCACTGAACTGAAAAAAAGTGTTTGAAAGGTGAACACCCCCTTTAATATGTACTAAAGCAATATGCAAAGAAGGAATGTTTTATGAATTTATGATGTTGTTTTCTGATTTTTAACTTAATATCTATGTGAAAATAAAGTCTATAAAAAAAATCCTTACTCAGATACACAGAGATGAGCCAACACACAGAACCGTAACCGATATTTGTATATCGATATAAATTATATATATGATATTTATGATATAATATCGATATATCGATATTTCTTTGGGAACCTTGATTAACATGATGATACAGAAAAGAGCTCCTCATACACCCATACCCCTCACACCCCTGTATGCCAGACAATCTTCAGTATTATAAATAATACATACATATACAAATTAGGATTTGGATCGGCTGGGCACAAGGATTCTGCCGAATCCGAATCCTGCTCAAAAAGGCCAAATCCCGAACCGAATTCTGGATTTGGTGCATCCCTAATAAATAATAAATCATTCTCTGCTCCAAGAACGTAAGAATATTAGATGTAACCTCAGGGATCTGTGATCCATATTAAAGAAGTTGCTTATTGTCAATGAACTCTATGACCACTTCTAATATCCATACATTTAAGTTTATATATATATATATATATATATATATATATATATATATATATATTCACACACATACACACATATTTAAAAAAGGTGGTCCAAATTCCACTGTGCATTTTTCTTAAAATGCTTTATTCCATATAATTTACCAACATTTCATCTCCTGCTTGGGGCCTTTATCAACTTTTTCTTCAAGCCCATTAGATCAAAAAATATTGGTGTATCCATAATCTATCCATAGTTCTAAAAATATAAAAAAATAAAAGCAAATACATAGTCCCCCCAAATCTCACCCTAACTGACCATAAAACTGATACATCTGGGCTTTCAGAAGAGCAAATGGTCAGACTTCCTAATTCTCATCCAAACTAGTCATTAGGCTGAGCCCCACTGCCACTGTTTTAAGATCCCATGTGGATCAGTCCCATAGTTGAATGAAAAATACTGTGGATATTTCCATATTCAGGGCACTAATAAATGAAATAAGCAATTAACCGTAGACTCATTATGACATACAAGAAGTAACTTTCTCACATAGACAGCAAAGATCTGATTTGCTTCTGTACCCAGTTATATATAAATTGTTCTCAATGTTAAAAACCTCAGGGATAAAATGAAACTGAAGCCAAATAAAAGGATACTGAGAACTCTCCAAGGGGCTTCTTGTGCAAACACAAAATCATGGTTACTTATAGAAGCTGGTTTTCCCAAGTTCTGACTTTAGTGGAGACAAAATATAGCAATTTCCGGTCTCTAACCTGCTATTGGAAGAGTGGACTAAATATGGACTGTTAGAGAAATGGACTTTGGAGAATGGTGCCATTATTCTGCTAAAAATACTGTGAGCGCTGGAAAGCATCATTATCTGACCTAAAGGGGCAGCTAATTCTCTGTGTGATGTTACAAAGAAGCAGAAACAGACAGTAGAGGGACATTAACAGTGATTTTTGTTCTCCCCGTGTGGCATAGATTTATTAAATGGTCTATTCCCCAACAAGGTAATGTATGTGTTCTGGAAGCAATTCTATTACAAGCCTCTTTTGATTCAATTAAATTGTATGACATAAGCTCCTCTAGAAAAGACAGAATTACAGTCTGAATGCCTCAAGGCAGACACGATTAGACAGTGAAATAAGCAGAAAGACATTTACCTGTAGGAATCCACTTGGGTCATTCTCTTTGATCACCTCTAGACAATATTCCATGAGCCCCGTGGTCTGACGTAGCTTCATGGTACAGTGTGAAATTTGATCTCGCACAACCTGGAAATGAGTCATTAACATTAGCAGCGTAAATAGATGTTACTGGGCCCCAAAGCAAATTAATTTGAGGGCCCCCAAAATATCCAGAGGTTGTCCTGTTTTACCAATATACATTGCAATTGCTCATTAATTAGGACCTTATGGGGCTCCTCTACAGCCACAGGGTCTGCTTCCTCTATAGTTACACCACGATTAACATTAGATATTAAAAATAAACTGTGTTACAAGATGTAATTTACAAGTCTGCCTAAACCCATTCACAAATGGCGAGTAAGATGCATTTTGTGAGATGGTGAAATGGATGGTCAATTAGAAAATCCTTCCAGAAACCTTATGTTGCATGACAATGGAGGAATGAAGGTGCAAAGTACAGGTATAGGATCCGTTATCAGGAAACCCGTTATCCTAATTATAGCAATGCCATCTCCCATAGACTCCATTTTATCCAAATAATCGAAAATTTTAAAAATGATTTCCTTTTTCTCTATAATAACAATACAGAAACTTGTACTTGATCCCAACTAAGATATAATTAATCCTCACTGGAAGCAAAACCAACCTATTGGGTTTATTTAATGTTTACATGATTTTTTAGTAGACTTAAGGTATGAAGATCCAAATCCAATGGAAAGATCTGTTATCCATAGTTCCCGAGCATTCTGGATAACAGGTCCCATACCTGTACTAACAAACCATCTGCAGAGGGCCATTATAAATGTATAGGCGCAGTAATGCTGCCATTATAAAAAATAATTGTGCCCCTATGCACAATTAAATGCTTTTAAGAAATAAGAAAAATACGGTGGTGCTGTCTCAAATTTCTTCTACCCATGATGACTCCAGTGGTAGTGACGTGCCATTGAAGTGACGCGCACTGCCTTGATTGAATCCGACAATAGTTGTGCCGACTACTTACTTCTATACTCTTCAGAGGAGAGTCAAACAGAAGCACAACTTGCAATTGCCCACCTGAAATACCTTTTCTCATAATTTGACTCACCTGCCTATGAAGTTCAAGGCTTAACAAGCTAATCCAACCAATATGGTGTTGCCAGTAATCAGTATTGAACAGTTACATGCATTCAAATTAGCAAAATTACAAAGGGTATCCACATTTTTGCACAGCCAGTTTTTCACATTTGATTTAATTTCATACAACGGAATACTGCTTCACTAAAAATCTTTGCTCAGAAAACACCCCAGTACTCAGACGTTCCTGGGAAATGAAAGACCGTTATATTGTAAAATTAAATTATATGGCTGTTATAAGTTACCGAGGAGTTTCATGACCATATAAAAACACGAGGCCGAAATGGAACTCTGAGCTAACTTCTAATATCCTCATATTTTGCAACCGGGGGTACTTTATTTATTATAATACACAATTTTTAGTGAGTCATGTGACAGAAATGATATCAGAACTCACCGTTTATAACTGATGACATCAGAACTCAACGTTTATAAGGATATAATTTACAAGATATTTATGGCTTTTTTATATATATATATCTATATACAGTGGTGTGCAAAACTATTTGCCCCCTTCCTGATTTCTTATTCTTTTGCATGTTTGTCACACAAAATGTTTCTGATCATCAAACACATTTAACTATTAGTCAAAGATAACACAAGTAAACACATGCAGTTTTTAAATGAGGGTTTTTATTATTTAGGGAGAAAAGAAATCCAAATCTACATTTTCATGTGTGAAAAAGTAATTGCCCCCTGAACCTAATAACTGGTTGGGCCACCCTTAGCAGCAATAACTGCAATCAAGCGTTTGCGATAACTTGCAATGAGTCTTTTACAGCGCTCTGGAGGAATTTTGGGCCACTCATCTTTCAGAATTGTTGTAATTCAGCTTTATTTGAGGGTTTTCTAGCATGAACCGCCTTTTTAAGGTCATGCCACAACATCTCAAAAGGATTCAGGTCAGGACTTTGACTAGGCCACTCCAAAGTCTTCATTTTGTTTTTCTTCAGCCATTCAGAGGTGGATTTGCTGGTGTGTTTTGGGTCATTGTCCTGCTGCAGCACCCAAGATCGCTTCAGCTTGAGTTGACGAACAGATGGCCGGACATTCTCCTTCAGGATTTTTTGGTAGACAGTAGAATTCATGGTTCCATCTATCACAGCAAGTCTTCCAGGTCCTGAAGCAGCAAAACAACCCCAGACCATCACACTACCACCACCATATTTTACTGTTGGTATGATGTTCTTTTCTGAAATGCTGTGTTACTTTTACGCCAGATGTAACGGGACACGCACCTTCCAAAAAATTCAACTTTTGTCTCGTCGGTCCACAAGGTATTTTCCCAAAAGTCTTGGCAATCATTGAGATGTTTTTTAGCAAAATTGAGACAAGCCTTAATGTTCTTTTTGCTTAAAAGTGGTTTGCGCCTTGGAAATCCGCCATGCAGGCCGTTTTTGCCCAGTCTCTTTCTTATGGTGGAGTCGTGAACACTGACCTTAATTGAGGCAAGTGAGGCCTGCAGTTCTTTAGATGTTGTCCTGGGGTCTTTTGTGGCCTCTCGGATGAGTTGTCTCTGCGCTCTTGGGGTAATTTTGGTCGGCTGGCCACTCCTGGGAAGGTTCACCACTGTTCCATGTTTTTGCCATTTGTGGATAATGGCTCTCACTGTGGTTCGCTGGAGTCCCAAAGCTTTAGAAATGGCTTTATAACCTTTGAAATTGAACTCAGGTGTGATAAACCACAGTTAAGTTATTTTTTAACAAGGGGGCAATCACTTTTTCACACAGGCCCATGTAGATTTGGAGTTTTTTTCTCCCTTAATAACATAAACCTTCATTTAAAAACTGCATTTTGTGTTCAATTATGTTATCTTTGACTAATAGTTAACAGTTTTTGATGAGCAGAAACATTTAAGTGTGACAAACATGCAAAAGAATAAGAAATCAGGAAGGGGGCAAATAGTTTTGCACACCACTGTATACACTCTGATGTGTTTCAGATATGTCCCTTTTTTTCTTCCAAAGACATGAGGTAATTTTCTGTTTCCAACAGAGCTGTCCTCAGAGAGGAGTGTAATGATGGATCAGGGTTTATGCTGACAAGGAGGGGAGAAAACAGCGGGACATGATTTATCTGAGCTGAGAGCCAGTCCCACAATTTATGTGCAGAGTCATGCTCAGCTCAGCTTCATGTATCTTGCATTGGAGCAGTCTTAATATAAAAAGATTATTTAGAAAATCAGAATCTGAGTTTTGTATTCTTGATGGATTTTTTTCTGTACTAGAGGATAATTTAATTTTTTTCTGGCTTCCTCAAGATTTATTGAATGCTAAGGAGTAATTATTTCATTCACAAATGCAATGAATATTTGCCTTTTTTTATGATTATTTCAACTGCAATGTTACTGTTTATGGACAAGAACTATATACAACATGTTGAGAGCTGCAATGTCAGAATTACAAGGTGAAAAGCAGCAAGACATGATGATAGGATCACAGCAGCCAAATGAAGAAGCTATTGGTCGATTCATCTTTTGACCTGATTGTTATATACAATGGATAGATAGAAATTGCTGTGTACATTGTGCTGAGAAAATAGAACGTTGGATGGATCCCAGCCTTGTATGCATTGCCATTGCTTTGACATTTTCTGTATAAAGGAAAATAAACTTACATGTTTGCATTTACCTGCTATTTCTAAACCCACTGATATGTTTATTTAGCTTTATTGCATCATCAGACCCAATCGACCACTGTTAGGGCTCTTACTCACGAGCGTTTCTTCATGCGCTCCCCTGCGCTCCGTTTGGCTGCGTTCAGCCGCAGGGGAGCGCAGGTCTAGACGCTGCTAATATCTTTCTATGTGCCTGTACTGACACAGGCGCATGTAAGCGCTGAACGCAGGAAAAATGCAGCATGCTGCATTTTTCTGCGTTTTTCAATGGTTCAGCGCTTACATGCGCCTGTGTGAGTACAGGCACATAGAAAAATATTAACAGCGTCTAGACCTGCGCTCCCCTGCGGCTGAACGCAGCCAAACGGAGCGCAGGGGAGCGCATGAAGAAACGCTCGTGAGTAAGAGCCCTAACCCATACATATATATATATAGGGGGTTATTTATCTGATGAAGTGCCAGAAGGAGGCATGAAACGCGTCAGGTGACCTAACATGTCATAGGGTAGGAGTACATCTGTTATGGATGCCTGTTTGTTGTTTTTAATTTTTAAATAAAGCTGGATTTTATTTTAATCCGCACGTGTGGATTGGCTTTCTCAACCACTATATCCCTGAAACATGATGTCCGCTGGAATGGAGGAGTTAGAGGAGACCCACACACAGTGCAGGAAAGGCACAATAAAGGAGTGACCTCCTGGACGGGGACATGTGAGTTTTTTCCCTAATCATGGTTATTTATTAAACTCCGAACGCAAAAATCCTGAAACATTTGTGTTTTTTTTGTTTTTTTTTATAAAATCGGACTTTTAAAAAAAATCCCGAATTATTCAGAATTGATTAAACCCCGAGGATGGAAAAGTCAGAATTACAAAATGTGGCATCTCAGACCTGTCGAGGTTGCAAATAAGTCAAGGGGAGAAGTCCCAATGATTTTTTAATGTGCGTTGGGTTTCCTGCAATACCCTGACATTTTCGGAATTTTTGGGCAAAAAAGCATTAGAAATCAGTTTTCGCTGGAAAAATCTGAGAAAAGCGTGAAAATCATATTTTTTTTCCTGCAAAGAAAATTTTCGGGAAAATGTATTTATAATTAAGTGTAAAAAACCTGAGCGGATTTGATGGGAGTTTGTAGCAGAAAAGGTTGAGATAAAATCAGACTTTGATAAATAACCCCCATAATGTAAGATGTTTCGGTCTGTCCTTAATTTGGATCACTATGCCTTAAGTCTACTTATTTAAGTCTATTTAATTATTAATTGAACCCAATAGGTTTGTTTTGCCTCCAATAAGGATAAATTATATCTTCATTGGGATCAAGTAAAAGGTACAGTTTTATTATGAAAAAGGAAATCATTATTTAAAATGTGAATTATTTCATTAAAATGGAGTATATGGCAGATGGCTTTCCCATTATTCAGATCTTTCCTGATAACAGATCTTATACTGTACCATAAATGTAGTATTTCCTCCTTTTATGCTATTAGACACTTTTCGCCTCACATGTATACCCTCACGTCAGTGTGATTGAACTAAAAACTAGGGATGCACCGAATCCAGAATTTGGTTCGGGATTCGGCCTTTTTCAGCAGGATTCAGATTTCCTTCTGAATCAAATCTGAATCCTAATTTGCATATGCAAATTATGGCAGGGAGGGAAAGCGCGGCCTTTTTCACCAAACAAGGAAGTAAAAAAATGTTTTCCCTTTCCCACCCCTAATTTGCATATGCAAATTAGGATTTGGTTCGGTATTCGGCCGAATCTTTCGCAAAGGATTCTGGGGTTCGGCCGAAACCAAAATAGTGGATTCAGTGCATCCCTACAAACACAAGTAGTACATAGAAACATAGTAAGGAACCCAAATGTGCCTGTCTCCTGCTTATCAATTATTCCACATCTGTTTAGCTGCCACAATTAAAAGCATCTCCATGTAATGAAGGCAGTTTCAGAGCCACTCACAGAAACGTTTAATCTGCATTTTAAATATGTTGATAGAAAGAAAAAAAAAATCTTTCCTGTCTGAATGTGTCTGAATGTTATTTATCAAAAGGCCAATACAATTATGCAAAGAATGTAGGAATACACAAGAATGATGGATTATACACAACGTAACCCTCAGAACTTTATTTTAAAAAAAAAGAGGAACTCCGGATTCCAAACCAAAAATCTGATAAAGAGACCACATAACACAGAAACCCCTAATATAACCATCACAGTTACCTGTTTCTTCAAACGTATGAATAAATGCCATTTTCTATGCTGAAATCCAGCTTTTTTAACAGTTCTTCTAAATCTGTCATTTGAATCCTGGCAGGGAAGGAGGGACTAAACACTGATGTTACAAATTGTAACAACTTCTCCACAGACTACAGACAGTATGCAGGAACTACATAACCCACAAAGCATTGCATTGTAATATTCCCTTTCTTATGGAAATCACGTGTGCAGGGAATTGTGGGGTTTGGAGGATACAGGCTGATACAAAGTAACAGTAGTCAGCCAGCTCAGCAAAGTAGTCAGACAGATCAGAGAGCAGGCGGCTAGGCTTAGGGAACTGTTAGAAACCATTAAAAATCATGAAAAGTCTGCAAATTTTTTAAATGATGTATATTGCAAAGTTGCTTGAAATTATGTTTACTTCAAAAACCCAAAGTTATGTTTTTGAGGAGTTCCCTTTGAATATCGGCGTTAAAGGAAAAGTTAAAACTAAGTAAGCCTTATCAGAATGGTCCACCTAAATATACCAGTAAACCCTCAAAGTAATGCTGCTCTGAGTCCTCTGTCAAAAGAAACACAGCATTTCTTTTCTTCTATTGTGTACTCATGGGCTTCTGTATCAGACTTCCTGCCTTCATCTTAAACCTCCTTGCCCTGGGCAAGAGCATGCTCAGTTTGCCCCTTCCCCTCGCTTCTCTGCTGTAATCTGAGCCCAGAGCTATAAGTGAGCAGGGAGAGACTCAGGCAGGAAGTGATGTCACAACAAGCCAATATGCGAGCTGCTATCCTAAATCAACAGAGAGCTTCTAGACAGCTTTTTACTCAGGTATGGTAAAACATTCTACAGAATAAATATAGCATTCTAGCTTGCACTATTGCAGCTAATCTATTGGCAATAAAATGCCTACGTAGCTTTCCTTTTCTTTTCTTTAATCTGTTAAGAGTTAATAGACCCAAAACAGAACTATAGCAAGCAGAAGACAAACATCTTGAATGATGATGGCAACTGTACAAGAGCTGCAGCGTTCCATTTCTCAAATGGGTTTATACAACATGACCACAGTAGCACAATATATTTTACATTGTCTGAACCAATATCTGTTATATTCCCTTAAACAAAAGAAAATCTACAAAAATTCAGAAATGCCAAGTTTTTTAGCACAAATATTCTTACCTTCAGTTTGTGTTCATGCTCCTTGTTCACACGGGAGAGAAGCTGCACTTTCCTTCTGTTCAAAGCATCAATCAGAGCATCACACTGAGCGACAAGGCAGGCCTCAAACTCCACACTGTTCTCCTGTTGTACACGTGCGAGTAAGTATGTTGAACTGTACCCTTTGCATTGCATATAATCATAGTACAGGTATGGGATTCATTATCCTGAAACCCGTTATCCAGAACGCTCCGAATTACAGAATGGTCGTCTCCTATAGACGTTTTATCCAAATAATCCAAACTGGTTTCCTTTTTCTATGTAATAATAAAACAGGACCTTGTACTTGATCCCAACTAAGATATAATTAATCTTTATTGGAAGCAAAACCAGCCTATTGGCTTTATTTTTTCTAGCAGACTTGAGGTATGAATATCCAAATTATGGAAAGCCCCAGGTCCCGAGCATTTTGGATAATAGGTCCTATACCTATAGTAGTATGCTTAGTAATTCCTTGGACCCCTGATCTATGCTTACACTTAAGGCCTGAAAGGAACAAGTATGACATTTCAACAGAATCTAAAAAAGCAGTGAGGAACAGATATATATATATATATATATACAGAGACGAAAAAAAGGATTAGTAGCGCACTCCAAGGACTTGTATATGATTCTTTATTCTTTATGGCATAATGATCGACGTTTCGGCTCCCTTCTAGAGCCTTTTTCTCTAGAAGGGAGCCGAAACGTCGATCATTATGCCATAAAGAATAAAGAATCATATACAAGTCCTTGGAGTGCGCTACTAATCCTTTTTTTCGTCTCTGTATCTTCAATCTCAGGAGCAGCACCCGGGCGGATAATTAAGGAGTTAATTGGAGGAGTGCGGATCTGTTTGGTTTGTATATATATATATATATATATATATATATATATATATATATATATATATGTATATATATATATATATATATAAGAACAGAGGATCAGCACTCACTGTAGTAAAGTGAAAAAGTGTCAATTTATTCCACATATTTGTGTGGAATAAATTGACACTTTTTCACTTTACTACAGTGAGTGCTGATTCTTTGTTCCTATACTACAACATATTTGATCGTGCACCTCTGGCTTCAATTTGGATTGTGTGCGGGCACTGTGGGACACTTTATATAAATATATAGATATATAATATCTAATATCTAAATATTTCAAAATAAATTAAAGACAATGGAAGAAATGGAGAGGTAATGGGAAACAAAAGAAGAAATGCTGATGAGATATAAAATATAGGAAGGGTGAGATTTAGATGAGGAAGAGTAAGACCAAACAGTTGGACTGATAAGAAAATAGAGGGGAGACAAATATAAAAATAGGGTAAGCATTAAAGAAGAATGTACAGTAAAGATAAACAGGAGAGAAGGGAGCAGATAGGAGAATATGAAATCATAACAGAATATGGTGAATTAAGAGAAGATGTTATTGGGCCCTGTCCGATCTCGTTTCAAAGACATAGCCTACAGCAGGGGTCCCCAACCTTTTTCAACCATGAGCAACATTCAGATGTAAAAAGTTGGGGAGCAACACAAGCATGAAAAATGTTCCTGAGTGGTGCCAAATAAGGTTTGGAAATGGCTATTTGGTAGCCCCTATGCGGACTGGCAGCCTACACGAGGCTCTGTTTAGCAGTACACCTGGTTTTTATGCAACCAAAACTTGCCTCCAGCCTGGAATTCAAAAATAATCAACTGCTTTGAGACCACTGAGAGCAACATCCAAGAGGTTGGGGAGCAACATATTGCTCACTAGCTACTGGGGATCACTGGCCTACATGAATGTGGCATTTTCAAATGAGTGAATATTGAATATTGAATATGTGTAGAGCAAGGCAAACATTTTCCTGCTTTTTTACATGAAGAAGTAGACAGTGATATTCTTACTGTCTGCCTTACAATTCCAAGAATCCGCTGTATTTAGGGTTCCTTCAGTTTGTGCAATGGCCAGGGTGCCGGTGGATCACGCAAAAACTATTCCTTTTTCCCCAGCCTCTCCAACTCTTCAGCCCGGTGTTTGGAAAAGAGGTCGGCACCTCTCCACAATACATAAATGCAAAAAATTACCAAACACACAATTTGCACTTGCCATGGTGTTTTTGCATTTATGCAGGGTGCCGGTGTGGCACAATTTCTCTGCACTGAGTTCTTGCATGCATACTTATCTCGGCTGCCTCCCTCTCCAGTATTATAGGCTGTCTAAATACTTGGCATAACTACATAGTTGGATTTTTGAGGATTGCAATAGTCCTGGTGCTGGCAAATATGATTTGGAGCTTTTCAGTGCATCATAACACACATGTCCATATAATAGTGACAACGCTTTCAGATGCGATTGTAAATTATCCCTTTTTTCTCTCTGAACCAGATCTAGATGGTAACAATGGTTGGAATGATATTATGTTATTGACATGATTGCAGAACAGAAAATTATGAGGACTGAGAAGAAGAGAATTTTTGATGGGTAGAGGAAAAGGAAACATAGGAAGGATTACAGAAGAGTGAGGGTGAAGAGAAGTGTTGGGGGAACACACTGCAGGGATATTTTAAAGGAATAGTTCAGTGTGAAAATAAAAACTGTGTAAATAGATAGGCTGTGCAAAATAAAAAATGTTTCTAATATAGTTAGTTAGCCAAAAATGTAATGTATAAAGGCTGGAGTGACTGGATGTCTAATAAAACAGCCAGAATCCAACTTCCTACTTTTCAGCTCTATAACTCTGAGTTAGTCAGCGACTTGAAGGGGGGCCACATGGTACATTTCTGTTCAGTGAGTTTGTAATTGACCCTCAGCATTCAGCTCAGATTCAAAAGCAACAGAAATGACCCATGTGGCCCCCCCTCAAGTCTCTGATTGGTTACTGTCTGGTAGCCAGGGCAACCAGTCAGTGTAAACAAAGAGAGTTGAAAAGCAGGAAGTAGTGATCTGACTGACTTGTTATACATGAAATCACTCCAGCCTTTATACATTACATTTTTGGCTAACTAACTATATTAGAAACATTTTTTATATTGCACAGCCTATCTATTTACCCAGTTTTTATTTTTACACTGAACAATTCCTTTAAAAGAAACATGTATATCAGGCTACGATTGGTAGGTTACTAGTACAAATGTAATCTATTAGCACAAAAACAAAAAAAAATCAGCAACAATAAGCAGGTTACGTGCGAAAAATAAAATCTGTTAGAACAAATGCAATAAAAAGGCACTTTGTAATCAAAAACTAAAGCAGCAATAAAACAGGAAGCTACTCAGTATTATTCAATAATAAACAAGACTATAAAAAATGATCAGTTCCCCTTTAATGGAAGCTGCGATTCACAATCAGTAAATTCCATCCATTATAGGAGCGATAGTGGGTGGGTGATGGGCTGTCTCTTCCAGCAGAGCATCCAAATGGTGAAAGATGCAAATAAATTATCCTGGAAGGAAAATCTGTAGTGCTCCCATGCTCCTGGCATTCTTCCTGCTACAGAGTAATTGTGTATATGATTGTGTGTATGTATATGTATATATATATATATATATATATATATATATATATATATATATATATATATTGAGACAATCCCTGAAGGTGAAAAGGAAACGCAGCAGGCTTAAAGGGATACTGTCATGGGAAAACATGTTTTTTTCAAAATCAGTTAATAGTGCTGCTCCAGCAGAATTCTGCACTAAAACACTTTCTCAAAATTGCAAACAGATTTTTTTGTATTTAATTTTGCAAAATGACATGGGGCTAGACATATTGTCAGTTTCCCAGCTGCCCCCAGTCATGTGACTTGTGCTCTGATAAACTTCAGTCACTCTTTACTGCTGTACTGCAAGTTGGAGTGATATTACCCCCTACCCCCAGCAACAATAGAACAATGGGAAGATAACCAGATAGCAGCTCCCTAACACAAGATAACACAAGATAACAGCTGCCTGGTAGATCGAAGAACAACACTCAATAGTAAAAATCCAGGTCCCACTGAAGGTCCCCTTCAGTTACATTGAGTAGGAGAAACAACAGACTGCTCTTTCTAAAAGAACATGACCAGGCAAAATGACCTGAGATGCACCTACACACCAATATTACAAATAAAAAAAAATACACTTGCTGGTTCAGGAATGAAAGTTTATATTGTAGAGTGAATTATTTGCAGTGTAAACATTTTAATTTAGAAATAAATACATCATAAAAATCATGACAGAATCCCTTTAAATTGTGGTTGGCCCTTCCTGACAGAACTGTACTAGTAACCTAAAGATGAACATGCTAAGCTTTCTTCCTGAGCTATCTGCTTATAGTATCCCATCTCAGATGATACAAGAATCTGTGGAAAATATAATTACAAATTTCATATTAACCTTCTGCTTTGTGTCTTTGTCAGCTGATAAATGTACCTGGATTTGCTGGACCATGTTTCTTAGCTGCACGAGGAATTCTTTGGCTTCCTTTGCCCTATCCGACAATAAATTCAGGGCCTGGGAAAGTTGAGTCTGGTAAAAGAGAAAAGACACTGGTGATTAGAAATACATAGCAGATCAGGGTGACAGTTTTTTTCACTATATCCTGTGAAGTAAGAGGACAAAGAGCAATTTAACCTGGAGTAGAGTCATTTGGGGTTTGGGTCACAATATGAAGCAACTTCTATAGAGAGGTGTAGTCTTTATTGTGCCATGTCCAGCCGGTAAAAGCTAGATTTAAAATGGTACAGAGATAAAAGGTTTTCCTCAAGTAGTATAGAAGGTAGGAAGGTATCTATGTTAGTTCCCTAGAATTAACATAGATACACCCTTATGAAGGAGGGAGAATTGTGTCTGGGGGCGACATGGATCTAAGATCAGACATCAGGGAAGGCTGGGAAGAGAGCAGGTCCGGACTGGGCCGACGGGGTGCCAGGAAAAAACCCGGTGGGCCCTGGCTCTCGTGGGCCCCGCCAGCTCAGACCGGTTACGGCAAAACCAGGTACGCGCATGGGGAGGGGCGGTTGGTAATGCCAAAGGGGGCTCAGACCGGGGTCCAGAAAGAATTTGGGGCCAGGTCGGGGCTCGGGGCCTGAGACATCAGATGTACAAAAGAAGAGCACTGAGTTTGCAGGGGATCCTAGCAGAATACCTAAGGGAGTTAAGATTCATAGTTAAAGAAATTAAAAGGTAACATTTACTATATTATTTTGCTTTAACTACTGTGGAAAGAAAAGCTTCACTGTGTATTTTTCTAGCTAACATACCATAAACAGAAAAATAATGGAAGCATTAGGAACAATATACCTCCTGATCATCTTTTCCTTAAGGGCATTTTGTACTTATTTTCATTAAATAAATGACTAAAGCATTTAGGCTGATCTCACATGTATTAACCCTGCTGCCCCTTTTTAATTTTGCATTCATTAAGTAGGAGGGCTGCTGTTCTGCAATTTCCCTCTCTGGAGAAGATTAAAAGGCGTAATTAAGTTTGAGGGAATTCTACATGACATAACAATAGAAAGAATAAATCCCCAACAATAAAATAACAATAAAAAATTACACACTCTCGTGAGGTCTAGAAATATAAGAAATTCAGGTAATATAAACAAGGTTGACAGGTTCAGGTTGGCACAATGACACCAGATGATAATCACTGCAACCAGGTAAAAGCAAAAAGTATGATAATTACAAATTATACATATTAATGGCATGTACAGCGCTGCCAAATATGCTGTTGCTATATAAATAAATGTTAATAATAATAATGTACATAGAGCTGAAGATAATGCATTGGGTATTTAAAAAGCTTTATGTCTATAGGATAACAATTCATCTTTTTTCTGTATAGGGAATGGTGGAATTTGGTGCATCCAAATGGTCCTAAAGAAATGAACGGCAATTGAGCCAAGTTTATATATATCTA